>CM029663.1:4518551-5917301 GCA_017311315.1 Dendrocalamus latiflorus
AAAAAAGATCTTTCTATAATGATGGCCAAAACAAAAACCAATAGACGTGGGGGAAGAAGAGTAGTGCTTTTATACTTTCCTCTCTAATAAGAGTAGTAGTAGTAGTAGTAATTTTAAAGTAAATAAAGAGGTAAATAATATTTATCTACTATTCATCATACTTTAAAAATTATATAAATTATTATTAAGAAAAATATAGAAACACTTTTTAGGAAGAAAAAGACGGTGTCAATCGGTCTTAGTGAGTATGATGGGCGATCTGTAGGTTTCAAACCACGGCAGTAAAAAGAGATGGGTAAACAAAACACTCGATGTCTCCACCAACCTTTATTTGTAGGTTGGTCATCAGCCATGATGGTCGATGTGATCCCAGTTCCTTCCCAGTAATTACCGGTTCCATCTTTGTAATGACTCCAAGAGGCAGTTGATGGACTAGACTGAAATTCCAGTTTGGTGTGTCGGCATGAGATGGTTCATGGTTGCCTACACACCATTGATGATATGGCCCTGCTCCCACGTAGAGAAAATTGATACTTTGCCATCCTATTTGGTGGGCTTCGACAAAATGTCACTCCCTAAAATGATCACTATAAAATGCCACTCTTAACATTGACACTTTGATTATTTGCCATTTCGAGGGTTTTTTAGGATTATTAATTATTTTTTAACCATTTTCAGATTATTTGCTATGGGAAAAGACACATTTGCCCTTGGGCCATTTGCTTGTTCCCATCGCGCCGCCGTCACGGCTTCTCCTCCTCACGCTCCGCCGCCGATACTAGGTAAAAAAACAAGTTTCTCCGCATGCACCTAACCGAACGATCAGGACAGGCGAAGTTCAAGCTACTCCTGAATCAACAAACACAGCGCGTCGGGCGTCGGAATCCTCGTAGCATCACATCATTACTCTACACACTAGCATGCACACACAGCTCGTCACTGCACAATCGGGCGGGGGAGTTGAAGAGGAAGGGAAGCGAAGTTACCATCTTTCCCCGGAGATTTGGCGGTCTCGGCGGCGGAGCGTGAGGAGGAGAAGCCGTGACGGCGCCGCGGTGGGAACAAGCAAATGGCTTAAGGGTAAATGTGTCTTTTTCCATGGCAAATAATCAAAGTGTCAATGTTAAGAGTGGCATTTTATAATGGTCATTCTAGGGAGTGGCATTTTGTCGAAGCCCACCGAATAGGATGGCAAAGTATCAATTTTCTCTCCCACGTAGTACTTATTTAGTTAAAGGTTTATCTTAAGAAGTAATTTTGTAATATTATAGTTATATTAAATTTTACAAATATACTATAATATCAATGCCCAAAATAATATATTTTTGTGATTCGGAGGCAGTAGTACTCCATTCATTTTTTTACCTGACTTTTTGATTTTTTACGGTTTCTAAGATACGACTTTGGCTGCTACTTTTTATAATTTTACACTAAAATATATTAATAAAATTATAATATTATGAAAATATTTTTACCGATAAAACTAATAATATAACTTTTGTATAACTAATCTAGATAATTTTGAATCTATTGATGATTGAATTTTAAATATTTAATGGTCGAATTTTACAAAGCTAAGTAAAAAAGAATAGAAGGAGCCCTAAGGTGGCCACATGCACCGTGTCCACTGAAACTGCTATGGAATTTCTATAAAATCCTTTGTTCCAACTTCCAAACAGAGCGTGAGTGACAACTATTGCCGAGTCAAAGTTTGGAAATGTCCAGGAGCGGATCGAGAGATCTCTACGGAAGCCACTTGACAAATTATAAAATCAAAAGGATAGAGTGCTCAGTCCACGAAGAGCCGACCAGCCAGACGCGTGGCAGATACCTGGCTCCACCAATGTCAGTTGATCTGACTATGTATAGTTGAATATGAGGGTATTAGTAACAGTTTATAGATATAATAAAGCGAGGTGAGTCAATAATTAAGAGTGATTCGTAGAGACAGTAATACACTATATTTTTTGTGAAGCTTTTGCCTTTTAGTTTAGGAAAATAAGACTAGATCCTTGGATAATAGACATTCTGTAATCGCACGAGAGCGATAAATATATACGCGTAGACATACATAAAAATATTTGAGCTATTTTTTTGCCCATATTTCTGCAGCTATTTGCAATAAATAAACATAGTTACTTACAGACACACATTCGTCAACTAAACATGGCTACTTAGCACATTCCATATTACAAAACCACAATTACTCTAATAAAACGCTAATGATATATTAAGCGTGTTGCTTGCATGCGAATGAAGCATACATTTTTTCTGAAGGTATTCACCCGCTTCGCAATGCTTCTAACTATGAATAATTGTAAATCACATATGTGCTCCCTCCTTGCGCTCTTGCTTGTCAGGAAATCTCTCTTTTCTTTCCTTTCCTTCCCTCACTGCGTTCTTGCTTGACAAGAAGGCAGCGCGCTCTCGTTTTCGTTAGGTTCGCATTTTATACACACGTGCAAGAAGGCAATGCAATTAATGTGCAAATAAAATGAGAATCTAACGTCACGTCGTGTCGCATCGTGTAATTACCCACATGATTCCTTCGCTACTGAAGCCAAACCGTGCATGCACGACCCCGTGATTCCTTGCCCCCTGCCTACTGTTGCCCACGTGCGATTCCCAGCCACCTGCCTACGTGCACCCGTGAAAGCCCGACCGCCTACAGAGCTAGTGCTGCTCAACAGTGCGTCAGGCCTCCCACCTACCGTGCCTGCCTGTCGCCTCCTGTGCTAGCCAGGCTTACCGTGTGGCTCACCTCCTATTGAGCTACCCTGGCACGACAGGTGACATGTGTCGTCTGACATGCCTTCTGAGCTTGAGGAGAGGGCCATTATTGCAAAAACAGGTGCCAGGAGGCCAAAATTGAAAGGGTTGCAACAGTGCTAGATACGTGAACAATTCCCTCCTCTCTCTCTCTTCTCTCTTCTACCAAGGAGGTGCAAGCCAACAAGAGGCCCGATATGCCCATATCTAACCGGAGGTGTGGTGACTTGTTCAACAGTGCACGTCGGCGATAGGAGGTGCAGTGGCTTGGCTAGTGGCACCTGGCGATGACGGGAGGCGTAGTGGCTAAGGTCAGGATGTCGGTCCCTATCGATGATGAGAGTTGCTCCATGTTCGCTGCCGAGAAGTTCTGTAGTAGTGAGGAGGTCGGTCTTGCTAGTGGTGACCCCGTCCAAGTCGCTGACGCCATCATTGCAGTGACGCAAAGCATTGTGGCTGCGAGATGCAAAGTCCCTACCACATCACGAGCTCCAACACCACCGTTGCGTCAATGCAAAGCATTGCGGAAGCGAGATGCAGAGCCCCCGCCACGCCACTGTCGTGCCAAGCGTGGGTCATGAAGGAGGAGGACATGTGGTGGGGCTTGTTGTGGGCGGCAGTGCGTCTGCTGTAGCGCGTGACAAGAACGGGGGAGGGGGAGGTGGCTAGTAGGGGTGAGAGAGAGGGGGGGGGGGGGAGGGAGGTTGAGGAGAGTGGAGAAGGAAGAAGATGGTAAGATGAGGATTTTTTTGATTTAACGGTAGGGGTGCAAACGGGTTGGATTCGGACGGATATTGTTGTTACCATATCCTAACCCATATTTTTTCTCCGGATTCGGTGCCGGATCGGTCGGGATTAACCCGTTTGTAAGGAATGCATGTAGTACAGCAAATGGAGTAGGAGGACGTACTGTCAAGAACTTGATGTTAATACTTAATAGCTGATGTGGAAGATTTTATTTTACCGTTGCAAAAGAAAATGAAACGTCAAATAGTAGCACTAACCTGAAATCAAACTTGAAGACGTATCGAATTTGGACGGATATTGCTGTTACCATATCTTAACCCATATTTTTTCTCCGGATTCGGTGCCGGATCGGCCGGGATTAACCCGACCCGTTTGCACCCCTATTTAACGGCGACTCCTACTAATAGATGTGACGAAATGGCATGAGAGGGAATAAAGGGAAAAACTCGGTGGCATACAAAGAAGCAAACTTTTCCTAGTGATAAATTAGGGATCGGGACAACTCTCGGCGGTATTGAGAGAATTTTCTCAAATATATAGCTGAAAATAGTAGCAATAGTTGGGTTGCAAAGGATCATGGCGTTTGGGATTACGTTTCTTGTTTCTTTTTAGATGCGATGCAGCACAAAAGCAATAATTTAAGCAACAAAAATAAAAGGACGATGGCCACCAACACCAAATCCACATGACCTATTTACCAACCGAGACCACAGCTCCACATCTTTTGGTTTAGCTAGCAGTGTTGTCTCCCCAGTTGGTCATGAAGAGTTATGTCCGGAGAAGTGCTTTAGTGCTGGAAGAATACTATTGCTAATTATTACCACAAGGGGGGCAAACCTTCAAAGATGCAATGATCAAAGGCATCCAAAGATGAGATGGTAGATCAGAGAAGAAAAGGCAAAGGAAGAAGAAATTCCCAAGAAATAAAAAAGAATGATGGTCAGCCATGGGAGTGAGATTCAACCATGCAATGATCCCTACCATCCAAAGCTGTTAGACCAGAGGGAAAAGCAGCAATAACAAGGAGAAGTCCTTAGGGAATGTAATATTTGGATCAAGGCCTACTAATTTAACCCCCGGTTAAGGTAGTCTTCTATGTTAAATCACGGTGTGTGAAAAAAAATATAAAGAAAGGAAAGGTGAAGCGTGCGTACTGCTCACAGCTAGCTGAAAGCTGATTGCACCCGAAACTTCCACACATGCGAGGGCCATTGTGCGAAACTCGCTTTTGATTTGTTCCGTGCGGCGTCTCCTCTGCCTCTTTCGCACACATCCATCGAACAAGCCGTAAAAATGTTATTGTTAATATGTTTGAAATGTGAGAATTTTGTAGAAATTTTGTATGAAACACTGTAGTCCCTGCGTCATTTGCTATGGAATCCCATCATTCTAAATGGGACTAAACATTTTACTTGGCAAATTATTGTGGTAACGTGTTATAAGCACTAATTATCAATCATTAGGATTGCACTCATGGCGCAAGAGAAATACAATGGAATGAATTATTATGAATTATACGGTGGCAATGCCATGATGGTTTCCATGATTCTGACCTGGTTGCACTTACGTACACGTATCACCACTCCTTGTGCTGTACATTATTGTTGCGAGTATTGATGGGTATTATTACTCGTACGTGGTACGTATACGTAGGTTGCATTTGCTGCGCTCCGTTTGTTTATACGCAACTGGCCAGCAGTTGTTCGTTGCGCCGATCAATCAGGACACGTATACAATCTATATAGACAAAACTAAAGACAATTTATACAATAAACTTTATATATAATTATGTGTAATATTTTATACAATTAATATGTTATTTATATAGTTATCTATATAATAATATATAACATAAAACTGTTTATAAAACTATTTATTAAATAGTAGATATCATCTTTCTCTCTTCCTTCTCTCTCATTAGGATCACCCAAAATTTTATATACCATAAGTTTACACAGCTGAGATATATATCATTGCAGCTTACTCCACTTTGGTGAGGAAGTTACCATCGCGGCTTCAATCGGCCATGATGGCGAATGAATGAATAAATCCATCTGCCTCCAAACTTCGGCTGCTGCCTGCCGCTTTCCTCATCATGGAAAGTTCACTTGGAAGCTGTACCTCGCCATCAGATCAACCACCTGTATAGCAACATTATTATTGTTATTGTTTACTTCTAGTAGAAATCTAATTACATCTGCGTGTCTGTAATAGCAAACTCGATCTGGATGGCAACAGATCGAGGCAGGGTGATGCTAGATCGAGGCAAGCGGCATTTGATGGCGGTGGATTGAGCTAGGCCACGCTGGACAGTGACGGATCAAGCCAGGCGACGCCATTGAAGCTCGAGTGTCAATGGCGGCGATGGAACCTCGAGCGGTAGCAACGGCAGTGGAAGCTCGAGCAGTAACGCTGTGGTAGCTCGAGCTTCAACTCTGGTGATGGTAGCGATGATGAGTCCCTCCCGCTATCCCCCTCTCTCACACACACGAGCTCGTAGGAAAATTTCCATCTAGAAAAAACTGGATGCTCTTGTCATGTGAAATTTCTACGTTTCATAGGGAGTGAATAGTAATCCTATGAAATTTGGTTGAGTGATTCCTACGAATCAAATGCCTACATAGTATCCATTCCTCTGGATTCTTGAATCGTATGAATTTCCTTTGAAATTCCTGTGAATCAAAGAGGCCCTGAAACGTGAAAGCATTCAAAGAACGAAACCCATGTGTGAGTTTGCCATGTTTCATAATTGTGTCGATCGAGCCAAACAATCATATTTGACTATTTTATGCCTTCAAATTGAATTTTTGCAGGAGGGGGCCAATCGTTCCATGCAAACACAACGCAATAGTTATGTAAAAAGACAATCTTTAAAAAAGGCTATGTACGTCTAAAAAAAGTTATGTAGAAGACACTGAATTATGTCCCGTTCAGTTCTGGTGTAACCTCTCTCTTCTGATGTCCAACATATCATCTATCGATTTTATGATGATGTTAGTAGATCAATGATGTTATAAATGTACTTTGATAGCTAATCGATTTGTATTATTTCCATGCAACAATCTAAATATTTTATGTACGGTTGTTAAAGTTTGGAATAATTGACTGCTCACATGCATACAGAACCATAGGTTTTAGTTCATTTTTTTGTGAATTTTACTTAATAGCACATTTCAAAGTGCAAACCAGAATCTATTTAAACAAATGAGTAAAATACACTGTGGATCTCTAAATTTGCCACGCTGGTTCATTTAGGTTCCTAAACTTTGAAACTATAGATTTTATACCTAAACTTGTTTAAGTGGGTAAGTACATATCCCAATGACAATTCGCTAGGCTTGACCGCTGACGTGTAGCATTAACTGAAGCTAGCGTGGCGTGGGGGGGGGGGGGGTGAAATGATAGGATTTTGCACGCCATTTGTAGGTTGGTTTTTTGTACTTAGGTTCTCATAAGACATTGGATTGAGTTGGTGAGCATTAAAACCCTAAGACCTAAGTTCCCATTTCAATCCACAGTTGCCCTAAGACCAAACTCTCTGAAATCCCTAATTCCCCATTTCCCTGCCCGTCGGCCGATGCGTTCTATCTCCATGGTTGTGGCATCAAACTCCTCTATGACCAGCCGTCGGAGGGGGAAACATGCATTGCCATTGATCTAGTGCCCGAGATGTGAGTAGATGGAGGTGTTGTAGTTGACCACCAAAACCAGAGACAATCCGAACTGTGATCTTTTCGAGTGCCTAAATCACTACGTGAGTTGGTGTTTGAATTTGGTGTGCATGATTCTTTTATTCTAATTTCGTTCATTTTTCTTTTGATTCGACCCGAACCCCCATCCTCCTTCACCTGCAGTTGGCAGCTGCAACCTAGGGTCAATCGCCTCCAACTCACCGATCACCTTAGGAGCTCGTGGAATGCGTAGTGGTGTGAATAGAAGGTGATGGAATGTATAGAGATAAGAAATCCAAGGGGTTCATTGAAAATATTAGCGTCCACTTGGCTAGTCATGTGAGACGTATGTGAGCTCGCTAGCATTAGTCAAGGCTACTCGTCAACGGTCAAGCCCTGTGAATTATCTTTGGGATCTTTATTGACCAACTTAAACAAGTTTATAGACATGAATCTGTAATTTCAAAATTTAGAGATCTAAGTAAAGCAACGTGATAAATTTAGAGATTCGTAATTTACTTAATAAGGTTATATTTCCTTGAATAAATTTATTCACTCATTTCTAGTTTTGGGTCAAGGTGGTGGCAAAATGATAAACACACGAGAAACGCTCAGTCCATTTTCCTACGTATAGATAAACACACGGGAAACACCCTTTTGTTTCCCGCCTATTTGCCTCGGACACTTTTCCATACGGTCAGAGAACTGCTAGCAGTGCTTGTCTCACGGGACATTTGGCATGCCCATTTGCACTGTGTGGCCTACATGCTACACCCTCAGGGATCGCGGTGTTGAGGCCAGTAATTTTTAGCTATAATTGATGGTTTTTAATTTTAACATGAATGTTTATGTGAATGAACTAAATATTGATAAATCGATCCGAAAAGACTGCTCTGATAAATTATTTTAAAAGACGACGTACTATCTCGTTTATTTATTTAGAAAACCAAAAGTCATTAAATATAATTTGAAAAAAGTGGAGCTCTACACTTTTATGCAGTAGATTTTTTCTTGACATTCTTCGGCTACACTACAAGATTGTATGCTATACTTTCCATGTTTATCCTAAAATTGCTAGCTCCAAGTACTTTCGCGACATGCAACACCTCAAAAATAAGGTTTGCATCACAATCAAACTGCTATGTTCGTGTAGCTATTATGGGATAGCGGTGAACAATGTTTCTAGAAACGGTGTAAATGACGTGACATAAAAAAATATTGTGTCCAAAGACTATAGAAAGAGACGTGTAAACCTAGTTCTATTTATACTCCCAATCCAGCACACAGAAGAATAACTTTTATTTTTGACTTCTAACATTTTAATTTTATTTTTTTAGTTTTTTGACCTTTTAGATTTTTTATTTTTACCTTTTCTCTTTATTCTTTTGCATTATCTATGATGGTATAATTTTTATTTTTTAAATTTAATTACGTTGAAAAAACTAACAATAACTACAATATATTTTCAATCACTACAGTATAAAAAAGCTATACAACTAGACTTACAAGCTCAAATGAGCACTGCCTAAGCGTTTATGAAGCATGCTTCAAATAGCCCTAGGCTTTTGCATTGTAGTGGTTGAAAATGAACTGTAGCGATTGTTGGTTTTTTCTGAATAGTTAAATTTAAAAAAGAAAAGTTATATTATCACGAATAATATAAAAGAATAAGAAAGAAATCTAAAAAAGCCAAAAATAAAATAAAATTGAAAGCAACGCGTTTCAGAAACAAAAAAAAAACGAGAAGAGAAGTTGTTCAAAGCACGCCCTAAGCTTTCTTGCACCGCACCGCACCCATCGAAGCGATCGGACCAACCCCTAACACGAGAGAGAGAGAGAGAGAGAGAGAGAACTAACTAAACCAGCGGCAACACGCACACGGAACACGCGACGCACGCATAAGCATATAGAGAGCGGCACGCACGCACACGACGCAACGCAGCGAGCATTTTTTAGGGAGGCAGAAAGGAGCGAGCCGAGCCGACCCGAGCCGGGCCGACCCATAAGAAGAGGATAGCGAGCCAAGCAGCCGCCGCGGCATAGTTGGAGGAGAGGGGGCCCCGCCACGACGACGCCGGCGGCGGCCGGAGATGGGGGAGGTGGCGGCGCTGCGGCAGCTGGTCGGCCAGGTCCAGGAGCTCTGGGACCTCTACGGCGCCCAATCCCACCCCCTCCCCAGGCAAAACCCCTCCCCTCCACTTTCCCTCCTCCCTTGTCTCTATTTCCCTTGCTCTCTTCAGGTCGATTCATTCGGATCTGTTCGCTGCGGGGTCTATCCGGCGTTTCTTGCAAATTCGCCTCTGATTTGTTCTTGATCTTTCGGCCCTGGGGAAATTGGATTGCTCAGATCTTTGACTAACGTGGTTAGATTAGATGGTGTATTTCCTTCTTGGTATTCTTACGGGTTTTTTTTTTCAGCGACTCTTAAATTCCCCCCCCCCCCCCCCCCCTTTTTTTCTTCGTTATTGTTGGTGGATTTGGTCGTGGGGGGAGGATTAATTCAAGGAACGCTGGCGTGCGACACGGAAATGGAAGAATTCTGTGGCTTTGCCCGTACTTCTTGCTTGTTTCCTCCCTACGATTGTTTGTTAATAATACTTACCAGTTTCCACGGTTATAGGTTTTGACATTGCCGCAAGCATAGGACAAGATTCTTTACGCATATCCATGGAATTAGGCGCGAGAAAGTCCGCGACTTGAGATTATCTTAGAGTATGCTGGCTGCCGATCTTAGGATATGCTAGTTGACTTTGGAGGTGCACCGTTTGTACTACTTTGTAGGCAAGGAACCAGGGGCAAAGAAACAGCGATTATTTTGACGGTAGACTCGTTATAAAAATAGCTGCAAGGCTTAAGTGGAAAAGCAAGAGAGTCACGAAATGTCATTGCCACCGTTGCGACTAATTCAAGCTGTTGTGTCATCTACCTTGTGTATATGAACTACAGAATGGTGTTTGTTTACTCATCAGTTTCCTGCTGCGCTTCACTAAGTATTGCACCTATAGTGCTTAGAATTTGAGGATTATCTCTAGCATAGTTAAGCTGTGCATTATAGCAAATAAAGTATACATTTGTTCGTTAAATCATATGGATCTTTTATATTAAAAATTCACTATTTAGTTTATGAGAAGTTTGTGTTATTCGGTTGTGCTCAGTATAACTAAAACATTAAACAACGTATACTCCATTTTGGTCATATTATGGGTTTGAGTGGTGGTTGAAAGTCTGCTTAGACCGTGCACGTGGCCGCATTGCTTATCTAGACCATAAAGAATATCCTGTCAGTTTCATCCAACACACACACACACTCACACACACACTCTACATGAGGCACCCATGTCAAGAACCGATACACTTGTATGATTGATAGAACTGTTTGTGTTCGCAAGAACACGCTGCAAGTTTCACCCTCTGTATAGCAAGTCTAGTACTCGTGAGTAACATCTAATTGGCTTCACTAGCAACATAAATTGCTTGGTTTGATCGGGGTACCTCTATGTAATTACCACGTGGCATGACAGAATATGAGGATGATTTCTAGACTTTAGAGAGGTTTAACTATTTGATGGTAAAGTGGACTAGGAAACTGATTACGGTGCACTATAAAAAGCTAATTGATCAGCCTACCCGCATTTCCTATTTGAAAAACCTGCGAACACAGTTGCAAAGCCCTTATTCCTTTTTTTTGTGTGTAACATCATACCTGAATGGGTGATGTAACTATGAAGGCATATGCAGTACAGTTCTGATAGTACCCGAAACAATTTTTTAACATGGTGTTCTCCTACAATTATACCCAACCAAAAAGGTATCCAGTGTCTTTGGTGGTTACAGTTACACTTCAGTGTTACCATAATAATCTAGTTTCAAAGTTTGATAATCTGCACTACATATTTTGCATATTTGTTGTCTAAATTTTGTCCATCTTGTTTGCCATGAATACTAGTCGTGAAGTCAGGTGCTCCAGTTTCATCTAAACTGATTTGAGACATAGAGTAGATGAGTTCGTCATATTAGTCATTACTCATTAGTAAAAAATCCAAAGAAATATAATGAATAGCTACTAGCGCAGAACTAGTCATGTCTCCTGCAGACAAATAATGGTTTTCCTGGTCCAGAAAGCTGTAGATGCTCTTTTTTCTCCTTGTTCTTTGCAGTCAAAAGTTTTGGTTGCTACCCTTTCCAGAATTGCTTTGCCATAAAATAAGTTGGACTAATTGGGCTTATGGATATCTTACAGGTGGTATTTACTTGACTTCGAACATGGTTCAATCAAGGATGATTATTGTGGAGGAAGGACTGGATACAACTCAGAGTTGTTGAAGATCATGGAAACTAACCAATCCCCTCCTCGCAAGCGACCACGTAGAGATAGAAACCGCGAGAAAGCACCCTGCTTGAACTCAGCTGAAGTAATGAAACAGGAGATTTGGAGAGAGTTCCCTGAAGACCTTTTTGAAACTGTCACTGCAAGGCTTCCAGTTGCTGCAATTTTTCGATTCCGTACTGTTTGCCGGAAATGGTATTCTCTATTGGGCTCAGACAGTTTCTCTCAGCAGTACTCTGAAGTTTCACATGGACTGCCATGGTTCTATACAATCACCCATGAGAATGCCAACAACAATGTAGCAATGTATGACCCTTCGATGAAAAAATGGCACCACCCTTCTGTTCCCCTTGCTCCTGCGAAAATAGTAATTCCAGTGGCATCTGCAGGTGGCCTTGTCTGCTTATTGGATCTTAGCCACAGGAACTTCTACATATGCAACCCTCTTACACAATCACTCAAGGAAATTCCACCCATGTCAGTCCAGGCATGGTCAAGAGTAGCAGTAGGGATGGTGCTGAATGGAAGAGCTTCTAATGAGGGTTACATAGTAATGTGGTTAGGAAATGATGGGAATCATGAAGTCTATGACTCTATGCAGAATATGTGGTCTCGGCCAGGCACTTTTCCTCCAAGCATCAAACTTCCACTTGCTCTAAATTTTAGGTCACAGCCTGTGGCGGTTGCCAGCACACTATACTTCATGTGCGCAGAACCAGAGGGTGTTTTGTCGTATGATGTAAGCACCGGAATTTGGAAACAATTTATCATCCCACTGCCACTGCATCTGACTGACCACACACTTGCCGAGTTCCAGGGAAGAGTTATGCTTGTGGGTCTGCTGTGCAAAAATGCAGCAACCTGTGTCTGCATATGGGAGTTGCAGAATATGACTCTCCTCTGGAAGGAGGTGGACAGAATGCCAAATATCTGGTGCTTAGAATTTTACGGTAAGCACATGAAGATGACATGCCTGGGCAACAGTGGTTTGCTCATGCTCTCCTTGAAGGCGAAGCGGATGAACCGTCTCGTGACATACAACCTTTTGAATAAGGAGTGGCAGAAGGTTCCTGATTGCATGCTCCCATGCAGCCGCAAAAAACAGTGGATAGCATGTGGTACAGCATTCGGTCCATGCCCCTCTGCCTTGGCCTGACAGTTTTTTACTTTCTTCAGCACAGGTTTGAGGTTTCAGCCATTTCGTATCATTGGCCTACCGTTAGATGTTTCCATGTTGTTGTGACTTGTGAGAAGGTTCTGTGTTGTGTATAAATTCATGTCACTGTGGTTGTTTTTTGTATCTCGCTGAAGCAATTGTACTGTTTGGTTATTACCACCTCCAGGAATTTGGTCCGGTGCAACGTCAACTGATCAAGTTGTATTGAATCTATTAAGGTCCTTGTGGTCAAAAGGCTGAACAGCAGGCATCTGTTTAGCCTTGATTTTTGTTTGTTCCGTTATTTTCTCTTTCTTCAGTGTGTAAGATTTCTGAATCTGCAGTCATCTGCCCAGAATTGAGTTTCTACTCTCAATAATAACAACCGGGGTTCAATCGATGCTCCCACATATGTATGTTATTCAGTATCATTTATTTCAGGTACCTGTAATGTGCTGAAACCAATGCATGGAGATGGAGATTTGATGTTGCTAGTTACCATGAAAAGTGAAAATATGGTCGCATTTGTGCCAGGTGGCCTGATATCTATAGACTACCTGATGCTGTTGAACTGTTTGGTGTGACTTTGCCTCGCTCTAAACCACTACTGGCTTTGGAACGCGTTAGTTTTTTAATTTCATGTTTTTTTGGCTTTTTAGTTTTTTTAGCTTTTTCTTTTTTTTGTATTGTTTGTGATGATATATATTTTTTTATTTTTTAAATTTAATTACTCAGAAAAAGCTATCAGTCACTGCAGTGTTTTTTCAGTGAGAAGCTATATTGAGCAATACTTCAAGTTCAGCAATAGCATTCCGAAACCTAGTAACAGCTGCCATGTCAAAGTTCAGTACTCCAGAAACTAATATTCTAAGTGCAAAGGAACGACAGACATTCAGGCGATTCTTATGATTTTAGGAAGGGGAGTATACGATTCCACAATGCAAAACACCGCTGGATTAACTACTAACCACAATAAGCACGAGATTGAGCAGTAAAAATGCAAATGGATGAATTCAGCATCTGCACCAGCAGAACTATCTTCTCCGTCGTCAAAACATACGATCTGCGATGTCGATTTATTTTAAGCACAAGAACTATCCGCAAACCAATAACATTGCACTCTCTTTTTTCAGGTGCAACAAAATTTTCACAAGTTAACATGCAAAGCTCAATGACTTCCAGTGGCGGCCAGACAAAATGCTCCATCACCTGAAGCTCATTAGTCATGAGAACTGCCCAGATCAATATGTCCATTCAAAAAGGCCACCACAGCAACAGCCAGAAAAAGAATATTACTACTATTAAGAAAGCTTTGCATTTTGTGGCAACTATGACGAGATCCATACACAACAACTGGTCAGATATTCTCAACATCTACTGCTCTTGGTGCAACCATCAAGAAATAAAAATATAACTAACTCAGCAGGTGTATTCAGAGACTTTTTTTTAGATGGGTATATTCCGAGACTTGAGGATACACTTTAACTAAGGAATGTTTACTCTTAACAGAACGCTGTTACATCGACACAACATGGTGACCTTACAGATAAAAGAACACAACATGGGGTACACATTG
Source organism: Dendrocalamus latiflorus (assembly GCA_017311315.1). Taxonomy (NCBI): domain Eukaryota; kingdom Viridiplantae; phylum Streptophyta; class Magnoliopsida; order Poales; family Poaceae; genus Dendrocalamus; species Dendrocalamus latiflorus. The sequence continues at coordinate 4,532,798 of CM029663.1, forward strand.
TACAGTTCTAAAGAAACCTATATTACCCAACTGGGGTACATATTGTACAGTACTAGAGAAACCAATGTTACCCAACAAACTCCAGGTGCAAAGAAACAAAAGAAAAAAAGTTCAGAGCAAGCACCAGCTTCAACTGCAAAATTCATTCCGCATCATCAGACTGTGGAACTACTTGAAGAAATTCCTTTGGAGTTGAGCCTGGATCCAGTTCATAGCACCCCTTGGGAGACTTCTGAGCTTCTTCGCCAGTAAGGACATGGAATGGCACCTGGTGCGAAAACCGCAGCATCTCCTCCTTTGGAATCCTCCTACTTTTCGTTGGGTCAAGAAGGGGTTTAAACACTGACAAAAACCCCGGGACCTTCATTATAGGCATAACAGAAATGCCTTCACTTGGGTTGTAGCTATCAAGAACCTCTACAAGTTCATACTTGTACATTGTATCATCAGGTGTAAATTCATTCCAGTCAGGAGACCAGTTCTGGTATAGGGACCAGATATCACCTTTCTTAGGAAAAATTTTGATGATGCTACCTGGACCTTTCTCCCATGTGACGACATGAGAGAAGGTATTCAGTTGGTCAGTCTCTTTGGATGCACCAACCTTGAAATCACCTCAGGTCTTTGAGTATCCATATGAGATCCAATTTGAAGTTCCAAATTCATTGCAGTCCTCCGCTTTGAGGTAAGCCAGTCTAACTTTAAAAGGGTGTGTGGGGAGGATTTTCTGGATCAAAACATAGTAGCGAGGCATACCGTCTTCCTCGTCATATACTGCCCATATTTGATCATTCTGAAAAGAACTTTCAGAATGATCACCAAAATTGTAGAAATCTGCATCAGGGACTGGCATTTCACCAGAGCCTTCATCAGAAGATGGTTCTTGGTCCAAACAGCTATCGTCGTGATCCAAATGGCGCTGCTTTGAAGAATTATCACCAATTGGATCCACTCCAGATTCTTTCTTGTGTACCTTGCGGTTTCTCCTTGTGTATACTATGCGTATTTCAGGTAACCTCCACTTCCATGTCTTCTCTTTTTCTTCTAAACCAAGATATTTACTGCTCTGCACCCTCTCTTTTTCTTCTGTATTAACTCTTTTGTTAGCTAGCTCCTTACCACTATCTTCTGCTGCAATCTTTCCTTTATTTTTCACATTGGCCTTCCTGCTGTTGAACTCTTCTAATTTGTCCCGAATTTGAAGTTTCGTCTTCTGGATTAGTATGCCTCGGACATTGAACTGCTTGAGCACTTTACTAAAGCTGATTGCAGCATTACCAGAAGATTCAAATTTAAGATCATCAGAAGACACTTTGCGTCTTTTTGGTCCCGACGTTCCCGTTGTAGAACCAGGCTTTCTTTTTGTTGGGTGCATCTGTAAATCTGAGTCACCATTAGGGCCAAAGCTTGTTGACTGCCACGCCATTTTCTTGTCATCATTGATGTACCTCCTCTTTGCTGTTGAAATCGATGATCCAATGGAAGTGCCCGAACGTGCATGTTTCCTTACAGTCTCCGTAACCTTTCTGCTAAGATTTGCCTCTTCACTTCTGGCAACATCAGCTTCAGTTACCTCCTCTTTTCTAACAGCCTCATGTGTCTGTTGGGCTGGATATCCGGTAGTGTGTGAACCGGCTGCAGATCTGAGAAAAGACCACCGATGCAGCATAGGATCGTAGTTCTGACTTCCACAAACCACTCCTGTTCCTGGTGTTGCCCTGTCAGTGTCAGGAACTGCTGAGCCACCTATGTTAATATTAGCATCCATTGGCCTTGGCTCATTAGGGTAAAGTGGAGTGCTTGGAGGAGGAACTTCAACAGCAACAAACACTTTTTCGCAAACAGGACACTTCAGATATCGGTTCACATATTCCCTGGAGTACTGGAAGCCCATGCTACAAGAACCGCAGCATGTCCAAAATGTGCTTGGTATTGAACAATTAGAAGGCGGGGCCGGACCAGAATTTTGGCCGCAGAAACCACTAATGCTTGACATAGTGGAAAAACCACTCATACTTGACATAGTGGAAAAACCACTCATACTTGACATAGTGGAATTGGAAGTGCTATTAGCATTTACTTGGTAGTTCTGGTGCACTCCTAGGGAACCCATATACCTCCTCTGGTCATATGCTATCCTCTTGCTTTTATCAGACAACACACTCCAAGCATGTGATACGAGCTTGAAGGCGCCATCAGCGCCAATGAAGCTGTTCTTGTCTGGATGAGTTTGGAAGGCCAACTTCTTATATTGCCTCTTGATTGTCTCCTCATCTGCCAAGGCTGATACTTCTAGGATGCCATACCAATCATCCTCCCCTCCAATCTTTGTCTGTGCCCTTAGGTAGACATCCAAGGCTAAAATCATGTGGCAAATGCCCTCAAGTGGCTCGAAAAGAGCCTTTGCTTTCGAGGCAAACTTCTTTGCACCCACAATATCGTTCTCCCCGAACTTCCTTTCAGCAATCTCCTTTGATCGGATCGCATCATCTCTGTTGCACTCCATATCTGTAGATAAATTTATTAGTCTTGTTTCATAAAGCAACCATAAATTACAAGTAACTTAAAAATATAACGCTTAGCTACCACATTTTCAAACACTTATTGAGGGAGTGCACAAAATGTTCGATACACAGCGTGTGCACTCATTTCAATGGCGCCGAATACAATATTCACATATTTAAGGAATATTACAAAGTTTCACACTGCTTACCAAATGTAATTGGAACAAAACCAAACAACATCATTCCAAAAGAAGCAAACAAGAACACCACTATTCCACTAATACATCAAAACTCCATAGCATGAACATTTCTGTTTAGGTTCCATACCATTCTCTCTAAAACTGTTAGCATATACTCGAAAACTGGATTTGGCTACCACATTGCCAAACACTACGGTCATTGAGGCGATAGTATGAAATGTTCGGTACACTGCACCTGCACTTGTTTCAGTGGTGCCAAATCCAACATTCACAGAAGACGTCATATTTAAGAATCTAACAACTCCATTCCAAAAGAAGCAAACGAGAGTACTACTAAGACATGAAACTCCATAGCATTAACATTTCTGTTTTGGTTCAAACTATTCTATTGAAAACTGCTACAGTACTAAAAAAGGATTCAGCTACTACCTTTTCAAACACTATGATTTTTTTTTCTAAAAGGATAAAAGCAATCAAGCACAATGTCCATTGAGTGGATTGCATGAAATGTTCGGTAACACCACATGCGCACCCGTCTCGACAGCACCAAATCCAATGTTCACACAAAACTCCGCATTTATGATACATTACCAGGCTTCAACACTTTCCACTAAGCGCAATTGGAACAACATTCAACGAACATTCCAAAAGAAGCAGCATCTCGCGCCCATCAAGCCGGTTAATGACTGCTTACTCTGCATAGAGTTAAAACTCTATCTGGACCCTTTGCACCCTTCAATCACAACCGAAAACTAAAATAGTAATCATATCCAAGCCATGTCAAACAATAAAGAGAACCACAGTCTCGAATCATCATCCTAGAGGGTCTAGCTAAATCCCGCAAACTAAACATCAAGACAAAGTTGATTACTGAATTTAAATACAACAACTCAGCAGATAAGGAAAGCAAATGTGTGTCGTGCCGATTACTGAATCACAGAGAGAGAGAGAACGAAAATTGCAATCCATGTGTACATGACACACCTGCCTAGCTGCACAGAAAACCGCACTCTACGCAGGGAATTGCAACCAAGAACCATACCCCCCACATCCAGATTGAACTACACCCTCCCAAAGCTGCAGATTTTGTCACCAGAGCCTATTCGATTGCCACTGATCCACCAAACCCCAACAGAGGAGTGCTAGAAACCCTACAGGTTGCAACCGATCTGCTCGGATGCTCCACAAAACCATTTTTTTTTCTAGGTTTCCCGAAACCCAAACCAACACAACAGAGCACCGGCGGCGAAACATCGACGGCGAGATCGGAGCGGAAGAAGCGGCGGCTACACTTCGCAAGAACCATCCTAGAATCGTGGCGGCAGTTTTTGAACGCAACGCAAGATCGCGTCTCTGGTTTTGCCCCCCAACTTTTCGTGAAATTAGAAACAAGGGGAGAGGAGCAGGGAATGAAAAGGGCGCTCACCTTCTTGGCTTCTCCTCTCGAAGTAGTAGGGTCGGCTTGGATTTTGCAAATTGCGAAAATAAGAGAGAGAGGCGACGGCAGAGTACAAATGATTTCGGTGTCCGGTTTAAATATGAAAAAGTTTGTAAACCCTAGCTAGGTTGGGTATTTTTAACCCATGGGCTGGGTTTATTTTTAGCCCATGGTCAAATCTCATTTTTGGAAATCAAAATCTGAGTGTGTTCACATAATGGCGTTTTGGTTATTTTACGAAGTGTTTTTAAAATATCAGGGGTTGTTGTGGCGACCTAAAGGATGAAGTGCAAATTTTTGGCGCCACAAATAGTCTTATGTGTGTGTATTTATAATATCTAGAGTAATATGTGAAACAAAAATAGATAATATTATACCGCATAGTATGGAATATGCACTGATTTACATGATATTTCCTCTTATTTTCATCGTATCTTGTAGCTCTCTTTTGCAAAGGCATGTACCAATAGTGTATTACAATTTTACGCATAAGCTTCTACTTGTTACAATAATATTTACAAAATTGCCACCTTCCTTATTACAACACCGTTATTCCTTTTGACAAGCGGCTACCACTCTTATTACGGTGTCACTCACACTTTTTCAAGTACTCACTTTATGTCACGTCTAATACTGAAATACTGAAAAAAAGGAATGCATGATTCGAGTAGTGTAGAAGTCTAAAAACGACATGAACTAAATCAAGTCTAGCTTTTTTTTTAAACTCAAACTACATGCAAATGTTATGTTGAGCTCCACGTGTAAGATTTCGATGTCACTAACACATTTAATAAGCATCATGGTTCTAGTTACAATTCTATCCACATTTTTGATAAATAGCCACTGTTTTAAGATAGTAACGCTTCCTACTAAATAAAGTTGTAGAGGTGATAACGAAGAAAAACCTTGGATGTAGATTTTCACGCTAAATCTTGGACGTAGTATAATGACATTGGTGCTTAAGCTCACTGATCATTGGTGCTGTGAACTGTTTGCATTTCCTCATTTGAAGAGGGGCATACGAGTAAATCAGTCATTTTCGGGGGGGCATATCCACTAAAAATCCCGTAGCCAAGCGTGGTGCTCCTTTGGCGGCTAGATCGATTTTCGCGGCTTCGGATGTCAGCAAAACGGTGGGAAATGAACACGCAGCCGGGCTCTCGGGCCCACAGATAGCCCATACTAGCGAGCCCACTTTACATCCGCAGCCCAAGTTTCCCATAAATGGGCCTGATGGGAGAAGAAAACTCTCTTCGCTCCGATCGAGCATGTGTGCTCCAGGCTCGAAGCAATCTGGGCTAACCCATGTTGGCCCAACAGTAGGGCCAGCTTATTTTTTGCAACCGATCTGCTTGGATGCTATGGAGAAACAGATACGAGCAGCCATGTCAGCCCAAAAGTGTACCAGACGCACGCGCCGTTTTTTCTGGTCTAATTATTTCGATTCCCAATTGGACAAAAGCAAAAGATAGGAAAAGAAATCACTTCCGGTGCACGGCGGCCGCCGGCGGCGAAATCTATGGAGATCAACAGCGAGAGATCGGAACAGAAGAATCGGAGTCTACCAAATCGTAAGAATCGTGGAGGCAAATTGGAATGGTTCTTTTGAGTTTCATGTTTTTTTTGTTTTTACTATAGTAAGTAGTTTTTAAATAATTTGTCTAAAATAGAATCTACAAATTACTTGTAGTAGGTACTGGGTCTATTTATATTGGTTTTTTGCTTATAGTTTTTGGTTGCGGCTTATGAATAGTAGTGGCTGATAGAATCGACTGATGAATAGTAGTGTATTATGTAAGAAAGGCGGTGCAACGAAAGTCACTATAATATTCGGACCGCTATGCAACTTACAGAATTGTGATATAATAAAATACAAAGTACATTACAATATATGAAAGCGAAAAGAAGTGGCTGATAAATAGTAGTGGATGATAGAAGTGACTTATAGAAGCTAAGTCGTTCGTATTGTGCTTCTAGAACCAGAAGTCAAAAGTAGAACCCAATATGAACAGACCCATTGTACTGATTTTAGCTATATGGCAAAAATCGCATGCAACTATCTCTTTCTTTGTATTCTCTCTCGCGAACAGTTAGAATTCAAAAACCATCAACCACAACCCAAAAGAATCCAGGGTGGGTTCTTTTGGGATATGGCTATGGCTTTTGACTTATGATTTTTAAATTTTGGCTATTTATGAGAGACAATACAAAGAGGAAAACTGTCACATGAGATTTTCGTTGAAATAACTGAATTCGGTACAGTGTCATGTTCATATCTCTACTCTCTAGTCTCCCAAATTTTTGTGAAATTAGAATGTGGGAAGAGGCAGGGAAGAAAAGGGATCTCACCTTTCTTCTATCCAAGAAGGGCTGACTCTTTTTTTTTTTTTGCAAATTGCAAAAATAAGACAGGAGATGAGGAGTACAAATAGATTTCGGTTTTTTGTTTAAATATATCAAAAAGGTTTGTAAACCCTAGCTAAGGTTGGTTTTTAACGTTTAATTTTAACTCATGGGTAATCTATATTTTTGCAAGTCTAAATCTGAAGATAGTTCATATAACGACATTTTTTTGTCATTTTACAATATGTGGTTTTTTTATTGGAATTTGCTAAATAGTACTCAAGTGTTTTTTTGGTGAGTAATTAATTTTTTCCATTAGATGTTGCTTTATTTGTACTTTATGGTTTTAACTTTGTGATTTTTGTCTCTGGGTCAACAATGTGATAAGGGAGTGATTAATTTATTTAGTATCGTCGGAAGCCGCAACATAGACGATTAAGTAGGGTATTTGTATAGTTTTTTTTTATGTTCCTTATAGTTTGTTTTGTTTCTCATTTTTTACAAAGTGTCATATCATTTTTATATAATTTGATTTGTGTAAAACTAGTATATAATTAATGTAAAAATGACATACAAAAATAATAATATCTATTGGAGCATTCCTCAATATATTACATTACATGCTAATAACTAATGAGCAAACTAGTAGACATAGGTAGATATACATCTAACGTCTAAATAATCGAGTATTCTTGATAAAATAGTATTCAAATGGGAGTGAAGGAGGTCAAGTGATTTTATCCATTAAATCTAGATTTGAGAATCAAAATTTAAGTACTATTTATCAACAAATAACTGAAAAGTATTTCTTGTACACCACTTTTTTTATTAAATGTGCTATTGTGGCATGGTAAAGGCTGACAAGCGGATTTTTTGCACCATAATAGTCATACGTGTGTCATATCGGTAATAGCAAACATAATGTATAGTACCAACCTCGACAATATTTATTCACATGGTATAAAAGCATGCACCGAATTAGGAATGGAAACAGATTGGATATGATCGAATAGTCTTAAATATGAATATAAATCTATATTTTTAAAATAAATACGAATACAGATTTGGATATTCTCGAATACGAATACGAGTTGAATGATATAATGGATACAAATTCGAATCGAATATGTACTTAATTCGGTCGAATACGGATATCCTCCTACAACTTCTGTAACAAATCTCGGTAGAACAAATTCCTAACGATTTTCCTGGTTTTGACCAGTTATCGACAATAGGCATAGAAAACAGATCGAATACGAATCAAATAGTCTCGAATACGAATATTCTCAAATATGATATGAATATTCTCGAATACGAATATTTTCGAATATATATTTTACTTACCACATTCATATTTTTTCAAATATAAATATCAGATAAAATGGATTATCCATTACCGTTTTCCACCGTGCACAGAATAGTCTTGTAGGTCTCTTTGGCAGCAAATGATCCCAATAGTACCTATACAGTTTTACGCGTAAGCTTATTTTTGTTACCAGTGTTCTTCCCATTTGCAACCGTTTTATTCTTTAATCCAAATCTGATATGATCCGATTACTTAAAAAATTCAATCAGATTTTATTTAAAGATATATTTTGATCAGTAAAAAAATTCAATTAGATTTCATTTAAAGATATATATATTATGATCAGTATGACTGATCGATAATATGAACTCATTGAAGGCTATGACTGAGATCATTTTTATGTCTGTATAGACTCTACATCAACTTGTACCATCGTAGTGTTCAAAGGTATTTGTGTCGACTGGAGTCAACGTGACTACTTGATGTGCTTCCGACTTTAACTCTTCATATTATCTCTTGAGACTCTGTTTTATCTCCTATCGAGGTGTTATTCTCATCTTCGAGAAGGTTACTATTCAAGTTTCTCAGAAGGTCTCTATTTCCGTTGCCGACAAGGACTCTATTCATTCCTTATCTGGGACTCGACTCTTATTTCTCAGACTATTTATACCATTTATAAGTCTTATGATAGATAGTGCACACAACACAAATTATCTATGCATGTAATACGTCAAAAGCGTTATATAATTTCTCTTTTGTATAGTGATTTCATTGATTGGCGTCTGCGGTTTTTTCTGAAAGGGTTTTTCACGTCAAATTTTTATCTCGTGATCCTGATTATGCTTTATTGTTTTTCTATATCTCGTCATGATTTTATAACAAGTAGTATCAAAGGTTAATTCTTCGCCTGATCAATCTAGGGCATACTCATCATGGCGTCAATGAAGTATGATATTTTGCTGCTATATCACGATGCAAGATTTTCTCTCTGGTCAATCAAGGTGCGAGCTGTTCTGTCACACCTCGAGTTGGATGATGCGTTATTAGGAATCGACAAGATGTCCACTGCATGGTCCGTTGAGGAGAAGCAAAGAAAAAATCGTAAAGCTCTCTACCAAATTTATCTTTATCTTCCTAATAATATCTTTTAGGAAGTTATGAAGAAGATCATCACTGGTGCATTATAGCTAAAGTTGGAATAAATCCGCTTGATCAACGATTTGACTAGCAAGATATATTTGAAGCAGAAGCTTTTCTTACTCAAACTGATAGAAAGTGGATCAGTGCAAGATCATCTAACCACATTTAATATGTGGTCATTGACCTTGAAGCCATGTAGATTAAATATGACAATGAAGATTTGTGTCATATTCTGCTCTGTTCTCTGCCTGTTTCGTTCTCTATGTTTAGAGACAATCACTACGAGGATTTCTAAATATTGCAATGAAACAATTGCAACAACACATAATTTGTTGGAATATTTATTATTATTGTCATGAATTATTTTTTTATAACAATAAGTAGGTTATCACTGACGGTTCTTACAATTGGTTGTAACAAAGATAATCACGCTAATAAAACTGTCTGAGATAATTACGCTGCAGCTTAATACTGACGGATTCTGTAGAACCGTATGTAATGAGACGTTCAGTATGACCTTCTCTATAGTAGTGAATATCCCTCACTTTTAATTACAATGTCGTTTCATCGCAAAAAACAAAATTACTATGCCGTTCACAAGATTGATCACATTGTTTTATCCTTGGATGTCCAGCTATGGGCACAGACAGATTGGAGGGGAGAATGATTGGTATGGCATCCTAGAAGTATCAGCCTTGGCTGATGAGGAGACAATCAAGAAGCAATACAAGAAGTTGGCCTTCCAAACTCACCCAAACAAGAGCAGCTTCATTTGTGCTGATGGCACCTTCAAGCTCCTCTCAGATGCTTGGAGTGTGTTGTCTGATAAAAACAAGAGGATAACATATGATCAGAAGAGTTAATGTGGGTTCCCTAGCTAGGAGTGCATCAGAATAACACCCAAGTATGCTGTATGCTAGTAGCACTTCCAATTCCACTATGCCAAGTATGAATGGTGACTGCAGCCACTCGAAGCCTCCAAACCCCACCTACCAATGTGCCGCATTCTAATTTCCAAATGCCAAGCACATTTTGGACATGCTGCGGTTCTTGAGGCACGAGCTTCCAGTACTACATGAAATATGCCAATCGATGTCTGAAGTGTCCAGTTTGTGAAGCAGTGTTTGTTGCTGTTGAAGTTCCTCCTCCAAGTGCTCCAAGTTACCCTAATGAGCCAGAGCCCTTCGATGCTTATATTAACAATTTAACATATATAGGAGGCACAACAGTTCCTGGAAGGCTGGAAGGGCAATTCCAGGAACAGGAGTGGCCTGTGTGGCAGCCAGACTTATGATCCTATGTAGTAGGAATGGTCTTTTCTCAGATCTGCAGCCGGTGCACACACTTCTAGATGGTAGATATCCAGTACGAGAGACACATGAGACTGTTTGAAAAGTGGACGTAGCTGAAGCTATTGTAGCCAGAAGCGAAGATGCAAACCTTAGCAGAAAGGTTATGGAGACTGTAAGGAAACGTGCACGTTCAGGCACTTCCCTTGGATCATCAATTTCAGCAACAAAGATCATTCCGAAAAAATGCGGCAACAAAGGAAAAGGAAGCGGCAAAGAGGAGATGCATCAACGATGACAAGAAAGCGGTGTTGCTGTCAACAAGCTCTGGCTTTTGATGGTGACTGAGGTTTACATACACATGCACCCAGCAAAAAAGAAAGCCTAGTTCTACAACGGGAAGTCGATCGGGATTAAAAACACGCAAAGTGTATTACGATGATCCTAACTGCGAATGTTCTGGTAATGTTGAGATCAGCTTTGGTAAAGTGCTCACGCAGTTGGATGTCCGAGGCATACCAATCGACAAGACGAGACTTCAAATTCGGGACAAATTAGAAGAGTTCAACAGCAAGAAGGCCAATGTGGAAAATATAGGAAAGATGCAGAATAGTAAGAAAAGCAGCACAAAGATTAATTGCATGTGCCCTGTGTTAGCAATACTTTTCTCTTTCTTTAATTTTGTTCTCCCTTATTCTATTATTGTGTGTCGATCCCATTTTTGGCCGTGTATCTAACACTACATGCGGCGCTCTACGGAAAGGCCTTCACTTGTTGTGGTCGTTAGGAAACTAATCCCCAAGGGGGTGCGGTTAGACTGTGGGCTCTGCACAGTTTCTTTTTTGAACTCTAAGTTAGAGATGTGTGTAAACTAAAATACTATAAATATAGGGGATAAGCTTTTATTGAAAATTGATATTAATAAAGAAGATCGTCAAGCGCTCTCTTTCTCTTATCTCTTGTGTCAATTGTTCTACTTTTATATTATTTGATTGTGTGATTACTCTCGCTTTCTAGTTGTGTTGATTGACTATTAGATCGCTCGATGATACTAATTTTTCAACATATCATCAGCATCGACTACTCTACAGGCCATAGTATGTTGTTGAATCGACTACTAGATTAGCAAGTTCTTTCCCTGATTTGTTTGTATAAATTGATTGTTGCACTTGTTTCATTCGTCGTGCGTCGTTTTCCTGATTTGTTTGCACGAATTGATTGTTGCGCTCGCTCGTTTTGTTCGTCGTGCGAGTTCAGTCGTCGGCTATGCGAACCCTTTTCTCGCTATACTACTATTCATCAGATTAAAAAAATGAACAAAAATTTTAAAAACCAACCTAGAAGCCGCATCGGGCCGGGCCGATGCAACGCAATCGCTGCAGAAGGCCAGTGCGTGCGAACGAGCCTTGCCGATGTGTCATAGTCATGGCATCCGGCCACCGCAAAAGTAGCCAAGCCTGTGGTCGCGCCATGTCCCACTACTACAGAAAAGGTCATCACAGACGGTTCAAAAACGTCATCACAGACGGTTTTGTGAACCGTCTGAAATTATGGGTCAGTGATAATACGAGGTCATCACAGACGGTTTTCAAACCGTCTGTGATGCAAATATCACAGACGGTTTTATAACAAAAACCGTCTGTGATAGTTATAATCACAGACGGTTTTTAGTTAAAAACCGTCTGTGATATATAGTTATCACAGACGGTTTTTAGTTAAAAACCGTCTGTGATATATAATTATCACAGACGGTTTTTAGTTAAGAACCGTCTGTGATATGTATAAATCACAGACGGTTTTTAACTAAAAACCGTCTGTGATATTGCCTTCTACTCCTAAACATATTTCTGTTTATTGGCTAGCCTCGGGAAATGCTAGACATACCCTTTGAAACAAGCAGATCAATATGTACATGTATATATCCAATTCATATCTCAATTCATTTCACAAACATAAAACATCCATTTTTATTAATATTAGAGCCTACCATTACAATATTCCAAAACAACGAGCAGATTACACAATAAGAACAACGAGCATATTACACAACAAGAACAACGAGCAGGTTACACAACAAGCAAAGATCCTCTATGCCTTTGACGCCCACCATCCTTCTCGCCCCTGATGCAACGCATGAGCTGGATGTCTTTGACGTCCACTATCATCGCCGTAGACTTGTGCGTCGTCTGCATGGATGTGGACAGCAAGGAGGAGGACAGCAAGGAGGAGGAGAACAGCAAGGAGGAAGAGAACAGCAAGGAAGAGGACAACAAGGAAGAACAGACCAGCAAAGAGGCTGAGTTTGGATTATATTTATAGGGGAGGGAGGGGAGGGAGAGGCAGGAGTTCGAAATTTTTTGGCGCCGAGACAGAGAGGTAGAGCTACGATCCGTGGGGTGAGGTGCAGGATCGACTGGCCCAGCTGTCAGATTATTATAGACGGTTCTACATATAGAACCGTCTGTGATGAATGAATATCACAGACGGTTCTACATATAGAACCGTCTGTGAATTAGAGCACACAATTTTATATACCGATGTAATACAAACAACTAGTATGAAAAGATAAAATAGCAATGTTCTATATGACTTATATATACTCATTTGAAAGGTTTCAACGAGATCTACAACTTTGCAGTTGAAGAAAAATCCAAATTCCGAAAATAAGACCAAGAAAAAGGGCAAAAACAGAAACAAAAAACTTGCGACGCAGGTTTAGGTCCAAAGATAGCCGATTTTCGGGGTCTTGGAGGGCGACAGGCGCAAGCTGGTCGTTTTTTTTTGGATCGGGCTCGTCGTTAGCTTTCCAACGAGTACAAGAACGTCGAAAACGGACACCGTATGCAAAAGTTATGCCCGTTTTACTGAAAGTGTCTCAAAACTGAACCATACTCGGACTTAAGCGGGAAAATATGAAATTTTGAGGGATTGCAAGGCGGGAAACGTATCACAGACGGTTTTTATTATAAAACCGTCTGTGATACTATAATATCACAGACGGTTTTATAATAAAAACCGTCTGTGATATTCCAGATTATCACAGACGGTTTTATAACAAAAACCGTCTGTGATATTGGAATATCACAGACGGTTTTTGTTATAAAACCGTCTGTGATAATCTGGAATATCACAGACGGTTTTTATTATAAAACCGTCTGTGATATTATAATATCACAGACGGTTCAGCGGTAAGAACCGTCTGTGATACTCCTTTTTCCCACCACAAATACCACAGACGGCCTCCAAATTAAAACCGTCTGTAATAGTGTAAATCACAGACGGTTTCACAAAACCGTCTGTGATTTGGCGTCTACTATTAGGCCTTTTGTAGTAGTGTCCTGATCGCCGGCCGTATTCCTCCGTTCTCGACTAGGTCTGGCTATTGAGCGTAACGAGCTATAAATTAGCAATTATGGAATCCTATCTTAAAGGCATTATCGAGCTTCGTTCGAAATCAACATAGTTCAACATAAAATCATTCTATTTATCATTTAAGTGGTTATTTTAAATTCGAGTTAACGAGCCAATATCAAGCTGAGCCTCATTAACCTTTTTCACTTAAAATTGACTCATTCTAACTACCTTGTCAGACGGACCCACGATGTAGTAGGTCATCGTAGATGAGCCAGTCAGAGATAGACTGGTCGTAGGAAGGTCCACGACCACGAGGTGGTCACAGGACAACTTACGACTATGTGGTCATCGAAGGACTTACGAATATGTGGTAATGGAAGGATTTACGACTATATGGTCGTAGAAAAGCTTACATCTGAGGAGTGGTCGTAAAAAAGCTTACGACTGAGGAGTGGTCATGGAAGAATTCACGACTACCCTGTAAAACCTCTCCCTTATCGATAAGGGATATACTTAAAGAATATAATGATGTAATATTTTAAGGATTATTATACCCTCATCAAAAACCTAGATCCAGAACCAAAATCCATAGAAAGTGACGCTTGAGGCAAAAGCATAATCGCTAAATGTATGTCTTGGAACTAGCAAGTTCAAACTTAATGGGTCATAATGAAAATAATGAGGTGGTTAATAGCAATGGTTCATAGGATATTGTAGAAGAGCGTACTCTCCTATTATGAATGAATGCATATTCCACTATATAGTTTTCTAACAAATGGCATGTATGAAAGTTATGTAGTTAATGGATTATAAAAATCCATATGAAGAGATCCTTGAAGGACTCATGTTTCCTAATGAGAAGGAAAAAAATCGCAACATGTAGATAAATCTCATACTGTCCTAAAGAATGAGCATTTTCCTTGAAGGAATAAGTCAACATGTAACTTACCAGTTGATATATGAAATTAAAACAATGACTATGTGATCCCAAGAAGCGAATAAAGACCCATATAGACTCAAGAAAATGAAATGAGGAACTATAAGACCAGAAATACACCATATAAGCACTTGCAAAGTGCATCTCCACTCAAAAGATAGTGGAATAGTGTACCCTAAAGGTGGAAGTATATTGGTGATAATGGTAATTTGATTTATCCCCTTAATAGCCCTAAAGAACACACTAATTGATTGTAATTTTTGAAAATCCACTCAAAGAAAATTGCAAAGTACTTAGCCCAAATAAAAAGACTTATAAGTTATACCGAGAATGTATGTGGCATTACAACTGATTTTACCTATGTAGTCCTCTATAAGGACAAACTCACAAACATTCACTTGTGTTGGACAATAAAATAGTGGCTATTTGAAAATGTTAAGTACATTTCTCCCAAATTATTTTATCCTCACAATCTCTGGAAGAATAGTGCGATAAATGTTTAGAAGACTAAATATTATGATAATCCAGTAGATTTATTCACAACATCATGATTATGACATTGGAACAAGAAAATTCCAGTAGATGTCTTGAGGGGAGCATATATGCTTACTATGGCCATCATACTTTAGACTAGGAAAGTCGTAGTTTTGATTTCCCGGAAGGAATCAATAATGATCATCACATGAAGTGAGTTAACTTGAAGGTTTTACCACTTAGATAAGTGCATAATTCAAGAGGAGCACTTTCTTGAACAACAGCCCGCATATGTTTTTTTTATCCAGAAGATCAAATATTATGCAGGAAGCAAAGTCATCTAGAAGGTGATCCAAATATATTGAATGGTTGTACTCTTTTTCCCTTAATGAATTTTTACTAGAAGTTTTCTCACGTGAAGGTTTTTAATAACACGACTAGTGCAGTACAATTTGTGATGTACTCTTTTTTCATTTCTTTTTTCTCACTGGATTTTTGGAAGGAGTTTTTAACAAGATATTTACATGTTGCAGTATCCGCCAAGGGGGAGTGTTACAAAACTGATCCCCTAAGGCGTGCGATTAGGACGTGGGCCCTACATAATTTCTTTCTTGGACTATAAGTTAAAGATGTGGGCGTATACCAAAAAGACTGTAGACTATAAATATGGACACGACTACATGGCAGTATAACACAAAGATCTCCTAGTCATCAAATTTAAGCATCCACAGTGAGCTGTGAGCATAATGCTCCAAGTGACAATCCCTTTTGAGTGACGAAGTCATCGACCTCCTTCCCGGCTTCTGCATGTTGCCTCTAACGTCGAGCGAGGGGAGCACATGAAACGTCACCACCGCTGACCACCACATGTGTAGGAGTACATGGCAGATTGGCAGGCCTCCTCCTCCTACTCTGGAACTTTATGAAACTTATATGGAACTTAATATAAAACTTACATGGAACTTAATGAAACTTACACGTAACTTACCTAAAACTTGATGAAACTTACACGGAACTCGATGAAACTCACACAAAACTTACATGAAATTTACACAAAACTCACATGAGTTGTGGAGCTTGGAGGTTCATCGTCGTCATTGTTGGGCCCATGCTCCCGCATGTTCATCACTGTCGTTGGAGTTAAGCCTGCGCGCTCGCTTGCAGCGTGAGCACACAAGATCACCACTCGGTGTTGTTGGGCCTGTGGTTCTATTATCCCAAAGTCATCATCGCTACAGAGCCTGCGTGTTGTCTGTGATCGTCTGCCCGCCGTTGCTGTTGAGTTTGCACACTCGCCCACCGCACTTCAAGCTCGTACGCTTGAGCCATTGCTGCCATAGCTTTCCAAATCCACGTTGCCCCCATGACGGGAACCACCGCTATGCCTAGCGAATTAGGTGGCATTGGCTGCCGCCGCTTGTAGCACGCACATGGCCACACCTTGGTCGCTGTTGCTTTGGGTTAAGTGGCTGAGAGAGAGGGAGAGGGGAGTGAGGTGGGTGGGGAACTGAAGATAGATTGGGTGGCTGAGAGAGGTGCGATAGCAAATAAGGGGAGCGGCGATGACCAGGAGGTGGGAATGGTATTGGATAAGGATAGCAGGTGGTCAAAATCAATGCCTATGGATTTAGCGATCAGACAACATTAATTTGTCATGTCATTTTAGCTAGAAAGGGTATACCGTTTTGTAGTATTTCACTATAGGAGTGTGACCTTTATTGTAAAATACATCAACTGAGATTAATAAATAAGATCACCAACTGCTCTCTCTCTCTCTCTTATCTTTTGTATCAATTGTTCGTCTACTTTTGTAGTGCTTGATTGTGCGATTGTTCCCGTTTTCTATTTGCATTGATTGACGATTGGATCGCTCGGTGGTACTAGTTTGTCAACGGTGATGTCGCACCACCCATTTTTGAGAAAACAGTAGCCATTCCAATTACAACACTCCGCGCGTGAAGAATTATGTTACAACAGTCCTTTCGAGATAATTTCCGTCTTGGTATGAAGAGCGATGACGATTCAACAAAGGAAAAAACTAGCCCATAGCGATTCGGCCCACCTTATATACTAGCCTTAGAACCGCCCAGATGGAGCGGACTAGCCTATCACAGGCCTTACCCACCAAGCATGCACACCAGGCTCGCGATATTGTTACGAAACACTCTTTGGCAAGCTAGCCCTGTTTACATTGCTTCTATAAAGCAACATAAACATCCAACTTTCTAAAATGGCTTTTCACTTCTCTTAATTTGGAGATAAGATAGAAAGTTATAGGTACATTATATATACCACTCATCTCGCTTTCATCTCGCACACGCATATGTCCCCTCACATTCCTGACCGCTCGTCTCTCCTTAAAAAAGTCACTTCTGTTGGTCACAACTATTTATTTTTAGCAAAAAAAACATCAACCGTAACCAATATGAGCATGCCCATATGTTGGCCCTGTTCTTTTCAGCTTCTAAAAGCTGCTTTTCGGCTTTTCTACAGTAACTAGCTCTTTAAACGAAGTATTTTTTCAAGATGGGGTCTACTAGTTAATTGTAGTACATACTTTACTCACTTCATTTATATCGACAAAAACTGTATTTGAGTTTCTGTTACTCTGTAATCTCTTGCATAAACAGCCCAAAAGTCACAAGCCGCAGCCAAAAGCCATAAGCCGCAGCAAAAAAAAAAAAAACAGGCCCGTTATCATCTAACATTCAATGAAAGAGATCTCCACAGTATGTACACATACATACCAGTTGAATGATTGACAAAATGTGTATATCATCGCAAAAGCTCGCTCTAAAGGTGTGTTTTTTAGGCTAATGCTTTATGATTTATGATTTAAATATTTAAATTCTGGCTGTTCGTGAGAGGCAATATGCAGAGAAAAATAATCGCATGCGATTTTGGTCGGTACAGCTGAACTCAGTATACTTTTACTACAATTTTTCTATTGAACCCGTCTTAAAAAACGCACCGTTTAAAAACTAGTTACTATAGACAGTACAAGTATAAGCTAGTTTTAAGCAAAAAAAAAAACCAAGCTAAGTCGGATTGATTTCTATACTTGGTTCGAATACGGTACAAGTAGACATCTTCGCGGCTTCGGAGGTAAACAGAATGGCGGGAAAATGAAGTTGTACTAATGCCGACCGGACCTGAGCCCTGAGGTCGACCAAAGGTGGCCCATACCACGTCGGCCCATCTTACCTGCTTGTCCTTGCTACAACGACACTGCTTGCGTATATGTAGTAGTTTCTAACCTTGTATCCATGGCAGCCCAGCCCAGCCCAAAAGAAAGTAAGAAACGAGATCAGTATTAACTGGACTCTACTTGGACTTTGACTGGTTAATTGGATTCAAAAGACAAGCAAGAAGCAGCAGCAGCAGCAGAGACACACTGGCACGTACTGCATGCGCGCTAGTACGTACTCGAACAAACATCTAGCTACCTCAATTCGTTCTTGGAATATTAACTGTGAATGTACTGCGAGAAAGATAATAAAGCACCGATGAATCAGGTGGTAGATTCATTATCCGCCCAGCAGGCCCCTGCTACTGCACCCCAGCGGGCCACAGTTTTTCCGTAAAGATCCTTATATTTATTAACTTTTAAAATTTACACAAGTTTACGAAAATGGCCCGCTCTAAAATATGGTACAACAAAAAATTTGACCACCTGGAGTAAAATTTATGGCTCTGTCACTTACTGTACTACGGATATATAGGAATTTCCTTCGGTATTAAAACCTCTCCGTATAGTAGTAGTATCCATTACAGGAGGAATCAACAAATGTACTTTTGTCACTATTTCACATCGTATTTATAAAAATAACAATATGACGACAGTATTAACAAAAATATCGTTTTTGTCGCCTAACGGCCGGACGGCAGCGGCCGAGAGGCGACGCGTGGCGCCTGTCGCCCGGTGGCTGGGCGACAGGCTGCCTATCGCCGAGGGAGGAGGTGGTAGGCTACCTGCTGCCCGGCCACCGGGCGGCAGGTAATTATTCGGCTTAATTACCTGCCTAATTTTTTTCGTTTAGTATTTACTTGAATTTTTAAATATAACAAATGAGCTTAAAATTATCAAAAGTTTATGAATTTTGTAATTTTTAGAGATAGTTTGCTATATGTAAAAACTCATAAAATTATCAAAATTTTATGAATTTTTGAGCAATATTCGCAATAGATAAAATTCCCCAAACATTACATTATAAGGAACGTTGTGTCAGGAGTCTATATGTAAATTTTCATAATGTTTTAAGCTCATTTGTTATATTTAAAAATTCAAAAATCACTAAACGAGAAAAAACTAGGCAGGTAATTAGTCCGGCTAATCAGTCGGCCTAATTACCTGCCACCTGGTGGTTGGGCGGCAGGCAGCTTGCTGCCTCCTCCCTGGGCAACAGGCTACCATCGCCCAGTCACCGGGCGGCAGGCACCACGTGTCGCCTCACGGCTGCTGCCGCCCGGCCACCAGGCGGCAAAAATGATATATTTGTCAATAATATCGTCATACTGCTATATTTGTAAATACAGTGTGAAATAATGCTAAAAGTGGCTTTGATTCTTACTGGAGTACTAGTATTTACGAGTGGCTATTGGTACGTACGTACTCCAGGATCAATCGAGACAGATCAACTGGGCCGTACGTACGTCGTCTACCAAATTCAAAATGTGTATGCGCACATACGTAAATGTCTTCACGCGGGGCATGCATGCGCACGTACCTACGCACTGGTCGACGATCTAAGGTGGTGATCAGCCGGGTTTTTTTGGCTTATGGCTAAAAGCAGTGTAGTTGGCTGAAAAAACACTGTAGCTGGCTGAAAAAACACTGTAGCTGACAGAGACTTATTTAGCATAATTAAATTTAAAAAAATTAAAAAATATAAAAAAATATGTTAGCCTATTATGTATAATACAAACAAATATGGGAAAAAAAGAACCGGCAAAAAAGCTAAAAAAACCAAAAATTCAGAAAAAGACGAAATTTGTGAATAGTGAAAAATAAGCCGGAAGCCAGAAGTTTAAGCCAAATTGATCAGGGTTCCCTTCGTTCTTAATTCATGGCAATTTTCCATATTTATGTAATTATTTGTTTGATCATTGTTGTTAATTTGTAGTATTGTACTGCTATTATGTATGTATGTATGTATGTATGTATGTATGTATGTATGTATGTATGTATGTATGTATGTATGTATGTATGTATGTATATGTATGTATGTAATTATTTATTTGATCGTAATTGTTAATTTGTAGTATTGTATAGCTATTATATATGTACATGTATGTATATTTATGTAATTATTTATTTGTTCGTATTTGTTAATTTGTAGTATTGTACCGCTATTATATATGTATATGTATGTATGTATGTATATATATATCTATATTTATGTAATTATTTATTTGATTCTAATTTTTAATCTGTAGTATTGTACTACCATTATATATGTATATTCCGTTGGTAGAGCTCTTCAAGCATCGCTACCAAACCATATGGTGAACGCTAGGGCTCCTCCGCACATCGGGGGGATTTCTAGAGTCCCTCATTCACGACTTCATCTATGGCGGCCCCCAATTTGGTATGTCTTAGCATGAGCACATCGACACTTACCACCAGACACTGTATGGTGTACCTCAGTCTACTACACCACCTTTGGCAACTCAAGAAATGGAACGGTCTCTATACCTCCTCCAAATCAACATGTAAGCTCCAGACCGGCTAACGTACTCCATGAGACAGGCTCAACAATGGAAGACAAGGCTATGCACATGGAGAGGAGATAGCAGTGGCTCAAATGAGTGAGCCATATCGCATCCCGTGCAATGTATTTTTTGTACTGTTATATGTACTCCTTACGTAATTAAATAAAAAATTGCACTATTAAGTCCACTGCTATAATTTTTCCATCTCATTTCATATATTAAGAAATTCCTACAAATAGTTTACGTAAATGAATTTTTGAGTAAAATTCATAACGTAAAAAATTACGAGCAAATTACACAATGAACTACACTGCGTTGGGAAGCTCCACAAAAAAATTCCATAATTTTTTGTGCTTATTTGCTATATCTACAAAATTCTATGAGCAGTGCATTTTAAGTTTTGTAATCATGCAATTAAACTAAATAATTGCAGTGCTAATCACCTGGAGCCCGGTGCCTAGGCGGCAAGCTGCCTGCCACACGGTGGCCAGGCGGCAGGTGAGACGTGTCAGCTGCACGGCGTCGCCGCCCGGTGACTGGGCGGAAAAAGGTCATTTTTGCTAATACTGTGTGTATACTGTCATTGTTGGAAATACGGGTTCAAACAGTACCATATGTGCCAAAACTTCCTGCATGCCTAACGACTATGGACCTACGGATGCATGCATACGAGCTGCTCATATGAATGGTACTGTAGTTATTTGATTTTTTTCAAATTTAACCCACGGACACTAGTTTTTGCAAATCTAATCTCCTTCCCGAGCTTGACAGTCACAGTAGATGACATGTATCGCCTGATATGCTACAATAGCTTGACAGGTTCTGCCAAGCCACCAGAACGATATGCCAAGCTACCACGGCACGGTTAGACTCTTGTCGAGCAACAGCTCAGCAAAAGGTAACGAAGTAGGTATGATTAGTGTTAATTAATCATTACATTTTGTGCTTAGCATTAATTGAGCATGATTAATACTAATTAATTTGATCGGCCTTAAAAAAAATACCAAGTTCAAGGAGAGGTTTATATTTCTAAAAAACAGCCGTTGGGATCAAATTTAAAATAAAATTAGCTACAGCGCCATATTTACTGCCATAAATATGAACAGAGCCATACATATGGTCACGTGGCGTAGGCGCAGGCGCGTTTAACGCTTGTCGATGGATCCGCACCTCGTACATTAATATAGCCAGAAGTCACCTGTCCCCATGCAACAAAACTTTGTCCCTCGTACTCGCATCTGGCCTGGCTGCACGTAAGAGCAAGTTTAATAGTATAGATAGCTGCTACCTCCAATACATTTACATGTTATCAAAAGATAATGATGCAGTCAACTCATACAATAAGCTGGCTATAAGTTGTCTCCACAAGAGCTCTCAATCATTTAATACATACATGGGTATTGATAATTTAATATATGCATGGGTATAGCAATTAGTTCTATAGGTACATGCATGAATAATGCCTCTTTTTCTGTGCTATAGCCTGACTCTTGCATGGGAGTCGGCTTGGCTCTCTCTCTCCTTTTCTCTCCCCTCCACATAGGACTATGCTGACATGGATTCCCTTATAGCTAGCACAGTCAGCCTTATTAAACTTGCTCTAAGCAGCAGCAATAAATGATCTTCTCTGGAAGAAAATCCTTCCTACCCACCGTTGATACGGTGCAGAACTTCTTACCGATCAACGATACATCAGAAGGTGAGGCCCTCCCCCTATGAAAAGCTCTTCAACCCCTCGGGCCTCTCCGACCCTACGTTCCAAGCGCAAGCCTAGATAGCATGGTGTATGGGTGATGAAGACTGGATCGGATACGGATAGAGTAGTATTTAAATTATATTTATATCTATATTTTTTTTCGGATTCTAATATGGATCGGATAAACGTCGGATACGAATATGAACTGGATAAATATTGGATACGAATTTGGATCATATTGTACTCAAAATCGGATCAGATTCGACTATTTTTCAAATTCCAATGATTATTCGTGGCACTCCTATTTAAAACATGGCACCGAATTATTTTAATATTTTAAATTGATAAATAACTGACTCGGTGACTATAACGTGTAATTGTGCATTAAATGTTAACAACAACAAATAAACCATTCATTTCACGTATTTGTATAATGCAGCAATGAAGTTTAACAAATTAATAGCAGTTTTATAGTAATATTTATGCCCATTTTTCTCTAGTTTATCACATGATCATTGATTATTGCTACCATTTTGTCACTAACTAATTCTAGATATATTATAAATAAATCGGTTATAAACACATCAAATGTAACTAAAAAGAGCATGCAAAAGGCTTTATTGGGGATGTGTTAAAATAAAAAATAAAATGCCAAATTAAAGCCCGCCATGATGACGAGCTTGTCGAGATGATCGAAATGCATATATAATATGCCCAATTTGAAAATGAAATGCAAAACATACGTATTAGTAAATTGATGCTATTATATCTGCTGAATCTGGATATCCAGATCTGAATCCGAGACAACCCATACCAGATCCGCATCCGCATCCGAATATTAGGCAGCAGGATCCGACACATCCGGATCCGTGTTGTATCCGGATTTGGATATTATGTATCTGAATCCGATATATCCGGATTCGTTAGCCAGATATCCGAGTATTATCTAAATCCGTTTTCGCCCCATGAGATATGCGAATCAAGTTTACCATTTACTCTCCAAGCTTGGTTATGGCAATTTCTTTTTAATTTATGGAGATAGTTCTCTGTCATCGTTTTGAAGTAGCTTATCAAGATAATCTTTTTGAAGTAGTTCATCTGCTTATCAACATTTATTCTATCACACAAATGCTAATGCTAGAATAAAAAACCCTAGGTTATAGAGAAAAAAAAAGAACCCGTCCATACCGAATTGAACAATCTTCGTCGCTGGTGCCTGATGGCCGCATGTGCCGTGTCTGGTGAAGAGGCCCGAACAAGTCGACGAAGGGGCGAGACGATCATCAGTGCGCCACAGCTACGCGCACCGGCCGCGCGGCTGGCGCCAAAGTTAATTTCTTTGCAGCGCTAGCAGCAGCAGGCAGTGAGCCAGCAGCAGCAGTTAACCGGCCGGTCCATCCATGCATCAGACTGGAGTAGTAGTACGTACTACTCGTGCCACTTCTTACCTCACCCGATTAAGGGCCTGTTTGGAACAGAGGAATTTTGCAGGAATTTTGCAGGAAACAGTTCAATTCCCGCAGGAATCGGAAAAAATTCCCGCATTCCAAACAGGGCCTAAAAGGGAAAGTCGTACAGTAAGTAGTCTTGGCCTCTGCTTTCTTGGCCTGTTCTCAACGTGTCCAAGTATATATAAAATATATTTTATATTCTAATATAAAATTAGTGATATTCTCTTTATATTCACAATAAATATAGAGCTTTATTTACTATTTTTCGTATGCATGTATTGAATGTAGTGCTCAAAGATAATAATTAGAGACAATCTAGCCATTTTTATTATTTTCTTAGTCTATGCGTGAAAAGAAAATACGTCTTATAAACTTAAACATGAGGAACAATTTATGATAAATTTCTAGTGCCCTAACTTGCCAGCATGCACAACCTTCCCTCCCAGCTAGGGGTGAAAACGAATCAAATTCGTAGCGGATAGTGGTCAAACCATATTTGAATCTATAATCTTTTATCGGATTTGAATATAGATCGGACAAATGTCGGATACAAATATAGGCTAGACAAATATTGGATACAAATTTGATCAAATTATACTCAAAATCGGATCAGATTCGACTATTTTTGAATTCCAATAATTATTCATAGCATCTCCTATTTAAAACATGGCAACGAATTATTTTAAGACCCTATAGTAGCAGTGGACGGTGGAGATACTGATGTAGATGTCGTACACGGTTTTGAACTTAAGAAGCCATTTAGAGAATGCTTCAAAAAATATCTCATTTATTTTGACTTTCGAAGAAATCAACGGCCAAAAGACAAAGACCCAAAAAAACATACACTTGTTTGATCGCGGCCAAGAGACACGCAAAGGTTCTTGTCACACCACTCCTAGTCCTGGACATGGGCAACAGAAGCAGCATGGTAGCCAATCATTGGTGCGGCCGTGGTTGAGATAGCAACAACAGCAAGCCAAGGGCCCAAGTGGGCCACTTGTAGGAGCAAACCGCAGCAGTAGCCCAATCGGCAGCCCAAAACAGCAACAACAATGGGTCGGTTTGGCCATGCCGAGGTAGGCCAGCTGTGATGTTTGAGTCTAGATCTTGTTCGGATATCTAACTCTGAATCAGTTTCATGCCATACCGGATTCGCATCTGACATCCGAGTCTGCGCCAGGTTAACATTCGCATTCGGATCGGGTTTCTATTCAGATTTTGATATTAAGTATCCGAATGCGAAAAATCCAGATTCAGTAGCCAGATAAACCAATCGAGTCTGGCTCCATTTTCACCCCTACCCCAACTAAGGGATGATTGAGGGCCCATTCGTATTAGATTTTTATATGGCATTTGGCTTTGGCTGATGAAAATTAGTGGATGATAAATAGTAGTGGCTGATAGAAGCGGCATATAGAAGTTGGGGCATTTGTACTGGTTTATGGTTTTTGGCTTTTTACTAAGTGCATTATGTAAGAAAGAGAGGAAACAACGGTAGTATTGTGTTACAACATGCGAAAGCGTAAAATAGAGGATTACAACATAGGAAGGTGCAACATGGTAGTAGAGCTTACAACACAATAATTCGACAAATATGGTGTAGTACTGTAACTCAGCCTACCAAAGAACACGCAGTGCTATCTTGGAGCACGTCCATGGGTCTTTTAGACCTCCCAATACTGCCATCTAGAAACTCCATGTCCCCGCCCTTGCCTATGACGTAGCCTTCGACATCGTTGATGTCCATGTAGTCGTCGTCAGGCATCGCTGAGTCAATGATGAAGTTATGCAATACCAAGGTCGCCGCTATTACCTTTCTCTGCATCTATATGTTGTAGCTCGGCATGCTCAACAAGATGCGCCACTAATTCTTCCAAACGCCGAATGTGTGCTCAATCACATTTCGAAGGGAGGAGTGGTGGTAATTAAAATTTTCTTTGATCCCAACCAGTCGTCCATCGCATGTGAACTCTGGTACATGGTATTGTAGATTCTTATACAGAGCTAGTAACCCCTCCTTGTTCTGGTAACCGAGCTAGTAACACCTCCTTGTTCTGGTAACCGGAATCCACTAAGTAGTACTTTCCTGCAATGAAATACAATTTGAGGACTAGTTATTGACGGCACCTAAATCCATATAGAAACATGTAGGTAAAAACAAGCGACAAGCGTACTTGCCGGTGGGTATGGGAAGCGGTCTACATAAGTCATCATGGAATCCTACAGGACACATGTATCGTGCGCTGCGCCACCCCACCCAGCACACACGAACGCAAATCGCCCTTCAAAGTCACAAACCACGAACACATTCTAACTCAGATATCCTTGGTGGTTGTAGTACCTCAGCACTACATGACTAGGTACTGATACTACCACATGTGTACTGTCAATTGCCCAATGCAGTTCTTGAAATGCAGGTGAAAACATGACTCCTTCAACGTCCTATGGACAATGTGGAACATTCAAATCTATTCTGTGCTTGTCGATTAGACTGAGGGGCGGCACACGTCCATAGAAAATGTCCAAGCGCCTCTTTTGAGGTAGTCTGACGAGTCGAACAAAGACCATAGTTCCGCACTAGAGTTTGCACAATTTGTTAAAGACTGACCTCCTCATCCTGAATATGTCTTGCATGAACGTGGGTTGCTAAGCTAATCCTCGACCCACTCTAGACCGGTTTTATCGAGCACCAATCATGGTCCATGAGAACGTGGCCTTCAAATGTTATGTAACATGCTATTCAAATCAAATTGTAAGTCAAGGCAGTAACATATTTTCTAGTCATTACATAACATGATTTCCACATAGGTCAGTACTAGAACAAGACTTCAACTCATTGCATAACTTCATTTCTATACAGGCCACTACAACTCAATTTTGAACTACAACTCAATTTGTAACTAGAATGCCAGACTACCAGAACAATGCAATTCTACTCATTATATAACTAACAAAGCAGAACAAGGCTATCCAACACAGTTCTACTCATTATGCAATACCAAAACTATGAAGTTGTACTTAATTATCTAGCTTACATACCAAAACAAGCTGGTAGAACTCATCTTCTAACACAAAGGACAAAACAAGCAACTTCAGATCAATTTCATACTCAAGTAACAGACGAGCCAGTTCAACTCAATTGCAAACTAAAGTAACATACAATACACTTGAACTCAATTTCAAACTCAAAGGCAAGTTTAACTCATTTTATAACTCGAATAACAGAATCACATAACAAATAAGCCAGTTCTAACTCAAATAACTGAACATGCGAACAAGACAGTAGTACGACAAATACAGGAGGAAATAAAGTTGAAATAGGACTCATAATGCGAAAAAGTCATTGCTGATGCATGGCACACAAGGCTGTGATCATTTAGCCTTCTTTTGTTTGCCCAGCTCCTTCTAATCTAGGCCAATCGGCCCTCCGGGGTTTTGAAGTTGCCAAACATCTCATGGTACCGGGTGTGCATGAGCAGCCTCTGAACTACTCATAGAGATCGACAAATCGCTCGAGCGGCACATCCCGGTGGGTCATTTGTGCTTTCTTCCCTTTCGGAGACTCTCGGAGACTCTAGCACAAAATAATGCTTCCCTTTACCAAGAGCCAACAGGCCGCTGTTGGTGGCTCCAGTCGGCAGGTCGCTACCCTCTTCGTCCTCCCAATCGTGAGCGTGGTGCTCTTCACTGAGCACATATCCATTTGCATTTGTGCAAGGGTTGCCTTAAACAGCCTCTTCAGTTGGTCCTCATGAACGAGCAGCACCTTGTGGAATTTCATAATGTCCACCATGGTTTGCACAGAAAAGAAATAAAGGGACCCTCAGTGATTCGGCCATCATCGTAGAGTGCACATTACAGATTTTGTGCATAGTCTTACCTTTGCTTGATCATCCCAGCAGTCGAGCTTAGCAGCAATAGTACCCATCTTTGAATTGAAGCTGAGGAACTTGAAGATCTTCCAATGAACCAAATCCCTCTTTAGTACATCTCACTTGTTTTTCATTTTGCTTACTGGTGTACTACCAATCGGTGCGCTCTTCAAACTTCCAAAGAAGGTTGGTGTACCCCTTACTAGAGAAGCAGTTTTGTGGCCTGCCGACATCGAGTTCCACCAAGCAGACAACAATGAAAATACCAGTCACTTCATCATCCCACACTGCTGGGTTACGCACTTGCCGGCCATCTCTGAGAGCTCACGGGAAGGCTGCAGTCAGGTGGAGGATATCTTACAATTGCCTATGGAAATGGTGAGGAGGTGGTGCACGTCAAAGCTCTGGGAGGGAGACCATGGTATTAAAGATGTGCGAGGCACCACGACGACGGTTGGGCGATGTGAGCTTCGACCGAGAGGGCGGATGGGCGGGCGAGGTTCCAAGGGGACGGGCAAGCCTCCACAAGGTGGGGAGGTGGTGCGTGTCGAAGCTCCGGGCGTCGGGAATGGGACTACGGCGTTGGCGACGTGTGAGGCACCATAGCTTGGACGACGGCTGATCTGGGCCTTGAGAGCGCAAATCTAGGTGAAATCATAATACTAGTATTCATTTCTATTTTCTCTTCAGAATTTGAATTGATTTCACCATCCAGAATTCATGCTTGTGTTGGTTGGTGTTGTCTTCGGCACTATTCATATTTGCTTTTAAAAATTGATTTTCTATAATAAATAGCTTTTCTACAGTACCTGGCTTTCAAACGGAGTATCTTTTCAAAGCGGGGGCTACTAGTTGCTTATAGTACATACTGCAGTGACTTCATTTGTATCAACTAAAACCGTACACGAGTATCTTTTTTTATAAACTGTTACTATTTATAAGATAAAACTAAAGTAAGAAGTCTATATAAACGGCCTTTCAAAATCTCAACAAAAAATCCGTAGCATATATCACGCAGTACTCCTATATATCTCGGCTAGCGTTGTTCCCGTTGGTGGGACAAGCTAGAAAGATCTGGTTGCTGTTACAAGGAGCAGTACGTATCATATACCACGCATAGTACACCTATCTCGGCCAGTAGTTCGTGCTCCCCTAGCTAATGCGGTTGGATGATGGTCGTCTGTTTGGTACGAAATTGATAGGGATGAGGCAATTGACCGAAATATTATGCTCCCTCGAGCAACCAAAACCAAACATGTCTTGCGTTCTTTATGGCCGACAAGCACGCCAGTTCCCTCCCTCCCGAGAATTCTTTGACCTCGTCTGCACAAGCCACCAGGCATGTTACCATATGCAATGCCAAACTCTTAGTTAGCTTAATCACCGATTAAGTATCGTACATTAATTAACCCTTTTTTGCTGGTTTAACTAGCTAGTTGTGGAACAACGCAAGCCAAAGGCCGGTGTACCGCTTAATTAGGCGTAATAGTTATTGGATCAAATTGGTGAATGAGTATAATGTGCGTAGACAGAAAGTTGTGTTAATTGTAAGGTGCACTGCATCTTGTTTGAATCTAGCAGCAGTTGGATTTGCACAAATGTAGGCCAATTTTCTCCTTTTGCTCCAAAGTTGCCATGCATTTGTTTGGAGTATGTACTGGATGCTGCCTCACTATGAGTTTGAGGACTCCTAAGAAAAGGCCATTCCATGTAGAGAGAGTGTGAGAGAGACAAAGCAATCGATTTTTTAATAATTTATTTTTTATTTTGAATTACAATAATCTATTTGTGTTTTTTTATTTTATAAAAATGACCATCTATCGCCGCACGGTTGGACGACATTGGCAAGTCACTCAACCGTTGGATGACATGAGGCCTAGTCGCCCAACGATTGGGTGACTTGTCCATATCTTCCAACCGTGCGGCGACTAGTACCTCTAGTCGCTAAGCGTTGGGTGACTAGTACTAGTCACCCAATAGTAGAGTGACTACTTGCTGCCACCTCGGCCTTTTCTTTTTGATATGACCCCCTCACGGGCTCTCTCACCATTTCTCTTGCAAGAAACGAGAGGAGCTCGAGAGAGGATAAAAAAGAGGGAGAGAAGGAGAGGGAAAGTGAAGAGGGGGAGAAGTTTGCAATGAAGCTCGGGAGAGGAAGAGAGGGAGAGGGGAAGGAGTAGAGGAGCTTAGGAGAGGGAGTGAAGGAGTGGAGAGCAACTCAGGCGAAGGAGAGAACTCAACACTAGAGTTGAGAGTTGAAACCCCGCCAGTCCCCACAGTCCTGCACAGGTAGCTCACAGCCGCACTCGTTTGGGTCGTCTCCGCACTCCTAACCCTAACCCGCATGGTGTGGGCGCCGCCTCTAGCCCTTCGCCCGCCTGCCATCAGCGCCACCTTCGGCCTCCGCCAGCCTCTGGCCCTCCGCCCGTGTCCTAGCCGTCGGCGCCACCTCTAGCCCTTCGCCCGCATGCCATCCGCGCTGCCTCCGGCCCTCCGCCCGCATGCCGTCGATGCCACCTCCAACCATCCCATCGACGCCGCCAGTAGCCCTACGCACCTGCTCGTCGGCGCTGCTTCTAGCCGTCGGCACCACCCTACACACCCGTCCGTCAGCGCCACCTCCAGACGTCGACGCCGCCTGCCGCCGGTCCTTCCCAAATCCCACATGTGAGATCCCCAAATCCCCAGTCACAAACATATATTTGCTTGCATCACTAATATAGAAATCTCACATTTCTTATTGTTTCATGTTGCTTTCCTATAGAGAGTAGAGATAAGCAATACCACTCGTATGCAATGAACTAGAAACCGAATATCGAATTAGTTTGGTTTATTCGGTGCGATTTTTATTTCTCCAATAGACATTTCGGTTTCCACTTTGCAAAAATCAAAATTTTTTAATACCGAATAAACCACACCGATATAGCCGAATAAACTAAATGCCCACCCCTACTCCTTCGGGATAGAGCCAAATTTGGGACTACTGGCTCTTTTGCTACCCACAAGGTGTGTCTCGGAGATCATATAAATGAACCTAACTGCACATACAATAAGTTAAAACTCCTTCATAAGTCACGCTCTCATGTTCTCCCCGCATGTGGGACTATCAATATGGAACCATCGAACTTCATATCAGATTACTTCATGAAGGAGAAAGTGTTGCAGGTGTGGTGCGGCGAGCTAAAAGGCTTTATGGTTGTGGGTAATTTTGCCACGTTGGATATTGCACAGAGAGCTTGGATTTCGAATCTGGATCTTTTGAAGGTGGAAAGGGCTGTCGGCAGAGTTGTCGCATTAGAAACGACATGGACGAAGGGGAAGCTGGAGCGGCAGATAGACATTGAGGCCACGAAGGCCACACTGCAAGAAGATGTAAGGTGGCTGCCAATGAGTAGTAGCACCACTTCTTGTTGTGTATGTAGTTATATTAAGTGTAAAAATGCTGTCATGTTGTAAGATAAAAAAAGCGTATAATATTAGGCCTTGTGTCACCTAACGATTGGACGACTTGCCAATATCGTCCAATCATATGGCGACAGATGATTATTTCTGTAAAATAAAAAAGTAGGTATATTAATGTAATTTGAAGTAAATAGATTATTTTAAGAAAAATTCGAGAGCAATCTGTCCTGAGATTGGGGATCTTGACAGGGCTAGCTAACGTGTGTGCGTTGCGCATGTACTTCGCTTTGGTTGACCCCTGTTCAGGACAAGCAAAGTTTTTGCAATGTCGGCACTATTCCATTCCACACGGGAGAACTTAAGCTAATTAATGATTGTTTATTATTGATTAGCTCGCGTGTTATATTAACTAGTAAGATGTCGGTGTGTTATATTAATTAGCTCGCGTGTGATATTAACAAAAGCAAAAGGATATACCGTACTTTTTAGTAGAGAATAACCCTTCTCCCCCTTTGCCTCCTAGCACTCATTGCTCCCAACCACCAATTTCCACTCAAAAATCCCCAATTTCCCTCTCCCAAAAGGTAGGCGTTGTGCTCTAATTTGCGCCATGTTCGCATTTTATTTCAAAATTTGTTTAGATTCTGATATGCTGTGGCTTTGATTGGATTCCAGGTTACTGTCCTCACCGAGTTTGAGCGAGCGCGGATTGACTTGCTACGGAATACCCAACAGAGAAACATACCATAGTCTATATTAAGAATCAGCGTAACATAGAATGATGCTAAATGATCAATTATACCCATCACCAAGAAAATTGCATTGCAGAAAAGGAATCAAGCAAATGCAAGCACAAACAAACAATAACAGTAGTACATATCTGATCTATAAACGGCGTAGCAATGGTTCAGACTTTCAGGTCACTCTTAAGCCTAAACATAATTCAAGTACAAAAATCGCATAAGCACCTAAGTGCACATTTGACTTTCTTGTGAGATTTTCCTGTGTTAACTAGTAGAGAAAATGTTTTAATATACAGAGTATATTGAAGACGACTCCAGACTATATGAGCTTGCAGATTTTGCACTTTTGAAAATAGATGGCTAAAATCTTCGTAACATGTTGAATCTTAAATCATCATGCCGACGAAGAGGGCAGAAGCATCAAGTTTCTACAGTGGGGCATTATGAGCCAGACAAACACCTAGAGCTTCACCAATCCTTTTTCTTTTTCTTTTTTTTTTCTGAGGGAAAGCTTTGCCAATCCTGAAAGCTTCCATATGCACCTCAAAATCTGACCAAACAAGGAATAGTTCTCATCAAGTTGAGCTGTGGAGTACTGAGCGCTAATAATCTCATCCTATAGTGGCCGTTAAGACTGTAGACAATGGCAGCATCTACTATTGTAGTAGAAGCAACATTCAAAGTGTAAGAGTATTCTTGTAGGAGAGAATTGGCTGAAACTGTTAAAAGCGATCAACTACTTTTCTAGCAATGTATTAATGCAAAACTACAAGATGGATTAAATCAGTTTTTTAACAGAAGTATCAGCATCATGTTGACAATAAAACAGGATCACTAGTAGTAGATCTGGAAGGGTAGACTTGCTATTCGGTATGAATAAAAAGGTAATGCGTGTGGATCTAAAAGAACAGAGAGTAAAGAGAGGGAGCAGGTGGTGTTACCGACCATCCGTGGTCTTGGTTGCGGGTGCAGTGGTGTCCGCCATTGAGTCGGTGGAGTCGGGAGACGTCAGTGGTGAAGTCCGGTGATGGCGCTGTCCAGTGGCGGCGTGGCAGTGGTGCTTCCCGTCACTGGCTGCGCTCCCTCTCGAGATCGGGTTTAGGGTTTTGTTGGTGGGGAAGTACGGCTCCGTTCAACCTCGTGAAGTGAGCCGCCGGCCCCCACCTATATTTATAGCGCAGTGTGATAGGGGCCCACCAACCATTAGGGTTGGGCGCCCCCGATCAGGGCGCGAGCTCAAGGCCCAGGTGGCCGTTGGGCCAACCGTGGGGTGGAGATCATCCTAACATTCTCCCCCTTGATCTCAACTTATACTTTAAACTCTATACTTATCACTCATTGCTTTTCTCATTTCATCACAGATCAGTGCATAGAGCGTGCCTCATCGTCACGGTCTTATGCCATTAGATTGAACAGCCACAATGCACTTCTCTGTTTTGAAATGAACTCTCAACTGGGCCCTTATTGTCCAGGAATCATAGGCTTTCCCGTAAACCCATGCCAGCTAAGTGTTCTCTGAACACATTGGGCGGTAAGACTTTTGTGAGCGGATCCGCGAGCATCTTTTCTGTCCTTATATGCTCAAGATTGATTATATGATCTCGGACTTTATCTTTCACAACATAATACTTTATGTCAATGTGTTTGGCAGCACCACTTGACTTATTGTTGTGAGCATAACATACTGCTGGATTATTATCGCAGTATAGCTTTAGTGGCTTATGTATGTCGTCTACCACTTTCAACCCGGGTATGAATTTCTTTAGCCAATTCACCTGCCCCGTGGCCTCATAACATGCTACAAACTCGGCATACATTGTGGATGATGTAGTGACGGTTTGTTTTGAGCTTTTCCACGATATAGCTCCTCCTGCGAGAGTGAATATGTAACCTGACGTGGATTTTCTTTCATCTCCCGCATAGTCTGAGTCTGAATACCCCATTATCTGTAGAGAATCAGATTTTCTGTACGTTAGCATGAGACCTTTCGTACCTTGCAAATAGCGCAAAACTTTCTTTACTAATTTCCAGTGTTCTATTCCTGGATTACTCTGATATCTGCCAAGCAACCCGGTAACAAATGCTAAGTTAGGGCGTGTACACACTTGAGCATACTGTAAGCTTCCGACAGCTGAAGCATATGGAACCGCTTTCATTTGATCGATCTCATATTGGTTCCTGGGGCATTGAAATTCCCCATACCTGTCGCCCTTGACTATAGGAGCAGGTGAAGGCTTACAATTTTGCATACTATATTTCTTTAGAACCTTTTCAAAGTATGCCTTTTGAGATAAACCTAAAACCCCCTTAGTTCTATCTCGGTGAATCTCTATTCCCAGAACGAACGAAGCTTCACCAAGATCCTTCATATCAAAATTCGAGGACAAGAACTTCTTTGTCTCCAGTAATAGGCTAACATCACTACTAGCAAGTAAGATGTCATCCACATACAGGATTAGAAAAATGTATTTCCCATTCTTAAACTTTGCATAAACGCAATTGTCCTCTACATTCTCCTTGAACCCAAACTTTCTTATTGTACTATCAAACTTCAAGTACCATTGCCTTGATGCTTGTTTTAATCCATAAATGGATTTCTTCAGGCGGCATCCCATACGTTCTTTTCCTTCCACAACAAAACCTTTCGGTTGTGCCATGTAAACATTTTCCTCCAAATCCCCATTTAGGAACGCCGTCTTTACATCTATATGATGCAATTCTAAATCATAATGAGCTACAAGCGCCATTATTATTCTAAAAGAATCTTTACACAAGACTGGAGAAAATGTCTCATTGTAATCTATGCCTTCTCTTTGCGTAAAGCCCTTTGCCACAAGTCGCGCTTTAAATC
Source organism: Dendrocalamus latiflorus (assembly GCA_017311315.1). Lineage (NCBI taxonomy): Eukaryota > Viridiplantae > Streptophyta > Magnoliopsida > Poales > Poaceae > Dendrocalamus > Dendrocalamus latiflorus. The sequence goes on from CM029663.1 coordinate 4,567,510, forward strand.
TTTCTATATTCCCTCTAGAGTCATATTTGGTTTTGTAGACCCATTTACAGCCTACTGTCTTGGCTCCTTTAGGAATAGTTTCTAAGTCCCAAACACCGTTGGTACTCATTGACTTCATTTCATCCTGCATAGCTTCAAGCCACTTGGATGAATGAGTGCTTCTCATGGCTTCTTCAAAAGAGGTGGGATCACCCTCCATTTGAAATTCCTCAGTTTCATAGACTTCGTAATCATTAGGGATAGCTGATCTTCTGGCTCTTTGAGACCTTCTGAGTCCCTCGCTAGTTGACGCTTGTTCTGTGTGAGGCTGTTGTTGCTCTTCCTCTTGGGTGACAATGGGTTCTATGGGATCCTGAAGGACAGGTTCCTCATGTTCACTCATCGTTTCCACAGGAGAACTAACAACAGGTGCTGTCACTGCAGTGTCTGGTACTGTTGGTGTAGCAACAACAGGTAGCGTGAAAATGGTTCCTGAACCATCGGAGTGGGCACATGTACCCGCTTTTCCTCTAGGTTAATTTCTCACGCTACTCTGCTCCCCCTGATCATCTCTTCCTCCAAGAAGACAGCGTGTCTTGTTTCTATAAACTTCGTATGTCTGTCAGGACAATAGAAGTGATAACCCTTCGATTTTTCTGGATAGCCAATAAAATGGCAGCTGACTGTCTTGGGGTCTAGCTTCCCTATGTTTGGGTTAAAAACTTTAGCCTCAGCAGGACAGCCCCACACACGTAAATAGTTAAGTGAGGGTTCTCTTCCTGTCCACAACTTATACGATGTTTTGGGTACCGACTTGCTTGGTACTCGATTAAGAATATGAATGGCGGTTTTTAACACCTCCATCCATAAACTTATCGGTAGCGTGGAGTAACTTATCATACTTCTCACCATATCCATTAAGGTACGGTTGCGTCTTTCGGCTACTCCATTCTGCTGAGGTTCGCCTGGTGTAGAGTACTGGGCAACTATGCCATTTTCCTGTAAGAACCTTGCAAAAGGTCCAGGAACTTGGCCATACGGGGTGTGCCGACTGTGCCGACCGTAGTATTCCCCCCACGGTCGGATCTTACTATCTTAATCTTTAAATTATGCTGATTTTCTACTTCAGCCTTAAATATCTTAAATTTATCCAATGCTTCTGTTCTTTCTTTAATTGGATAAATATAGCCATAACGCGAATAGTCATCTGTGAATGTTATAAATGAATCATAACCATCCACACTTTTCACAGGAAATGGACCACAGATATCTGTGTGAATTATTTCTAAAATTCCTGCGCTTCGTTTGGCGTCTTTCTTTATTTTCTTAACATATTTTCCTTTTATGCAATCAATACATTGTTCTAAATCTGAAAATTCTAATGGCGGAAGAAGTGTTTTCTTAATCAATCGTTCTATTCTCCCCCTCGAAATATGGCCTAAACGACAATGCCATAATTTCGACGATACATCATGATTTGTCTTCCGCTTTTTACTTACATTCATAGACGAAGAGGTATTCTCATTCTCAATAGTCACATTATTCACATTCTCAGAAAGTGATAATAAATAAAGCTTGTCTTGTCGGAAGGCAAGACCAACACATTTATTATTAAACACAAGTCTGCATTTGCCATTACCAAAATGGCAATCATATCCATCATCATCTAATCTCGACATACTAATTAAGTTTCTACGCAAAGAGGGTACATAAAGAACGTCTGAAAGCCTAAGTACAAAACCATCATGTAATTCTAAAAAGAGGTCTCCAATGGCCTCGACTTCGGCTTCAACTCCATTCGCAACTTTAATTGTTCTTTCTCCTCTTTGCAGGGTCCTCCTCGTATGGAATCCCTGTAATGAATTAGCAACATGAATAGTTGCACCTGAGTCAATCCACCAAGTAGATTTTGCATAACTTAAATACAAGGATTCATCTATAAATGTAATGACATCCGTACCATTCTTCAACAGATGCTTCGGGAACTCTGGGCAATCCCTCTGGTAGTGTCCCGCCTTCTTCTTACAAAATTTACAGGTGTCCTTGTCTACTGTAAAGTGGTTGGGCTTATGAAACTGGGGGGCCTTTCCCTGTGACTTGGAGGAGGAGCTACCATCACACTGAGGTTTCCCTTGTGGTTTGGCATTAAAGTTCTTTCTTTTGTTGTTCTTCACAAGGTTTGCAGAGTCACCCTGTGAGGTTTTAAGCCTCTCCTCTTCTTGCACACACATTGCAATGAGCTTTTCTATGTCCCATTTGTCAGGCTGCATGTTGTAATTAACAACAAAAGTGTCATATTCTTTTGGCAGGGAAACAAAAATCAAATGAATTAGAAACTCATCCTTGAGCCCCATATCCATTGAATTTAGCTTAGCTGCCGTGGTGCTCATCTTTAGTATGTGCTCTCTTATTCCACCACTAGAGTATCTCTCATTCACTAGTTTCTTAATCAGCGTACTTGCTGTGGCCTTTGTGGAGCCAGTAAACTGATTCTTCACTTTCTGTAGATACTCTGTGGTAGTGTCACAGTCTGGGATAGATCCCCTTATTGGATCTGCAATAGTGGCCTTAGCCACCATCAGGCACTTGCGGTTCGAGATGTCCCATTTCTTTTTCTCAAGATCATATTTCATTCTGACTTCTGCATGATCACGCTTTCGGGCAGTGAAATCAGCATCAGTCTCATTTTCTGCCCTCACCGGGTCCTCTGGCTCAGTAGGACACGGAGAGGTGAGGGCTAAGTCATTCTCGGACAGCGCAAGTGCCAACTCATACTTTTCTCGCCAGACCCGATAATTGTTCCCATCAAGTGCCGGGATGTGCGAGATGTATGCTATTGGGTTGAGTCCTGAAACAGTGTCAGAAAAAATGAGGAAACATAATAATATAATAATTGCATGCCTTGATTTAACGTTGGTCAAAATTAAAACATGCAAAATTCTTGTACATTAATTCTACATCACCGTTGGGCAGAAGATAGAATTAATGCATAAATTCATAAATAAATCAATTTATAATATTGCTATCATCAACTTTGGTCAGAAAATATCAAAATTATAAACCTGAACTGTAAATAAAAGTAACTATTCCTCTAATTTTAATTTTCCCGTTGGTTCCAATTAAAAAATTAGAGAAAAACATAAAAAATTTCTGCTCTTCAAAATTAAATTCTCCCGTTGGTTCGAATTTAATAAGAAGATAATAAACTTTAGCTCGCAGCGGAAACATGAAAAATAATTTTGTGATTATCATTATCAGAAGCATTTCATTGTACTTAGCTACTTTCTGAATAAATTCTCGTCTTGATTCAAATTTGAACAGAGATTTTATCTCAAACTCAACAAAATTCATCAAAAGAATGCTTCTGAAAAAAAACCACACTTTACTGTGCACTCGGCCCGACTCAGAAAAGTTTTCCCGCGGCCCAGCAGCAGCGCGTTTGCGGCCCAGCAAGGACCGCCCAGGCCGCAACCTGGGCCTGGGCCGGGAAATCCCGAACCCGCCTGGGCTCAAAGGCGGCCCGGTCATCGCCAGCCGTCCGTCTTGATCCAACGGCGAAGCGTGCGGATCGGGAAAATAAAACCCCCTTTCCCCGCGCCGGCCGGAGCCCAAAAACCCTAACCATTCTCATTCCTTTCTCCCTCTCCTCTCTCTCAGCCGCCGCAGTAGCATAGAAGCCGGCGGTGCGTCATCGGCCAAAGAGGAATAGAGCGGCGGCGCCGCCATAGGTCCCTTCGTCGGCGCGCGCGTTCGCCCGAGGGTGAGCACGCCGCCGTCGAGCGGTCCTTTGGCGATGCCCGATCCGGAGCTCGTGCGCGTGGCGACGAGCGGCGGTTCTTCCCACGTGCCGTCAAGGCGGAGGCGGGGTTTACTTCCCACACGACCGAGAGGTCTACGGTGCGTGGAAAAACCATGGTAGGTCCTCTCCCTTTCCTTTCTCGACGCACTTTGCGTTAGGGTTAGGGTTTGGGATTTCTCAGTTCGGGTGTTCTAGGGTTAGAGTTCCTCTTCATCCGAATCAGAGAATTCGTGTCATTTCCTTCTAATCTCTTTCTTTCTACCCAAAAGAACTAGATCTACTAAAAGGTAGGCTCTGATACCATTGTTGACAATAAAACAGGATCACTAGTAGTAGATCTGGAAGGGTAGACTTGCTATTCGGTATGAACAAAAAGGTAATGCGTGTGGATCTAAAAGAACAGAGAGTAAAGAGAGGGAGCAGGTGGTGTTACCGACCATCCGTGGTCTTGGTTGCGGGTGCAGTGGTGTCCGCCATTGAGTCGGTGGAGTCAGGAGATGTCGGTGGTGAAGTCCGGTGATGGCGCTGTCCAGTGGCGGCGTGGCAGTGGTGCTTCCCGTCACTGGCTGCGCTCCCTCTCGAGATCGGGTTTAGGGTTTTGTTGGTGGGGAAGTACGGCTCCGTTCAACCTCGTGAAGTGAGACGCCGGCCCCACCTATATTTATAGCGCAGTGTGAAAGGGGCCCACCAACCATTAGGGTTGGGCGCCCCCGATCAGGGCGCGAGCTCAAGGCCCAGGTGGCCGTTGGGCCAACCGTGGGGTGGAGATCGTCCTAACACATCATAGATGGGTAAAAATCCGCATCATGGAGAATTCAGGAAAAGCTCGGTGCTAACTCCACATCATTGTCAACTACAATATTTCCTAGTTTACATAAAACAAAAAAAATCATGAAGCTGTTGGATTAATTAGGCTTGGTCCATTTTAATTTAGCAATTAATCAAATGAAATTCCTAGGCCCACATGGAAAATTATTTAGTCCCATATGGAGAGTTGAATGGGAGTTATACCACTTTAAAAGGTGGAACGTGGTAATTACCCCCTTGTGGAATTGGAGAGAACCAATACACACGCGCGCGCGCTCGCTTGCTCGCTCGCCTCGCCACACCGAGCCGAGCCGAGCCGATAGTGACTTACTCTGGCCTCTTCGTTTTTGCTGTTACAAAAGAGAACTCTACTCCATATGAAACTCTGGTATTCTAGTTCTGTTTTGTTGCTGTTCTCTGCAATCTCCGGTCCAGTACCTTGCGCGCAAAGGGTTCTGGGCGAGTAGGCCTCCGAAACTCCGTCCGTTTGCGTACTTGCACGGGTAGACGGGCGATCAAGTTTTTGGGGAGCGCATTGGCGCGACTGCTCAATCTGTGACGCACGTCATCTACTTCCTGGTGGTGAACTGTACGCGAAACTGCACGGCGAACATCTTCTTGCATCACGCCTCGTCCTGCATCAAACCTCGATCGACTACATCGAATAGGCCATCATGTCGACTGATGGTAACGGCGCCTCCGGTGTCACCGACACTGGCCCCGCCCGAGGGTATAACCTGAAACCTTCTCTGGTGTATTTGTTTCTGTGCGCTATGAATATGTTAATAGGTGCTGCTGTTAGCTTGTTCGTTAGCGAATATGAATACATCATCGTTGAATCACTCATGCTTTTGTATGTCATGTTTTATATGCTGAATTTCTGGATTAAAATATGCCGAAAATTGACTAGATTTACAACAATCCAAAAACTTGATAGGTCTTTTTCGGTAGTTGGCTTTGCTGCGTCGCTTAAGCCGCACCCTCCGTTTGATGGTTCCAATTTTAAGAGATGGCGTGCACGTGCGATCCTGTGGTTTACTGCCATGGAATGTTTTCATGTTGCACAAGGCAAGCCCGCTGAGCCTCTATCTGCTAAGGACGAACGCAAGTTCAATGTAGCGGATAACTTGTTTCGAGGTGCACTTGTCAACATACTGGCAGATAACATTGTGGATGTGTACATGCATTTGCCTACGGCAAAGAGATGTGGAATGCACTTGAGGCCAAGTTCGGAGTTTCCGATACTGGCAGTGAGCTGTATGTCACGGAGCAGTTCTATGACTACAAGATGGTCGATGACCGTTCTGTAGTAGAACAAGCTCATGAGATTCAGGCGCTGGCAAAGGAGCTTGAGAATAATAAGTGCGAGTTACCAGACAAGTTTGTGGCTGGCGGTATTATCGCCAAGTTACCACCTTCTTGGTCGGATTTTGCTACCTCTCTAAAACACAAGAGGCAGGAGTTCAGTGTTACTGATTTCATTGGTACTCTTGGTGTTGAAGAGAATGCAAGGGCAAAAGATACTCGTGGCAAGAAAGTTGCTGCTGAGGGAGGTTCTAGTGCCAATTTGGTGCAGAAGAAGAACCCTCAGGCTTCCCACAATAAGAAGAAAAATAAGCCTTTTGTCAAGCCCAAGGCTACTACTGAGTTTAAGAAGAAAGGCAAAGGAAAGGGCGGCTGCTTTGTGTGCGGTGATTCTGGCCATTGGGCTAAAGATTGTCTAGACCACAAGGATAAGCAGAAGAAGTCTGCCAACATGGTTATTAGTGATGCTGGAGGAACATCGGGGTACGGTAATTATTTACCTACAGTTCTTTCTGTTTGTCAATCAACTGAGTGGTGGGTTAACACTGGTGCTAATATTCATGTGTGTGCTGATATTTCCTTGTTTTCATCTTATCAGGTCGGTCGAGGTTGCTCCTTGTTGATGGGGAACGGATCGCATGCAGCTGTTCATGGTGTTGGTACGGTCGATCTGAAGTTTACTTCGGGAAAGACCGTGCAGCTGAAGAACGTGCAGCATGTCCCCTCCATAAAGAAGAATCTCGTCAGCGGATCTCTACTATGTAGAGATGGTTTTAGGCTTGCATTTGAGTCCAATAAATGTGTCGTGTCTAAGTATGGAACATTTGTTGGTAAAGGCTATGAGAGCGGAGGCTTGTTCCGTTTTTCTTTGATGGATTCCTATAATAAATTTGTGAACCATGTGTGTAACTATGATGATGAATCTAATGTTTGGCATTCACGACTTTGTCATGTTAATTTTGGGTGTATGACGCGCTTAGCTAATATGAGTTTAATCCCGAAATTCACTTTGGTCAAAGGTTCTAAGTGTCATGCGTGTGCAATCGAAACAACCTCGCAAGCCTCATAAGGCAGCAAAAGAGGCGAGGAATTTGGCACCGTTAGAACTCATTCATTCCGATTTGTGCGAGATGAATGGCGTGCTGACTAAGGTGGAAAGAAATATTTCATGACGCTTATAGATGATTGCACTAGATTTTGCTATGTGTACTTATTGAAAACAAAAGATGAAGCGTTGAATTACTTTAAGATCTATAAAGCTGAGGTAGAAAACCAACTTGAGAGGAAAATCAAGCGGGTAAGGTCTGATCGTGGGGGAGAGTATTTTTCACATGAGTTTACTTTATTCTGCGAGGAACATGGAATTATTCATGAGAGGACGCCTCCCTATTCTCCCGAATCAAACGGGGTTGCCGAAAGAAAGAACCGCACTCTAACTGATTTAGTTAACGCTATGTTAGACACTGCGGGACTTTCTAAGGAATGGTGGGGTGAGGCTATATTGACCGCGTGTCATGTCCTGAATAGAGTTCCTACAAAGAACAAAAAAGTAACACCATTCGAGGAATGGGAAAAGAAGAAGTTGACTCTCTCATACTTGCGCACCTGGGGATGTTTGGCCAAAGTTAACGTGCCAATTGTCAAGAAGCGCAAACTTGGACCAAAAACCGTAGATTGTGTACTTCTTGGTTATGCTATGCACAGCGTGGGTTATAGGTTCTTAATTATAAAAACTGGAGTACCTGACATGCGTGTTGGTACAATCATAGAGTCCAGAGATGCTACATTTTTTGAGAATGAATTTCCTATGAAATGTGATGTACCTAGCTCATCTAGTCAAGAACCTATAATTTCCCTTGATTCTTTTATACCGATAGAACATGTTGAGGAAACGCTTATGGAAAATCCTGAGGAGGATAACGATGAAGTTACTCGAAAGAGTAAGAGACAGAGGATTGCAAAGTCTTTTGGTGATGATTTCATTGTATACCTCGTGGATGACACTCCAAGAACCATTGAAGAGGCATATTCTTCTCCTGACGCTGACTATTGGAAGGAAGCAGTACGGAGTGAGATGGACTCTATTATGTCTAATGGAACTTGGGAAGTCGTTGACCGTCCTTATGGGTGTAAACCTGTAGGATGTAAATGGGTTTTCAAGAAAAAGCTTAGGCCTGATGGTACAATTGAAAAGTACAAGGTAAGGCTTGTGGCCAAGGGTTATACCCAGAAAGAAGGCGAGGACTTCTTTGATACTTATTCACCTGTTGCCCGATTGACCACAATTCGAGTACTACTTGCCCTGGCTGCCTCTCATGGTCTGCTCGTTCATCAAATGGACGTTAAGACAGCTTTCCTAAATGGAGAGTTGGAGGAGGAGATTTATATGGATCAGCCAGACGGGTTTGTGGTAGAAGGTCAAGAAGGAAAGGTGTGCAAGTTGTTAAAGTTTTTGTATGGCCTAAAACAAGCACCTAAGCAATGGCATGAGAAGTTCGACAGAACTTTGACATCTGCTGGTTTTGTTGTGAATGAAGCCAACAAATGTGTGTACTATTGCTATGGTGGGGGAGAAGGAGTGATCTTATGCTTGTATGTTGATGACATACTGATTTTTGGGACCAACCTCAATGTGGTTGAGGAGGTCAAGGACTTTCTGTCCAGGAGTTTTGAGATGAAAGATTTGGGAGTGGCTGATGTGATTCTTAACATTAAGCTACTGAGAGGAGGTGATGGTGGGGTTACACTTGTGCAATCTCACTATGTAGAGAAGGTCTTGAGTCGCTTTGGTTATGTGACTGCAAGCCTGCTCCTACTCCTTATGATCCTAGTGTGTTACTGAGGAAAAACCGAAGAATAACAAGGGATCAATTGAGATACTCTCAGATCATTGGTGTATTTAGCTAGTGCTACGAGACCTGACATCTCATTTGCTGTGAGCAAGCTAAGCCAATTTGTTTCAAATCCGGGAGATGATCATTGGCGTACTCTTGAGAGAGTGATGCGCTATCTAAAAGCAACCGTGAGCTATGGAATTCACTATGCTGGGTACCCAAAGGTACTGGAGGGCTACAGTGATTCAAACTGGATCTCTGATGCTGATGAGATAAAAGCCACGAGTGGATATGTGTTCACACTTGGAGGTGGTGCTGTTTCCTGGAAGTCTTGCAAGCAGACCATCTTAACGAGGTCAACCATGGAAGCAGAACTCACAGCGTTAGATACCGCAACTGTTGAGGCTGAGTGGCTTTGTGAACTCCTTATGGATTTGCTAGTGGTTGAAAAATCGATACCGGCTATCCTGATGAACTGTGATAATCAAACTGTAATTATCAAGGTGAACAGTTCTAAGGACAACATGAAGTCATCTAGGCATGTCAAGAGGCGGTTGAAGTCTGTCAGAAAGCTGAAAAACTCCGGAGTGATAGCACTGGACTATGTCCAGACAGCTAATAATCTGGCCGACCAATTTACAAAGGGTTTATCACGTAATGTGATAGATAGTGCATCGAGTGAGATGGGCCTGAGACCCACATGAGTCATACCACAGTGGTAACTTGTTCTACGTGATCGGAGATCCCGTGAAGTAGGATGGTGAAACAAGCTATTGGTTGACTGGGAGGAGAGACCTTTACAGGGCTCATTTCTTCAATGATGCGCTTCTCTCCTATTCTGTATGGCAGGTTGGTTTTTACCTCAATGTGATCCAAGTGGCTTATTTAGAGCAGAGATGTTGGCCTACAGGACATCTTAGAAGGAACACACCTATATGAGTTCGACTGCTGGTCACAGTCTATGAGATTTGGGTGATCTCTAGATACTCATGAATAGGCATGGAGTATGACTTATACGCTCCAACCAGAGGGGATGCTTTAGGCAGCCTAGTACTAGTAAAGGAATTGGGTAAAGCTTGTTCACACAAAACTGTCAATTCAAGCCATAGTCCATTGTTCAGTTGTGGATGAGTGTAACACCTTTCCTAGGTGGATGTTCAACTTAACAGTCTCCATCGAAACACTGGTATATCAAACAACAGCAGAACTGAGAGCATTTCTCGTGTGCCTTGAAATTTGGTGGGGATTGTTGGATTAATTGGGCTTGGTCCATTTTAATTTAGCAATTAATCAAATGAAATTCCTAGGCCCACATGGAAAATTATTTAGTCCCATATGGAGAGTTGAATGGGAGTTATACCACTTTAAAAGGTGGAACGTGGTAACCCCCTTGTGGAATTGGAGAAAGCCAATACACACGCGTGCGCGCTCGCTCGCTCGCCTCACCACGCCGAGCCGTGCCGTGCGGTGCGTGCGTGTGTGTGTGCGTGCATGTGCGTACGCGCGTAGGCGTGTCGGGTGCGGGCGTGTTTTTCTTTATCTATTCGAAAATCGAAACGCACTGACTCGCTGGTAGTAACGGTGCAGTTACTAGTGACTAACTCTGGCCTCTTCGTTTTTGCTGTTACAAAAGAGAACTCTACTCCATATGAAACTCTGGTATTCTAGTTCTGTTTTGTTGTTGTTCTCTGCAATCTCCGGTCCAGTACCTTGCGCGCAAAGGGTTCTGGGCGAGTAGGCCTCCGAAACTCCGTCCGTTTGCGTACCTGCACGGATAGACGGGCGATCAAGTTTTTGGGGAGCGCATTTGCGCGACTGCTCAATCTGTGACGCACGTCATCTACTTCATGGTGGTGAACTGTACGCGAAACTGCACGGTGAACATCTTCCTGCATCACACCTCGTCCTGCATCAAGCCTCGATCGACTATATCGAATAGGCCATCATGTCGACTGATGGTAACGGCACCTCCGGTGTCACCGACACTGGCCCCGCCCGAGGGTATAACCTGAAACCTTCTCTGGTGTATTTGTTTCTGTGCGCTATGAATATGTTAATAGGTGCTGCTGTTAGCTTGTTCGTTAGCGAATATGAATACATCATCGTTGAATCACTCATGCTTTTGTATGTCATGTTTTATATGCTGAATTTCTGGATTAAAATATGCCGAAAATTGACTAGATTTACAACAGAAGCAAGATAAAGTAAAAAAAATACTTGCAAGGTTTTTCCTCAATAGCACAATAGAAAGCGTGTTACCAATACATCATCATACGAAGGAATGCTAACTGGACACTTTCTATACTGATAGACCTAGCATGGTACCAGGAAGCATTTATCCTAACAGTAAACCAACTCACCCTACAAGTGTAACAAGCTAACCTGTGATCATCTAAAAATACAATGGAAATAGTCACATGTGGCCCAATTATGTACATAGGTTTCAACATATTTTAACTAAGGTGTTATCAAAATGCAAAATAATTTTGAAACATTAATTACCAAAATTACATAGAGCAATTAATTGCTTGCCTTCTCTGCTATCAGATCCTCAATGCATAGTGGGATATGTTCAAATTCGAGCACATTGCACGCGTAGTAAAGTCTAGGAGAAGTGTAGAACACAACCAAGCCGAACAATATCACATAAACTATAAGCGTGAATTTTTTTGCAATTTGCAGTCAAAATACCCCAAAAATTAGGGAATTTTAGGGGTGGCTTAGACTCACAGGGTGTTTGCATGCCGGATGTCGGCCTTGAGAACCATTAGTGAGTCCTCTACAACTTGCGCATAGAGCACAGGACCCTCCCCTCCTCATCCTCCTTGGCTCCCTCTGCTCCTCCAAGGCCATTCCGCCTCGTCTCCCATCCAGCCATCCCTCTAGTGCTGGGTCATGAGGCCATGGTCCTACAATCTGCATACGGATTATGGAGGCCAGGAGCTGCTGGCTTCAGTGAAAGGTCCAGCAAGGTGGCTGGTGAGGGCATGATCGTGGATGGAGTAGCGTCCTTGTCGTGGGGGCCACTTGCGTGAGTGAGGGAGGGGCAACACCTTCCCTTTGGCGGTACCACCTACCACTCCCCTCCATCCTGGCCTCTGTGGCGGTGCCCTCGCAACAATGTGCAGGCGTGATGGCGCAGCTCCCCAGGGCCCACTGCAGCGAAAGAAGTTCTTCTCTTTTTTAATTCAATAGTAACTTTAACCAAAGCATTTGCAAGCTCTCATACGACGGTCTTATCTCATCGAGATCACTATAGTAGTCGTCATTGTTATTGCTTGCCATGAAGCACATGCCCGCGAAGTCATCGTTCTCCTTTTTATCAAGACCAAGAACTCGACGTAGCAGCATCTCTGATGCCACAGCAACCGCTCTGATACCACTTATAAGATCAAATACAGCAATCAAAGAGGGGGTGAATGATTGCCTCCGCTTTTTAGAACATGAAATCAAAACTCAAACCAGAAGAGAAACAATCTAAACAATAGATTATACCTACTGGAACCGAAGAAGCAAGCCCTAAACAAAAAGCAACAAAAACTTGAAACAAAAAGCTTCTGGCTAGTCAGATCGTAATGGTGAAAGTGGTCTGACCTCTAGCACTATTCATCAACCGAAAAATAGAATGACCGACGCAAATAAGAATCGATCTAACTTCGACAAATCAACTCAAATTGACCTCAAATTTGACATATGCAATGATAAAGATATCTAGAATCTATTCCAACATGAAATTGCACGAATCATCAACTAGATTCAAAGAAATCCAGATAGCAACAGAAGGAAAACAAAAACTCAGCCAAACTCAAAAATTGCAATTACTTTCAAACGACTAGGAGAATTCCAACGAAACTTTGCAGCTCTGTTCCTAGGCCTATTTGCAATCTATTCCTAAAAAGAATCAAATCAAAATCACCTAGATCACAAAAACAATCAATTCCACAAACCGAAGCAAAAGACTACGAACAGATGCAAGATTCCTTCATGGATTGAATCACAGGTTGATTTGCATTACTAGATGATTTATATTTTGTGGCTACAAAGTGTCCTTACGGCACCTCTCAAACTTTAGCACAAAAACTCCAAAAGCTTTCTCCCTAAAGCCATACCAAAGCCACAAAGCCACCAAAGGACCCTAGCTAAACATTTAGCCTATCTCTGCTTTTATATGCTAGAACTTCAAACCATGTCCTCATCAAACTCGAACACGAAATGCTAACCGATTCTAAAAATCAAAGGACCCGAAACCCTTGCAAACACGGGTTTTCCAAATAATCTGAACCTTCTAGTTATGGACTTCTTCCATAACTCTTTCCAATCCATCACGTGTCGAAGCCTCCAGGACCGCACCTCCTGTAGCTTCTCCATACATCATCCTCATGTGTCGAAGCCTCCTGTAGCTTCTCCACGCATTATCCACTTCTGTTCTCCATGTGCTCCAGCGTGAGCCCGACCACCTCGTGATATCCTCAACTACCTGGGCCTTATATTTCCCCTCCTAGTCCTAGTCCTCCTCGTCACCTACCATGACCATCTCCATGCCCAACCCGCACATGCAAAGACCAAAGAATTTTTTTCCTGGTATAAGTTCTTTCTAACTTAACCGACATTAGTCCACACACACAAACCACACTCTTAACCATCAATAAACACAAACCAAATCATCCACAACCTCAATTTCCACGCTCTCCAAAAAATCAACTTCAGACCACTCAATAAGACCAGTATGACTACCATGCACAGGCCGGTCAAACCGCTGGCCCATCAGACATGAGTACTCGAGGTACTTGAAGATTAGAAGAATTGAATCACTCAAAGCCTACGAATACAGACTGTGAAACATACGGCAACCGATCGCAAAGCCTTCGACTACCGATCGTGAGGTCTACGATTACCGATCACAAAGTCTATGATTATCGATCGCGAAGTCTACAACAACCAAGTGCAGACCAAGTACTGTAGCTACGACCATCGATAACGTACTGTAGCTACGACCACCGATAAGGTACTATAGCTACAACCAACGACCATGCACTATATCTACAACCACCAACAAAGTACTGTAGCTATGACCACCGCCAGTTACTGTAGCTCACACTATCGATCACCGATCGCGGTCGACACCTCCGACTACCAACCGTGGTCGAAGTCTACCGATCAAACAGCCCAACACAAGGCTATGACTATCGACCAATTCACTGTTGTTATGACCAGTTCACTATAGCTTATGACCGGTTTGCTGTAACTTCAAATATTGACTATTTCATTCTCGCTTATGACCGGTTCACTATTGCTGACGACCGATTCATTGTTGCTTACGACCGTTTCATTGTCGCAGTCGTTTAACCGTGGTCGTTGTGCCATGGTCGATTCACCGTGATCGACCTACTGTTGTTGTTCTGTCGTGGTTGTTCTGCCGTGGTCGTTCTGCCATAGTCGACCTGTCATGGTCGACCTGCCGTAGTCGAAAACTCTCAGACTTCTGATTGTGGTCGAAGTCTGTCAATCGGATCACCCAACACAAGGCTGTTTGGACCACTGACTACCGATCGAAACCAGCCGGTCAAACTGCCCAATACAAGGTAGTTAGACTACTTAACCTAAATTTTCTAGCAATTCCAATTTTTCAAAAGCGCATCGACCGAAAATTTCACAAACGCAAATTTTAATGCGACCCAAATGTTAATTATTCATCATCACTAAATTCACGACCTATCCACATGATCTAACGGGGACAAATAGGAGATGGCAATGGTAGGGTGGCAGGGCCCAAGAAGGAGCACAAGGGAGGACTGGAGGAGGATGCGAAATCACGGGTGGTTGAGGCAGATGAAAATTAACCATAAGGAGATGGAGTCGGCTCTTCTTGTGTGAGGGTGACAATTTCTTGTGGAGACGAGAGTAGTGGGAAGGGTGGCGTGCAAGAGGGTGACGATTAGTAGACAAGCCTAACAAAGAGGGCACATACGTTAGCCTGTGCAAGAAGGGATGGTGAATGAATAAACTCTCCTTTTATATTAGTAGAGGTTTAGAGACAATTGATTACAAGTGGATAGTATCCATCTGTCTTGCAATTGTGTAACGCTGCTGGTCCAATAACCTTCCTCGTGATCACCTTTTCTGAGTCCTAATATATATTTTTTTCCCTCAAGATGTGTGTCCTAATAATGTTGTCATCCACTGTGTGATGGTGTCTTTCATCTTTATTATCCCCAAGGATTAGGGTTTAGGATCATCTTTGAGTTTGTGTGGAATAATTGATCTAATCTTATCCAGCTATTTTCAAGCCAACACTTTTTTTAAACAACGGCTGGGATAAAAAAAATTTAAATATCAAATGTAGAAATGATATGATTTGTTTGTGGGTCACTTGACAATAGAAGGAAGATTAAAATTAGTCTCCTTTTCCTTTGATGTGGCCTCCTGCTACTTTCACACTATTATGTTTTGGCCATCACATCATGCCATGGGAGTAGGCCCTGCACCAACGATTTCTGATTCTGGCTTCTGGAACACATTAATTTCTTAATTTTGTCTCTCTTTTTTGTCTTTTTTATTTTTCCCTTTATTCCTTTATATTATTCATGATTATATAACTATTTTTATTTTTAAAATATAATTACTCAAAAAATTAACAACCGGTATAGTACTTTTTCAACTATAAGTCAGAAGCCAGAAGCTAACTTGGAGAGTGGAAAAATTACATAATAATTCTTTGCAGTAGTAAGCTAGACTAGCTGGTTTATTGCAAGTTAGCTAATTGAAGGAACATTCTTAATTCTAGCAAGTAATCTATTATAAACACGTGTCATATTCGCAGGGGAATGCCTGCTCAAAGTATGCTTTACATCTCTATCACTTGGACATGAAGGCACGTACTTAATCCAACCTCTCCTCATGACGTGTTCTTTAATGCTAACAATCAAATGGATTCCACTAACCCAACATGAGCATTTTAAATCCAAACACCATCAAGCCAAAAGCAAATGCTACAAACTACTAGTACCATACATTAAGACACCTATATGTAGGTCGGTCTTGAACAATTCTTACATATTAATTGCTACTACCCTTAGGACTTAGCTACGTAGGTTCAATACTGTACAGCTCGCTCATTTTGACTGAAAAAAGGGTTTACGGCTGAAATTACATTGTAATTGATTGAAATTATACTATAGCTGATAGTGACTTATTTAGCGTAATTACATTTTAAAAATTTTAAAAATAGAAAAAACAGGTTAGCTAATCACGGACGATACAAACGAATACGGGAAAAAAAACCAGCAAAAGAACTAAAAAAAAGCCAAAAAGTCATAAAAACCAAATTTAGAAATAGTAAAAAATAAACTAGAAGTTAGAAGTTTAAGCTGAAATGAGCGGAGCAAATTAATTTTGTGGGAAGTGCTACTATGCACTAGCTAGCTAGTATGTTAGCGCAAAATGGTTAAACAGCTAGCCATTGATCTTGGATCTAGTATGTGTCTTGATTGCGGATCAGAGTCTAGGAGCCTGGTATCCTTATGGATGCATGCGAAAGCAACAGGTATATATGTATGGGCACTTTAGAGGATTAAGAGGATGATAAATAACCCCTCCCGTTCGTATTTAGAATCCGTGCCGTTTGTCTATCAATAGACTTAAAATTATTTAAATTGACTATAAAAAAATTATATTATTAGAATTATCGTTAAAAATGCTTTTATAATATTATAATTTTATTAGTATGTTTTAGTGTAAAGTTATAAAAAGTAGTGGTCAAAGTCGTATCTTAGAGACCATAAAAATTCCAAAACATCAAGTAAAAAAGAACGAAGAAAGTATCAATTAAAAGGGCTTTCTTGGAAGTGAGGTCCCTAAGCACTACTTTAGCATCAACCTCTTAAAAGGCAAAGGGATGGACTAATTGATATTTTGTATTAGTGGGCAAAGAGGCACATATTAGCTAAGCCTAAGCATCATGACAGGCAAAAGGCCCGGGTTTTGTTATGTTAAAGCATAGAGTTTCCTTGCCTTTAGTGTTGCTTCCTCCTCAAATTTGGTTCCATCACACCCAACCACTAGGCCCTACAGAACGAAAAAGCCCCAAACACCACTTCTTAGATGAAGGAGAAAAGAGTGGAAGCTGGGGATCAATGTTGTTTCAGCCTAATAATACGATATATAGATCATCAATTGGAGCTGTACATTAGTTTGGCTTAGAGGGAATAAAGCTCAAAACTTAAAACAGAGGTATACTCAAAGTTCAGACAAGAAAAGATAAAAATTTGGCGTTGTCCCAAGGCTAATATTGTAGCCACTTCCATGGTTTGCAGTAACACATGGGAAAACTATAAGCAGATATTCTAATAAAAGTTTCGGTAAAATAACATTTATTCGGGGATGGTGCGCGTAGAAGAACAGCTTGGTTTACTCGAAAAATGTAACGTACCGGCATATAATTATGCAAAGGCACAAAGAATTCTGCTATATCTTATTCCGGACAACGTTTCGAGGCAGAGAATGCTTTCACTACTAAAATCAGTTAATGTTCCTGAAACTTTTTTTTTTGCTTTCACTACTAAAATCAATTAATGTTCCTGAAACTTCTTTTGGCATCTTCTAGAAACATTTTAGTACAGAGCTTAAAGTAAATGATGCCAATGCTTAGCAATGGACATCGCCGTCAGTATTTAGCAAGGAAGCTAAGTACTCACACACAACGAGCTAGCACAGGTACGGCGTCAGCAAATTGGTAGATTCTTTCGGCATGTGGTACAATTAACACCATTGTTCTCGCTCATATATAGTTAAATGCCTTGTAAGGAACTCGAACATCACTGCAACTGGCGGGAAAGAACCAAAGCAAGCAGGGAAGCAGCTATGGAGGCCGTATCTGACATTTTTGGGGCCCTGTGATAACAGTTAATTATCAAAATAGAATATATTCTTTGTTTGGCATTACAATTGTAATACAATTTTTCTTACGGTGCAAAGGATTACATCTTGCTAATAAACTAGTCTTTGAAATAGTACCAGAACTTTTAATTGAAAATAATCATTTCGTTCAAACAAAATCTGTAATTATTTTTTATTAGTCTTTGCCAGATTAATCATCAGTTGCAAGTGCTATATTAAGCCTTTCCTGATTCATTATAGAATGCAAGTAGAACTTTAACAACTTCAATTTATATAAACACATTTTTATAGATTACCGAAATAGTTAACAAAATTCTATATGTAACAATTACATTACAAAACTAATTTAGTCGTTTCATAAACTTTAAAATACCAACAGGAACGATATTTTTCTTAGGAATGGATTTTTAGAATAAAATTTAGCGAAAGAAAACAAAGAGGGAAGCAGGCAGGGAAAATGGACATGAATCAGTGGTTGTTTTCAGTAAGGAATGAATAAAAGAGCTGCTTGCTAATTTGTTCTTGCACTTACTGCAAAGATCAGCAAAATAGTCACTCCAGAATAGACGGAAAAAAATGGAGCCCGTAATTTTTTTTCGACCCTATGCAATAGCTCATTCTGCACATGCGTCCGGTACGGGTCTGGACGCATTAAGGCTCTATTTATTTTAGTTTTTTAGTGGTTTTTAGTTTTTAATTTTTTTTCAATAATCACTAATAAATTACAGCTAAAAATTATAAGTTGCAGCTCAAAAAATTAAACTCTAAAACTAGCTGCTTATCTAGGTTCTGCATGCCTGCCATCCGTATTATCTACCCATTTGTTTGATTCACATTCCTTGGAACAAAAGAAGAAGAAAAAGAAAGAAGAAATCAAAGCCTCATGTAAAACGTCCACTTGGAGGAGAGCTAGACCAGCCGGGTGAGATAAGCACTGCTCTGTTCTTGTCGACCGACTTGGAGGTCACAGGGAGGGCGGCCAGGCGGGATCGGCGGATCCTACATGGAGGCGTCTGCAACCGTCCAGGGGGGGTCACTGTCGTCGACCGGGATGAAAGAGAGGGTCAGTGACGAGCTAATCATCAAGCAGGCCAGGCCCACGTCAACCCCTCCCCAACATTTATATCAAACCTAAAAAAGAGGCGTTTTAGAAAGAAGAGAAGAATTATGATATTTTAGAGTACAACAAGGATATATATATATATATATATATATATATATATATATATATATATATATATATATATATATATATATATGCACATACGTGACACCACACACGCACTGAGTATAGGCTAAGTGAATGGTGCGATCTAACCGACATTGGAGCTACGGTCTGACCGGCGAAGTGCGGTGTGACCAGCCTTGTGTCGGCGGCACCTTTATTCCAGAGTGGTGTGTTTCTAGTGTAGGCTGACAGGAGTGAGCAGTGGTTTGACCAGTATAGGGCTGGCGGTTAGACCGCTCCTTGAGTAAAGGGCTGTCTGACCGGCCATGCCATGGTAGCCAAGCCGGTGTGTGTTGTCCAGAGCGCAGGTGCAATAAGGTGTTTTGAGTTTGAGTCATGGCTTGGGAGCCATGTGAGGTTGTGTTGGGTTACATGATGCATGATTTGACTGACGTGGATCAAGTATATTGGGACTTGTGCTCAGAGATAGTTGCTTGGTCTTTAGATATGTAAGTTGCTTGGAGAGCGGTGGTGGTCAACGACAAGACAGGGACTAGGTGGGAGAGCTAAGGTCCTGTGGTTGTGTAAGTCCAAGTAAAGCTACATGTCTCAAGCAGGAGGCACGAAAAAGATAAGGATAAAAAGGGGCGAGTTGGTGCATGTGGTGTGCTAAGTGACTTGAGGCAACTGCAAGTAGACACAGTTCGGTGAGATCCAAATCTGTGAAGACTTGACGATAGGTCATTAAGCACCGTGGGCTATGTGTCAAGGCATGCTAAGATGCTTTGATGTGAAGGATTCGTTTCAGGATTTCGTCGAGGTGAATTTGCTCTTTGAAAAGCATGTTGGATGTATGAGTGAAAAACCTGTTATGTTACCGAGTGGGCGTGTGTGTATGCGTGAGTTGGTGTTTGGGTGTGTAGATCTTGTGTGGGAGTGGTGTTTTGTGTTTTCGGGTGTTTCATGTTTTGTGTGTGGTGTTTTGTGGCGTGTGACGTTTTGTGTGCGTGTGTAGGGTAGAGTCAACATGGCATACGTGCGAGCCAGCCAGCGAGTGCATGCATAAGTTAGATGATCGCTCCGATGGAGTTACGGGAGGAAATAATAGCGGACGAAGGCACGAAATTAAGCAAGTAACTGATAAAAGTATAATTAAGTAAAACCCAATAAATCCACCCAAAAAGGGACCTAACTGTATAAAATTAAGAGTCACTCAAATTATGAAGTATTTTAAATCATAAGGCTGCTCTACAATGCAGAAAGCGAACCGACACAGACAAAGGTAGCGGATTCGGCCACGGTTGACACCGAGGCTTTCTACGATTACGAAGGTAAGCTTATTCTTGATCACTTACCTAGTTATCTTAAATGGTAAAAACTATATTCTTGTATCATATAATATTTGTGTGCATAAAAATATCATTCAAAATCAAAACAGATGAAAGGATGGAAGAAAAGGATAAGAGAAAAAAGAGTAGTCTAGCTAAGAGGAGTAGCTAGGCTATATGAGTTAAATATTAGGATGGTAAAAGGTGCCCTACTCATGAAAGAGAGGGAAAGGTGGGGCCCTTTACATATGGTTATAACATAAGAACCAACAAATTTTCACTCGGAAAAGAGGCCATACTCAAGTGTCAGCCATATTCATGTTCTTTTTTATGGGTAGAAAATGCTACCATGTTTTGTTAATATTTCTCTCCATAATGGGTTAGTAATGTAATTAGTGAAGGAACCCAGGACTGGTAGAGAGTCCGAAAGTGGGGGATCCAAGGCGCATATATTAATTCTGATAGAGTGTTGGGTGAAGGGATAACCGGTCCAACCAACATCTGTTTGAGGTCAGTGGGTGCTAGGTGAGGGTGAGAAACCACCCCGGGTCGCCGACAGAAAATAGTTGGGTAGAGATTTAATAATGTAATGTGGGAAAACGTTATGTACTCTGGACTTGACACCGCATGAAAGAAAATATAGGATACCTAGTTTCATGATAACTTAGAGTACTTATGGGTACAGTGGTATAAGCTTGTATAGTGCAAAATAAAATAATGAATTCATGCTTGTCTTCTAGATTGGAGGCTATGGAGACAACTAGGGGTCTTTTTTCTCACCAAGTGACTAGTAGCGTTTTCATTAATTAAAATTTACAACTCCACTTAATTTGATAAACTAGTTTCCAGAAAAGAGATGGATTAGAAATTGTGATAAAAAGAAAGAGATGAGTCATACAGTACATTCTTGTTATCAATGCATGCTGAGTACATTAGTACTTGTTCTTACTATTGCTTTTCTTTGTTAGATCCCAGCCCGATCAAGGAGTACCTCGAGTGCGACTCGAGTTATTCAGGTGTCGTTGAGGCCACGTGGGATGAGGGCGATAGTGCCGAGGACTAGGGCGAGGTGGATGCCCTACACAGCAGCTGGGATAAGTAGACGGCCAGTGGAGCTGAGTCGTTAAGAGATAGGGTATATAATTATCTATATCTCCTTTGAATCTAAATAATTTTACTTAAGACTATAGCCCTGAGTGGCTAACTATTGTATTAAAGCATAATATCTAATTATAGTTCTGCTGCGCAACTCTAGTAAGATTTATCATTCTCTAATTCATTAGGTTTACGGAATAGTAATATATTGTCCAGTGTCATGTTCTAAGGAAAATAATGTGGGACGCCTCAGTAAGCCTTTGTATGGAGAGGAGAAAAGAGAGAGAGAGAGAGAGAGAGAGAGAGAGAGAGAGAGAGAGCTTGAGAGATAAATCTAGAGAGAGATGAGAGGACTTGTGTATGTGCTGCTCTAGTGGCTTTGTGTGGTGACCTATGTCATTACCGAGGGGTAATAACATTAGCCAATAGATTATTACTCATTTATTCTGTAGAACACCGTTTCAATGAATAATAAGCCCATTAGAGTAGTTGCCGCAGAACAATAATCACAGACTAATGCACTTTATTAATTACAAGCCACACAGGGTTTAAGGTCTGGGTGCACAGTAGCCCAAAGTTATTACAATATTAACTATTCTCCACTATTAATTATACATGGTACTAAAATAAAATAAAAGGTATATATCTTAGTACTCGTCCATCCCGGTACGATGAACTACATGTCGTCTAGTTATCCCAGCTGCCATATAAGGCCTCCACCTCGTTGTACTCCTAGTCAGCCTCAACCTCATACCCCTGGGTGCCTTTATTATCAACCCCACCCGTGTCAAATCCTAAGTATAACCCTGTTGAATATGGCTCTGAAAGGGGATATTTAATACCAAGAGTGAGTATGAAGCACTCAGCAATTTTTTAAATAATGATGCACATTTGTCCTTATATTTGTCAAGTTCTTACCTGATCTATTGTTCAAAAATCCATTGTTATCATTTTGAAGATTTTGCAATATTTTAATTTCTAAAATTATTCTAACAATCATTTTAGATAAGAGAAAGCCCACAGTGGTTCCCGTAGACTTATCCAAGAGACTGGCATAAATTCATGATTTATTAAGTACTGCACAGACTTGTATTTCTTTACCCATAGATATTTTGAATTTTTATGAACACTGGATCTTTCATATTTCCTTTGATGCAATCCCAATTCAAAATACAAAATGTTTTCTGAACTTTTGTCACTATATCTCCATCCCTCACTTCTAGACACTATATTGGTACCGAGTTCTTTCCCTAGCTTTATACTACTTACCCATTATAGAGATAATAGTAACAGAAGAGAGTAAGTATTTATATTGGGTTCTGGCTCGCCAACTGATACCCAGACATTCGTTGCTTGTTGTATGGACAAATCAACTGCTACTGCTAAAGCTACAACGTGATCGCCGGCCATCTAGGGGCTGTTTGGTTGCCTGCATCGGGGTGGCTCGCACCAGCGCATGCAGGGAGATGGTGTTTGGTTGCCTGCATCGGGGTGAGAGCCTGCACGAGCGGATGCAAAAAATCAACTGGAGCCAGGCTGAGGAGAAACGCGGCTAAGGATCTTCTCTACTCAGCTTGGCCACGCTCATGCAGCTGCATCAGCTAATGCAGGTAACCAAACAGGCCCTAGAGTACGTGCATCGTCGCCTTTGTATGCATCATGTCACAACTCAGAAGGATAAAACTTTTTGGTGCTTTTTTCTTCTCCCTCTTCATCACGCACGCACATTAGAAAAGAGGAGAGAGAAGGGGGAAAACAGCCAGAAGAACAACACATGTCATGCTGTACAAGTGGTGAAAACGACCACTCCATGCATGTCATCTCTGAGGGCAAAGGTACACATCACCATACTTCTCCCCCCTTGCGCCAGGAAGTTGCATATGCCCCTGCGCACGGGATCATCTGACTTTACTTAGTAAAGTCACGGCGTGACTTTCCTTCGTAGCGTGCGTCCATCCGGCGATCAACGGCCCAAATTAATCTAGCGTTTTCTGATTTTTCTACTTCTAGTTTTTAGCTTTTTTATTTTTATCTTTTTCTAGCTTTTTTCTTTTTTCTTATATTTCTTTATATTATCTGTGTTAAAATAACCTATTTTTTAATTTTAAAAAATAGGTTATTTTAGCACAGATAATATAAAGAAATATAAGAAAAAAGAAAAAAGCTAGAAAAAGATAAAAATAAAAAAGCTAAAAACTAGAAATAGAAAAATCAGAAAACGCTAGATTAATCTGGCCCGTTGATCGCCGGATGGACGCACGCTACAAGGAAAGTCACGCCGTGACTTTACGTCAGAGAAGCTGCGCCGATGCCCCTGCTGCTGGAGTGCTGGACTCGTCCAGAGGACACCCTACTGTGGCACACATGACGCATCACTGTTTCTTCCTCTCTTCCCTTCACTTGAGGTAACCACAATGGCCAAATGCATACGAGAAAAATCTTTTGCATATTCGAGTGTCAACAGGAGCTCAGAGGATGTTTAGAGCCTATGATGAAATTCTCATGTTCTAAACGCAGCGTTAAATCCAGTCGTAAGTTATATTTACAAGTGATATTTTCACTTAGAGTGGCCAATGCTAGGAAACAGAGGGGTCGGTGGTAGTAAATGGTGCATATCTCCGTCTTTCGTGTTTCTAGTATTATGTTGTTTATAATCTACACATAGTATTATAGGCATGTTCTTTAAGTCAAAAGCTTACGGCTTTTGGCTTTTACTACAGTGCCTAACTTTCAAACGGAGTATTTTCTCAAGATAGGGTCTACAAGTTAAACGATCTAAACGTTAAAAGCCCAACATCTGTATCAGCAAAAATCATAAGTGAGTATCTATCTCTCCGTAATCTGTACCGTAAATAATAACCAAAATTCAAAATTTTCAGCCAAAAACCATAAGCCGCATCCGAAAATAACAGGCCTGCTCCATCTGACTCTGAGGATCGTAAAAGAAACATGAAAATTAACTGAGCTGCTGCCGAACTGACTGTGATCCAGCTCTGAAACTATGCCATGACGTGGATGTGGCATTGACTTTATGTTTCAAATTAATCAAATTAAGAGGCAAACTTCATTAAGGTAAGAAACGCTTGGATTGGGACCCTCCGAAGGGGTTAACAGGTCAAAATGAGATAAGGTGACGATGATTTGAAGGGAGTTTGCCACCCTCTTTTATTGGAATTATTGTTGTTTAAAAATCGACTAAGCCAATAAACAAAGCAGCTTCGTATTTGTCCAACGTATGCCCATAAACTATACGCGGTTCGTACGATCGATCGAAGAATTTGACGTGCATGGTATTAAACGGTCTCCAATTTTAAATTAACATGAACCTAGCCGGCTGTCTTTAATGTTTGTTTGTTCCCATCCTTGAATGTTCCTTAAAATTTTTGCTATTTTAATTTAATATGCCATGTGTCATCGGGAATGCAGAATAGTGGCATCACATCTCTTGCTTGCTTATCCTTTTGTTTTTGTTGGAGGTCACTCGTGTTTTCATCCTTGTCTCTTTTGAGAGTCTCCACATTAATTGCATCGTATGTTCAAGTCATGTGCCAAATGCAGTACACCATAATATACAGTAGGATGCAGATCCTGACTAAAATTTTGTACATTCAATAAGAAAAAAGTGGACACTAGCTGGCTACTTGCTCCAAAAAAATCTTCTTCTTTCATCCCGTCCTCATGTCTTATCGAATGCTTTATGTGATCATGTTTTATTAGAATTACCTTTTGTTATTGCCATTGCACTTGCATCTGCAACATCTTAGTAGCTACATGTTAGACCATATGGATAGTCGTAAATTAAGAGATGATAAATAATTGATAAACCATTTGGTAAATAAAGAGACGATGAATAATTGATATTTAGTTTGCTTTGGATTTTATGTTTGTGAAAGACTTGGTCGCTTGCAGTCGAAGACTTTGCCTTCGAGTGGTTTTGCTCAGTTACGAGTGTTTGTGCGCTGCTTCGAGTGATCTCAGTCGGCTCCAACTGACTGTGGTCCTTCCTAAGTACCATACTACAACTACGACTTTGACGGCATCAGATTACGACCACGGTAGTTTTCGACCACGTTTGGTTCACGACTACGATAGATTTCAACCACGTCTGGTTTATGACCACGACAGCTTTCGACCACGTCTGCCTTACGACCATAACAGCTTTCGACCACGTCTAGTTTACAACCATGACAGCTTTCGACCACGTCTGGCTTACGATCACGGTAGCTTTTGACTACGTATGCCTTACAACCACGAGAGCTTTTAACCACGTATGGCTTACGACCACGGTAGCTTTCGACTACGTCTGGTTTATGACCACAGTAGCTTTCAATCACGTCTGGCTTCGACCACGACAGTATGAATTCGAGCTTATGACGATGGCAGGTAATCATAGCTACAATACTTTTTCCATGGTCGTAGCTTCAGTACTTTTTCATGGTTGTAGCTACAGTACTCGATAGTCATAGACTTTACTGGTCGTACTCGATAGTCAAAGGTTTTACTAGTCAATAGTCAAGGTCTTTGCGGTCGTTGGTTATGGGTTTTGCGAATTGCTTTCATCATCGTAGATTTGGAAGTCTTGTTGATACTCGTAGACTTCATAGTCTGATGTTCTATCTTCGGTAGTCAGAGGCTTAGCGATCGGTTGCCGTAGGATTTACGGTCGATACTCGTAGACTTTCATGGTCGGTACGAGTGCTTCACTCTTGTGATCTTCGAGTACGTCGAGTACTCGTGTTGGGCCAGCGGTTGACTGGTCGTTGATGAATGGTCATTGCTGCAGTAATAGGTGAGTACTCGAGGATTGAGGTACTCACTGTCAGAGGACTCGGTACTCGATGGAACTGGTTTCACAATCGTGGTAGTGGTCGGGTGTTAGAGTGTTGCCTGTACTCGTAGGCTTCGAGTACGTGTTGCGGCGATGATTTCTGATCGATACTCAATAGTCAGTCAGTGGTTTCTGAGTACTTGTGGGTTACGAGTACTCTAAGTTAGTAGTCGTGTTGAGTGGTCTGAGGGTTGTTCCAGTTAACGATAGTCGTAAATGATCTGGAAGATGGTCGTAGATGGTTTGGTTCTTGTCTGCGGATAGACAAGGGTGTGTTTTGCTAATGTGTGTTGATTATGGTCAAGTTGGGGATAACTTGTATCAGGAGTGAGTTTCTTTGGTCTTTGCATGTGCAGATGGGCATGGAAATAGCCATGATCGGTGACGAGGAGGACCGGGGCTAGAGAGTGCTCAAACGCTAATTTGTATCTTCTTCCTCTAGTGCTACCAGCCTACCACCATATATCACATCAATTTAACATGCATGCCTAGGCAGCCTCCCTCCTCAAGGTCGTTCACACACGTGTGTCAAAGACTTTCTTCCCTTGGGAGCTCCGCCCCTCCCCTCCCCTTTTGTTTTCTCCCTACGCTCCGGCTCACCGCCAGTGACAAGAAGGGTCAAGGACTCATCCCTGTATAGATCTATATAGTTGGTTTAGCATTATCGTACTAGTGCTATCCTTGTAGTGATCATGTAGAAATCACCCTTTGGAGCTCAGGAGTGATCGCCGCCATGGTTCGTCAATGGATGCGATCAAATCGGCTGCGGCTGCGGGCTGCGGGCTGCTGGCTTTTTGAAGCTGCTACAGTGTTTTTTGCGGAAGCCGTAGCTTCCAGGCGAAGCCGACATGCTCCACGCGAAGCCGGTACCGACGGAAGCAGTATGAAGCAGGTAGCGTTAGGGTTCGACCGACGCTCCCCCAAATCGAACCCCCCTGGAATGCGAGTGCCCCGTCGCCGCCACCCGCGAGTGCCGGCTATCCGCCCCCCGCCGGCCGGCGTGGCGAGCGAATCGCCGGTGCCCAGGTCGCCCCTCCCCCCCCACCCTCCCTCCTCCGTGGTCGTGCCCCTCCGGTGCGGCCTCCCGCGGCGGGGAACGCAGATCCGCGAGGTCCTAGTGCCGCGCCGGATCCGCAAGGGCGACGGCCCGTCCCCGTGCGAGGTCCACGTCGCCGTCGCCGGCCAAGCTCCGCATCGCCATCCCCGTGGAAGGTCCCCGTACAAGGTCGCCGTGGAAGGTCGCCATCCCCGTGGAAGGTCCCCGTGCAAGGTCCCCGTGGAAGGTCGCCGCCTCCGAGGAGGGGAGGGCCCAAGCGCGCAGCCCGGCGTGCGTGCTGTCACGAACAAGCGGCGACGCTTGAAGCACCGGTCGAGCTCCCCCCTGCATCGGCGCACCAAGGAACGGCGGCTGGAGGTATGGTCCTTGCCGAGATGTAACTCTACTCCTTGTACAAATACAGACTTATCTCAGTATCACTTTGCTTGTAATTTGTACACTTTGTTCCCCTTAGTATGTGCGTAGGCAGGAATGAGTTTGCCTCTTAAACACAACATTGTTGCTAGCGTAATAAACATCATCTCCAGAAATGAAACGCGCTTAACTTCCACCATGTAAGTAGTTTTGAGGATCAATGCTGGCAGTGCAATGGTTTTGTCGGTCTATAGGGTTGTATTACGGGTGAGTTAACTTCCACCATGTAAGTAGTTTTGAGGGTGAGATGGTTGCCTTGCCCGCAGATGGCACCTGCGATGTGGACCGATGACATGACGAAGGTTTTCCTGCAAGTATGTGCGGAGGAGGTGGAGGCACACAACCGCCCGTTCTCACGGTTGAACACGCAGGGCAAGCAGAACCTTCTCCGGAAATTTGCCGAACGAACTGGGCTGCAGTTCACACCTAAGCAAATGAAGAACAAATGGGAGCAACTTTCTCGTGATTACAACAAATGGAAAAATTTGAAATTTCATGCCACCGGCCTTGGGGTCGATCCATCGACAGGCAACATTGAGGCGAGTGACGACTGGTGGGCAGCTACGGGTAGAGTAAGTATCAATTTTGAAGTGCGGTTCTGCTCGCATTACACCTGTTAGATGACATCATGCATTGCAGGGAAAGACCGAGATGAGAAAGTTTAGGTCCACTGTTGACAAGCACGAGGCCCTCCTAGAAATTGTGTTCGGGAACAACACCATCACTAGTGACTGTGCATTCGTGCCGGGTGTGGATGACCTCGACGTCGACATCGACGACCTCGACGACAGCCAAGGAGGAGAGGGCAGCAGCATGCCTTCCCCTATGCAGACCCCTGGCAGCAGCATGCCTTCCCCTATGCAGACCCCTGGCAGCAGCAGGCCTTCCCCTTTGCAGACCCCTGGTGCGTCGGGGCGGTCCTCCGGGAGCAAGCGGCCATGCCCTGCACCGTTGCCCCCTTGCAGCGCATGTAAGCGCACTGATCGTGACATGAATATTAAGCGCATGGTTGACCTTTACGAAGGAGAGCTGCGATTGCGGTCCGGAAGCGGAGGCTCGGCCACGACTGTGACATCCCCTACACTAGACCCCGAAAGGCAAGACTTCCATCATTTGATGACACAGGTGGTTGAAGCAGGTGCGCAGCAAGGAAGCGATGAGCTCTACTACGCTTCGCAGCTTTTCATGAATGCCCAGTGCCGCCACAGCTTCTCCTTCATGACCACGAATGAGGCTCGTCTCGACTGGATCAGGCGTACTTGGGAACGACTTCGCGATAAGCTGTGAGGAGTACGGTTTCGGTTGAGTGTTCAGTGGTATGGTCGAGCGTTTTCGGTTCAGTGTTTAGTCGTACTGTTGAGCGTTGTCGTTGCGGAACATTTACGTGCATGTATTGAACAATAATGCTACCTTATGTCATGTATTGAACTCCTTATGTATTGAACTTCCTATGTATTGAACTCCTTATTTGTGAACTTCTTTTGTGAGTGCCAATACTGCTGCTGCATGCTGGCTGCCTGGGTGCTGGCTGGCCGTGCTGGCTGCTGGCTGCTGGCTGCTGGCTGGCCGGGCTGGCTGCTGGCTGGCCGTGCTGCCTGCTGGCTGGCCGTGTTGGCTGCTGGCTGACCTCATGACTATCACACGTGACTTCATAGCATCGTCGTTCGCGGTTTAGACTACTACTGTCGCCTGTCTGTGTTATGTAGTTGTTCGTTCGTATGTCGGGTCGTACCAAATTGTTTCGTAAGCTATTTCCATGAAATGAATGTCGTTATTTTTCGAAGAACGTCATTAGTCCATGCAAAAATGTTGCGTTCCTAAGTATCCGCTTATCTCAGCATTACTTGCACCATTTCAGCAGCTACAGTACTATCCATCAGCCGCTACAGTTCCTTCTTCAGCCGCTACAGTGAATTTTTCAGCCTCTACAGTGTTTTAAGCCATAAGCCTTCAGCTTTCAGCCATACCGATCAGGGCCAATGTATCCCGCCGCCGCCGTTCACAGCTTGGCCAGGTTTTTCTCTAACCTCTATGAGTCTCCTCTCCCCTTCCCTCTCTGGATCCGGATTCTCCAAATATAGCCATTCTTTCCTGTCACGCCATCAAGAAGAAGTTGCCGTGGTTGAGGGCCTTCAGATATACGGTCTACAGCAACTTGGAGTTCCACGACGTTGGTTGCTGGTGACCTCCATTGTTGCTATCGCTGACCACGTACACCGGGAAGCTCCACCCCCAATCTCCAAGAGCCGCTCGAGCTACGCGTCCTGTCCCGCCAATCCAAGGACTCAAATGTGATTTTCTTTTCAATGGAGACCTTTTTTAAAACTTGGGTGCAATGTTCCATCAATTCTTTTAGAGAGTACAAGGCAGGCGCACAAGCACAACTCAGAGCATGTTTAAATCGGTTGAACCTAATGGTTTTTTGTTAGAGCTTTTGGCTTTTAACTGAAATAAAATAATAATGGCTAGAAGAAGTAGCTTTTGGAACATTTAGAAAATGACTCTGGAAGACGCGTGATGCGGAGAAGGCGAGAGAGATCGACTGGTGGCTTTTAGAAGCGGCTTGAAGAATCTATTTTCAAAAACCATTTCCAAAAGTCGAGGTGTTTAAATCGGCTTCTAGCTTCTTCAATCAGACGCCGGAAAGCATAAACTGATTTGAAGAGGCCCTCGCACCCCACTCACACCGCCACATACATACGCATGTGCATCCTCTAACATATGCTTAGTAATTTTGCGAAGATAGTAAGTTTATACAGAGCGCAGGTACATGTTTTTCCATTAAACACGTATGTGTGTGTATATATACGCGGAGTGCGAGCGTCAAAACCAAACTTTGAACGCTGGCAGGAGGAGTGAATCACACACTCACCGACTGAGCTATGCTCAGTCCTCACTGTTCCATCAATTTTGATAATAAAACCAATGAGCAGGGTCTTAAAAAAACAAGATGGTCGTTCCACGAGTGCATTTAAATGGCCCCTGAAATCAAAAAGGCGCGAGGAAGATGATATTAATGGCAAATTAAACTGCGATTACTGTGCAGACCTAGGAGTGGCGACTCCCTTTTTTACCGGATCTTAGCAGCAGTGTTAGGGGTGGCAACGAGCCGAGCCGAGGCTCGGCTCGGCTCGTGAAAGCTCGGTGAAATAGAGGCTCGGTTCGGCTCGGCTTGGTTAGGGTATCAAGCTTTTTTGTGGGCTCGGCTCGGCTCGTGATGCGACTCGAGCCAGCTCGCGAGGGCTCGCGAGCCAACAATGGTTCCACCGCTCCGCCACCGAGACAGTGGCACCGAGCTCTGCGGCGACCTCGGATCTCGCCGCCGCCCCGACTCCGAGCCTGGATCCTGCCGGTGCCGCCTCCTCGCTCGGCATCGCCGGCTCCTCACCGACGCCGAGCGCCTCCTCTTCCTCACCCGCATACCACCGCCAAAGTCCTCCGCGCTAGCACCGAGCTCCACCATCGCCTCCTCCTCGCCCGGCTATGACGCCGCTGCCGCCTCCTCTCCCGGCTGGATCCCGTCACCGAGACCTCCGCCGCCTCCTCGCCCGGCTGGGCTCCCGCCGCCGCCACCGCCGCATAGCATCACCAACTTAGAATCAAAGCAAGAAAGGGGGAAAAAGAGGGGAAAGCATCAGATTGGCCAGATCTAACTGGAGATCCCCAGGCGGCGCCGGACATCCCGGCGGGAACGGCCGGCGGGCCGGGCCAGAGGAGGCGTCAGAGGGGAGGCACGAGTGGGCGGCGGAGCCGCTGGAGGAGCAGAGCGGCGACGCGAGGAGGCAGGGGTGCAAGCGGAAGGAGCCGCACGGAGACGGAGCCACGGAGGTAGAGGCGGTGGCGTGCCGGCGTAGAGGAGGAGCCGAGGGGAGGCGCGTGAGGAGAGAGCGGGGAGGTCGAGAGAGAGCGAGAGAGAGAGGGAGAGAGAGAGCCGGCTGAGTGGGCGAGAAAAGAAGAAAAGGAGGAGGAGATGGAAGGGTGTCGGCAGAGGCGGAAAGGAGAAGGCCCGTCGGGAGAGTTGGGCCGAGCCAACCGAGCCAGCTCGCGAGCTGGCTCGGGCTCAGCTCGTTTGGACTCCGAGCTTTTTTGCTGGCTCAGCTCGGCTCATTTCATTCACGAGCCGAGCCGAGCCTCTACGAGCTCGAGCCCGAGCTGGCTCACGAGCCCGAGCTTTTTTGCCAGCCCTAAGCAGTGTGGGCTAGTAAAGAGTAGATCTTAGTTACAGGGCCAATAATAAGTAGCCCAGCCTTGTCAAACGACACATAGTGTAGTACTTAAGGGAGGTTAATGTAACAGTGCAGTCCTTGTCATGGGCAGGTTTATAGAGTATTTTTTTGAATAGTTTTATCTATAAATATAGAACACATTTTATGTTCTAATATAAAATTAGTTTGATGTTACCTTTATACCCCTAATAAATATACAGTTTTACTTGATATTCTCTACATGAATATATTAAATATAGTGCTTAGAGATAATAATTAAGAGTAATCTAGTCATTTTACTGTCTTCTTGATCTGTGTCAAGAAAAAATACATCTTATAAGTATAGACGGAGGGAGTAGCTCGGAGAAGATCTTTATCTAGTGGGTTCTTTTAGGTTATGGCTTTTGGTTTAAATTTTTGAATTCTGGTTGTCAACAAGAGAGAGAGAGAGAGAGTACAGAGAGACACTCGTGTGTGATTTTAGTCATATAGATAAATTTGATACAGTATCTACTACAATCGACTTGTCGACCACACTTTAAAAGACACACCGTTGAAAAGCTAGTTACTATGTATAAACCAAAAGCCATAAGGCTTGTGCTCATTTGGGCTTATGCTCTTGGCTTTTGGGCTTCTTTAGCACTGTTTGAGAGTTTTTTTACTGTAACTGTTGTAAACTTTTTTGGTGTAATTAAATTTTAAAAACATAAAAAAAAGATTCTCTTATCACTGACAGTGCAAGAGAATACAGGAAAAAAAGAAAAGGAAAAAAACCCAAAAACAAAATTCAAAATGTAAAAGCTAAAAACCAAAAGTGTAAGCTAACTTGAGTAGGGTCATAAGCCCAAAAGAACCAATCCATCGATATCATCATAGACATAGGTAAGTTGGACTTGGGTTCCACATGGCTGGAGCCTACGGGCTAGGTGAGATCGCACTTGACAAGCTATAATGGCACATTATCTTGCCGTATTATAGAAAAGAGAAGTAAAGTACGCCCTAAATTAAAGGCAATGTTGTGGGGGTGGCCCAGCCCCCATGACTGGGCCTTGTAATAGGCCAAATAGTATAAAAGAATGTACCAATGTACTCTCAACTTTTGTAATTATTAAGGAGTAGGATGTGCATTTCCCACCCTATCCTATTTATGTATATAAACCCCAAGAGGGGTATGAGATGGCCAGATCCACTCATTTCTACACGAGCTCTCTCTCTATAGGTTGGTTTTAGCTCCCTTAGTTTCATATCCCTCAAGGGAAAAAGGAGGTACTATGTACCCACTGTTGTGTTCATACCACAACAGTTGATGCCGTCCATGGGGAGCGTGCAAAAAGCTACGCGAGGAAGAATCGCCACCATGAGAGAGATCCGTGGATTTTGACCGGCAGGAAGGAAAATGCTACAAAGGTAAGAAGGTAGAGAAACTTCAAATTGGTCATGTAGTATGTATACATGATGTTTGGCACTTGTGTGTTTTAGCATTCCTCTCTGCCGCTATTTGATCTAATTTGTGCTCAAATCACACAGCGGTCTCGTGCCCCAGCGTACTCTATGGAGTACAAAAAAATTACACGGTGGCCTCGCGCCTCGGCGTACTCTGCGGAGTATAAAGCACCAGGAACTTAGCTGTCCCGGGCAACTCTACAAAGTATAAAAAATCGCACAGTGGCCTCACACCCCGACGCACTCTGCGGAGTATAAAGCGCTAGGAACTTAGCTGTTCTAGACAACTTTATGAAGTATAAAAAATCGCACGGTGGCTTTGGCTCCGACGTACTCTGTGGAGTATAAAGCACCGGAAACCTCGCGTGTCTCGGGCCACTCTACGGAGTATAAATAAATCAAGCGGTGCGGGTGCTAGTGGCCCGCCAGGGTATTCTCCATGCTAATGGCATCGAGCGACAGTTCTACCCCTGAGCGAGAGCTGCGTTCGACCGTGTACGTAATCGACCATCTCGTGGTTGCGACTTCGCCGATGCCCACAACCATGTCATGATAGACGTAGTCATGAGGCGTTTAACGACCACCTCGTAGTCGCTAAATACCCGTGTGGAGTCCACAGCCTCTGCGCGAACTCTACAGAGTATAAATACCCATGCGGAATCCACGGTCTTCGCGCAAACTCTACAGAGTATAAATAGCTGCACGAAGTCCACGGTCTTCGCGTGAACTCTACGGAGTATAAATAGCTACGCTGAGTCCACGGTCTCCGCCTAAACTCTCTGGAGTATAAATAGCCGCGCAGTGTCCACGGCCTCCGCGCGAACTTTACGGAGTATAAATAGCTGCGCAGAGTCCACAGTCTCTATGTGAACTCTACGGAGTATAAATAGCCGTACGAAGTCCACGGTCTATGCACGAACTCTATAAAGTATAAATACCTGCGTGGAGTCTACGACCTCCGTGCGAACTCTAAGGAGTATAAATAAATCACACGGTACGGGCACTAGTAGAGGTACCCCCTTCCTTCGCGCATCCCACCAAGGAGTCCCATGCCTAGCGATGACCCTGATGAGCCTCGTGCGCTTCACATGTCCCACCAGGGCTGGAGAGCACGCTTCAAGCCTTCGTCCCACCACGTCGGCGGTGGGACGAAGGGTGGGGGATGAAGCATGCATGCTTCAAGACTTCGTCCTACCACTACCTTCGTCCACGCTAGTCCAAAGGGCATGGGATGAAGTACGCACGCTTCTAGCCTTCGTCCCGTTGCTAACTTCATCGTCGCTAGTCCAAAGAGTGGGGGACGAAGCGCACACACTTCAAGACTTCATCCCACCATGACTTGGTCGACGCTCGTCCGACGCCCTTGGGGTTGTGACTTCATCAACGCCCACAACCACGTCATGATTGTGACTTCATCAACACTCATTTGACCACCTCATGGTCAGAACTTCATCAACACCCACGACGATGTCATGATCGATAGGCACTTTACAACCACATCGTTGTTCAGACTCCATCAACGCTCTACCACCTCATGGTCATGACTTTATCGACACTTGTCCGATTGCCTCGAGGTCGAGACTTCATTGGCGCTCAACCACTTCATGGTCGTGACCTCGTTCACACTTGTCCGACCATCTCGGGGTCGAGACTTTGACGACGTTCGACCATCTCATTGTCCAGACTTCGTCGACGCTCAACCACCTCATGGTCACGACTTCATGACACTGGTTCGATCACCTTGGGGTCGAGACTTTGTTGGCGCTCGACCACCTTGTGGTCGCGATTTCGTCGATACTCGTCTAACCACCTCGGGGTTGAGACTGCGTCAATGTTTGACCATCTCATGGTCGCAACTTCATTGACCCAAGTTCGACCGCCTCAGGTTGAAACTCCGTCCACACTTGACCACCTCGTGGTCACGACTTCATCGACACTCGTCCGATAGCCTCAGGGTCAAGACTTCATCGACACTTGATCACCTCATGGGTAAGACTTCATCGACACTTGACCACATCATGGGTGTGGCTATGTCGACACTCGTCCGACCGCCTCGCAGTCGCGACTTCATCGACTGCCTCGGGGTGGAGGCTCCATCGACACTCGATCACCTCATGGTCATGACTTCGTCGATACTCGTCTGACTGCCTCGGGGTCGAGACTCTATCTACGCTCGATCACCTCGTGGTCGTGACTTTGTGGACACATGTTTGAGCGCGCGGGGGACAGAGCGTATGTTTCAAGTCTTCATCCTGTTGTCGTCTTCATCGACGCCAGTCCAAAGGGTGGGGGGGACAGAGCACACGCTTCAAGTCTTCATCCTGCCATTGACTTTGTCGATGCCCACGACCATGTCATGATTGATGCAGACTCCATCGACGATCGACCACCTCATGGTTGTGACTTCGTCGACACTCGTCTGACTGCCTCGAGGTCGAGACTTTGTCGGCGCTCGATCACCTCGTGGTCACAACTTTGTCAATACTCGTATGACCATCTCGTGGTACAGACTCCGTCAATGATCGACCATCTCGTGGTCACGACTTCGTCGACACTTGTCCGCGTTAGAGGCAGGACCTCGACGGGACGACCACGACTTTGTTGTATGACTTCGTCGCCCACGTCAACATGCCACCCACGTTGGAGGCTCGACCTTGACGGGGTAGCCCTGGCCGTGTCGGGGGACTTTGCCGCTCTCCTCGTAGGCATTACCTCAGAGAGACGACCCAACCCACGACTCCGTCTCTACGTGTCGCCCACGTCAAAGGCACGACCTCGATGGGACGACCACATCTTTGGCGTGGGACTTCGTCGCACGCGTCTACGTGCCGCCCGCGTTTGAGCCACAACCTCGACGTGGTGGCTCCGGCCCTATCTGGGGACTCCACGACCACATCATGATCAGTAAAAGAAGAACCTTGTTCCGAGAGGTTTAGAGCTTCTAGACCCCCGGGCTGGAGCTAGCAGTTGAATCAGCTCACCCATCGGGATCTTCGTGCTTGCTGTTGTGGGACGGGGGGCTGGGGCAATTGGTCATGTCAGCTTGCCCCTTGCTGTCAAGGAAGTACTGTTATGGGAGTGGTCTAGCTCCCCATGACTGGGCCTTGCAATAGGTCTAATAGTATAAAGGAATGCAGCATGTACACTCAACTTTTGTAATTATTAAGAGGTAGGATGAACATTTCTCACCCTATCCTATTTATGTATATAAACTCCCAAGAGGGGTATGAGATGGCCAAATCCACTTATTTTTACACGAGCTCTTTCTCCGTCAATTGGCTTTAGCTTCCTTAGTTTCATATCCTCCAAGGGGAGAAGGGGTATCTTGTACCCACTGATATGCTTATACCACAATAGATAACAAAAAACTATACTACTAGAAAGAATGCACCGTGTGAGTCGCAGACAAGGGCATCAAAATTCACAGATGATTCTTCTTCTTCTTCTCTACTGGAGTAGTAGTATGATTCTTTCTTTGTTCTTTGTCTCGACATGTTTAGACGTTGCCATTGGACGGACACCGGCTCACAGGATAATCCCAACCAGCTGCAATGCTGCATTGAAGAAGGACAAATCTAAATCGATCTTTTCGGAAACGTAATGGTTTGTCAGCTTTAATCTGCGCCTCTTTCCGACTGCAAGCGCACAGTGTCATAAGGAGGGTGAATATATATATATATATATATATATATATATATATATATATATATATATATATATATATATATATATATATATATATATATATATATATATTACAAGGAAAAAATGCCTCTGTTTTCTTTTAATAACAACGGCACGGCATAATAAATCTTCTGGCAACTGTCGTCGTTAAATGAGACTTTTTGAGTGTTAAGCCTACTCCAACACAGCAATTTGAAAGGAAAAAACTTTGGCGCCTCTCATGCATCCACATGCACAGCACAGTACAAGAGAGTGCTGTTGTTGCTGTGCATGCCTTTCTGTGTTGAGGCCAGAGCAGTTCAACGAAGAGGAAGCATGTCTCAACATTTAGGCTGTGCTAAGTTTCTAGAATCTTAATTTCGTCTTTTAGCTTTTAATTTATTTTTAGGCTTTTTTTCTTTTTGTATTCTTTTATATTGTTCGTGATAATATAACCATATTTTTCTTTTTAAAATTTAATTACGCTGAAAAGACTACCAGCAGTTACAATACAAAAAAAACTGCTACAATAACGAAACAGTTAGAAGCTTGAGCTTTATAATCCCAAATGAGCATCTAACCTAGTAGTGATTATGCGGCATAACCGACCCGATTATGCAGATAACTGGTTAACAGGTAACGACACCCGTTACTTATATGTGGGCAAATATATGGCCTAGTAGACTTGTTTTAGAACACTGTTAAGAACAGAATCAGGCCAAACTAGTACAAAACAAGACCTTTTCGAATTAGTGCAAATGAGCTTGGTTTGGCATGCTTAGTCTTCTGATCGATTGAAGTGGTGTAACCCACTTTTTTTAAGCGAACGCCCGAATTTTCGTACATATTTCCCGTCCCGTGGAAATCACACAGTTTCATGTGTGAAACGATATTATAGCTTCCGCGGCCGTCGGATGGAAAATGCACGCTCGATTTTCATTTGTCCGCACATGTCATGTCACGATCGGATGACTCAAGCCCAGTGGCGGAGCCAGGATTTCAACCTTGGGTATTCCCACTCTCACATAAAAAAAATCCAATCCATAGATTTGTTTTTGTTCTTCATTTTGCAAACCAATACTAATAGCGCTGTAATTGTACATGACTCTAAATCAGTAAATCATCAACCAATACTCCAATACTGCATTAGTGCGTTGTGCGTACAAGTCAATACTCAACAACTCACCTTGTAAATTTGTTATCCTCTGAACCACTGAACAATTCTTCAGTCTTCACTGCTACTAGTTAAAAGGAGCATGCTTCAGAGAAGGAGAAAGACAGAGGATCAGAGACCAACCCCTGAACCCCCACAAATCACAAAAAGCATGATGAACAGATGAAGGCTGGAGACAGGGGTCCTCACGGGTCACGGCGTCCTCGGCGGCTCGGCTCCTCGGCCCTCGCGCAGTCGCAACCAGTAGAAGTGCCTCACGGGTCACGGCGACACGGCGTCCTCCGGTCCTCGGCTCATCGCGCAGTCGCGCTGGCCGCTGGTTGGTAGGGGTGGACTGGAGGGCGGAGGCGTGGCCGGCATCAGCAGCTTGGTCACTGCTCAGGCGCCGAACAGCCGCAGCCTGCGCCCCGCAGAAATGAGGAATCGCCAATCGGAACGCCGGTCGCCGCCCGCCGGAACGGCCCGCACTCCCGCAGCTACAGCTAGGGTTTGGGATTGGGATTGAGGAATCAGGAATCGGGAGCCAGGCTATGAGGCTAATAGGCTGTTTTTTCACTTTTTGGGCCGCTGTGGCCTGTGGGCCGCTGTGACGAAAATAAATACATCATTATACATTTATATATACAAATATACATACATATATACTACATATTACATCAAAAAAGTTGGGTATTCCTGGGAATACCCAGGAATACCATTAAATCCGCCCCTGCTCAAGCCGATCCGTTTCCTTAACCATCGGCGGTGAGCGGAGCCTTAGAATCACTGCCCTTTCTTTCATCTCACTCGCAGATCATCCTCTTAAGGCCAAGCAAAAGCTAAACATGCATCCTCTCTCGTTCCCATTCTCTCATATGATTTGAAGGATAGCAAGAGTCCAAAGCAGAGCTTAGCTAGGACACAGAGCGAAGCGAGCAGAGGATGGGGGAAGAGAGCGCCGTGCCTGCAATGCAATGCAATCCATCCCAGGAGGATTGGAACCCTAGAGAAGAAGAGAGAGGGAAGAGGAGAGCGCAGCAGTGCAGAGAGCAGCTAGTGAGGAGCGAGTGATCTCCATCATCTCCTCTCCCTCCGGAGGAAGACAACAACTTGTCCCCAATGGTGGCGGCTTTATGTGGACCCCGCGCCTTATCATTCCTCCTCATCCCATCCCCACCCCACCCCATCCTCCAAATTGGTTTACTCGGACCCAACTCATCGCCAGGGTTTATCCCTCGTGTTTTCCCCCTCTTTTGCTAAATGAAGAGATTTAGGTCACTTAGGTAATGATACGATTGTAAGTTTTGATAAAAGAACAGTGATATAGGCCCACATATGCTATTATACGCGAGCATGATAATAAAATCGTTCATTTAGACTGCGTCTTATAGTTTGTAGCTATGACTTATTAGTTTATTGGATAGTAATTGCTAAAATAAGTCAAAGCTAAAAGCCGTTAAAAAGCTAAAAATGACGGGACCAACATAGACGCAGAATGATCCATCTATTCATACTAATTGTAGCAAAAAGTTCGAGTATAAAACTTAGGTTAGCAAAGTTCTACTCTATGTAGCAAATGTGGAAATATTAGTACTTTTCTTTTATTAAGCTCGATTTTGGTTCGACGTAAGGTAAATGCAAACATAAATACGAGCGCCCATTTGTTCAAACAGTACCCTAAAAACACATGGTAAACGTGTTAAATCGCTCCCTTGTCCGTATAAGCACCTCTCGCCAAGTCCCCTCTCAACAAAGGCTTAAACTAAACTTACCAAGCGGTAGCAGCAGTGTTGCACTTCCTTGTGGGTTTTCCCCTTTTGTTTTGAGGTGGAGTGAGATTATGGCTATGCCCCAACAGATTCATGGTTTAAGCTTTTAATTATGATTTTGATTTATGACTAAAACTATCCTGTAGAGGAGAGAGAAGGAGAGTAGGCTCGTAAAGGCATAGAAGAGAGAAGGATGGGGTGAGGGTGGGAGGAAGGAGCCACTTGCGTGCTGGCCTCTCCAGCTGTCGTATTGGTGCCACCTCCTTCCCTTCCGTTCCCCAAATCCCACCCCTCCCCTGCTGCTGTTCCTCCTCTGCTATGCTGCTCTGCCCTTTTCTCCTGTTCCACCGCCGCTCCAACCTCGCCGCACCTGCTTTCCTCCTCTGCTCCAATCAACCCAGTCTCCCTCCTCCCCAATCCATTGCCTTCTCTGGTCTGTAGTCTCTTCCTCTCTCCCCTACCTAAGCTAGCTTCCTGTTTCTTCTAGCTGCTCTAGTTGAGAGTTGTTGCTGCTGCTGCTGCTGCTCTTCTCATCTGGCCATCTATCGTCCCCTCTTCTCCCTGGTCAAAGGCCTCCAAGATTTGCTGGCTGGCTGGTGGCAACAGGCAGACAGGTTCTTGAAAGGCAGAGCAGCAAGAACCAAGAAGAGAAACAAGGGGGTAGGGGGGTGGGGGTGCAAGGGAAGGAAGAAAGTGTGTGGGTCTTTGCTCCTTTTTGGCCATTGAATTGAAGGCAACAGTGAGGGTGGCTCTGCTACAGCTTGGCATCCATTAATTTACTGCCTCGTGTACGTGTGTGTCTCCGGCTACTACGTATGCGCCGCGGGAGGGGGAGCGGAAGCAGGGGAGCGTCCTCGCCGGCGATGTAGCCGAATGACCGGTGTTCGCTTGAGAAGAGCCCGAGCAGGAGGACCGGTGATGGATGGGAAAGGCGCGGAGGCCGGGCTGGGCTTCCTGGGGCTGGGGCTGGACAGGATGCGGCTGCTGCCGCCGCTGCCGCTGCCGCTGCCGGAGAAGCTGTCTGCCAAGGCGCTGCGGAGCCACGTTTACAGCCACTACCTGGGGTCGCTTAAGGTGCGGGACACGTGGTGGCGGTCCTTGCTGCTGCTCTGGGTTGTCGGCTGGTCGCTCGCCTCCTGCCGGATCTTGTTCTTCATGAACTCCCAGGCCGTCGAGAAGCGCCGGGAGTCGCTCGCCAGCATGTGCGACGAGCGCGCCCGCATGCTCCAGGACCAGTTCAACGTCAGCATGAACCACCTCCAGGCCCTCGCCATCCTCATCTCCACCTTCCACCACTCCAAGAACCCATCCGCCATCGACCAGGTACCTTGAACTTAAAGGCACAATCTTTTCTTGCTTTGCCTTTTCAATTCATGGCTAATTAACCACGCACCATGGATGATGGTGGATGGTCTGTCTGATTGCAGATGACGTTCGCGAGGTACGCGGAGAGGACGGCGTTCGAGCGACCGCTGACGAGCGGGGTGGCGTACGCGGTGCGGGTGACGCACGCCGAGAGGGAGCAGTTCGAGCGCCAGCAGGGGTGGAGCATCAAGAAGATGTACTCGTCCAAGAAGCCGTCGCCGGGGCCGGGGGACGCCGCCGCCGGGGAGATCCGCGAGCCGGCCGAGGAGTACGTCCCCGTCATCTTCGCGCAGGACGCCTACAAGCATGTCGTCTCGTTCGATATGCTCTCCGGGAACGTGAGGATTTTTTTTCCACATGTTTTTTCCCTGTCAAGATTTGATCTTTTAGCCTAGGGCCGTAAAAAGCTGCAATCTTTGGTTCTCAGTTCTCACCATGTGGTTTCACAGCTCAGGACTGTAGCTAGTGTTTTAACCATGAAGGGCAAAAAAAAAAAAAAAAATCTTACTACCTTACTCGAGGTTCCATCTTATCTTGGCCTTTTTTTACTTTGGAAAAGAACTGTTTATTCGGAGTTACCGATGTTTCCATCATAGTAATTTTCTTGAGAAAATTGTATGGTTTGCTTCTGCAGGAGGATCGCGAAAACATACTACGCGCTA
Source organism: Dendrocalamus latiflorus (assembly GCA_017311315.1). Taxonomy (NCBI): domain Eukaryota; kingdom Viridiplantae; phylum Streptophyta; class Magnoliopsida; order Poales; family Poaceae; genus Dendrocalamus; species Dendrocalamus latiflorus. The sequence continues at coordinate 4,609,279 of CM029663.1, forward strand.
GAAAATCCGGGAAGGGTGTTCTGACGGCTCCTTTTAAGCTACTGAATAATCGCCTCGGGGTGATCTCGACATACACGGTATACAAGTCAGAGCTTCCTGCAAATGCGAGGCCACAGGAGCGCATCCAAGCTGCTATCGGGTAAAGTCTGCACGAGCCTGCTATTCCAATCTGAAGTTATGTAGCAGAATCCTAACTGACTGCTTTTGCTTGCAAACAGCTATTTAGGTGGCATATTTGATATAGAAGCACTGGTTGATAAGTTGCTTCATCAACTTGCGGGCAAGCAATCTATCATGGTGAATGTGTATGATACTACTAATGAGAAGCCAATCAGTATGTATGGTTCGAATGATACAGGCAGTGGCATGTATCATGTTAGCATGCTCAACTTTGGCGATCCATCAAGAAGGCACGAGATGCATTGCAGGTGATTGATTTGTTGCTCTCCCTTTTATGAATCCTGAAATTGGAATGTATTCAGTATAGTGTTCATGTGATCTGTTCTTTAAAATCTGTCCGTGTGGTCTATTTCTCTTCAACAGGTTCATGCAAATGCCACCATGGCCATGGCTGGCAATAACATCATCATTTGGAACTCTTGTGATTGCGTTGCTGACTTGTCACATATTTTATGCTACTGTCAATCGTATTGCCAAAGTTGAAGACGATTATCAAAAGATGATGGTGCTCAAGAAGCAAGCGGAAGCTGCAGATGTTGCTAAGTCACAGGTGAGTAATCTTACTACAAACCCATAATGTCTTGTCTAAGTGAAAACATCTAATTCCATGTCATTTTGCTTGTTTGCAGTTCTTGGCTACAGTTTCACATGAGATCAGAACTCCAATGAATGGTGTTCTAGGTGAGTGTTTAGTTAATCTAATCCATAATGTGTTCTTCATTGTTATTTAGAGCTCACGATTTAAATAATCTCTCTCTCTCTCTTCAGGAATGCTCCAAATGCTCATGGATACTGATCTGGACACTACGCAGCAAGACTATGTTAGAACCGCCCAAGCTAGTGGAAAAGCTTTGGTATCTCTCATAAACAAGGTTCTTGATCAGGCGAAGATTGAGTCTGGCACACTTGAGCTCGAGGCAGTGCCCTTTGATCTTAGAACAGTTTGTGATGACATTTTGTCTCTCTTCTGTGGAAAAGCTCAGGAGAAAGGACTGGAGGTAATTAAAGAGTAAATTCATGCACTGCAGTTTTGCTGTATTTTGTTATAATACGCTACCTTTGTTTTCGTTTTTGACGATTTTGTTATTATGATATACTGTGAGAGCAGTTGGCAGTCTATGTCTCTGATCAAGTTCCACATACACTTATTGGTGATCCTGGTAGGATGAGGCAAATCATTACAAATCTCGTGGGGAACTCAATAAAAGTAAGAAAACTGCTATACATGAATAACACAAATGGAAATATGAATTAGTGTAATATATATTTTCATTTTTTATGCGTTCTGTTTTTTTTACTGACAACTTCTATTTTTCACAGTTCACAGAGAGAGGGCATATCTACTTGACAGTTCATGTAGTAGAAGAGGTCATGAGTTGTTTAGAGGTGGATACGGGAATTCCATACGCAAACACCTTAAGTGGCTACCCGGTAGCCAACAGGAGGGATAGTTGGGAGAACTTTCGACTTTTCAATGGGGAATTACACTCATCTGAGATGGCTTTTACGCCCATCACATCTGACTCAATAAGATTGATAATATCTGTTGAAGATACTGGTGTCGGCATCCCGTTTGATGCCCAATCCCGCGTATTCACCCCTTTCATGCAGGTTGGTCCGTCCATTGCGCGCATCCATGGGGGCACTGGAATTGGGTTAAGCATCAGCAAGTGCTTGGTTAATCTCATGAAGGGAGAGATCGGGTTTGTAAGCAAAACCCATGTTGGTTCTACTTTCACCTTCACTGTGGTGCTTATGAGGGCATGCTCCAATGGAAATGAGAACCAATCGTCAGAGTTTAAAGGGACCAATGCATTGGTGGTTGATCATAGGCCGGTCCGTGCCAAGGTTACCAAGTACCATTTGCAAAGACTTGGAGTTCAAACAGAATTGACTACTGACCTAAATCAAGTTATTCCTAAAATGAATTGTGGATCACTGGTTGCAAAGCTAGTGCTAATTGACAAGGAAACTTGGCTGAAGGAATCTCATTCCATGCCTCTTTTGGTTAGCAAATTGAGGAACAAGGATCGGTCAGACTCTCCAAAGTTCTTTCTTTTGGAGAACCCTACAAGTTCTATCAAAAGCAATTCACATATATCCAGGGAGCATAACTTGAATGTAATCATGAAGCCGCTTCGTGCAATCATGCTTCAGGTCTCACTTCAGCGAGCATTGGGTGGGGTAGATAAAGTGCATTGCAGGAATGGAGTGGTTGGCAATTCAACATTGGGTAGCCTTCTCCGCAAGAAGCAAATCATTGTGGTTGACGACAATGTTGTGAACCTGAAAGTGGCTGCTGGTGCTCTCAAGAAGTATGGTGCAGAAGTAACTTGTACAGACAGTGGGAAGAAAGCAATCACATTGCTAAAACCACCTCACAATTTCGATGCTTGTTTCATGGACATACAAATGCCAGAAATGGATGGGTAAGTCTTTTCTGTGGCTGCTCATGTTTTCTTTTTAAGTACTAATTTGTCACTTCATAGATTGCTTAAGTTTGTCATGCATTATGTACTTTTTCTCAGATTTGAAGTCACTAGGAGGATTAGAGTGATGGAAAGAGATCTAAATGAGTTAATAGAACGTGGAGAAGTGCCACCAAAATGTGCTAATGTTAGGAGGTGGCGAACTCCAATATTGGCCATGACAGCAGATGTTATCCAGGCAACACATGAGGAGTGCCTGAAAAGTGAAATGGATGGCTATGTCTCCAAGCCATTTGAAGGGGAGCAGTTGTACAGAGAAGTAGCTAGGTTTTTTCCAAAATCATGACCAAGTTCAATAGGTAGGTCTATATCGAGTGTAAATTAGCGGAGGATGTCGCCAGTCGCCACAGGGTTCACTTGTCATGGCGCAGAGAAATTTGTCGAAGCTGCAGTGTTCCCAAAAGTAAGCTCATCTAATTTCTTGGAGTTCTGTTTCCCCCATGTTTCTTTCTTCCACTATAGTTTATCTCAAATATTTCTACAAAGCGTTAGACCAAGGTTAGAAATTCCGGTACCCCCCGCGCGCGCGCCGGGGTGGTGGTGGGGGGGGGGGGGGGGGCTCGGCGGCAGTAACCGGAAAACCAGCCAAATTTCAAGTGTCGAAATTTGAATTTGAAATCGGTAACCGGAAAACCGGACGGTTACCGTCCAAAAAACCGCTAAAAACTGGTTTTTCAAATTTGAAATTGGAAATTCCTAATACATTTATGGCAACGAGCATGAAGTCAAGCACGGGAGGTGCAAGCATCTTTCTAATACATTCTATTAGTGTTAAACAATGTAAACATCATTAGTGAAACTAACTTTTACATTTAAAATTTTAAATTTGAATTAAATAAAAAAAACCACTGGTTTTTATTCTACCGGTAGCCATCACCGGTTTTTATTCTACCGGTAGGGAGGTGCGAGCATCTTTCTAATACATTCCATTAGTGTTAAACAATGTAAACATCATTAGTGAAACTAACTTTTACATTCAAAATTTTAAATTTGAATTAAATAAAAAACCACCGGTTTTTATTATTCTACCGGTATTTTGCTTGATTCTGTTATTCAATATATGTGCTGGTGCACTTCACAGTAAAATAAAAATGAATAGCAACAACTGTTGGTTCATATCTTTATAGGATATCATTTAGTTTCTACGTCAGCATTGTTTAACATTGTTAAGACAGTAGCACGGAAAATGCTAAATTTTTGGGCTCTTATCCAACTTTCCATAAATACTATTATCTGGGCTGCAATTAGGTAAAACTGTTTCAAATGGCTTTGTTTGTGAGATGAAAATTGTCTTGAGGTGTTTCAAATGGCTATTTAAGAATGGAAATAGCGATGATAGTGCGATTTGTAAGGTCTGTAATGATAGGCAATTTGTAAGGTTTGTAAAGCTTAAGAATTATCTTAGCACCCCTTTTTGCTGAAGTTTGTTGGTAGTGGTTCTAAAGAACAATGACACTTTCTTAAAGCAAGCTCTGATGTTGAGATCTATGAGCTCATTATTTTAAGTTCATGGAATCCTTCAGGTCTAATGTCATGATTTTTCTCATTCTTTCAGATATGAAGCTCAAAAGGCGGCAGATGGAACCACCCATGTTCTATTTCTTGGTACACCATCTAACCAAGAGGCAAAATAGGTTAAAATTTCTTGAAACCAGTATGCATGTGCAGCAGTTGATTCCACAATTTCTTGAAGTCAAGACGTGTGAAAAGGCCAACTGCACTCACTAAATGCAGATGTCAATTTGACAGGTGTCCTCTGCCTTTGTCATATAAATGTAGGGAGAGATTTTCCTTCATCTTTTTTCCCGGGAATTTTGCGGTGTACATATTAGGTGTTGGTGGTTTGTGCAGGTATTTCTTGGTATATTTGAATGTGTTTTTTGCACGGTGTGTCGAAGCTGTAAATCACACATTCAAAGATGAAGCCTTTTTCCCCCTTGACAAAATAGTGCCGTTCTCGTCTTTCAGCTGTGCTCTTGCCTGTCCTTGTCATCCTTAAGTTTCTCCTGCTGTTGTGTTCTCTTACCAGCTAAATATTATACTGAATGCTGCCTGTTGGTATGGCTTTCGTGATGTTTTGACTGATGAAATGGCTTTGCCTGATGTCATCGTTTCCCTTATTTAATATGTGGTCCGGCGCATCGCGATGGTACGTAACCGCTGCATTGTGTTGATAGCAAGGTCCAAAGTGACGCACTTTCTTGGAGCTAAACTAATGTTGGTTGTTACAATGGTCCAATCTTGTGCTGCTTGCTCAAGCATTGCATTGGAGTCTCCTTGTGCTTGTCCAGTGCTTACACCACTCAATTCACGTCTGCCTATTTGTTTGTGATTCTGTTGGTAATTACTTGTGATATCTGATCCTATGCTATCCATTGGAAGCTGGAGCCAAAAGGATCAAAGGCTGACCTAACCTGTTGGGAGTGCTACCGGATCATGTTGTCTTGTGCTTTGATTGTTCTGTGTACTGAATCATGATATAATGGAGTGAACATTCAATAGACGACCATTCATCATTCCATGTGCAAGAGATGGGAGTACTTCTCATCGACAACTGAGCTTCGTTTCAAGATTTATCATACATTTATTATCATGTACACGGCTAGCAAATGTGAAGAGGGTACATAGGCGGAAAACGGTAACGGATAATTCGTTTTATCCGATATTCGTATCCGAGAAAACACGAATATGGTAAGCAAAATCCGTATTCAAAAATGTTCGTATTCGTATTCGAGAATATTCGTATCCGTATTTGAGAATATTCGTATTCGCATTTGTATTCGAGAATGTTCATATCCGTATCCGTATTCGAGACTATTCGATTCATTTCTAAAACCCATGAAAAATCCGTACAAATTTTGTGATTCCAAATTTGAATTTAGGCGGTTTAAAACCGGTAACAAATCAAAAACCGGTGAAAAATCAGCAAAACCGTTAGGAATCCGTTTTATCCGATATTCATATCCGAGAAAATCCGTATTTGAAAATATCCGTATTCGTATTCGAGAATATTCGTATCCGTATTTGAGAATATTCGAATCTGTATTCGTATTCGTTTTAAAATTATGGATTCGTATTTGTATTTAAGACTATTCGATCGTATCCGATCCATTTCCACCCCTACGGTCACACTACAATAAGCTGTTGGCTTCATCTACGCTGGTAGCTAGGCTCTTGAAGCTTCCCCGTATACAAAGACCTTGCACCTTTCTTCGACTTCAGCCAAAAGTCAGTTCTTGCACATGGCGTTTTTATGTACACGGAAACAACATTTTCAGCATGAATTGGTGATTGTACTGAATCACCGATAAATTCTTCCGTTTTTACGGGATCCACTGCCCAGTCAATCACCAAGACTTTACTGTTCTTAATGCAGCCAACTGCTCTCCAGATCATTTAACAATGGAGGACACAGGAATAGTGGTTGGCTAGTGCTTTGCCTTGGCATTGTGGCAACACGTGCTGACTGAATGCTGTCATAAACACCAGCTGCTAGCAGAGTTGCTACTTTCCATGGTCATGCGATGAGAAAACCATTTTAATGAGTCCAGGTGAGCAATAAGGTACAATTTCCTTGCAAGAATTGATTGGCATATGGAGTTAATTTTCGCTAGAGTAAAAAATGCTCATGCACATTTTAAATTGAATCACCTTCAATAAATTACATAGTATATGTTAGGATGATCTCCACCCCAGGGTTGGCCCAACGGCCACCTGGGCCTTGAGCTCGCGCCCTGATCGGGGGCGCCCAACCCTAATGGTTGATGGGCCCCTGTCACACTGCGCTATAAATACAGGTGGGGGCCGGCGGCTCATTTCACGAGGTTGAACGGAGCCGTACTGCCCCACCGACAAAACCCTAACCCGATCTCGAGGGGGAGCGCAGCCAGTGACAGGAAGCACCACTGCCACGCCGCCCCTGGACGGCGCCACCACCGGACTTCACCACCGACGTCTCCTGACTCCACCGACTCCATGGCGGACGCCATTGCACCCACAACCAAGACCACGGATGGTCGGTAACACCTCCCGCTCCCTCTCTTTACTCTCTGTTCTTTTAGATCTACCCACATCCCACTTTGTTTATACCGAACAGTAAATCTACCCCACCAGATCTACTACTAGTGATCCTGTTTTAGAGTTTAACAATGGTATCAGAGCACCTAGGCGTAGATCTGAGATAGGGAAAAGAAAAGAAAGAAAAGAGGGGAAGGAAGAACCCTAACCCGAACCCTAACCCTAGAAAAGAAAAGACCGGGACTTACCGGGGCCGCCGTCGTCGTCGCTGGCGTGCGGGAGATCGGCCGAGCCTTGGGCTCGCCGGCGCTCCACGTGCAGGCCACCGTCGGCGCGCGGGACAGATCCGAGCGTGCGCGCTCGGAGGGGCACCGACACGGAGCCGCTCGACGGCGGCGCGCTCCCTCTCAGGGGAGCGCGCACGCCGGCGAGAGGGCCCGCGGCGGCGCCGTCTTCTTCTCCTTCTCCGGCGGCGTGGATGAAATCGCCGCCGCCGTCGCTTCGCTCGCTCGGGTGCGGAGAGAGAGGGGAGAGGGCCGAATGATTTAGGGTTTTTCGGGGGGCGTCCGCCGCGCGAGTTTTGATCGGGCGAGATCGCCGCTCAGCCGTTCGATGGCGATGGACGGCTGCGCTGGCGCCGAGTGCGTCGGGCTGGCTTTCGGCCCAGGCGGGCGAGAGAAATCCCGGCCCAGGCCCAGGTTGTGGCCGAGCGCGGGGGCGGCGCGACGTCCGAGCGCGCGTGGGCGCGTGAGGTGCGTGAGAGAGGCCGGCCGAGCGGGCCGCGCGTGAGGCCGCGGGCGCGCGCGCGTGTGGTGCGGCCGAGTGGGCCGCTCGTGAGCAAGGGATGCCGTGCGCGCTCGGCCGCGCGGGCAGGCCGCCGTGCGCCGTGGGCCGCGGCTGCGCAGGGCGGGCCAAATGGCCGGTTTGCACAGTAAATCAAGAAAATTGATTTTATTCATTTTCAGAAGCATTCTTTGATGAATTTTGTTAAGTTTGAGATCAAATTTCTGTTCAATTTTGATCCAAGACCAGAATTTTTTCCGCTGCGAGCTAAAGTTTATTATCTTCTTATTAAATTCGAACCAACGGGAGAATTTAATTTTGAAGAGCAGAAATTTTAAGTTTTTCTCTAATTTTAATTGGAACCAACGGGAAAATTAAAATTAGAAGAATAGTTACATTTATTTACAGTTCATGTTTATAATTTTGCTATTTTCTGACCAAAGTTGATGATAGCAATATTATAAATTAATTTATTCATGAATTTATGCATTAATTCTATTTTCTGCCCAACGGTGATGTAGAATTAATGTACAAGAATTTTTGTATGTTTTAATTTTGACCAACGTTAAATCAAAGCATGCAATTATTATATTATTATGTTTCCTCATTTTTTCTGATACTGTTTCAGGACTCAACCCAATGGCATACATCTCGCACATCCCGGCACTTGATGGGAACAATTATCGGGTCTGGCTAGAAAAGTATGATTTGGCACTTGCGCTGTCCGAGAATGACTTAGCCCTCACCTCTCCGTGTCCTACTGAGCCAGAGGACCCGGTGAGGGCAGAAAATGAGACTGATGCTGATTTCACTGCCCGAAAGCGTGATCATGCAGAAGTTAGAATGAAATATGATCTTGAGAAAAAGAAATGGGACATCTCGAATCGCAAGTGCCTGATGGTGGCTAAGGCCACTATTGCAGATCCAATAAGGGGATCCATCCCAGACTGTGACACTGCCACAGAGTATCTACAGAAAGTGAAGAATCAGTTTACTGGCTCTTCAAAGGCCACAGCAAGCACGCTGATTAAGAAACTAGTGAATGAGAGATACTCTAGTGGCGGAATAAGAGAGCATATACTAAAGATGAGCACAACGGCAGCTAAGCTAAATTCAATGGATATGGGGCTCAAGGATGAGTTTCTAATTCATTGATCTTTGCTTCTCTGCCAAAAGAATTTGACACTTTTGTTGTTAATTACAACATGCAGCCCGACAAATGGAACATAGAAAAGCTCATTGCAATGTGTGTGCAAGAAGAGGAGAGGCTTAAAACCTCACAGGGTGACTCTGCAAACCTTGTGAAGAACAACAAAAGAAAGAACTTTAATGCCAAACCACAAGGGAAACCTCAGTGGGATAGTAGCTCCTCTTCTAAGTCACAGGGAAAGGTTCCCCAGTTTCATAAGCCCAACCAATTTACAGTAGACAAAGACACCTGTAAATTTTGTAAGAAGAAGGCGGGGCACTATCAGAGGGATTGCCTAGAGTTCCTGAAGCATCTGTTGAAGAATGGTAAGGATGTCATTACATTTATAGATGAATCCTTGTATTTAAGTTATGAAAAATGTACTTGGTGGATTGACTCAGGTGCAACTATTCATGTTGCTAATTCATTACAGGGATTCCATACGAGGAGGACCCTACAAAGAGGAGAAAGAACAATTAAAGTTGCGAATGGAGTTGAAGCCGAAGTCGAGGCCATTGGAGATCTCTCTTTAGAATTTCATGATGGTTTTGTACTTAGGCTTTCAGACGTTCTTTATGTACCCTCTTTGCGCAGAAACTTAATAAGTGTGTCGAGATTAGATGATGATGGATATGATTGTCATTTTGGTAATGGCAAATGCAGACTTGTGTTTAATAATAAATGTGTTGGTCTTGCCTTCCGACAAGACAAGCTTTATTTATTATCACTTTCTGAGAATGTGAATCATGTGACTATTGAGAATGAGAATACCTCTTCGTCTATGAATGTAAGTAAAAAGCGGAAGATAAATCATGGTGTATCGTCGAAATTATGGCATTGTCGTTTAGGCCATATTTCGAGGGGGAGAATAGAACGATTGATTAAGAAAACACTTCTTCCGCCATTAGAATTTTCAGATTTAGAATAATGTATTGATTGCATAAAAGGAAAATATGTTAAGAAAATAAAGAAAGGCGCCAAACGAAGCGCAGGAAATTTAGAAATAATTCACACAGATATCTGTGGTCCATTTCCTGTGAAAAGTGTGGATGGTTATGATTCATTTATAACATTCACAGATGACTATTCGCGTTATGGCTATATTTATCCAATTAAAGAAAGAATAGAAGCATTGGATAAATTTAAGATATTTAAGGCTGAAGTAGAAAATCAGCACAATTTAAAGATTAAGATAGTAAGATCCGACCGTGGGGGGGAGTACTACGGTCGGCACACCCCGTATGGCCAAGTTCCTGGACCTTTTGCAAGGTTCTTACAGGAAAATGGCATAGTTGCCCAGTACTCTACACCGGGCGAACCTCAGCAGAATGGAGTGGCTGAAAGACGCAACCGTACCTTAATGGATATGGTGAGAAGTATGATAAGTTACTCCACGCTACCGATAAGTTTATGGATGGAGGCGTTAAAAACCGCCATTCATATTCTTAATCGAGTACCAAGCAAGTCGGTACCCAAAACACCGTATGAGTTGTGGACAGGAAGAGAACCCTCACTTAACTATTTACGTGTGTGGGGTTGTCCTGCTGAGGCTAAAGTTTTTAACCCAAACATAGGGAAGCAAGATCCCAAGACAGTTAGCTGCCATTTTATTGGCTATCCAGAAAAATCGAAGGGGTATCGCTTCTATTGTCCTGACAGACATACGAAGTTTGTAGAAACAAGACACGTTGTCTTCTTGGAGGAAGAGATGATCAGGGGGAGCAGAGTAGCGCGAGAAATTAACCTAGAGGAAAAGCGGGTACATGTGCCCACTCCAATGGTTCAGGAACCATTTTTCACGCTACCTGTTGTTGCTACACCAACAGTGCCAGACACTGTAGTGACAGCACCTGTTGTTAGTTCTCCTGTGGAAACAATGAGTGAACATGAGGAACCTGTCCTTCAGGATCCCATAGAACCCATTGTCACCCAAGAGGAAGAGCAACAACAGCCTCACACAGAACAAGCATCAAATAGCGAGGGACTCAGAAGGTCTCAAAGAGCCAGAAGATCAGCTATCCCTAATGATTACGAAGTCTATGAAACTGAGGAATTTCAAATGGAGGGTGATCCCACCTCTTTTGAAGAAGCCATGAGAAGCGCTCATTCATCCAAGTGGCTTGAAGCTATGCAGGATGAAATGAAGTCAATGAGCACCAACGGTGTTTGGGACTTAGAAACTATTCCTAAAGGAGCCAAGACAGTAGGCTGTAAATGGGTCTACAAAACCAAACATGACTCTAGAGGGAATATAGAAAGATTTAAAGCGCGACTTGTGGCAAAGGGCTTTACGCAAAGAGAAGGCATAGATTACAATGAGACATTTTCTCCAGTCTCGTGTAAAGATTCTTTTAGAATAATAATGGCGCTTGTAGCTCATTATGATTTAGAATTGCATCAGATGGATGTAAAGACAGCGTTCCTAAATGGGGATTTGGAGGAAAATGTTTACATGGCACAACCGAAAGGTTTTGTTGTGGAAGGAAAAGAACGTATGGGATGCCGGCTGAAGAAATCCATTTACGGATTGAAACAAGCATCAAGGCAGTGGTACTTGAAGTTTGATAGTACAATAAGAAGTTTTGGGTTCAAGGAGAATGTAGAGGACAATTGCGTTTATGCAAAGTTTAAGAATGGGAAATACATTTTCCTAATCCTGTGTGTGGATGACATCTTACTTGCTAGTAGTGATGTTAGCCTATTACTGGAGACAAAGAAGTTCTTGTCCTCGAATTTTGATATGAAGGATCTTGGTGAAGCTTCGTTCGTACTGGGAATAGAGATTCACCGAGATAGAACTAAGGGGTTTTTAGGTTTATCTCAAAAGGCATACTTAGAAAAGGTTCTAAAGAAATATAGTATGCAAAATTGTAAGCCTTCATCTGCTCCTATAGTCAAGGGCGGCAGGTATGGGGAATTTCAATGCCCTAGGAACCAATATGAGATCGATCAAATGAAAGCGGTTCCATATGCTTCAGCTGTCGGAAGCTTGCTGTATGCTCAAGTGTGCACGCGCCCTGACTTAGCGTTTGTTACCGGGTTACTTGGCAGATTCCAGAGCAATCCTGGAATAGAACATTGGAAATTGGTAAAGAAAGTCTTGCGTTATTTGCAAGGAACAAAAGGCCTCATGATGACATACAGAAGATCAGATTCACTCCATATAGTGGGGTATACAGATTCTGATTATGCGGGAGATGATAGAAAGTCGACATCCGGATATGTGTTCACTCTCGCTGGAGGAGCTATATCGTGGAAAAGCTCAAAGCAAACCGTCACTACATCGTCCACAATGTATGCCGAGTTTGTAGCATGTTATGAGGCTACGGGGCAGGTGAACTGGCTAAAGAAGTTCATACCCGGTTTAAAAGTGGTTGACGACATCAATAGACCACTTAAGTTGTACTGCGATAATGAACCCGCAGTAATGTATGCCCACAACAATAAGTCAAGTGGTGCTGCCAAACACATTGACATAAAGTACTATGTTGTGAAAGATAAAGTCCGGGATCATATAATCAATCTTGAGCATATAAAGACAGAAAAGATGCTCGCGGATCCGCTCACAAAAGGCTTACCGCCCAATGTGTTCAGAGAACACTTAGCCGGCATGGGTTTACGGGAAAGCCTATGATTCCTGGACAATAAGGGCCCAGTTGAGAGTACATTTCAAAACAGAGAAGTGCATTGTGGCTGTTCAATCCAATGGCATAAGACCGTGACGATGAGGCACGCTCTATGCACTGATCTGTGATGGAATGAGAAAAGCAATGAGTGACAAGTATAGAGTTTAAGTATAAGTTGAGATCAAGGGGGAGAATGTTAGGATGATCTCCACCCCAGGGTTGGCCCAACGGCCACCTGGGCCTTGAGCTCGCGCCCTGATCGGGGGCGCCCAACCCTAATGGTTGGTGGGCCCCTGTCACACTGCGCTATAAATACAGGTGGGGGCCGTCGGCTCATTTCACGAGGTTGAACGGAGCCGTACTGCCCCACCGACAAAACCCTAACCCGATCTCGAGGGGGAGCGCAGCCAGTGACAGGAAGCACCACTGCCACGCCGCCCCTGGACGGCGCCACCACCGGACTTCACCACCGACGTCTCCTGACTCCACCGACTCCATGGCGGACGCCATTGCACCCACAACCAAGACCACGGATGGTCGGTAACACCTCCCGCTCCCTCTCTTTACTCTCTGTTCTTTTAGATCTACCCACATCCCACTTTGTTTATACCGAACAGTAAATCTACCCCACCAGATCTACTACTAGTGATCCTGTTTTAGAGTTTAACAGTATATAGTCTCACCTTTGCTTGTTGGTATATTTCGAGCATCTTTCGGTACTGCTGTCTTGGAATAGGACTACCAGTCACGGGCGGAGCTATGTGGTTGGGCCCGGTGTCATAGGACACCGGGTCCAAAATTTTTTTTACAGGTATTAATATCTCTATTTCATACGTGAACCCCCTAATCTAAACTTAGTGCACCCGGTATTTTTTTGAAGCCAAACAAAAGGAATACTAGCAACCTAAATTTTTAGTAGTTAGCAGTAGTCCATGAGGAGTCTTCACTGTCCCGTAACACACGAGGTCACTGCAACACCCAGCCCAAGAGAGAGGATCGCAATAGGTCATGGTGTCTATTTGATCAATCCTGAAGCATGTCACTTCGCACAACCCTCTACACCTGTTCATCTTGTAAAGTCATGCAGAAGATGTGCATCACGCCCGCTACAGCCACACCCAATCAGGCAGCAAATATTCACAAGAAAACGTGAGAAATCGATGCCATCGGTGGCCCTCGTTTGCCATCTGGCTACAGTGCCGCTTGGCCCTTGTTGCCAACTTGCCATCTTGAATTATTGAACATACAAATATCTAATTGACCTTTTCAATTATTTGATGATTATTCCATAAATGATAGACTTATTTGTTATGTGGAAAAAAAATAAGAATTATAGAAAATCACCAATGATATTGTGGTTCATCGCTTTATGAATTTGAAAGAACACAAATACTAAACAGTAATGTTTTTACTTATATTTGATCATTCTTTTTTTACTTAAAAACTTTTTCTTTTTTATAGGCCAATGAGTTCGGATGATGTATTTTACTAATGCTGAACAACTTTTTTGTATGTGATTTCGTACTTAGTTAATTCAGTTTGCTGCAACTAACCAATATTATTATCAGGTTTATTTATTTTGGTAAGCATTTCGATCGTTACTTCTTTATTATCATATACTGCTATCGGTCATATTGAAGTATTGATGCTAAAAATTACCGGACATATTACTATTAGGCATAATATTGATTGAAAATTATATATATTGTTATATATATGATGAAGTGGTGAACCCCGGTTATTTTTGTTCTAGTTCCGCCCCTGCTACCAGTGATAGATGTTACCCTCGAAACAGCTTCATTGAGAGCTGTTTCCACTCTTTGCTTCCGGAAAACCCTGATAATGTCGTCTTCCTCCTCTTCATCAATTGGCATTGCCCCGGAATTGAATCCTAGCAAACCAACACCCTTTCGGTACCATCTTAGCATGACCTTCTCAAGGATGCCAACACTTCGAAGTAATTCCTAGCACTTATTTCTTTCTTGGTGAGCTCTGACCCGTGCCTATCAGGATAAAGAGAGGAGGGACTAGCTCATCAGCTTTACAAAATCTTTAAGGCTTCAACCAAAGAATGCACTAGTACATACTATAATTACTTTGCACGTGTTATGCCTATAACATCATCATTGTAGGCATATCTTATGAAAACTTACCTTTATCTTGATGACATCATTTCACATTTTCAGAAATTCTTTATGTTTTTTCCAGCACCTGAAGTTCTTCTGGATAGATAATGCAGCTTTCTCAAGCATAGCACGTGAAGCAGCGCCTGCCTCACGAATGGACAAGATGTAGCTATCATTAAATTACACATGGAACATTTTGCATTTTGTTGCAAGAATAGGAATACACATGAAAAAAGTTTGCATATTTTCTTTGCATGAAATGTACAAATTATTAATACCTGCTGAATCACGCAGCCCAATGCAGAGCAGTCCATCCATTTGCATCACGGTAATTTATAGTCACGGACCGAAGAAGTGGTTTCAAAACCCAGTCGTATCCCAGGGCAGCAATTGTATGTATAACACCATGTTATTGCTTAGGAAGCAATTGATTTCCTTCACTATTCTGTTCACATTTGGATGATAGTCAATCTTCGAACTTGTTGTTAAGCAGTACTTCCATGACAGAATTTACTGTGTTCTCATGGTCCAGCTGCTCACATGTTTTCTTTATAATCTCTGAGGGGTTAACTTGGAATCCACACTCAAGATTTGGGAGTGTCAACCTGAACTTTGAAAATAGTCTTGGGAGTGTCAACCTGAACTCTGAAATAGTCCACAACCATGACCAGCAAAAATCATCTGCACATAGTTGAGAAGCAACAACAGCTCATCACTGCTTTTGGTAGGCTTCTGATGGAATTCAAACTCTCGTGCTTCACTGCATGGTTTCCCATTCCCATCATTCATGTTTTTGGTAGGTTTCTTATGGAATTCAAATTCTCGTGCTTCACTGCATGGTTTTCCATTCCCATCAATCATGCACATTCTCACCTTTCCAGCATCAAGGCATGGAGTATGGCAACGGATGACACCTTGCTGAACAATTTCCACAGGTACTTTAACATCACCAAATAGTATTTCCCATGAACTATCAGAGGGATTGCAAAGGAAGTCTCCTGAAATCACAACCTCATTGCATTTTTATAGGTATCCAATCAATTATTGTAATATCACAGCAGAAATTGTCTTAAACACAGAATTAAACTAATTTGCCATTGAGGCAATAGATGAAGTCAGGAATCATGCACATTTTGATCATTATAGCGTATATGTTAATGTAAATGTCACGTGCCAATATGCCCACATGGTTCAATATCTTACCAATAGAAAAGAAGAAAGCAAGCTACAGTAATTTAATTCAGAACATCAACTTCTAGTTCCATATGATACCTTTGTACTTTCAGAACAAAATGCCAATTCTGGAGAAACCTTGTGAATACGGAACCATTGGTTTCCAGTCACTGTCACAGAAGCTGAATGCGGAATAGCTTCAAGTTGATCCTCCTCCAACCATGTATCTGATCAAGAAGACATACATGCAAAAGTTGCCAATTTTTAGAAAGATTTCCAATTTTCCACTATATCTTAGCCAGTAAATAGCAATGGAAGAATCAGAATGCAAGGTGTTTTCTGATACGAGATTAGTGCACCCGAATTTTTCAGGGCATCACATCAATAGCATTGGGATAAGGATGGGTTCCAGTTTCTTCAGTATGATTGTCTTCACTAAACTACAGTCCATTAAAGATATCTACAAGATTTCTACAAGTGTCTGGTTCTTCATTCTGAATACCATGCACAAGAGTAGGCTCATTATTTGACAGAACATCTTTGGTGTTCGCATCACGATGTTCATTGTCTTCCAGTCAACTGCATTTTAAGCTTCCGCAGGGCTGCCTGATTACAATGTTGAATCCAATCAGATTGACTAGTATTATTTGTTTCATTGTTTATGGTCACAATCTGGGAACCAACTTCTTCTGCGGATCCTGGGCTGCACAAGTTGAGACATGGTGCAATTAACTCGCTAGTCAACCCAGGTGAACTGTGTGCTTCAGCTCTGCTAGCACTGCCATTCTGATTGGACGTTGATGAATTATTTAGTGCTGACACTGAAATGCTGCCCTGATAATCAATCAACAAATTAAAGGTGAGGCATAGCACAGACCAAAAACAATGTGGTGGCTTAAGGTGGTGATCATTTGGGCTTTTTTTGTGGCTTATGGCTTAAAAGCACTATCGTTGGCTGAAAAAACACTGTAGCTGACAGATGCTTATTTAGCATAATTAAATTTAAAAAATTAAAAAATATAAAAATATGTTAGCCCATTACGTATAATACAAACAAATATAGGAAAAAAGAACCGGCAAAAAAGCTCAACAAAAAGCCAAAAGTTCAGAAAAAGACGAAATTTATGAATAGTGAAAAATAAACCAGAAGCTAAAAGCTGAAGCCAAAACGATCACAACCTAACCAGTGGAGAGTCTACACAATGTCTAGTACAATTTCACCAATGCTTCATGTCAGTGATTAATTAATCTGATATGTCCAAAGATTTCTCACTGTTGGAGTGGATAGATATCTGTGGCTAGTAAAGCAAAGTTATTTATTTACTCATCCTAATTGGTTAAACATCAGAAGTACAGATGTGCTGTGACAAAAGGAAGGTAAAAGCGAGAGACAAACCTCTAGCCTCTAGGACAGCTCTATAATGGACAAGAACAATGTGCTCATAAGCCCTGCAAAGATTAAGTGCTCTCGTTATGATGCAAATTTGATTTTTACACATTGACAAACAAAATTTAATTTTGTAAAATCAGCAGATCATAACCAACAGCACTACAGCAGAAGTCATAATAATGAAAGGGTATAATAGTATAATACCATCGGTGCCTGAAATTTATTAGTTCAGGAAATGCAGCACCTATTTGGGAACTCGTAATGAATTACAGTTTTTAACTTGTTATAAATCTAAGCTCTCACAACACAATATCAGAAAAAGTCAAAGAACATTGTACAATACTATAAATTATAATATCTCTACAAGGAATTGGTGCATAATGATCCAGGATGGTTTCTAATTCTTGGGAATGTCTCAGATGGATGTTCAAAGTAACATAAATAGAGTTCCTCCATAGCACAAGAACAAAATACTACATGTAGTGATGGACTTCTCATGAGTTCATGAGTTTCCATTTAAAAAAAAATCCTCCATGAGTAGTCTAAGGAGAAAAATTTACGATTTACAAAGACCCAGAGCACAAAAAAAGTCTGTGGAGCCTTTCAGGATTTGAAAGCATACAAATATGATGCATACATTATTCCCCCTACGAAAGTAAATAGAGTTCTTACGGATCAAGCATCCAATATATGCACCTCTGAAATCTAGGATTTTTGTCTGCATGAGCATAGTGGCAATTCAATGCCTCCACATTATCAACCAGAAATTTCCAGTGTCAAATAAGAAAGCATATTAACTACACGTCTCAATATGCTAAGTGTCCATTGTTATCCATTCCATCTGATTCAGTCCTAACAACATCCGAATAGTTTATTAGCTTGCCAAGATGATTGCCACCGAGTTCCTAGTTAAAGTTATGGTTACTACCCGAAGAGGAAAGTGATTCAGATTATGAAGTTTCCGACAGGCGCCTAAGGCTAAGATAAGGTTAACATGGGAAAGAAAAAGACAACAGGATTAAACATATTATGATTAATACATCAACTCTATTTACTTTAGAAAGATCTTTAAACGAGATGCGAACATGACTGTTCAGCAAAAGATGACGAATTGAACAGACCTTGAGGCGCTCATGGGCTTCAGCAATGGTGGCCTTCCCATTTTTCTTTTTTCGCCATTCATATCCATCATTTCAGAAGTACCGAAGTACTCTACGGTTGAAAAGAAACCAATAACCACCTGCAATTTCAGAATCAGCTTGGTTAATCACACTCAGGGCTAAAGCAAGTAAGCGTGAGCTTAAACCAGATATCTCACAAGCTAAAACCAAAGGCTGCTTTTATTACTTGGTGGCTTATGAGGGGTCTTATGCGCGACCATGAACTGCTCATGATTCTATAACTAGTTGAATGCTCGTACGTTACTATAGATTTTTTAAAATTTATCATACTATATGTTTTAAAACTCACGGATGCATACAAATATGTTCTAAAAGTTTTTATATCCATCAAGTAAGTCGGAAGCTGTCGGCCACACCTCGTGGTCATAAGTCGAAAGACATCGACCACACCTCATGGTCGTAGGGTCGGGAGCCCTCGAGCACACCTCATTGTCGTAAGTCGGAAGTCGTCGACCATCGCGTGTGATCATAGGTCGGGAGCGATCGACCATCGCTGGTAATCGTAAGTTGGCAACGGTCAACGATCGATCGTGGTCCTAAATCAGGAGCCTTCGACAATGGCTCGTGGTCAAATGTCGGAAGTCAACCACTATCGTTCGTGGTCGTAAATCGGAAGCCATCGAGGACACCTCATGGTCGTAAGTCGAAACACATCGACCAACGCTCGTGGTCGTAAGTCAGAAGACATCGACCAGTGCTCGTGGTCATAAATCGAAAGCCGTCGATCACACCTCGTGGTCGTAAGTTAGAAGTCATCGACTATCGCGCGTGATCGTAGGTTGGGAGCGGTCGACCATCTCTGGTGGTCGTACGTTGGCAAACCTCTGGTGCGCTTGTGCCTTGTCGCCTGACTACTAACGCCAGCCTGCTCGGCCCGCCCGACCTGCTCGGGCCCGACTTCGACCACGGCCCCCTTCGACCATGGTCCCCTTCAACCACGGCCCTGATTTCGACCACGGCATCCACTTCGACCATGGATCGCGACTTCGACAACTGCCCCCTTCAATCACTGTCCCCTTCGACCATGACCCTTTGACGATGACCACTTCCCCTTCGACCACGGCTTCTACTTTGACCACGGATTTTCGACTTCAACCAGTGCTTGTGATCGTAAGTCGGAAGACATCGACCACACCTCATGGTTGTAAGTTAGAACACATTGACCAGCGCTCGTGGTCATAAATAGGAAGCCTTCGATCACACCTCGTGGCCAAAAGCATGTTACAATCCATGGGGAGTACAAGACCTTGTGGATCTTACCATCGAGGGTGGGGAACTCGATCTCGGTGGTGACTTAGGGGTAGGCGACAGGGATGTCCAACTGGAGAGGGAACTCATAGCGATGGATGTTATGGACGAACCAATAGGTGCCCTCCGGGTTGGCGCTACGACTACGACCATGACCGCTACGACCACGTCCACGGGCGCAACGACTACGACCATGACCACGACTTCGAACACTGTCCCCTTCGACTTTGAGCACTACCCTCTTCGACTTCGACCACTGCCCCCTTCAACTACTGTCCCCTTCGACGTCGACCACTTCCCTCTTCAACTACGTCTTTGACGATGACCACGGATCTTCGACTTCAACCACTACCCCCTTGACCACTGTCCCTTCGACCACGGCCCTTTGACGTCGACCACTTCCCCCTTCGACCACGGCCCTCTTCGACCACGGCTTAAACTTCGACCAAGGATCTTCGATTTTGACCACGGATCTTCGACTTCGACCACAGCCCCCTTCAACCACGACCCTTCGACGTCAACCACTTCCTCATTCGACAACGGCCCCTTCGACCACAGCTTTGACTTCGACCACGAATCTTTGACTTCAACCACGGATCTACGACTTCGACAATTGCCCCTTCGACCATTATCCCCTTTGACCACGACCCTTCGACGACCACGTCCCTTCGACGTTGACCACTTCCCCCTTCGACCACGGCCCTTCGACGTCGACCACTTCCCCTTTCGACTACGACCCCCCTTTGACCACGGATCGTTGACTTCGACCGCTGCCCCCTTCGATCACTGTCCTCTTCGACCACGGCCCTTCGACGTCGACCACCATCCCCTTCAACCACCGTCCCCTTAGACCACGGCCCTTCGACGTCAACCACAATCCTCTTCAACCACAGCCCTTTGACGTCGACCACGGCTTCGACTTTGACCACTGTCCCCTTCGACCACGGTCCTGCGACGTCAACCACTTCCCCCTTCGACCACCGCCTCCTTCGACAACGGCTTTGACTTTGACTACGGATCTTCGATTTCGGCCACGACCCCTCAACTACGGCCCCCTTCGACCACGGCCCATGATTAAACCTCGATCATGAAGATCAAGTAATCAAAGAATAAGTCCTGAAGATTCAACGAAATTGGGTGGATTGTACTCTTTTTCCATTGACGAGTTTTCTTGAGGTTTCTCGGCCAAGGTTTTTAATAAGGCAATTCGTGCAACGCATCATAATATGTATCATGTACTCTTTCTCCAAATTTTTCCCACTAGGTTTTTATGAAGTTTTGATGAGGTATGAACGTGTCAGATGAGCGCCCAAGGGGGAGTGTTAGGAAACCTGGGATTGGGCTGGAAGACTTGGCCCATGGTGGACACCTCATCATTAGACTATAAATAGGGAGCACTATTGGCAATTTTATAACAAAAATCAGAAAGAAAAGCAATAAAAAAAGACCAGGAGTTCTCTCTGCCTCTTTGTGTTTTCAATCTACTATTTCCTGCTTGTATGATTGATCTTGTTTTGCATAAGCAGAGAAATCGATCGGACTGTTCGCCAACGATAGTTCCTCAACAATTTCTAAGGCGATAAATATTTAGGACCAACACGAACTGTGTTGTACAGTTGGAATGGAAGGAAAGGACTGGTTTCGGTAACGCAAGCATGAGCACGGGCGACAGCGCGCTCGGCCGCGTACGTGGAACCAACAACGAATGAACAGTACTTAGCCGCCAACCGAAGCGCGCGCATGCATGCACCGACCGACGGCGCGCGCGAGGACGATGGCCGGCCGGCGCAGCTCGTACGGCCGAGGTGAGCACAGGGAAGGGAAGGCACGCCTAGTTAAGGAAGGCCTCGGATGCGCGCGTTGCTGATCGCTGAGGTGTCCTGTCCTGCCACGGCGCGGCCGTCAGGTCTCGCCCTCGGCGTCAGCGCGTGATGTGATGACTGATGAGCCGTGGAAGCCATGCATGTGCGGTGTCGGATCTGGGGGCCGGTCCAGAGTCGGCTAAGCTGCCGCTGCCTCGGTGAATGTACCCCTGTGCTGCACGCGCGTACGTTGGGCTCGTGCCGTTTCTGCTGGAGCGCACTGGAACACGAAAGGATAGGATAGGATAGGATAGGATACGAGGGAGCATCCTTCTGCCGGCCGGTACAGTAACAGTGCCTGTGTGCCGTTGCCAGAGCGCGCACCACATCAAATGACTGCCAGTGTAGGTAGGGTTGTGGACCATGGCCAGGCCAGATCTAGCTAGCCGTCTAGGTAGGGTACGTAGGGACAGGGGCGGACCCAAAGCATAATTAGTGGGGGCCTTGGCCCCCAGTCAATTTCGTTAATCACTTGTACTCCCTGGATTTAATCCATATAGGCCCCCAGTCCACAACTCATCAGGCCCCCAGTGGCCCAGTGAGGCAGCCGGCAGGCCAGCAGTGCCTTATCAGCTATGCATAGCGCTGCGCTGATATGCATGCCCCCACTCAATTTTAGTCCTAGGTCCGCCCCTGCGTAGGGACTCTCAAGAAAAGGGTAGGGTATGTAGGGTGGTCGCATGTTCGTTCGGCGAGTGCTGCAGAGATGAATAGCTGACGACGAGTTTCGCGAACGTGACTTTGGATGAAATCGACGGCAACGTCGTCGCCTTCCTGCTTTGGGGTGGATTATTTCATTTACTGATGCTTTCAACTCCACCACTAGAGATGAGTTGAATAGCTTCCAGTTTCAGTCTTAAATCGGCTTAGAATTCGCAGATGAACTCATATGATGAGCAACAGGTAACAGCACATGCATCAATCAATCTGATGGGTGGTTTCGCAAACAAATGAACAAATATGATTCATTGTACAATGGTGATGTTGGTACAATCGTGGCAGGCACGGTTGGCAATCATGAAGACTTCAAACTTTAACCACCAAAATTTGATCAACACCGTGTGTGAACATATGCAGGTGGTCAATCCAATGCCGTGACATTATTACAGATTTTCTCGCAAGAATTAATTACACAGCCATTCTAGTCATTTCGATCGATGTAGTAACATCTGTATCACCAAGACGAAAGCGTGCTCACTGTCGTGCCTGCAAGCTACGCGCCTGTTCTTTTCAGATACGCCATCACGCCAAGGCCCGCGACTAGAGCCGCCCCAGCGGCAACGGCGCTGTAGGCGGAAGCCCATGCATCCCTTCCAGCATACTCTAAATCCGAGGAACCACCCTCTCTCTTCCGGCGGCCAACACCAGCATAATCCAGATGCAACCTTAAACTCTGCAACAAGAGCATAGATGAGCAGCCGTTGGCAGGGAGAAAAACCATCTTTACCTTAAAACGACATTACCTTCCAACCGATTTGTCTTGCATAGTCTACAGCAGCTACAAGGTCACTGTCTGATAAAAGTATGACCTTATCATGATCCTCATCTTTGAAGATGTTATTCCTGGCAGTGGTCCCGAACTAATCAATGCAAGCAACGTTTCAGCTGCTGCATGCTTGACTGGAGGTGTTTCAGCTGTTGCATGCTTGACTGGAGGCATTTCAGCTGCTGCATGAGCGCGTTTTTCAGGAGTAGCTGACCAGATGAATGGTCGGCATGTATGAATGCGTGAGTTTCTGCATGAGAATGCAATAGACCTTTAAACTTCCATGCGTTCTATAAATAGCAGTAGCTAGATCAATGTAGGAAGTAAGTAATAGTTTTGCTTCAAAGAAAAAAACCTGAAAACTTGCCCCAGTTCTTTGTTCTTGAGCTCTCTTCGCCTGGTTTTACTCTTCCCTGCTGGTGTTCGATCCTGAGCCAATTGCCAACATTTGGTATCAGAGCACCCCAGGTTGCATGCCCAAAATCCTCCGGTTGAACCCAATGTCGATTACTGTGGCAGAGACATCGAGGGCGCAGCAAAGCAGTGGTATGTTCCAGTACCCATAGCTGACGAACACGAATTACACCAGCTGGGTGATTCGTGTTCAAGCCATGATGGAGGATCAAGGAGAAAAAAACCCCCCGCGCCTTATCCATGGAATTGTACTGATAAATAACCTTTTTTAGAGAAACTGAATGACTGGCTTGGGCTTGTTGGACTGCAAAAGAGGTGGATAAGCCTACTTGGTCATACTCATACCTCGTTCCTGGTCCAGAACACACTCTCTGGCCTAGCTTATATCAGCCCATTGGCCCAATAAGTATGTTGACTCGTCGTTGTGTTCCTTGCTTTTCCAAGATCACTAACAAAAAACTGAAGTAGAGGAGCCTGTGGATAGTACTACTGCAGACACGTGCAGTTGATGCTAGCAATTCTGCCGGAATCAACTCCAAAGTCATTTTATGCTACCTTGATCATAAGTATTATGATCTGGCATTCCGGCAATCCTACCCAATCCAGATCGGAGTGTATTAAGCTTTTCTTTTTCTTTTTTTACTTTTAGAAGGCGGAAGGGATTGAGCTGTTAACTAGCTACAATCCAGTCCCTTCTGATAGAACAAACACTGAATGGATCCATGATGGTTTACAAGAACTAGTAACAGCAGTGACTACTAGCACGTAACACCAGACGATACATTTCGATAACACACATGCACATCATCCCTTCCAACAGAAAATAAAATGTCAGTAACATTAAACTGTCCGAACAGAAGCCAAATTTATGTTCAGCAACTGTAGACACAGAAAATAATAGTTGAGTAATTCCTCATTCAATAACTTATATACTATTTCTGCGGTTCGTGTTACAACTGACCAAACAAGCAAGCACAGGGGCAGAGCATGGCAAAAAAAAACCATCTGGAAGAAAGAAAGAAGAAAAGAAAAGGCTGATCATTAAGCTAACTAGCTAAGCAGCGTATACATGTATGCCGATGGCGACGACGAAGATGGTGAGGAGGCAGAAGAAGATGACGGCGTGGACGAGGATGGCGATGGCGCTGGTGGCCATGTTGCCGAACTCTACCACCCTCGTCCTCGCCGGCAGCTGGAACAGCAGACCCGGCGACAGCAGGACGAACAGGATCACCGCCACGATGATCGGGCCCCAGTCCGTGCTCGGAGGAGGCGCCATGCCACCATTCATATCCTTTTGTTACTACAACGAAGAAGACCTCACCTGCCTGCCTCTGCCTAGCTCTTCTTGGCAGCTCTAGCTATCCAGTATCCTTTCTGTATGTATCTATGGAGTCAACAAGTTAGCCAGAACAATACAGTACGTGCAGATGATGCATATGTTGCGAGGTTGCTTAGCAATGGCTGTGTCGATGGAGAAGGAAGGAATGCATGCCCTGCTTGTGGACTAAGCAAGGGAATATGACCAGACGTATAGATGCTTCGTTTTGCTTTACAGTGTGAAGGGGGCCCCAGCTAGGTGCTCTTTTGCGTTTGTTTTGGCGAAAGGAGGGAAGCAGGAAACCCAGAGGGAAGCTGACTAGGAAAGCTTAAAGGTGACGCGTTTTGGGGCGGCTGCCTTTGTGGAACGTGACTGCATTTTGAAGATTTTCCAATTTGTTTTGGATTTAAAGAAGAGGGCGAGGGAGGGGCCCACCTGTTAAAGTAAGAAGGGATAAGGAGAGGGAGGCTGGCTTGGGCCGACCATGGCTTGCGCGTGTGGTCGATGATCGGTGAACAGTGCTCGAAGGAACAATACTCGAAGTATTCAGTACTTGAAAGATGGAAGTACTTGGTGGCCGTAGCGGTTGTTGGTGATACTCGGTACTCGGTAGGCAGTGCTTCAGTACATGATTGGTACTTGGTGATTGATGGTTCGGTGATGGTCGATAATCGTAGACTAGAGTACTATGATGTGTATGTTTTTCGAGTGTTCTGAGAGGAGCGATAGAAATTTTTTTAGTACTTGTGGTTTCGAGTACTTGATGAGCTAGTGACCGGTCTGTGCGTAGCAGTTGTAACCAGTCGTAATATGTGGTCTGAAATTGGTGTTTTAGAAAGCGATGGAATTAGTGGTCATAATGAGTAGTCTAAAGGTAATTTCTGGGTAGGGATTGAAATTGTGGTCATGGACGACCTGATTGATGTTCATGGATGGTTAACGGTGTGGTTTGTATGTGTGGACTTATGACAGTCAAATTGTGAAGAACTTGTGCCGGGGGAAAACGTTCTTTGGTCTTTGCATGTGCAAGATGGCGTGAAGACAATCATGGTTGGTGACAAGAAGTATTAGGCGAGGATGGGGAGATCTGAGGTCCAAACGGTTGAGGATGTCACACGAGATGGTCGGGCTAATGCTGGAGCACGTGGAGATCAAAGGTGGTGATTCGTGGAGAAGTTACGGGCAGTGCGGTCCTCGAGGTTTCGACACAGAAGTTGATAAGGCATGATGAAAATACAGGAGAAGAGTTAGGAGTTGTGGAAGGAGTCCATAACTTGGAAGAATTGAGAGTTTGAATAAAACCCGTGTTCGGAAGGGTTTTGGGTCCCTTGATTTTTGAAAGTGATAGGATTTTATGTCCGTGTTTGAGGTGAACACGGTTTAGAGCTCTAGCATATAAAAGCAGGGAGAGACTAAGGGTTTAGCGGTGGCTCCATGGAGGTTTTTTGTGCTAGAGTTTTTAAAGGTGCTGTGAGGGTGCTTCGTAGCCACAGAACATGATCTAGAAATAATAGATCAAATTTATTCCAGGAAAAGTTAGTCGGTGGCAGTGACATGTTTTCTGAGCATCGTTTTCTTGTGTCTTCAAAGGCTTACTAACCCATCACGATCTTGAGATCTACGAGCACGGTGTCTTCGGTCATTGGGTCAATCCAACTGATCAGAGCACGGTGTTGTCTTTGGCTTGTTCTCATTCAAACGGTCGAAGCGATCAAGAGGATGAAGCGTTTGAGCGGTTGAAGTGATCAAGTAGATGAAACATTTGAAGCGGTCAAAGCTTTCGAGTGGAGGAATATTTTGACTACGTGCAAAGGAGGTCAAGCGAGTGGCCGAAGGACTTGTGGTCGAAATCTACTTCTTGTAATTTATATTGCTTTTCTTTTGGTTGAGATTTGTTTTCAGGTACCAAAAAGCGGAGTCAATCATTCACCCTCCCCCTCTGATTGCGCCATATGATCCTACAGAGGCCGACGTGGGATTGTGGGGATCGATCCCCACTCCTCTCAGGTGAAATCAGTATGGTCAGTGACGGCGTAGCTCCTCCCCTTCTGTGAGACCATGTGAATGTCACTTTATTTTGTGACGAATATTTGATTTTGCTTGTGCCTTGATATTGATGTTTGAGTTTGATTTTGAGTAATTGCAATTGTTCATGTTGCTTTCTATTGCTGGCGGTATGACCGGCATTGAGGCCACAGTCATACTGGCTAGGAACGGTGTGACCGGCCTATGGTTGACAGTCAGGCCAATCAGTGGTGTGACCGGGAGTGGTGGCGGTCTGACTGGCACCGGGGTGCGGTCTACTTGAAGTAGTGGTAGTACCATCCCATAGTTGGTAGTAGCTATTTTTCAGAGAGATCTGTGTTAAGTTGCAAGGAGCGATCTGACCAATGGGAATTAGGCGGTCTGACTAGGATGCTTGTCGTGATTAGACCAGCCCTTGGTGTTGAGATTGGCTGAATTGAGTTGGTTTGGATTGTGTTAGTCATAGTAGAGTTTATGCAAGTGTTAGCCATGGCGGGAGTCCATGCAAGTGTAAATCATGACGTTTGTCTATGCATGTGTTTATTTGCTAATGAGAGTCAAGTGTATGTCATTTGTGCTCAGATCGGCTACTTGTTCTTTGATGTGCAAGTTCTTGATGATTGTTGTAGTTAGCGGCAAGATCAAGGCTACGGAAGGGATCCTGAGACTATGGCGTGTCGTGTAAGTCTGGGTGGAGCATCATCTCAAATAGAGAAGAATGGAAGAAAGATCAGGATCATGAGGAGGCAAGTGTGTGCATGTGATACACCAATTAGACTTGTGCGTTTCAAGTGGTAGCGGTCCTCGGAGAAGGCGTACGATCATGGTGATAAGTAATTATGCACCATGGACTATGATGTGATGTGGTGTGCCAAAGGACTCAGACGTTTCAAGTGGTGATGACCTCAGAACAGGCATACGACCTTGGCAACGAGGCATTGAGCATCGCATATTCGTGCGGAGTCTGATGGGTGGTAATTGAGGAAATTATCCAATATTGGTTAGAAAGGTGATTTACAAAACTGCGGTGTTAGGCTGTTAGCCTAAGTGGTTTAGGTCACGTCTTGAAGGATGGAGCGTCTTATCGGGCTGTTGGCGTCATGGAAGTCGCACTTTGATAAGTGTGCAAATGTGTGTGAGTGTAAAACCTATTTGTGTATAGGTTACCAAGTTTTTCCATTTGTAAGTGATTATATCTGCTAAGTGTATGCATGTTAGAATTTGATATGAGGTGAGGAGCCTCCACTATATAAGCCTTTGTGTGTGAAAAGAGATATAGCACTCTACGAGAGAGATTAGGGTTTTCTTTTGTTGGAGCCTTTTATGTGTGTGCTCTTGGCTTAAAACTCTATTACCCATGAGGGAGTGGTTGTAAACATTCCTCTTCAAGTGAAATAAATATCCAAAGTTTACTCAAGTGGGTTGTACCATGAATCTTTCCTTGCGCTTTTGATTTGTTTGGCTTTCTTATTTGGTTTTATCCTTTCTTGATCTTTCCTTGTGTCAAGGATGTGTAAGAGGTAGAGATATCTCTTGAAGATCATATTTCATTTCTCTAAGCATCTTATAGGGAGAGTTTTTAAGTTTATCCGATTTTCCTCAAGAGAGAAGTGACTTGGAGTTTTGCTCTTGTGGGTGATTTAGCTTGAGTTTGTGCTATGATCTACCTTGCTATAATATGTGAAAACCTATCTAAAGTCATCTAGATTACCTAGAACTCATGAGCAAGAGTAGATCAAGGAT
The DNA here is from genome assembly GCA_017311315.1 of Dendrocalamus latiflorus. Lineage (NCBI taxonomy): Eukaryota > Viridiplantae > Streptophyta > Magnoliopsida > Poales > Poaceae > Dendrocalamus > Dendrocalamus latiflorus. Next base: position 4,637,532 of record CM029663.1, read on the forward strand.
TCTCTCTTTTGCTTGGTTTTGGTGCAACTCTCCTTGTTTACGGTCAGAACTTTGCCATTGATCTTAATGATCTATGATTGAAATAGGTCCCTGATATCCTGGGGAGGGCTTGTGCCAAGTTTTACTGTGTTTGGATAAGTGTTTTAGAAGTTAGATCTTTTTTTAGATTGTGTGTAGTGCTTTCTGTTCTAAGCCTAGGTGAGCAGTCATACCGCAGGGAACCGTGCGGTACGACCGGCAACCCACGTGGTCCAACCTACTAAGCGGTCTGACCAATGAAGCAAGCGGTCCAACCGGGGCCGAGTGGTTAGGCTGGAGTTTAGTCGACGGTTTGGCCGGTGGAGACAGAGTAGTCTCGGTTGCTTTGTGTTCTTGGGCTCTTGGCTTTGTTGATCTTATAAGTTTGTGTTTCTACTACATAGAGTTGATAATACTTGAGGAAAGATTTTAAAAGAGCCATTCACCCCCTCTAACTCACCATACCGATCCTACACCTCCACCTTTTAACCAACTCAGGTCCATGCTCCTCTCTACACCTCAGATCCAATCGAGCTTCCCCAATTCTCTTTTCCATCCACCTCAAACAAGCTCTAGCCCTAGGGTTGTGATCTCCAATAGTGGCTCAGCTTAGTTCCTCATCTCCAGCAACCCAGAGTCGCACCCATGGCTTTGTCGTTGGTGTGCCGTGCTTCAGCGAAGGCAGAGCCAAGGGGTCGGGTCTTAGCGACAGTGATGACCTCGACCTTATGCTGGGTCAAGGCGGTGGCAGTGTTGGTTTCTCGTGGCATCTTGGAGTTGCGTCAGCTTTGCACCAGTGAGTTGTGGCGGTGCAGGTGGTGCATCACTATGCACACTATCAGTGCGGTGGTTTGTGTTGGTTTTGGCCATGGCCATTGTGGTTTCAGGCGCAACTATGTGTGGTGTCCTGGCTAGCCTGGCACTTGGTCGATGTTGGGTACTGATCTTGAGCGGTATTCTCTGAACCTCAGCCTCATGACAGTGGTGTGAGCTGACTCATGCGAGTGGCTTTGTATCTTCGAGAACCACTCGGTGCAAACGACGATGATAGATTTTCTAGGACAACGTCATCGACAATGTGCCTAGTCATGTGTTTACTGTCTTCTAGATGACTTAGAGTGACATCTCCTTGTGAGTTGCCTTTGGCACTTGTTATTATTGTGCAACTGTGAGCCATTCTAGTGCACTTTAGTGGTTGATAACCTTGTTCACTAGTTCTAGGATACATTGCATAATAATCTGTGGGATAATTGTTTGCTCGGTGGGGATTAACAGTCTATATGATGTTAAGATGACTTTTTAGGATGTTTCGCTAGTTAATGAGCTTTTCTTTAGCAATTGTTGTTACTGCCCTATTCTTGTCTAAGCTATAATTTGTTGCTATTATATTTATATGGTTGTTGTTTTAGTGGTTTAATTATTAGAGCATAGCATCTGGTAGTGCAGTTCATTACTTGTTTAATTATCTTGAATTGCCATTGATTATCATCGTAAGAAATGTATCTCAAAACTAGCAGAATATCTAGAGATCATCTTCTTAATAATGGATTAGATTTATACCATCGAGGCGAGGAAGCCTTGTTTAAAACAAGAGCAACCCAACATCTAAGAGCACAAATAACAAATAACAATTTGAGTATATGCTAATTGTTCATTTATTTTCCGTGGCCTGTTAAGCATGATTTCATATTTAAATGACTTGGAATATATTTATGATCTTGTAAATATTTTAATATTGCTCGTGTCATTTAATCTATTTTGGAAACATGCTTTATTACTCATTTATAATTCTAGAAATTTATTTAAATATTTGCTAAAATTGTGTCTTGTACAACAGCCTTCACCCTTGCACTTGCTTCCATTTCAATTTTACAGATTATACGTTGCTTAATTCCATTGATAGACAGACACCGTTCATCCAAGGTTGAATGTGTGTAGTTCTTGGCAAGAACCACCAGTTGATGTTACACCCCAAATTTTGAAAACTAATTTAAATAATGCTAAAAATCTCATTTCTGCATTTTTGAGGATTTTCTAAAATGCTTTTCTTATTTTTGGTAACCAAAAATGAATTTTCCAAGATAATTTGAGTGTGAAGAAACTAAAAATATTTTATTTTAGCATAATTCAAAGTGCATCTCCAAAGAATTCAAAATTTTGAAAATTGTTTGCTATTTTTTCCAAGATTAAACTTGATTTTTGAAATTAATCAATTCAAATATGTTTTGAACATTCGAAAAGCATTCACAGTCCGAAAAAGTAATCTTAGTCCGACCCATTTTCCCTTTCAACCCAGCTGCCTTTGCCTCTATCGTTTTCTCCGCATGAAAGCGTATTTCCGCAGAGGCGCTTTCTCTCTTCTACCTCTCCTGCAATCGTTGACACGTCAGGCCCACTCATTAGAAGTCATCATCCACCTCATACGCCCGCCATTGGAGCCAAGCTCCTATGCATTGTAGTAGCTAAAGTACGCGTACATGCCCTGCAAAAGCTGAGCCACCTATGCCTCCTATCGAGTGTCCTGCCCGAAGCTCCGACCTGTCCTCTCACACGCACAATTGTCATTGGTGTGGTGGAGGCATTATGGACTGCCTATGCCCTCTTCTTGCCCTACAAAGCCTTGCCGAGACCATCTTCTTCATCCTCACCTCTCGCCATCTCCATTTTGGCCATTTCAAGCAAGCTCTCTCCTCCAGTTTGCCCAGAACACCTTCATCATTTTCAACTCTGTGCACGCCCTCTGCCATGCTCCACCATGGTTGTTATTGTTTCTAGTGAGCCTTGGTCTCAACACCTATGTCACTTTGCGCAATTTCGCTCTCTTTGAAACCCCTCACTCAATTTTGCTTTCAGACCAGAGAAACGCTGAAATCATGTCATTGTCCCCAGCTCCGATCGCCGCCATCGCTGTTGTGCAGCCCTCTTCCCGGTGAGCCTCAACCCCATCCATGGTCATTTTCACCATCTCCAGCTCTCTCTCTAAAGCTCGCTACACTTCTCATTTTAGCCCTTCGCCGTGTGGAGCTTTGGCATTGTGAGCTCATCTCTGTCACCCTTGTTCCTCGTCGTCGTTTCGTAGCAATCTCCTCCTCAATGAGTTCCAAGCTCAACATGCTTGTTTTTAGCATCCCCCATACCTCACTAAGCCTCGTCGTCATACAATTTCAGTCCTCTGTCATTGTCGAGCGCTGTCGCTATTGCTGTTCACCGTCGACACTCCACACCAGAGCCTCTCAACCATCACTTACTCCACGGTTGTGATCTCATTGAGTTCTTGATGCTTGAGCGCTACTCGTTTTAACCTCTGGTAGCCATTTGCGCTGTTGCTGACATACCGAGCATAGCTATGCCACTTTTATTCTCTCCCCGATGACCATTGGTCCTCGTGTCACCGCCGTTGGCTTGGCAACAATACTAGGAAGTGATCCTAGCACCCTTTAGCCTATCTCGTTCGCTCCTTTGCTGTCACCGTCGTTCAGCCGGTCTTCCTCGCCGCCCAACACTGCCGTACCACCACCTTCATCCACCTCTTCGGCCACCGCGTGCCACCATTGGGTACGTCGTGAGCCCCTCTACCCATCCCTAACCTCACCTGAGCCTCTTTGGCCCTTCCCTCACGACAAAACTTTGAAAGGCCTGTTCTCCCTCATAAGAACTCCGATTAAAGCAATTTTTGTCTCCACATTTTTCTGAATTCATGAACTTCCATTATACACAAAAAAAACATGAATTTTTTAGTCTATTTGATATTTATTTGTGTTTCCTGGCTTTCCTACTTAGATACCGAAGTGTCAAAAATGAGCAAGTCTGATCTTGACCAAGAGCGAGAGTTCAACAAGGAAGGCAAGCATCTCCGTTTGATCATGTTGATCCCATATTTCAAATATTATGTACTTTGTTTGCTCAAACTAGTATGTATGCTTAATTTGAGGAAATGGCCATATGTTTGTGTTTAACAAAAATAATAGATTGAAACTCAGAAATAGAAAGACAAAATAGTCAATAGTATTATCTATTTATAGCCTAGATACCTATCATGGACTCAGATTTCAGGACAGCTCAGGTTTCCTAACAGCCGCATCCTTCCCATCGTTGATTGGTGCTACCCCACCCCCCTTCCTGACAGGTCGGCCCACGCGGTGGGGCCCACGTGGAATGGGGAGCTGTGTGGCTGCGGAGTTTTCCGGGATTGTATTGACGCGTTCGTACGGGAGTGGTGGGTCCAAGAAAATGCTAATGGAAAGGAAATGGGAAGCGTAGGCGGGGCGACGCGGAAGATACGAGAGTTGGCCCCCACCTCTTCGCGCGCCTGCCTTTTCCGTCTTGCTGTGGTCCATCCCAAGACCGGCCCGGACCGAGCCCGGTCTTTTTGCTCACTTAGCACGTAGAAGTGAGATAGTAGGAGACAGAAAGAGTGAGGTGAGAGATAATTTAGGCCCGTTATTTTTAGTTTTTTAACAGGTATTTTTCTTTGATTTTTTCAGTATTTATTATTTGTTAAACTAATAATCCGTAGCTAAAACTAAAAGTCACAGTCAATAAAACGCTCCCTTGTTGCTGGTCCCACATGGAAGAGACGGAACGCTAAACACTACAGGAAAGAAAGTAATCATGCAGCAGCTGAAATATCTCGGGGGGCAGTGGCGGACCCAGGATTTTTGAGATGGGGGTACGAAGTTAAGAATCTACGAAGTATATATATAAGATAGAGAATTTTGATACACATAATATGTATATCTCATATAGTTAATCAAATAAACCTTGTGTGCAGGGGCGGCATGGCCGTCGGGAGCGCCGCCGCCGTTCAAGCTGGAATAGGGGAGGAGCTGCCGCCACCGCATGGGCCGCCTGACCGTGGGGACTTCTTCGCCGTCGACGCCGTGTCGGCCATTGGGTGTGGGTGCCCGGCGCCGTGCCGTCGCCGGCAGCCGTTCGCCGGTCGCCGCGTCGCCGGAGATGAGGAGGCCAGGGGCGTGCTGTAGGCTGTGGCGGCTGTGCAAGAGAGATGGAGAGGAGGCAGGCACGGAGCAAGGCAGGAGGCGGCGTGGGAGGCAGGAGCCCGCCGGTCGCCGTGTCGCCGGAGCCGAGGAGGCCAGGGGCGCGCAGAGATGGAGAGGAGGCGGCGTGGGAAGCAGCCAGGCAGAGGCAGGAGCCAGGAGGCTAGGGTTAGGTTAGAAAATGCCAATTGAGCCTTTTGGCTAGTGGGCTGAATTTGCTAAATTACCTGCACTTCTAGTTTTTTTATATATATGAAATATATATTATATATAGTTGATTTTTTGCAAAAAAAATTTGGGGGTACAACTGTACCCCCATGTCCCATGGTGCGTCCGCCCCTAGGGGAATCAGAACCTGAGGCGTGGAAGGGAAAGGCGTACGTATAATGTACTGGTGGTATGTACCTGTACGGCGATAGCGTACCGACCGGTTGCGCAGCGAGAGGGAGACGCATACATGGCCTGGCACGGAGCGTCCAACGTGTCGACGCGGACGAGGCGCATGCGTGCATGTCGCCGCGGGCGGCCGACACGTCCGTGGGTCCTGCGTAGCGGGGGCACTTGTGAAGAAAAGCCAAGCGGGCAATGGCACTTGGACACACCCGTTCGTACGTACGGCTTTTGGGCCCTTTTTTTGAACGGTTGGTGATTTTTATTTGCATTTTTTAGACGGTAATGAATGATATGGATACTGATACGGACAGCTTATATATTTTCAAACTCAAAAAATCATTAGAAAAATTTTCTTAAAAAACCATCTCATTTATTTTGATTTTGAAAAAAGTCTAAAACCTAAAGAGCGTGTCTTTTCGTCAGACCAATTGACGAGAGTGGCGCCGCTGTCGCCGATCGGACGGTCAGATGCCTCGACGGCTCAAATCCTAAGTGGTCCTGCCTGCCTAGGCACCGCACGCGCTTGGTGACGACGACTAGGAGACAGATCGACGTACGTTTGTGTTCGTCCATCTGCATCGCAGGTTTGTTATGTCGCCATCGCCTAGCTTAATTCTAGGGCCGGCCCTGGGCCTGAGCAGCAGGGGCGGCCGCCTAGGGCCCACCAAAGCTAGTATGTATATATGTATGATATAGTCTATGTAATGAATACTAAATATAGTTGATTAATGATTAGTTGGGCCAGCTGCCAAAGTCAAGTAATGGCTCGTTTCATCCATACTGTGCATCCAGCGCTGAACGCTTCCTAAATATCCAAGCATAGACAGCCATAGAGAGAACGCATTGAGTGAGTCATCCACAAATCCAATTGACCATGCACACCACCTACGCTCTTTGACTTCTCCACTCCTCTTCTGGTCTTCTCTTCCCCAAAATAAAGCCAGTCGTTGTTGCCATTAATGGAGGAGAGCCCAATTTCATCGATTCCCAACCAATTCGCCTTTAATTTCTTCACTTTGCAACTATTCTACTTGAAATTCCCTCATATAGCCGTTGCATACACGATATGTTTTTTTTGTATTTTTATTCCTTGATTATATGTTAAATACCACTCCAAGTCTCAAATGCAACATCTACATGATCTAGAATAAAAATCTTGAACTTTCTTATAACATCAGTTTCTTTTTTATATAAAGATATCTATTAGATCTAAGAGAGACATGTTGAAAAACTATTTGAGGTCATCAATGTCACATAAAAGATATGTTGGATCGGATTGATGTTGATACTGTTATCAGTTGCTTTGCATCTAGAAATGTTAGAAGAAACTATTTTCTATGATCATTCTATTCATAACTTGCTTGCTTGTTCAACAGGTGATAAATGATAACTATGTCTCTCCCTTAACATGCTTTGGCTAATGTAGTTTTCTCCTAAATTGTTTTGTCTTTAGTAGCATGTTATAGTTTTGTAAGACTTATTCATAATATTAATGTGTCAGCGAATTGTTGTCAATGAATACTTTGTATTTTATGATGTACTAAGTCTAATATCACTAATAAATACTTTGTATTTTATGACGTACTATTTAATGGTATTATATTGAACTTTAGCTTTTATAATTAATATAAAAGATATTATTATATATTTATGTTAGAATAAAAGGTCTATATTTTTATTTCGCCCAGAGCCTTCAAAACGGCAGGAACGGCCTTAATTCTCGGTCATTGCCTGTTTAATTTTCTGCTGTGTACTTAGGGGGTGTTTGGGACTGCTCCACTCCACGTTTTTCAGCTCCGCTCTATGTTTTTTAGCCAAACAGGTTCAGCTCCACGCACTCTGTTCGAGGAAAAAAAAGGTGGAGTTGTGAGAGCACCTAAAGGGGTGCTCCACAAACTCTAGGTTTTTTGTGGAGCTGCTCCACGGTAGAATTCGTGGAGCAGAGTTTGTGGAGCAGTCCCAAACACCCCTTTACTCTTACGTGTTCACGTTGCTATTTCTTGGAGTTAGGGGATAATGGGGGTGAAAAGACGACGCCTGATCAACTCTTTTGTCTGATTACTAGGGCTGGGCATTCGGTCTCTGGAAAATTCGGGTTCTAAAAAATGAGGACCAAATTTCTCAGAAAAAAAACAAGAACCGAACCCAAATAGACCGAATTTTTTGTTCGGTCTATTCGGTCCACCGAATTGACCGAAATAACTCTGAGCTTCCAGATTCAGTGTTGTTTGCGAACTCCTTTCTTGCCGCTCGGATAGCTTCTCTGACCGCACAAAAAAATTCACCAGATGATGCCAGAACTACGGCATACGGATGATGCCAGAACTACGGCAGGTTCACCAGAAGCTAGCAGCAGCAGTAGTTAAATTATTTCGACCAATGTTTATTTCAAGCCGGAAAAATCATATTGCATTAAGGAAATCACGTTACTACCTTTTGAAGAAAGCCTTTTTTATAAAACCAGAATTCGGGTTATTTGGTCTATTCGGATTTTGAAGGCCAAAGACTGAACCCGAACCCGAAGACCGAACTAAATCAAAATATTGACCGAACCCGAAACCCGAATAGACCGACAATTCGGTCTATCCGGGTTCGGTGTTCGGTTCTCGGGTTTAAAGTGTCCACCCCTACTGATTACTTCTTTTTGGGGGCGTATGCCTAGCTAGATTCCTGTGGTAAGATCAGGTACACGTCCAGGTGGGCTCGAACCTGCAGGATTTTGGCTTTTGTTATATGGTAGAGTAATTGACTTTTAAACGATATATTTTTAAAAAATAATATATATAAATTAATAATAGTAGATAATATATCAACTTAAATTATATCGATCAAAATTGTATGTCTCTCTCTTCATACTCTTTCACATAAATCGTCAGAATTCAAACGACATAAATCAAAAATCAAAAATCATGGCCTAAACAAACCTATCATTTCTCAATCCATTCCTCAATCCTGTCGATCAACAAGCTGTACCTACATTATGCCTGGGTTTAGGCTTTTGCTGTTTTACTTTACATCATGTTCTTACCTTCAAGATGTACCATGATTCTTCACCCTCACCGTGTACACTCAGGAGGATTCTTCAGCCGGGGAAAAAAGGGAAGGATTTTTTTTATCATGGACAAAACTGAGCTTTGTTGCCCCCATGGCCCGTGACCGTGAGCCCTTGACCTCGCTGGTCCACATGCGGAATTTACATTTTCGGATGGTGGTTTTTCTGACTTACAACTTATTTAAACCAGAAGTCACTTAAAATATATTTTCTACTTTTAGCTTTGATGGCTTATTTACTTTTGTATTTTTTTTCTTTTTTCTTTGCATTATCTGTGAACATATAATAGTGTTTACTATTTTTTTCCTTTTTTATTTTTCTTTAATTAAATGACTCAGAGCTGTTACAGTGCAATTTCACCAAACTACCTTTTGGCTTTTGGCTTAAGCTTCTGTGGCTTTTAGTTTTTAGCTGAAATTATATTGTAGTGATTGTTAATTTTTTTTAGAAAATGAGAATTTTTTTTAAAAAAAGGTCGTTACATCATCATCGACAATACGAATGAATAAGGAGAAAAAAGACAAAAAAAATCTAAAAAACCAAAATTAGAAGCCGATGCATTTCTAATAGCTTCTGGTTTATATAAACCGAAAATCAAAGAAAACCAGAAGTTAAAACTGTTTAGAGCAGGGCTAAACACCACACACAAGCACACACAGTCAGAACTTAGTATCAATCAGTCGGGTCAAGCAGCACACACAGTCCTAGGAAAGAACAAGGTAAAACAAGATACACCAGGCCTCCTTTAGCAGACAATATTTTCCCATCCTTTTATTGAATCCTTACAAGCAGCGGCCTTGACAACTCTTTCATACCCAAGAACAGAGGAAGAAAGTGGCAGCAAGAGACGCATCCACCGTTTTCTTTGTACCGATTGCACGCACAGGACACCTGTGCTTTGTGCTCAAGCCCTTCCCTCCTGTGTCCGAGACCCATTGGAGCTTTCTCCGCTTGTGCTCCCGCTGCTATTTTGTTTCACCAACATCTGCACTCCAACAAACAAGAAAGCAAAGCTAAAACTAGCATATCAGGGGAACTTAAAACTAGATTTAGGAATTATGCACATCGATTCAGAGTAGGCAGTAATATCCTGTTTTCAGGCAACTAACAAGCTCCATTTTGATACAACAACCACAATAAAGCCTTTTGTCCCAAACAAGTTAGGGTAGGTTAGGAATGAAACATTCTCAAGATCAAAAAGATGAGAGCCTTGAAATAAAACCTATAATGCTAAAACCTTAAGCCGTACAACCTGTTATATGAGTTAAGAGCCCAAAACACTGTCCCTAACTTTCTTATGGCTCCGGTACGTTGATCGCTAACTTCTATGCGCTCCTATCCAAAGCCAATTCTTTAAATACATTCCAATTCCTCAAGTCTCTTTTAACTGCTTCCTCCCACATCAGTTTTAGTCGACCCCTGCTTCTTCTTACATTTTCAGTACGTCTTAAAATTCCACTATATACCGGTGCCTCAGAAGGCCGTCGTTGGAGATGTCCGAACCATATCAAGCGATGTTGGACAAGCTTCTCTTCAATTGGTGCTACCCCTACCCTATCACGTATATCATCATTGCGGATGCGATCCCGCCTTGTATGACCACAGATCCACCGCAGTATTCTCATCTCCTCTACAATCATTTTCTGCATATGTTGTCTTTTAGTCGCCCAACATTCCTTTTTTGTCACACAGGACACTAGATGCTTGGCGCCATTTCACCCACCCCGCTCTTATCCTGTGGCTCACGTCTTCATCAATCTCACCGTCCCACTGTAGCATCGATCCTAAATAACCAAATGTGTCCTTCTTAGGCAATACTTGTCCATCTAATCTAACATCTCCATCATCTACCCTAGCACCACTGAAATCACACATCATATACTCAGTTTAGTTCTACTAAGTCTAAAGCCATTCAATTCTAAGGTGTTTCTCCATAACTCGAGCTTCCTATCAATACCTATCCTACTCTCATCAACCAGCACCACATCATCAGCAAAAGCATACACCATGAGATATCTCCTTGTATGTCCCGTGTGACCTTGTCCATCACTAGGGCAAAATGTATGGACTCAATGCTGACCCTTGGTGTAGTCCTATCTTAATGGGAAAGTCATTAGTTACACTACCACACGTTCTGACATTAGTCACAATATTTTCGTACATATCCTTAATTAGGGTAATATATTTTGTTGGGACTCTTTTCTTTTGAAGCGCCCACTACATGACATTTCCTGTGTGAATGTCTTTCTTTTGCTCCATATAACTCTCCATCAACTGTCGTAGCAAGAAAATCGCCTCCGTGATCGACCTCCCAGGTATAAAACCAAATTGGTTTGTCGTCACACTAGTCACTTTTCTTAAACGATGTTCAATCACTCGTTTCCAGAGCTTCATTGTGCGGCTCATGAACTTAATTCCTCTATAATTAATACAATTTTGAATGTCTCCTTTATTTTTGAAAATTGGTACTAATGTGCTCCTCCGCCACTCATTTGGCATTTTGTTCAACCTAAAAATGCTATTGAACAACTTAGTCAAAAAAATCGCCACTTCTCCTAGTCATTTCCACACCTCAATAGGGATGTTATCAGGCCCCAACGCCTTACCCACTTTCATCCTTTTTAAGGCCTCTCTTACTTCCGACTCCTGGATTCTTTGAGCAAACCATTTATCGGTGTCGTCAAAAACATTATCCAATTCAATCGTACTATAATCATTATCGTGATTGAACAACTTATCGAGGTAATCTCTCCACATATCCTTGATCTCTACCTATGTAGTTTTCTACGTAGACTGTCTTAAGCCAGGAAAAAGGAGGAGAGTTGTGTTAAGCTTGACAAGCCAGCGTAAAAACCATACCATCTTTTCATATAATGAAACCCAAATTATAAAAAAAAAAGCTTATTCTGATGAATGGGACATTTTTGGCTGCCATTTCAGGCAGCCGGCAATACAAACAGGACTCCATGGATGCCAGTTCTTATATCCCTATTCTGATGCTAGGCTTACCAATGCTATGTTATAAGAAACAATTCTCAGACAAACCACTTGTCGTCGCAAACATACAAAAAAAAATCAGTAGACGCTAAATTAGAATACAATCAGAAGATATTTTCACATCTGCTACCTTGTCATAACACGAGAGACAATTCTTCCCACCAACAAAGCTTTCTCATAAGTTTTTTTTTTTTTTTGAGACCCTCTCACGAGGTTTTTGATGGAAGGCCCACTATTTTCAGTACTGAGGTTAGATTCTCTCTGCATATGCTTGTCCATTGCTTGTATGATATCCACAAGTACAGTAGCACACACACAGGATGCAATCTTTTATGCTGAATTTAGAAAATCCACTAACAATTAACTCATAAGTTATCCTGAAACTATCGAGACTACCACATGCATAGAGACGTGGCTCAACGAGCTACTTTGTAGCACCTCTACTATCATTTACCAAGATGAACTAGTATACACACATTCATGTCCATTGTCTCGAGATGCACCTTTGTACTAGTATACAGTCATACACACACATTCATGTCCATTGTCTTGAGATGCACCTATGTGTATTTTATTGAAGGATTAAGTACATATTTGGTCCCTCAACTCTTGCTCTCGTTTAATTTTCGTCCCTTGTTTGCAAAACAGGGTAGAACCCGTCCTCTAACTGGCAAAACCAGAGCACTTACGCCTGTCCGGCTGGGGAACAAATTTGACTAACTTTGATCCATGTGGCCTGCCAATTCGGATCCGATGTGACCAAAATAGGTGATTGGGATGGCCATCTCCCTCTCTCAGCCTCCTTCCTCGCGTGGCAACGGCGCTATGGCCGATGAAGGAGGCGGCAGTGGCACACCGGTTGGTGAGGGAGGATGTCATGGTGCAGCTCACTAGACAAAGTGGCGCCGCCCTAGGGTGGCAACTAGGGCTGTAAAAAAAGCTCAAGGCTCGTGAGCTATTTGAGCTTGGCTCGTTGTGGGATCGATTCGAGCTCGGTTCGAGCCGTTAACGAGCCGAATTCGAGCTTCGGCAAAAGCTCGCGAGCCTGAACAAATCGAACTCGAATAGTTCGAGTAAGTTCGAGCGTGTCCGCGATTCCTGACTCCGCGTCAAGACAGACTCAAGTCACCCCGCACCGCAACCCCGCCCCCCGGCCCCCGCTATCCCTGTCCGCATTCCGCACCGCAATCGCTAACCCTAAATCCTTCCCCGCTCGGGCCGTCGGGCGCTCCCCGGTTCTCCCCACCCCGCATCCGCCCCTCCTCTCCTCCCACCCGCCGATCGCCTCCGCCCAGATCCGCTCGCGGCCGGCCCTACTCGCCCCCCCCCCCCCCGGCGGTCGGCCGCCTCCGCCCCTCCTCTCCTCCCACCTGCCGGCCGCCTCCGCCCAGATCCGCCGCTCGTCGCCCCTCCTCGTCCCCCCGGGTGCCGGCCGCCTCCGCCCCTCCTATCCTCCCACCCACCGGCCGCCTCCGCTCAGATCCGTCCGAATCCGCCGCTCGCAGCCCCTCCTCACCCCCCCCAACGCCGGCCGCCTCCGCCCCTCCTCTCCTCCCACCCGCCTCCGCCCAGATCCGCCGCTCGTGCCCCCTCCTCGTCCCCCCCCCCGACGCCGGCCGCCTCCGCCCCTCCTCTCCTCCCACCCGTCGACCGCCTCCGGCCAAATCTGCCGCTCGCAGCCCCTCCTCGCCCCCCCCCCGACGCCGGCCGCCTCCGCCCCTCCTCTCCTCCCAGCCGCCGCCCGCCTCCGCCCCTCCTCTCCTTCCAGACGCCTTCGCCCCTCCTCTCCCCCGCCGACGTGTTCGTCCTCCGCAAGTCAGGCCGCCGCCGACGCCATGCCCGTGTTCCTCCTCTGCAAGGTCCCCGCACGCAAGTCATCAAGGTTGAAGGCCGCCGCCGACACCGTGCCCGTGTTCCTCCTCTGCAAGGTCCCCGCACGCAAGTCATCAAGATTGAAGGCCGCCGCCGCCGCCGTGCCCATGTTCCTCCTCTGCAAGGTTTGATTCTTGTCTCCATTCACATTGCTAGACAGAACAATCAGATGTAGATGTGTGAAAATCCCTACTGCTTGTCTGCTTCCTTGCTAACTAGACTGTAGATGTCTGAAAATCCCGCGGGAAGTATTCTGTGGTTCTTGAATGTATTCCCGCGGGTAGATATTCTTGAACTGTGTTGAATGTTTTTCTGTGATTTTTTTACCTGCTATTCTGCTAACTGCTGCAAATGATGTGTGCTTTACGCTTAACGAGCCTCGACGAGCTTTGTCGAGCCGAGCTCGAGCTTCGTTCGATCCGAGCTCGAGCTCAGCTCAAAGCTTGACAGAAATCTTGGGCTCGTTCGAGCTCGAGCCTGACAGGCCGAGCTCGCTCGAGCTCGGCCCGTTTACAGCCCTAGTGGCAACGAGGCAACACGGCTGGCCTTCTTCCTCATTGCCGGTAGTGCTAGACCTGGTCGACCATGTCGTAGCCCCGTCGAGGAGTACTCCACCATAGCATTCGGGCGTGACGATCCTATGGCCGTCGAATCCGGCATCCCTGACGTCACAGCCTTAGAATAAGGCGCCACCTCTGGTGTGCGCAAGCTCGCCGCCTTCAGATCTGCCATCCCTACCTCCGATGTTTACTGCTCCGCCTCACGACGTGCGCGAACCAACCCCGCGCGCTGCCCTCTGCTCCGCCCATGCGACCCCAACGCGACACAACTGCGCTGCTGCACATGCTGCCCCGTGCCCTTGCTGCACTACCCCGTTTGCGCGTGCGACCCGACACTGCGTTACACATGTCGCAGCTCACCACATGATGCCTTGCCACCATCCTTCCCAGATAGGCTATAAAATGAAGCCCCACACTCACCCTCACCTCGCCACACCACTCCTCTACCCTCCTTTCTCTTCTGTCCGAGAAGACGTGAAGCACCAGTGGCGCTCCAAGCTCCGACCGAGTCCGTCGCACCCGATCTCCGCATATGGTCAGTCCCTCGCAAATTTACTCGCGTCATATCATGTTCCACCTATCCTAATTCACCCCCGCCGTCATGTTCCACCTATCCTAATTCACCCCCGCCGGTTTAGTCGAACTCTTTCATCTCCAGCTGCTCAAATCAATCTCCCTTGTCTTTCAGCTCCGACAAGTTTTGCCGATGTAGTACGCTATCTTTGGCGAGTCTCCGCTCGATTGCTTCTCATGAGAGATTCCCCTCTTCACGTTCTACATTTGGACGCGATCACTTCTCTCCCGACCCCCTAGCATCTGCTGCCTATCGCCAATGCCGTCGTCCATCGCCACTGACACGTCTCTGGTGCCTTTCTCTTTGAATGGAAACCACCACCAGCCTCGCCTTGTTGCCCTTGTTCCATTTTGGTCCATCCTATTGTCCTAGAGCCAGTCCGTCCTAGAGCCTCACCTCTAACCCCTCACCACCGGCCTATGCCACTCGACACCTGCATAGTTTCTGTAACAGAGCGAGGCAGAGGATGACACCTTCCACTTCTTTCTATCTTCCTCTCTTACATGCAGGACCTACCAATAAAATAATTAGAAGCCAATTTAAAAATTAACAAATAACTTACGTGTGGGCCCAGCTGATGATGTGGCAGCCAATATAGCAAAAACCACCCAAAGATACATGCTAAGGGACACAATTTGCATGGTTTGATATTTTGAGAACGTGTTCTAACCGGTTTTGCAAGTGAGAGACGGAAATTAAACGAGAGCAAGAGTTGAGTGACCAAATATATACTTAATCCTTTATTGAATGCTTTTCCTTGTCTGCTTAAGAATAGACAATCAAATGAAAATCCAGACCCTACACCACTGGATAATAGCAATATCTGCTAAGTAGGAGAAAATATTTCTGTTGAGAAACCAACAGGGAATAATTATGTCTAGTTAAGAGAGTCCAGCTTGACTATTGAAACGTGAAACTAGGATAACAGTAAAGCCGTGAGATGATAAACTAGCTACCCAAAAAACCATCATTTTTGGAGCTGTCTTAATCTTAATCAGGTGCAAAGAAGGCAGAAAACAAAGCCATTTACGTATACCTTCTTGGATTTCGTAGTTCTCAAAGCATCTGTCAGGAGTTTCTCCAGTTTCTCTAGCTTATTGGCATCTGACTCGTCAGCATTGCTTTGGAGAGACCTGAAGGATTTGTTGCAATAATCAGCTTAGGGGTGAACACAGTAAATAACAAACTGGGAAACATCGTGAAAAGTCACGAGTGCTACCAGTCAGCAATCTCCCTAAGCCTTGTCTGTATATTTGAAGAGTCTCCATCCTGTTTCAGAATCAAAATATCTTGTCATAGATATATATGAGTACAGATACAGTCGGTACAATTTGGCCATCTTGGATACAAAATGGGTAATTACCCCTAGTCTTAGAATATAGATGGTTTGTTCAGATAAACTAGTCGCTATATTTCTCAGAATTTACCGTTACTGCTTTAATTTTTGCTGGTCTTGTGCATAGGCTACACGCCTACACATGTAATCCTTAAGAAATAATGACATTTAGAAACTTGATTGTGAACACTACATCATGTATAGTGTGTTTGCATGGCAAATGGGGCATTATAGACTGAAGGATTCCACAACACGATCAAAGCTTGGCAGCTACAGGTTCCATTAATAGACAAGTTGTAATATATGCATTGAAAAAAGCTACTGAGGTTTTTTACATTGTTGCTACTTGCATCTCCTTCATTCATGTTTCTTCTGGCTCCCGCAAATTGCTGATAGCGGTCATATGTGCCTTCTATGCTGAAAAAAAAATATGGCAGTTAAGAGTTCAGTTTAAATTGCCCATTGGAAAATCATTGTACCTTTCAAGTTTAAGGCTTTGGCCGGCAATTTCAAACAAAATTCTAAATAACAGGCGAAAATAGAAAATTTGAGCTTATACCTTTCTCTTATAATTTGGTGAAGACCTTTATATAGGTTCAGGATGTCATCTCTTTCCGTACAAGGAATATCTATTCTGTGTATTTATTAAAGCTTTTGCATAACAGTTAAAAAACTGGCAGCTTTGTTAAACTTATTTATTTAAAGGAACCACAAGCTTAAATTAGCCAAAATATATTTTAAGCCTTTTTCTTAAATTAGCCATAATATATCTTATCAAAATACCAGTGTCATGATCGTTTTCGTGCTGACAAGATCAGGATATGATCCTAGGATCCTCCCGATCCTAGATCCCTATGAGGATCATACCATAGGATATATAATACTAGATTCTATATTGCAAATCATGGTTATGTAGTCTATAAGGTCGGACACTATATTACATTATTCTTCCTAGCTAGGATCCTGCGTAAGCGGTGGATCAAAATGATCCCAAGACAATTCTATAATACGGAACGAGATATTAAAATCTTATTCAAGTGGAATAAATGATCCAAGCCACGTTATCAAGAGGAATAAAAGATTATATCAAGTCTATGTTATACAAATAAAACACAAATGTTATATTTCAAGAATAATCTTTTCAAAGAAGATTTTGTTTACCTTTTCTTGAATGTGCGGATGGGATGAGAGTCGGTGGAGATAAAGCATGGAAGCAACTATAGATATATGATAAGTACTCCTATATTATGTAGATTATGTTGTAGGTGTACTTGAGAACGCCACTATAATCCTTGTGGTAACTAGTTTTGTCTCAAGGAACCCGAGTCAAACGCTACCCTAACATAGATGTATATTCAAGCAATAGTAGATACAAGGAATACCATTTTCTATTGTATATTGAAATAAGTCCATTTACACCCCCCCCCCCCCCGAACTATTGAAGAAGTCCACTTAACCCTGAACTAGACTAATTTACACCTTTAGGTGGTTTGGCTGGGTTATTGTGTTGATATGGACGTGGTTTGACCATGTTAGTAGCTTGTGTCATCAAAATTTGATAGGTGACATCCCAATCAGCAAATAAAAACGGGGGAAATATCTCTTCTCTCTCCTATCACCGGAGAGGCGGAGACTCAGCCTTGGAGAAGCCGGAGACCATTGCGTGGGGGCGGTCGAAAAAGGTGTAAATGGGGAGGTGGTGGTGCTGGAGTAGGTGGGCAATGAAGGCAAAGGAGGTGTCGGAGGAGTGGTGGGCAGAGAGAAGGATGGCTTGAATGCGGGAGGGGAGGAGGTGGGAGGTGAGGAGATCGGCGGCGAGGGCATGGGGGCAGAGGAAGAGGACGACACGGGAGGCGCAGAGGGCAACGTGGTGGTGGGCGGGGAGGTCCGTGGGCACGTCGTGGACCTGCAGAAGCTAGGATTGAAGGCGGTGACAGTGGCGGATTTGGGCCTTGAGGGGGTTGGGAACAGAGAGGATGAGGGGGATGTGGGTGCCACATCCCACATAGGCAAAACCCGATGGCATGGTGGCCCCTACCGCCACCCACCGCACCACCGCCATCCTTCCTCCCAAAATTAAAAAAACTTACCTCCTCGACAGCGGCGTGAGCTCCTCCAGAGCACGACGTGACCTCGACCTCCCACTACGCATGCAAGCTCATCCTCTAGCGACGGGCAATGCTAGCTGCTCCTCTAACTGTGGTAGCGCAAGATGACGAGGGTCCTCGGACGCAGTTGGTGGGCTCGCATCCGGCGGCCAGATCCCAGGCTTGCCAGCTCACTGTCTCCCTCCCTCTCCCTCTCCCTCTCCCATCTCTCTCATGACGATGAAGGATGGATGCAGGATGCCTCTCTCTCTTTCTCAATGGTAGCAACGAGAGGGAAAAAAGTCAAAAGGTAGGTGGGCCCACCACTACAAGCCACACTTGCCGGAATCGGCTTAGATGCAGGGGTCCCTGCACGTAACGCTGTGCAGGGCCAATTATTTTGTGACATGTGTCCTTTAAAAAATAACTAATTAAGTTTAACATTGGAGGTTAATCTCTTGGTTTCAAAGTCGGGCATCCGCATGGCGTTCTTTTTTTAAAGGTAAATTGGTAAAGGTGTCCTCGTATCGTCCTGCAGAGCGGTGGATCTGCCCATCGGAACTGAGGTTAGCATTGGAAGATTTGGAGAACGTCGTCGAGGGCATAGAGGCTGGCAGAAACAGCCGATGGTGTTTAGATCATGTAGCTAGTTTCCTCTACATCTTCTCAAAATCAAAAGAATTGGCAACAATAATGTACATATGTGCTACTAAAATGCTCACTTTATTTGCTGCCTTAGCGCCTTAGGATGTGTGTAAGGCGTCACCTCGTCTCGCACCTTACTGCTTAAAAGGTGTTGAGGGTGGGTCACCTCGTCTTACCACCTTAATAACCTTGGGCAAAACCACTACCAAAATTAGGGTGAGGATGCTCTTTGATCTGGTTTGAGAGTTGAGAGGGTTAAATAACCGGTTTTGTAGTTTAGGGGGTTAAGTAGACTTCTTCAATAGTTCGAGGAGGTAAAATGGACTTATTCCTTGTATATTAGATGGATAACTTCAAGAGTAAGTTCGTAAGTCCTCTATAAGATTCATACAAGGATGAGATGAAGTAAATCAAATGTTTTATAAGTTAATGGAAACAAGTTGACCTTGCAAGTTTGTAGCTTTATAAGTAACCATAAATTAAATCCCTTATATTTGTAAGTTAAAGAAAACAAATTGACCTTGCAAATTTGTAGCTTTATAAATAGCCTTAAATCAAATATCTTATATTTGTAAGTTAAGGAAAAACAATTTGACCTTGCAAATTTGTAGCTTTATAAGTAGCCACAGGGAACCCATATGTGATTTGGTAGTAAATTGGGGGCATTTAGTCTATGAATTTTCAACATATTAGGACATCTATCAGTAACTAATTCTTTTACAAGTAGCATTTTCGATTGGTTCTATATGATAACACTTTGTAGTTAATTTTTTGAACTATGGTTTCATACCTATGTATTGAGTATGATTAAAACGAAAATAGCAACAAGATTATATAAAGGCATACTTGTTTCATGTGCTTTTTTAAGTTCTAGCCTATGAGCTATTTTCTATAATTTGATCTATAAGCTCTTATTACTAGCTTTAGCTATCTTTAATTATAAGGAAGCATGCTATGCAACAAGAGCACATATACCATAGGGAGAAGATACCAAATTAGAAAAATGAAAAGCAAAACTCTCATATTTTATAAGGAAGCATTACACATTGAAAAATGATTTTCGCAATATCGCAATAAAGACATGAGAAAGGTACCAGTTTCTTATTTTGCCCCTCATGTTTTTGGATTGCGTAAGACAATATATTTTTTCTCGAACACGCAGGAGAACTGCGCATCAATATATTAAGAAGAAGAACAACAGAGTCTAAGAAGACTCTTACAAACCTCACCAAAAGGCGAGTCTAAAACAAAAGGTCAAAAGAACTAGAGAAACGCCCACCAACCAACAAACACAACCACAACACCTAAGGCCAAATGGTACAAAGACCTTTGGCCCCCGCCAAACACCACAACTTGGCCTCATCTCTAATGTCTTGTAAAACAATGCTGACATTGGGCGAGGCACCTTCAAAAATACAACCATTCCTATGCTTCCAAACCTGCCAAGCCACTAACACGACCAAAGTGTTAAAGCCCTTGCGCTGCTTCTTAGGGACGTGATGCAATGCTAGACAGGGAAGAAATTTGTGCATCCGCTTATTTGTTCATCTTACTTTTTTTTTGGGAAATCCTGGGATATAATGTCTATCATTACATATCATCACTCATATGAGAGACAGATATAATATAGAAGATCTAGTGTGATATGAACCATTTAGCTTTAAGGGTTAAGGAGTTTAGGCATGTGTTATGGAGTTTAGTCATGTTAAATTTGTTTAAGTTACTTAGTTTAGTCATGTTAAATTTGTTTAAGTTACTTAGTAGAAAGGATTTAAATCTCATCATCTAGTTATTTGTGAAATTTTCTTATGTGAGGAAAAGTAAGCTACTAGTAAACTTTTCGCATGACTCAAGGTAAGCTACGAGTTTCATCTATTTTATTCTTGATACCATGCACGCTCATGTTATACCTCACAATATCGGATTCAACACGGGGTATCTATGTAGAACATAGTATAACACTAGAATGTATCATGACCTCCTCCGAAGAACTCACCCACGTTAAGGAATATATGTTGTCACTATTCTTCTTGAATAAGTACACCCAAAACAATGAGGTTCATAATTTCTAATTATCCACTGTGGTTGGATTGGCGCCCTAGGTACTGTTGTCTATAGCCCTCCGCGTCATCTACTAAAAAAAATTAGGGATAACACTCAGTCAGCTGACCCCACAAATCACGTTGTGAGCAGACAAGCTCTCTACAATGGTTTCTACAATGGGCATGTCGTTGTCAAGTGCATAGATTCATGGTAATAGATAGTCTATTCAGCAATATACTAACTCCAGTATCTCTCTCCTCTCCCCTCTTTCCTCCAAATCAGCATGAATCAAATGTGGCATCATCTACATACAGCTCATGTCAGCACATTATACATTCAATAAATCTAATTAATGTGCGTGGGCCTAGCTTAGGTGAGCTACCCAGCCAAGACGTTTAGAGCTACCATCTACTGAAGCAGGAGTTTTTTTTTCTAGTTTTAACTATAGATGTGGGAGTTTTTTTCCTAGTTTTACCTAAAATTACATTAACTTTCACTGAAAAATTACATAATCTTGTCGAATGACTTGCAACTCCTATTCCAGAGGTCTAAGAAACTTTCTTGGTTGCTGTCGGGAACCGCAAAATTCCTCTCTACTGAGGACGACAAAAGGAAAAAAAAGAAAAATCCCTAAGCACCATGTGTGGGTGCAGGGTAGCCGTGTATGTCAGATTGTCAGTGCACGGCTGCGCGCGAGGAGCCAGTGCCCATGCCAAAGTCCATATGCGCGCTCGCTCAAGTCTCCTTTTTCCCCCATGTGAAACACGTGCGAAAGCCAGAAAAAAAGCACTCCATGCCATTAGTGTTACACTCTGGTACCCTTTCTTATGCGCAAAAGACCCCCAGATCGGATTAAATTTTGTGAGATACGGTACGAGCGTACACGGTATCAAGAATGAAGAAAATGAATATTGTAGAAAATCAAAATAATGACGTTGAAGCAACCACAATGAGAGAAAAGATATGGCAAATCCGACCACAAATTTTTTAAACACTGTTAGACAGATACCTGCCTTATGCGTGATATGGGACCTGCCTTGTGGCAGCTGGACTCTTCTTTGGTTGATTAGAGATAGGAGAGGAGATCTTGTTCGGTTCTGTTTCTATAAACCTTCCTAAGATCTCGTATGTATGTATGTATGTATGTATGTATGCATGCATGCATGCATGTATGTATGTATGTATGTATGTATGTATGTATGTATGTACGTACGTATGTATGTATCTCAATCAATCATCCATTGTTCCACGCAATATCAATTGCTTACATGGTATCAGACGTCTGGGTATTCCCCGACTCCTTTTTTCTCCGCCCAGCGCGCCTCCTCAGGTGCTGCTTCTCGCGAGTCAATCCCAATCTTCCTTCCGCTGCCTAAGCGCGCCGCCGCCGGCGCTGCTTCTCGCGTGCGCCTCCCGTGCCGCACCCTGCACCGACTGCTTCGCCTCCGGTCGTCCCTGCCTAGCGATCCCTCGCTGCTCTGCTCCGATCTATCATGGACGGAACTCCCCCTCCTCCCCATCTGCCGCTTTGGCTGCCGCCGCCGCCAAAGCTCCTCTTACCGGCGACACCGACGACCGCGCTGAGCGCCTCCGTCAAGCCCAGGCGATTCGCGAGGCGGCGCTCGCCTGCGCCCTTGAGGCTAAGCGAGAGGCGACCGCCGCGGCCCAGGAGAGCGACAACGCGGCCGCCCGTGCTCGTGACGCCCTTGCTCGCGCGGCTCGTGCGCGCGCCGCCGCTGCACCTCCTCCCCAAGACGACGGCGGCGGCGCATCTCATATCTCCGGCAACGGTCCCCCACGCGACATTCATGACGCCATGCTCCTCCATGAAGCCGCTGCTGTCCTCAATCTCCACGCACAAGCCGTTGCCGTGCGGAACATCCGCTCTCTCGTCCTGCTCGTTCTCGACCTCAAGTCCAGCAACTACACCCGCTGGCGCGAGGCCTTCCTCCTCACGGTGGGCAAATTTTCCCTGCAGGACCATGTCCTCTCCGACATCCATGCCCCTGATCATCCTGATTGGGCACGTATGGATTGCGTGGTTCGCTCCTGGATCTTCGGTACCATCTCCACCGACCTCGTCGACACTGTGATGGTCCGCGGTGCTACTGCCCGTGCTACTTGGCTGGCTGTCGAAACCCAGTTTCTTGGCAACCGGGAAACTCGGGCCCTCTACCTCGACGTCGAGTTTCGTAACTTCGTCCAGGGGGACCTCTCCATCACCGAGTATTGCCAGCGCTTCAAATCCATGGCGGACGCCCTCGCTGACCTGGGTGAGTTTGTTTCGGATCGCACCCTTGTCCTCAACTTGCTCCGTGGTCTCAACGAGCGGTACGCCTCCATCGGTTTGCACCTCAAGCGTGGTCGCCCCTTTCCGACTTTTCTGGAGGCGCGTTCCGATCTACTCCTGGAGGAGCTCACCCTCGCCAACAAGTCTACCTCGGCCTTTGCCTTCACTGCCTCCACCACCACCAACGCCCCTCCACCACCGTCCCCTAGGCCTCCCTCGCCACAGCAGCCCTCTGGGTCCGGGGGCGCCAAACGCGGGAAGCACGGTGGCAAGCAACGCGGCTCCCAGACAGGTGGTCAGCCCTCCTCCGGCGGTTCTGGAGGCGGCTCCAAGGCAGGCGGCACCGGGGGCGGTCCGTGGCCCACCTTCTACAATCCATGGTCTGGCTCCATTCAGATGTGGCATGGATCACGTCCTCCCCTGGCGCCTCTTCCCCAGGTTCGTCCTCCTCCTCCGGTGCAGCAGCATTCTCCGCCCCTGATCCAACACCAGCCGCATGCCATGCTTATTGGAGCACAGGGCCAGCCGACGGCTCCTCCTCCTCCTGGGTATTACAATCCGATGGTCGGTCTCCCCTCTTGGGACCAGCACTCCCTGGCGAACTCCTTCCACACCATGACGCTGCACCAGCCACCTCAGACCGAGTGGTATTTCGATTCTGGCGCCACCAATCACATGACATCTGATGCCGGTATGCTCACTCGTTCTTTTCCTCCACAACATCCTTTTCCATCATCTATTGTTGTCGGCAATGGGCATTTGCTTCCCGTTGTTTCCACCGGCTCTGCAGACCTTGCTCCTTCGCTTCATCTTAATAACGTCCTTGTTTCCCCTAGCCTTATTAAGAATCTTGTTTCTGTTCGCCAATTTACAACTGACAACAATTGCTCTGTGGAATTTGATCCCTCTGGTTGTTCTGTGAAGGATCTTTCATCTCGGAGGGAGATCGTCAGGTGCAATAGCTCCGGACCCCTGTATCCGTTGCATCTTCCGGCTTCAGCTTTCCTTGCCACCACCACCTCCCTTTGGCACCGGCGTCTTGGGCATCCTGGTCATGAAGTCTTGTCTAAGCTAGCACAGTCTTCTGCCATCCCTTGTACCAAGAGTGCTAGTGACACTCTCTGTCATGCATGTCAGTTAGGTCGTCACACTCGTTTACCCTTTCATGTGTCGTCATCACGTGCTACTCATAATTTTCAGTTAATACATTGTGACCTCTGGACATCCCCTGTTGCTAGCATTTCTGGTTACAAATATTATCTGGTTATTCTTGATGACTGTTCCCACTTTCTTTGGACGTTTCCGCTACGGCTCAAATCTGACACTTTTCTCACCTTGTCTAACTTTTTCTCCTACATCGCTACGCAGTTTGGCACAACCATCCAAGGAGTTCAGTGCGACAACGGCCGCAAGTTTGACAACTCTAGCGCCCGCTCGTTCTTCCTTTCCCGTGGCGTCCATCTCCATCTATCTTGTCCCTACACTTCGCCTCAGAACGGCAAAGCTGAACGTATCATTCGCACCATCAACAATGCGGTTCGTTCACTTCTGTTCCAGGCTAGCATTCCACCTCCTTATTGGGTCGAAGCTCTTAGCACTGCAACGCATCTCCTTAATATCCTACCAACCAAAACGCTGGCTTTTTCCACACCCTACTTCGCCCTGTTTGGCACTCCACCTTCATATGACCACCTTCGCGTTTTTGGTTGCAAGTGCTATCCCAATACTTCCGCCACCACCCGCCACAAACTCGCTCCTCGCTCGACTCTTTGTGTCTTCCTTGGCTACTCAGCTCACCATAAAGGATACCGATGTCTTGATATTCATAGCAATCGCATCATCATATCTCGACATGTCGTCTTTGAGGAGACCTCCTTTCCCTTCGCTGAGAAGCCTCCCCTCCCTAGTCACGAGGACTTTGACTTCTTGGCAGATTTTACTAACCCTGTGCCGGCTCCCATTGGACCGTCACTTTCCCTCTTACCTGCAGGTCCATGTGTCGCTTCCACTGCTACTCCCCAACAGCCGCCTCCGGCTACTCCCCTGGCTTCCGCAGCACCGGCCGCTCCACAGCCGGTTCGGGTTGCCCAGTCGGGCACGAGCGGCCCGGCCGTTCCTCAGCCTCCGGTCCCTGGTGGCCTCCAGTCGCCAGCTAGGGCTCCCCTGCAGTCCGCCATGGGGGTTCAGCAGCCCAGCACGGCTGGCCAGGCGTCCCCCCTCGGCCCCGGCGACCAACCGCCTGACGACGCTTTCCCTCCTCACGTCCGGGACATCCGCTTCATCTACTCTCGCCGCTCGGTTCCGCAGATATCACCGGCTGCTGTCCCGGTTGCTACTGCCTCAAGTCGGCTGCCTCCTGGGGCAGTTCCTGCTCCTCCTGTGACCAACCAGCATGCCATGACCACTCGTGGCAAACTTGGTTTCCGACATCCCGCACTTTATCATGCAACGCAACTGTCACCCGTTCCTCGGAGCTACCGCGCCGCTCTAGCTGATTCCAATTGGCACGCTGCCATGCAAGAAGAATTCTCTGCCCTCCTTGCCAACCACACATGGGATCTCGTCCCTCGGCCGTCTCGGGCAAATTTGGTAACAGGAAAGTGGGTGTTCAAGCACAAGTTCAACGCAGACGGGTCACTTGAGCGCTACAAAGCACGATGGGTGCTCCGCGGCTTCACTCAGCGCCCTGGGATCGACTTTGACGAGACCTTTAGTCCCGTTGTGAAGCCAGCCACCGTGCGCACAGTGCTCTCTCTGGCCCTTTCTCGCAGTTGGCCTATTCATCAGCTCGATGTGAAGAATGCTTTCCTTCATGGGACTTTGACCGAGACAGTTTATTGCTCCCAGCCTGCTGGTTTTGAGGATCCCGCTCATCCTGATCACGTGTCGCCTGAATCGGTCTCTTTACGGGCTCAAACAGGCACCTCGCGCTTGGTACAGTCGCTTCGCCACTCATTTACTTCAGCTTGGATTTGTGGAAGCTAAGTCAGATACATCTCTGTTCGTCTATCATCGTGGTGGTGACATCGTTTATCTTCTGCTTTATGTGGACGACATTGTTCTCACGGCTTCCTCTTCTGAGTTGCTTCGTCGCACCATCGCAGCACTTCAGCGGGAATTTTCCATGAAGGACCTTGGTGAGCTTCATCACTTTTTGGGGATGCATGTTCAGCGCACAGCTACTGGTCTTCTTCTTTCCCAGCGCCAGTACATGCTTGCGATTTTGGATCGTGCTGGTATGACAGATTGCAAGCCTTGTTCCACACCAGTCGACCTGAGTCCGAAGCTTTCTGTCGACGCTGGTGCCCCTGTTTCCAACCCCACTGATTATCGCAGTCTGGCTGGTGCTCTTCAGTACCTCACTTTCACCCGGCCCGATATCGCCTACGCTGTTCAGCAGGTTTGCCTTCACATGCACGATCCGCGAGAACCGCACCTTGCGGCTCTTAAGCGCATCCTCCGGTACGTTCGCGACACTCTACATATGGGTTTGATCATTCGGCCTTCTTCTCAGTCTGATCTGGTGGTCTACTCCGATGCTGATTGGGCTGGATGTCCCGACACACGCAAGTCCACCTCGGGCTACACTGTGTTCCTCGGCGATAATCTAGTCTCCTGGTCGTCCAAACGCCAGCACACCGTCTCGCGTTCCAGTGCAGAGGCTGAATATCGAGCTGTTGCAAATGTCGTTGCTGAAGCCACTTGGTTGCGCCAACTCTTGTTTGAGCTGCATAGTCCTCTGCGCCGAGCTACCTTGGTATACTGCGACAACGTCAGTGCGATTTACATGTCCTCCAACCCTGTCCAACATCAGCGCACTAAGCATGTGGAGATCGATCTCCATTTCGTTCGTGAGCGCATTGCCCTCGGTGACGTTCGGGTTCTCCATGTTCCCACATCTTCACAGTTTGCTGATGTCTTCACCAAGGGTCTGCCTTCTACCGTCTTCACCGAGTTCAGGTCCAGTCTGAACGTTCGATCTATCGACGATCCGACTGCGGGGGCGTGTTAGACAGATACCTGCCTTATGCGTGATATGGGCCCTGCCTTGTGGCAGCTGGACTCTTCTTTGGTTGATTAGAGATAGGAGAGGAGATCTTGTTCGGTTTTGTTTCTATAAACCTTCCTAAGATCTCCTCACCTCTGTGTGTGTGTGTGTGTGTGTGTGTGTATATATATATATATATATATATACCCTTATATCTCAATCAATCATCCATTGTTCCACGCAAAATCAATTGCTTACAAACACAATCTCAAAAGAGTACAGGGAATTGTCGATCACTCAAAACTCTCTCGAATCTTTTGGGATCATCAGATTCTTACCCTATACAAGAATCTAGTGCTACAGAATATCCTAGTCTCTAATCCTCTCGTGCATCCTCTGCTTTGGATGAGTAGCCTTAATTGCTTGGTTCCTCTCCATAGTCATCCCCATGGTTTATAGTCCATCTTAGCCTTTCTCCAATTTAGAGTAGGAATCATAATCCAAATAGAAGTAGGAGTCTTAATTCTAATAGGATTCATCTAGAACTTCATAGCACATCTTTTCTAATCCTAAAAGACTATATATGAGTCACACCATAATGCAATCATCTCCACCTTGACTCTTATCCATTGAAATCACTGTGCTCCTTCGAGAAGTCACTTCAAGTTGGCTCCACTTTTTTTTCATTTTTTTCATTTTCTCCCCCACCTTTGGGAGTGTCCCTACCACAGGGGCTAGCCTGTCCAAATCCCCTACTTGAGAGCTCATTCGTTGTGTAGTTTGATTAACCACACCTCATGTTCCTACAACTTTTCATACCATAGATTTGTACCACCTCTTAGCTCCACTTGCTCGCTGGTACTGCGTTGTTGGTTCCACCACATCTTCCTTTTTTCCAACAGCTCACACATTCTCTTTGCGTCTGTTAGATTTTGCAACCATCTTTGCAGTTTCGCACATAACTGTAGATGAGATCTGAGTACCTACCGTTGACATGGTTTTCTTCTCCTGACCAGGATTTTTATCAGATCTCCCATTGGTTACTCTTCATTTAAAATGATCCTTTAATCAGTATTCTTCATTACTCCATATACTTTTCATGATCACTTGTCCTTTGCAAGTAAATCGTATAACTCCACCTCGAAGTAATGCATCATAACCTTCGAGTTTAAGTGACCTCACATATATTAGATTCTTCTTTAAACCGGGAACATATTGAACTCCCGTCAATGTGTGATGTACTCCATCATACATCTCCAATGTAACCGTTCTCACCTCAGTAATTGTATACTCCTTGCAATCCGCTAAGTGAAATAGTTACATGCACCCGGCATAGATATCTCTAGCTAAACATATATGGAAGTAACAACTAGAATCCAATATCTATTCATGAGAAGTACATGATTGACTGATGGCTAGTACGTCCGAATCATCCTTTGCTACCACCACTGAGCATGCACCCTTTATTTGCTTCAAACTCAGGCAATCTTTTATCACGTGATCTTCCTCGTCACATAGATAGCATACACGTGTGCCCTTGTCTTGCTCTTCTTCTTTCTATGATCTTTGCTGCTGCCTGCAATACCTATCGCTGCCAATACTTGATCACCCAAGGATAAAGATTTCGATGGTTTTTCAAGAACTCCACCGCCAATAGATATGCAACTGCATCATTGAAATTGCGAGTGCTTTCCCTGACAAGAATATTCATCACCAATTACTCTATGATGGTGATAGAAATGATACCAGTGTGACGACTTTATCGTTTTTCTCAATTTTCTCATCCATACTAGTCAGTTATGTGATAAACTTGTTGAAGATATTGAGATGGTCAACAAAATATGTACCTTTCTACATGCGTAACCTGTATAGCAACCTTGACGAGAGAGAAAATATTAAGCGAAGCTGACCGCAAATTCTTTAAGCACAACCTCAAAAGATTACAAGGGATTGTCACTCACTCACAACCCTCTCAAATCTTTTAGAATCCTCGAATTCTTGCCCTATGCAAGAATAGTGCTAAATAATATTCTAACCTCTAGTTCTCTCGTGCGTCCTCACTTACAACCCTCTTGAATCTTTTAGGATCCTCGAATCCTTACCCTAACGAGAATCCAGTGCTAAAGAATATTCTAACATCTAATCTTCTCATGCGCCCTCTGTTTAGATGAGTAGATTTGGTTGCTTGGTTTCTCTCCATGGTGACCCCATAGTTTATATAGTCCCTCCTAGTCATTATCTAATTTAAAGTAAGAATCATAATCTAAATAGAAATAGGAGTCCTAATCTTAATAGGATTCATCTAAGACTCTTTATAGCATCTCTTTCCAAAAAGACTATATATAAATCGCCCTAAAGCAACAGATAACCGCAGTGCCGACCACGAAGCCCCTAACAGTACAACAACATCCTAAACAAGCTCATATGCTCATGCAAGGTGGTGGTACTACTACTAGCAGCTAGTGCCCAGACTAGAAAGTAGAAACCAAGACCTTAAACAGGGTTATGCAAGGTGGTACGCCTCTGGGAGATTATCTCGAGCACATGGCGTGCACGCGCAGAGTGGCTGCCTGCTACCTTTACGAGAGGCTAGGGAAAAAAGGGATCGGAGCGAATCGATCGAGCGCACGCGGCGGATCCTACTGGGCTGCTGGCTACAGAAGAGTAAGTAGCAATTCTAGCAAATAAATGGAGGAAGGGCTCGCACCTGGAGGAGGAGGAGTACTCGTAGAGCTTGCCGGCGGGGGAGAAGACGAGGAGCGCGACCTCGGCGTCGCAGAGGAGCGCGAGCTCGAAGGCCTTCTTGAAGAGCCCCGCGCGGCGCTTGGAGAAGCGCACCTGGCGGCTCGCCTTGTCCTCGATCCGCCGCAGCTGCACGCGCCCGCGCCGCGCCATCGATCCAGGGAACCCTAGCCTCCTCCGCGCGCTCTCCTTGTACGTCGTCGGTGAAAGGGAAGGGGCGGGGAGGCGAGGCGCGGTGGGGTGGGGAATAGATGGACGGGTGTTGCCGGGGGGTGGGGCCCTCCCTGCTTGACGACACCTCAGAGGCGGCGCTTCCGTGGGTACTTATCTGGGGCTGCCAAGCAGCTGCCTGCCTGTCTCCCGCAGTTAGTCGGTTTCGGCTTTCGGCTGCACCATGGCCCACGTGGGCGCGCCTCTGTGGGGTGCTTCCAAGTGTTATTTTCTTTGCTTTACATCTTTTTCCCTTTTTTCAAAACCTTGGTCTTACGCGCTTATTTTAGTTTAAACTTCTAAGAGTAAGTATAATAAGAGGCTGTTAGTAGGCTGTATGCTAAGGTAGAGGGGAGAGAGGAGGAGAGAGAAGAGAGGTGGGCTGTAAGTTTACAGCCAGCTGAAACACAAGAACCAAGAAACTTTGTGAGAGAAAGGGGTGGGTCATACAGCCTTCAGCTGGCTGTAAACTACTATATGAATGAGCTGTAAGTGTCCATACAGCCAGCTGAAGGCTGTATTATTAGCCTTGCTCTAACTTATTTTACAATATTTATAAATTTCTTTTTTCTATACTTTTTTGTTTTTTCCGGTTCTTTTTTCTCCGGTTCTTTTTTCTCGTATTTGTTGGCATTATATATGATGGGCTAATATATTTTTTTTCTATTTTTAAATTTTTTGAAATTTAATTATGTTAAATAAGCCTCCGTCAGCTACAGTGTTTTTTCAACCAGGTACAGTGTTTTCAGCCATAAGTCACTAAAAAACTCTTTTAAGCATGGCCTTAATAAAGTGGGGTTGTTGAAATAAACACAACTAGCGTCGTGTTGGGCCTCGCGCAGAGGGAGGTACGCAGGTATAATGATTGAGGAATATTAGTACTCTATAGTTATTCAGTAGAAAAATAACAAAAGATATGATGCGGTTGTGAACCAATGCTGTAGCCAGATGCACACTATAACGATGAATTATATATGTACTGCTATATATTTTTAGTACTAATTCTTCCCTTGTTTCATTTTATAAGCATATTTGTTTGCAAACTTGGTTTTTTTCTCTTATAAGGAAGAAACACCATCACACACACACTGTACGCACACTCACTGTCTAGAAAGACGGAGTCTAGGGATAAATCCATAATCTCGTATAATTTCTACTAAAACACGTCAGCGTGTGCGTAAAGCTAGGTAAGGATTTGAACCATAGTGAGTGGAGTTATACACCCACAATTCCTCTAGCCCACCAAGAGATGGCTCTCATGTGTACAACCTTGTTGCAAATACAAGGAAATAGAAACAACTTCAAACATGTTTCTCTATTTGGCCCCGTATTTATATTTCCTTTGCCATAACAAACAATTTACCTTTTTGCGAGGAGCAAACATTTACTAATTATTTTTGTCTTCTGTTTCCAATACATTAACATTGTATATAATACAATCAGTTCTATGTATCATTAGTTCTATAACTTCCTCGATGCACGTGTTTGATAAAAAATAGGCTCTATAAAAGTGAACAGTATTTTTTTCCCAGGGAAAAAAGTACTTAACAATGGTACCAAAAAGAGCAATTTTCACCATCTCTATAATCCATGGACTACCTTAAGCATGTCCCATTTCTTTTAATAAAAAAAATAACTGTTGTTTATTTTGACCGGATATTTTGGGACAGATGCGAAGGAACCCTACTACAAGTTAATTTGATCACTAGTATAAGAGAAAAGGAAACCGATAGGAAACAAAATTCTCTCTTAGTAGTAGTAGCAGTAGGGTACCAACTACTACTCCTTTCAGCGATCTTTCTTAACCCATAGCTTTAACATTTTTTCGGTTGAGACGGTGTTGGTGTACAGTTAACAAAAAGTTGAAAGGTTGATCTGAAAACACGAAGGCCGCTCGCCTCCCTCGAGAAAGAAAGGGCAAAAGACAAGACTGCTCGCCTTTGGAGGAGGTAAACGTAGTAATTTTCCCGATTGGGAAAGCCGGGGGCTGCACCTGGCCTCTGAGGTGGACCGGGAGCAGCCCGTAGGACGCGTGGGGCCTCCTCCCACATCCGACACGTCTCTATCCATACAAGCCCAGCTCGTGCGGTCCCACTCCCATCGCTGTCAAACCTGGCCCCGAAAACCCCGCAAAGCCGTTCGTGTGGAGGAGACCCGGTCTGTGGGCAATGCGACGCCGGTAAAGGAGTCCAGTGCCCTCTTTAAAGCGTTCACGTTTTAGCGTGTAGGGGATGTTCGTGTTAGTCACAGTTCATGGTTTTTAGTAACTGTTAATAATTTTTTATTAAAAATAAATAGTAGTGATTAAAAAATAACTTTAAAAAAAGAAAATGAGTAGTAAAAAAAATGAGAAAGATATGTGTATGAGTCAGGAGCAACAGGAGTAGATGCATGATGCGCTCGTGACCTCTTGCTTTGTCTCCAGAGCTGAGACGAGAATGAGAGGAGTGGAGAAGACACTTTGGAAAACTGTGTGTTTATATTGGCTTGTGACTTCTCCAAGCAGAAATAAGAAACGGGAGCCAATATGAATAGGCACATAGTTTTTTCTAACCTTCTCAAATCGCAGAAAAAGTATTAGGCGACACGTGCCACCTAATACGGTCTAGTATGGCATTAGGTGCATAACGCACAGGAAACGTACATTAGACCACCTGCGGCACTCCCATATCGCGATAAGGGAGCGTAGCAGGTGGTTTGCTACATGTTTCTCGTGCGTACAAATCTAACACGGTTTGGTCCAATATTAGGTGACACATGTCACCTCCTAAACTTGTTGACTTGTCGTGGTAAGAGGGTTATTTTTGTCAAAATAAGTGAAGAGAAGGCTAGATTAGGGAAGGATTCATAGGATCGGGCGTGAACCTGAGCATGATTGGACGAACCAAGGCTAGTGTGGGGGCAGCAGATCAAATGTGTTGCGTGCGCGAAGGAGGACCTCGAGTTGGGCTAGCAAAATATCTCTGTTGGCATAGCTAATGAACTAAAAGTGGTAAAAAAAGCTACACGGATGAGATGCTGCCATAGAGGGTAACAATGGACTAGGAGCTACTGAGTCTGTTCTTTTAGACTGTGGCTTATGGCTTTTGACTACAATTTATGACTTTTGGCTGTTCGTGAGAGAGAGTACGGAGAGAAATTCGTGTGCAGTTTTGGCCGATATAAATGAAGCCATTACAATATACACTACAATCAACTTATAGACCCCACTTTAAAAAGACACTCTATTTAAAAGCTAGTTACTATAAAAAAGCCAAAAAGTAGCTTTTAGAAACAAAAAAGAAGAGGCCCACTTGCTTACCTAATTCATCCAACTATTGTTTTTGTTAGTGATACGTCCTAGAGGGGATCACAGAGATGATTGTATTACTTATATGTGTTATGATCTTTTGAATAATATATTATTTTATCTCTTGAATAAATATCTTTCATATTGATCAATAAGTATGTGATTTGTTCGTGAAATTCTTTTTTCATGTTTTGATGTTATTCTAACATATCCCTGATCTTATATCATTATGTGGGATACTTATGATTTATAGATCAACACATGTGTTGATTAAGGATCATGTTTCATGGTTATGAGTATATCAAATCAATAATATGCGAAGGAATGTGAGCAATCAAGATGAAATTTGTCCCTCCTATATAGCAGGAGAGATATCTTTGGGCCACTCGATGTGGTTGGATTAAAAAAGTGTATAGTCGTACCAAATGTGGTTGAGGAGTTAATCACAACTGGATAATCCACTACAAGTTCGAGTGAAGGATCGGGCTATCATAGGATGGCACATTTCTCGCCTTGAGTTCGATCTGATATCATGAGGCAAAGGGATCGATACATAAGTACTATATAGATTCGTATGATATGATCTTTATGTATATTTGGGAATCATTTTATCCTACTAGGGTCCGCTACTGACTTATAAACCGGAAAGCAGTTTTCAGCACATGGCCAAATATACATGAACATATGGTGTCACACACTTAACGGGTTGAAACGATAAGTGTCCAGATAATAGACTCCAAGTGGGATACGATCTCCACTCGTATTAGATCTGGTCAAAGGCTCTCCGAGTGGGATATGATTTCTACCCGTATTAGATAAAGATCCACTTGGAGGCTTTCCGAGTTAGATACAATATCTAATCGTATCTATAAAGTTCTTATTGGAAGCTATATATTAAGAGAGGTTTGGGGTTGAGATAGGACTTCCAAGGCACACCCATTGAAACTCTAGTCGCTACCTCTCAAAAGCCTTGTCGTGCATACTGGTGCTAGCACACTGACGCATGTCGTTCTATCTCTGGATGTGTGGACCTCAGTAGAGGCACTGCTATGACTGCGGCGCTGATCGAGACGATTGCAGGGAGAAGACTATTGGCCAGAGGACGATCGACTACTTCTAGTACATCGATACGTGTTACGTTGAATCAGCCGCTTCAATTCTATTTCTGCTACACGATGTATCTAGTGGTAACGATCTATGATCACTTGCTCGCATGACTTTCTAGTTTACATGGTAGAAAATTTTAATCCACACTAGTGTAGTTTACCCGTATTCCAATAGTTTTCCTTTTTCATGGGAGGAATTAGAATCATAACTACGATTGAGACGGCTGAGGTCGAGTGACACGAAAGATGATCGGTTGTGCAATGCGTAAGGAGCACTTTATTCCTGCACAGTAGTGCTACAGGAAGAGTTTGTCATGCCACTGCCATTAGATACACTTGTGTTTTGTAGACGACAACAGCCCGAAGATATCTAACAAACCTTAGATAACATAAAGTGATGTGGTTTTTAGCTTTTAGTTGTGTTTTTGACTGATTGTAAGAGAGCCTAAGCGAGTAAGGAACACTCACGTTGAGAAGCCATTCCGTTCAAAGCGGCTCCTGTAATGACTTCTACAAACGGCTTATAGAAACCACATTGAGAAACTACTCCGTTCAAAAACTGACTTCTAAAAACTAGAAGCTGTTTGAAATACGACCATAAACAACTCCAATAAGGTAGTCACGGGATTATGGACATAGTTGTGATGACATATCTGCTTATATTCATTCAACAATCTGAATGGTCTAATGTATGCATATGATAACAGCGTATGTAGATTTCCAAACTAATTAAGGTCTTTTTTTTTGCTATAGCTGATGGCTTTTAATTATGGGTATTGATAAATATCATCCAGATGTTTTCTTTCTAACTATCATCCAAATTTGTAGCCGTTGGATTAGAGATTCAACGGTCACGAATTCTCCCCGCCGGCCCCCTCCAAAAAAAATCTCCCCCCTCCAAAAAAATCTCCTCCCTCCAAAAATAAGAGGCCGTTGGATATCTAATCCAATGGCCCAAAATTTAGATGATTGTTAAGAATAAAACATCCGGGTGATACCTGTACACACCCGTTAGTTATTACTGATAGTTTTTAGTTGCGCTTTTCGAGACGATGACGGACGGTGGAGATGCTGATGTGGATGATGCACGTGCCAACGGGCTCGGGAAACCATTTATAGAAATAGCTTCGAGAGGTCGCTTAGAGAAATCGTCATGTTTATTTTAACTTTGGAAGAAGCCAAAACCAAAACACAAAAGGAATAGGGCCTAAATTACCATTTAGGATGTGTTCAAAGAATGACTAAGATGGAAATTTGAAGTTATACTATCAGCAGATGATCGAACAGTTAGACAACTACGTAATATAGAGCGCCTATATTCCTTAGAAAAGAAGTGTCGAAATGAAATCGCGAAATGAACAAGAAGACCTAGCATGTCGGCGAAGCCGAAAAAGGGCTGACAGATTAGGGCCGAGAGGCTTCATCCGAAGTTACGCCCCGCCCCACCATTTGGCTCATGTCCTGTCGCGTCGGCCCCCGTGAGCAGTCGTCGTGTCCGCGACCCCGCGTCAGGGGCCTCCCAACCGCAGATTCCGAAACCAAAAAAATGCTTCCCCACCGCGGGCAGCACGGAGAGTTTTTTTGCTATTATGGACTTATGGTACCCTCTAAGTTGGGATTCGACGAAACGGTATCTACGTCGTGGGCTTCTCTAAAATAGTACTCTTGTATTTAAGACTTCTCTCAAATAGTATTCTCAGGGATTTTAACTCAAATAATTTGATTTTCGAATTTGTACTCCCCCAATTGACTGAACTGCCCCTGCTCATTTTGTAAAATTGATCCTGCCGCGTACGTGGATCAAACATGACAAAGATTGATTTTGTAAAATAGTATTCTCTAAAATAATTTGATTTTAACTCAAACATGACATGAAAAAACATGACAAAGATTGATCCTGCCGCGTACGTGGATCATCCTTA
This sequence comes from Dendrocalamus latiflorus, assembly GCA_017311315.1. Lineage (NCBI taxonomy): Eukaryota > Viridiplantae > Streptophyta > Magnoliopsida > Poales > Poaceae > Dendrocalamus > Dendrocalamus latiflorus. The sequence goes on from CM029663.1 coordinate 4,673,653, forward strand.
ATGCTCAATACCTGCCGCGTACAAAGATGCCGATCACACCTGCCGCGTACGTGGTCCGGTTGCCCCTGCCGACGTGCGACCGTCCCTGGCTGGCGTGCGATCGTCCGTGGCCTGGGGTGCGCGCACTCCCATGCGATCCTTGCCGCGCTCTCGTCTGGCGTTGACGGCGCCGCGCTGAGTATTCCGATCGGCCAGTCGGCGTGCCGCCGTCGCCAATGAAACCTAAACGATGTGAAAAGAAGAAAATAAAAGTGATTAGGGTTAAACAAAATGAGCAGGGGCAGTTCAGTCAATTGGGGGAGTACAAATTCGAAAATCAAATTATTTGAGTTAAAATCCCTGAAGAATACTATTTGAGAGAAGTCTTAAGTACAAGAGTACTATTTTAGAGAAGCCCACGACGTAGATACCGTTTCGTCGAAACCCAACTTAGAGGATACCATAATAGCAAAAAACTCCAGCACGGAGCAGCCAGCCAGCCACCGCCGCGCCTTTGGCCTGGTTTTTTTTTTATATTTTCTTTAGTTTCTACGGATCGGTGCTATTTATGAGACGTACAGCTCGGAATCTTTGCCGCGCGGGCGCACAACGCAGGCCAGGACGCGCGGCGTCGGCCCACAGCGTCAAATAGTGCCCGGACGCTCGTGGGCATCGCACCCCTGCTTGGGCCAACCCAAACAGCATGACGGCTGGATTCTCCCCCATGCTCAGCCCAGACCCACCGCGTGGATGCATGCTAGGGCCTCCACCCACCGGCCCTACAGCGCAGGTCGGAAGCGCAAGACTTCGCCGCGTGACCTCACGGCCAGCCGCGCAGGCGCGGCCCGTGGAATCGGTAACAGCGGCAGGGCACTAGGGCAGCTCTATCCTCGCGAGTCGCGTCTCTCGCTGCTGGCTGGGGTGGTGGAAACGGATCGGATACCGTCAAATAGTTTCAAATATAAATACGAATATATATTTTTACGAATATAAATTTAAATATATTTAAATATGAATACGAATATTCTCGAATACGAATACAGATATTTTTTTAATACAGATTTTCTCGGATATGAATATCGGATAAAACGGATTTCTAACGATTTTGCCAATTTTCACCGGTTTTTGACCGGTCACCAGTTTTAAATCACCTAAATTCAAATTTGAATCACAAAATTTGTACGGATTTTTCATGGGTTCTAGAAATGGATCGAATACGAATCGAATAGTCTCGAATACAAATACGGATACGAATATTCTCGAATACGAAAGCGAGTACGAATACTCTCAAATACGGATACGAATATTCTCGAATACGAATACGAATATTTTTGAATACGAATTTTGCTTATCATATTCATGTTTTCTCAGATACGAATATCGGATAAAACGAATTATCCGTTACCGTTTTTCACCCCCTACTCGCCGGTACGTACGCGGCCGGTGGTATGCACGTACGGCGCCCGAGTTTTCTTTCACCCCGGAGGACGGTGAGCGCTGCACAACCGGCCGCCTCTGATGAGTAACAGCAGCGTTTACACGGAGGGAGCGGTCGATGAAAGGTTCCTTCTTTGCGCCGCTTCTTTGATTCTTTCTTCTTCTCTTCCATCTTGGGAGTGCGAATTCCCTTCTTCCTTTTTCTTTACTAGTTGGATGCCCGTGCGTTGCTACGGATTAAAACATAATCATAACATTTAAAAAGTCTAATTGCAAAATGATAGGGAGCAAAAGAAATACTCTAAAATTAGTCTATCGAACAAGAACACTATAGATCAGTGGCGAAGCTAGGAATAAAATTGAGTCTAGGCTGAATCTTTTGTCGGACTAAACTAAATTGACATAAATATAGTGTTTTACTTTTTACAGAATTTCAAATTCATATAGAAACACACAATTAGAGACAAATAATGCAAAATAAAGAAATATAAAGTAGGTACCTCGAAAGTCGATAATACGAAACACATACTCAAGAATATATAATTATTCTACCATAAGTGCAGATTAGCGATAAGTCACTGACATGCATCATATTTACATATATTTACTTGTTATTTTACCCCATTATTCTTCACATTTTGGAACCATTTATCATCATTTACACGCTTTTATATAATTAATCGCTCAATTTGGATCATTTTACATTTTTTGTGCTTTTCCGCAGGCCGGCGCGATTAAGGCGCATAAAACGACAAATCTGGACTTTCGGGACTGCTCCGTACAGTTGTACGCGTCGTCACAGATGCGTGGGATCAATTCACGAAGAAATCGGAGTTCTAGAGGGCCAGAACTGAAGAAAGGAAACGGGAGAAGGACCTCCTTGTAAACCCTAGCTTCTTGGAGGACTAATCTGCAAAGTGCTAAAAATCCCCCAAACCCTTAAGCCCTCACCGCCGCCTGGGGGAATCTTTTGAGCCTCCCCCTATTCTCCTCCTCCAAATCCGGCCGCCGGCGAGCGCCGGCCCGCAGCTCGCCGGTGCGCCACCGTCTCTCCGCCGCAGCTTCTCATAGCTCCTCCTCCACCCGTGCGCCGCCAAGCCACACCGCCGCCCCTTCCACGCTGGCCACCGACGAGCCGCATCATCCCGTGCACCGCCGCCTTCACCTCTCCGCCACCATCACCTCCACTCCCAAGCGCCCCCGCCACTTCTCCATTCCACCGTAGAGCGCCGCCGTCATCATCTGCTCACTCCACCAAGCGCACCACCGCGCCACCGTCTCTCTGCCACCTCTCTTCTCCATCTGCGCCCCTGCACCTCCACCAAGCGCCGCCATCCGTCTCCTCCTCTCTCGGTCGACCTTTTCCTTGCGCCGCCTCTCCTCTTCTCCGGCCACCGCGCCATCGCATCCACCGCCGCCTTTCTTCCTTAGCCCCCTCCTGCTTCTCTTCTCCTCCTCCCTGCTCACCTCCCTTCACCGGCCACATCGCCACCGCCTCTCCTGTTCTCCGGTCGCCGCGCCTTCTCCCGTCACCAGATCCGGGCCATCTCGCCGGCAGCCGACCGCACCGATTGAGGGATGATGTTTCACAATTCACCCTGTAGAATAACATCTTGATCTTATTTTTGTTTGGCTTTCCTTATTGACTTCTGTTGTCAATTGTCACGACAGGACTGTTTTGGCCGACTAATTGCCAGTGCACCGGATACTTGGTTCGATGTGGTTGAGTGCTACTCAAATGACAGTAACAAGTCACTCCATTATGTTTTTCGCACATTTGATTCCATGTCTAAGTAGCATAAGCAAATGCTGCATATGTTTTCAATGCTTAGTTTCTGATTCAATGCATCTTTAATTCAGCCGTACCACAAAAACATCCAAGTGCCTTAACTTGGGTTCCTACAACTACCTTGGTTTTGCTGTGGCAGATGAGTACTACAGCCCTCGTGTTATTGAGTCACTCAAGAAATACTCTGCTACTACTTGCAGTGTCCGAGTTGGAGGTAGGTGCTTATGTCTGTGCCATAGTTTGCCTCCATTGAGTACTTTAATAATATAGTGAAATATGTAAGGTTAATTGTTTTTATATGATCGTAGGCAACACTAAGCTGCACACAGAGCTCGAGGAGCTGGTTTAACAATTTGTTGGTAAGCCTGCGGCTATTCTTTTTGGCATGGGTTATGTGACGAACTCTGCGGTCATTCGTGCTTTGATTGGGAAGGTATGTGGTAAAGTGATAGTCTTTTTTTACATCCTGGATCTAATGTACTGTAATGATTGCAGGGGGGCTGATAATTAGTGATTCATTGAACCATAATTCTATAGTGAATGGCGCTAGAGGTTCAGGGGCTACTGTCCGGGTTTTTCAACACAACAGTAAGGTCACTAACAACTGTCTCAAGTAATGAGCTCAACAATGCATAGAAAAGATGTGAAGTTTAATGCTTCCCTTTATTTTCTTCCAGATGATCAACCGCTATGCGTCAAATTACACATTGAAGCACAATCATCTAGCAAACATGCTAACATGTTTTTTATTTGCTAGCTTATGGCGATAAACGAAACAGAATTCCACTATCAAGACAAAGTCCATCCAATCAGCTATGTGACGGACACTGTCTCAAGCATGCGGGTATATTTCTCTAGAGCTCATTACATACTTCAGCTTTTACAATTCCTTATGATCAATGATCTTCATTGCTGAATGCTGATATATCTCTTGTGGAGGAATTTGATCAATGATAACTTGAAGTGCCATCTAATCCATTCTCTAGGATTTCAATGGGCCCGAAATCTGTTGAACTTCACGTTTTATCTGTAGTTCAGTAGTGTCTTCTGTCTTCAATTTGAAATACTTGTGAACTGGCTTGCAGTTGTTCCCACTGGAAGAATGACTGGTTGGAACATTATTGCCATCGAAGTATGCGCCAAGTAGAATAAATATGATACTTGATGAGTTGTCACCCAAAAGAGTAAGGTACACTTACACAGTTCAGATGGCAGCTTTGTTTGCCCCTATTATCTATATCACTCTCTTCATATCTCAACATATAAACATACATAGATTGGTTCTGTTCTGAAGTAGTACAGAGTATGCAGATGGCTGGCATTGGTAAATTGCTAACTGATGCTGGCAATCATCATCATTGGGCATAAATAATCTTTCCCTGAAATGTAGGTTTTTGTTCAACCGTTTAAATCTTGTAGTAGTTGGCCTTACCTTCATATCTTAGACTTATTATTTTGCTGATAAGTTATGGCATCATATGATCTGTGGCTCTGCACATAGATTAGCATATGATGCTAAATATTATGCCTTTCTTTTTTCTTTGATGCAATACTTCTCTCTGTCTATATAGAATATTCTGTGAGTCTAAAAAATTTGAAGGATCTACTGATTCTGTTGAGCCCTGGTACAATACATCATATTCTGTTGAGAATGTCACTCCTTCTATAATACAGGTTTGCATTTTCTTTTTCAATAATTTCATTATCTAAATTGGATTTTCTCTCATCTTATTCCACATGACATACTGCAACAATGTATTTAATTATTCAAATTTATGTACATAATCCTCCATAACATGTTGTAATTGATTAACTCTATGGCTCTACTTGGCAGCAATGGGTTCAAAAGGCTCCTACTGAGAAGCTCCATCTTCCAAAGCCTAATATTTTCATTCCAAAGGATTTATCTCTTAAAGAAGTGCACGACAAGGTTAAGTTTGGAGTGCCTTGTTGTATTTTATGTTCACATTAGCACACTCTATATGAATTGTTTCAATATTCACATAGTAAATAAATTTTAACAAAATAAAACTGTCTTACCAGGTTAGATTTCCAACAGTATTAAGGAAGACACCACAATCATCTAGCAAGCATGATAGCTAGAAGTATCTTAGCCACAACATTTGCATCTACTTCTAGCAAGCATCCTAGCTATTAATATCCTAGCCAAAAGAACCGCATCAACTTCCTTCATGACAAATCACATCTACTTCCACAAAAATGAGTCTTGCACTTCTAGCAATTATATAGCTAGAGGTCCCTTAGCCAAAAGATTTGCATTTACTTCCCCTTGTAATGTCATGGAGAAGCATTTCCAATAAGCTCGTTGTTGAGCCTACAAAAGAATCCATAAATGATAAACCATGTAGCTAAAACTAATTACTAAAATATTTATAATCAAAATTATGTTTACCTCCGTCTCAGATCGCGTGCAACTGCAACATTAGGTTCAAAGTGCACCCTACTGAAGCATGTAGTGTGCAGGCTATGGTCTAAAAAGTAAATAAGTATATAATAAGTATAAAACATAGAGTAGATCAACACAAAATGAACAAGGAACACACATCAACTCACCTTGTTCACGCCTTGCTCTAAGCATAGTTGCCACAATGATAGTTCGATCATCAGAGCAACTCGTCCATTTAGTCAAATGGCTGGTAAGTACTTTGTCCTTAACAACTAACTTCACAGGTTTGAAGCTACAGGAATATATAAACATATAAACATGGGCTGAGTTTCCATTTTGTCTTATAAAAGCTCTATAAACATAGCACTTTATCCAACATATGAACTTAGCAGGTTATTCTACTTTATAAAAAATTTGCGAGACTCAAGAGAAAAACATTTTCTGATTCATATATTATCACTATTATATAAAAAACTGAGAAGGTATTCCATCTGTTTGAAAATGTAATCACTAAACATGATTATATATTCTAACCAGACAAGTCATGAAGGGAAGGGAAATTTTATAAGGCAATTAGCATGTATAGATTAATTATACAGGGAAGGCCATTAGCATCTATAGATTAATTATACAAGAAGGGTTCCATTTTATGCAAAAACAACCAAATATAGCACCAAATCGTAATGTTCTAAGTGGCAAAGGAGCAAGCTTAGGGGGCCATGGACAATAATGATTTCCAGAAACCAGTATAGTAACATAAATAATTTAGACGTGCAACCATAAATTCAAGAAGATACTACAACAAAGTACATACCTGCCATCAATTATAAGAACATTTCTAAAAGGTATCTTTCTATTGTAGTAGCCTTGCACATAGCCTATAGTGCTTACAAACATGACCATTCCAATAACATCTGACATGTGAAAAAAATGTTAGTAAAACTTTGATTTATTACGAAGCAGTATTACTTGGGTGGTCAACTGAAATACATACCAACATAAATGTCATTATGATAGGTGAATTCAAAAACTTCACTAAGTGGCATGAGCGGCGGAAAAAGCGGCAATGTATTCTCACTCATATTTGGTATCTCACTCACAGTAGTGACACGTGTGAAAACACACCCATAAGCATGATCTGCAAGCCACTTATGCTCGATTCTCCTCATAGGCTCTACAGACAACCTTGACACATAATATGCACAGCCCTCTCGAAGTAGGGGATCTAAACGATCCACCTGGTCATCATAAACAGTGGCTACCATTTTTTTGCCCTATTGACAGTAGGCAAAGTCAGACACCATTAAAATTCAACAGAATGTAACTAAGCATCTAATAACATTTCTAGGAGTGGAATTATATTGAATATCAAACCTTTACTTGCAGGTTGCGATGTTTTGGTTTCTTTGTCGATCTGTTTTCCCATAAGATTTTGTTAATGCTAGGAAATAAGGATGTCCAATTACAGATAGAAGAGAGTGGTTTTAAGGTTGTCGAGAGGATATGTTACTTTGCTGGCTAAAGTTGTATAAGGGTTAAGCAAATGCATGATGCCTTAGAGAAAAAAAAACTAATGTTGACAGTATTATGCATGGTGTTGCTGATTGCTGTGCTATTTAAGCTATTTTATTTATCATATCAGATTGGAGGAGCTCCATTAAAAAGGGGACAAAAAAGATGGAAGAATTAAGTGCATACTTTCCCTGTTTCCATTATATAGGACCAGGTTATTTTGGGAAATAATGAAGCCTAAGCTGGTCTACAAATCAGATTCCTGGACCAAGGTTAATTTGATTCAACCTATGCATCTCTCTTTCTCTATCCCATGAACAAATTGATGCAACTTGTTATTAATTGATCCTTAATTTGCACATTTCAGGTGAGCAATGTAATATTTATTGATTCCCCAATAAATATTACAGTACTCTCAGTACTCTCCTACGACACCAGCAGCTAAATCAGGGGAGGAGGTGCGCATTGCAGTGCTAGGGGCCAGCGGTTATACTGGAGCTGAGGTCGTTCTCTTTTTCCCTGTCATTTTGCATTTGTGCTGATTTCCTTTGTAATGTAGGAGCAGGTTTCCTACCCAATGCAGTTTTGGTCCCCTTTTTTTTCCTTCTCTGGCTCCACATTTCTGTGCGGTGATCCCAATATTTTTCATCTTTCTTTCTTTTTGTTCTGTTTGCTAATGTTTTAAGGTACGCTTTCACTAACAGATTGTTCGACTTCTGGCGAACCACCCTCAGTTTCGTATCAAAGTGATGACCGCAGATAGAAAAGCTGGCGAACAGTTTGGATCTGTATTTCCTCACTTGATAACACAAGTAAGAATTTTTCTACTCTTCCTCCACACGTGATGCTGGGCAGTAGTACATTTCTTTGTATTAGAATTAGTGTTGGCTTCATGTTGATCTCTTTTCATTTCGCAGGACCTGCCAAATTTGGTTGCAATAAAAGATGCAGATTTTTCAGATGTTGATGCAGTTTTTTGTTGCTTGCCACATGGAACAACCCAGGTTGTTTATCTTCAGCATGACTATTCTGGTTTTTTCCCTATCAATAGCTGAATTGTGTAAAGGAATACGGTTGTACACTCTGTTGTGTATTGGAGGACAAGATTTTGTTGAAAATTTTAAAGCAATATCTGATTGCAATTTTTTATCAGGAAATTATTCAAGGTTTACCCCAGCATCTAAAGATTGTTGATCTCTCTGCGGTATGCTCTACACAAACACATGATTTATTTACGTTATTAACAGCCAATCGTTCTTATGAGTGACTTATCATGTTTACAGGATTTCCGATTGCGTGATATCAATGAGTATGCTGACTGGTATGGCCATTCTCATAGGGCACCAGAACTTCAGGTTTTCTTGACTACTTTCCCCTACGTACTTGTTTAGTAACTATCATTTGTCATGTACTTTTGCTATTACTCAGTTCTTAAGTTCCAATTTCGGCATCGGCATGTGATTGCCAACTTCGATTCATATTGATATGCTTCTTCAATTTCTTTTTGGTATAATACCTTTTGGGGTTTGAATTGGACTCATATATAGTCATATGGTATTTTTGGATTATTCCTTTGTGTTATTATGTTTGATTCTGTGAACTCATTTTCTCTGTTGGTTGTTTCTCTGTTTATTCAGCAAGAAGCTGTGTATGGCCTGATTGAAGTTCTTCGAGATGAAATAAGAAATGCACGTCTTGTTGCAAATCCAGGATGTTATCCCACGTCTATTCAACTTCCTCTTGTTCCTCTAATGAAGGTGAGGATCAATATAAATTCTGATAATTCTAGTCTATGATCAAAACAACAAAGTTTAGACATAATAGCTGTCAGTTGTGCCATACCCATATATTTGCAAATGTACAAAGAATACCCATTTTCTGTAGCAGAAAGTATATTTGTAAAAATGTTGTGCTTCTGAGTCATGCTCCTTTATGAAAATATTCTAAAATGTCACTTATTAACATTCTTAGTATCTATGTCTTTCTTAGCATATTTTGTTTTACCGTGCAGGCAAAACTGATCAAGATGAGCAACATTATCATTGATGCAAAATCTGGGGTTAGCGGGGCAGGTCCTTATTTTACTTGAGATACTATGACTTTAAAATATAAGTATGTATCTGCAATATTTACTTGAGATACTACTCCTATGCATCTCTCTTTCTCTATCTCATGAACAAATTGATGCAACTTGTTACTAATTGATCCTTAATTAGCATATGAACTTACCAACCATAGTTAACATTCTAGTAGCTAAGAATACATGTGTGAACATTACCTGCTCATCCAACAAAACCAAGGTCAGCCTCTTCCTACCAGGAGCGAATGTCTCAACATGATGCTTGTGATAAACTCGAACACCTATGCTCCATTTTGTTGAAGGATGAAAATCACCAAAGGTTGGAACACGTGGAGCTTCAACTCTAAGACGCTTCAAGGGCCTCATCCTAAATCCCCCGAAAAATAAAAATTAGCATACAAGCAACTATGCTTGGCATTTCAAATATAAATTGTGCTAGTACAGGATAGTATAAAATCTAAATTGGACAGGCATAATAATAATCTCATGAACAAGTACAAATAAATCTGTTTCTCCCATGGCAAATCATTTTATCAATTAATTGTGCTGCTACAGGACACAATCAAGCACCTCTGGAAACTATGTTTAGTACAAGAGAAATGGAGAGTGTGGGAAATAGCCTCGCTGAACTATATCTAGGACCAAACAGTATCGTCTTTTGTAGTTTTGCTTTAGGGCCTTGTATGGATGCTTGAGAGGCTGAATGATCTCTGGACGAACGAATATACTCCATCTTAGCTTGCAAAACACCTTCAAAATGTGTTGCTAATTATTAACTGTCCACATTTTGTCGGCATTTCATAGCTGAGAACTCGAGAAAACGATGCTTACCCCGGGAGAATTTGGCCTTGGATTACTCATCAGTTTGCCAAGATTTTCTGTAGCTTGCATTGAGAATAATTGGAAATGATCACTGCTCCCAAGTAGATGCAATACCTCCAATTAGACGACTTTAGCTCCTCACATTTATGAATGCCAAGGAAAAGCAGTTTGTTCACAACAATGACGATCCAAAAGAAGCCATGGATCTGAACAACTCGGCGTGTTACAGTAAGCAGCAATTCTCCAGGACTGAGATTAAACGAACAAATATCTTGTAACAGCCGAAAAGCTCTGCAACCAAGATAGAAAAATATCATATTTCTTTGTCTCTAAGAATCATCACTCAGTGAGCAACCTTAGAGAAAAAGCATTCCATATATTCAATTATATTTCGCACGAATCCTAACTATAGTGTGAAAATTCTGTGTTCCAAAGAGCTAAAACTGTAGTTTACTCTTTGACGGTATCTCTGTTTATAAGATTATAATTGACCATTGCTATGGCCATATGATACAAATGTTCTGTATCCCCGGAAGTCAGAACGGTGCATTGGTGTTTTTTTGGGATAGCTGATGCATCTACACTTGAGTCCTTTTTTCCCTTCGCAAATACTACAGTTTCAGCAGTATAGGTAATCTGCTCATTTGATATAGGAGATAAAGAGAGGAAAAGAGAATATTCACAATAGCAACATAAACACTGGAACTAAACCATACAAAGCAAAACGTATGGTTTCAGAACCATCTTGATGAAGTCCTTGAGGGTGGCGGCGCGCTGGGTGTTCTTGGCGCGGCAGCCGAATGCGATGCACAACGCCGTCAGGATCGCGCTCTTCCCGCCTGCGCCGGCACGGAGAAGAAAGGGCATCAAGGGGCAGGGGGTAGGGAGAGAGGGGGGTAGGGTTTCAGGGAGGCGTACTGCCGTTCTGGCCGGTGATGAAGTTGACGCGGAGTGGCACATGAAGTTCTCCAGGCGGATGCGGGAGATCGTCCCGGAGGCGACAGCACGGGGTGGGGGGAGAAGCGGGGTCGGCATGGATGCGAAGGAGCCCAGGAGGAGGCGGCGACGGCAGCGCGGCGTGGGGAGGAGAAGGCGAGGGCGAAGCGCAGGAGCGGCGGCAGCGCGGGGTGGGGAGGAGAAGGCGAGGGCGGAGCGGAGGAGCGGCGGGAGGAGGCGGCGGCGCGGGGGGAGGAGGCGAGAGAAGCGAGGGCGGAGCGGATCTGGCGGCGAAGCAGTGGAAAAACCGAGGGGGCGCGGGGGTGGGGAGGAGCAGCGGAAAAATTGAGGGGGCGTGGGTGGGGAGGGGAGGAGGAGGCGGCGGCGACGCAGGGTGGGGGGAGGAGGAGGCGGCGGCGGAGCGGGGGAGGAGGAGGAGCGGATCGGGCGGAAATTTCGCGAGTGGGGGGAGATCAGAGAGAGGAGAGCGGGACTGCGGAGGCCCACGCGTAGCGCAAGTTTTTTAGAGGACAGTGATGCGTAGGATTGACTATCACCGTGAACTCCTTTTTTTAAGGAGTAGAGATCACTGGATGCGTATGGAACCACGTTTCATTTAGAAAACAACATGGGGTACGGGCGCTATAGCTATAAGCGAACCTTTCTAGCTAAGACCGGACACGATTCTCCCAAGAATTGGAACGCAGATCATCACATGTATGGCGTTTGCCTTGCGCATCCGCCTAGAAACTCTAAAGACCGATGATTCCATATACCCGGTGGATAAGCTCGCTGCATCCGCCTAGTCATCTCTTCTTTTCCTACGGATCACGTACGTACCAAAGTAACTGCACTTTTCCATGTAAGATGCTCCACATATGCCTGATTGGTCAAAAAGTCGTCAGGAACGTCCTAGAGGCAGAGGCAGGCAGGCAGAAAGAGAGAGATGCGTGTGCTCAAGTAACAACTACTGAACTCACCGTGTGAGGAGTTTTTTTGTTTGAATAATCTATTTTTTATTCTAAATTACATAAATATATCCACGATAACATTTTTACACAAATAGACTCCAGTTGCTCAACGGGAGGACGACTGGAGCCAGTCGCCCAACCGGAAAGCGACACGTGGCCAATATGGTAATAGTTGGGCTAGTAATTGCTATCGCCCAAGCGTTGGGTGACTAGAGCTCCAGTCGCCCTCCCATTGGGTGACTGGAGCTCGCTCGGGCGACAGGAGGGCTTAAAAAGGGCCGTGCGCTCGGCCACCACCGCCCCAGCCATTCCATCCATTCACTTGACGCCGAGAGAAGAAAAGAGAGGAGAAGAGGAGAGAAAGGAGGGGGAGAAGAGGAGAGGAGAGGAAGGAGGGGAAGAAGAGGAGGGGGAGAAGTGAAGTGGAGAGGAGAGGAGAGGAAGGAGGGGAAGAAGAAGAGGGTGAGAAGAGGAGAGGGAGAGGAGGAGGAGTAGAGGAGAGGGAGGAAGGAGGAGTGGGAGGAGAGAAGAGGAAGAATCAGATCTAGGTATTTTTTTGGTATATTGTATCTGCAATATATTTTTTATCAAATTTTAGTGTTAGTAAAAATTGTAGATGTAGAAAATTTAGTATAGAAATTTTAGTATAATTTTTGGTATAGAAATTTTAGTATGGAAAATTTTTAGTATACAATTTTTAGTATAGAAAATTTTTAGTATAGAAATTTTAGTACAATTTTTAATATATAAAATTTAATTAACGTAGTTATAGGAAATTAGCAAGCGTAGAAACGGAGAGGCGAGTAAGAAGCAACCGTAGGTGTAGATGTAGATAAAAATCAGTAAATATTTATGGTAGAATTTAATTAATTCGTATATAGGAAGTTCATAGTACGAGGTTATTGTAGTGGGTTACGACATACGAACGATCAGGGAAATGTGAATTGTAGTATGTCGGTACTTTGGTATTGTGCGATGCTATTTGACATGTCGCAAAATTGAAACATATATGCAGACCGACATCAGCAATGGCAATAGCCACTACATTGAGAGTGCATTACGATGCTGGAACCGTTCGTGAAGGTCCGAATGGTGTGGATTTGAGCGGGTTTTCGCAAGTCACTCTAGTACATCCGGATGGCGAGAATCCTCGAATCTCAGATGTGGTGCATTGGCTGACCCGGAGTTTTTCATTGGACCCTAAGGTGTGCAGCGTCGTCGTGTAAGGGCTTTAGAGCCGGTCTCTCATGGACATCACATGGGAGTTGAGGACATTGCTGCGCACTACTGCGTGGAAGGGCTTTGTACAAGGGTGTCGGCGCCGTGGATATGAGTGTGTCCTGCTTGTGCAACCGTGCTCATTAGAAGCTGTGCAAGATCATACATCCACCCTTACTTCGGAAGGTGTTAGCAGCTCGGGTGGGCCGCATGTTGGCGAAGATGATCAAGTTGCTCGTGATGAAGCCGACGCGGTACATGGAGGAGAGTTACAATGGTCAAGCCATAGAGATGGAACTAGACAAGCCGATGAAGGGGAGCATATTGAGTACATCGTGCAACAGATGGACTGTGATGACCAGAGGGCATGAGCTGAAGAGGAAGCGGTATAGGACGACGACGAGGACAGTTCAGATGAGGATGAAGTTCCTATCCCACAGGAATGGAACCGGTTTAATGCTGAGCGTGTTTTCTGCACATGATGAGTATGAATCAGCGTGGGAGTATCATGAGACAGAGGTTCGGTTGCATTCTATGTTTGCTGACAAGGCAGAACTGCAGGATGCCATCAATTTGTGGACCCTTTCAATGTAGTGGACTTTTCGGATCATGAAATCAAGCCAGGAGCAGTACACCGTGAAATGCGAGCAGGCTGGTTGTCCTTAGAGGGTGTAGGCACGTAGACCCAAGTATGAGACTCACTGGATTATGTCAAAGGTGGAGCTATACTCTTGCATTCTCAACAGTGTTTTGGCGAGGTATCGTGACCTAACGTCCGCCTTTATAGCCAGTTTGATGTACGAAGAGATAGTGGAGAAGAAAGACATGGAGGTCACATATATCGTGGTAGCTATCAGCACACATACTCGAAACACAACTTTAACCATGTACCATCATCACATTCGTCGTCCACGACCACAAATCCCATCACTATCCTGAAAATAGCCTCAGATAACTCATTACGACCGCTGGCTCAACGAGTACTAGAAAATAACAAGTACTCAAAAATTACCGTCGCTCTGGTCAAAATACTTAGGAAAAACAAGCATCGCTACTGACCACACATGCATCGAATACCGAGTACCGATCGCTACAACTACCGATCACATACCACAAGGCTTCGACAACCGATCGCAACACTTATGACCATGAAAACCATGACTATCGAGTATGAAGTCCTTCTAAGAACCGAGTACCAAGCACTATCTACGACTACCGTTCACCGAGTACCAACCTCATCCACCAATCACCAACAGTCATGCACCAGCCAGTCATACCACTGGCCTAACACGAATACTCGATGTACTCGAAAATCACAAGGATGAAGCACTCGTATCAACCAAGAAGTCTACGAGTACCGATCGTGAAGCTAATAGTAACCGATCGCAAAGCCTTTGACTACCGATCACGTGGTCTATGACAACAGGCCGAAAAACCGAAGACAATGATAGTAAACCATAAAGTCTACGACTATGACAACAATCCATGAAGTCTACGACCATCGATCACAAACTCTACGACTATTAAGTATCGACTAGTTACTGTAACTACGACCATGGAAAGCACTGTAGCTACAACCATGAAAAGCAATGTAGCTACAATCATATAAAAGTATTGTAGCTATGGTTACCTTCAGTGATCATTCTATCGTGGTCAAAGTCGAAAGTGGTTAAAGCCGGACGTAGTTGAAGTCGGACATGATCGAAGACTGGCATAGTCAAAATGTCATGGTCGAAGTCTGCAGTGATCGACTTAGCGTGGTCGTAAAGCCGTTCGGACCTCCGATGGTACTCGAACATCATCCGGTCCTAGATGATAAAAAAACGATCGCTCTATCTTTCGGACTAGTCCGAATAGTCGCAACCAACTGATCCACACAATCGTAAATCAACGGTAAAAAAACGAGTAACTCTTCGGACTACTCCGATCACGCAAGCTAGTGTTCGGACTGGTCCAAACGTTCCGACGCTGATCGGACCGTCAAAACAACTTAGATGAAGATCGAATGGTCTGAATGTCTTCGCTGATCAGACTGGTATGAACGTTCCGATGCTGATCGGACCGTCAAAACAACTTAGATGAAGATCGGATGGTCTAAATGTCTTCGCTGATCGGACTGGTTCGATCAGCTTCTTCTTTGCAACTCAAAACCACTCGGAGCCAAAATATTTGACTACAATCGACCGAAACTTTCGCAAACGTAAATTTTAAAGCAATCCAAATGTCAAATATTCATCATCACTTTTAATCATGAACACACATGGTCTAACACTTTATATTTAAATAGTATAGATATGGTATTATCTTTAGTTGCATTAGATTGTGTTAGTTTCCATATTGTTAGGGGCTAACTTCATCTATATAAGTAGAGAAGTTGCACCATTTATAATCAAGCAATAAAGCAGTCAAGTTCTAAATCAGTTAGTCTTCCGATCATAGCCTCCATAAGGAGGACAATCTTAAACCTTCTTGACCTATCTCCTACCATAGCGTGTGCTCTCTCTCTCTCTCTCTCTCTCTCTCTCTCTCTCTCGTGAATTTCAAGAAACATCAATTGGATTTTTTTTTTGTTTCCATAAATGGATGTTGGATGTGCAGTTGGCGCTAGCTGTGCATCCATGGATTGATTGATGTTTCATGCCGCTACATATTGTCAAAGAAAACCATGCAAAACTAGAGTTGATCAGATCCTTTTGGCTAAAAGATTAAAAATTGATCTTGAAGAGAAGAGCCTCGTGGACTCAACAGTACTTCAGAACCAGGATATATATAGCTCATGTAATGTTTTCCACAGAAACAACCTCTTTTTTCCATAGGTTCATTCTTTTCTTCTTCTCCCCACTTCATAGCAAATTAGCGCATCAATTTCAGTTCCTAAGTTTGTGCGCAGTGCCACCCGGCCTTTGGAGACTGGAGGTCTCCCCATTGTTATTGTCACTTGTAAAGGAATAGATACACGGAACCAGTGGCGGAGGACGGGGAAAAAATGAGGTGGGCGGATCGAAAGCAATACCGGCGGCCATGGGCACTCCCCGGCGTGCGGCGGCGCAAACCGGCTGTGACGGGGCGGCACACCTCCAAAACCTCACATCAAGAAGAACAATCATTAGAAATCAAAGAAAATAGCAACCAATCCATAAGAAATCGGGAGGGCTTGAGGAAGAGAACACCAAATCCGGGCTCTAGGCCGCGGATCCGGGCGGCTGTGTCTCAGGCGTAGCCGCGCGGCGAGGAGAGGAAGGTTCGGGCGGCAAGGGCCGACGCAGGAGAGTCGGCAGTGGTGAGACGGCGCAGAGGAGCCAAGACGACCGGGGCGATAGAGGGAGAGAGAGCCAGGCAGCGCCGAGGTGAGCGGGTGGAGAGACCGGGGCGAGAGAGAGAGACCCGAGAGAAGCCAGGGAGTAGGAAGACCGGGGCGAGGCGGAGAGGCAGAAGGCAGGGAGTAAACGGAGAGGCAGAAGGCAGCGGTGAAAAAATCAAGGTATGGCTCACGCCCTAGCTCGCTCTATCGGCTCCTCCGCCGCTGCACGGAACCTACAACTACAGGTGAAGCGATGGCTGTTTCACAAGGATAGAGATGAATCTGTTAAGGATACGATAAATTACCGCAATAAACTCTCCGGCAACACAACACTGGAATAGGATATCCAAAGCAATCTTTTTCTGATCTGGATAAAGGCAAGAGACTGATGCAAAGAACCTTGGCAAGGAGGTGCACATGTGGATTTTTATCAGACCAACCGTATATTATCATGGTGCATTGCTGCAAGCCTGCAGCTACAAAAACATTTGTGAGCTTTGCTACCTCTTACTCATCACTTGTCCCTTCTGAGCTTGGGACTCGCTTGCCAGTGACTGTTCGTAAATTCTTCGTGCGTAACGCTTGGCCAATAGATGGATGATTATTCTTGTTGTTGCATGCATGTTATCCATTGGCATCAAAATGCAAGATGTGACCTGCAATGCCTCATCTCACACACCAACCTGAATATATAGGGCTAGCTACTCCAACACTGCAAAGTAAGCACAACCAAGCCAACAACTACAAGGCAACAAATATAATGGAGGCAAACATTAAGGGTAGTGCTATAGGAATCGAGGGGAAGGTGGTGATGGTGTACTCGAAGTACGTCAAAGCCCAGAACAACTCTGCTGTAAGTGTTACACAGGCTTACCAGCCAAACTACTCTTCTCCCATTGATGCAGCAGCAAGCGCCTCCCACGGCGGCGGCAACGTCGACGAGAGGGCCACGGCTTACATTATTGCCGTCCGAGAGCGTTTCAGGAATGAACAGAAGATGTAGAAGATCGATATATCCAGGCTCCAGAAGAGGTTTATATTTCCAAGAATGTCTTCTGGGTGGCCATGGATGAGTATAGGTAGTAGTACTGCGAGTAGCGGTAACTCTTGCTGTGTACTTTTCATGTTCTTCTTTCTCTGTTTGTGAACTACAGTCTAACTAGAAAAGTGGAAGAATGAGCAATAGCTTCCTTTTCTGAAATCTTCTAGAGATTTGCTCTTCTGGAGTACATACTTGGGTAAAAGAGTGGAAGGGGTGAATAATATTTCCCGTTTCTGAAACCTTGTTGAGATTTGATTATCTAGAATATATACTTGGTTGATTGTGATTTGTGAATAACTTCTCAAAACCGTAACTTAAAAATAAGAACAGTTTGCTAGGAATTAGGATAACACCGTATGCCTAAGATCACCACCATAAGCATGAAAGAGTACATAGCACACATTAAGGAGAATTGAGCATTAGCTAACACAGGCCTTGTTCTTTTCAGCTTCTAAAAACTGTTTTTCGACTTTTCTACATTAACTAGCTTTTAAACGGGGTATCTTTTCAAAATAGGGTCTACTAGTTAATGGTAGTACATACTGTACCGACTTCATTTATATCTGCAAAAATCGCTCGTGAGTTTTTGTTATTCTATAATCTCTCGCACGAACAGCCTAAAAGACACAAACCGTAACCAAAAAGAACAGGCCCACAAATAGGAGGCACCTTGTGTAACTTGTAAGGCAATACGAAAGATGCACAAACAGGGAAAAAGAGGCTGAAGCGCAACTAATCCTATTGCAAAATAGATTTCATATGGTATCTGCCATTTCTTTCTTGATCTAATAGCACTGAGTTCAACTCTACCATGTAAAGTTTTTTCTATTGCAAAATCCTTACACAACTTCCAAACAGTGGATTGGAAACAAATGGTTGAGATCAAACTCTACCAAGTGAATTTGTTCCCTAATGAAACGCGAACAAAATTACAAAGTTGTCTTCCGTAAATGGTAATAGAAGTGATCACTGTTAACATTATGTAGTTGCAGCTTACAACAAAATTATAGTTTGGCACCAGCTTATGATGTTATACTGTATTACTCCTTATGTGCAGCAGCCTTCAAATCGGATCATCTAGGAATCCTTGTATAGCACACATCTCCAAGTCCTAGTAGGTTAGCATGTAAGTCATCTCTCACAGTCACCTCTCAACATATAAGGATATGATCTTTTTTTTTCGGGGGACAAGAATAGGATTTTGGCGATTGCATTTTAACAAAATGAACTTGAAACTACCAGCTTTCTAGATGGAAAACATTTACTTGACAGCACCATTTTTAGGGATACTTGATGGCATGATCCTCAAGTCATTCTATCTTGAAATACACCCAAATGCACTGAATTTGGACTCTGGAGGAATTTTGTAGCTTATAAATTCTCGTATCTTCAGTACACAGATCAGATAGCTAGCATGGAACCAGTTCTGTACAAGAGCACAGCAATTCCACAAGTTTTTCTTTTCCAGCATTCTAATATTCTATATATATCTTTTCTTCTCCGGGGAAATTAAACTATTTTCACTGCATTCTAGACCTTGGTCTGAATTGATCTGTCGATTCCGCCGAACTTTGCTCCATGACATCTTTTGCAGCACGGGAATTTTGTTTAGTCAAAGAGGGTGGGCATCAAACAAGGAACAAAATTTAAGAATAAGCACTAGCTAGGGCATATTTATCTGAATTCTGAACTTGTGCTCCTAGAAAAGCGGCTACAGAAGTGGTCCAAAAATGCTTAATTTAATCACTGTTCTTCAACAAGTACAGCACGTGAAAAATAAGCAGCTCCGCACAGTTAGAATAATCAATGACACCCATCTTTTGAGGCTAATTTGACTTTTCAGTAGAGTTAGTCCGATCTGTACAGTTCTGCTGAACCAGCCCAACCAAGCAAGTGGATGGCCAAATGTACAAGATGTCTAGTGACAAGCGAGTAACTTGTTTGGTTAGAGAGCACTCAAATTTTTAATCATTAGATCTAAATCTAAATAACCTTACCTCTCCTTCAAAATCATGTAAAATCCACCCTACCCCCTTCCCCTCCCCTTCCCTCCTCCAAACCCCAACTGCCTCCCCCCTCTGCCGCCGCCGCGCCACCCCTCGCTGTTGTGTCGTCGCTGGCCCCGACGCCAACGATACCAGCCAGTGAGCCGTCGCCTCCCTTCCCTGCTCCACCTTCCTCCACTTCGGCGAGCTCCCCGCGCCACCCACCTTCCTCCGCTTTGGTGAGCTCTCCTGCCACCACCCTCCTTCCACATCTCCGACGGCTACCATGGTCGAATCTATTGCTGCCTTCTAACCACTCGTCCTCATCACACCTACTGACTTCCAACTCCCGCCGCCCTCTTCTGGCCTGCGCTCAAGGCGGTGCCGCCACCACCTCACCACCCACTACCCCTGGCCTCCCTCCAAATCCGAAAGGCTCTGGTGAATTCAACCCGAACCCTAACTCGTTGAAACCACCACCAAAGATGGAGAGAGGTGACGCACAAATCTCGATGTAAAATCTTGCGGTGAGAAATCCAAGTGCTCAGTCTAAAAAACACTTGAGTACTTGTTAGTGATTCCCAATGTACAAACCAACCAAAACAGTACTACGGAATGACTTCCAAAATTTCACACGCTCAAATGATGTAATTCTGAATCATAACTAGGGGAATTTTCCATAAATTAGAAATGTCAATACAAGTTGAAAAATGGACATCATTATCTTGGTAATGTTTCCAGAATCATCAAGGCTACTATTATCAGGGACATATTTGGTGAACAACAATACCAACTGCCTAGGATCTGATTGATCAGAACAACTCCTCTTACGACGAGAAACCAGATTCACGAACCCCTCTACCATGATGAGAAGGGAAGGGCCTGTATGGCACCATCTGATTTGCCATGATCAGCATTCGCATGGTAGTAGCCATGGTATTGTAGCTGTGTTGCAGCAGCACTGGTAGTAGCAGCAGCAGTGTGGCTAGTACATGTGGCAAAAACGAGCGTGTCCTTGTCTTCCACCCTTACATAAGACAGCCCGGTGAGCGAGACATCGCTGTCGTTGGGCAGCCGCGCCACGCTGCCGTACTGTATCCCTGCGCCGCCGAGAGGCTGCGCCGCGGGGATCATGATCTGCGCCGGTGTCGGGTTGTCTGACAGAAGAGAGAGAGCACAGTTGTCCAGACCCCCGTCGTGGGCGAACATCTTTCCGTTGCTGTGCCTACTGCCGTTGCTGCTGCTCTCTGAGGAAGGGGTGATGGTGAATGGCTGGCATCTGAGGGCCGTGCCCGCCGCGTCGCCGTGGTCGGTAAGGAACGGGAAGTGCTTCCTCTCCTTGCCGTGGAAGAGGGAGGCGGCGCCGTTGAGGTGGAGGGCCGGGTGGTACTGCTCGTGGAACGCGTCGGTCTCCGTCTTCACGGCGCTGGCCGACCACTTGGGCTGCGGCATGGATGTTGTGGAGAAGATTTGCGGGTACGGTGCAAATCTTGTTGCTCCTGCACACAGAAAACGATGGAAAGCAAACCGTTAAGACGTTTACAGTTGACTGTTGCGATTTGCAATAGACAGTACAATAAATTACATGCACAAACTGTAAATTCCTTGCCAGAGGAAATTCAAGTGGATATTTTGTTGCTAGGCTAATAATTGCATGTAAGTAATGTTCAATTCATTTAGACATTATCACCTGGTTTCAGATAAGTACATTTGTTTACGGGCACAAAGTTCCCAAAAAATTCAGGCCTACATATTCTGTTGCTTGATGATTCCGTAGAAAGTTCTACGACATGGCCAGTCAAAGATTGAACTATTATGGCCTTTAGACCAACAACATGTTCATACTGATATATAGTTCAGGACTTCTAAGTCGACTTCCTTTTCCTATCCCATCCTTTTTGGAAAGAAAAAACTTTGTGCTTGTCAGCTATCACATGTGAAATATTTTTGTGGATAATACTGCCAGAGTGCCAGTGCCAGTCAACTGAAATGGGATAAAAAAATTTCCAAAAGAAACAACGGGGATATAAAGTCAGGTTAAAACTCAGATCATATGATCTATCAAATGCATCATCTTGACGCCATAAATTTATCGAGTAGTGTTTGCTTCCCTTTTGTTTCAGATAAAATGACCCTATTCTAAAAGCACCAGAGTAAAGCACTGAAAATGTCAAAATCTCTGCTTTCCTTTTCTCACAGTTGTTAGCTCTAACAAAATTAAGAGAAAATTGAGAATATGCCCTCTAACTAGATGGAAATCTAGGATATACCCTCCTTTAGATCCTAATTGATAATATACCCTCCTTTAGAGTATTTTGTTGAGCAAATGCCATTTTTATACTATTTAGTACCTCATAAGTATACCAATCCGTATTGTACTGTATTTTAACATTAGGATCACCATTTTGCCCTCATGTACGGCCGCTGGACCTCCACCCCACACCCTCTGCCACGCCACCGTTTGGTCCGGGAAACCCTAGCTAAGCACTGCCCAATCGAGACTTATCTTCTTCACAGCCGTACATGGGGGCAAAATGGTCATCCTAATGTCAAAATACAGTACAATACAGATTAGTACACTTAAGAGGTACTAAATAGTATAAAAAGGGCATTTTCTCAACAAAACACTCTAAAGGAGGATATATTATCAATTAGGATCTAAAGGAGAGTATATCCTAGATTTCTATCTAGTTGGAGGGCATATTCTCAATTTTCTCCAAAATTAATGACTTCCTTTTGAACAGTATGCTGATGCATGCCTACTCTGGATGCTAATTTTCATGTGGTCACTCTAAAAAGATTCTCAAGGATGGATTACCGTGGTGATTAGCAAACAAACCGCCAGGGTTCAGAGGATCTGGCTGCGGCTTCCGGCGGCGCCTGTTGTGCCCGTCAAGTCGCTTCCTGCAGCTCCTCTTCACCTCATCAAACTCCCCGAGCAAATGAAACCTACAAAGAACAATTTCTCCGATCATAAGGATTTCCCAAGTCAAATCAGCATGGATACAAAGCATGAATCTGAATTCACCATTGCGTGAAAGGTCGTGCAAATCGACCAAAAGTTGTAAAATGCCTTGTTGATGCTACAAAGACAAGACTGTTGTCACAACACTTATCTGGTCAAATTTCCGCATTCCTTCAACCTCATGCCATAGATCTACTATAGTAAAAACCTAGCACATGGAATACATACTAATTTCAAGCTGCTTTGTATACGACTTAGACATGAACTTGTGCTCTTGACCTTCACGGCACACTCTTAATTAGGTTGCAAGAAAGCTACTCCTGCTCCAGATCCTTCTCTTCTAGAACAAGCATGGAAGAATAAGAATCTCTTGCCCGGAAAACATTTGGAATGTGGAACGCATGGAGAAGTCGCGACAACGGCGACAGGGACACACACGTAGGAGACCAGAGGTGAAATTGTTATCCCAGTGAGCCCTGAAGACGACGGGGGGCATGGACCTGAAAGTTCTGCATCATCACTGTAGGGACACCCCAGGAAGCACGGGTTGCCGGGGAGGGCAAGGCATGCAGCAGCAGAGCAGCTTAATGGTGGCGTGGTGTCACAAGGGTGAGGAGGACGACGACGGGGCGGCTGTTTGTCTGGTTCACACCTTGAGCAATTCTGGACCAGAGGCCGCCCAAAATTCATTCCGAGGTTAATTCTCCTTCACGGGAGAACCCATGCGTACAAACTTTTTAGGGATTTACAAAAACAAATGCTTAATTATAACCTAGCTTGAGTTCTTTAAATGGATTTTTGTAGAAAAATTGCAGCTTTGGCATAAAAATTCGATCTTTGGGGTTTCTTGAGCTGGTTTACAGTGCCTGGCAAGTTTGTTTTTTTGCGTTTCACCGTGAGTTGGAAACAGATGGATACCAGAAGTTTTAGGTGGGTGCACGTCGGTTCTTTAATTGCAAACGCCAAATATCAAAACGCCAAACATCATGATAGCAAGGGACAGGAACTACTTCACCTGACAGCGAATTGTTGTTCGCCGAAGCAGGATTAAATGGCCGTGCTTAAATGCATACTCCAGTAAGTACCACGAAATTTACCTAAACCGATGCTTTCAAACAACAGCAGCAAAAAAAAACATGCAACTCTCATCGAGAAAGAAAGGTTCATTCTTTCAAATTTGTAAAATGCTACGGAAAAATCGTGAATTGAAGAAAGAAATCAAAGAATGCATGGCTTGTTTGGTCTTAATTAATTACTGTACCTGCTGCACTGTTGGCAGAAGCGCTGCTGCTGGCCGGCGACGGTGACGACGGGCGTCTTGGAGTGCGCCTCGCAGACCTTGTGCCGGCGGTGGTACTCTCGGCACTTGGACAGCTCGGCCGTGCACCCCTCCACCGAGCACGCCGGCACCGCCTGCTGCCCCTGCGCCGCCCGCGGCCGCTTCGCCGGCGCGGACGACGGCGGCACCGGAGCCGCCGCTGCCGCCTTCCAGCTCGTCGGGGCGCCGAGCTTGAGGTCGAGCGCGCCACCGCCGGCGACGCCGCTCGGGCCGACCACCGTGCCGAGGTCCCAGGAAGGCATCTTGGCGTCCCAATCCATGACAAGAAACCAAGGCAACTACAACTACGTGCACACACGTAGAGATGTATATCTCGGGATCTTCTTTTCTTGGGATTCAAAGAATGGTTGCAATTTCTTGCTTGCTCTTGGGGATCTTCCTGAGCTTCTGCTGCCTAGCGATGGCCACTGACAATCAAATCGGTGGCTTAGAATGCTTTCTTGCTCGACTTGTGCGTGTACAGAAGCAGTTTGTCACAGACAACAGCTGCTCACCCTTCCCGACCTTTCTCTCCTCTCCCAAGAAGAGTACACACACCAAAAAGAAAAGTTGATTGGAAGTAAAAGCTTAGAAGGACAGGGAAAGGAGGGACATGTAGCAGAAAGGATAGAGAGGGAGGGAGAGAAAGAGATCACAACAACAGCATGCAATTAAGCATCCAAGAACAGCTGAAGCCAACCACCCACCAGCGAGGGAGGGAGGGAGAGACAGGCTCAGAGTTGGCTAGCTAGCTGCAGCCTGCAGCTGTTTAAAGCAAGAGGAGGGAGGGAGGGAGCAGTGAAGCACCAACCCCAGAAAACAGTGAGCAGAGTTGATGGTAGTAGATGGGCAGAAGAGTGTGCTTGCAGACAACACGGGGAGGGGGGACTCCTATTTGCGGACTCCAAAGGTGGCAATAATTGCCAAGAGAGGGGCACCTCACCTCCACCTCTCCCTCTGCTGCACTGTGACTCACTTTAATTACCGATGCCTGTAACAGAGACTGGTGGGGGTGAGTAGGTGGGAAGAACAGGCAAGAAGGGGAAAAAGAAGAGAGGAGAGAACCACTCTGCGTCAGTGTAGAGTTGGGCAAACAAAATTAAGAGAGTGCATGAAATGACATCGTTGCTTTTTACTCCTTCAATTAGAGTTGGATGAGAATTGCATGGGAGATAATTAAAAGCATGGAAAAAATCATCTATTGATAAAATTAATTAAGGACATAACATGAACAAAAGTGGTAAAATTACCTTGAAATCGTAGGACGAGAAGGCTAAAGTGTGATATGAATGGAGTACTCCATATGAAGCAAAGGGAAGAAGTAGAGGAGCAAAGCAGTCAAACAGCCTTTGGTGCTTGGTGGTAGCTGCTGCCTTCACTCCCTTAGCCTTTGCCTCTTGGGTGTTTGGTCTGTTCTTGCTAGGGGTGGAAGCTGAGTGCAGCTTTCTGTACCAAGTGATGTGAGGGAGGAAGGGGGGAAGATTTGGACTTAAAATTACAGGACATGTGAGAGCTGAGAACGACCAAGTGCAGGGCTTGCTCCCCTTCCTTCACCTTTTGTAGGGGGTGGAGGCAGAAAAAAAGTACAAAAGATAGGAAAGGGATGGATGCATGGAGCAAGGAAAAAGGTGGGTGGGGGAGAGACAGTGTGTGAAGGAAAGCAAGATGCTGCTGCGGTGCTGCACTGCTGCCTGCTGGTGGTGCTGGAGACTTTCTGTGTTAGTATTATGTGTGGAACAACTGAGGTGATATTGTTGTCTCATTTTAGCTGACATGATATTTACAAATTGCAACCACTCTTTTATGAATATTGCTTCTTGCACTCTCAGATAAACCTCTATTTATGCTCTGAAATGCATGAGATCATAGGATTATAGCACTGGCTGTATATTTGATTTGTGGTTTTAGGCTGCGTGGTGCCGGAGGCTTTCTGTGTTTGAATTATGTGCGGAGTAACAAGAGTGATATTGTTGCCTCATTTCAGCTAATATGATCTTTACAAATCACAACCACTCCCTCACGAGTATTGCTTCTTGCACTTTTAGATGCACCTCTATTTACAGTTTAAAATGCATGAGGTCATACACTTGTAGTACTGGATGTATATTTGATTTGTAGTTTGAAACTGCGTGTGGTGCATATAAGTAAGTGTGACATGAGATTAAATAAATTCTAGATGATAGAAGAATTATTGGGAACATAGATAGAGGTGGAAAACAATACAACCGACCACAATATGATAGTATCCAGGAGATTCGCCAAAAATAACATAATAGTATTCTAGCCTTTCGACAATAAAAATATAGATTCCTCGACTAAAATATACAACCAACAAATGAGGTTTCATGGAACTGAAACAAACTAATAACTTATTCATAGTTGTGCGATAACTTTTTTATAAATATATCGAAAGTAATATTCTAGAGCGGCCTATATCCGCAGGTTTTTCTCTGCATATGAATGTGTTGTGGTCATAATGTGGTCCCTCTAGCAAGGTATTTCCCCCTTTCTTTTTGCATAGTTATTCTCCTAATGAGATTATTTATCACGACTGCCGATGAAGCTATGTGAGGTCCAAGTTCCAACTCTTAACGAGCTCCTATTCCTAGTTTTAACACATTGACCAATGGTCAACAGTCATATCTTTACTTCAGTAAAAAGAGATATAGTGGTATATTTACCAACACCTAGATTTTGTACTGCCACCAACTTGTTGCCAAGGGTAGGACGGTAAGAGAAGTCCTGAAATTCGGGAGCGCGCCGCGCGCAGGCCAAAGCTTTGGCCGAAGGACACAAATTTGAGTTAACTAAAACCGAAAAGTTCCGGTCCTAATGCTAATTTGAAATGGGGTTTTTTTAAAAAAATATATATAGGAAACGAACTAATCCTCACTCTAAATTTATAGGACACATTTTTTCAATAATCTTATTCATAAATATAGGATGTATATTATATTTCAATATAAAATTAATGTGATGTTTTCTTTATAATCCTAATAAATATATAACTTTATTTACTATTCTCTATATACATGAATTGAATATATTGCTTAAAGATGATAATAATTAGAGATAATCTAACCATTTTCACTATCTCCTTAATCTATATGACAAGAAGAAATACACCTATAAACTTAGACGGATGGGGTACTTTTAAAATTACTTGTCAAGACATAAATATTTCATCTTCTTGGTTTTAACTAGTCGAATTTGTAGGGTAGCTGGTCGGCTAGATATTTTTATTTGTTACACAGGTCCAATATTTATTATTAAAAATAAAGTTATATGTCTTGTATAACTGTAATAACTCTAATGTGTGTGTGTGTGATTATATGCACCATTTTATGAGCCCACCAGATAAACAGTGTAGACCGTGGTTATTTATCTTGTTAATGTGAAAATTTCTAGCTTCCCATACAAAAATAAGTTTTTTTTCAACATCACTTAATAGATATGAAACTTGTTTTAGAAATACTGATTTTATTAAAAAAAGACAGAAAACATGTGTAAGTTACTCCCTCTATTTTTGTTTACTTTGCACTGTTGAACTTCATTGTCTTTAAACAATAATTATTTTCTAAATTTTAGATTTATCGTATTAAAAAATATTTTTAGATTTGTAATTAGAAATACTTTCAAAAATATTGTACTTCTATAATATTTTATAAACATATTAGTGTAAAATATGGCATATAAAGTTTAATATTCTTAGAGACCACAAAAGGTGACAGTCACAGTACTGGCAATCAGAGGTAGGATTACTGTAATGTAATGGATGAATTCTGGCCGAATCGGGCCAAAGCTCGCCAGATTGCAGCTCTAGCCACGGCCAAAACAGATGAACGCAGTTGTACTGCACTACTGGCAGCGCAACACACGTCAGAGACGTACTGCACTGTCTACATTTGTACAATCACTTCCTGTTTGGTTGGTGCCTAAGCTTGTCATGCTTAAGCTTAGGCAATATGTGGCTGCCACAGAAAGTGTGACTAACAAAATCGAAGCCACACTTGTGGCAAAGTTTGGCAAGAAACTGAGTCTATGACGTGTGGGACCGGGTGCTAAGAAAGTGTGGTATGCCACATTTACGTCAGTGAACCAAACAGCTACCTAAAAACTGTGGCACGCCTAACTTGTGGCTAGGCAACTTCTGGTCATGAACCAAACAGGAATATTCAAAGTGTTGAGTTAGACTAGTCAAACCTCGTTATCTTTAACTAATAAGTGTTTTTAACATATTTAGATTTATTTTTAGATTTATCATAACAAATGCTTCCACAGTATTATACTTTCGTTATATTTTATAAATGTATTAGTATAAATTAACAATCAAAATTAACCTTGTAGACCATGAAAAGTCAACGGTGCCAAGTATTTGCAAACGGAGGTATTATATTATAAAAAGAAAATTATGGGTGTTATCAAATTTGCGCACAAGGTGCCTACATGTCAATTATTCACTAAAAAAAACCATGCATGTTCTGACCAATTTGTAACTTTAGGTCAGTAAACTGTAGTAAATTAAAACACCAAGCACATGTCAAAGACAGCAACAGCATGATACTGGCAACAATACAGATTTGTCACGTTTATGGGTACTAATAATAAAGCAATAACTAATACAAATGTGGCCTATGTATATTTGCTAGTACATGAAATTACGGCATGGAAATGTGTATATGTTTCTTGTGTAGGGTTCCTGTACTAAAGCATGATACCCCTAACCAAAAGAGAGCCATAGCTGGCTGTTGTCTGTGTCACCAGCTTGATCAAGTCAGCAAAGTCTCCTTCTCATCTCATCCCCATGGTCATGATCCGAAAAAATAATTCACATCACAAAAGAATGTGCTTTTCCTTGCCTTTCTGCCGCTGCATACGCGTGTGGACATGTGTGGAGAAATTGACGTAAAATATTTGACAATGCATGAATACAAACTCACACTATGCTCCTAAAAGACGTTTTTTCTAAGGCTGCTAGGCTCTACCTAATGGCTACGGTGGGTCCTGCTCGAAAGAGGTTTTTTGAGTTGTTTATGCCTGAAAAGTACTGTAGCTAGCTATAAAATATTGTAACTGGCGGAGACTTATTTAGCAAAATTAAATTTAAAAAATTAAAAATAGGAAAAATATGTTAGCCCATCATGTATAATGCAAACAAATACGGAAAAAAGAACTAGCAAAAAAGCTTTAAAAAGCCAAAAGTATAGAAATAGACGAAATTTATGGATAGTGCAAAATAAGCGAGAAGTTCAAGTCGAAATAAGCGGGGCCTAGTGTCTCAAAGATGGTCATTTGTTGTTTTATCATGGGATTGCGGTGTGCATATATGCTGCCTGCTTTTCTGCCCGTTGTGTGCATTTTATTAAGGGGCAAAGTGGCTTTACTTCTCTTCTATTATCAAGGCTCAAGAGTGCATGAAGACAGTGTGCACTGCTACTTTAGGGTTCAGATTTTTTTTTAGAAGAAGAAGTTTCAATTTCTGTGCACCATCAGCCAGAGAGGAGATGAAGATGAGATGCTTTTGGCAGCCTGTTTAAAGAATCGCTCGTGTTCTTTTGTGCACTGCTTCTCGAAGCGTTGAACCGCAAGATTTCCAAAGCAAGCAGTAATTGTACACAGGAGGTAACGCCCGGCACGGAGAATGGACGGTCAAGATTTCAGCTCAAGGTAATGTCGTCGGATTTCCAGATGCAATGGTACGCACATGTACAATACAGCATCTGGTACCACTGCTTTCGAGGGATAACTACAGGTAGAATGACAAGGACACCACTGTTTAATTTTCACCAGGTATACGATATCTCACTTTCACCATGTATACACTATTTTGCACAACGAAAATAGTAGTGCAAGATAACGCAAATATGGACCAGGCTAGTTTGTTGATCGTCAAGCTCGACATGATTGCACGGATAATCGAGAGAAGCTAGCTGATGCAAACCAGCCGCCATGACCAACCTCAACTGCGAGAGCTGGTCCATGGACGCACAGATGTGTATGAATGTGTCGCTTTTCACATGGGTTCGTTACTAAGTGTTCTTTTTTTCTGTGGCAGTTGGTTTTTTGTTATACTTTTTAGGTATTTGAATTTTTTTATACTTTTTAATATGACAACAGACGATGAAAATATTAATATATATGATTTTGAACCTGAGAAGCTATTTAGGAAATTGACTTTCAAGAGAGCGACCTGTTTGGACATTTTTTTATTTCTAAAAAAGCCAAAATTAAAAATCAAAGGCAAAAAGAACAAAACCAAAGTCTCCCCGGCCAAAACTTCACTTTCTCTTTCTTCCTTTGCCACAAACTATGGTCCCACGTTCACTTCAATTTGGTATACTGTATTAGAATTTTTTAAAAAAAATAAACCAATTTTAATTCAATTCGTGCAAATAAACCAATTGTTTTTTACAGGAATAACTCTCAATCACAAGCACACCGAGCAACTAGGATTCACGCTTTGGCCCTACGACTACGGCCAAGTTGCGTGCTGGCCACGTAGCTGAGGCGCAGTCGTGGGCTGGTCAAAGAAGAGGGTTATCGATAGGTTCATCGACTAACCCACAACCACAGCTAGGCTCCACCTAGCGCTGGATTACGACTAGTGTTTAGCTTCGACTAGCACTCGGTTACGACCAGCGCCAAGTGCTAACTAGTATGTACATCCTGGTTGAAGGTGACTTAGACCCAATCAAGGGTGACGGTCTAGTTGGAATCGACCACTGGTCGTGGCCGAGCGCTAGTTGTAAGAAGTTACACACTAGTTATGAGTAGCTATGATCTAATCAGAAAATTTTACATCCTGGCTGAAAGTGACTTCAACCTGGGCAAGAGTGATGGCCTAATCGGAATCAACCACTGGTCAGAACCGAGCACAGGTAGATTAACCTGCCAATGACCTTCTCATTTGGCCGGTGTGCGACTAGGCTTCAGTCCACAGGCCCACCGTGCTTCTTGGCCTCAGTCACTCAGCCATAACGTGACCGGGTCTTTAGTGGGTCTACGGCTGAGGGCTATTTCTTTTAAAAAAAACAGATGATTTATTTGCGTAAATTAAATTAAAAATTGGTTTATTAAAAATATGCTACTGTATTACGCTTTTGTGTTTTGGGTCTAATCTGACTGTGCATCGGGACCCCTTGACAGCCATGCATGACGTCTGATACATGGCTAGCTAGACAGGAACAGAAAAACGTACAGATGAGTGGATGGGATATTTTGGACGGTGTTAATCGACGCATTTTTCCCGGTGTGTGCAACTGTGCGTGCCGGTTACATTCATCGCGAAATTCGGCTGATTTGTTCTGATTTCGGCGGGTTTACCTGCAAAACCCGGTATTTGCTTTGCCTCCGAACCGTGCGCGCGCCGTCGTCGTTTCCTTGTGCCGTGGCTGTGCAGTGCCACCAGCACGTGTGCCCGACGGACGTGCCTGGAGATTTTTTAAAATAATATTTTTTATTAATATTATAAAAATATAACATCACTTAAAAAGTACAAAATAATCTACAGTCGCAGTTCCAAATAGCGTCACATCTCTATCGTCATTCCAATTGACGACAATCATACATGGAGTTTTACGTGGCAGCGTGTAGGTTTCTATCACCAATTGAAATGACGACAGAGTTTCTAGTACCAATTGAACTGGCGATAAAAACTCTGTCACCAATTGGTCGATAATTGAAATGGCAATAGAGTGACCAATCGTCAATTCAATTGGTCGACAGAGGATGTGGAGACCTCCGTCGCCATTTGAATTGACGATTGGTTTCTCTATCGCTATTTCAATTGGCGACAGAACCCGTGGCACGGACGTGATATTTTATCGTACTTTCAAATGGCGACAGAGCATTGTTTTATAATTTTTGAAATAGTGATATGTTGTAGCAATATTAATAAGAAAATATGTTATTTAAAAAATCCGTGCCTGGACCGTGATGATCAATGAGAACCTGTTCTTTGTTTATAAATATAAACATGGATTACATAGTTAAAGTTACCACCTATTTGACCCTGCTCTTTGTTTCAGGGGCATGCAACTGGTAGCAAGAGAAGTAATTAACCGTAATTGAAAAGTGCATTCCATGTGATCCATCTGCGTTGAATTCTTCGCTCCATGCTCCACTAGATTCCCCACGGTACAATGCAACAGTTCATTAAACGAACAAACACTACTATAGGCCAAGCAGCCCTGTCTGTCTTGGTGGGCGATGTGGGGCTGGCAATCCAGCGCCCACGAACGCGGCCGCCAGCACGCACAGCCGCGGATGCATGCACCGGCCGGCGTGGTCACGGCACAGCAGGGCAGGCCGCGTGCGTGCGCATCCTACGGAAAAACACGGCGTTTCACCGCGAGGTCCCAACCAAAGGCCGCGCGCGTCCATTTCCATGCGCCGGACCACGCCGTGCATGCCGAATTGCCGAGAGATCGAGCACGTACCTACGTGACGTGCGTGCCCGTCTTAGCCGCTGACGCGCGAGATGGACCGCGGGCGGATAGTTATTTACTTAGAGCAACTCCAAGAGATGGGCTAAAATATCCCTTAAAACAAATTTTGGTGATTAGTGAAACAAAACCCCCTCCAAAAGATCCCCAAAACCACCACTAAAAATTTTAACACCCCCAATATCTCACCCCACCGGAGCCAAATTTGGCCTCACCCCACGTGTCCCCAATCACCGTTGCTGCGCGTGAGTAGGCGATTCCGCGCCCAATTTTTTTTTTCCTTCGCGCTGCGGGAGACCTACCTGAGGGCGTCGGCAGCTTCCTCCCCGCCGGCGCGGCTCCCCACCGACGCCTCCACTGTTGGAGCACGCTGGCCGCCTGCGCCTCTCCGCCGGCCGCCTCCAGGCACATCCCCTCTG
Source organism: Dendrocalamus latiflorus (assembly GCA_017311315.1). Lineage (NCBI taxonomy): Eukaryota > Viridiplantae > Streptophyta > Magnoliopsida > Poales > Poaceae > Dendrocalamus > Dendrocalamus latiflorus. The sequence continues at coordinate 4,706,278 of CM029663.1, forward strand.
GCCGCGCACAGGCGCCTCCTCGCCGGCCGCTGCGCGTCTCCGCTGGCCGCGCACATCCCCTCCGCCCGTGCACAGACACCTCCTCGCCGGCCGCTGCCCATAAGCCCATGTAGCAGATTTAAAATATTTAGGGGACCAATTTTGGGGATGACTGTTGGAGCAAAAGAGTTATATTGATCCCCAACTTTTTGGCATGTCCCCTAAAATGAGATTATAGGGGATCAAATTTAGCCCATCTTTTGGAGCTGCTCTTAGGGTGTGTTTGGTTCGTGGATGGAGGTTGCATCGTATATCCTGGATGAGTGGATGCAGGCTGAGTGGAATTGTATTTCAGAAAAAGAAGATGTTTGGTGAGACTGTATGAGCGGATACAAAAAAACTGAGATGCTGTTTGGTTGCCTGTATGAGCGGATGCAGTCTACCAAACCTGAGAGGCTGACACGTGGGATCGCATAAGATACACTGCATCCACTCATCCAGGATGGCTAGTGAAGCTCATTTTGAGCGTATCCACCCATCCAGGATGAGGGCGTATTTTTGCATCCGCTCATACAGGCTGTATCCGCTCATACAGGCAACCAAACAGGCTCTTTCTCAGATTATACGGATCCACCCATCCAGGACGAAGGAGATTCAGGCAACCAAACACACCCTTATTGAACTTTGGCCCCGTTTGGCACGGCTCCACTTCACAAGTGGAGCTGTTTTTTTTTACTTCACAAGTGAAGCTGGGTGAAGCTACTTTTTTCAGCTCCACCCAAGGAGCTACTTTTGTCTCAGCAGGTTTTAAGGGACTCCTTGTGTGGAGCTATTTTGTTGTACCCCGTTTGGCACAAAACGGCTCCAAACAGCTCCAGGAGCCGGTGGTGGAGCTGTGCCAAACGGGGCCTTTGTCACAAAGTTAGTTGATATTATAAAATTTAGAATTCGTTACTATCTACTAAATTATTGATGAATATAAAGGTGCAAACATAATGAATAATTTCCGTTCGACCGACTGACCGAAGACTCATGAAACGAATATGAAAGGGGTAAATGGTATTAATATGGAAAGGGTAAATAGGTATCTGTCATTATCTATGTCCTACTCTGTAGAAAAACATGGAATAAGATACGGGATGAGTGATATACGTCCGTATATATTTGCATGTCAAGTGATATAAAGAAGTATGTTGCGGCTTCACTTAGGAACAAAATAACATACAGACGGATTGCTACATCTAAACATGTAGGAAATACTGAGTACTCTTCCTTTGACATCTTGGTGATTGGTCTTTCTATTCTCACTTTGATTGCACCCTACTGTCCAATGTTCTGTGTAAGATTGCAAAAGAAATATATAATTTTCGTTCGACCGACCGTCCGAAGGCTTATGGAACGAATACTGTAGAACCGGATAGGCAACAAAGAGGGGTGAATGGTGCCTTAAAAAAATTTTCTATGCATTTACTTATCCTATATTCCGATAGCTACAAAATTATAAAGATTAGAATAGGAATTCTACTTGAAAACCAAAGATCACAGAGCTGAGCGCGACCTGATCAAAAATCAACGTGACCGGATTTCGACTACCAGTCGGTAATCAACGTGGTCGGAATTCGACTACAGTAGGAATCAACGGGGTCGAAATTCGACACTAGTGGTCGACAACCAGAGAGTGGTCAAAAACCGATGTAATCAAAAACCAACGTGTTCAAAAGCTAGCGTGGTCGAAATCCGACTCGGGTAGTCAGAGACCTTTTTCAGTTTGTTGGAAGGTTCCACCAAAACTGAGACAATGGATACAACTTGCTTGTAGGTGAATGATGACTAAGATGAGTCTAGATATATTCCAACGTGTCACCGCAAATTAGAACACCAAAGAAGTCAACTTAAATATCCTCAGATCAAGAAAACACACTTTTAGCCCAAATCAAGCAAAACCAAATTTTCTTGATATACTTGTTATCAAACTTGCAATGATTCACACAACAGTATCCTGGACCTTCTCACATGGTACTTCAAATACAGAACGGATAAATGGGTATCTGACATTATCCGTGTCCGACTTTGATTCTGAGAAAAAAATACGGAATAAGATATAAGATGAACAATATTCGCCTATATCTATTTTGATTATACCTATAAATAGATACGTTGATATATATATATATACACACACACACACACACACAGTGGCGTAGCCAGGATTTGTAGTTATGGTGGTCCATTGTCTAAAATTTATTTAACCGCTATAAATTTAACATGTCGGTACACAAGTATATGAATTACGAAATGCAATTAAGGGAAAAAGGACATACGAACTTCATAAAATAGACGAATATAGCTTTCTTAACATAGAATTGAAATATTACATACCCATAGTAGTTGAAGAACAGTACGTCACTACTTCTTTTTCTTGTCAGGATATAAAGAGAACATCACATTAATTTTATATTAGAACATTAAATACATTCTATATTTATGGACAAAGCTATTTAAAAAATACATTTTATAAAGGAGTAGATCAGAAGAGTTTGCTTGCGTGGGTAACTTCCTGAAAGCCGCATTTGGAGCAAACGCAAGCTAAGACAACAAATACCTACCTCGGCAAATTTACGAGACCGTTTACACCGACTTCTGTTCACAGAAGAAAGAAGGTAATATAAATATTTAACTTTCTAAAATAATTTCTCTATTTCTCTCATCCTGAAAATAAGTTATGGGACACAGACATATCACTACCTCACTCTTCTCGCTCCTGTCTCGCACACGCATCTCTTTTTTATTTTCCCCACCACTCGTATCCTCCCACTAAAAGCTTTTTTAGTCATTACTATTTATTTTAGCTAAAAACCATCAACTGTCGTTCAATATGAACATGCCAAGCTAGTCATCGATTTTATTGTACATCTAGATGCCAAGCTAGCCAACGATTTTACTGTACATCTAGATTCCTAAGTTGCGTGTCATTAACTTGACACATATAGAGCAAATTAAATGATTTAGCGGGAGGTAAAATGTAGCTGTGATTCAACAAGTTTTTGCATTATGATCAAATACATGAAGGCCTCATTATCCGAGCGCAGGGTGGTCCGCAGCCCACAGGGACCACCCTGTAGCTCCGCCAGTGTGTGTGTGTCTATATATATATATATATATATATATATATATATATATATATATATATATATATATATATATATATATATATATATATATATATATATATATATATATATATATATATATATATATATATATATATATATATATATATATATATATATATAGGAAAATTATCTTTTACACCCGGGTGTAATTACACCCACCTCTAATATACCACCTAAACGAACTTAAAATACTCCTTTATCACTTTAGATATACTCGTATACTAATTATAAGATACTCCAATGTGAACCATACGAAAAAATTGCAAGGGAGACTATAGTTTTTAGCATATTTTGTAAATACCTTCATATACACACATAAAAAGGAGTATGTCTAAAAAAAAGTATATACCACTTCTGAAAATTTGTTCATACCACCTAGATGGTCTTAAATACTCGTATACTACACGTACATACCCTCTATTACGCGAGATACTCCCTACGTTGTGAGATATGACATAGGTTGTAATTACACCCGGGAGTAGAAAAGAGGCTTATATATATATATATATATATATATATATATATATATATATATATATATATATATATATATATATATATATATATATAAAGTATGGTATTCTCATGTTATTTCTATTCTAGTTCCGTCACCCGCCCCGGTCTGATCCGATTTTACCGAGAGGTGATTTGAGGTGATGACTAGCAGTACACGACGCAAGTCATTGATGGAACGTAGCCAACCAAACGCATCGCCCCTACCCTGCCTAACTAGCAATAATGTAGGGCACATAGGAGTATAGGACACGAGTGACCAACTCAAGTGGGCGTCTCCCCGAGAGCACGAGTGTATGGATATGATCTTTTCGGTTATATGTGATAGTTTTTTATTCTAGCATAAATATAAATACAAGAGTTTGTATGAATAAACTAAATAACGATAGGTTAATAATCCATATCGAAAAGTTGTTTCGATAAATTACTTCAACAAGACGGTAAAGAAGATGTCCAATTTATTTATTTAGAAAAAAATCATAAGTTATGTCCCCTCATTTCCTTTTGTCTTTGAGCTTATCTGGGTGAAAAAAAAAAAATCTACACCTAGGCCTGATCGGGCGAAATTAGCGATTCGATGTTTTTTTGTGGGCGCATACTGCAGTGCGAGGCAAGTAATTTCTTAGGTAGGAGTGCATTCACTGGCTAGTGGGCCGCCAAAATTCCGCCCCGTCGGTCATCGGTGCATAAAACCCAACAGCTTGCCAGCGTTCGCAAAAGCTTCGGAAACATTTCCGAGTTGTACACGCCGCAGCGACATACGTGTATAGCGTGCGTTTCACTAAAGACGTACATTCGTGTATACGTATAGTGTATGATATAAATATGGTATACGTGAATATACGCCATTCTTTGTAATTAAAAAAAAAAGAGAGGCAGACGGCAGGGACACGCACAACAACTAACTATGTACGAGGGGAGCGACCGGCCAACGAGAGACGCACAACCACCGTGTATGAGGGGAGCGACCGGCCAACGACCATGCAAAGTCTTTCCTGCACCGGCCATATGCAGTGCAGCCCCCAACAACACGCCGGCCTGCGACGAACAGCTACTACTGCTCAGATATATATGCATCTCACCACTTCGAACAGGGGCGGACCCACAAGGTATACCAGGTGGGCCACGGCATACCCTGGGAGTCTACGCCTCCGCACACTCCTCCAACTCCGCCGCCTCCTTCATCAGGTACGCTCGGGCGCAGCGCTTCTGGACTCCCCCTTAGGGTTTTGCTTTGCGGGGCTCGGGGCTGCCCCGATTGGGTGCGCTTTGGTTAGGTTTCGGGGTTAGGATCAGATGCGCTTGTTGGATGTTGCGCCTTTTGTTTTGTTAGATCCGACGTGCTATTTGATTTGGCTGCTCTGGCTGAGTCTCGAACGTTTGCTCCGATTCTTATGGTTCCTGTTGTTGCTATTGGTATTATGCGAGGGATCAAGTGGGAATTTTTGGAATTTTGTGCACACAGAGATTGATCTGTTGTGATGATTTGATACAGCTGCCAAATGTTGCTTCTCTTTTCTTTGAATTTTTGTGATTCGATGTGTTTTAGTGAGTTCAACCACCTAAGTTAGTTCAGTTCTTGTTTTGTTTGTCTGCCGTGTGATCAGGCTGGCATTCAGGGAGCGTTAAGTGTTTTTTTCTTGATCCAATAATGGCATGTAACAAGCATTGCGGTGGATGCAATGTATTTATTTATTTTGGAGCATAACATTTCATGAAGCACTTGCATCACAATCATTTGTGTGTTGAAATGCATTGGCCAACACACATTATACTATGGAAATAAGAATACCATGGTCAGATATCCTTCAATTCTTTAATTTTCTGTTTTCTAATGGGCTACTCTTTCAGGTTTGACTCTCTTACATTTCGACGGACCCAGGAGTCAGCAGTTAAGCATGAGGCAATGCAGCAAAAGACAGGATTAGTAGAGGCTATTATTGTTGAGATCCAGGACAAAGACAAATTTGGGGGGGGGGGGGGGCACTCTGATGCAATATGCTGCACCCCTGAGCTTGACAAGGAGAAGTCTTGTAAAGTAGGTGAAGTGATTATACGGCCAAATCCTGATAATCCGGACTGGCCAAAAAGGATCCAGACATTCTTTGATGGTAAAAATGAAGAAACTTCCATAGTGACTCAAAGTGTATCTATAAACAAGACAGGGATGTATTACCTCTACTTTATGTTCTGTGACCCTCAACTCAAGGGATTGAAGATTACAGGCAGGACTGTCTGGGAAACATCAATGACTTCTCTGGAAAAACGAGGTTATTCCTAGTGTTGCCTGTTGCCATTCCTAGTGAAAAACATGTTATCTATGCTTAGTTGGATCTATCCATCGTGCTGTTACTATAAAGTATTGTTCCCCAAACTGTGTTCCTTTTGGATATCACATAGCAATTTTTGGTCTTTCTGAAAGGAATTACAAGGCCTCATGCTGCAGCTGTTTACTTTATAGTAAAACCTGTAGCTAGTTATACTTTATGCTAAGCATCCAATCCAATACTCCATTGTGAGCGTCTCTTTCAACAATCAACATTTGTGTTACATGTTCAATGAAATTGGTTGATTTACTTTGAAAACCTATATCCATTCAATTTTTTGTCATATCTCCTGTGCTAACCTGGCTCAAATTACATTACAGCTGCGAAGAAGCATGGCAAAACCTGAATTATATCGGAAGTTTGCGAATTATCTAGCTATGTCAGTGCTTATCTCAATTGCTTGGATTGGCTATGAGGTATGTCTTGTGTCCATTCTATCGTTCCTATTTTGGAATAGAGCAGCAAATGGCGAATGAATCAACTCTTGAGGTCCTTTTCCCCCTTCTACATGATGCACATTTATAGACTTATCATATGATCGTTAAACAACAATTGTCTCATGCTAATTGTTGAAAAATATATAAACAAATGATGAATCAACTCTTGGGTCTTTTCCCACCTTCTATATTTTACAATTATTTACCGAATTAGCAAATAGATTTGCTGAATTGTATATAAAAATTTTGGTGTGGCATACCCTTTGGTAAAATCCTAGGTCCGCCACTGACTTCGAACACGTCACACGGTTTCTACCATTAACTGGTACTAGTAGCCAGTACTGCTGCTGCTGGGTGCCGTTCCAGTCTTGCAAGTCATCCATCATCAGTAATATGAACGGGCATTCAGCACTGCTGCTGCTGCTACACTCGCCCGTGATGGAGTAGATATATATCTCGGTCAATATATGCATCAATCGCTTGCTTAGAGCAAGTCGTTTTTCCAGAACGTTTTGACCACTCTGGAGTATTGGTATACTTTCGCAAGCGGCCAAAAATATTCAGGAGTGGTAATCAGTCGCCAAGGAAACTGATAATTGACGGCTCATCAAAAGGACTGGGATGCCTTTCGAATCGATCTGCGACCACAGGAAGAAAGAAAGCAAAAAAACAAAAAGGGAATGGATGCTAGCTTAGATAGATAAGGCCGAGGTCGAACTGGCTTATAAGCTGTGACTTCTATATTTTTTTCTTGTACTGAATCGATTAAAAATGTACTGTAACAACTGTTAGTTTTTTTACACAATCAAATTAGAAATAATAAAATAATAAAAACGTTATATCATCATGGATAATATAAAAGAATAAGAGGTAAAAAGCAAAAAGTAAAAAAGCCTAAAAACCAAAGAAAAAAGAAGATAGATCCTAAGAGCATATGATAAACGCGACAGAACTGTGGAATTGAAGTGTACTGGTCAGAGGCAAAGTCACCCATGCATGCGCCAGTCAGCTTTGCATGGCTCACTCGCGCGTGCGTACGTACGTGCATCGATCCAACTTAAAGACTTCAGAGATGCTTCCTTTCCATCTCATGCTTTTAAGTACCGATAGCACTTCATCTTGCTAGATATGCTTTTATGTACTAGTACTGCTAAGTACTAACCATATAGCTAGCTATTACACTGGTACGTACTTGGTGGTAGAAAGGTCGTAGATCAATTATTAACCACAACACATGCTTGCACGGTCCCTAGATCACACAAAACAACACCATATACTAATGCATCTTTCGGAACGTATAGCAAGGCACCAATAATCTAAAGAACCCAACTTGGCCACATTTAAATAAGGCGATGGAAGTACTGCTAATTAACAAATGGACTGCGTTCTAGCTGCTAATTAACAAATGGATTGCGTTCTAGTTATACCTCTCCGGCCTCCAACATCATTATTGACTAAGTGACTTGTTTGAGCTAATCTAGGCACACATATGTGATGCGTGAAAGCTAACTTTACGTAGTATAGTGTTGCTTTATAAAAAGGAAACTTTGCAAAAAGTGGGTTAATATTTGTCAAAAGTAAGTGACTAGTATCCACGTAATCAAAATATCCCCTCGTCGACTCTCAGGCATCTCCGATGCTAGCGGCAAGCTTTATTGTTATGTTCGACAGAGAGAACGTGTCAAAACTTGAAATATCGATGCTTGCATACATGATTGTTTAGGGCATATATAATAGTTTATTTTTAAATTTATCTTTAAGACTTTTATCTCATGCTAAAGATAACACTAAAGATAATACCTCTAACAATAAATTATTATTCTTAACTATTTTATATTATTTTTACCATAACTTGCTGCCTCACATACCCTTATTATTTACGCTATTTTATGGGCTCAAGTCATCTATTGCATAAGATACAGTATATTATCTCTCTTCATCTTCTTTTTCTTTTATATAATATTTTACTTATTTAATATAACTAAGAGATAGCTAAGATGATATTAACGAAGATGCACTTACGAATTTTTGGGAGTACGTGGCCAGGTATAGAAGAGATGCTACATTATTGGAAAGTGCTTTGCCGTGCAAATTCACTGCACACCTCATGATCAAACTGGTCCCTTGATCCACCGGGAAGGGCAAAGAATAACATGAACTATGCTTTAATTTGTGAGAGATTTGTTTATTTTAGCTTTTGATGGTATCTAGAGCTAGACCCTCAAAGGAAGAGCTAGGGTACTTGGCTAGTAGTGGCAGCACAAAGCCAGCATACATGGCGTCTTCGGCACGAGAGACGCGGCAGTAGACTAGCAGCAGTACCTGCGCTCTTAATTAATCAGCTTTCTTTTCTCTTAACTTGCTTATTAATCAAAACCTATGCAACGTGCACGTAATTAACCCACGTAACAGCTGCATTTGATTGTGCCACTAGATGCCCTTGAACTTGAAGCATGGTAAGCTCCAGCTTCAGTGTACCTTCTTTTTTAATTTTTTCGATCAACTTTACTTTTTTTTTTCTTTCTCAGGACCCGTTTTGAACGCGATGCTGCATTCAATTCCTTCGACACCTTCCACCAGCATTGCGTTGCATTGCATATGAATACCATGTAACCCTACAGGAATACGAAATTAAGAAATGAATGGCTCAAAAGAGGTGTTTAGAGGTTTGATAGGAATTTTGTAGGAATTCAAACAGAAAGAGAGAGGGTATGTGTTATTAAACCCCTTTCAAGCAGCTTCAAGTCTTTAACATAGTGGAATTTTCTAGTGGATTTGGTGATCTCCACTTGGAAAATAAATTCTGGAATAAGAACATGATAAGCCTTGTAAATCAAAGCTAAAGTAGTCCAAAGCGAGAGGGGAAGCAGCTCTTAACTGACGGCAGGAACAAGACATGAATAATCGTTCTGAAAGCAGTTCCGAGCGTTCCATGTTGCGTACAAAGATTAGAGTTAGGACAAACGCAATACATCACATATATAAGAACTACGTACTCACAGTTTACGTGTTGTTGCGTGTGGACTGTCGCATGCAGCTGCATACAGATGTATGTACTTACTTTGGCCAACTTTTGTAGGTCAGTAGTATTATAATATTCATGCATGTTGGTGAACACCAAACCGGTTTAATTTAGTTGTTTCGGTTGGTAAGTACGTGTTCGTGGTCCAATAATTAACGTTGCTAATGGATCTTAATAAATTTATTTACCTACGATTATGTATGTATGTGGTCCGCACATACATGCGTACGTGCGTGTGCGTGCAACTGGCCTGCCGGTATCCTAGCTATTACTCCGCACACTGACAATAAGAGCTTATAGAGCTCTTTTAGAGCAAGTACAATAATGATCTTATAGTCAAGTTAGTCAGCATTTTTGCTGATGTGGAGAAGAGAAGAGATGAGAGAGATGAGAGCTTGGCTCTCATGCAAGCAACAAGCTGGGCAGGGGAGCCTATGCAGTGGTGGGCCAAGATAATAAATATATGTGAGGAGGAATAGGAAAGAGAATGTGAGACATGGTACCACATAATAATAAAAAACCTTTTGTAGACAAATAGAAGATAAATTATTGTATAACTTGGCTCTTATAATTTGACTTATAGCCAAACACTTGGCTCTATTATTGGACTTGCTCTTATGATACTTTAAAATAAATATGAGTCATTCAATCTTTACGATTTAATAATTCTGATTAGTTATGATTTAGTTATAATACCATCTATACTAGTAGAAGTAGAATCAACAAAAAGGTAAAACTGTAAATGCTGCACATATCCATCATGCGGCCGTGCTCCTCCAGGTCCAACGCCGTTTCAAGCTCGCCGAAACAGACTCCCGTCCAGTTGTATCCTGATTCCTAAACTAGCCCACCTTGCCCAATCAAGTTCAACAAGAGTTATCAATCATGTATAATACATGGCGCTGAAACATGATCACCCGATAAGTAAATGCATGCACTTATCTGGTATCAGATAAAACACCTTGTCCCTGAGCAATCTCAGTCTCTGCAGAACGAGTGTCTCGATGATGGCAGGGTCACTGTGGTGCTCGCAACAGTCAACAACGATCGTGGCAGCCTGACCGTCCTTACCTTGTTCCTCGAACGCATTGATGAAGTGGATTGCCATGAAAGGAGGCACCACGATGGTCGTCACCTACAAGAACAATAAATCATAGCCTAGCTGGGAGCACTCACAAGAACAATGGAAGTATGTGGTGGATTACTGCGTTCTAAAGACACAACAAAGATGTGGGCTTATAGTTTTGCTCGTGGACTTGCACATGATGTGCACGTAGCTCCCGGGTGTGGGGAGCAAATTGAAGGCATATATAGAACTAGACCAGCTCGGACTTGAACAGGTTTGTCAACGAGTACCGGAGCGGCATCTCGAGCACGACAACGTAGTTCACGGTGACGCCGAACAAGTGTATCTACCTGGCGTCGGCTTACCATGGTGTGGGAAGACAAAAGTCATCTATAATACTCTTACAAATCTACGGCAAGATTTTATTTTTACTATTATCTTTCTACTATCAGTATAATGTAATGTAAAAAATCCAAATAATGAACCCTAGCTCTCGATCGTTGGCTCGGACAAAACGTAGATCAAGGGACCACTAACGGTGGCACTATGTTGTATTATTCAACTAACAAAGCCAATTAGATACTGCTAGCAGTGGAACATACGTATAACATATCTCTATCTGCAGGTGTGGCTTAGTTAGGTCGTCGTTTCTTAATCGTTTGACGATGTGTATATGCAAGTGCTATTTATATTCGTCTCTGTTTAAAAAGGCTAAAAGTCAATATGAATATTTGATTTTTTGAAGTATCTTTTCTACTTCTCTCGCTATCGTCTCGTTTTGGGATAAGACAGAGGATCACGGGTACATCACACACCACACTATTCTTTCTTCTATCACACACACGTATCTCGCCCTCATTTTTTCACCGCTCATCTCTTTCTAAAAGCCACATCTTTCAATTATTATCATTCGTTTTTAACTAAAAATCATCAATAAAAACTAATATGAACGTAATACTGCTGTGCTTTAGCACTAATATGAACGTAATACTGCTGTGCTTTAGCAGTAGTGTTACTTATTAAGTGCGTGTGATCAGTCTCAAAGAAAAGCACCACTACTGCTTAGCGTGTGAAAAAGTACAGCTTTCTTTTGTGCACCACGTGGTAAGTTAACTGCAAAATAAAATACTACTAGCCATGCTGCTCTCAATTAAGTACTGGCGTGAAAAATAAAATATTGTCCCCTTTGCGTTGATGTAAACATATATGCTCGATCTGCACATTCTCAGCCAAGCAAATTAACCTTTAGTAGGGCCTGCATCTGTCCCATTTAACCAAAAAAGAAAGTAGTACAAAAAATGCTTTAGCAAGTGAAAAGCAGTTAAGCACTTAACTACCAGGAATGAGGAATCACCTAATACTAACATGAAGTAGTGCTGTAGTGGAGTGAGTTTTGATTGAAATTGTTGTTTTAGTGGTGATCAGTTGTGCTTTTTTTTGTGGCTTATGGCTGAAAGCACTGTAGCTGGCTAAAAAAAATACTATAGCTGACAGAGACTTATTTAGCATAATTAAATTTAAAAAATTTAAAAATATATATTAGCCTATTACGTATAATACAAACAAATACGGGGAAAAAGAATCGGCAAAAAACACAAAAAAGCCAAAAATTCAGAGAAAGACGAAATTTGTGAATAGTGAAAAATAAGCCGGAAGCCAGAAGCTTAAGCCAAATTGATCAGAGCCTTATGTGCAACGACTGGCTAGGGCTCCCAGTCTCCAAAAGGTGTGAGCACCATATGAACACAAGTGCTTATTGAAAAGAGTACTGGAAGCTAGCTGTAGTTCAAGTTGAAATACTATATCAACTCGCGATATGGAAAAGCGACTTACACACCCCTTGTTTCAGTTACCATGCACATAAATATAAACATCTAGAGATTCGAATCAAAACAAGAACATTTATAACAGATGGTATCATGGTACTGGATGACTGATACAGCTAAGCCCACGCACCAAAGCACACTGGAAACATATCCTGCATGCGGCATGCATACACATGACATCAGTGCAAACGTCAAGCAGGCCAACCAACAAAATTAACAACTATGCTGTGCAGGTGTGCATGGATACTCTGATCCTTAGCTCCAAAAGGGGGCAAACCCATGATTTTAAAATAGATAGAGTTAAGATATTATTTTAGTGAAAAAAAGTAGAAATCAATATATAGTAATAAAAATCAAAGTATAAATTATTTGTACTAGAAACAACACCTCAAATAATTTAGAGAAATTATAAAACAATTAAGAAAAAAATTGTTGAATTGAGAATATGGGATTTGGGACTTGAAAATGGGGTGCATTTGTCTTGTTGTCAACGTGCGCTGCTTGCTTTAATTTGCTGTCCTCGGCGGCCTAGCCGTCGCCGCCGTGTGCTCCCTCTCGGGACCCTAGAACCTAGGTGGTCCAGTTAGGCCCTGCTTGGTATTCACCACCACTCGCTTACTACCTTGCATTTAAATTTTGCATAAAACTCAGTTTTAACCAAAACAATTATGCCATCTATTCACCCCCTCTAGTCGCCTGGCAAAAATGTTCGTTTGGGCTCTAACCAAAATTGTTGCGATTACAATAGTTAATGAATTCAAAATTGAAATAAGTCAATTTCGTGTAAAAATGCTCAACTTGATAGTGACTCATTAGCTCAAATCTAAAACAACCACTTAAAAGATAAATAAAAATAATTTGAAGTCAAATTATATCACTTTCAAATGAAGCTCGATAACAGTTTGTTAAAGGTCGATAGCCAGCCCGACCTCCTTGAACCTTCAGTTGGGCTGTAATTTTTGAGATGAATTGGGGAGAGAGATGTGAGAGTGGGTTGGAATCTATTAGAGGTATAAATATAAAGTATTTAGACCCATTTATCAATATATATGACTAATATACCTACTAAATACAAAATATTTCCTTAAAAAAATTTGGATGTTTAACTGAACACCCTTGAACTCCATTAAGACCGCCTTGGCTCCAAACCTCCAACCAATCAGCACTCGGGCCACAGATTTCTTTGCGTAGTTTGATGTTTAGTCTACCCATGTACGGGCAAGTTCTTTTCGACTATATTTTATAGCTGTGGCTGGTGACTTTTGGTTCTAGTGCTCAGTATACCGTTTTGAAAAGGCTGTTCAGATAAGCCGCTTCAAAAGGACAGTGAAAGAGTTGTCCTATTTATTTATTCAAAAAATATAAATTATAAGTTATAAGCCAAAAAGTACCGGGGCTATAAATCCCGTGATAGAGAATTAGCCTGCGTGCGTACGATCGATGCAGCTATGGGCCTGTTCTTTTCAGCTTCTAAAAACTGATTTTCGGTTTTTCTACAGTAACTATCTTTTAAACGGAGTATCTTTTCAAGATAGGGTCTACTAGTTAATTGTAGTACATACTGTACCGACTTTATTTATATCGGTAAAAACCGCACGTGAGGTTTTGTTACTCTGTAATTTCTCATACGAACAACCTAAAAGCAATAAGCCGCAGCTAAAGACTATAAGTTTTAGTAAAAAAGAACATGTGCTTCACTCCGGCATGCTCATGCATGCCATCAGCTCTATTGGAAGCAGGTGTTTGTTGACTTGAAACGGTGAAATTAATTTCGGAGCGAAACGATTCGATGATCCTCGATCGTGAGACTCATTTTCACGTTTATGTTGATCCTCGTTGAAGCCCCTGTCGATATCATGAGCATTTTTCGTATAGCCCGCCATTTTGACCTGAATCATGTCGTTCGTCACTAAGCTAGCTAGCTAGAACCGATTCCACGGCTCAGGAGTAAGAATGATCTCTCGGTTTTCGACGTTCGTGGTTGGCGTTCGTACATAAACTATGCACAGGGAAAAATCTTTGGCTTTGGAAAAAAATTTGTCAGCCAACGAAACAACCGAATGAAAGGAAATTTTGGAATTTCGTTTATATTTTCAGACGAAAATTTCAAACTTTATTTGAATTTTAACCAAATGTAACTAAATTTGGACAAAATTTGAACAAATTTCGAACGAAGCCAAATTCGGCCAAAATTTAACCAATTGTTTTTCCTTTCGTTGGGTAACGAAATGACCAAAATTACCAAAATTTCGTTCCCTTTCATCCGAAATGTTTAACCATGACTATGCATGTGCTGCCATCGTGTAAACCTGCAGGTCGATGTATGCATGTTTAAATCAGGTTGTAGGATCAGGTACGATGAGTCAAAATGGGCGAACGATTCTTTAAAACTTTTTCCTCAATACTAACTTTATGCAGCAGAAACATAAACTCATATGCTCACTAAAGCTAAGAGCTAAAATCCACCAGAGATACTCTGATTCCAACTGGTCTAACTACCGTCCAACAAGCAGTTTGATTGCTAGCCGGACTGAATGCACCGATCTAACCGGTGACCGGTCTGACCAGTTACAAAGAAGCAATGTAGACAACACTGTATATGATCCAAGAAAAAAGCAAACTATAAAACCAGTGATCTAAACGAAGTGAAGCTTGACATAAACTCTTCCTACCATGTGAGAAACCTATTCCTATCATGATCACCAATCACTCTTCCTAGGCCAGTGTCGTGGTTTTGCAAAATCACCAATCCATTCAGTATTGATCATTTTTTTCAATTGCCACCCACCAGTCTTTACAAATATATGATGTCCAATGCATCATCGTCAAGATCGTATACCTGCTCTGTGGAACGTTATCACTTGAAACGTTTAAGTCCTATAGCACACCACATCACACCATAGTATGTGATGCCCAATTACTTGCCGCTAAGATCGTACGCTTGCTCTGAGGAACATCACCATTTGAAATATACAAGTCTAATTGGCACACCAAATGCACACACTCGCCTCTTCACAACCCTAGTTTTCTCCCGTGCTTCAAAGTTTGAAATGCTGCTCCACCTAGACTTACTGACACGCCACAACTGCCAAGCTTTGGTCTTGCCGCTAACCGCAACAATCATCGAAGCACCTGCACATCAAAGAACAAGAAATCGATCCAACCGAAATGACATGTATTTGACTCTTATCAGTAAATCAAATTATGCATAGACACGCTATGACTCACACGTGCATGGACACACTATGATTCACACTTAAAATCAAACCCACCTGGCACAGGACCCGGTTTGACCACGGCCACCAAGCCAGTCAGACCGCCTGGCACTGCTAGGCAGACGCAATGTAAAAGTCGGTCAGACCGCTACGTTCATGTCATACCGTATTTTCTATGATGGTACTACTTTACTAGATCTCAGCTCAAAATCTTCAAAATACTTTCTTTGAAAAATAGTAACCGCCAACAAGGGCCGGTACTACCGCACACTGATTAGACTGTCAATTTCAGAAAGCAACATATCAAAATACAATTTTTAAAAATCAAACTTCCAAAGATAGAAAGACTCACGACCAATCATCATTATGGAACTGCCATTAAATGGTCTTACACGGGTGAAACAGGTACCGCTGCTTAGGGCATCTCCAATGGTCTGAGTCAGCTAGCTATATGCATGTACACATCAGCATATATCCTATGTGGAGGAAAGAGAGTATGCAAAAAAAATCGAGCCAGCTCTTCCTTAAGCACTAGTCTATAACGCCAAACGAGGCAGCCTCTATAAATTCTGTGTGTGCATGTAAGCATCAAATAGTTATCCTTATAGATAGTTCTTTAGGGCATGTCCAATGGTGACTTATGAGCTAGCTCTAAACATATTATTTCATATTTTAATAGAAGAGAGAGAAAAGCTAGCTCTTGATCAAGAGCTAGTCTCATACACACATTCCAAGATTATATGAGGATGTCATGTGGGACTATTCATGTTATGAGCTATGTGCTAAAAGTTAATATCATTGGAGAAGTTATCTTAGAGCTAGTAACTAGCTCATACCATTGTACATGCCCTTAGAATGCTAGCTTTAGTGTGTACTATATAAATGATGTGGAAGTCTTATAGTTAGTTGCTAGTTATATCCATCGGAGGAACTAACAAGAGTGCGTGCAACCAGCTGCACCGTACCGTCACCAAACTAGGCCTGCATCCAATAATTAATAGCTGAATGCCCTGCCTAAGTAGAATCTTTTATTAGTCCTTTGAGCCTTTCAGGTAATGCTAGCTAGCTAGAAAGAGAGTTCGGTGGCTTAGGCCAGTGGCATGCAATGAGGTGTGTGTCAGCGAAAACTTGATCTGATAGGATCGCCGTCGCCGTGAAGTGCGCGGCAGCCGAGCCTTTGTTTTGCCCTTTTGGAGCAGACAGCTAGCAAGCATTGTTTGTTTGCTTGTTTGTCGATTTGTGCGCCGCCCACAAGAATTTTGGCAACTCTTTATTACTCGTGTTCTTTCAAATTTAACTTCAGCGAACATACCCAGCTTAGAGCAAGTCCAATAATAGAGCCAAGTATTTGGCTATAAGTCATGTTATAAGAGCCAAGTTATACAATAATTTGTCTTCTATTTGTCTACAAAAGGTTTTTTTATTATTATATGGTACCATGTCTCACATTCTCTTTCCTATTCCTCCTCACATACATTTATTATCTGAGCCCACCACTGCATAGGCTCCTGTGCCCAGCTTGTTGCTTGCATGAGAGCCAAGCTCTCATCTCTCTCCTCTCTTCTCTCCTCCACATCAGCAAAAATGCTGACTAGCTTGGCTATAAGACCATTATTGGACTTGCTCTTAGTAAATACCTACTAAACTATGGTGCTTAACAGTGCACCTACCGAGCGCCTATGCGCAGCAGCAATGACGGCCAACAATGTGCATAATTTAACTAGTGCCATAATTAGTACTAATCATAATTAATTTGAGCTAATCATGAACTTAATTAAATGCCATACAGTAAATGCACGTCTGTCCCACTGGGGTGGCTCGATAGGTGTCTGCCAAGCTGATGTAGCTCGGTAGACGACGTGTTGAGCTCCTTTGGCTCGGTAGGTATCTGTCGAGTTCGATAGATCTATGAAAGTAGGCTAGATTTATAAAAACGGATGTTTAGTGGCTAAATTTGAAAAGAAATAGTTACGGTACCAGTTATGTGAACAATTCTACACGGCTTCCATCTACGGTGTACTACTATACTAGTCTTCTCAAGTTCTTCAGGAGTTCTGAATCACCTGATCGAGCTGCAGGTACGAACCCTTGCCCGCTACTTGTTGCATCAGATTCATATGGCTATGTTTCAAACGGTTTTAGCTTCTGGTTCTCTTTAGCTTTGGCTTATTTAAGCTAGAAACCATTTAGAGCACATCAGTTTCTAATTTTGGTTTTTTATTATTTTATTTTATTTTTCTCTTATTCCTTTGCATTATTCGTGACGATATAATAGTTTTTTAAATTATTTCTCAGAGAAAGCTAACGGACATTACAGTATAATTTTAACTAAAAACCAAAAGTACTGACTTATAAGTTTAAGCCATAAGTTAGTTTAGCGGATAGATGCGCAATCCAAAGCAAAGATGTCTCCATCTATCTATGTGTCACCCAGAAAAGAGAGATCGGGTGTACGTACGTACCTCGTGCCAGTTTCAATATAGGATCGAGGAATGCAATGCCTTGCATGGTTGTGTCGTACAGCGGCGCATTTGACCTAGCTTTGATTAGAGCTGCCAACATGGTCGGTGAGAAACTGAGTATATATGCATTCAGTTCACGAATCACGACACAGCGTTTTCCACATCCTTCATCAGACAACACCTGCAATAATAATAATAATAACGATAAAAAAGTCGCACAATCCTGGCCAGTAGTAGTACAAACGTGCTGGCAGATGCTCTTGCTTCGTCGTCAGGAAACAGTACGAAAAACCAGAAAACCACCGCGGGTTTACTACTCAGGTTCCATATATCCTGCATGCTAGTAGCTGGTTGGTACTGATCGGTTTCGCACGTCGTCGTCGATACTGACCTGGATTTCGTCTGCCCGGCGCAGAAATGGACTCACAATCACACGATCGAGCGAGCAGCTTGCACTGCTGAGGCTGCGAGAGTGCGGATGCATCGACATCAGCAGCAGTGCGTAATGCCTTCTTCAAACCTCTCGTCCTGAATCGAAATGCTTCCTACTTCCTTACCAGGATCCATGAAAAAGTCGTAATGAGCCTGGACTTTGGGAGGCAATAATATTACTGTTCGATACCGAAATATGCTGTACTTGCGCCAATAGATGGATGGTATCATCAGGCTCCCTACCAGCGATGAGTGGCGGCTCTACCTCGCTGCATGCTGCATGTAACGTGTATAGCTAGATCCTCACCGAACGGACCGTGCGAACTAACAAAATTTTGTAGGACTTTGAGAGCACTGTTCTGTACTGTACATCGTAAAATTGCCACGAAAAATTAATCTTGTGTTCCAACTTGATGGGCCTTTCTCACTGTAAATTTGCTTCGTTTGTACGCGTAGCGAGATGCTCGCTTAGAATCGTGGACTGATGATATTTGGTCACAGATGCAGCTATCACTTTATAAAACTATCCAAATCACCTGCTGTTGTTGGCACAGTGCTTTTGACACTGATTCAGAGTGATACATCACCTGCGGCCGAGTGCAATCGCCTGCAGATCGATCATCCCTGTGGCTGTGACCCCGTACATGCTTGCATGCTGTTGCTTCCTCTTCCTAAATTTCGTGCCTCTTCTCCCCTTCAAGCAATGGCAGGTCGACACACGAAGTCAGAACGACATGTTTCGTTCAAGCAAAAGGAAGAGTCAGAACACTGTGTGTCAAAATAGCGCTCAGAAAATTGTTCGACAAATGAATCGAGTAAACAAAGAGGATGCATGGTAACTGAAAGCAACACCCAACTCACGTGCTACGGATGTTTGCATGTGTCCTATTCAAGGAGACCAACACATATATCACATACAAACGTACAATAATATCTCGCATACAGTAACATAACATACTATACAGGCATTGCAAACGTAAGGCGATCTATACCGTTTTCCCTTGCCCCAATCGGTAGCAACGCTAATTGAGTTTTCAGAGTCACAAGCTGTCAAGCTGAGTGGCTTACTACGTCAAATTAATGGTGGCCCATGCATGCAGAGAGATCTCCTACCCTACCAGTTCTGCCTGATCTGTTCTTTTTGACTGCGCCTTGTGGCTTTTGGGCTGTTTGTACAAGAGATTACAGAGTAACAGAAACCCACGTGCGGTTTTTACCGATATAAATAAAGTCAGTAAAGTATATACTACAATTAACTAGTAGATCCTATCTTAAAAAAAATACTTTGTTTAAAAGCTAGTTACTGTAGAAAAATCAAAAGCAGCTTTTAGAAACTGAAAAGAACAAACCCGCTGCTGGCGTAAGTGCTTGTGCATAAACGAGTTTACCTGTCGCTGTAACTCAGACGTACTCGGATCCAAGCAATAGGATTCGATGGCTCCATCATGGCTGATCATTTGCGAGCGGTTTGGTTACTAGCTAAACTAGCTAGAGGAGGTAGCCTTTTCTGGGGTGGTGGTTAGTTGGAACAAATCTCGCGCGCAATGCAGTCATGTTTCATGCATCATCGCCTTAATTGTTTAGAATATCCTAACCAACTTGCATGATTCTTCTTAAAACTGCAGTTGATCGCCTCAATGCATGCCCTAATTTAGGTGGTTTTCTTGTAAACAACCAGTGATTTGGATCGCTGGATTATCACATGCTGTTCCTCGTGCCGATTAATTTTACGTGCGGATTAAATCATGCGTGAGCTAGACCCTCTTGATCGATCATTAGCGAATAAATAGTATTTAAGCATGCAGTGACGCGCCCTTGCATTTGCAACGTGTAGGTGAACCGCTCGCGGTGGTGCGGCAGAATGCGGTTCGAGGGCTGCTAATGAATGCGATTACTGGGCCCATAACCTGATGGAACGGAGATCCTGAAGGCGCTACAGGCTACCAAAAATAGGAAAAATGCGATCCAACCTACTCGCCAACCATCACAAATCTACGCGACATATCATACCTGTTTTTTTATATCTCTATTATTATATAAAAAAGGAGTTGATGGTTATTGGTGTGTTCTTCTCTCCCCTCTCTACAGTCATCTGATTTGATTTGGACTATTCGTCTTTCTCCTCCTCTCTCTCTCTCAAGATACAACCGCCCACTCCTTTCATTTTCCCCATCTTCTCGCGTATTCTAGCCACCCTTCTCTCTCTGTCACTTGCTCTCTAATGTTTGATAGTAAGTTCTATCGTACCGTTTTTATGACTCCGTTTTAACACACGGATCTCTTGTAAAAAATAAAATAGAAGATGCGTACATGATCCTAATTAATTGGACGGTGACACAAGTGAACCCCTCCTCGCAGGCTCGCAGCTCGATCCAGTTGAGCATTGGAGAGGCACAGTTATAGATTAATAGCTGGCCCTTTTCATGCAAAAACAAAAAAAAAAGAGTTGGGATCGAACCAAAAAAGGCCTAAACTCTTATCGCGTATAATCGAGTTCATGGACTGGTGGCCCAACACTAGGAAGGAATTTACAACCATGCCAGCCCGACGGAGGAAAGCATTGTGGGCCGTAAATGTCAGATCGAGGCAGGCTAAGTATTTACTGGGCCTACAAAACCATTAGAGCATATGCATTGCTAGCTGCTAGCGAGAAGCCAGAGGGAAGAGAAAAACCATGGCGTCGAAGCTAAAAGATGTGGCAATCGCTGCTAGGGCTGATTTGCATGGCACCGACGCATTCTGTGGCTGCCGATGCTAGGTCATCAACTTGAATATTTCTTTAGCCGAAATAACAATAACTTTCTATCTCCTTCTTAGCATTTACAGAATGTGCTAAGAGTTGAAGTAAAAATAACCAAAAATATTAATACAGACAGATGCTAAGGGATGCGCATTCTCTAAGGGTGTGTTTGGTTGCCTGAATCTCCTTCGTCCTGGCTGGGTGGATCCGTATAATCTGATAAAGAGCATGTTTGGTTGCCTGTATGAGTGGATGCAGCCTGCATGAGCGGATGCAAAAATACGCTCTCTCCTGGATGGGTGGATACGCTCAAAATGAGCTTCACTGGCCATCCTGGATGGGTTGATGCAGTGTATCTTATGTGGTCCCACGTGTCAGCCTCTCAGGTTTGGTAGACTGCATCCGCTCATACAGGCAACCAAACAGCATCTTAGTTTTTTTTTGCATCCGCTCATGCAACATCACCAAACATCTTCTTTTTCTGAAATACGATTCCACTCAGCCTGCATCCACTCAGTCAGGATATACGATACAACCTCCATCCACGAACCAAACACACCCTAATGGTACAGCAGTTGCGTCATCAAAACAGGGCCCATATGCAAATCCAACCATCGGGCACGGAATTCCATGGGTGAGCTCAAGCTCTGACAGGAAGCTGTACGGAATCAGAAGCAGCTGCATGGGTCGGCGCGGCGGAAAGCGACCCGTCGGCGTTGTTGCTCTGCCGCCCGTGCGTGCGAGCGTGCACGCGTGCCCGCCCCCGCCGGCAAGCTGCGAGATGTGCCTCATCCATTCGATTGCCTGCCCCTGCTGCCTGCCAGTGCCAAAGATTGAGAGAAACCTCGCAGGCGGGGCAGAGAGGCAGCCGGTACCGGCACGCTGCCTAAAGCGTCGTCGTCGCCTCGTCGGCATGGGCCAACCAACGGATAATACGCTGATCAAACGATGGTGCTCTGCCGCCTAGCGCCAGTCAATCCCCACGCGCCATCTCGGTTTGCGACGGCACACTGGGCGGTTGTTGTCCACAAATCACAGCCTGCTCGGAGGTGCTAGGCTGCCGGCCGTTCTGTTCAAACAGCAAGCGCGAGTGCCACGCTTCTTTCTTTTCTTTTTTTCTTTTGGACGAAGGTACTGTTAAGAAACCTGGGTCTAGACCAAGAGTCTAGACTCGTAGTGGGCACCTCATCGTAGACTATAAATAGAGAGCCATACCTATAGATTTTGTACTCATGCAATCAAAAGCAATAAAGAAAGACCAGGAGTTCTCTCTACCTCTTTGTGTATTTTCAATCTATTATTCTATCTTTTGTGATTGATTCGTTTCGTTCTAAGCAGATCAATCGATCAGACTGGTTGCCAGCGACGGTTCCTTAACAGAAACGACAGTGTGTTTTACTTTACCTGGTGAACTCCAAAGATAATGCGCCTTTCTTTTTAGCTTATAATCTATTCTTTTTAATTTAGAACTTGTATCTTCTCCAGATACGGACCCAGGGGGGGCAGGTAGGGCAGGCACCCCCCTACACGCCGGCCGCCCCTCGGGCCATGTTGTCTTGGAGCATGGCTTGGAAGCTAGCGTCATTTGAGTGCTTGACGCCATAGTTCAATCAGATAACATTTTATAGCTTGACAGCTTGATGCCATTGTTCAATTAGATGACATTTTTGATAGTACAGAGACCTTGCATCACACACTCTGTGGGCACGCACACAATTTTCACTTAGGATGTGTTTGGTTGGAGTGGTGAAAGTGGAATGGAATGGGATGGAATAGGATGAGATGGTTCCACAAAAAAGGTGGAACCACACGATCCAGCATCTAAGAAGAATATTCTCTAAATTTGCACATGCTCATCCCACTTTGGACCATTCCATCCCACCCCATCCCTCAAACCAAACACATGGATAGGCTTGGTTAAAGGAACTATCCTATTTCATCTCACCTCATCCCTCAAACCAAACACACCCTTAATGAGTTCGAGAAGGAGACAGATGAACACATATAGATGAACACACAAGAGTATTTGCGCACTGCAACTTGCTAGTGCTTTTCAGACTTTTCTCTATTATTCCTCTGTTTTCAGATGGGTTATAGTCCACTGAAAGCTGAAGATCGACTAAACAAGTAAAACGCAACGCACTCATCAGATGCCCATCGACCGATCCAAAAATCATGCCACTACTAAACATGACTTGGCCACATCCCATACAATCAGGATCATGGATCAGAAAACACCTGCACTCAAACATAAATCTGCAGTCCTGAACTTTGCAATTCTGAACTTTTATTGGACTCTGACTGACTGAGCTTCAGACTAACTAACTGACTGAACAACTCAGCACACAAAACATTCAGATAACCCGAGCAGAACAAGATTATCTTCAACAATTTTATAGCTTGACGCCATTGTTCAATTAGATAACATTTTATAGTTTCACACCCTTGTTCAATTAGTGAACATTGGCCCTGTTCTTTTCGACTTCTAAAAGCGGCTTTTGAATTTTGTTATAGTACCTAACTTTTAAATGGAGTATTTTCTCAAGATGAGATCTACAAGTTAATTACAGTATAAGTTAAAAGCCTAACATCTGTATCAATAAAAATCGCAAGAGAGTATCTCTCTCTCCGTAATCTGTCGCAAACAGCCTAAATTCAAAAATTTCAGCCAAAAACCATAAGGCACAGCAAAAAAAAACAGGCCCATTTTCTGCCTCATCCAATTTGCCTTGAGCTTTGCCACTATCCAGTCAATATTCCACAAGTAGTCAAGTAGTGCACTAAAAGGCAAACGATTCATTCTACCGCACAAGTGCCTGAATGTTTAGACTTTAGATTAAACTGACCCTGTTGGATTAAGATTAGATGATCAGAGCATGCTTTAATTGTTAATTTTCTGTTTTTGTCAGTGTTTCCTCCTTTCAAAACAGGCCACGGAGGGAGCTGACCCATTACTGAGGTACAATCTTCATTGTATTTCGTATTTTCACTATATACTTGATGTAATTACATATAATTTTAGATTACAAAAGATAGTTTGACTTATGTCTCACTAGCCTCTCCTAAAATTTGGTTCTGGATCCGCCATTGATCTTCTCTCGAACAAATAAATATGACAGCTTATTCATCGTCTTTTTGAAATAGTTTATCAGAATAATCTTTTCAAAACAGTTTATCGGCTTACTAACATTTGATTTATTTATATAAACACTTATGTCAGTATCAAGAACCATTATTTATAACCGTAAAATATTGGCAAAACAACCCCCTGAAGATTCGAAGGCACGGGGCACAGTCGTGGCAGTTGGCTACTTAGCTCCATGACAGGACTGACCGACTCATTGGCCCACGACCAGCAACTCGAAATCCGAGGCCAGTGGAACGAGTGGCGGTGGGTGGGTCGCTCGGTTGGGTCGGGCTTAAGAGCGCCACCATGTGATCCGCCCATCTCACTGACCAGACGACGACGGCGACGTTTCCCTGCAGCTTCCCGCCTCGTTCGAGCAACGCTGCGATTCCATCCCGAGCATGTCTAGCTAGCTGGTCCCAAGTAACCCCTGGCGCTAAGCTCGCCTCCCGTCCGTACACGTACGTATTGTTGGTGCGGCCGTCGTCTTGACAGGCATCAGGAACAAGAAATCACACAAATCAGATGCCAGCTAACTATAACTAACCTTTGTATGAGTTAGCTAGGCATCTAACGCCTTGTGCGGACGGGAGAGCCGAGGTGGCGCAGACGGGCGAGGCGGCGACGGTGCTAAACGGAGAGCCGACGATGAGGTAGACCGGCGAGGCAGCAAGAGGACGGGAACTGGGGATTGCGTGGTTGGACTCGAGGCTTGTGCAGTTGTGCGGACGGGAGAGCCAAGGGTGGTGTAGACGGGTGAGGTGGCGGCGGTGCGAACAGGAGAGCCGACGGCCACGTAGCGGGAGGCTGGGAATCGGGGATTGCGTGGGTGGACTTGAGAGGGTTTCTGCGAAAATACATAAGTAAATTTTGATCACAAATTGAGGCTCCGTTCAAAACGGCTTAGACTTATAGTTTCTGATTTATTTTTTACTATTCAACAATTTAGTCTTTTTTATTTTTGGTTTCTTTAGTTTTTTATCGGTTCTTTTTTCCCGTATTCATGTGTACTGTCCGTGATAGACTAACCTGTTTTTCTATTTTTATTTTTTAAAATTTAATTACGTCAAATAAGTCAATACGGTACAAATAAGTCACTTAAAAAATACCATTTTGAGCGCCCCTGATGGAAGGGTCTACGTATGGCCGATAGTATTTCAGCACGTAGACTCCCATTACCGCTCGATATGTAGCCGATAAAGAAGCGCGTCAGCAGATGGAGCAGGCAGGCCCACCACCCACCAGCTCCTCTCCCCCGCTCCCACTCGATGTGGTCGATAAATACGCGTCAAGTCGCTGCCTACGCCTCGCTTTCTCTTTCCCTTCCCTGCTCCGCTGCCCGCTTGTGATGTGCTTCTGCTGCTGATGCCAGTGGCATCGTGCAGCCAAATCCTTCCAGCTCTTCCTCCTCCTGGTTGGTAGGTGCGTGCCGTGTCCAAAGCTCCAAGTCCAAGTCGCTTCCGCCTCTACTTGTGGCGCTGCATTGCTTGGCTATGGACGTCGTCGAGCCGGCGCCTCCTCCGGAATGCGGCGCCGGCGAGTCCGGGCTTTCCTCGCCGTCCCCTACCGCGTCGCCGGAGTTCGAGTTCTGGATGGTGGACAGGAACCCGTCGTCGTTCCCGTCCCCCGCTCTGCTCACCGCGGACGAGCTCTTCTCCGACGGCATTGTGCTCCCGCTCCACACCCTCCAGGTTCCTCCCCCTGACGGCAACGGCAGCGGGGACGCTGGCAAGGAGTCCTCCGTGTTTCCGGAGGCCGAAGGGGAGGCCGCGCAGCCGCTCGCGGAGTCCGGCCCCGCGCCGACGCCGGACCTCCCCGCGGTGACGTTCAAGTGGAAGGACATATTCAAGGCGGCCGGCGGCGGCGAGCAGAAGGACCGCAAGAAGATGGAGCGTCGCGTCAGCAGCGTCGGCGGGAACGCCGAGCTGATCAACATCAACATATGGCCCTTCTCCAGGAGTCGCTCCGCCGGCCACTCTGCCGGCGCTGGCGCCTTGAACAGGGCCAAGGCAAATCCCAACGCCAACGCCACCGCCATCGCCGCAAGCGCACCGGCGGCCGTGGCGCCGGCCGGGCGCAAGGTGAGCAGCGCGCCGTGCTCCCGGAGCAACTCCCGGGGAGAGTCCTCCGGTCCGGGACCAGCCATTGCCACGGCGGCAGCAGCTGCAGCGGTCGCCCCGGCGGGGCCATTGCCCGCCACCTCCATGTTGAGGAGGTGGGTGCCCGGCCAAGGCCGAACGGGCCTCAGCGCCGCCGGCATCCGCCTCGGCCGGGCCAGCCCCGTTTGGCAGCTCAGGCGCAACAAGCTGCAACAAGCAGCCGCGGCCGAGCAGAAGCAGAACGGCAACGCCACCAGTACTGCCAAGAAGAAGGCCGTCCCCGACGTCGCCACCAGCCAAGACGGCGACGGCGAAGACAAGGCGGCGCTGAGCGTGAGCGCGCCAACCGCGGGGTGCCGGAACAACGCTAGCTGCTCGGAAGGCAGCGAAGAAGTCAACCCGCCGCAGGGGCTGTTCGGCCTCCGGACCTTCTTCTCCAAGAAGGTGTACTGATCACCAGACCACGGCATCCATTGTACATGTAATTCGAGCTCTAGCTGGCTCATTTCTTCCATTTCTTCTCCTCCCTTTGCTTTCATTCAAGTAGCCTCTTCGTCTGTACTGTACTGTACTGCTAAGCTCAACTCAGGCAGCCGTTCAATGGTGAATCATCCATGTAGGAAAACGGTAACATGCACCCATGCCGTCGTGTGTAACAAAACTGTCCCTTGCATGGTGAAACATTAGTTAATGGGGTTGGTTGGTGACTTTGAGTGAGCTCAGCTCAGCTCGGCTCAGTGATGTGATGAGATGAGATGCCAAATGATTTGAGGCAAAAGGCTGAAAAAGTCAGGGAGGGAGGCAAGGCAGGCATTGGGTGGCCTCTGCAGCGTTTGTCCCGTCGAGCCGATGCGGATCGGATGGGCTAGTACAGTGGGTGGAGAGAGAGAGACGAATAGAGGTGGTTAAACGGGTCGGGAAAATCATATCGGTTTAAAGATGGTACTGTAGGCTTAGGCTAAACACACGATACGGTCTAAGGCTAAACGGGTCATACTAGCCCGGTCTAACATGGTATATTGTGTTTGGGTTACAACCTTGGTCCATCAGTCTAAATTGTAGTTTTCTCGATGAATCACTTTCGTCTTGCTGATTACGGTATCACGTCAACGGGCCTTGTAGCCTTCGAGACCGATACGACTCCAATACTTGAGGGCACACCTCAATCTAGGAATTAGCCTAAGGCTATTATAGTATTATCATCAGGCTCTTTGAGTATCTCTGCATTTGCAAGCACGAAAGCACAGATATCTTGGCTCAACACGTTGGAAGTTTGGGAATATTTTGATAAGACATACAAGAAAGATAAAAAAAATGACAGAAGGTAAGGTATGTTCTTTTTTGTAAAAAATTGTCCAAATGAGTTGACTGTGAAGTCTTGAGGTGGAATGAGACACTTGATAAAACATGCTCAAAAATGTATGGTGGAACAAGCAGCATCAATGAGGCAGACATAGCTGCAATACAACCCCAATGATATGGTATGTAACTGGAATTACAACCTTGAAGTAGCTAGAGAATCCCTTTGTCAAAAAATTGTTACACATGATCTACCTTTAGGCTTTGGGGACTCTGCCATGTTCGAAAAGTACATTAGGACTGCGTATAATCCTAAATTTATTACAACGTCTAGACAAACAACTAGTAGATATCTAGTTAAGTATTATACTAATGGTTACAATAAACTAAAAGAATTGTTCAATTCTTGCACATTTTCTGTTGCCTTGACCTCAAACATATAGAGTGGTAGAGTTAGGAAGGACTATCTTAGTATAGTTGCTCACTATATTAACAAAAACTAGGTTTAAATTAATTGATGTAGCTCATACTGGTGAAAATATTGTGGGGTGCATTGCCAAAGTTGTGGAAGATTTTGGTCTTAGCAAAGACAAAGGTAATCAAACGTGTCTGCCAAGTTGACACGTGTGACATAGAGAATCATTCGAAGTAATTTTATTGTATGGAACAAACAAGGAACTAGCCAGATGCTACAAAGCTTGATGACCAAGGTGCCCAATTTGCAGATACCACAAGGTTGCAGAGGAGGTCGTAGCAGTAATGAGAGTGCACGGAGAAGGGGTGGCCACCGGAATGCATAGAGGTCGCTACGGTTAGTGCACTTGATGATAATGTTCTTAGTTCGAAGATCTTTCATGGAAAGGCCATTAGGGTCAAATTCGATTGAACAATGATTTTCTAAAGTGAATTTGCAAACAAAAATGAGATTTTTAATGAGATTAGGTGTGACAAGCACATTGTTGAGATGGTACAAATGGGTAGGAGAGTGAAAAGAGGTTGTTGGTATAGGAAATGGGAAGAAGGGATCCATTGCCGACAATGACATGAGGAGATGCAGCGGAAAAAAGATTAGAGATGGAGAGGTTACAATGTTTTGATGTCATGTGTGCGGACGCACCGGAGTCCATGAACCACTCAGAGGAGGACGGTGGTGTGAGCGTAATGGTGTTGAATGTATTTAATAGTTGGTTCTGATCCCACGACGGTGACATAGTGGATGGTGTGGGCACCTTGGACGGCCCACTCTACTAGGATGCGCCTGCCTACGGCACACCTTTCCATGGAGGCTAGAGCAGGCTTGGGGGTGCCGTGCAAGCGACATGACGAACGCTTAAGGTGTACCGACAGAGCGCGGACCAAGGAGACCAGGGCCATAAGGTCGGGACCCTTGGCCGAGCCATATCTAGATGGATCCGATCCATGCATGCTAAAACGAGGGCCATGGGGTGGAGCCCTTGCCGCCACCCCCGTTAACGTTTCTTCCTTCGGTTCCACAGCTGCGGTAGTGATTGGTGTAGTTGTCGCTGCCGTTCTCGTGGTTGGAGTGGACTAATGTATTCTATTGATTCATATTCTTCTGATTCTTGAGCTTGAACTTGAGCTTCTCCTTCCTAGACGGCTAGTCTACGATGTCGTGTGCTAGCGCAAAGAAAAAGAAACTAAATCAATTCTGCGCTCGAAGGATTAAGCTGGGAATAAAGATATAAAATAAGGAAGTAAAATCCAGAAAAACCAAATAAAATAGGTTTGGGGATTATAGAAGTTTGGTGTGGGAAAAAAGAGCTGAGGAATGGATAGACAGGTTCAAAATGGTCAAAATAGATGTATATAAGCATTTTGGGGTTTCATGAACAATAACGGGTCTAGGCACCATTCATCATGGGTTTTACTGTTCATCGGGTTGTTACTGCGTACTCGGAGAACTCTACGAGTACTCGGGTGGTTGGAGGTATTGGTGGAGCTAAAAGACGTTGTCATAATCGAGTTACGACTATTGAGACCGAGCAATCAGTGTAGTCGTAAACCGCAACATGGTCGTAAACTACAACACGATCGTACACCATAACATGGTCGTAAACCATAATGCGGTCATAAGCCATACCGTGGTCGTAAACCACACCGTGGTCATAATGACAACGTGGTCGTAATGACTCCTGAGTAGCCAAGTGCGAAGTCGATGAAGATCGGACGGTGTACGAGTTGCTACTAAGATCAGACGATGTTCGAGCTATTGTGGGGTTTGGATGTCGTCTAAGTGGCTTAAGAGATCGGACGGCGTTCGAGCGGTTTAAGAACATCGGACAGCGTACGAGTGGCTTAAGAACATCAGACAGCGTACGAGTGTTTCTAAGAGCATAAAGGTGATACAGGCGAGAGCAATTGGAATGTGATCAATTGGATCAACAGAATCGAAACTTGGCTCACTTTGAGGTCTTCAGGTGGTCGCTGACAAGGCTCCGATCGAAAACTCAATTGGGGTGTGATGGTGGCTTACTGGATGCCTCTGCGATGTCGGGATGGGATCTTGGGCTTTTTTAGCCATCCTATGGCGGTTCGGCATAGGGGCGGGGCTAAGGCGGCGGTGGTGCAAAGCAGGGGTCAGGAAGGTCCAGGAGAGCGCAGCGCTGCTGGCAAAGGGAAGGTACATGCTGTCTCAGGCGCAGCATAGTGGCGCTCAAAAGTGGTCAGAGGCATGTCAGGTCGGCAAAGAGAGAGAGAGAGAGAGAGAGAGCGAAATGGATGATGGCGATGACAGGGGTCGGGAAGGCTTGGCATGGTTCAGAGAGGCAGCAAGAAGGTCAGCATGTGTGTTGGCCTCTTGTGCAATGTGCTTCTTGGGCGGTGGCCAAAAGTTGCGACTATGGGGTAGTCGACCATGAGAAAA
Source organism: Dendrocalamus latiflorus (assembly GCA_017311315.1). Taxonomy (NCBI): domain Eukaryota; kingdom Viridiplantae; phylum Streptophyta; class Magnoliopsida; order Poales; family Poaceae; genus Dendrocalamus; species Dendrocalamus latiflorus. The sequence continues at coordinate 4,736,879 of CM029663.1, forward strand.
CAAAGACCGCGAGAAGAGCTACGGTAGCAGCGAGCTTTGCTAGATGGCTAACGCGTTGCTGGTGCAGTTAAGAGGATGTCAGAGGCAGGAAGGTTGGGGTGGTACGGGCTCTAACCAGTTGGCAGGGCGTGGCAACGGCAGAAAGTGATGGGAAGGGGTGGTGGTGAAAAGATCAGGTGGCGGTGATATATTCGTTCAGTGAACAGTGCTTGCGCGAAAATGGTTCATGGAAGCGATGTGGTAGGTTGAGATTGGAGCTTGAACAGCTGGGATAGATGTGGAATTTGGCCAGGATTCACAAGAAATCAAATCCAAATAAGAATTCAAATTGATTTTGAAATTTTGGTTTTGTTTCAACCTACCCCCTAAAAAAAATCTTGTCCTCAAGATTCGGGGAACATGTTGGAAAACCTTGCTGCAAATCCAACTTCCTCTGCTATTATATTGTGAACGCTCATTTTCACCTTCTTTATCAAGGTAAGATCTTAGTGATTTAGGAACGTACCAACGATGGTGTTGGTGGCTCCGGTTGCTCCTGTGTTCAAAATATGGTTTATTTTTCCTTGAATTGGCTTTAACTTACCTCTTCCTTTTCTTGCTAACATGGTTGTTGATGCTTCTAGCTGGTGGTGGTGCAGGTGTGATTTGCTGAGGAACAATTGATTGAGCTAAAGCCTTAGCTTGAGCTTTTGCCATTTCGAAAGGCAATTATCTTTTAGGGCATTGATATCTGAGATGACCAGCTGGTCCGCAATGAAAACATGCGTCCCCCTTATGCGGGCAATTTCGGTAATAGTGGTTTTCTCCACAAGTGTGGCACCGTTCTATTGTGAGTTGGGGAACATTATACTGTGGGTTTGGAGTAGTAACGTACCGAGGTCTTGGGGCAGCGATGTATTGGGATTTTGGCATGATGACCACTTGTTGGTCTTATTGATATCTAGTCTATGGTAATACCGGCATTCTTTTCCTGGGTGCACCTAATGGTGATGTCTCTTGCACTACCCTTCTTTTTCGGGTATCTACTAACTCATTCCTTGCTTCTTAAGACACAATTAACTTATTCACCATAGCAGACAAATCTTTAAAGTCCATTGCTAAGATGTGATACTTCAAGGACTTTTGCAACCCTTCCGTAAATCGCTCCATCTTGTTTGCTTCGTTCTTAACATCGTTCGGGGCATAACGAGCAAGTTGGTTAAATTGATGAAGGTATTCCATTACTGTTTATCCTCCTTGCTTGAGCGTGAGAAATTCTCGTCGCTTTGCATCTACAACTCCTATGGGAACATGGGCTTGGCGGAATGATTCTTCAAATTCCTTCTATGATATTTCTTGGTCTTCATGCATGACTTGATAGTTCATCCACCATACGGTGGCTTGGCCTTGCAATTGATGGGAGGCATACAAAGTCTTCTCTGGATCCGTACATTGCACAATATTCAATTTCCTTTCGATGTCCCTAATCCAATCATCAGCTGCTATTGGATCAGGTGATGTTGAAAACACAGATGGTCTCATTTTCAGAAAATCCGACCACCTGGATATGATTTGTGTTCCCCTTGGTTGGTGATTACTCCTGATGAGCTTCTTGCTATTGCTTGCTGCTCCTTGCATTGCTATCTGTTCCAAAATTTTGGCTTGTTGCTCCATCATTTTCTTTTAATTTAGTTCAACATGTAATCGATTTTGTTCCATCATTACTAGAATATTAGCCAAACTGGTCTGATTAACTTCTTCTGCTTGTGGGTTACCTTGGCCATGAGATCCATTTCCTGTCATCTTAACTTTTGCTGATTGGGTTTTGGAGTTGGTTCTGCAATGATTTTTATAAGATCATATAGATGAGTAAGGATCTAGAATTAAGGTGAGAATAGATTGAACAAGATGAGAGCTAAGACGAATTAAGGGAGATAGAATTTTCAAGGAGGTAAGATATTAGATATTAGTAGCAAATAAATTATGAGATAGCAAACATAGTTTTCATTTATTTACAAGCTGGTAACATACCATACATATGAGGTGCATATTTTAACTTGATTTACACACAAAATAAACTACTACAATAGGGTTACTTCTATTTTAACGTGATCTATATGACGGCACAGCCTCCTCTACTTTTTTTTTATGGAGGGTTACTAATTGTGTACCATCTGTCAACAACGCATATTTTGAGGTTAGAGAAGGATAGATATAAATCTTTTTCAAAATGAAAATTGAACTTAAGAAAATTCTAGGATAGATGAGATAGCATTTAGGAGAGAAAAACAACATTAATACTTATATTTTATGAAGATTTTTATATATTTTTAAATTAGAATTTGCAAACATTCCTAGTATAACTTAGGGTCTTATCCTACAGCCAAGTGAGCTGGCTCTAACACCACTCTGTAATGCCCCCATTTTTGGGGTCGTTAGGATTTTCTTGCAACTGCCCAGGAATATTCAGCTGCGAGTACTGTATATGAGTGTACATCATTGCCATCATAAATTTAAACATAAAAACCAAACTTTATTATAAAATTAAGACTTATCAACCAAGTTTTACACAGTGGGGCATGCGGCACAAAGTTATATTACAATACAAAAGAACTCCATAGGCGTGTTTGAGTGTAGGATAAACCCTAACACCAAGCGTCATCTACATCGTAGGGATCTTCAAAGCCTTCCTCAATGGTTCCTTCATTGTTTTCACAAGGATCTTCTGTTAATAGTTTAGCAAGCGTAGTACAACAACCGTACTCAACAAGTCACTACAGCTACTTAGTCAGGATTTTCAAGAGATGTGAATATAGTGGTTATGTTTAAGTATTTGTGGATGCAATTTTATTTATAAACATTTTGTTTTTAAACATAAAATAACAAATCATAAACTTCTTAAGAAATTTGGGGTTTCAACATCTCGATTACCAAACTTCAACATTTCCAAATTGTTTCCAAATCTACTTATACTTCACCATTGGAATCACCCATTAAATATAGTTTCATTTACCGGAAGTATGACGTATTCGAATACCACATATTATGACTATGTAGAGTTTCCCAACTTTACCCAAAAGATTCCTCAACCCTCATGACTGAGTTGAGAAAACAAGGTTGTTTCACTGCTCATCTCTTTATGTAGCCTCTACCAGATAGACTAGATACCCCCTGTCACAAAATACAGCAGCCTGACAAGTTGGAGCCTACTGTTGTGAAAGTATGGTTTTACCGTTTTCATACCACATACTTCGCTAGCTGTTCCCTTTTTTGGAACAGTATATTATATCCATATAGTAGATATTCAATCGATTTAAATAGCTACTAAACCAGATTTGACAAGTCAATGCTTGTGGTTGACCGATTACTATGTTCTTTACTTAACATAACGTTTCAATCCTTACTTTTTATCAACCAGGTAACCATTCACAAATAAATATCCCAACGCATTGCGGCACCGTCACTACTAGTGTAAAGCAGTTGAATTTCCTAAATTTCCATGGTATAGTTTATAGCTATTTATTATTGCTAGGGCTTGTCAAGGTGAAAATGGCCATAAAATAAAATAGGGCTTTTCTATGTGGTAGGACATAACTAATATCATATAATTCTAAACATTTATTGTACAAAAAATAACAGTGTATAAATAACATAATGAAAATACTGATAAATAAATAATTAAAGGAATATAAGTTCAACATGATAAAAGACATGTAACTTGCCTTGCGGACTAATGTATTCTACCGATTCGTATTCTTCTAATTCTTGAGCTTGAACTTGAGCTTCTCCTTCCTGGACCGGCTAGTCTACGATGTCGTGTGCTAGCGCAAAGCCAAAGAAACTAAATCAATTCCATGCTCGAAGGATTGAGATGGGAATAAAGAAATAAAATAAGGAAGTAAAATCCAGAAAAACCAAATAAGGTTTGAGGATTATAGGAGTTTGGTATGGGAAAATGGAGCTGAGGAATGGATAGATGGGTTCGAAACAGTCAAAATAGATGTATATATGCATTTTGGGGTTTCATGAACAGTAACGGGTCTGGGTACTGTTCATCACGGGTTTTATTGTTCATCAGGTTGTTATTGTGTACTTGGAGAACTCTACGAGTACTCGGGTGGTCGGAGGTATTGGTGGAGCTAGAAGACGTGATCGTAATTGAGTTACGACTACTGAGATCGAGCAATCAGTGTGGTCGTAAACCACAACGTAGTCGTAAACCACAACGTGGTCGTAAACTACAACGCAGTTATGTGCCACAACGTGGTCGTAAACCATAGCGTGATCATAAGCCACACCATGGTCATAAATCACAACGTGGTCATAATGACAACATGGTCGTAATAACTCCCGAGTAGCCGAGTGCGAAGTTGACGATGATCGGATGGTGTATGAGTTGCTATTGAGAATGGACGATGTCTGAGCCGTTGTAGGGTTTTGGGTGGCGTCTGGGTGGCTTAAGAGATCGGACGGTGTTCGAGTGGTTTAAGAGCATCGAACGACGTTCGAGTGGCTTAAGAACATCGGACGGTGTACGAGTGGTTTAAAAGCATTGGACAACGTATGAGTGGTGCTGCTCAGGACTCGAAGCAGCGCAGTTGAAGTTTCTCTTGACTACAAGGTGGTCGAAGACTTCAAGCGGCGGAGCGGTCAGAGAGCAAGGGACCGGCTGGAGATTTTAGACGACGGGGCTGTCGGAGAATCCGTGGTCGAAACATCAATTGACGACCATAGGTGGGTTCCTGGTGTCTAGGGGTTTTCATTTTGGGGTTTGGCGGTAGCTAGGGGGTTGGCGTTCGCCGGCGGCAATGTCCTCTCTTCAGGACGTTTGAATGGCGCAGGGCTTAATGACGGGTTAAGAGGATAATAGCATTAAGATTTGGCACCTATGGGGTTGGAGGAAGCTCAGGGAAGTGATGTCTTGGGTTGGGGTTGCCTGTGTTGAGCTATCCATGGTGGGGGTCCCATGGCTAAGTGGTGGCGCTAGTCGCTAGGGCAGTAGGGGCTTGGAGAGGCTAAGGCAGTGGTTCGGTGGTGTTCTGAGAGCATGAAGGTGCTACAGGCGAGAGCAATTGAAATGTGATCGATTGGATAAACGGAATCGAAACTTGGCTCACTTTGAGGTCTTCGGGTGGTCGTTGGTGAGGCTCCGGTCAAAAACTCAATTGGGTTGTGGTGGTGGTTTATTGGACGCCTATGTGATGTTGGGAGGAGGTCTTGGGCTTTTATAGTCGTCCCATGGTGGTTCGGCATAGGGGCGGGGCTAAGGCGGCGGCGGTGTGAAGCAGGGGTCAGGAAGGTGCGGGAGAGTGCAGCACTGCTGGTGGAGGGAAGGTACAGGCTATCTCGAGCATAGCATTGCAGTGGTCAAAAGTGGTCAGAGGCGTGTCAGGTCGGCAGTGAGAGGATTAGAGCAGAGAGAGAGAGCAAAACGGACGACGACGGCGGTAGGGGCCAAGAAGTCTCGGGATGGTTCGGTGAGGCAGCAGGAAGATCGATATGTGTGCTGGCATCTTGTACTATGTGCTTCTCGGGCAGCGGTCAAAATTTGCGACTATGAGGGTGGTCGACCATGAGAAAACAGAGCGTGAGAAGAGCTACAGCGGTGGCGAGCTTTGCTAGTTGGCTAACATGTTGCCGGTGCAGTTAAGAGGATATCAGAGGCGGGAAGGTCGGGGTGGTACGGGCTCTGACCAGTTGGTAGGGGCGTGGCAGCGGCGGAAAGTGACAGGAAGGGGCGGCGGCTAAAAGATCAGACGGCCATGATATTTTCGGTCGGTGAACAGTGCTTGCGCAAAAATGGTTTTGAGGAAGCGATATGGCAGGTTGAGATTGGAGCTTGAACGGCTACGATAGATGTGAAATTTGGTCAGGATTCATAAGAAATTAAATCTAAATAAGAATTTAAATTGATTTTGAAATCATGGTTTTGTTTCACGAAGCCACAGGGACCAGCAAGTAGGAGCACGAGGTATGATGGATTAATCGATAATCGACCTGCACATCGACCTGTACTTCTGTAGTAGTAGTAGTAGCTCCACTCCAGATCAAGCTCGCTACTAGTTCAAGATTGATTACTTCGAAGAAGAGAGAGGAGGGGGGATTAATTAAAGTGTGTGCAGGATCTAAACGGATCGGAGTATCTAATCTAATCTAATGTTTGATGCAGTCGAAGGCAGTACGGGCGTGAGCCGTTGGATTTGCAGCCAAGTGGGCCGGCCGGCAGCGGCTGACCCGGCCTCCTTTGATTTATGCAGAGCCTTCGAGGTTGCTCACGACGCGTAGGCGCAATGCATGCGACGCAGCTCTTGAACGTTTTTCTGCTTTGCCTTTCCCTTTTTTTTCTTTGGGCAAAAAAGTACAACCAGACGAGAGGGAGAGGGAATCAGGTAGTGCTCCAAACAGTGGTGTGTTCTGGCTTTAGAGGGAGAGAGGGAATCAGGTAGTGCTCCAAATAGTCGTGGGTAGGTCTTGGTCTTCAGCCTTTTGCATGTAAGTTGAAATTGTACGGTAATAATTATGAAAAATTTTAAATAATTAAAATTTAAAAAATAAAAAATTATATTGTTACAGATAATATAAAGAGTTTTGTTAAATATCATCCGGATGTTTCTTCCTAACTATCATCTAGATTTAGAACTGTTGGATTAGAGATCCAATGGTTATGAATTCTCCACCCCCTTAATTCTACTCTTCTCCCTTGAAAAAAAATCTCCCTTTTCAAAAATAAGGAGTCTCTTGATTTCTAATCTAATAGTCATAAATTTGAATGATAGATAAAAAGAAAACATCTGGGTGATGCCTAGACACTCCCTAATATAAAAAAATACAAAAACAAAAAAAAGAAGCCTATGTGTCCTAGAAATCAAAGCCAAAAGCAAAAGTTACGTAGAATGAGACCTCAGTTAAGACTTAAGACGCATCAGCTAAGCCTTCCGATATTTGGGGAGAAGCGAGCAGGCAGGCAAGCGAGCGCTCGTCGCAACCCGACTGGAGTGGCAGCGCACTTAAGGATCGGTCGAGATCAGTTGGTGACTGCAGACGGACGGAGAAGGGCAGCGTGGTGGTGGTGGTGGTGGTGGTGGGGGCGGCGGCAGAGCAGAGCAGAGCAGGCAGCACATGCCATGTGCCCATGTCGATCAATGGCGGGAATCCACCCCCAGGGATCGGATGAACAGACCTAATTCCTCATCGGAATATATTCGGTAGCTTGTTTTAACAGAGATAGCACTTTACTGTTCGTTTGATTAGTGGACCTACTGTACGAATGTTTCGTGGATGCGTGCGAGTTATTCGTACACGTAACGCTGCTACATTGCATCGTGGTAAACGCGTGCCACGAACATGTGGATCCCACATTGCAGTACCAGTCACTCCCATGGCGTTTGCATCCAACCTTTGCCTACCTGATAGGTAAGGAGAGAGAAGTGAAGAAGAGGAGAGAGAAGTGAAGAAGAGGAGAGAGAGAGAGAGGAGAGAAGGATGGATCTCGGAGCGGAGCCGTACAAAGGTCGCCGCACTAGCTTATCGAACTCCATGTGCTCCCTCAGTCAGCGCTCCCTGCTTTGCCCCGTCCAATCAGGCGCCACCCCCGCTCGTACTTGCCACTAAAAATGTTTATGACCAGTAGCTAATAGTACCTGCTCATGTGGTTACCACTATACTCTGCACAGACGATCGTTTGGTTAAAACTGCCAAACTAGCAGCAGCTGCCGGCATTTTTAGCGGCGTCTGTCTTTTATTTTTTGCGCTGAAATTGAATTGCAGCAGCCGTTACCTCTTTTTAGTTATTTAATTAAAAATATAAAAATATAAAAAATACTGTTATATCTCATGAACAATACAAATAGAAATGGAAAAAAGAGTAAAAAGGAAAAACAAAGAAGAAAAGGCTAAAAAAAATCAAAATTAAGAAGCTAGCATGTTCATGCCAACGAAGTCAGAGCTACAAGCTAAAGCCGAAATAAACGGGCCATTCACAAGCTAAAGCCGAAATAAACGGGCCATTCACACAATTATGCTTGACGAGGATATAATAATTCTCTTATTATTATATCATTATATTATTTTAATATACCTCTTATCGATAAAAGAGATGTTTCAGGAGATAGTCGTAAAATCTTTCTACGACTACTTCTCAGTCGTAAATCTTTCTACGACTACTCCTCAGTCATGAGTTCTTCTACGACCACTCCCCAGTTGTCAGTTATTCCATGACTACATAATCATTAGTCTTTATACAACCACATAGTCATGAGTTCTTCTACAACCACATAATCGTGAGTTCTACAATGTCCACATGGTTGTAAGTCTTTTTACGACTACATAATCATAAGATATCCTACGACCACCTCATAGTCATAGGTCTTTCAGCAACCAACATATTCCCGACTAATTTGTTTACGACGAACTACCTCATCGTGGAGTCGTCTGACAAGGCAAGTAGAATGCGCGCTTATTTCTACTAACCGCACACGATCTTTCTCTGACAACAATAGTCACACGGTGAACGGGCCACTGCGTCTCTCTGACAGTAACTTCTGTTAGACGGTTATCACTCGAAGCGTTGAGACGTCTTTTGGCACAGGACAACGGCCACCACTTTGTCGACTATATAAAGGTTGATGTCAGGGAAGAGAGGGGATCAGAACACAATGGATCAGGAGATAGTACTACGCATTTCGTATTACTCTCTGTTGTAATCAATTTATCTTAGTAATAACCACATAAGACGTAGGGTTATTATTCTCTCCTAGAAGAAGACCCAAACTTGTAGAAAATTTTTCATGTTTTTACTCTGCATAATCATACACCGAATCTTTCAGAATTTCATTGAAACTTAATAAATCATACACAATATCAATATTAAAACATCGACAATGCTAATAAATGCTAATAGAGATGCAGTAAGATGTCCTCGCTCGTTTGCCACGGGTTTTCAGTAAAACTGAACAGAAGATTCTTGGTCGATCGACATGCAGAATAGGCCGTGCGTTGCTCCGGAAAGAAGCGAGCAACCAATGCCCATGCGTTGATCAAACGGCACGAGAAATCAGCATAGCGAAACCTCAGGTAAGGTTATGCACATGTCCGAACACGCGCGAACAGCATAAAACCCAGAGGCGCCATGGACGCGTCATGTGTGTGAAGGCACAGTCAATTTCCTAATCTTGTTCGGTGGTGTGATAGGCATAAGTCGTCATTACCGAATACTTGTGGACAGACGGTCCGTTGCAAGCTGCAAACTGCTCTAAAACACGAAGGACACTTTTTTTTTTACTGTGGTTTATAAGTTTTATCTATTTGTGAGAGATTATGGAATAAGAAAAATTCATGTACAATTTTAGCTGATATAAATAAAATTATTATAGTTTATACTATAATTAACTTATAAATTCTACTCTAAAAGATATTATAGTTAAAAGCTTATTATTGTTCTGTATAATGGCCTATATTATACTACCACGGCACTCAGTCCATGGACCGTAGCATATTACATACTGTATGAATTGATATTGGACACAGGCCGCGTGCAGTAAGACGGCAGTAATAACAGGAGCGGCGAAGCGATCGACCCAGAGGCCGGCACTGTTGGACGAAGCGAAGCTTACTCGTCTATGGGCCAGCAGCTAGCGAGGAGGGCATGAGATAGTACGCACGTGCGCAGTACTGGCCTGCTAGCTTCTGCAGCGCGGCGCGGCGGAGGGCGTAATGTGCCGGCCGATGCGGGAACAGCAGCAGGTCCTCGCACTGCAAGTCTACGCCACCCCGTGACTCGCCCCATCAGCAGTTTCGTTCGTCCGCCCTCCTCGTTTCACCTCTCTCTCTCTCTCTTTCTCTCTCTGAAATCTGAATCCTGATGCGACTACGAGCATTGATTTGCAGCAGCAGCAGCAGCAGCTGCCCCTCTGATCCGGCGAGAGTGACGAGAGAGCCGTGTGCAGCGAGCCAGCCAGAGGGCTGTCTGCGTAGTGTGTGTGTCAACATGTAAATGCCGACGCTGGCGTTTGAGTGGTGGATCTCTGTTGCTAGCTTCTTAACTGGCTGCTCGTATGGCCCCGGCCCGTATCTTTTGCTACTGTCCCGTTGATTTCTTGTCTTCCATGTTGCTTGCGAAATGCAGGTTCAGAAGTTAGGACTCGTCCGTTTGCAAGTTGCAACACGGGAGTTTCACGAGGATCCCAAGAGAATTACATGTAGTTAGCTCTCAGCAAGGTTCTTAGAGAATTTTCCTGTATTTAGAATAGGCAGAAGAGCTCTTAGGTGTACTCAAAATTACTTCTGACTTGTAGGTTCTAGCTGAAAGCAGTGGATATTAATTTTTTCTAAGTAATTAATTTTTTTTAAAAAACTATATCATTAAAGACAATGTACAAGAACAAGAAATAAAAACAAATAAGCCTAAAAATCTAAAAAAATGAAATTAAAAAATCAACATACTCTAGAATTCAAAAGCTAAAAACAGAAGTTATTTAGAGCAGAGACTTAGGCCCCGATCAACTCGGCTTTGGCTTCTGGCTTATTTTTCACTATTCATAAGTTTCGTCTTTTTCTGAACTTTTGGCTTTTTGTTGAGCTTTTTTGCTGGTTCTTTTTTTTTCCCGTATTTGTTTGTATTATACGTAATGGGCTAACATATTTTTTTATTTTTATTTTTTTAAATTTAATTATGCTAAATAAGCCTCTGTCAGCTACAGTGTTTTTTTCAGCCAGCTACAGTGTTTTCAGCCATAAGCCACGAGCTTTTCAGCCGAACCGATCACCACCTTAGTCAATTACAGTTGCCTCTCTCACACACACACACAAAAGAAACAATCGCACTCCACTGTCAAGTGAGGTCCAGGCGGAACCATTCGCTTGCAAATTTCGGACGGAATAGGTAGGGATTCCAGTCCTGATCAACTCGGCTTCGGCTTCGACTTCTGGCTTATTTTCCACTATTCATAAGTTTCGTCTTTTTCTGAACTTTTGGCTTTTTGTTGAGTTTTTTTGCCGGTTTTTTTCCCGTATTTGTTTGTATTATACGTAATGGGCTAACATATTTTTTATTTTAAATTTTTTTTTAAATTTAATTATGCTAAATAAGCCTCTGTCAGCTACAGTGCTTTTTTCAGCCAGCTACAGTATTTTCAGCCATAAGCCACGAGCTTTTCAGCCGAACCAATCACCACCATAATGTTACACCTAAATGGGCCCTCGAATGCTGAACTCTGTACATAGATAAACGGCCCGCCGCCTCTGCGGACTACACTCAGATCATCCGCCTCGTCGAGCTCGACGGCCGCCTCTCCGCAGCGTGGAAATCGGCTCGCCAGGAACTCTAGCTCCGTCGTCCCGGTCGACGACACTTTCTTCTGCCGCTGCCGAGAGCTCGCCGATCTGGTCGAAAGATTAGTTGGATGTAATGGCGCTGCTCAACTTGGGAATCAGTGTCCCGGCTGTTGCCATTGTTGAGGATGGTGGCATCGGCAAGACGACGCTGGCGCACATGGTCTTCAATCATGTCAACATCCAGGAGCACTTTGATCAAGTTTTATTAGGTTTTATCTAAATTTTATGATTTCATAAGATTATAGAGAGTTTTGAATGTGCTTCGTGAAACTTGTTGGAAATTGTTGCGACCTCCCAGGACCTCTTTACGACCAGTACAAGTCGTTTACGACTTGTCCAGATCAATTACGACCAGTACAAGTCATTTACGACTAGTTCTGATCGTTTACGACCAGTACCGAGGAATTACGACCACTTCGGAAGCTTTCTGATGTCGTACGACCAGATTGTCTCCCGTATAACCACGTTGCTCAGTCGTACTTCTTCAACGTAGTCGTAGCCTTCTTCGACTACGTTCAGCGATTTTACGATGTGATCGTAAAATCACTGTACCTTTGCTGTAATCGTAACACCTCTCGCGTATCGCCGACTTTGCCTTGTCGTGGTCGTAGGTTCTTACGACCACGGTTGTCGTGGTCGCAAGCAGACTTCGACCACGTCTGCGAGATTGCCGATCACACAGAACTTGCTCTTTTCTCCCCTCTATTACTCGCAAACACTTTGCGTCTTTACACGACTTGGTTGCCTTGCTCGGCCTTTTCTCCCGGGGTACTTAGATTACAGGACTACTCCACCTTTTATACCCGGCTTTACAACTTACACTCGGGTACGACTACGAGAATAAAACAGACTCCGACTCCGACTCTAAGTCATACTTTACGACTACGACTCGAACTCGGTTTCGACTTCTAAAAAACAAGATTATTTCCAACAAATGCATCGGTTAATCTAGTGTTTGGCATCTGGTGAAATTTCTGTTCTCGGAAAGAGTGTATGTTTGTTGCTGATGTGTATTGTTGAGCTGTTTATATGTCAGTTGTTTCTTCAAGAAAAAAAAACCCACGAAGACAGCATGCAACAACACCAGGTTGAGAGCATGTAACACAATTGTAAGTGTCGGGACTTGAGACATTGGTTCTCATGTGTTAATATGTAATGCCTGCTTGGTTATCTTCAGATTGCTACATTGGTTAAACGAGCCAAATCGAAACAATTTTGGCTACCATATTTAGATATTTTAAATTCAAACTTTGAAACCCCTCCAAACCAAACCAAATTACCCAAATAAATTGAACAGCGACAAACTATCACAGTACCACGCTTGAGCTTTCTGTCTTCTGTTCTGTTGCCATCAAATATGTGGCCACTTGCATAAGTACAAACTGTCTGAATCTCATAATAAGTGAAAGAGACTGTTGATCGTCTTAACAGTGACTTCCTGGATTACAAATTTACACTCTTCAGGCTTCTTGCTCGTTTCACTCATGGTGCCCATGTGAATTTCTACCTTTTGCCATCAAGGGCGAGCAGATGAACTGGAAATTTTACAGGACTTAAAATAACACCACGCATTTATAAAAAGTTTAAGCATCGAGCATTCTACATGCTCGTTTGTTTCCTAATCAAGGCAACAAGTGTCTAGCTCTCAAATTTATTCGACTACAGAGGTCTATGAGCTTCGACATTTTCATTTCAGAAATGGGATTGCTTGGGCTCCTACATCGGATAAAACAACTCGTGTCAGATGGCCCATCAATCCAACGATAACTATTCCCACTTCCCACCATCCAATACCACGACCCGGATGCAAAACCTCCTTCTGCCACACATCATTTCAAGCTCATGCCCATGGATATGAGAGGAGGTCGTCGAGACGGTCATAGCTTCTTCATCAGTGCCAGACATGGTATCCGTGAGCTCCGTACAACGCCCCGGATATAGCCTTCGTGAGTTCCACTAGCGCCCCAACCATAGCCTCTATGAGCTCAGCCTCCAACGCTTGGCGAGCTCCGTCAACCCCGGCCATGGCTGCCGCGAGCTCCTACAGTATCCTCACATTCATCACCATGAGTGGCCTCGTGAGCCTCACCCAAGCTCCGCTGTCACTAGGGCGTGGTCTCTGCAAGCATCAACTCAACTCCGTCGTTGCGGGTTCCTTGTCGGTGTTGTCGCGACCTACCCCAACAAGCTTTGGGTCTCACCACCGTTAGGCATCTCCACTACTTGGTAGGCGTGTTGCAACATTTTGATTTTATATGTGCAACAATTAGCAATAACTATTATGACATCATTATTTTTGTCAAGCATATTATAGCTCCTTTTTTCGTTTGTTGCAGGATCTATTCCGATTTGTTTCTCGATTGTTGCATTTTTTGTTGCAACATTTTGATTTCAAGTATGTAACAATCAACATAACAACTGCAACATCGAGATTTTTAGCCTATATATATGATTTTTTGTAGCATTTGTTAGATGCAATGTGTATCCTCCGAGTTATTTTTATTGCAAGTATCCTCCCAGATTGTTACATATGTGTTTTCAAAATGTTGCAAAGGCTATAACATCGTTGATTAATATGTTTTTTCATACTTTCGTGATAGTTTTTAAGTATATCTATGTATACAAACAAGATCTATAATTTTCAAGTGAATTTTGGCAGGAAACTAGATCACCCCTCCCTATTTTTTGAGATCAAAGAACTTTATGCTGCATATGTTGGATTTTTTTGTTGTATATATTGTCAAGATATGGTGCGCCAACATGTACAATAGGAAGCTTTCTATCATACATCCAGACGCTAGTACCCTTTTTAGAAAAGCTAACTCTCGCAAATCTTAAACTTTCTCTGTCCTAATTAAGACTAATGTCATGCCTCGTTGATTATGGCCCAGATCAACTCGGCTTCGGCTTCTGGCTTATTTTTCACTATTCATAAGTTTCGTCTTTTTTTGAACTTTTGGTTTTTTGTTGAGCTTTTTTGCCGGTTCTTTTTTTTTCCCGTATTTGTTTGTATTATACGTAATGTGCTAACATATTTTTTTATTTTTAAATTTTTTAAATTTAATTATGCTAAATAAGCCTCTGTCAGCTACAGTGTTTTTTTCAGCCAACTACAGTAATTTCAGCCATAAGCCACGAGGCTTTCAGCCGAACCGATCACCACCTATAGTACACAAGGGAAAGAAACTTCTGAATTGATTATAGTACACAAGGGAAAGAAACTTCTTTTTGATGAAGAGCTCTAACATTATTATGAATTATGCATTTTCTCCATTTAAGATTTGGATTGCGATCGTGGGCCGTTCGATGCACGTTCTGCAGTCCAGATCGAGGGATAATCAATATTGCCATGGAGGAGTGTTTTCGCAAAGGCCCCTTTCAATTATCTTATATATTGACTCGGTACTTGTTGGCTTGTCGCAGGCCGGAGGGAGGCGGAGCGAGCGCCGGCGACCGGCGCGGCCGCGTCGGGGGGAGGTGCTGTCCGGCGATCGTCCTGCGCCGCCGAGAGGCTCCACAAGACACTCCTCTTTGAAGCCCTCTGCGGTGAGCGCGTGAGGCCTCTCTGTGTCGATCCCTTCGCTTCGCTGGGCGGCCGGGCTAGGCCTCATCGCGGATGATGGCGCAACTTGCAATGGTAGTGTTAAATCACATCGATCCATTCTTACGCAGCATTTGGGAGAATCCGTCTAGGTTTCGATGTTTTCATGCTTGTTATGTTAGATAATCTGCTGCTACTACGTGTTTGTATTGAGTACGTGTCCGTTTTTGATTAGGAGTAGAGTTTTCAGTCACGAGTCCGTATAGAGTTCGGAGTCTGATTAGGAGTTTGGACTCCGTTTTTCTTTCCAGTACGGTCTCTGTTTTGCATATAAATAGAGGATCAATGGTGCGGCTTTGAAGCAGCGCAGCACACAGCAAGAAATACATTGCGAGCGTTCATCTGTTTCCTGTCTCAACTCTGCGTGAGTTCGTGAGTGCTAGCGATCGTGATTTTGTTCCTTTGCCAACAGTTGGTATCAGAGCCAGGTTACTCGATCCCTGCGCGATGTCGGCTCCAGTAAGCGATGGTGACCGGAGTATGTCGCCGCGCCGCGGAGGCCGAGGGCGGCGCTTGGCCTCGCCGTTCATCCCTCGTCGTGGTCGCACTCGCGGCCGCGACATGGTGGTCCAGAAGACCGTGCGGGAGGTTGGAGGCGCGTCCTATCCGATGCTCACGCGCGACAACTACACGGTCATGCTCCAGGCGAGGGGCTTGTGGGACGCCGTCGAATATGGCGACGCCGATCTGCAGGAGGATCGTGCGGCACTCGAGGCGCTCCTCAAGGCGGTCCCGCAGGAGATGATTCGCGCGCTCGCCATCAAGCGATCGGCCAAGGAAGCATGGGACTATGTCAAGTCCATACGAATTGGCTCCGATCATGTCCGCAAGGCGAAGCTCCAGAAGCTGCGCACCGAGTTCGAGATGCTCGCATTCAAGGAAGGCGAAGATCCTGAGGATTTCACGCTTCGCTTAAGCTGCCTGGTCGGCCAGCTCTCGGAGTACGGCGAACCCGTCGACGAGCAAAAGGTCGTCGAGAAGTACCTTCGTGTCGTCCCGTCTAGGTTCGGTCATGTTGTCTACACCATAGAAACCATGCTTGATCTCTCCAGGCTGTCTATTGAGGAAGTCACCGGGCGTATGAAAGGCGCTGATGATTGTTGCATCCCGCAATCGGCGCCACCGACTACTACATCGGAAGCTAAACTCTTGCTGACCGAGGAGGAATGGATGGCGCGCCTCAAGGAGAAGCAAAGCGGCGAGGGATCGTCGAGCAAGTCTGGTGGCCATGGCCGTCGCCGTGGCAGGGGCAACCGGCGACCTAAAGGCGAGGGTGGCCGCGACGCCGGACGTGATGAGCGCGAACCAGGGCGCGAGCGCAACGTCAGTCGTGACAAGTGCCGCAACTGCGGCAAGATTGGCCACTGGGCCAAGGATTGCCGGCAGCCAAAGCGCGAGCAGGTCCATCTCACCTGGGAGGATGATGATGATCAGACGCTACTCATGGCGCAGGTATGTGCCCTCACTGACGACGTCGAGCAGATGCCGCCAAACTTCGTCAAGCTCGACGAGACGCACGCCCAATGAACCTCGGGTGCGAGGGAGAGCGGCGCAACGACGTGTGGTATCTGGACACTGGGGCCAGCAACCACATGACCGGGTTCGACAGCCTCGTCGCGGAGCTGGACACGGGCATCATCGGCTCGGTGAAGTTTGGAGACGGCTCGGTGGTCGACATCCGCGGGCGCGGCACGGTGCTATTCACCTGCCAAAACGGTGAACACCGGGCGATCAGCAACGTCTACTACATTCCCAGGCTCAAGAGCAACATCATCAGCATCGGCCAGCTCGATGAGCGTGGTTGCCAGGTGCTGATCGACGGGGGAGTGCTGCGGATCCGCGATCGGCAACGTCAACTGCTTGCCAAAGTAAAGCGCACCAAAAACCGCCTGTACATGCTCAATTTGAACATTGCATGTTGACGTTCAAATTGAGGATCAATGGTGCCGATCTCGCAATGTTCAAACAGATGAACATCGCAATGTTCAAAACAGATGAGCGCAGCACACAGCAAGAAATACATTGCGAGCGTTCATCTGTTTCCTGTCTCAACTCTGCGTGAGTTCGTGAGTGCTAGCGATCGTGATTTTGTTCCTTTGCCAACATGTTAAAGATACGGTTTTGATTTTTGCCGCTGTCGGTCGTACCAATAGCATAAGCATAACCACTCATGCTGCTGTTGAGAACCACCGTTTCCTATTCTGCATTCTGCAGATGGTGAAAATTCGAAAGCGCATCAAACATCGCATTCTGTTGATTCTGTAATATGTAACAAGTGAATATTCTGTAATAACTTTGTTCTGTTGATTTTGCAATCCTCCTGAGATGCTCTCTTTTCTCAGTAGTGATTTGTGATTAGTTTTGTAGGGAACGCGCAAAAGGATTGCACGTCTTTGTATTAAGAAGGAGTGAAGGGAACAGTACAGTGCGGATAGGTTACAACCAAAAGAAACAGGAGAAAACTAGAAGAAAGAAAGAGAGAGAGAAGAAACAAGAAGATGGTCGAGCGCCACTCAGAAAAGCAAATTCTGTACTTGCACACAGGAACATCATCTCCCATCTGCAATTGGGCACTCAAAAGCTATTTGGTCTGTCAGAAACATGGAGCTGATTTCCTCGGGCGTGTCGTGTACAAACCTGTTCAAGGGCTTATACACTATTTCATCTGTGCCTGATTACTCCAGGTGCCAAAGTATTTACCCCCGCATGTGTCTTCGCTGAAGCTCCTTCTGAAAGTTTATATCATACTTTTGTTTGGTGTCGATGGGAAAGGAAGATTTGGCAGCTCTAACAGCTCTCTGCTCTCCATGACGGATTGTTATCAGATGAACGTGCAGGAAAGAGCTTCAACTCTCTTTTACAATCAGCCGCTGAAGGCGATTTGACACTGTGCAAGATGTACTTGAGTCGTAGTACAAATGTATGCCTAGTTCAGCGTTTGGTTGTGTTGATGCATCCAAAATGGCCGCTGATCAGACTCGCATGGCCATATCCTCAGTTATGACTAATCAATGTTTTTATGAGAATGTCTTATTGTCCTGGGAGTAGCCAAGCTTGCTTGCTTGCTTTTCTGATGAATCTGCATGGATTGCTACTGCTACAGTCAGCAGCCGCGCCCAGCACGGGTCGGGCTTGGCAAGGGAGCGGCGCGAAGCCTACTACACGATGGGCTCGGTCGCTCAGGTGGCAGGCCCATCCACGCTCGTTAAGGATTTAGCAAGCCTCATCAAACATCACTCGTCAGTTCATCACTTCATCAGAGGTACGACTCGTTATACATCCCAATCTCCGCCGCTCAAATGCTCAATCATGCACACCATCTTATGCCGCTTTTACTACAAAACACTAAACCGATGGGTCTTCTGTAAGAGGAGTTAACCTCAAGGCTGATGAGTGCGACTTCTACAATCTAAATCTGCAGCAGTTATATCTTACAGTGGTCAGCTCAACAACTTTTCTACCGAGCTGTCGGTATCACTGTTCCAAATAGTTTTTTCAACTCAACCATGTATTCATCCTTTCTATTGTGGAGGTGACTAACCCCTTGGATCGCCAGGAGTAGCCCAATAGTATGAAGTTGTTGTATATACAACAGAATATATTAATATACCTACACCTCTTGTGATTATTGAGGAGCAAGACGGACAATTCTCACCCTATTCTATTCACATATATAAATTCCCACAAAGACATTGGGCGAGGCTCTCATTTTTCCACACTAGTTCTCCCTCTCTCACACATAACAGTGATAGTCTCTAGCTATCTTAATTCTACATCCCCGAGGGAAGAAGGTAAGAACTACCGACTGTTTGATCTAATTGCCGCAACAGATTCCATTCAGACATCGAGTATTGGACCTCCTTGCAGTAGTTTAAACTACTTTCTTCAGCCATGGCTCTAGAAGAATTCAGATGGATTGGAATTCTTTACCAATTATTAAGGGAATCAATCATGCAGACGGAACCAACTTATGGGCAGCCCGGTGTCACAGGACACTAGGTCCAAATTTTTTTAGTAAGGATTAGCATCTTTAGTCCATGTGTCAACCCTTTAGCCTAAATTTAGTGCACTCGGTTTTTCTTTAAAGATTAATGAAGAAAGCATTAGCAGCCTAAATTCCCAATAGTTGGTAGTAGTCCACGAGGAGCCACCGCTTCCTTCAGTCCATGAGGCAACTATAGTAGGCCGAGTGTAAGATCGAGGAGATCGACTATAGGGGGTGAATAGACGGTTTTAAAATTCTCTTTGGCTAAACCTGATTTTGTAATACGGAAGCGTAAATCAATTCGGTTTTGCACAATTAAAGCATAAATCAACTAGATTCACCTAAGCGCACCAACAATCTAAGTTTACGTCAAAAGTTTACAATCCTAGGGTGATAAGTAATTAATTTAATTCTATAAATATAAATTGCTTAAATGTAAATTGAGCACAAGAAACAAACTATAATGACATGGTTCCTTTTTACTGTGGTGTTCGGAGATTTATCGGTCTCCCCGAGTGCACATTGAGGTAAGGCTAAACGAATTAGATTGGCTCTATGAATTAAGCCAAACACCTCAATTCTACTAGTGGTAGCTCTTTCCCACTTCGGGTAGATGAGGTCCAACCTTCACAACACGCATGACCTTGTCACAAACTTCTTTGAGAAGATCACCAGGCACGACGCCTCTAATGCCGTCTAGAAGTTGGCAACCTTTAAGAGTAACAAGTCAAGCCATTTGCTTGACTCTCACCACGTGCAACGAATGCACAAGCTCAAGTAGATACAAAATCCACCTCTAGATGTAACACATGCAATCTAGAGACCTCTCTCCTTGCTTACAAGGTGCAACATATGTACAATTAAGAGGAGAAACTCACACTAGTTTAAAGGAATGAAATGGAGCTCAGCAACCTTCTCTCCAACCGGTCACAAAGGGTATTTATACCCCCCACACAACGAAACTAACCATTGGGGATAAAAATCAGGACAATCAGTAGTACCATCGGTAAATGGCTGGTACTACCGCTCCTCTCGTAAATATTAGAAAACTAGCTGTTACAGCTTGCTGTCGGTAGTAGCGCTCAGATAGAGCCCGGTGCTATCGCACAGCGGTAGTGCCGCTCCACACATATGGAAGTACTGATTTAATTGGGACAAAAAACCTTCCAAAGGTGTCTCTTTGGAAAAACATACCGGTAACTAATGGCTAGTAGTACCGCAACTACGGTCGTACCGCACCACACAAGCCAGTACTATCGCATGCCGGTCAGACCGCTCACACGGAGCCAATTTGACTGCCATGGTCATACAGGTTTTTGACCACACAGGTCTTTGACCTCGTCAAGTGGTCGATCTTTGATCATGTCAATTTTTGATCACAGGTCTTCGACTACATCAATCTTTGATCACGTTGATCCTCGACCACGTTGATCTTCGACCACATCGATTTTCAACCACACAGGTCTTCGACCGCACAAGTCATCGACCATGTCAATCTTTGACCATGTTGATCTTTGACCAAACTGGTCTTCGACCACTGACGCGGTAGTACCGTGTGTTACAAAGTTGGTAGTTCCGCCTAGCGATAGTTCCGCAAGACTTACAAGGGTCAAACCATGATTTCCAACAAGTTGTAAAACATATTTGTAAAGTATAGTATCATGTACACAAGGGTCAAACCATGATTTCCAACAAGTTACAAAATACGTTTGCACACTTTCAACATCATGACACAAGGAATATATACATGGACTCAACACGCTTGCAAAATACATTCGCAAACCTAATTCACATGTTACAAAGATTATATATGAGCTTCAACTATTTGCAAATATAAGTTTTATTCTATAAGGAGTAGGAAACATGGACTTCAAATACTTGCAAAATATATTCGCGATGTATAATTCCATGTTACAAGGATTCAACGCATGAGGCTCAACTATTTATAAAACACATTTGCAAATAATAGTATCATACCACGGAGAGCTAGAGCAAGTGAGATTGAGTTATCAACACATAATGAGACTCAAGCTACTAGATATCACCCCTGTTAATAGTACAACAACTTATACTAGCATTCCAGTCTTCCAACCAGCACCAAGATCGGTAAAAGATTAGCATTCCAGTCTTTAACCCTAGCTAGTCATATATTTGCTTTGAACATCCTCTTGAAGCTTGATGACGTACATCTTCACTTTAAGTCCGGGTCATTGTCTTGATATACATCAACCCATGATGTATTCTTCACTTGAACTCTAATACATGATGGGTCTTCACTTAATTTAATGATCAACACATGGTCATCTCCTCTCTCAAAATCTTGATGTGCATCAACACATATGTATCTCTTATTTAGAATCTTGATCAACTCATGATCATCTTCTCTTGGACATGCATCAACTCATAATACATCCTCTTCTTGATGGCTTTCAACTCATGAAGTCGCCTTCCATTCTGTATCTTGACTTGATGATCTTCAACACATAAAGTCATCCCAAGTTATTTTTATTTGTGGAACCTAACCTATTCATCTAACTCATGGAAAATATTAGTCCATAAATCAATTGTTGTTAATTACCAAAACTTCATCATTAACTCATAATGGAGAGACTAGATTCAACAATCTTCCCTTTTAGTAACTCATGACAATCTCAACAAATAATAAGATAGAAAATGATTTATGAGTATACAACATGTACATAACAATTGTATACTCTACGGTAAGCTTCTTAAATAATTAACTCATTTGAATGTTAGTATTTACCTTTGAGATTGATTGCTAGCAAAACTTACTCATCCGGTTGTTATTAATCATCTAACCATTAACACATAATGGAGGAACTAGATGTTTTAGTCCTTTTCATTGATGATTGATGATTACAATTGATTTAATTTAAATCAATCATGTATATATATGAACTACACAAGTTGTATATATTCAAAAGATACGTTTCAAAGTATAGATCTTAATATGTGTTGAAAGAGAAATATGGATCAATACTTAATGAAACTACAAAATATAGAGTGAACTCTTCCTAAATGTGTGCGTAAAACAATGTATAATAAAAACATATGCACATATTAAAATTAGACTATTAATGGAGTTCAATCTATATTTTAGATCCAAGAAATGCAATAAGATATAAGAATATGATATCGAATACATACCTATATGATTTTCACCTTTTTTATCTAAATGAGATTAAGCAATATCATAATTAAAAAACAAGTTAGTCTCACAATTGCATTTGTCATTATCACCAAAACTAACTTAATGGAGTTTGAATTTACACTAAGCTAGCTCTCGAGCCAGCCTAAGAGGGAGGACTGCAACAGACCACAGTGTTCATTTGATCGATCTCGAAGCATGTCATCTGTAGCAACCATCGATGTTTGTTCATTTCGCACGGTTGACCAGGAGATGTGCACTACATCCATCGCACTACTGCACCCAACTAAGCAGTGACCGGTCGCTGAAGAATGGGAGAAATTGGCACCACCGGCCATGCGGCGTCGCCTGCTCCCTATGTCTCGTGCCCTTGCCGATTAAAGGAAGTTTAGATCCACCCGATGAGTATGTACTTTGCTCTAAATTTTCCTTAATTCTTCCAATTTGTTTCAAGAACAGAGGCTAAATTTATGAGTTAGGATTTCAATGTGATAATTGTTGATTAATTTTTGTCGAATTATGGAGTTAAGACTTAGTGTTTCAATTTTGATTTTTAAAATACCGACCTAGCTCGTTATAAATTGGAGGTAAAATTGTAGTATTTTACTACAATATCAAGTAAGTAAGCCACTAGACATATTTTTCTATTATATTATTCTTGAACTGTTGAAAATACAAATATCTAATTGACTTTTTTAATTAATTGGTGATGATTTCATGAATGATATACTAACAACAATTGATGAAAATTATTAATGATGTTATGGTTCGTCGCTTTATAAACTTGAAATAATGTAAATACTAAAAGGTAATGAATTAACTTACATTTGACTGTTATACTTTTTTTACTTCTTCTCTTTTAATAGACTATTAAGGTCGGATGATATATTTTACCAATGCCGACAAAGGTTATCAGGATTGCGACATAGATCATGGGATCGTATGATCCTATGACCCCATGGAGCCGACATAATACGGATCGGTGTATGGATCGGAATTTCATAGAATCGTGATCCTGAATGTAGGATCGCATGGAATTGCATAGGATCGTGCTCAGGATCAGGTAAGATCATGATCCTAACACCAAACTATATTAGCATATAAAATTTGATATTACCTATTGCTAATTTAAATCGAACTAGTTTAATTTGCTTTATTTTATTGTTTACATGCTGTTCTAAGGTAAAAAAGTATTATCTTTGACATATTGGACTTTTAGATTTAGTTTATTAAAAAAATTATTAAATAAGTTTCAAAAATTAACCTTAATTCATTATAATATGAATAAGTGTACTCAAATTACAAAATTAAATAAAAAATTCTTCTCTAGATTTGCATATTTAGAAATTTAATTCAATTCTTTATATAAAATAATATGCTTTTTAAAATATGATAGAATCATAATTCTATGATCTGATCCCGTCAGACGAAAATTGACCCTACTTGGGATCATGATTCTGACAACCTTGATGTTGACCAACTTTTGTTTGTGGTTTCACCTTTAGTTCCTTCAGTTTGTTGCGACTAACTAATATTATTATCAAGCTTCTTAATTTTGGTAAGTATTTTGACTACTACTTATTTATCATCATACGCTGTCATCGGTTATGTTGAAGTATTGATATTAAAAATTGATGGACACATTACTATTTAGCACAATATTATTAAAAATTATATATGTTGTTATATGTATGATGAAGTGGTGAATCCCGGTCATTTTCGTTCTAGTTTCACTCCTTTTGTAAGTTAGTCTTATGCTTTTAGAGCACTGGAAATTAACTTACTTCTTCGTAGATATGTACATTTGTTCTTCAGTAGAACATTTTTATGCTTCTGCATTTAAAACTCTTCAAAGGTTGCTATCAAAATTTATACCTCTACTATTAAGTTTTGAAGAAAAGGGATATGTATCCTATGCTGTCACTTCAAATGGTGTTGTAAGACTATGTGATGTCAGTCCCATGAAAGTGATGAGTATTTGACATTGCTTGTGCTTTGCTTGTGTTGATTGAGTTTGTTTTTGAGAATTTGAATTTTCCTGTGCATTTATGGAGTCTCCAGTCAGACCAGCTTGGGGCGACGGTTTGACCGGCTGTGTTTGGGTGGCTTGATTGGAGGTTTTGAGTGGTTTGACTGACTTGCAAGCTGCGGTCGGACCGGCCCAATTTGGTGTAGCTGAGTTGAGTTGAGGTTGTTTCTTTGTGGTTTTGTTGGTGTTAGTCATAACGAGTATTGTGCAAGTGTTAGTTATAGGGAGTCTATGCATGTGTTAGTCATGACATGTGTCCATGCATATGGTTTACTAATGGAGAGTCAAGTGCATGTCATTTGTGCTCGGATCGATTGCTTTGTTCTTTAGTGTGTAGGTGCTTTGCTGATTGTTGTGGCCAACGGTGAGACCGAGGCTACGGAAGGGGTCTTAATGCTATCGTGTGTCGTGTAAGTCTGGATGGACCAACATTTCAAGCTAAGAAGCATGGGAGAAAGACAAGGGTCGTGAAGAGGTAGTGCATGTATGTGATGTGCCAATTGGACTTGTGTGTTTTAAGTGGTGACGTTCCTCGGAGCAGGTGTACGATCTTGGCGGCAAGACGTTGGGAATCACAGATTATGGAGTGATGTTGGTATGTTGTGGGACTTGGGCATTTCAAGTGGCGACGGCTTCAGTGCAGGCGTACGATCTTGGTGATAAGTTATGGGTATCACATTGTCGTGAAGACTGGCGGGTGGCAATTTAGAGAATTATTTGAAACTGGATGGAGTGGCGGGTTGTAAAACTATGACGTTGGCCTAAGTGATTTTAGGTTATATCTTTATGGTTGGAGTGTCTTATCATACTTATGGAGCCTTTAGAAGTTACGCCTTGAAAAGCGTGCAGGTGTGTGAGAGTAAAACCTGTTTGTGTGTGGGTTACCGAGTTTTCCCATATTTAAGTGGTATGATCCACTAAGCAGTGGCTGGTTGTTAGAGTTAAGTGAGAGGTGAGGAGCCTCTACTATATAAGCCTTATGTTGAGTTGAGTCTTGTGAGAGACTTGAGTGTTTTAGGGTTAGAGTTTTCTTGTGTTGGAGCATTGTGTGTATGTGCTCTAGATTTAGAGCTCTGCTATCCTGAGAGATTGACTATAAAATATTACTCTCCAAGTGAAATAAATATCCAAAGGTTGCCCAAGTAAGTTGTGCCATGGATCTCCTCATGTGTTTTTGATTTTCTTAGTTTTCTTATTTGGATTTTTCTTCTCTTGAGCTTTTCTGGTGCTAAGGATGTGTGAGAGGTAGAGATGTCTCCGGGAGACAATATCCCATCCATCTAGGCATGATCTAGAGGAAGTTCTTGAGTTTGTTTGATTTTTTTCAAGAGAGAGGTGATTTGCTATAACATGTGAGAACCCATCCCAGGTCATCTAAACCATCTAGAACTCATGAGCAAGAGCATATCGAAGTTTTGCTCTTTAAGACCGGCATTGGTGCACCCTTCACTCAAATGAAAAAAGGTCACAACTTTGGCAACGATTCTCTCAATCGTTAATTGAAATAGGTTCGTGACAGCCTAGAGAAGGTGTATGTCAAGTTTCACATCATTTGGATCATCAGATTAAAAGTTACACTGATTTTAGGATTCAAAATAGTGCTGAAATACTGTTTATTCGCCTGATTTTATTGCTCGTACCAGCTTGACCGCTACACGTCGGAGGTCTGACTAGAAAGTACTGTTCATTTAACTGAAATTATTGTTCATAGTGGTCTGACTGCTATTGAAATGGAGGTCTGACTAGCCCAATTTTCTGGTGTAACGGGCCTCTATTTTTGGTCTGACCAATTGCTAATTCCGATCTGACTGGTGAAGGTTGTGATTTTTTAGATTTTTTTGCTTTCTTGGCTTAGGGATTTGATGAGGTTATGAATTTGGTTGTCTGCTACATGTTGTTAATATCTGGGGGAAGATTTTGAAAGAATCATTTACTCTCTCTGATTCGCCATACTCGATCCTACAGGTGTGTTCTAGGCAAGAACTATGGTGTGCGCAATCCAGTGTAAGACAGAAACAAGGCACTTCAAAACAAGATTAAGCATTTGAAGTGCATGGTAGAGGATTCAAATAGGGCAAGAAGCAGGAATTAAGACTAAGGCCGAGTTCTTTTTGGTTTATAGCTTCTTTTAAACAAACAAATAGGACGGCTTCTCCGCCGCCGTTTCGAAGCGACTTAGCGGGACAACATTTTTGAAATGACTTATCAGCATTCGTTTCGTTCACACAAACACTTATGCTAGAGCCAAAATCTATAAGCCGCAGCTAAAAAGCACCTAACCTCGGAGTAGGTGTTGTGTTAGGTCTAGCCTATACATAAGCAGTGTACCTTCCTTTTCCATTTGCTATAACCAGCGGACAGGTGACAAATGGACCTGACAAAAAGTGAGAAACTTAGCCGGTTATTCTCTCAACTGTGTGACTGACATGGCTATTATATTGATCAATAATAGTATGAAATGGACAGGATGTAATACTAAATTGGAATGTGTACTTTGCCCAAGGTTGCTTTTCGAAGAAGACTTGTGATGTGTTGGTTATGTCAAATTTAACAACTAGCCTGATGTCAGAGCTTCGTCAAGATTGGTCATGACATCGGTTCAAATGTATTTGGTTTCTTCCAATTGTTTCTTTTGCTCTGGTGATATGTAGAGCCTTAAGGCATGCAGCTTTGTCTGGAACCTAATCCAGTTTGTACAAAAGGTGATTACTCATTTCTAGATTAATAATGCGCTTTTGACGTAACCGACCGAAATCAAGATTAGTTAATAGATGACACATTTCTGCAATAGTAGATTGCTTGGTCCTACACCAGCTGCTGCTGTTCTCTTGTTGTTTACTTATCGTGATTGTTCATTGTGTGTATGTTGACAACTCCAATTTTGATAGCTCCTTGAAGTTTCTAAAGCTATATTTTATCAACTCACAAGCTAGGGTTTTCAATTGCTTGGTTCTGAAGAGTTGTTCATATGAGCATATCGCTATATCGGTACTGCTCTGTCCCCTCCCAGGTACGTACAAATGTCAGGAAAACAAAGTTGCACAATCATTTATCTGCAGTAGTGTCTTTCTTTGCTTTTATGCAAATTGGAGCAGTACTGACTGACATGCTGTTATCATGGGATGTTCCTTTCTTTCTTTTATTCTTTCCAGGGAAAAGCCTTCAGCTGAAGCAGTTCTCACATTAATTAGCAACTTACCATCTTCCTCTCTGAGGAGAATGAAATCATGTCCAAGGACTGAATTTCTCAGATGTATTTCTTATTCAGTATGCTTGTTTGTGAATCTTTCAAAATTTTCTCTTATTCTTTTTGTGCAAGAAGCATTTTTTATGTTTTAATCTACTGGTATTTCATGCTACTGTTCAAAGATAATATATAATGTATGACAACAGTTTTATAGCTTAGTTTTGTAAACTAGGCTAGGCTCTGATGATCCTGAAGGATCCATTTGCTAGTCAAAAGGTCCTGCCAATAAATCACCAGTTGTTCCTTATTTTTCCGGTGTTGCTGAGTTTTCGAGCGTTGTGAATGATTCCTCAACGGCGCGTGTATGTTGACATAACATTGGAGATTGCTTACTCATGTTGCCAAACATAATGTTCGTGAACTCGTGCTTCTCAACAATTCTAGCCTGAAGACTGAACATCTCTGTTCTTTACCAAATTTCTTTCTTTCTTTCTTTCTTTCTTTCTTTCTTTCTTTCTTGATGCAGTTCTTCTGCCTATCCAACTTCAGTGAGCAGTATAAACAAAAGGACATTGCAGCTCAATGCTAGCAGCATCCCGGACTGTATGAATTTTGCTTGTAGCTGAAACGCGCAAATCAACATTAACAAAGGGCCTCTTACTCGTCTAATCATGGGCGTCACGTCTCCCTGATGCATCCATCCGCCGCATTATTTTACAGAGGACGTGACACCATGGCGGTGCGCCCAGGGGGGTGCTCTGTGGCGTCCTCTCACCGTCAGATGCGCATACATCCACGTCAGTGACATGTGGAACACTGTAACCCCGAGAGGATGCGGAGAACAGGGCGCCCCTTCTCCTTCCATGAAGTATGTGTTGCAGGTGGCGTTTGGTCTGGTGTTTTAACCATTTAATTTCATGCAAATTTCCAGTTCCTTTGTCCTAGCATAGCATTAAGATTATTATCAGTAGCATAGTTCCATGAAACATGTTGCTTTTGTCACGAAGACGAGACAATTAGGCACTTGTTTTTTGATTGTCATTTTGCTAGAGCGGTCTGGAGTGTCCCCCAAATATCCCTCAACATAACGAAACCCCAAAGCGTATCAAATATGTTTGGAAGTTAGCTTACGGGTGTCAACAAAAACTTGAAACCACTAGTTCTGCTTGGGGCAGCAGTTATCTATTGGTCAATTTGGTTACACAGAAATGACATTATTTTTAAAAAACAACAAACTTTCTCTCCCTTGCAGGTTATCTTCGCAGCGTCTCATCGACTCCGTTCATGGGCTATCCTTCACAAAACGGATTTGCAAGGTTTAGTTGTGGCGGCCTCACAACATTTGGACCGTGTGGCCAAGGATATCTACTCCCGGGTATATGGGTGGCGATCTAGTCTACGGATTGATAGTCATTAGATTATGCTTTGATTTTGATTGGTTTAGCTGTGTGCCTCCTATGAGGCAGAGGCTGAAAATTTTATTCCAAGACTGTGTATCACCTTAATGTACTGCTCTTGGTTTATTAATAAATATTTCCGTTATCAAAAAAATCCTTCAGTAACCATGATACAAGCCTACCGTATATGTACACACACATACGTTCGAATAGCTGATGGCGTATCTGTTGCTTTCAGGATTTACTTCTCCAAAATATTTGGAGTTGGTAGTGTTTAGATTTGTTGAAGTATAATTGAATTACTTTTCTTTTCTCATTAACTTAAACTTTTGAGTGAACTGATTGATACATGCAATTTATTATAGTATCAGAGCTAAGAGATATTGGGTTCAAAACTCGGTTGACGCAACTAAAAATATATTTGTACCCCACTTCTATTCCACATTTTAGATCTGAGGGAACATACATGTCAAGACGTGTAAGTGTTGAAGTATAAGTGAATTAACCTACACGTCAGGGAGAGTGTTGAAGTATGAGTGAATTACCTGTCTTTCCTTATTAGCTTAAACTTTTAGATGAACTGGTTGGTTTATGTAACTCATTAAGATTGACATTGTATTCAATTGGTTTAGCCTTTTTCTGTTAGATAAGAGAGGCATACTTTAATGTTTCAATAATCTGGAAGCAAAAAAGTATTCAGTGTCTCCCATATAGAATTGCAGTTGTGTTCTTACATGGGTTGTACTCTAGTTTGGAACTGTGGCTTTGGTCTAGGTTTGGAGTAAACATGACTGAGTTAAGGAGCTGTGGTGGTGTCAGCACATCGTAAGGAGTAGTCAGAAGTCATAACCTAGCTTCAGGCTGTTTATACTACTAAATTGCAAAGTCATCTGATTAGTTACTTGTATCTGTAAGCTAGTCCTTATCATGACGGGGTTTAATACATATTAAGTACCTGGAACAATATACAAGTAGTCCTTATCATGACTGGATCATGCTTGTACTGGAACGGCAACTTTGTACTACTCTTCATTAGTTAGATTTGATCATGACAGCCACAGTAACTGTGTCTTCTCAGTAGTCTTAACCCTTAACTGTTTCATTTTTGTAGAATATCATTGTTGATCTATGATTTGCTGGCATTTCCTATCTTGACCAGTCGTTTGGCATCGTCCAATCCAAGTACAAAAAGGCATCATTTTTCCATCATCTTTTCCCTTCAATTAAGAATCATAAGTTTCGGTAACTGTTCAAATGAAGTTGTTCGTCAGATACACTGAAGCATGAGGCCATTCTTAATGCAGTAGTTAGCACTTGGTAATAGTTAATGCATGTCAGTGCAGGAAGATACGTATAGGCATGGTGGAGCAGATGCAGGCAATTCTGTTGGCCATTTCCACATTTTCTGAAAAAGCAAAATATGCAGTAGTACTATTAGTTATTTTCGTTCCTTTAGGTTCTTTCTACAAGCACCAGCTGATCATTAGTACTAAAATTATTCATTTGTATCTACATGTGACATGTGAATCAGCTTCAAGCAAAAGTACCAGAGCAATCTGATTAATCTATGCACACCTGCACAGTTGCTCCAGCTAACTCGTGTAACTACTAACCACTTGCTTGATGCCAGAACACACAACGGCACAGATCCTTAATTTCTTCCCTAGAATTAAAGATACCTTTTTGGAGCCTTTGAGAGCTTGCAAGCAAGGATTAATCACAAGCTAGGGCCTAGGACTCAACTGATTAAGAAGGATGAGCATAATTTAGGGTTGCGACTCAAGAGGATTACAGCTGCACTGATGGCAACATATGTAGAGATCCCTGCATCTTTATACCTCAATTATATAACACTAGTACTCCCTCTCTCCTTTTCTAATCATGGACGTCACGTCTAATCAGATCAGATGCCTACCCTGATCGGTATGTCAATCGATACTACTATTTATTAGAAGCACAGTGACTATGACGGCAATGTAACATGAACCCCGCGTTAACCATCTTTGCAAGTATCCTCCTATCCTGGTCAGTTTTGCAACCCCCCCCCCCCCCCCCCCCCAATCTGAATATCCGATAGCTAGATGAGATCTGACGACAAAAATGGCTTGTCTCCTAAGTTTGGGGAGTGAGTGGGTCATCCTTGCTTGCATGGAACAGGTTACTAGTAATTTTTTTGTTTGGTTCTTCGCTATTAAACCTCTTTTTAGGTATGCCTCTTCCTAACCTCGGCTAGCTATAACTATACTCCTCTACAAGTTACCTTGAAAATCCGCCATGTCGACACAGTACCAAGTTGATTTGTAATACAATTTTGTATATCGGAAGAATTTGTTTTTTCGCAAATCTCCTAATACTGACAGGAACTGAGCACACATGATTTAATTGTCTTAGTGCTCGGGTCCACGAATAAGTGATTGCTACTAAGAAAACGAAGTTCTTTTATTACCGATAGGAGAGAGTTGGGAAAAATTGCCACCAGCTTGACCGGAATTAAAACTCTCTGAGGACAGATAATTTGTCTACTAACTGAATTATTGGAAATCCTAGTGTTCCAACTGCCGTTTTTCGGTCAGAATGACAGGTCCAAGAGGGAGAAAAAAAGAGAGGAACAAGGTTGCTTTTCTTTGTCAAGCTTCGATTCCACTGAGAAAATGTGCGCAACACTACACCTCGAATCTTGGCAGCGTTGGACATGGAGAGATGTGAATGTACATCGCCTGTATATCTTTTGGACAGTAATATCTTAGGCGACCAAACCCTAAAATCTCTAATAAACTGTGACCAAAATACGTTACACAGGAATTAACAGAGACAGGTACCACTCTAAGCTTGAAACTGAACTGTTCAGGTAAAGAAATGTATCGATTTTTTAACCACCCGTTGTTTTGCACAAGTAGTACCTTCTGAAGAACACAAGAAGAGATCTTGTCCCAAGTCCTAATCCATGGATCTGCTTATACGAAATTTTGGAAGTATAGTTATACAATTTAACTAAAAACTTTTCTTACTATAGCTTTGTACTGTTCAGTAGAAATAGATGCCATTGGTTAGGTTACTACCAGATTCTTCAGATCTGCCAAATTAAATTCTGCATGTAACTCCAACGCGAGAGTCCATGCCTACTCATACGCACTCTAGAAACATAAAGAAATTTGCATGATGGAGTATACAAGACTTGAACAATTCTGTTTGAAGACCGAAGCTCTATTAATTTGTGGTTGAAGCCTGATCAGTTGACAGTGAAAACCTGCAGGAGAAAATGCATTATAGTTCAGCTGTCGCTTCACATCGAACTCAAGTCACCGCGCGATTCTTTGAAATTAAGTTGTAGCGCGACATGAATGGAACATCGATGATGGGGACATCATCAGTAGCCATTGCAAATAAGTAAGATCAACAATGATATATGGAGTACTTACTACAGCTGTAGTAAAACTAAAAAAACGGTCGCTAGCTCCTGCAAAAACCAACGGCCATGCATAATTTCTAGATGGTAGTAGTTGTTTGGACGGCATTCTTTTTATTGGAGAGGTGACTATATGTCATGCTATCTGATCATACACGAACAGTTTTGCTTGCACTCATTATCCTCTAATTAAGTACGACATGAACTTGTTAGTTAATGCCTTTTTTTTTGTTAAGATGAGATGTGCCATTGCCAATACCATCTTATTTTAAGGCTCTTGGGGCACACCTAATGAAAGGGACGCTAGTTCATTTCTTGGGGGGTGCAGCTCTGAACACCACACAATGAGGGTTCTGTGGGCCAATTAATGATAACATGATATCATTTGCAGATTTGTGGCTGCAAAATTTGCAGCATTTAAGTCAAGCATACATATTATCTTTTTTTTCTTCTAAAAAAACAAAGATTAGATGGTACTACTATTTTGGAAGCTGTACCATGAATTTTACTTTAGGAGTTCGGCAGTAGCAGGGAGGATTTTGAGTACTAAGTTGGTGCAACCTATTAATCTCGATCATGAGTCATGCACCGACGCCTGTTGCGTTCGTCTGGCATCATATTGTGAGCAATTAAATTGCAACTTTTCCCATTTTCTTTGCAAGCAAGCTAGTAGAAGCTAGATTTCGCGTTAGCTGCACATAAGTTTGATTTTTTGCACATGAACAGTAGACATTAATTTAAAACTGTACGATCGATCCTTTTCTTTTTTGACTCTGGGATGTTATTTTGATCGGTATTATGTTTAGTCGTAGAATGCTTAGATGCTTTTGTTTTTTACCCTATTGCATTCAGATTACATGTGCAATACTTGAGGTAGAATCCTCTGAAAAAGAATCCGAAGATTACATGCTCAAAGCTTGAGGCAGAAATTTGAAGTGAATCAGTCCTGACCTCTTATCTGCTTCTGAAGCAGAGTAAATTTCTTCTTGTATGTAAGCATGATAGAACCACTTTGACAAGGTGTTTTTCTTTCCTCAAAGAAAATGCTTGCCACTGTCTAAGCTGTCTTATTGCGCCGGATTACACATCGGCCAGCTTTCTTTCACCAGCTTTCTTTCGGTGGACTACAGATAGGCATGCTCCACTAGCAAGAACCGGTGCATACAAAAGGGGCCTAAGCAAGTGCCTAATGTTTAGCTAGCTGTGGTTGTGACAACTCTGCCATCACTATCTTACGTAGATAATGGCACCAGTTTGTGGTTATTACCCGACAAAACAGAATAAATTCCTGTTTTATTGAATAATGAGCCACATCAGAGTGTTGCAACAGAAAAATACTAGATGCCATACAATCTTATTAAAATATCATTGCCATGTAGGACTTGAGTCTTTAAACAGACTTAACAAGTTCTACCTAAATATTACAACTTTTGGAAATAGAGGTGATACCGACTAATAATTATACAAATACTAAGACTAGGAGATAGCGACACATCAATATAATTGTAGCACTCAAAAAAAAGAAAGAAAGTAAAGAAAATAATTTTAATAAAATAAATAAAAGTAAACCCTAATCTAATACCGGCCTTAAAAAGGGGGACCTCTCTTCTCTTTCCGTGCGCGTCTTTTTCCAGATCCAGGTTGCAACCTCTCTCTCCCTGTTTGGATGCCGTGCGGCTGCATGGGACGTCGTCAGCGGCAGTGGTGGCGGCAGTTGCCGGTGACCGACCGGTGCTCAATAGCAGCGGCGGCGCTCGCACGGCCGTGGCGGCGGGGGGGGGGGGGGGGGGGAGGTGCTGCGGCGACAGCGACGGCGGCGGCACACGCGTGTACACACCTGCACGCGGGTTTTTGCCGCGCCTATGTCTTTGCCGGCGGCGGCACACGCACGGCTGCACGCGCGCGTACACGCCAGCATGCGGGTTTTTGCCGCACCTATGTCTTTGCCGGTGACGGTCGGTGGCGGCGGCGCGGCCTAACGGCCGTTCGCGCGGCCGAACAGCGTTTCGTTCGGTCGAACGGCCATTCGTGCGGCCGAATGTGTTTCGGCTGACCGAACGACCGTTCACACGACCGAACGACTATTTCCTTTCTAGTCAAATATATCACATATCGTTCCTTTATCAAATCCATCATATCTGATCGGTGGTTTTTCATATCACCCTATAGGTTCTCACGCAGCTATTGAGGGAGCAGCTGGGCAGTTGCGCATCTCAGACCCTTCGTTCAGCGTGTCCGTTGAGCGTGCTCAAGGCAAATACCTCGCTGTCGTAACCTGTTTCTTTGGCACATTTATGTTTCATGATTACCTGTTGCCTTTAGCGTGGTTTCTGGTCATTGCACTACATTGATTGCCCATCATAGGTTGTTGTAGCCTTAGTAGTTTCTTAATGTGATGAATTAATTAGTATGAAATGCTTGTAATGAGTATAATGTTAACCATAGAATTCATTTATGGTTAGGGATGTAAATAAACGTTTAAATGGTAATTAGAGTTGCGATTTGCGAATAAGCATGCTCAAATTTAAGGTTAACCACTAGTAATCTTTAACATTAAGTGGTCATTGATATGTCTTACTTCTGTGAATCTTAACTGTTGATTATTAATTGTGAGCCATAGTAGGTTTAGTTATTGTACATCAACCTATCTAATAATCACTTATCACGTAATAAAATTGTATGATTGTCTTTGACAACCTTGTGTGAGACTCCGGCTAGTATCCTCTCTATCGACAGATCATGTTCCCATCATCTTGTATCACCAATCCTGTCTCTCTGGCCTCATTGTACCAAACCTTTACTCTCATAACTTTACCTTAATTCATTCATGACTCTCTAATTTTATTATGGATAATTCGCTAAATAAAGAACTAAAGGTTATCACGTCGGAACTACCCACATATAGGGGAGATTTTCACCTAACCTGGTAACATACCAGGGGCTGTACATTCTCGTTACACAGGATATTACACCCCGTCGGCGGTTATACAGTCAAGAACAAGGTTATGCCTGGCTATTCTCGTATAACCGGGTATGTGGGATGATGTCACTGGCACTTTTGCTATAACTTGCTATAACTTGTCACATAACAACTATCTTTAATACACAGTCTCTATGATATATGTCTCTCATTTATGACAGTATTTTCGATATCAGTTGTTCGTTGCTTTTATCCTGTATTTGTTGTTTACTTGTGATGCTTATTCTTTATTTCACGTGGTTGCATTACCTGTCTTTACTCTTGTGTTGCAACCGTTGTTGTGTACTTGCTGAGATTTCCAAATCTCACGCTTGCTCTTTCCCTTCTCAGGTAAAAGGCCAGTGGATTGATAGCAGCATGCATAGGTGGGAGCACTCGAATTTCAGCACTGTGGCTTGCCACAACTTTTGCCATTTACTTTATTTGTCATTTGATTAGAAGTAGACCATCCCATATTTCAAACACTATTTCAGCTTCCGTTTATTTAATATAGTACTTTAAAGGTTTTAACTGGTGTGAATTCTACTATTGTCTTTTATTATTTCTCTTATTTCTTGGCGATGATGTTCCATAGTAGTATCCTAGCTTGGCTATATGTGGGGTGCTTAAATACTCGGGTTCACGTAAATGGCTACCAGCCACCGCCTCCTCATCCTAACCTCCATACAGGGCATCCGCCTCATACGTGTCGTACTCCTGGTCCACTGCATTCCATTCAGCGTGGTAGTTATTCTCCTCGTAGACTTCATCAGGATTGAGTAAATCCCTAGACCAACTTATCTCTAAACAAGGAGAGTTAATAACAAGGGTGAGTACTAAAGTACTCATCAAGCATTAATAGCGACATCCAATTTCCATGCCAACAATTCATCAACTTAATAATCCTATCTCATTCATCATTATTTCAAAATTAAGTTTTTATATGGTAAAAGTTCCAATTTTAGTTTATAAATCTACTAGTTACTCGTATTCGGAGATAAGGCCACTGATAGGCTCCTGTAGCCTCTAGTAAGGAGACAAGCATAAATCACATTTTTCAACCTTGTGTAGATTGGTATCATTTTACCCATAGCTATTCCGACTTCAATTGCAATCGGTTTCTTCACATTTCCTTATATGCGATGCTCACATTAGAGTACATAATTGTTTTCCTTATTTATGTATACTATACCTCCACCCGGCTAGTATATCCCTAGGTGCATGGATTTTGTCCTCTCTGGCCTTACCCAACATCACAATCATATACTCCTTACCCACGTTGGTGTATAGCAACTTGATAAGATAATTGAGTTGTACTTGTCTTCAATGAGACCATGGGCTTGTCACTGCCATTGCCTCCCACCTCCACCCTTCAACCAAAGGTGTCATCCCCACAGCTACAATGCCTACCAAGGAGCCACTATTGGCATTATTGCCTCCCTCCTCTTTGTCAGTGACTCTCCTAGTTTCATCTAGGTTCTTGGGGGTAGATCCCTTAGATGTAGTTCATGGGGTGCCAGAGTGTATGGATCCATGTCGCCTCAACCCTGAGGTGTTGTTGGTGAATGATGACATCAAGTCCAATTAGGAGATCTCAAACATTTGCCCATCTTTGTGCCCTGATATGACCAACAGCCACCATTTCGCAGTCGGAGATACTAGGGCATGTTGTAGGACCAAAAAGCAACAGAGGGGGTGAATGGTGCTAATCAATTTTTTCCTCAAGTATTCTTGATCCTTCACTAAAATAACTACAAAATTACTAAGATTAGAATCAATAGCTAAAAACCAAATTAAATTGCTCAAGAGATCAATTTCTTGATAAATTCAAACTCCTAGCGATATGACTGGCTACTTGGTGCTGGTCTGACCTCCTGGCAGTCAGACCGCTAGCTCCAAGCTAGTCTAACCAGCCTCCTGGCAGTTGGATTGTGAACAGGGCGGTCAGACTGTTTTCAACCCGAGGCAATCCAAAAATTTGTGCAATTTCAAAAATACAAGTCCAGAATATATGAAATTTTACACACACACCTTGTTTAAGATCTCGGAAACATATCCCAACTAAGGATCACAAATATTCATGTGAAAGTTCATACCTTTTTCAAGATTAAGCAAAATTGCACCATCACCAAGCTAAAATTGAAAACAATAAATACGATTTAGTCGTGGGTAGAAGATGGCCAATATGGCTCTAAATGTATTTTCATATATCATAGCAAGCAAAAATACCAAAGAAATCATTGCCAAAACACTCATATCGAGAAATCACACGTGGGGGTCAAATCCAAGCAAAAACGGGCTTTTTCAAGAACTTGCTAATAAGGCCCTAGATGGATGGGAATGATTTCTATGGATCATCTCTACCTCTTACACGTCTTTATCACAATAAGATCAAGAAGGAGAGAGAGAAGAGCAAACCAACCAAATCAAGAGCAGATCAATAACACAAGATGAATCCATAGAAGATTAACAAAGATTGATATATTGCTACTTGAGCATGAATTTTTTACAGCTACTCCACTTAGAAAATAAGAGAGAACACCATAACACTCAATTTCTCTCCAACCCTAACCCTAGAACATATGGCTTCAATTCCAAGAGTTGGATGGTTAACTAGTAAGTCTATATCCCAACCCATTAAATAGATAGAGCAACAAATACCTAACTTTAGTGGATACTACCCACTTAGCACATATGAGAAAACCCGATAACCTTACACAACATAGGTTTTACTCACATACTACACTTATACACGTTTTTCAAAGCACATAAATCTGAATCCGCTCAGTCTTTAGCCTTGATCTAACTTGATCTTTTCAGCTTCTACTTGACCTAAAGCGCTCTTCCAAGCGCCGCGGTTTTGATCCAGGATAGTTTATGGTATTTTAGTTAACTTACCAAAATATGTTTTCTTGATCCGGTCTTTATTTTTCATTGCAAACAATGCCATGTTTGCCACATGTACATGCACCGCGGGCTTGTCATGCATCAGCAAGTCTCTCCCGTTCTTGTTCCATCAGACCACGTCTCACTTGGACCAACCAACTCACATGGTGCAACCCACCACTCAAACTTTCCTTTAATATTTCCTACATTTCTTATACCATGCTTAAGCTTAGTCATCTCACACAGCATTCTCGGTCATTCTATGCCTTGGCTCCGTTATGGGTGTAGACCCGATCTTCGTCGTTGACCATGATTGACTCTAAGTGATCCTGCATATCCAAAGATAAATAAATTATTTCTAGATATAAGTTCTTCACAACTTGATCTACGTTAGCTATAACATGCATTATGCAACATATAAGTATTGACTTAGGTCGACAAAAATCATCGCTTGACTGAAATCCCCAAAAACCAAAAAACCAGCTAAGAGCTACACATGCCAGCCAGTCTGATCAGACCACCATACCGATCAGACCGCTGACGGGGGCCAGGTCAGACCAGTAATGGCACCACTGATGGGGTCCGATCTGACTACCCCCCTGCCAGTCAGATCGGTTTGTCTACTGATCGATCAAAAATCTAACAAATTTGCAATTCAAATTTTCACTCTTCTCAGTTGACAATGGTTCATCATAACATAATTCTGAATCTTCTCACATGATCGTTCATATGTAGGTCAACACCATTAGAGCTCTCCTTGTGAGACTACATGTCGTCATTTGGTAGTGGCTCCTTAGTGTTGAGGTGGCATGGGATCACCACATTAGGCTCCAACGTCACCTTCCTGTTCTCATTTCTAGAACCTTTTGATGCCAGTGGCAAACCCAGAATCAAAATTTAGAGGGAGGCTAATAGGACTTGCTCACTAGTTTGTCAAATACCGAGTTGCCTTAAGCAGGTCCAGCAACACCTGGCTGAGCACCTTTGTCGTTGCCTTGAGCAAGTCCTACAGCTCGAAGAACCTACCCCGGTCATTGTGCACGAACGTAGCTGCCCCTGCTCTACCGCCTTCCGTGTCATGCTGCCCTAGCAGTCGCCGCCGCCGGCACCCACGACGGCACCCCACGGCGTGACGTGTGGATCCATGCGATCATCCTTCGTTGGTGGTGGATCCATGTTCCGCATGAAGGGCTTGGTCAACATGGCCGGGCCGAAGTTTGTCGACATGACATGGCCAAGAACTACCAAAAGGCTGATGCACCGCAGAAGATCATAGTGGATGCAGGATATAGGTCGCTTAAAAGTTCACATTGATCGGCTATCTTCATGTTGTTCATGTTGTGACAATTTCTGAAACTTCTTAATGAAGGCAAGTTCCTAATGCGAGGCAAAGAAGTCCTCGCGATGAAGTACAGGATTAGACTAAGGTTTATGCTACTCCTTGACCAACGATCAAGAATTAATGCCTACCTTTTTTCTGCATTTTTGATGTAGCGAGATGAAATGAAATGCAGGGGGATTGATGCACCGGAGAGTTCAATGCCGTATGGTAAGGAGGCAAAAGAGGCGCTTGTGGAACTGGACCAGGGGAAGAGCTTAAAGATCTACGTTTATGATGATGACCGGTATGGTAGATGCATCGGGGATATCCACTGCGATGGGGTGTTTGTGTAGGTAAGAATGGTCTGACATACATGTTTCAGCTGTCAAAATGTTTCAGCTGTCGATACGTACTGAAACAGTTAAGCTTTTCTTCAATGTCTACAACTCTTTTATAGTTACAGAACATACAATATTCCACTTGCTTTGTTGATAGTAACAAATGTTGAAGAAAGGGTTTGCATGGCACTACACTGCATATGATCAATGCCCAAAGCTGGCCAAGGTAAAGCAGTAGTAATCGACGGCATACAACCACACATCGATCGCTTAACTGAAAAAAGCACGAAACATTCTGAAGTTATATGGGACTATGTGTGCACAGTCGCGGAAAGCCTTTTTTTGTCTCAGTGGGAGAAGCAGGTGCAGGTGTGGCCGGCGGTA
The DNA here is from genome assembly GCA_017311315.1 of Dendrocalamus latiflorus. NCBI lineage: Eukaryota > Viridiplantae > Streptophyta > Magnoliopsida > Poales > Poaceae > Dendrocalamus > Dendrocalamus latiflorus. The sequence goes on from CM029663.1 coordinate 4,776,851, forward strand.
GGGGGGCCGCCCCTGGTTGACGCCCCTAACAAGGTGGCTAGAGCTTGATGATAAGGGCACAACAGTGCTGAAGCTGTCTCATTAATAGTGCCACTGCTGGTGTGGATACTGCTGCTTAATTATAATCCTGATAGGAGACGTGGTGTCCTCTGTCTCGAGCCATGTTTTGATTTGGAGCAGGAAACCAAAAGCCTTGCACGCTAATAGTAGAAAGTAAATGCATCCGTGAAAAAGGAAAACTACTACAATGCATGGATGCTCCGCTATTGTTTAGGCCCTTTTAGCGCGGGAATTTGTTTGCAGCTTCAATAAAAAAAATAAATTGTTTCTTATGAAATCCCTGCATTTCATAAGAACTTTTAGTTCAGCAAAGTTGTAGGATACATGCATGGTAACTAGAGCGAGCGAAGCCAATTGAGCCACAAAGGCAATTGCTTGTTTGTTCGAGCGTGCAGTTAACGTTTTTAAAATTTTGATTACTAATATAGGGAAAAGAAATATTCAAGTTGATAGTAATTCGTAACATCAGTTGATCGAAAGAAAGCAGGAACCAAAGTGTGGTCTTGAAGATCGTGACTAGTGGTGGAGCCACGTTAAAGCCGTGGGGTCAATTGACCCCATAGCTTTTTTTTTCAAAGACATCTAATACAAGTAACAATCATGCAAAAACCTAGAAAGTTATGTAAAATTTATAAAAAAAAAATTGACCACATAGGGTTGCAATCTTGACTTCGCCGCTGATGCAAGACCAGCCCTGGGCTTTGGTAGCAGGGCGACCGCCTGGAGCCCATGAAAGCTAGAGGCCTCTAGCCCATGTATGTTAGTATATAGACATGCTTGATATAGTCTATGTACTGAATATACTTTATTAATAATTAGTTAGGCCAGCTGCAAAAGTAAGTAATGGTCCATGTTATGCATCCAGCGCTGAACGCTCCCTAAATATCTAAGCATGGACATTCACAGAGGGAATATTTCGAGTGAGACATCCACCAGATCCAATCGACCATGCACACCGCGTGAGCCCCTTGTCCTCTCCACTCCTCTTTCGGTCTTCTCTTTCCCAAAACAAATGTCGTCGTTGTCGCCATTAATGGAGGAGAGCCCGATTTCACCGATTCCCAACCAATTTTCAATTTCTTCACTTTGCAACGGTTCTACTCGAAATCCCCTCGTATAGCTGTTGCATGCATGGTGCTTTTTTTTTTGAATTTTTGTTCCTTGATTATCTGTTAAATACCACTCTAAGTCTCCAACGCAACATCTATACTATCTAGAACAAAATCTTGGACTTTCTTGTAACATCAGTTCCTTTTTTATATAAAGATATTCATTAAATATAAGAGAGACAGGTTGAAAAACTATTTGAGGTCATTAATGTCACATGAAAGGTTGAATGGTTTGACCACTTTATGCATTGAGAAGGATATGTTAGATCAGATTGATATTCATACTATTAATCAATGGTTTTGTATCTAGAAATGTTAGAAGAAATTGTTTTTTGTGATCATTCTATTCATAACTTGTTTGCTTATTCGGCAGGTGATAGATGATGGCTTATAGCTCTCCCTTAGTGTGCTTTGGCTAATGTAGTCTTCTTCTAAATTGTTTTATTCTTAGTAGCATGTTATAGTTTTTTTAAGATTTATTTGTAATATTAATGTGCCAATAGATTGGTGCCAATGAATACTTTGCATTTTGTGATGTACTAAGTTGAATATCGCCAATAAGTACTTTGTATTTTGTGACGTACTATCTAATGGTTACTGTATTGAACTTTACTTTTTACAATTGATATAAAATGTATTGTTACATAGTTATATTAGAACGAAGGGCCTCCGCTTTTATCATATCCAGGGTCTCTTAAATAACAGGAACGACCTTGCCCTAATGTAATGATAGCCAAACTATATACTCTCTCATCTAAAAATATAGAGTGCATTGAAAATAATTAAACTATCTTTAATTATTATTCCTAAATACTATTTTTTTTATAGAAGGCATGTTGAGAATAGATTTTTAAAAAGCACGATACGTGGGTACTACTCATGTCATATGATCAACTTCTAGGCTTTATGTAGCATTGAATGTCCGCCTTAAATTTGACTTTTGATGACAATTTTTGTCCTGGAGACCATGCAGCATCTCTCTCTACTCCACCCCTTTCTCAAAGAAGCGCGGGCAAGGCACTGTGACAACACTTGCAGAACAATTCAGCCAAAAAAAAGCAATGGAATGGAGCTCCTCCTGTTACGAAAAAGAACCAAGGAAAACGGCTAGGAGAAGTGTACCTACCACCGTTGTGCTGTGCATCGGTATCAATCCGACTTCTGGGAAGAGAAGAGAAGGCCGTGGTGTGCTGGAAATCTGGACACATGTGGACCTCTAAACACTCAAAAATTCCGTTTTTGGCCCCTAAACCAAAAAAATTCCGTTTCTGGACCCCTTCCGACCGCGCGTTTCGCGAGATGGCGCCACGTGTCCCGGCCGGCCGCACGACCGCCCGCTCCACCGCGCGACCGCCGCCCGCCCGTGCGACCGCGCCTCCTGACCGCGCGTCCGCCCGCCGCCCGCGTGCCCGCGCGAACGCGCCGCCCGACCGCGCGTCCGCCCGCCCGCCTGCGCGACCGCGCGTCCGGGACACGTGGCACCAGCTCGCGAACGCGCGGTCGGGAGGGGTTCAAAAACGGAATTTTTTTGATTTAGGGGCCAAAAGTGGAATTTCGGGTGTTTAGAGGTCCAAATGTGTCCAGATTTCGGTGTGCTGGCAGCAGTGGATAAACAAATGAATTGAATGTGAATAAATAAGATAAGACTCGTCTCAAACGTCTTCATGCTTTAGTTTTTTTTTCTAGCTTTTAGTTTTTAAGACAGAAGTTACTTGAAATGCACTAGTTTCTATTTTTGATTTTTTTTGTTTTTTCTTTCCATTTCCGCAGTGATATAACAGTATCTTATCATTATTTTCCTACACTTTTTAATTAAATGTCTTAAAAACTAACAATTATCATTATCATTACTATTATAAAAGAACGAGTTGGTGACCGTACGTCCATTCTCCTTCAACCGTCCCATTTCCAACTTCTCATCACTGTCTATTTTTTAACTGATTAGAGTAGTCCTCTTCTATATCGTAATTCTCAATATATTTAATAAATTTTATAATAACACATAAATTGATAACTAGTTATAATATAATTGTAGCTATAGATCAAAATCCATCGTCCAAAACTGCAGCAACAGTCGGTTGTCGTGGCCGCTGAAGACGATGGGCACAGCAACCGGGGGAGCAATGAAGGCAGGTGGGGCCGCGCAGGGTCAGGGAGCGGCAGGCGGGAGGAACCCGAGGAGCGACACATGGGAGATCACCACCCACTCTTGCGCGTGGCGCCGCGCGCCAGAGTCATCTGGTCGAGCCACCCGAGAACGCGCGCGAGGCCCAACCCAGCACCGCCGCCGCGCGCACTGCCACGGCCGGCCGAGCGGAGCTAAGACGCCGCTCGAGATCAATCCAGGGCTGCCGATGCCCACCTGCCTCGCCGCACCACCGATGCTGCCGAGAGAAGGAAAGGATCTGCGTTTCCTCGTCTTGTTGGTGCGTTGCATGTGGTCGCCGGGCGCGGGTGGAGCGAACGGGGAATCGACGGCTCTCCAGCAGGGGGTATCGGTCGGTTATCACGCGCCCGTGTCATGAACTAGTTCGATTCCCGATCGAGGAAACGTGCCACAATTTCTTGACCAGAACTCGCAAGAAACAGTTGAGGTCACCTAAATTTTGATAGCGAAAATGTTTATATGCCATTGTAAAGTTTTTGCATATTTACAATGCCATTGCAAAACACACATTCTCTTATTTGCCATTTCTTTTGCAAAACAATGCTTTGAATTGTTCACATATATAGTATTGTAGCTATTTTTAAAATTAACCCTCAAACATTTGTTTTTGCAAATCGGACATCTTTCCTGAGCTACGCAGGCGACATATGTCACCTACCACGCTACAGGAGCTCGGCATGTGCTACCGAGCTATAGAAAGCACCTACCGAGCCACTATTGCTCGGCAGCAAGCTGCCCTTGAGCCCCAGTAAATCGGTACGTAATTATGCCACTAGATTAGTGCTAATTAAATATAATTAGTATTAATTAAGTATAGCACTAATGGTGACCGGCGAGGAGCTAGATTTAACAAAAAAACAAATGTCCAGAGCTAAAATTGAAAAAAAAACATGCTTTCTGTGCCAGTAAAGTTAGCTTGGTTAGGTTTCTCCCGTCAAAAAAATCCATAATGTCTGTCTTGCCCTGGTACTCTCTGCAATTAATCCTCCTCCCCACCCTCTCAGGAAAAAAATCCTCCTCCCCACGATTCATAAGGAGAGAGGGAGGAGAAGAAAGAGGGATCTAAGAAAGAAGAACAGTACCGATGGAGGAGGTCGACAAAGGGTTATCATCCTCAATGTCAGCGTCCGTGATGCTGCCATCGCTAACGGTTTCATCCGCTGTCCGTCATCCATGAGAGCATAGAAGAACATACATGGCAGAACAATAAAGAGGTGGGAGGGGTAAAATGCTCTGTGCACTGCTCCGACACAGCTTGACAAAGGGATTGTTTCGTAAAAAGAGTGGCAATAAGAGCACCCATAATGTTGAGACATAATAGCCTCTAAGAGAAGAGAGGAAGCCGTAGAGGCTACCTCCATATATTACAAACTTTGGTCTCCAAGAGCTAGAGATTGGCATCGCCTCCTGGCCTAGAGGCAGCCTCCTTAGACTAAAATATTCGAGGGCCCACTTGTCTAAGGGGTTTGGATTACGGGAAGAGAAATTTTTTCTAGTTTGTTGTGCCCACCTTAGAGACAATACGAACATTATACTTTGTAGACAAAATTGATAAGCTTAGAAGCTGTATGCGGGTTTCAACTTAGAGGCTATGCAGCTTCTAAACATTATGAATGCCCTAATGGGCCATGTGTTTTACACTAGCATTTAATAAATCCAGAAACTTTGTAATAGCATACAAAAAATTTCCCCAACTTAAAAAAACTCATATGTTCCAAACAATAATGACTTATCATTTGGAGACACTTCTTCTTCAACATGCTGTTCGTTTGTATATGTGTGGCAGTACTGTAGCAGACTCGGAATTGTTATTCGAGTGCTTTTTATTTTAATTCAATTACACCATAGAGGTTTCCCCTACAGTCTTTTTCGTAAAAAAATTAGTCTATATAATGATGGGAAGTTATAACGCTACCTTAGATGCAACGCTATAATATATCGGACGTGACAGAGTACTATAACACTTGTGTAAGCATCAAATTTGTTCTGACTAATATGGTAGCAACAAGCATCAAACATTCAAACCAAGCATGTACCAACCAGAGTACCAGACATCCACTACTCCAAAATCAACAGTCCAGGCGTTATGTATCCGGAGACGAATCGCACATTTCAGCTGAACCCAAAAAAGTACTCCTACAAATGTCTTTACTACTTAAAAATATAAATTGATGCTAATCGGTTCATTCTCTTTCCTCTCTTCTCAGCCGTCCGATCAAAGATCAACTGTCTAAATCCGCATGTAGATAGTTCTTCCGCTCCTCTTCTCTTCCCCCATCCTCTGCCTCCCACAACCACTCCACCTCTTGCAACTGCCGCCTCCTTCTTTCCTCCGAAACCTCGTGCCGCGCATCCTCCTCCCCCTCAGTGTCGTCACCAATTCTTTCCCCACGCAGCAACGCCTGGTCGCAATCTCTCAACTTCCGCCAGCAGCACCGCATCTCCCCGTTGTCACCTCCCCAACGCATTCGCCAGCCGCCTCCTCTCCCCATTTGCCCGTCATTGCCTCCCCACGTCCACCTCCTGCAATCGTCGCCTCCTTCTCTCCCCCGAACCCTCGTGCCACGCCTACTCTTCAGTACCGCCACCAATTCCTTCCCCATGCGGCAATGTCTAGTCGTAGTCCCTCCAACTTCCCCTAACAGCATCGCATCTCCCCGTCACTGCCTCCTCTCCCCGTTTGCTTGCCGCCTCCCCAACTTTACCTCTTGCAACCGCCGCCTCCTTTTCTCCCCTGAACCCTTGTGTTGCGTCTCCTCCTCAGCGCCACCACCAATTCCATCTCCCATTGGCCCCTCCAACTAGCAGCACGACACTCAACGACAGCGGCCAACAGATCAAAGAGAAGGGCACTCAGCGACAGCGGTCGGTGGATCAGAGAGAAGGGCGCTCGACGATGGCAACGGCGGCTTCCTCTTCGTACACTCGCCCACGTGGCTCTCCCCTGCCGCCACCGCCCAGCGGTTACTCAACCGGTGAGCCTCTCTACCTCCTACTCTTCGCTCGGAGCCCGTCGTGCTGTCTGGCGATTTTGGTCTCCCAAGCTGGTCATCAAAATTGGTGTCATGGTCGAAGGGGGCCGTGGCCAAAGTCGAAGGGTCATAGTCGAAGTCGTGGTTGAATAGGGCCATGGCAAAAGTCGAAGATCAGTGGTCAGAGTCGAAGCCGTAGTCGAAGAGGCAGTGATCGAAGTCGAAGGGCCATGGTCGAAGTCAGGCCGTGGTCGAAGTCGAAGGGTCATAGTCGAAGTCCAAGCCATGGTCGAAGGGGAAAGTGGTCGAAGAGGTCAGTGGTTGAAGTCAAAGGGCCACTGATGAAGTCGGTCTACGATCGAAGGTCGAAGCCGTGGTCGAAGTCGAAAGATTGTGGTCGAAGTCCAAGCCATTGTCGAAGTTGACAATGGTCGAAGAGGACAGTGGTTGAAGTCGAATGTCTAGGCGGCAGAGGTCTGCCATCTGGTAGCCAATCAGTAGGTGTCATATGTCAGCTGTTGGATACTGACCGGGCAGCAGAAACGTTATTTTTGTTAATACATTGTATATATCATTATTTCTTTAAATACGTGTCGAAAAGACGCTATATATGGCAGAAATTCCTACACGCCTCACGGTAAGGCTGATACGCGCCTCTCGTGTATAAAAGCCCTCCTCTTGCCCACCCTTTTCCACACCATTACCAGGCACCAGCACCGCAACGCACCGCACAGTCGCGCGCGTCCGGCCGTTTCCCCTTCTACGGAGACGACACTGCGACGCCTCGCGCGGAGAGAGACATGAAGCGGGCGAGGAGCGGCTCCCCATATCCCAGCGGCGGCGAGCCGGCGGTGGTCGGGCAGAAGAGGAAGAGGTCGTTGGCGCAGTCCGCCGCCGCCAGTGAGTGCCCCGGCGGGGGGCGAAGGAAGCGGCAGGCAGGGGGACCGGACTACCTGGACGATCTCCCCGACGATCTCGTCCTGTCCATCATCTCCAAGCTCGCCGCCTCGGCCTCCTCCCCGTCCGACCTCCTCTCCGTCCACCTCGCGTACGCCCGCGCCCCTACTTCCTTGTTCCTCAGCTGGTAGCTTGCCCAAAAACACCTCGCCTTTCTTCGAATTGCAAAGCCGCCTCGCGAGTTCTTCAGAATGCGTGGAGGGCAGAGGCTGTTTTGCAATTTGTGGAAAGTTTTGGGTGGGATGGGGATAAAGCGGAGAAACGAAGGATGGCCACTGAAAACGTCTTTATCTTTGGCGTTGCAGGTGCAAGAGGCTGAACGGGCTCGGGCGGCATGACATGGTGTTCTCCAAGGCCTCGCCGGCGTCGCTGGCCGTCAAGGCGGCGGCGTGGTCGGAGCCGGCGCAGCGGTTCTTGAAGCGCTGCGCCGACGCCGGCAACCTCGAGGCCTGCTACATCCTCGGCATGGTACGTACGGAGCGTCCAAGAACCCTAGACAGTTTATACAGGCTGGTTGGTTTGATTGCTAGACATGCATGGTGAGATGAAGTGCTGATGAGTGTTTGCGCGCGTCCTTGTGCAGATCCGGTTCTATTGCCTGGGTAGCCGGAGCGGCGGCGCCGCGCTGCTGGCGAGGGCGGCGGTGGGCGGGCACGCGGCGGCGCTGTACTCACTGGCGGTCATCCAGTTCAACGGGAGCGGGGGCGCCAAGTCGGACCGCGACCTGCGCGCCGGGGCGGCGCTGTGCGCGCGCGCCGCCGCGCTGGGCCACGTCGACGCGCTCCGCGAGCTCGGGCACTGCCTCCAGGACGGCTACGGCGTGCGCCGCGACCCCGCTGAGGGCCGCCGCCTCCTCGTCTCCGCCAACGCCCGCGAGCTCTCCCTCGCGCTCGCAGCCGCCGCCTCCCACCGCCCCTTCCCCGCGCTCCCCCTCGGCGGCGGGGGCAGCTGCCCGCTCCTCTCGGACTTCGGGTGGAGCCTCCCGGAGGTGGAGCCCCACCCGGCGAACCTCTTCATGGTGGACTGGTGGGCCTCGCGCGGCTCGCAGGCGGCCGCCAAGAAGGCCGGCGCCGAGGCAGCCACTGGCGAGAGCGACGGCGGCGAGCTCCGGCTGTGCTCCCACGTGCGGTGCGGGCGGAGGGAGACGCGGCGGCACGAGTTCCGACGGTGCTCCGTGTGCGGCGCGGCCAACTACTGCTCCCGCGCGTGCCAGGCCCTCGACTGGAAGCGCGCCCACAAGGCGCAGTGCGTGCCCATGGACCGTTGGCTCCTCGCCGGCGGCGAGGCCCAGTGACACGCCAATGACTCGTGTACTCTCTCTAGCCTTGGTCCACCGGTTTGACGATGGACCGGGTGCAGCGAAGGGAAGGGGCAGGAAAAGGAGGAAGCGTTTCTGCGTTTTTTTGGCCGTTCCGGCGTCGTCTTGTCAGATGTACGTACTCTACTAGGGAAGAGTAGACGAGAGATTCTACGATTACTCCCTACTCGCGCTTTTTTTAAAGAAAATTTCTCTTAAATTAGAATTCCAAGCCTATTTTAACCAAGTTTTGGAGTTTGAAAATCTCTACTATTCCATCTGTGCCTAGGCACCTAGCTAGACTGCTAGAGTTTTTTTGTCGTCTTGTGTTTTGGATGGACGCTGTGGAGGTACGGACAGGGCAGTTGGGCTGTTTTGCTTGCTCGATGGATTGGACGGCTTGGCTTTGATTAGAACCTTTGTTTAGTTTTAATCCGGGAGGTTAACTCTTAATTAGCGGCGGCAGTGGGAAGCCGTGCCGTGCTTTTCTGGTGTGGTGTGCCCACCTTTTCTTCTCGAGGGGTGAGACAAGTTGGAGGTTTCTCTCTGGCTGCTCGTTGTGTTGTGTTGGCTTGAGGAGGTGGTAGCCATGTAGGCTACTCGTAAAGTGACATCAACTTTTTAGTTTTTTTCTCCGTTTCCCAGGTCATGGAAAGAACACGAGATGATGGCCTGCCCTTTGTTTCTTATCGCTTTGAGAAATACGCTGTAGCCTAAGGGCACTCCTATGAGATAATTTCTATACTTGCCAATTAATGTAGACACTACCTATAGAAACTATACTCCCAATGAATAGTTTCTACAAATAAAATTTTCATCCAATCATCTATCTTCTCTCTCCTATCATCTACCTATCATAGCTCTTTCTATCTTGATTCCTGTGTAGACATGGTGTCTATATAAGAAACCATTTCCTTATCTCTCCTCTTTAACTCCAATAACACATCAGCATTTTGCTTACTTGGCACCTTATTTAATGCCATAGAAACCATCTATAGTTTCTGCATTGGGAGTGCTCAGCTGCGGATAGAAGTACGCTAGGATTGATTCTATGTTAAAGCAAATTTAATAGAAGAGGTGGCTGCCATCTCTAGGATTAGCCAAATAAGGGCATCTTCAATGGTCTGAGTCAGCTATCTATATGCATGTACACATCAGCATATATCCTATGTGGAGGAAAGAGAGTATGCAAAAAAATCGAGCCAGCTCTTCCTTAAGCACTAGTCTATAACGCTAAACGAGGCAGCCTCAATAAATTCTGTGTGTGCATGTAAGCATCAAATAGCTATCTTTATAGATAGTTCTTTAGAATGCTAGCTTTAGTGTGTACTATATAGATGATGTGGAAGTCTTATAGTTAGTTGCTAGCTATAACCATTGGAGATGCCCTAAGTAAAAAGAGTACACGTGGCTCATGTGGAGATAGCTAATACAATAAGTTGAGTAGATGTTACCTCTAGTAAAGCACTCAAATATTTAATATTTGCATAAATATATCAGGGGTCACCTCTTGCATGAGGGGTAGTTTGTCTCTCTCTCCTCGTATGATGTGCTAGAGGTCACCTCTTATATAAGGGCGTCTCCAACAGCTGGCTATTTAGTTAGCTAGATCTGATGTGGCAAGGAAAAAGTAGGAGAGAGAGTAGTCACTAGCGACGAGCAAATAGCTGATCTATTTCACGTAGTCCAAGAACATGAGAGAGGAGCATGTGGGTCCAACAGTATAAAATAGTCTTTGCTTTTGTCTCTCACCTCCACGTTAGCTGACTATGCAGCTTGCCTCTCTCTCCTCTTGTCTCTCTCTTCTACATAGGATTGTGTTGATGTGGATTTCGCTAGAGGCGACATAGTCAGTATTATTGTACTTGCTCTTATACAGCTAGTACAATTCAGAAAATACGAGAAAATCGCGTGTAAATTGATAATAATGCATCATGAGCTAGTAGTGCTAGCACGAAACTTTGTACAGAATAAAAAACAGCGCAGATTTTGGCTCTGCTTCTTTAATTTCCGGCAAAGACGCATCGGGCTTCTTAATATTTGCTTTTTATTTTTTTTATTCGTTTGCATTGTCTCAAAAGATATAAGACTCATTTATATTGGCTTGATTTATAAATAGTAATAACTTATAGAGAAATTTATAGAGAAAAAGACACTCGTGTGTGATTTTGACTTATATAAATGAAGTCACTACAGTGTGTAATAGAGCGACTAGTAGACTATCTACAAAGGACATTCTGTTTAAAAGGTATGTACTGTAGAAAAGCTATTTACTGTATAAAACCAGCTTTTAAAAGCCATTTTCTACCGTGTTTTTTTCTCAATTTTTTGATAAAAAAGATAACATCTGTAACAGTAAAAAAATCGAAAGTCATAGCTTTTAAGCCATTTGACATATTGCAGATATTGGAACACTGCGTCGAAAAAGTCCGAAGGCACTCTCTTATTGGCCTTCCCCCTCTGGAAAAGGCGAAAGGATATGCAACGCGACGCGCACGGTATTTCCACGACTGGGACGTCTGCGGTTGCCAAAGGAACCTGTTGCTTTGCTGACGTCAGAATAATAAGCCACAAACGATCCGGTTACAAATATCAATCGGTACAGCAATTTTGACTGAAGCGAAAGCCGGCCTGGCCTCAGCCTGCCACACCTAGATCCGATCTCAGCAGGGGTTCCGAGCTTTCGTCGTTTCCGTGGGGGCAGCGGCCAAAACAACCGCAAGTAGATCGATTGACAGCCGTTGTAATTGTATAGTCCATCGGTATGGCATCTCGTCTATCTGTCTGGTGACCAAATGTTTGATTCTCATCAACGATAAACTAGATGGGTTGGTATTTGCCATTGTGATTTTGGATATTTGAACCTGTGACAAGTAGGTTGTCAGCTTAAAGGTGACTAGATTGGTCAATAATCCCTACACACTTAGTGGTACTTATTTGGGCTTTTAACTCGAGTTTCTGCCCTTTTTTTTCCCTGTAGCTGCTGTTAACTTTCTTAGCGTAATTATATTTAAAAAATTTTAAAAAGAAAATGTTATATCATCACGGATAATAAAAAGGAAAAAAGGGGGGAAAAGCTCACTAAAGCCATATCACCATAAAAAACAAAAATAAGTTGTTAGTAAGTCAGAAATTGAAACTTAAATGAGTAGATCCTTAGGCAAATTAAACAAGACTACCGAGTATATATGTGCTCCTTCCACGATGAATCATGGCCATGGATGCTACGTATTAGTACACACCAAGCTAACTTGGAAAATCGCCGGGGCAACGATCCGTGTCAGGAAGATCGTGCGCGCGAATTTGGGAAATCGGTGTTGGATGGGGGCGCGAGGAATCGAATGTTGATCGACCTTTCGATGAAGTTTCCGTGGGGGCATGGTGCGACTGTGGTGCTATTTTAATTAAGCTTTAATTTTAATTAACAAAGCGTGTGAATCATGCATGCATCCGGGCAGTCAGGTGTTTAAGGACATGTTTGGTTGTTTTCCAAAATTTACCTTATTTTTGTGTCACTCATGGCAATTTTTTATTAGCAAATGAGTATATGATAAGTAGGGTAAGAGGCTTAACAAAATGTGGCTGCACACAACTATGAATTAGAACCAAACGTTTATCTAAAAAGTCAAACTTGACTAATTTAGTTGAGGCAAAGTTTGGCCCGAACCAAATAGGACTGCTCATGGTTCCAATCCGGATGCATATTGGCCGGATTGATTTTAAAATATTTTCTTCGTAGAAGAGCAGCTAGCAACTGTATTTCCATGCAAAAGATGGTGCGCATGCATGGAAGAAGTTATTAAATTTCCAATTGGGCAAGCAAAACTGATTGATGTTCGTTGAAAAAAACACCGTTTGATACGTTAGTTGACAGTATGGTTTTGTTTTTCTTTTAGTAACATGATGTAGCTTCGAGTAAGAGCCATCAAGGGACTCTAAAAAAACGAGCCATCAAGGGACAAATTAATTAACGCTTGATACCACTCCAGAATTAATTTTGCTCTGATGGTCAATGCCTATCAGGGACAGCATCTCTTGAGAAGTGTGTGCCGGTTGCCATCTAGTTTTCCAGTAATTACCGCTTGTTCATACCAGTAGTGGAGTATTACCATATGCACCTCCCAATCGTAAGTGCGAGCTACATGTTAGAGCATCTCCAACAGTGACTTATGAGCTAGCTCTAAGCATATTATTTCATATTTTAATAGAAGAGAGAGAAAAGCTATCTCTTGATCAAGAGTTAGTCTCATACACACATTCCAAGATTATGTGAGAGTGTCATGTGAGGCTATTTATGTTATGAACTATGTGCTAAAGTTAGTACTATTGGAGAAGTTGTCTTAGAGCTAGTAACTAGCTCATACTGTTGGAGATGCCCTTAGAGCATCTCCAACAGTATGAGCTAGTTACTAGCTCTAAGACAACTTCTTCAATAGTATTAACTTTTAGCACATAGCTCATAACATAAATAGCCTCACATAACACTCTCACATAATCTTGGAATGTGTGTATGAGACTAGCTCTTGATCAAGAGATAGCTTTTCTCTCTCTTCTATTAAAATATGAAATAATATGCTTAGAGCTAACTCATAAGTCACTATTGGAGATGCTCTTAGGAGCATTTGTTAGGCTACCAAAGCTGTTTGTATTTACATGGACAAGCTTTCTCGAGGGAATCTTCTTAAATGGAGTGTATGCATGCAAGAGTTGGTCATGCATACCGTACTGCAGTTGGTACCTGCTCAATACAAATCCTTGTTAGCAAATTAAAAGAGAGCACGGAATATCGGGCCTGTTCTTTTTGGCTGTAGTTTATGGCTTTTGACTGTGACTTGTGACTTTTAGGCAGTTTATACGAGAGATTACAGAGTAACAGAAACTCACGTGCAGTTTTTGACGATATAAATGAAGTCAGTAAAGTATGTACTACAATTAACTAGTAGTCTCTATCTTGAAAAAATATTCCGTTTAAAAGTTAGTTACTGTAGAAAAGCCAAAAAACAGCTTTTAAAAACTAAAAAGAACGTGGCCGATATCATTGTTTCTGCCCACTCAGAAATATATGAGGTTTAGACGGCGTGCGGTCAAATCTCTCTAGCTTTGGCTAGTAATATAGTAGAATATTATGTAGATCACGATGTTTATAGATTTGTCGTGAGAAATATTTTCATCGTATTGTAATTCTATAATTGTTTTATGTTAATATTCATTTAAAAAATAATGGTTAAATTTACATGTTAGAATTTAGATACTATCTGTTGCCATAACATCAATAGAAGGAGCAATGGCTTCCCTGTCAATAATGGTTTTTGCAGTAGCGGAGACATCAGGTCTCGCACGAGAGAAACATGGAACGCAGGGAGCAGCAGCAGCAGACCATGGACAAATTGATTCTGTTCGGACGTTTAATCAAGAGCACTCGTGTAGCCTGTAGGGTCGTCCAGCTATCTATAGACTTATTGCTCTGCTTTGATTTCTTGTTGCAACAGTCAGTGCCATCAAGGTGCGTTTGTTTTAGCATTAGAGAGAATCCAATTTCCAAAGTCTCTCTCATTCCAAACAGGAAGTAGTACTACTGTGTCTGTAACCTGTACTATATAGGATACCATTATCATTATCCATTCGTGCAATGCGACCTTTACAAAGCTGAAAAAAAGAGCCACGAACAAGCAGCAGTGCGCAAGAATAAAGCTGAAAAGAAACTATGCTCCTGCTCCTTGCCCTTTCCTTCTCTCTCCTTTTGATCTCTCTTCTTTTCTGTCCTCTGATTGATGTGCACTTGCAGGTTCTTGCAGGCAAAAGCTCGGAGTCGCAGCGTGTGTGGCTGACTGATTTGAGCTGATCGATCTATTTACTGTATAGCATGGGAATCCTATGGAGGTGTCGGCAACTGTACAATCCTAGTGCAAGTATTGTTTCCCTGTTGCAGATGCAGAACCCATGCCTTGTCCGACATATCGCATTATTGTGGAGTTTATTTCCTGTACTGGATGGATTGCCATGGCAGTGCAGAGCAGGGAGAAATACATACTAGACTGACAGGCGCGCCGACACGCCGCGTTAGCCACCGTGTGCACCGAAGTAAAAGGGGCGGTAATTCGTGAGGAGTTTTTTAAAAAAATTCAGGGCACATGTGTATTTTCGGAAAAGATAAAGGGTTTTTTCGTAAAAATTCAAGGGCCTGTACGTAACTAAACGAGGACCCGTACGTAATTTAGAAAACTGCGGGGCGCCATCCTGTAAATTGGAGAGGCGTTTTCAGGGGGAAAAGCGTAAAAAAAACCGACAGGGACCTCTTCGCGAGGAAAAATGACCTCTTTGCGAGGAAAAAGGACCTGTACGTAATTTCCGGAAAACACGAGGAAACTCCCTCCCCCGGCCGTACCGAAATCCCCCGCCACGCGCCGGCCGGAGCGCGCGGGCGGGGGGACGTGGCCGGGCGTTTTGAGGGGGAAAAGCGTAAAAAAAACCAACAGGGACCTCTTCGCGAGGAAAAAGGACCTCTTTGCAAGGAAAAAGGACTTGTACGTAATTTCTGGAAAACACGAGGAAACTCCCTCCCCCGGCCGTACCGAAATCCCCCGCCACGCGCCGGCCGGAGCGCGCGGGCGGGGGGACATGGCCGAGCGCCCGCCCGGGCATTCCCCCGGGTATAATGGGGTTTTTTATTAGTTGGGATGCAGCCAAAGCGGACCTGCTAAATACGCGGGGCAACCGCATTAGACGAAGCACGGTAACATTGATCTGGTCCAAATACAACACGAACAGTAAATATGATATATTGACTTGGGCTGATCAAATGTGCCATGCTTAGACCGATATCTTGGCATGGTCTGATCCAACACGGCACGCTATTTACTCCTAACCCTCTCAGGAGGCCAGATCTGTTTAAAAAAGTGTAGTAACCCTTTTATAGTAGTACAGTAAAATTACTTATGTTAAGTTTAGTGCACTCTCCTTGGTGCGGACTGGTAACTTGACAGTAAAAATATTTACGACTAGCAGTAAAATTACTTACGATTGACAGTTAAATTACCTATGACCTGTTAGACTAAACATGCCCTGACTGTTTCGATATGATCCGACCTTTCTCTCTACCGTGTCAGGGTAGAAAGATAGACACGTGAATGGACACAAGAACTTATTCAAATCACCCATAGAACTATGCCCTAACTAATCCTGTGCCGTATCGTGCACAGGCGACCATTTAATCAGGTCTGAGCCAGAGCCAGGGAGAGAGTTCGTTGAACAACCGACAGGTATTTATGAGTGACAATAATCTGCATGACTGCATAATACTACTACTACTGAAAGTGATGAGAGGATTTCGTTCTTATGCTAAAAGTAGTATATGTTGAGGCATATTAAGAGCAAGTACAATAGTATAGCCAATTAGTGACTATAACATTTGTCCATTTCATCTATAGTCTTCAAAAAAATAGTTCATACAATAAGGTAGCTATTACAATAACTATTTGGCCCCACGTGTAAGAGAGTGAAATGCATATTTTTACGTGTTATAGTTAGCTGTAATTTAGTAGCCAGTTTCCTTCTCTCTCTTCTTTTCTCTCTCTGCCACGTAAGATTTTGTTGATATTATATTTGCTATAGCCTACTGACTAAGTCTTATTATACCTGCTCTAATGGAGTACTTTGCTCGCTGATTCAGAGAGCTTGCTTGTTCATTATGAGTGGTACTACTACTAGTACCCGAGAGATGGGGTCATTTTTTATTTTGACTGAAAATTTTCAGCATTAAATCATGGTTAAGGCTTGAGGCCATGTTTGAATGTGGGAATAGTTCATAAATACCCATGGAAATTAAATTATTTTCAGTGAAATTCTTAAGAGTTTATCAAAGTTTCCAAAGGCCCACCTCAAACATTAGCATATTAGCTATTCCTTTTAGCTTATAACTTCTCTCAAACAAATAAACGACATACGTTCTCTATCGCCGTTTTGAAACGGCTTATTGGAATAGTATTTTTGAAGTTGTTTATTGGTATTTGATTCATTTACATAAATATTTACACTAGAATCAAAATTATAAATTATAAACCGTCGCCAAAAAGATCCTATCTAATTGATTAGTGCTGTGTTTGTCAGCAACATTTATTGCTGCACGACTCACCTAGTCTAATGTTTTAGGAGTGACACCTTGAGTTGAGCCAAAATTTCTAGATTTTACTGATTTAACCTAGTCTCATCGGTAATTCAGAATAGCGCGACGACCCCGAAACGTGCAGAGATGTGCGGCACCCAAGTAGCGCAACTTGTACGCACTATGCGTCCAAGCCACCATCATAAACTTATAATTTTTTTTCCTATTTGGTCCCTTCATGGCGTTTTTTTTTTCGTGTCTCCCCTGGCAGCCTTTTCGCATTTGTAGCCCGCCTGAGTGCGGGTTCCTGAATTTTTTTTTACGAATAATCTATTTTTTATTTAAAATAACAGAAATATTTTCATGAAAATATTTTTTTATAGAAATAGGCTCCAATCGTTTCCCGTTGGACGACGGCCAGGCGCCCCTTGGTTGGGTGACTGAAACCAGTCACCCAACCAAGGGGCGATTGCAAACTGCCACCCTGTGAATTTTGTAGATTATAACTGGAAGATAATCTGTTAAATTTGTAATAAAAGTTTATGGTCGTTGTATGTTGTAGGAGCGTAAAAAAATTTGTGAAACTTTTTTTAAGAATGATTGATCTTAGAACGATCGGTAAGTACAATGGTAAGAGATATTGTGATGTTACTGGGAATTTGTATACAGAGAAAAACCGGTATGTTAATATTATTGGATGACATGCTATGTGAATAATTAAATGTGAAAAGACGAGGAAATAACCTTGTTTGAATTTAAATAGACTTCATAATACAGTTGAGAGTAATATGACACATTTTTTTGATTACATGTATAACATATAGTATCATGTGCGACTAACACATCCAACAATCCGCACTCTGACGCCGCAGAGTATCCACGCATCAACCCCCACAGGAATCCGTGCCAGGGCAGGGGCTACAAACACAAAAAACCGCCAGGGGCGACACTTGCAAAAAAAAATGCTATGAGGGGCTAAATAGGCAAAAAAATTCTAAACTTATGGGTTAGCCCGCGTAATCTGAAAAATCGCTGGGCCACTAATAATTCATAATATGAAAACCTCACGAAAAGAACACATTTATGCACCGCTCATTTAGACTTTTAAGCCTAACGGCTTTTTTGTATTGTAACGGCTGGTAGTTTTTTTTAACGTAATTAAATTTTTTAAAAATAAAAAAGTTATACCCTCATAGATGATATAAAAAATAAGGTAAAAAGCTAAAAAAAACTTGAAAACAATAAAATTAAAAAACTAGAAGCTTAACGGCACCTTAGGCACGAGCAGCGACGCGGAAAGACGCCATCTTTTTCCGAGACAAAAATTTACTTGTGCGCTCGGAGACATCACGGATTCACAGGAAAGCTAGAGAAAAGCTGAGACCCGCACATGCGCGGTTTTTTTCCTCTCTAGTTTTAATTCGGAGTCCACACGAAGCAGCACGAGAGGCGTGATACGCTTTAATTCGGCCACTTCAGTTTGATTTGATAGCCATTTCACTGCTCCAGGGGAGTAATTAAACTAGCTTTACTTTAATTTCCCTTTAGCAAGTGCACTTGCCCCTCCTCCATGAGTTACCTTTGCGTCGCGGTTAAGCTGAGCACTGAGTTGCTGAACCGGGTCAAGAAGGGGGAGGAGAAAAACAGCAGCAATCTAACAGTGATCATCATGATTAAGAGCAGGAGTACTAGTTTAGTTTCTCTTGCAGTTTTTGCGGCGACGATGAACCTGCATGAGATTGTTGGTAAATTTATCTGATCCTAGTAGCTGATGTGTGAGTTTTGTTGGTACTACATAGTGCTTAATGTTACTGAATCCTTGATGGTTACTGCTAATGTCACAGCATTAAATGTGAAATGAAAAGGCTAATAAGCTAATTACACAAAGGGAAGAAAAGAAAAGAAAAACAAAGATAAGGGTAGAAAATGGGGGTAAGAGTAAAGAGACGAACCCTAGTGGGAGGAGTCCAAGTCCAAGGCTGAAAAGAGGACAAGCAAGCATATCTCCCAATACACATATGCCCACTATACATCCTACTGGCAATCTCTGCTCACATTCTCCTCCGAAACAAAAAAGAAAGGTTTGTCAAAAGAAAACGGGTAAAAAGAAAGAAGGTTGAGAAAGAGACGAAGTGGTCAAACACACAAAAAAAAGTCATATTTCAGATTCGATTCCAACGTGGCCCAATGGGTAGAGCAAAAGGCGCTAGATATCGTCAGAAATAATGATACTTGGATGCAGCGAAGTGATAAGGCAATGGGGGTTGAGAGAAAAAGGCATTGTACCAAACGATATACGTCTCCTTTCCCTTTCTCTTTACCCGGATTTCCAGTCCACCGTAGACTGAGCAGCATTCTCTCTCCCAAGTGGAGCCGTGACGGTTGTTTTTTAGCCCAAAATTTGAAAGTTTTTTATATATGGATCTCTCAAGAAAAGATTTATAAAAATGGACCCTTCTTTCGGCGCCAAAGTATATGGCGCCCAGGGTACATGTCACGGCGCCATATGCTTTAGCGCCGTGCATTGACACGTCGGAGCCAGGGTGGCATAGCACGACGCCAAGGCCCACGGCGCCGTGATATGCACATACGGCGCTAAAGGCCGTGGCGCCGCGTACTGACTTAGCCAGTCAAACGTAGTCGCCGTGCCTTGCCTATCTCGGCGCCAAACATGCGAGCGCCGTACATAGCTTACACGGCGCCATACCCTTTGGCGCCGAGATGTGTATATACGGCGCCAGACTGTTTGGCGCCAAACAGTCTGGCGCCGTATATACACATCTCGGCGCCAAAGGGTATGGCGCCGTGTAAGCTACACCTGACAAAAAACAGCAAAACAACAAACTTTTCTGTAAAACATATGCACATACAGACATACACATACATTGACACATGAAACAGCTGTGACGGTTGCTTACCACTAGCTGAAGCAGAGGAAGAGGCTGCTTGCCGTGGTGGTGTCGCTGCTGCTACTGGCCTGTTTTTTTTGTTTGGTACAGTTTATAGTTTTTTTACTATAGTTTATTAATTTAATAAATAGTATTTACTAAGAGAAATCAAAACTAAAAATCACTTCATCTAGTCGTCGCACGTGCAAGCGTGTGGATCAAGCCTTGAGTTTAAGCTGCTCTCACAAGTCATAAGCCACTCTCACGTGTGGCCCCATTTTTGTGCTCTGAACAGGACCGCTTGCTCATCAAGAACCAAATAAGGTGCACGGAGGGACGAGGATCCGCTGTAGTCGAGGTGTAAATTTGGCAAAATCCCCTAAATCGTCGATTTGAAGGGCGACGACAAAAAATGATACGTAGGCACGCGACACATCCCATTCCACGGTGATGGTAAGTATAGGATGCTGTTCAGTTGGACTGAAATAAGTTGATTTATGACTAAAATTATATTGTATCTGACTGAAATTACACTATAACTGATGGTGACTTATTTAGCGTAAATAAATTTTAAAAAAAATAAAAAAAAATATATTAGTCCATCACGGACAATGCAAACGAATTCGAAAAAAGAATCGGCAAAAAGGTTTAAAAACCAAAAAATAGAAAAAATAAAATTTAAAAATAATAAAAAATAAACTAGAAACTAGAAATCCAAATCGAAATAAACGGTCCTAGATCTTTTTCTATGGAACGCGCTGATGATGACATTAATGGCTTGTAGTTTGTCAACCATGCTGCCGATGGATCTATTTCATGGAAAGAGATGACCCCTCGGATGTGTACCAGCAAGCGTGTTGTCGAAGTCACAAGGCTCTAAGGTGTGCAAGTGGGCGTTTACTCGGTTTGGAGCCGAGCCTGCTAGGACCACTTACTACTGGCCGGCTAGGCCTAACAGTGAAAAAGAAAGCAGAGCATTTTTGAAACTTGGAGTGAGCTAAGTAACACGACAATCAATGCTAATCTCTGCCTTTAATTAGGGAGGCATCGTTTTATGCTGCTTTGGTTAGGGCAACAAATGGAGCTGGACTAGGACACTAGGTTTGTTGTAGTACTGCTTGACTGCTACTTCTCTCAATTTATTATTATGTTTGCCTCTACAGTGCTAGTACATGAGAAAAAGGACCTTACATTTATCAAGGGAAAACATTTCCAAAAAGAAAGAATTACTCCATGAGGGAGAAAGAAATGGTCCTGGCAGCTTAAGCTGTTGCTGAATACTAGTAAGAAAGTAAGACCAACCAAACGGACGTGGTAAAATCAACTAATATACTTGTGCTCATTTTCTTCATAAGAGCACATGATAAGTGTAAATTTTCTTTTTTTTTCTCAAAATAAGTAAAAAAGAAAGAACAATTAGTAACCATCAGTCAAGTCAATCACTGATATCGGTGGGTTTGACTGCCATCGCACAATAAGCAATTTTCTGCATTTTCAGTTTGTATTGTGCAATGGTTTGCCGTGCTAGTTGATATTTTTGAAATTTGTGGTAAGATCTAGCAATGGGAGGACTTGTTGCATGGTAGAATGTGGGCTTGTTGACTGCTCGATGAGGAATCTGGTCGCTTCTGAGATCTCAGTGACAATCTTTAGTTGGTCTGCTAGTTTGTGTAGTCAATTGTTAATATTTTTACTTCGGTTCAGTGTCTCATATCTCTGGTCTA
Organism: Dendrocalamus latiflorus; assembly: GCA_017311315.1. NCBI lineage: Eukaryota > Viridiplantae > Streptophyta > Magnoliopsida > Poales > Poaceae > Dendrocalamus > Dendrocalamus latiflorus. The sequence continues at coordinate 4,798,126 of CM029663.1, forward strand.
CACTGAATATTAGTTGAACTCAATTGTCTCTGTTGTAGCACATTGCTTTATTTGATACTGCTATTGCCAGCTTTGTTCATTGCTTTCCAGTGGCTGTTTTGGTTCCAGTTAGTGCTTTATAAGAGGAATTGAGTCTTTCATATGTCTGTGGTAATGTTAACATAGGCAAATTAGCATAATAAAGAAAGATTGTCACTGTAGTGTTGACCTTTAGACTAGAGTTGAGAAGGCCAAGTATTTAGTACTTGAGCAACTCCTCGTTGGAGAGCAATATATTATAGCTCAATATGTGCATTACGTAGATTTTGGGGGTGATCGGTTCGGCTGAAAAGCTCGTGGCTTATGGCTGAAAAAAGCACTGTAGCTGACAGAGTCTTATTTAGCATAATTAAATTTAAAAAAAATTAAAAATATAAAAAATATGTTAGCCCATTACGTATAATACAAACACATACGGGAAAAAAAGAACCGGTAAAAAAGCTCAACAAAAAGCCAAAATTTCAGAAAAAGACGAAACTTATGAATAGTGCCAAATAAGCCCGCAGCACTGTAGCACAGCCATGTTGATCGCGCCCTTTAAATGCTCACATTTGTGTTCTGTTAAGCATATTGCAATAATTCCCAACAAAGTAATCTTCTCAGTTGTCGCCCTAGCCAAAGTAGTTTATGGTACTAGCAAAAACTCTGGTGCTGTTTCTCGCTACCAAACCAAACCTGAGCACATCAATTGCCTGCCGCTTGGGTACCAGTCATTAGTAGGTGTGAGTGCCCAAAAGGCTGCAACGCCTTTAACCGCACCACACCAGCTGCTACACTAAACACCACGCTGCCAGCAAAGCAACTGCACATCCATCCATCTTCCTGCTTGTTTGCATCGCTTGAGGACATGAATGTTGGGACATGGCAGCATGCATGGTCGTCCCAAGGATCGCCAAAGATGGATTAGAATGCACGAAACCACACTCCACTGGTATCTGCCATTTAGGTTTGCCTTATGAAAGGAACTCTCACTGTGGATGGAAACACCTAACCTTTGTGCGATGGAAACAAGAAGAGCTTATCAACATCACCAATCAAATAATCAGCAAACTATAATTAGGTGATCTGAGATTTGTGCATCTCTCTCTTAGCTTCTTTCTTTTTTTCTACAAGCATTTCCAAGTACTGATGAAAAGCTAGGGTTTCCGCAATGTTTCTGGCACGGCAACGTACCAGAATTAAGATGGGGGCTAGCTCGATCGGGCTGCATGGTGCATGTGAGGCAGAGGACATGCATGAAGTCCAAAAGTGGTGAGAAGTTGGTTCTGTACCACCTTACAAATGTAGACCTAGGAGAAGGGGGCCCAATTAACTCAAAAGTCAAGAACATCTACCTGTTGCTGTCCAATTAATCAGCTTCCTTGCTATCTCAGCCAAAGCAATGCATCTACCTGGAGAAAAAAAGAAGGCACAAGAAAGGGAGAGGGGGGAGCTGCTGGTGTTGGGTGTGGGCAAAGGGAGCAATGCACCCCATGTTGACCAGGCCACCAACAAGCCTTAACTGCTTTTTTTTTTTTTTGAGAGAGAGAGAAGCCTTAACTGCTTAATTACAAGTGCAAAATACACAAGAAATATACTGATGATGACCCAAAAGTCTCACAGCCTAGCTAGCTTCACATCGATCTCATGAAACGAGATGAAAGGAAAGGAAAGGAAAATGATGATAGGTCGCATGCATTGGCATTGGCGATTGGCTCAACACTGGCTGACCGGCCGGCATGTCATCAAATGGGATGGGGGCCAGGCAGCAGCAACTATGCATGATCGCAAGGGAAAATTACGTACTATTCGCTGGATTTTGGCGCAGGACATCTGCCACTACATGTGTAGTGTAGCTTATTAGTCAGTTCATCATGCATGCACGCACGCAGTCTCCCCCCCCCCCCCCCCCCTCCCTCTCTACACTGCACATGTATGTATTGCACGTACGTACGTACGCTGCAGAGGATTTGGTGTGGGTGCACTGCACCGTGGTCGCGACTGCCACCATCGTGGTTGAATTAGGGTTCATGCAGGTACAATGGCGTTGCTGTCGACCTACGCTCCTCCGCCCATAAGTCTTGCTGGTCTAGTGTCCTGTTGTTCCAGCTTGGTGATTTGATTCCTGGCTTTTGGGTCAACCCAGAAAGAGACCCAAGAGCTCCAGTGCATGCGAAGCGTTACGTCACAGATGCAAGGAACGTCTTGAATCATGTTCTCACAAATCCTAAGCAATTTGTATTCAAATGTGTTGACAAACTTGCGTTTTTCGTTGGTATATGGTGAATCGATGGAGGCCATAATAATATCCCTTTTCCATTAGAACAAACGGTACCAATCTCGTCCGATTGAGAGCCGTCCAATCGAAAATTCGACGGCTGAGATGAAGATGGAGGAGAAATGAAAGCTTGCGGCAGTTCTCATCGATCGATCTCAAGTGCTGATATTATGCATGGGTTGCCCAGTATTAAGCTTGTGCCGTTTGAACTGAATGGCAGAGGACATAGATCTCCAATAATCTTTTTACTGCTTGCAACGCCACAGCTATAAACTGTTAGCTTGTGATTGTTGTGTGTCAGCGTGTGTGATTGACGGGGTTGCTGCTTGCAACGCACCCGTCGAGCAGACATAGGGTGGTAATGAGGCATGACCATGTCACCGCACGGCGGGAACAAGCCCCATGCATTGCCATGGTCCGGCTGCTCCTCGTCGCAATCGCAGGCGTGAGAAGGAAGCATCCCTGCCTGATCCCCACATCAACCCTCAGCTCAGCTGCTCTGTAGTTGCCATGGCCTGGCTTTTGATTAAACATATCAAAAGATAATACGAATATCCGGCTTTTTAAAATGGATTTTTCACTCCTCTCGTTATCATCTCGCTCCGGAGATAAGGCAAAGGGTAGAGTGCATCACCTGCCCTACTCCCCTCGTTCCTACCACGCGCACGTATCTCTCTTTCACTTTTTGTACCGCTCATCTTCTCTTTCTAAAAATCACTTTTTTAACTTCTACTATTTATTTTCAGCTATAAAACAGAACAGAAAACTATCAATAAAAACTAATACAAATAACACCAAGAGATTTTTGTCCTCCAGAGACCAGCAGCAAGCATGCGGAAGCGAATCCTCTGACGTTGCCAAGGGAATGGCAGAGTGACATTGGGTGAATATGAACCGTCTGATGGAAAAACAACGGTCTAGATCGATCACTATAGCACTGCAGTATTTTTGTACAGTAAGCTACAGTAAACTTACTGTAGCTTACTGTACAAAAATACTGCAGTGCTATAGTGATCGATCTAGACCGTTGTTTTTCCATCAGACGGTTCATATTCACCCAATGTCACTCTACCTTTCCCTTAGCAATGTCAGAGGATCCAAAATCCAAGCATGCATTATGGTCTATGAATGACATGAGTCAGGTCCTAGGAGACCGGTACCTGAAGCTACTACTACTGGTGATCGATGCCAACACCATTCCGATTGGCCAGGGAGGCTTGAGAAAAGGACGAGATCCATGATGGATAGATAGGCCAGCCAAGGCTGGGAGCTCTTCTTGATTTGCCAGGAACGAACGCCATGCTACACAACATGCATAGTGTACATGAATTAGATGCCAGTAACATGCAGAAATCAATTCGGAGCCCCCACGCGGCTCGGCGACGAAAAAATGCGTCGCGCTGCATGTGCGATCTGGAGACTCGCATACACACAGCTGCATCAACAGGTTCTTTTCACTCACAACGCTAGTTCCACCAAACCAACATATTCTTTCAGCAGTGGCCGGTCATGGTAACTCACTACTCCTGGCCACATTTGGAACAGTCGTAGGAAACCCTAATATCCATCCAGTGAGAGTGGATGCCTACGTTTTCACGGAATTCCCGAGTTTCAAACAGGCCTCACGTCATGGTCCTATTCAAAGGTAGTGATATGTCTTTTAGCTGATTACGACAGACTGAGTTAGGGTACTCACTCACGTTGAGAAATCACTTCGTTCAAAACAACTCCTACGATGACTCCTACAAACGATTTATAGAAGCCACATTGAGAAATCACTCCGTTCAAAAGCCGGCTTTTAAAAGCTAAAAACTATTTAAAACAGGACCTATGTCGGTAATATTTTTAACTATTTTCTCCGTCCTCCAATATAAGTCTAGCACGCATATCTAGGAAGCACATTAGTTAAGTTAGACTATAGTTACTCTTATTAAATAGATATAATACTATTTCTATTAAAGACATGCAGTGGCGGATCTAGGAAAATTTTTTGGAGGGACTGAAGTACCTTCAGCTCGACCTCAGCCCCTTCTACATTATACATCCATGGCTAAAATTTTAGAGGGGCTCCAAGGGTCCGGTAGCGGTAGGGGGGCTCGAGCCCCCCCCCCCCCGCCCCACCGCTAGATCCGCCCCTGAAGACATATATGGTAAAATTGTATTAAATATTATTTAAATAATATATTTATAGATATGCGTGTTGGAATCATATCGTGGACAAAATTTGCCCTACTTTTGCTTGGAAAAGAAATATGATAATCTTTCCACCGAGCCTCGGTCAATATCGACAAGCAGGATCAGTAATCTGAGATAAAGGTCGTGAGCGGACGGGCAGTAGGCTGTTGTAGATGTTCGGCACGTTAGGTCTAGTAGTAGATCTAAAGGTCGTGAACTTCGGTGGGCAGGTGAGATGGCAGGTACACTTGTGCGCTGTGTGCCAACAGGATCTCTCGTGAGGATTCCAGCAAACTTCAGAAGAGACGATGTGATGGCCTACAGTTTTATGCAGAAAGAAAACGATATTATCCACAGCACCACTGTTTGTTGAACAGGCAGGCAGACTCCATGAGTTCTTGCCTCTTTTCAATTTATAGTTTTCTTCAAATAAACAAATAAACAAATAGAATGATCTCTTTATTATCTTTTCAAAATAAATAATCACAATAGCCTTTTCAAAACGGCACATTAACTTATCGACATTTAATTCATTCACACAAACGTTTACATTAAAGTTAAAAGGTATCGACCACCGCCAAAAAGAACCCACCCCTAGTAAGGATTCAGAGAACGTCAGAAGTCGTTTACATTTATTAGCTGCATTCCTGCTAAAAGAATGCTTAAGGATGCCACTTTACGATTAATACCGTACACGAACACCCAGCTCCAGAGATGAAACGATCAAAACATAGTAATGGTTTTCACCTCAAAACAATACCGGGGTAAACAAGTAGAAAAGTATCCAGCAGCGCACTTTGATGTTAAGAGATGAAACCTCATCAAGGCTGGAAAGGAAAACAGGCATTGAAAACTTTGACCAAACCGTAACATGGAAACACTGTTTCCTCTCCATACTTAAACAAACTCCTAGCAGTCTTGAGGCGCTGAACATTGGCATGCCGCTTGCAGGGTAGAGTTGGAAGTTGATCCACCTCACCTTGGAGGTGGCGGAGGGGGGTGAGATTTCGCCATTCCAATCCAAGCAACGATGCCAACACCAAGAATCACCCACCCAAAGACATCATACCATAAGTCACTGTCCTTCTTCCTCCTCGATTGCTGCAAACCACCATATTGTCATATTAGGTCGACGGAAGGTATCAGACAAAATATATGGCATATGAATGCATAACATCAAAAATCAAAGACAGTTAACAGTTTGGATGAGAAAATATACTCCTATGACAAGTGCTAGACCATAATACTGGCAGAATATGTATAATCAACAACTAGTATATAAAAAAATGGCTGAATTTTACAACTCTGTCACTAGCAAAAAAGAACCAGGACTCAATTTCCAATAACTAAATGGTAAAAATGCCAATGAATGGGCTATCAATTGCAATAGCTAATGTTATTGTTAGGTAAGAGCCTGGCGACAAATCCAGCAAATGATTACAATTTGATAAGTACAGGATAAAAGGATAGAATGTGCAGACACCTCAGCACTAAGAGTTACACAAAGGGTAGAATGTGCAGACACCTCAGCACTAAGAGTTACACAAAGGGCTTAACTCATACAGACTCACTGACGAATCAATTTCTTATCCCCCTCTTTTTGTTCATACTGCATATTCCATTGGCATATACAAGGTGCCTACAATATCTCACATGCACGTGGACATAGTTCACATTGCACCTTTTTTTTTTGCACAACATTGACAAAAACCTCCGTTGTTATTTGAGAAATAAGAACAGAGCCAATATTTAGTAAGACATCAGGGATTTGCATACAGATCTAAAGAGCAATGTAGTCAACTCCAAAAAGGTTAGTAGCAAGTTAATGGTTTATAAATTGAGGAATGCTTATGAACAAGAAGCATGCAAGATTATGTAACAGGCAGTAAAAATGTGAAATCTAAATTACTATATATAGAAAAGGAAGTAGAACAGTGCTCATGTAATTCTGACGAGCAAGAAAGTAGCTCTGCATTGCTAAACAGAATACCCTTGCATTTGAGGTCGAGGATGCTGCTTGTGAAGCTTGAGATGCCATTTGCCTATGAATCTCCAAATGCAGTTCTGGTGCCTGAGATAATTGGAAGCAAATGTTACAACAAGGCCCATCCAAATGTCATATGAGCATAATAGCAAAATATGTTGTCAGAAAAAAAAGGTTCGCAGTTAAAGCTATGAGTATTCCAATTTAGCCTACCATTAGCAGTTCCTGTACTGTTAGTTGTTATAACATTAAAAAAACAAGAGCTCCTGGATCCTGATTCATAGCTTGAACCCAGATAGGCAGATATCTCATATCTCACATAGTTTAATCGCAGGGCATGATTGCATCATATATTCATATCTTAACAAATATCATGAAAAGATTGCTAAACATGAAGCGAAAACAGAAGGTACCTTAGATGACAAATCCAACGACTTCCTGTACAGATCATTTGATGGTTCCTACAAGAAACATGCCTGCAACTTAGTTTCCAGCTAAACAAGAGGCACACAAACATAACAGTACAGATGTGCTGCATATAAACACTTCTTTTACCAAAATCGTTCCAGCGGCTTACGCGTGGACCTGAGCACATGTGACGCATTGGCCGCATGAGCTCAGACTTGCGGATCATCCTTCATCATAAAACAATAAAAATGTGTTTGTATGCAGGGCAGCACTTTAGCAGATTATACATACCACATCAACAGCTTTCTGGAAACACTCAGTTGCCTTTTCAAAGAACTCATTAGCCTTCACAGTGTCTGAAGTGAAGAATCCATGAGAGGTCTGGGCATTCCCCAAGCACCAGAGTGCATCAGCCTTGTTGGGATCAATTTTCAGTGCTTCCTCCAGCTTGGATTCCGCATCTATAACAAAAGCCACTGGATCAGCATAGTTCACTTTTGACCACATTCAGTAACTTCTACCAATTGAAAAAAGTCTATGAAGATATGCACAATGGAACTCCCCCTCATGCGCATGCTACAACACTATACACAAACTCTCCAAAAGACCGAAATAGCAACACTACCGCTTTCATTAACAAGGCAAAATGGAAAATTATCCATTACTTTCAAATACTTAATTCTGCACCCTGCATATGTTCTAACCTCTAGGTTGACATATAAATATAGCACTGAAATGGCCTTAAGCTCTTAACAAAGGATCACCAAACCAACCCCCCCCCCCCCCCCCCCCAAAAAAAAACTCAGCTTCCAGCCAAATACATTTAGAATTAAACAAAACTGAATATATACATTTCATTGATGACAGACGATTTTGAAAATCATCACTCAATTTGGCCAGTACAGACTTGGACTGGTATTGCAATGTGGCCAGTATAGATTTCCATCTATTAATCACTCTGATATCTGATGGGTAGTGTATTCTCCAAAAATATCTAACGTGTAGTTTACCAGCAAACTCTCTTTAAATGATTGATGAATCTCGGGTTCTTTCCTTGTTTCACCCGAACATGTCTCCAAAAAGAAACCATAAGATGAGTAAAGGTGTTAAAACTCATGCATAACTTGGAATAATATCCCACACCCCTACCAACAGAAAAACAGCAGTTTTCTGAACCGTGCATACAAGAATGCGCCTACAAGTATCCTAACGTAGTAACGTTGGGTACAAAAACGACACACTTCATCATGATATGCACAAGCAGTCATCTACCCGTTCAACTAGGCAAAACAAGTTGTGAACACCTTCCAAATGGCTAAAGCACACACTTTCAGTAGCCTTACCAACCAAAACATTTTTTGTGAGTGTGCTTGCTAAAATATCAAATCAACGACCCAAATGCTGCAGTGCTTAGCAAAGAAACCATAATATGTTTCCATATTCCAACAATTAAAGTCGGAACTTATTTTCAAGCATACATTCAATTCAATTAGCATGAGCCAATAAAATTTTGGGGGAAGAAAAGGAAAAGTTTGGCCCTTCGAACCCACAACCTTTATAATGCTGGAAAACACAATGAAGTCCCAAGCCTATTAGTTGCAATTGCCATTTGGAAGCATCTATTTCAACTTCTACATGAGAAAGCAATCTAGGGCCTGTTCATATTAGCTTCTAATTCCAAAAGCCGAAACCAATACGAACGCCCTAGTTTCTATAAGACGCTTCTATCAGTCATTACTATTCATTAACCACTACAATATGTGTTTTCATATGTTGTAACGTACTTTAATATTTTATTATATCACAATTCCGCAAATCGCATGACGGTCCCAATGTTATAGTGTCTTTCGTTGCTCCATCTTTCTTATATAATGTACTACTATTCATCAGCCACTACTATCAGCCACAATTATTCATCAACTGCAGCTAAAAGCCATCACCAGAAACCAATATGAACAGGCCCAATCTGATCTGTACAAGCAAGCGTCCAAATATCACGGTATACCTTCCAGGCACTTGAGGCTAGCCTCGCCGTTCTGCGTCTGCGACAGCTCCAGCAGCGCGCCGCCCCACCGCGTCAGGTTCTGCGATGCACGCACACGCAGAGAGAAACAAACACCATCACATCGGACCGGATCGCGTCGCATCGCATCCACATGGAAGTAACCAGCGGAGAGCAATAAAGGGGAGAGACGAGGAGGCGGCGTACGTCGGCGTCGAGGGGGTTCTGCTCGTAGGTGGCCTTGGCGTTCTTGCAGGCGAGGTCGAAGAAGAAGAGCCTCTCCGGGTCGCTCATCGCTCCCATGTCCATGGCGGCGGCGGCTCGGGAGCGGCGGGATCCGACGCGATTCGACTGGGGGTTAGGGTTTTAGGCGACTCTCTCTCTCTCTCTCCCCCCGATTTGGGGAGCGCGGAGGTGGTGGGCGTGGCCGCGTGGTAGCTGTAGGGAGGAGGAGGGGATCGCTCGCACCGCTGTAGTAGGACGCTGCCATGTGGGCCGTGTACGTATCGGTCCCACTCTCAGTGGCACGAGGCTAGTAGTGTGGGTCCCGCAGGAATGGCTAGCGAGAGGGGCTAGAGAGGAAAAATATCTCGCGGCCCAGCAAAGCCGAAACGCTTGTGTTGGGCCACAACGAAGCCCAACCGTTATTCATGGCTTTCTGCTGGCGCATATGTATCTATGGCGCAACTAGGCGTGCGATGGTAAATTCAAGTTTTAATGTGGTAATTTGTGAAAAAATATAGATAAACACTCGATGCAACCAATGGTAACTTCTAATTTTTTTTTTACACAAAGTCATGTAATACTATTCGATTTTAAACTTAAGTTGGTAACTTATGAAAAGTGCATATGATAATTTAGAGTGCAACTAATGGTTATTTTGAACTTTTTTATTAGACAAATTAACTTACAACATGACAGAAAATGATGAACTTACATATGATAACTTAGGGAGCAAATGATGGTGAATTTTAGACTTTTGCATTATAATGCAAATACACAAAAATGATGGTACGTTTTGAAATTTTGTGTGGTAATTTGTAAAATGTGCTAATTTTGAAACTATGGGTGGTAATTTATTAAAACTATAGATGTAACTTAGGGTGCAACTAGAGAAATTTTTTGAAATTTTCTAAACTCATAAAACTTATGGTAATTTTAGTAATTCAATTGGCAAATTTATTAAAACTACATAAATAACATAAGGCACAGGTAATGATATTTTTTCAATTTAATCAAAATTTATAAAATTAATAATAATTTCAATTTTAGACTGATAGTTTATTAAAACTGTAGATTATAAGTTAGGGTCCAACTTACTTAAAGGTTTTTTTAAAAGGTAAGTCAAAGGTTTTTTATGATAGATTTGTAGTGTGTGTTGCTGTCACCTATCAGTCAAGCACAAAACCCCATATGCGTGCAGAAGGAATGCCAATGCAATATTGCCACTCCATAGGGGCCTATGTAACGACCCCATTTTTGGAATAGGCCCACCGTATGTCTCGTAACAGCCCAGAAGTTTAGTTACGGACAGAACGAGTATCATACATGCTCACGAACATTTCAAAAGGGTTAATTTAATTAAAATAAGACTTAACAGTCAATTTTAATAGCTTTAAGGGCGTCCAAGCCCAAAACTTATAGTAAGAAGATCTGAAGAAAACTCCCACAGAAACGCTTAAGTGCGATCATAACACTAACACAAAAACTTGTAACATCCTTTCTTCTCTTGATCTCTGTGCCGATGTAAAATGAAGCAAGACTGAGTACAATCAATCATACTCAACAAGTCACATAGGGATATGCTATATAACTACTTGCTAGGATTTCCACGGGATGGAAATATATGGGTTTGATTAAGTAGTTGTGGATACAATTTTATTTGTAAATATATTTAAACACAAAAGAATAATAACTTCTTAAGAAATTGGGGTTTAAAAACTTGATTAACAGACTTCCACATTTTCAAATCGTTTCCAAATCAACTTATGCTTCGCTAGTGGAATCACCCATTAAACACAGCTTCATTTACCAGAAGCACGATGTATTCAATACCATTAATAAATAACTCTGTAGAGTTGCCCAGCTTTACCAACAAGATTCCCTAACTCTCGCGATAAAGTTAAGAAAACAAAGCTTTTTACTTCTTAATTCTTTATATAGCCTCTACCCAGTAGGTGCTGTTTCTCAATAAACTCGGGTGGCCCATGGCCTCGCCTGATTTGAAGCGGATCTACTGTTGTTAAGTATGGTTTTTTCCCTCCCATACCAACAAAACTCTCTCAGTCTCCCTTCACTCTTTGTAGATATTCAATCGAACTTGAATAAGTACTAAACCAGGTTTGACAAATCAATGCTTGTGTTGAGCGATCACTATGTTTTTTACTTGGTACAAGGTTCTAGTCCTTATATTTTCACCGAGACAACTTCCATTCATAAACCCTTGTTTCAGTGCCTATAAGCACTACCATCTTTTCAATCCAAACCTCTACCCTAGGATAAGGTCATGGGACCATTCCATCAAGTGGCTTCCTATGATGTCTCTTTACCCTAGAACTATTTTTGAAATTCTACCAGCAAAGTGACAAATCTCTTAGTAGTATAAAATAGTTGAGTTCCTGGTCTACCATAATTATTTAAATAATATATTTAGTATTACTAATTCTTGTCAAGATGAATATGGCCATCAAATTTAAATAGGGCTTTTTCAGTTAGTAGGACATTAGCTAATATCATATCATTCTAAACATTTATTGTACAAGAAATAACAATGCACAAGTAATGTAATGAAAATACTGGTAAATAAATAATTAAAGGAATATAGGTTCAATACGATCAAAGACATGTGACTTGCCTTGCGGATCAATGTATTCTATGATTTTATATTCTTCTGAGTCTTGTGCTTGTACTTGAGCTTCTCCTTTCTGTGTTGGTTGGTTTATGACATCGTGTGCTATCGCAAAGCAAAAGAAACAAATCAATTCCATGCTTGAAGGACTGTGCTAGGAATAAAAGAAAGAAATGAAAGAAATGAAACCCAGAAAAATCAAATAAAATAGGTTTGAGGATTATAGGAGTTTGGTATGGGGAAATGAAGCTGAGGAATGGATAGACGAGCTTGAAACGATCGAAAAAGATGTATATATATATATGCATTTTGGGTTTCATGAACAGTAGCGGGCTTGGTACTGTTCATCGCGGGTTTTATTGTTTCACAGAGGGTTTGGTCCTATCGAGTTGTCGCTGCGTACTTGGAGAACTCTACGAGTACTCGAGTAGTCTCTGTTGGCACAAATCTTGCTTATGAGTGGAGGTGTTTGTGGAGCTAGAAGACGTGGTCGTAATCGAGTTACAATTACTGAGACCGAGTATTCCGTGTGGTCGTAAACCACAGCGTGATCGTAACGACAACGTGGTCCTAATGACAACATGGTCATAATGACTTCTGAGTAGTCGTACTCAATAGTTTTGGGCACAACTACGAAGTTGGGTGGACGGTCGAGGTTTGATTTCGAATGTGAAGTCAACAGAGATCAGACGGTGTACGAGTTGCTACTGAGATCAAACGACGTTTGAGTAGCTGTAGAGACTGTTAGATTTAATTTTGATGAGTTTTAAGTGGTCGTAGAAGTTGTGGGCAAATCCACACTCGAAGCCACAGTGGAAGCAGTGGTCAAAACTACGGAAATCGAAGTCGGAGGCTCCGCATACTGTGCTCTGGGAATTGTACACCGAGTACTATAGCTCCGAGTACGAGGTAGTTGAAGACATCGAGCACGAAGGCAGTCAAAGACTCTGAGTATGCAAGAAGCCGTGGTCATAGCATCAAGATGATGCGCCATGGTCGAAGGCACCATGGTTGTAAGCCATAGTCAGAAGAACACTATTGCAGTCAGAAGCAACTAAGTGGCTTAAAAGATCGAACGGTGTGCGAGTGGCCTAGAAGCATCGGACGACATCCAAGTGGTGTTGCTCAGGACTCAAAGCGATGCGGTCGAAGCTCCTCTCGATTACAAGATGGTCAGAGAGTTCAAGCAGTCGAAGGGTTCAAGCGGTGGAGCAATCAGAGGGTTCAAGTGGTGGAGCGATAAGAGATTTCGTAGTCAAAACAACAATTAGCGACCACGGGTGGGTTCCTGGGGTCATGAGGATTTCATTTTTGGGCTCGGGAGCAGCTAGAAGTCAGGCGAGTGTCGGCGGTGAGGTCTTCTCTTCCCGGGACTTTCAAATAGCACAGGAGCTAACGGCGGGTTAAGAGGACAATAGAATTAGAGTTTGGGCCCCTATGGGGTTAGAGGAAGCTCAGAGAAGTGGTGGTTTGGGTTGGGGATGGCTGAACCGAGCTGTCCATAGTGAGGTCTCAAGGTTGGGCGGCGGCGCTAGTCGCCAGCGCAGTAAGGGCTCGAGGAGCTAAGGCAATGGTTCGGTGGTGTTCCTGAGAGTATAAAGGTGCTACAGCTGAATACAATTGAAAAGTAATCGACTCAATAATAGGAATTGGAAATTGACTTACTTCGGGGTATTCCAGCGATCATCGGTAGTGTGGTGGTCGTCGGAGCAATTGAGGGTGGGTAGCTCACCTTGGGTACCGGTGCTTTCGAATGGAAGGGTTCGGGGTTTAAATAGGATGAGAATGGTGGTTTGGCATAGGGGCAAGGCTAAAGTAGTTTGAGGCGTGAAGCAGAGGTCGGGAAGGTGCGGAGGGCGTGGCGTGGCTGGCAGAGGGGAGGTACAGGCTGCCTCGGGCGTGGCATTACAGTGGTCAGAGGTGTATTAGGTTGGCTGTGAGAGGATGAGAGCAGGGAGGTCGCGTGAGGCGGTGGGATGTGAGACGACTACGATGCTGGTCCAAGTAAGGTTCACAGCACAAATTAGGGGGTGTATGGTGGCTCTTGGTGGCAGAGGTGGGTTCCAGGGTGCTCGAATTTGCGACGTGGGGTTGTCGGTCGTGAGACGGGAGAGAGCAAAGGCGGTGGCGGAAAAGGCAGGAACAGCGGCGACTGCTCTGACGTGCGATCGGGAGCATTTAAAGGATGTTAGGGCAAGAATGACAAAGTGGTATGGTCTCTGACCGAATGCAGCAGTGTGGAAGGACCGAGAAGGCACGGTGATAAAAAATGGGGACAGCATCTAGGTGGGCGGTGGTGTTTGCCGGTTTGTGAACAGTGATTGCCGACTTGGTTTGATCCAATGGTAGAGAGGAACGAGGGGGTTGGTGGAAGAGGCTGTTAAGGGTTGAGATGGGTATTGAATTGGGCAAGAATTTGAATGAAAACGAATTTCAAAGAAATTCAGATTGCTTTTGAAATATAGTTTGTTTCAGCCTGCAACACAAAGCACTCATAAGGCATGGTTACTAGCTTGGGCCATAGGCACGGTGATGAACAGCAGAGCAGTGGCCTCAGGCATTGTGGAGACGTAAGTAGATTCTTTTTAGAATCCTTTACTTTTTCCCAATGTGTGTAAGAGGCGCACATGTTTGTGGTGTGTGTGGGTCATGTGTAGGGCTTGTATCCATAAAAAAAGGATGTGTCTAAGCATCACCCGGATGTTTTCTTCCTAACAATCATCCAAATCTGAGACCGTTGGACTAGAGATCCAACAACCTCTTTCTTTAGAAGGAGGAGATTTTTTTAGGAGGGGAAGATTTTTTTGGAGGGGGTGGGGGAGACTTCATGGTCATTGGATCTCTAATCTAATGGTCATAAATTTGGATGATAGTTAGGAAGGAAACATCCGGGTGATATTTATCAATACCCTAAAAAAATTGCGTGCATGCTGCATCGTCGTAGTATAACTCAGAGCTCCCTTCAAAAAAAGGAAAAAAAAACTCAGCTCAATGGCCGGGCTGCGAGCCACTTGTCAGCTCGGGCAAGACTGACCCCCTCATTCAGGCGCGAAGCCGTTGGGAAGGACAGATTTGATCTCCGCTCGCGCCACCGTTCTCGGTCCGAAGAAGCGACCAGAAACGAAAGGAAATTAAGCCAAGAAACTGCAGAGGCTAAGCAAGCAGGAGGAGCAGGAGCTCGAGTAGAGAGGAGGAGGAGGAGGAGCCATGCAGGCGAGGCGTGAGGTTCGGACGAGGGAGGAGCTGCGGGAGGATGCGGTGGCGGAGAGCCCGCTGGGGAGCGCGCGGTGGAGCCCGGAGGCGGAGATCGGGATGCGGGTGGAGGACATCTGGGACAGCCTGGACCAGCCGCAGCTGAGCCGCGGCGACAGGCTCAACAGCTGCTTCGACGCCATCCCAGTCGCCTCCTTCCCGCACACCTTCCCCAACTCCGGCCAGGTCGTCGACATCCCCTCCGACGCCACCCTCGCCGAGGCCGTCGACATCCTCTCCAGGCACCGCATCAACGGCGCCCCCGTCCGCAACGTCGACGCGCCCGACGACGCCAGCTGGATCGACCGCTACATCGGCATCGTCGAGTTCGCAGGCATCGCCGTCTGGCTGCTCCACCAGTCCGAGTCCGCCGCCGCCATCGGCTCCGACGAGATGGCGGCCAAGCTCGGCACCGTCACACTGGAGGAAGCCGCCGCCGCCGCCGCCACCGAGCGGGAGCCCGAGGGGGCGGTCGCGGAGGCGTTCGGCGCGCTGCCTTCCTCGGACCTGTTCAAGAAGACCAAGGTGAAGGACATCTCCGGGTCGTTCCGGTGGGCGCCGTTCCTGGCGCTGCAGAGCTCCGACACGTTCCTGACGATGCTGCTGCTGCTGTCCAAGTACCGGATGAAGAGCCTGCCGGTGGTCGACATCGGCGAGGGCACCATCAGCAACGTCATCACGCAGGCCGCCGTCGTGCACATGCTCTCCGAGTGCGTCGGCCTCCACTGGTTCGAGGAATGGGGCACCAAGACGCTCGCCGAGCTCGGCCTGCCCATCATGAGGCCCAGCAGACTCGTCAAGGTCCGGCCGGATCACCTCTCCATCCGAACCAATATCATCATCATCAATATACAGGAGATCGATGATCGATGATGACTGGCAGGTTCGCGAGGACGAACCGGCGCTCAAGGCCTTCCGGCAGATGAGGAAGAGAGGCGTCGGAGGCATACCGGTGGTGGACGACAACGGCAAGGCCATAGGCAGCATAATGATCAAGGATGTCAAGCATCTCCTCACAGCATCAGAGACAAACAGGGACTACAGGTCATAGCCAAACTCTGGAATTAACCTTGTCTAGGGCATAAATTGCTAGCTCACGCTTCTTCTTTTCTAGAAAAAAAAAGCGAACAAGATTAACAGCAATTTACTGCTTGCAGGACGCTAACAGCGAAAGAATTCATCGCAAACGCAAGGCAGAGCTCGGGCGAAAGGCAGATGAGCGTCATAACATGCAAGAGAGAGGACACCGTGAAGGACATCATCTTGAGGCTGGACGCAGAGAAGAGGCAGAGGATCTATGTGGTCGATGAGGACGGGAACCTGGACGGATTGATCACCCTCAGAGACATAATCGCCAAGTTGGTGTACGAGCCGCCCGGCTACTTCGGGGACTTCTTCAATGGCGTCATCCCTCTACCGCAGAACAGCAGGGTCTGAAAAGCTTCTCTCTTTTTTTTTTTGGGTCAAAATCAGGACGTCTTCTTGCCATTCTCTCTATCTATTCCTCGTGTGTAGTACTTGGTATTTTTCCATTTCCATTTTCTAGTATTCCTTTGATTCCTCAGCGAGTTCACCTGTCACTATGGTTTTGTTCACGTTTTAAGTTGACCACGCTAAAAAAATCCTGGAATGTAGCCATTGATCTCCGGGTACCGTTATCATGTTCCAACCTTCCAATCACTACAGAGGCATTGCTAGCTAAATTGCGGTTCATTTGCATGGTGCAAGACAATTTCAATTATTTGCGATGATACTGTATACTTATAATAGAATGTATTTGTTTGCATATTTGCACAAAAAAATGTTAGGACTAACACATTTGCCATGGTTCTCAAATGATTTTAGAAGCTCAGCACTAGCATCAGCACAGGGTAGACAATGATATAAAGAATGTGTAGATTGTAGATCACTCCCAAACCACATGAATTTGCCTCATATTTATACATTAGACAAGATATGAAATTACGAATAGGCAACTCAATCCGTAAACATCATACATTTTCCTCACGTTATATCCTGGAGCATGCAACATCAAATATATACACAAAAAATGGTCCCTGACATATATCAAACTAGGCAATAAAAGACAAGGTGCCAACATCACAGATCAAATAGCAGTATTGCACAATAATAAATGGAAGCAAACTGCATAAACAGAGAACACCACCTTATGAACTGACAAGATTAAGAACAGTAGAAGGTATCATGAAATTGCTACACCATCTTATGCTTTAGATTGACAAATACAGGACAATGGGGTCAATGACTTAAGTTGCAGCTTTAGTTACCTGACAAGTTACTATACTTTTGATCATCAACAAGTTACTATAGTTTTTTATCAGCAGCAAACTAACTGAAGAAAACAGAACGCTGCAACAAGGTAAAAGTGAACATAACTGCTGGTATAGATTGTACATAAAAATTCCAAGCACCAACCATTATTTTGAAGTCAAACAAACGTCACGGATGTTACAATCAACAAAAGAAGGGTAAAATATATGAATTACAGCTACACAGCTCACGGCAGTGTCCTAAATTCCATGTGGAAGCCCCGATATAGTCAGCACTCACCTTGACAAAATCAAGGATGACAAGCTGAGTATTCAATTCAGGTTGCTTTGCATTTCACACAAATCCTGCTTACTCTGCAGTTCACAACATTTCTGCTCCTTCAGGCAAAACTGATTTCTCCATCTTCGAATCCTCAAAAGGATGTTGGCAGGTCAAGTTCCCAGTAAAGTGGTGCCAATGAAATTTGCAAGGGACTTGTAACCAACATCATTGATATGAACACCCCTAAACATACAAACGATCAGGTCGATAAGCTTGTTGATCATGCTCATAGGAATTTCTCTGAGTACAACATGACAAGCGACAATGCAATTTTATTAACTTGCTAATAATTCGTCTAACGAGGACAACATGGTAACTGAAAGTCAGCCCACTGCACCATAGACCTTAAACTGTGGTTCTTAATTAACATGATGTTCTACAGGGATTGTACAGGATCCGGCAGAAATATGTGGCCTTCCTGTAATAAGACAATTGGAACAAATGGCTTACATGCAATTCATATTACTGGTTCCAATATGCAAGTGTTTAAGACCCTTTTTTGGATTTGGAAGATATTTAGGCAAGCATACAGTAACATTAATCAAAGTTGCAGATTAAGAAGCATAACAAACCATGATCAGTTGGGATATCAAAATCTGTCACTCAGTTCAGAACAAACACTAGAAATTACTCAAGAATTTTATCATGAACATTGCCTGATAAACTACAAAACTACTGAAATAATGTATATGCATGCTGTGATTTTATGACTGGCAACTGGCAAGGCAAGGTAATATGGGGATGTTGTAAATTGTAAACATCTTAATAGTTGGGTTTTTGAATAGCTGTAGCATTATACCATCCCAAACGCTAAACTGAAACAAGGCATCATTACGATCTTGCAAATTTAACCACCAAAAGAACAAAAAAATTATTGACAGCAAAACCTTCTATTAATCGATATGGCCTATCGATGGAAGTACAATCTTAAGTTAGCACTCACCTTGACCAACAAACATGACTGATTGATCAAGCATTTATTCTTCTCCCTTCAAAGAGATCTGAGACCTGGTTCTCCAAATCTTCAGGGTTGTACTTTATATACTTTGCAGAACTCCTTCCTCCCTCTAGCTGGCCTTGGAACCTTCCAACAAATGAACGGTATGCTGGAAGGACCTTCTCTGAGATGGAAATCTTCAACTCCTCTCTTAACTGAGGATCCACAACCCGCCATGCTGTCTGTGTCCTGTACAACTCCTCGAAGGCCAAGTTGAAGTTCTTGAACCTTTCCTTCAGTGCAGCCTTGAGTGCACTCGACGAACCCATTGTCTGTGGCAACCCGTCATCCCTCAGACAAGCTAATACCCTAGTCCATGAGGACCGGAGGTACCCTGTGGAGTACCTCCTTATCTGACCACGGCGCTTACGGATCCAGTTATCCCCAAGTAAGGTCTTTAGCTCTGAATCCTTCACCTTCTGCACAATGTACAACAGATTGTTCATCAAAAATATGTTCTGCAGCGCCTCATCCTCATACAGCTTCGCTTTCTCCTCAATCTTGGACTGTAGATGTGAAATCAGTATGAGCACACAGTGCCCCAATGGAGTCGTATTTGCATTCTCGCCCCCACTTTCCAGCTCCGTCTCCCAGTCATCAAGAAGACGATTCAGTGAGCGGCTGTAATCTGCAAGCAGTCGGACATAGTTCATGACGTACCGCGTGAGCGGGTGGATCTCCCCGCCAGGCAGTGGCCTGCGAGAAGTCTCCCCCTGTATCGCATTGGCAAATTCAGCAACTGTTCCACGCACTGCATCCCCAAGCCTTATGAGTATCCCCTCTGCCTCTTCCTTGATGAAATCACTTGCCTCACCTGAGAATAAGCCCTCGAGCTCTGGCAGAACCTCAGCTAGCGCCTCATACATACCAAGAATGCGGAACAGCTTCTCCGACGATCTCTTCCCAATTGCAATGGCATCACCAAAGTTGAGCAGTTGCAGAACGCACCCCTTGGCCGCCTCAGTGAAGCACACTTCCTCAGCATCGGCATCGGTCGAAAGGATCTGGCTGCAGATGCGGCGCTCCTCAGCAAGAAGCCCCCGGACGACGACCTTGAGCGCCTGGATCCACTTCTTCATCTTGACGTCGAGGACGCCCCACTCCACGCGCTGCACCTCCTCCAGGCTCATCTTGTCTACCCCAAGCACGGCGAGGCACTCCATAAGCGTGTCCCGGCGCACCTCTCCGTAGACCTGGCACAGCTCCGGCGCATATCCTGCCCGCAGCATGACGCCTGCGATGTCCCTGAGGGCGCTGACGGTGTCCTGAGTGATGAGATAGGGCGAGATCTCGTCGTCGGATACCGAGGTCCTGCCGCCCGCACCACCGGACTCGTCTCCCTCGCCGGCGTGGTTGGCGAAAGAGGGGCAATCTAGGTCGGAGGCTGAGGAGGAGAAGGACGGTACCGTAAGCGAGAGCCGGCGGAGGAGGGAGGCGTGCAGGTCCTCGGCGGCGAGCGGCGACGTCCCGCGGATCAGCAGGTGGCGGAACTCCTCCTCGAGCCGCACCATCGCGGCCTGCAGCGCCGCCTCCGCGCGCGCGCCGGTCGCGCCCACAAGGGCGGCGGCCGCGTCCAGGTACTCCTCGGCGTCCTCCGACGAATCGAACACCAGCCTATCCCCCGCCGCCGGCGACTCCCACCGCTCCACAACCCGCACCGCCTCCTCCACCGCGGCGTCCCTCTCCTCGTCCCGGGCCGCGTCGTCGGGGTCGGGCTCCTCCCGCTCTTCTCCCCCGGAGGCCTCGTCTTCCAGGATGGATTCGGGGGCGGCGGCGACCGCGTTTGGGGGAGGCGGGAATAGGTCGGACATGAGGGAGAGGCGGTTGTCGAACCCGGAAAGGATGCGGATCATGTCGTCCGCGGCGTTCTTGGAGTTGGCGAGCGACTTGACGATGTGCTGCGCCGCCGCGATCACCTTCTCCTGCCCGTCCGGCGGCGCCGCCGCCATCCTCGCGTCGCGTTGCGTCTCTTCGGATCGGATGCGGGCGTCGGGCGAGAAGGAGGAACCGGGAAGGGGAGGCGAAAGAAATGGAGTCGACTTTTAGAGTTGCTAATCTGCTGAGCTGGTTGGTTTTGATGTCTTAAGGCTTAGTACTGGTCTCTGCCTTGTCACTGGCCTTTTCCTTTTTTCTCGCTTTTTCCTTTTTTTTTGGCCTTTCGAATTTTGTCTTACCCCGAAAATCAAAATAAAAGAAACATTTTTTAAACGGATTCTCCAAATGATTTTCTAAGTCTAAAACCATATACGCTGTCCATGTCCGTGTCCATATCTCCATTATCCACTGCCGTCTCAAAAAACACAGACAAAATTCATTAGGCACAGTCTAAAAGAACAGGGCCTTTATAGTATGATCAAAATTTGTTCGGCCGACCCTCCACTGGCTGACGTTCTTGCAGCGCAATAAATGGAACAGTTTTTGGAAACAAATTCTCCAAACGACTTTCTAAACTAAAAATCATATACGCTATTCATATCCGTATCTCCATTTTCACTGCCATTTTAGAAAATACAAACATTAATATCAACCATGATCTAAAAGATCAGTGCCTTTATAGTACGATCGGAATTTGTTCGGCCGACCCTCCACTGTCTGATGATCCTTGCAGCGCAACAAATCTGATGATCTGATTCGGGTCATCTGCCACCATTATGTTATAATGGCACCGTGCTACGATAGGTCTGGGCCATCAGATCAAAGAAGAACGCGCAAGTTGCATTCGTTATTGTAGTGTTTTACTGTACTAATTAACCCACTAGCAAGGTACGCTCCATTGCAACAACAATGGCTGAAGATGTGTGCTTCCAGTTGTACCACCATGAATTTGCTTCATCGCTATAGTGCACTTATTATCTCCTCTAGATGTTACGAACCAAAGTTGTGTGAGCTATGTTTGTGTCGGTGTAATCACGAAATTAAGGTGGTGCTCGGTTGGACTGATTTTTTGTGACTTATAGCTAAATTTTCACTGTAGCTGTTTGAAATTACACTGTAGCTGATAGTGGTTTATTTGGCATAATTAAATTTAAAAAAATAAAAATAAAAAACACATGTTAACCCAGCATGTATAATGCAAATGAATATAGGAAAAAAGAACAGGCTAAAAAACTTTAAAAAATTCAAAAAATCAGATAAAGACAAAATTTTAGGAATAGTAAAAAATAAGTAAGAAGTCCAAGCAAAAACGAACGGGGCCATACGACGGCTTATCCTTGCTTTTCCATGGATAAGATGTTGAGACTTGAAAAGGATTTCGGGCCAGGTGACAGTCATAGCCCACAGTGCAAGTAATGTGCGTGTTTGTCATGTCCCTGATTTTGTCCGAGGAGCATGACTGGTCTCTTGGGGTGAGCTTGGTATGTCTCTTTTGTTTGGAAACCTTTCGGTTTGAGAAGGCACACGCAGCAGACGAACAAACTTAATTTTCCAATTCACGTGACTGGTACTAGGAGTGAGACACCAATTTTATTTTACAGCTTCAAATTCTTTATAGTGTCGTTGAGCAATTCACTTATTTTCGTTACTATATATCTTATCCATTTTGGTAGTTAATGTTCCAAAATTGTTACGAAATTCCCGTATCGCAAACGGACCAAAATGGCACCGAACATGACTGTCCAGTATAGGCGCATCCGGTATGGAGAGCAGCTTGGAATGGAAACTAGGATTTGCAGATACGGTTGATCCTGTTCTTTTGGGTTGTAACTTACGATTTATGACTATGGCTTATAACTTTTAGTCCTAACGTAAGTGTTTGTGTGAATGAACCAAAAGCCGATAAACCGCTTCTAAAAAGATATCCAGATAAACCGTTTTTAAACGACAACGAAGAAACCATCTTATCTTCACCGTCATCTTCACTGTCATGTTTATTTATTTAAAGTAAGTCATAAAACATAATCTGAAAAGAACGGACTGTTATCATGGTATCCTAATCTGCTCACTTAGCCAACTATTGTTGTTATTATTTTGTTGTTTGCTCTAAACCAAAAGTCTCCCAAGCAGGCACATGGTCTCTCGTGTTGGTATTGTTTGTCCTTGGATGGATGGATTATTGCATTATTCCCCAGATCACGTGCCAACCACTACTTGCATTCTTGCAACCATTGACAACAAAAGCATGCTTGCTGTGCTGTCTTGGTCCATTTGTTTCCAGAGATTGCATCACTTCTAATCCTTGGGCATGTCATGCTCATGTCATATGCACTGTATCCCTTGGACCTCCTGAGCTTGGCTTTAGATGAGCTATAGATAAAATTTTCTCCTATAGATACTACTACATATCAGCATTACTGATGAGTTGGACTCAGCTTTGGGCTTCTCAAATTTTGATGATCTGGTGTCTGCTCTTGTTCTTGATGGTCAACCAAGGCCATGCACACATCAATTAACAATAGTCAACAGTTTGTTGGATCGCCTTTTAGGTCTGCAGATGACAAGCCATAATATTTAGTGAAGACCATTCATATATGTCATGGTTCCCATGCTTTGGCCTCTTGATATATTTGTTTTCTCAAAAAAAGACATGAAACTAGGACAAGGACTATAAAAGAGGCTTTTGGTGTGATCAGCACATGTCCATATACAAATCTTCTTTTATAGTCCTTTAAATAATGAATACATATTAACGTTAGGGAATAACATATTAGAATAGCGATTTGAAGTAAAAAAATATTCGTCATGTACTCGCCGAAGTCAATATGATAAACAGGTGAGCAATGATGATCCTGATGTACCTTGGAAGAAACGTTTCTTTCATCCGATTTTTTCAGCAACCCTTTTCCACGTTCTAAAGTAATAAAACCAGAACATCAGGTTCAGACTTGACAGACAAGTTTGTTCAATCACAGGGTGTAGCTGTGTTGGATCCCAACAACCCGAAGAAAGTTCCATCAGAGGTTTCCCTCGAGAAGTTTCCATCAGAAGGTGAAAACAGGTAAGATGATCACGCAATCTCACGACGAAATACATACATACAAATATCCCAGGGCAAAACCTCCAAACAGTCAAAAGGCTCAAAGTAGCAAGCACCCAGAAGAATGATTCTGCCGGGAATACATTGCAACGTCCAATATGTTAGTACAAATGCTTCTGTACTTTTTTTTAAGGATAATACAAATGCTTTTGTCAGGTAAGTCTGTTCTACAACATAACTACACTTTATTTGTTTTCACTATTTCGTAACATCGGGGAAACTCGTTAGGGTGTCATAAAATGAACCAAAAAGGGGCAAAAATGTTAGTGTCTGTCAGTAAACCGTCATGGACTCAGACCCATAGTGCTTAAGATGAACTCCTGGTGCACAAGGAATGACCAGCATGACTTCATCATGCACCAAAAATTGCCAGTTTAGCAGTTGAAATGATAAGATGTACACAATTCACCAACTTTCATCCCCACCAGTCAGGAATTTTTAGTCTCCTATTCCTGTGAATTGCAAGATTAACTACAGGGAGTTTGCGCCTCACCTGCCGCCATATCATGTTCACAGCATCACCCATCCTGGGCGGATACTGGAATTCATAGTGATGTGAGACATTTTTTAGCTTTGACCACATCTGAACCCACTTCCCTTTAGGGATCTGTCTGAGCTGGTTGAGCAAGTAATCAGGTCTTAGAGCTTCTTCAACTGAGAAGAAAAGGGAGAACTCACTGTAATCAATCTCATCTTCAAAAGGGAGCTCAATTCGACTGCTGACAATCACAGGAACACAATGACTGACAATGGCATCAAACAGGCGGCATGAGGAAGGAGTATCCCCAGCAGGATGGAGACAAAACTTTGATGACCGCATACCTTCCGTAGACTGTTAGGATCAACCATTTAGAAAATGTCAGGTTATCTCATCAAGAAGCCTCAATAGAGAAGAGTGAAGATCACCTCGGTATATTAAAACCATAAACCAAAGGCACTATACATTAAGAAGACACTAGTATAGTGAGGGGCAAATCCATCCAAGTCTAGGTCACTAAGTAAAGAAAAGAAGGATAAAAACGATAGAGATGCCTTACTGTTTTAATGCCTTCGCCCGTGGCAAGGCTATTCTCGAAGCGCACACCATCCTTGCCTTTTAATATCTTTGCGAGTTTTGCACGGATCTTCCCTTCCTGAAAAAAAAATGAACCCCAAAAATGTCATATTCTTGAAACTCTAAAATCAGGTTGTTTTTTTCTGTTGAGGCAAGTTTCACTAAAAAATAAAGAGTGAACTAATGAGCAAATTAGGATCGACCACAGAGAAGGGGCAAATGTAGTTATTACTATCATAAATCAATTCCATACATCTTTCCTGACAGTGCGCCCTCGAAAGAAGAGCAGTGTAGGACGAGCCTCAAATGGATCAGGTGGATCATCACCAAGGAAGGAATCTACAACATGCACGTATGGTGCAACAATATCTTTCCTCAAGGAAGCCAATTCCTTTGTGTATCTCCCAAAGTCTGCAACTATAAGAATAGATGCATTCACCATATCCCGCAGAAATCTAAAAGCATTCGGGTGATGCATGGGAATCACATGGTCACGGCCCGCAGATTGTTGCCAATATTTAGACTTCCATAGAATGTCCATAAGTTCAACCTACACGAACAAAAATAGAAATGAAATTTTAAAAAGTTAAATCATTATTTCATGAAATTATTTTTCTTAATATTGCAGAGAAATAGGACATAATGACACTTTTTACAAGACAGCACACTGCATACCAGTGACCTGAAATGTCTTGTTCAACACCACCCCTAATCAGCTCCAGTGCACCAGAGGAGTATGGACTAGTTTTTATTTGATTTTTTTTCCTCATATATGCCTTAGAAGACACAAGGGTTTGAAGTTTGGACCATTAAATATTCTACAGCAAGGGAAAAACTTATTTTGTTTTGGCTAAGCAAGCTTTACAAGTTGGCAGAACAAGGTAACAATCAATTAGGTGACAAGCACTAGTCCCATTATCACAGACCTCCAAAGGTGCTGTTCAGGGCCTTTGCAGTGCACTGTTGTCAGTAGTGTTGAACAGTGAATCACCTGGATCCAGCCCCCATTGTCAGGGAGCACTTAAAAGTCTTAAACACTGCTCTTATCATCCTCATAAAACCAACCTTGCCTCATTACCAACTATGACTATGCATCTGCAATGATTACTAAGTATGAAGCATGAACGAACCGCAAACAGTATATGCATCAAGCCATCGAATGTTCCACAGCCAGGGGGAAACCTATTTTGTTTTGGCTAAGAAAGCAAGCACTTTTTTGCAATAGAATGTTCTTTGCCTCAAGCAGTTGTTTCACCAGCACAAGTCTCCAAAGGACTCTTCCATGGTAATGCACTATTCTCAGATATTATTGATGACTGAACCACATGAATCCAGCCTCATTGTCATGGTATCATGGAGCACTTAATCACTGTTCTATCATCCTCATAAAATCTTCACAATACTAACCTGGCCTAATTGCCAACTATATATATACATGGAAAGTCTTAATTATGGAGTCTGGGCACCATGGTGCCTCTGTTTTATATATATATATATATATATATATATATATATATATATATATATATATATATATATATATATATATATATATATATATATATATATATATATCGCAATTTTGATTCAGTTCCAAAAAAACATACTTAAAGGGTTTCCAAAGCCTATTAACCTGGCGCAAGGACTCTCATACATAAGACAGCCAGATCCTTGACACAAAATTTCTTACCATACACACCTAAGAGATAAATCATAGTACCTAATTCTCAAACATTCTAGAACTAGCTCAACCTAAGACAGTGTTTGAGCGAGTCAAATAACCCCAATACTACAGTGACAGGAAAAATATCCCACGTTATATTATTGGGCAAAGGAGACATCTATCTGTTCAATCAGAATTTGGGGAGACCATTGTTGCTAAATAGCATGGTTGGTGGTGATGGCACACCAACTAATGATAGCATTGTTCAAAGCCTGAGGGTTCCTGTCTCTTCGAGTTATCTTTGATGCGCTTGTTTATGTTTAATGGCTCGATGATTTTTCATCATGTTCTGTCTATTCTAGTGTGTGATTTGATTTAGTACAGCTTTTACCGGGTAATTTTGGCTGCTTCCTGCCGTCCTCATACCAAAATGATTTTATAGAAGTGAGACTCTACCGAAAACACAATTTTGTGCAGAGCTGTCTCAATCTGAGGCGAGCTAATCAATTCTAGGCCACAGGACAAAATTATCACCAAAAATAAGTAGAAAAGTGTGAGATTAGCGGCACCTGGAGGAGGCGGTCGGCCTCGGTCTCAGGATCGGTCATGTTGCGGCCGTGCACGTTGAAGCTGAGCGACGAGAAGAATGGCACGAAGAAGGCCTCCGCCGCCTCCGGATCCCTCACCCTCACGGCCTCCCTCCCTTCCAATCTACCCCCACCGTCCTGCAGCGACGCCATCATCCAGTACTCCACGCTGTGCTGGCGCCTGATCCCGCCCGTGGACGGCGGCCACGCGGGGAACCCCGAGGCGGGGGCGGAGGCGGCGGAGTCCATCATCATGGCGACGTGGAAGCGCGGGGGCAGGTCGTACATGAAGACGCGGAGGGGCGGGGCGGCGGCGGGCGCGCACCTGGCGGCGAAGGGCTTGAGGTTGAGGAGGAGGCTGGGGGAGGCGGCGGGGGCGGAGGAGGAGGTGAGGTAGAGGAAGGTGGAGGAGAGCGCAAAGGCGAGGAGCAGGAGGGCGCCGCCGACGGCCACCGCGCGGCTGCTCGGCGCGGCCATGCCGCCGGCGCCGTGGATGGATTTGGGAAACGAGGCTTCCCTGATTAATTACCAGCAGCGTTGGTGTTTAATGGGGACGGTGGACCTGTTGCTGGTAGTGGAATCGGGAACGTGATGATTGGTCGAACTTGAACGGCCTGTGTAGCTGTGTGGAGCGACCATGTGATGTGCCGTGCATCGCGCGTGATGGTGATGGGGTCTGTGCGCGCGTGATGGTCTAGAACACGACTTGCCTATCTAGCCACTTTCTCCTTCCGCCACAAACCAAACCAAGCTAACTAGATTCGATTTCCGGTCATTTTTCATACTGTTTGACACTCAAATGTCAAATATAGCGCCACTTTTGACCGCAAGACTAACGTATACGCAGTGGTGCGGTCCGAGAACGCAGCACTGGAGTCATGCAGCTTGAGACCGCACCACCCGGTCGTTGTTCAAAACATGCGACGGGGGAGTGCATGTTTACAACTGTAACATCATGCACTCTCGGACCGCATCATTTCACGTCCCATTCGTCCGGTGAAAACACCGACCACGCATGTTCTTCGTCGGGGAGTGCATGTTTATAACAGTGACAATATCATGCGGTCTAGAAGTACATGATGCTATAGTTGTAAACATGCAATCCTCAGCCGCATGTTTTGAACGATGACTGCGTGGTGCGGTTCCCGATCGCATGACTCCAGTGCCGTGCTCTCGGATCGCATCACTATGCACACGCCAGCCTCGCGAAGTCCCGCGATCGAGGAGGGGACCAGAAGTGGAATTGCGATGATCCAGATGCCATATTTGGTATTTAAGTGCCAAACAGTGCCAAAATGACCAGAATTCGCTAGATTCTGCCAATTCGTTGAGAGCGTCTTTTTAGCCATAACAGTAAAATCTAAAATCGGTACAAATTCACGTATGCAGTGCAGTAAGAAAACGGACAATGAAATAATGTTATTATTTATGGCATCTACGGTCAAAGGAGCGTTCGACAATTTATGGCCCCTTCTTTCTGGTTTTAAAAGCTAAAAACCATTTAGAACGCATTGATTTATTAATGTAGATTTTTTTGTATTATCCTTAGAGATATAACAGTGTTTTTTCTATATTTATTTATTTTTTTAATTAAATACGTCAAAAAAACTAATAATCATTATATTGTCATTTCACCCCAAAAGTTACTACACTTTTTAACATGACCTATGAGTTGCCACTTGCCCAATTTTTTTTCAAGGTTACATAGAAGAAATGGCTTTACATTTGTTTATTTGACAGATCGAACTGAACAGCTGAATTAATTGCTTAATTTTCGTCCAATTTTAGTTTAGCTGTTTTTTTTAAAAAGGGCAAAAGGTAGGATAAAATTTGAATATGTATCGTGTAGCAGCTTTGACTTTGGGGACAACTTCACGATCGTCGCTGAGAGGAGCACTGAGCGCACGCCATGAGCTCCATTACGGCGCGAATGCGTGTGCAACATGGTGCCTGTACTGATAAGATTAAATTGTTCTTTTTTCATCTTATAACTTACTCCTAACAAAGACAACTTCTTCACCATATTTTAAAACGACTTATTGATATATTTTTGTAAAACGATTTATCTATTTATCAACATTTAATTCATTTGCACAAACATTTATATTAAGACCAAAAACTATCAGTTACAGCTATAAACCATCGAACATAGCTGAAAAAACCCACCCAATAACAGGCGATCCAACAAAACCTAGGATTTGTGTATTAGAGCTTGTTCTTTGTGGCTTTTAAAAATGGCTTTTGACTTTTGCTATAGTACATAACTTTTAAACGAAATATTTTCTTAAGACGAGGTCTACAAATCATTACTATTATAAAAGAATGAGTTGGTGATTGTACGTCTGTTCTCCTCTAACCGCCTCATTCTTTCTATTTCTTACCATTCTCCACTTTTCAACTAATCAGACCAACTCTCTTCCATACATAATTCTCTATACATATAATAAATTCCGTTGCAATGCACAGACACATAACTAGTTAATTATAGTATATGTTAAAAGCACAACATCTATATCAGCCAAAATCGCAAGTGAGTATCTCTCTCCGTAATATCTATCGCGAGTAGCTCAAAATTCAAAATTTTCAACCAAAAAATATAAGAAAAAAACAGACCCTTAATTGCAAGTGAGTCTCTGATACGACTACCACCTCATGAACAGCTACACGCCTTAATTATATTCGTGTACGATAATTCTCTAATAAGCAGTCTACTATACCATGATTTGAGAGATGATGCTAGCAGATGTAGCAAGCAAAGTCCACTCAGTGCTCGCGATCCGAGTATCAGACCATGATTAAAAGATCTAGAGCCAGATTTTCTAGTAATCTATGCTACTGACTCCGATCCTTAGCAGATGTAGCAAGCAAAGTCCACTCAGTCTAGTTTCTACATGTTTTATGCTTCTCGAGGGGCTTACGAAGCCCACAAAAAATCCACTCAAAAAACTAATTTACAGAATCACAGATAAATGTTGCCAATCATTAGATATGTAAGTATAGTCTCGCGAAGGAACAAAAACCGTGTAAGTTATTAAGTTGAATGGAGTATCAAGCAGTTATTGTCCAAAATTCCATTCAGGCAGAAACGCTACGAATCAAGCTCTTCCCATCGTTTTGGTCAAAATCAAGCTAAATCATGGCCATGCCTTCCATTCCAATTAGCATTGTTATCTTTTGTGTGTCTGCTTGGCATATATCGCTCACCTATGCAATGTTGGGTAGGACTCCGACATGATCAGAACAACAAGTGCAGTCCATCCAGTAAACGACCTTGCACCCTTTCCCTTTCCTTTGTTCTTCTGGTCATAGTTTTCCCAGAAGAACCCAGTTTCATGGTAATTTCGCACAATATTCCTGCAAGTGTAAGCAGAAAAGTAGCACCAGCAATCTATTAGAAGCTGCAATTCAGCTAATCCATTCAGCTTAGCAGAGAGAGGTGGATATACCGAATCAAGTTTGATCTTAGCTCGTCATACAATTCCCCTGCCCTGCTCTTGTACGGACCATCCTCTACAGGACAGCACAATGTCAGATAATTGTGCAAACAGTAAAGCTTGCAAAGGGTATTAGCAGCATCAATTAAAGATTTTACCATGTGCATAGTGATGTAGTGCTGAAAGAATCATGTAGTTCATGTTTATCCAAACGGCGCCTCTCCAATATGGGGGGTCATGCTCCGTGTTTCGCTTCATATATATTGAACTGGACCATGGATCGAGAAATAATTCAGAGCCCAGTAATTGAATAAACAATTAATGACGCTAGATAAACGTTCTTATGTTGATTTTCATGCATTAACCATCTCGGGACCATATCATACACTAGCCATCTCGCCCAAAAGCTTTAGTAGTCACTTTGCAAAGTGAAATAAATAATGACCTTTAGATATACCTTGTTCTAGAAAGTGACCGAAGGCCGTAATCTGTCCACAAGATAGAGCTATTAGATATAAGATCGAGCTGCTTATCAAGAACCCATGATTCCTGAACAGAGTCAAACGGTTGTTATTACTTTAGGATGAGCGTCACTGGAATGAGACATAAACTATTAATAACGAGAAACAAACAGATGGAAGTACAGAGCATACAGGTGGAATGGCGCCCATCATGAATGGGAAAAGGCTGACATAACCAACATGAGGTACTAATTGCAGCTGAGGGGGTTCTAATGTCTCTCGCAAGAGTTCTCGTCTCATAAAATCCTTGTCTTTAACTTCATACCATCTCAATCGAACCTACAAGAACGATCTTACGATCAAAATTAAGAATCATGCCTGGCAAGCGAAATTGACAAAGCTGCGAGGAAGAGCAACACCAACCTTTTCTGTATGGTTACCATAGTCGAAATAGGCCCCAATTT
Organism: Dendrocalamus latiflorus; assembly: GCA_017311315.1. Classification (NCBI taxonomy): domain Eukaryota; kingdom Viridiplantae; phylum Streptophyta; class Magnoliopsida; order Poales; family Poaceae; genus Dendrocalamus; species Dendrocalamus latiflorus. The sequence goes on from CM029663.1 coordinate 4,829,339, forward strand.
TGTCATCCAAGTGCATCTGTAAAAAACCCAATACTTAGTTACAAAACTGAATATAACAAACAATTACCAAATGCAAATGGAACTAAAGCAATATTGCATCATAGAAGAAAGAAACAGAACAGGGTTCACAGCATTACCAATTATACAAGCATATCAAATCTAGTGATCGCTTCAACACTGTGCTTGTTACATACAAGCACTCAATAACAGTTGATAAGAACCATTCAGTAACTACTGTTTGATTAAGAACAAAGGTTCATAACACATCATGAGTTCCAGGCATCTGTACAATATTTTTGGTCTCCTATTGGCATATGGAAACCATAATGTCGCAATACTCGGTCACAACTCACAACAGAAAGCCCATCCCAGCTTCCACAAATATCCCAGGAAATTTGTTTATATAACCCTCAAGGTTCTGGCAGGAGCTAAAACTACATTACTCACTGGGGTTCCCAATAACATTGGCCACCACCCATTACACTGTTTTTGTCTATGCAAAAAGGTTCATATAAGAAATTTGTATTATAATCATAATCATTAGCATTGTGTCAAGAGCCACTAATAATATACAAAAATGTAATAGCCATTAGTTGTTTGATTTTCAGATTAAATATCTATCTATCTATCTATCTATCTATCTATCTATTATTCTTATTAAAGAAAGGCAAAAGAAGCAACCCCGTTTGCTATCTATATCTTACTAAATCAAAGACAAAAGAAGCCACCACATTCACTTTCAAGTGCTAGAAATTCCCACGTTAATAGAAGGAAAAAGAGAAAAATTTACATTGTGATCGTACTGGGTCCAGATTATAACGGTATAGATTAAAAAAAAGAGTCTATGTCAAATACAATCCAGAAACAATTGTTCAGAATAAAAAAATAAAATTAGCAACTTAATTTCCATATGAATTAAGTAAAATCCCTACATAAATATAATTCGGAATAAAAATTAAACAAAAATTAGCAATTGGATTTGTATACGAATTCCAACAAAAAATAATTGAAATTCGGAATTAAAAATAAAATTAGCAATTTGATTTCGATACGAATTTGAAAGTAAAATCCCTAAATAACTATAATTCAGAATAAAAAGTAAAGAAAAGATAGCAATTGGATTTGTATACGAATTCCAACAAAAAATAATTGAAATTTGGAATAGAAAAATAAAGTAAAAAATTGCAATTTGATTTCCATATGAATTTCAAAGTAAAATCCCTAAATAACTAAAATTCGAAATAAATTAAATAAAATTAGCAATTTTATTTGTATACGAACTCTAATAAAATATAACTAAAATTTTGAATATAAAAATAAAAGTTATAACGTGGATAGCACAAATGGTGTAAAATGTGACCACGAAAGAGTGTAATAGCGTCGATCTGTCTTGCAAGAAGATATTGACCCACATTGAAGAGAGCTAAGGCGGCAACGGTGGGGATGAAGACAATGTAGTGCTACTCGCTGGAGTCGTTGAAGAGAAAGGGCAGAATCGAAGAAGCCAAAGGATGCGACGACAAGTGGTGTGATGGCATTGTTGAAGCAGTGACCAAAGAAGCTCGATGATGGGGAAGCCCTGGCAGACAGGAGATGAAGCTTTGTATTGCAAATGAGCTATGACTAGGCAATATGGGGCCATTGAGTAGCTAGGGACATGCCATGTGGTAGAGTATTGCATTGGAAGGGATATCAACTGAGATGGATCGATCAAGAATTAAGCTTGCTGTTGTGGGTTGAAGTAGAAAGGCTGTGGCGATGAGAAGACATAACAAACACACAGTTCAATGGAGCAGCCAGAATGTGAGGGAAGATAAGTTCAAGGTAAGTCGTCCATGGTGCGTCGATGTATGCATGAGTACGATACTCTAATACCATGTAAACTAATAAAATAATTTATCGTACTAATAATCAACGTATTGCTTGCGATTAAATAGAGATACATATGCACACATACATTTTAGAAAAGAATAATTGATGGAGGAGAAAATGGGTATGCAGCTATATGAAACACGCATGATGGAAAGTGGTTACGTTTCTAAGAACCTCCCAACAACTAATTATACTCAATAATTTTCTTCTATCAAAACTCATACTTCAATTACGTTACTCAAATTGTATTTTCCTTCAAGTTTTAGCCTGCAAGATACATAAATATTTTCTCAAGCATCTAAATTATATCGTTTGATTCTACCAACTTTAAAACAAATCTAGCCATACAAATGCACAACCCACCCTACTAGTATAATAGATAACTAAAGCAAAAAAGATACAATCCCAGAACAAGAAGAAATTGTTAGAATTTTCAGAGCAATACCTTGTTAAGTGTCCCAAAATCTGAAAGTTGATTTGACATCTTATAGTAATCCTGTAGAAGTTCACAAAAGTTCTCACAAAGAATAAAAGAGAATCGTTGAGACAAAACAACTAGCAAGTCAAAGTCCATTCATACTGCAGTACCTTCTCAAGAGAGCTATCCATTTTAAGAAACTCTGCAATTGAGCGCATACAATTTGTAGCTAGAAGCATCCAACACCGAAGGTCAACATGGCGTTCTTCATCATTAGGGTGAGATGCACGGGGATAGTCATCCAACCCAGATGTCAAAGTCTGTAAAGTAGTCGGCAACATAAGGAGTGATCGTGCAGTTGCAATGATACAGAAAAATAAGTGAAGATCTAATCTGGCTTCTAGCATGACAAAAGCTCAACATAAGCTTTTTTATCATTCTTTGCGATGAATTGATCAGTGTGGGAGCAAGCAACTAAGAATTGTTCAAAAACCTTTGGATTCAACTCCCTTGTTGTCATGTTGTCTCTTCCATGCCAATAAAAAGTGCCTTCATATTTCCCTATGAACAAGTTTTAAGGTCAAAGCAACTTTCTTTATGATAAATAAGCCAAACGTAGGAAATTTGGCATGAGAAGCAGAAATATACTACTGGTTATTCTACAGATAATGGAACGAGCAAATGTATATCCAGGATTCACTGACTAAACAAGGACGTAACTTTGACTTCAGTCTAATATCTTACGGCTTACACCCGTTTGCAGAGAGCCTTAATGCATAAAGTGATGCCATGTGACCCTGATTTTTCAAAAGTTGGGCCTGCTGACTTTTGCTCCTCAAAGATCCAATACCCGTTTCTCTGGTTGGTGGTGCGGCACCATCAAAGGCGTTCCGAGGGATTCGCGCAAAGGCCTCAATAGTCTGATCATCTTAGTTGCTTGGGAGCATGGTTGTCATGGCGGAGTCGGCGACCACGGCGAGCGAGAGGCGCCTGGACGCCTAGGCGAGGGCCCGGCGACGCCTAGGCGACGGGCACGGCGACGGATTTGAGTCTCGCGTATACACTCTGCCGATGCCGACTCACTCTCTCGCGGTATATACAGCCAACGCCGACTCTCTCGCCTCAGTCTGAGTCTTCCGCCTCTCTCTCGCGTCGCGTCTCGCGACTCCCTCTCTCTCGCGACGTCTCCCTCGACTCCGGTCTCCCCGACGGCCGACTCCGACTCCCGGCGCCGATCTCCCCTCCCCAAAGCTTCCTCCCCCCCCCCTGGCGCCTACCCTCCCCGACGCCTCCCCCTGCCGCCGCCTCCCCCCGTCGCCTCCCCTCCCCTCGGCGGTGGGAGCACGCCGGAGCACGGGAGAGAGACGGCGGCGGGAGGGAGGAAGGCGGCGCGGCGGGAGGGAGGGAGGCGGCGCGGCGGGAGGGAGGCGGCGCGGCCAGAGAGGAGAAGGGCGGACGGCGTACCTGGGCTGGCGGTGAAGCTAGGGTTCAGGCAAGGCGAGGCGATCCTCCGCGACGTCGCCTCCCCGGCGCCAGGACGACTTGGCGTCGCCTAGGCGACGCCGTGACATCAATGCTTGGGAGCTATGGAAGCACCGAAATGCTTGTGTTTTTGAAGGTGCTAGGCCTGTCATGGAGGTGCTGCTCCAATCTGTGGCCAATGAAAGTAATCTTTGGTGTTTAGCGGGGGCCTCAGCCTTGCATGAGTTCCTTGCTAGGTCGTGGGTCCTGGATTTCTAGGTTCTTGGTTATTTTAGGCTTCTGGTCGTGTTTCCTTTTCTTTGTTTTCTAGTTTTTTGTTTTGGTTAAACCCCCTTTTGGGGTTCCTGGGAGGGGGTTTCTTTCTCCCCTCCCTTTTGTATCCTTTTTTCTTCTTAATGAAATGACACGTAGCTCTCCTGCGGAGTTCGAGAAAAAAAAATAATATGGAGCACATCTCTTTGGGGGTCATCAAAACTCACGCTCTGAGACCTACCAATGTGCATGTTTTCTTATTTCTGAACAGTCAGATCCTTTGCTTGGACCAGAAGATACATAAGTATTGGTCTAGAAAAAAAAGGTACATAAATATTTTATACTCTGAAGGGTCAAAAGTGTTGAGTTAACATTTCTTTCTCACTGGAACAGTGGATCTCTGATATAACAGATAGTGAGCTAGTTGAGGACCAAAATATTTTTTTTTGTGCCACCTTGAGGAGAGTGTACAAAATATAGAGGAATAGGGGATCTTTGATGACTAAACATTGCATGAAACTGAAGGGAAAACGAAAAACTTATGAAAAACATCTAATGTGTCTCTGAAAGAGAGGAGGAAGACTAGCTGATCGATGGAAGAATGATTTTGTCAGCTGTATCAGCGGTATCTAAGGGTGAAAACGGATCGAATACGGATCGGATAGTGCTTAAACCATATTCACATCCATATTTTTTTTCTCGGATTCAAATACAAATCGAATAAACATCGGATACGAATACGGACCGGACAAATATCGGATACGAATTTGAATTGAATATCTACTTAATTCGGTCGAATCCGCATATCCTTATCGAGCGACCGGACGACTAGTCAGCGACTAATCACGACTAGCCAGCCATGTCCAGCCGCACGACTAGGAGCCGGCCCACTGGATCAGTAAGTTTGAGGCCCACTAGAAAGGCTCGGCCCGACTGAGACTTAATACCAGTGACTCAATAACCCTAGATCCTCATTGCACACCACACGCGCTATTTTGGCTATAGTATTGGTATAATAATCACAGCTTGCTTCTTTATTATGATTGTGACAATTGTAGACCTGACTCTGGAGACTAGTCGCCTAAGTCGCTCCCTTGGCGACTCGACTCGACTTTACAGCTTAATAACCTTGATACGGTAACGGATAATACAGATAATTCGTACCCACTTTTCACCCCTAGCGGTATCATCTGTTTGCACTTCTGATCAAGTTTAGGTTACACTTATCAGAAATTATGCTGACTACAATAGTGAGCCAATGTCAGTAGTCAGTAATACTGGACAAAAATTCCTAAACCCAAAAATTCCTTAAAAAGTAATACCACAGCCTCAATTTTATCTATTCTTCTGATAATTTGTATCATACAACCACAACTAACCCCTAATGACATTCAACTGAGCATGGTAACCCTCATCTTTAACGATATATTTGTAATCATATAACAGGTTGCAGGCACAGCATGTTCATTTGTTTCTGAACACCATCGTGATAATAGCCCTAAAATAAAGTGAAGAACCAATCCGCACATATATTTCCATGTTCACAGGCACCAATGGTTACTTGGTTCCTGATAGTTAACATAGAGTATAGAACATGAAAATGGAACAACAAAGCTCACCTGATTGTGTGCTATTGAACCACTGAAACCAAGAATTCAGACGTACATAAGCCCTTTTAAGAAAAATAGATATCTTTTCAGCTTCCTCGCCAGAAAACTGGTTTGCATGTATTCCACTTGCCAAGTCTGAGCCAAAAAATGACAAGATAAATAAACTCAAGAGGTTGCAAGCACTTGATCACACACTTCCATACATTAACAAACTTTTGGTGCTTGGCCAGATCGCAGACTTCCATGCATTAACAAACTTTTGATGCTTGCCCAATGTGAACAATTTTCTCTCAGCACTTATATTGATAATTTGATACACATGCACCAAAACAATGCGAACTAACATGATTTTTAATACTTCCAAGACAGGTTTTTCTGTTGTGTTATTGTTATTTTCTATGCCCTTTTCCTTACTATTATGGCACTTTGGATATTGAAGAAAGAGGGACAGAGACGGATAATATTACTGTGTAACTTGATTTTCTGCATTATACTTCAACATTTGTCATTTTAAAGCGTGTCATATGTGAAAATCAAACTATCTGTAAAAGAAAGCCATAGAATTTAGAGATCTCAATTTTTAACACTGCTGCAATCAACACATCATCAAAATGAAGAGCAAGGAAGAAAGCAATGGGCTTGTTATGGCTGCGGCTTATGGCTTTTTGCTGAAATTTTTGAATTTTGGTTGTTCACGACAGATATTACGAAGAGAGAGATGCTTGTGATTTTGGCTGGTACAGATATTGGGTTTTTAACGTGTACTAAAATTAACTTGCATGTATCGTCTTGAGAAAATACTCTGTTTAAAAGTTATGTACTGTAGCAAAAACCAAAAGCTGCTTTTAGAAGTCGCAAAGAACAGGCCCAATGTCTTACCACGCAGCGCAAGAAATAAGGTTGGGGGGTTTCCATTGGAAGGGTACTGCAGAACAAAGTCCTCAGGAACTTTACTGCATGAAGCAAAAAAAAACAGATGATATAAGTACCACACTAAACATATCACTAGCTATGAGCCTATGACCATAGTTCATAGCCTGCAGTGGAACCTTGTTATGGGCTAGCACCATTGGCGGTGCGCCTGTACGCCCAGGGGATGGGCAGAGGAGGAAGAAAAGGTAACTGATTCTTTTCTTAATTCTAATAGCCTGTGACAGCCCCTCTTATATAGATGGGCTCTCCTAACAGATAGAATCTAATCTTAATCATATCTCTAACAAATAGAAAATAATATCATATCTCTAATCATATCTCTAACTCAAATAGAAACTAATCTCTCTAGTTGGATTGGGCCCATGGGCGTTCCTACACCCATAATAAACCCACCTTAAAGATTCAGCTCCTAAGATTTGCTCTCGAGGAATCCATCCATCTGCATTAATTAGATCTAACCAATGACCAATTATGTCCATGGATATATGCACATCCCAACGCCTGTACATCACCGCCAAGGATGTGCGTCAACGAAAGCAATAATACCAGCACAGAAGCAAAAAAAACTTGCAGATAATGAACTGGAGTAGCAGAAGCCCTGCATATGCATTGACCATTAAGAATTGATGGAGTACCAAATGACTAACTGATGGAAGCCCTCATCCCACAGAAATCCCCTTGGGAAGAATGAGCGACTGGGCACAGCTGTATATAGCGCAGCAGGCCAATATGGAATATATTTATCCCCATTTTTTTGCTGCAAGGGAAACTCTTGAAGCATTAGACTTTGTTTGTGTGTGATATGTAATCACCTGGGATTTAGATCCAATCCAATACAACAGAAAACAGCACAATACTAACAAGAAAAGAAAACTATCTGGTGGTAGCAACATCTTAGACTAGAGCAAATCACTACACAGAGTGCTGTTGCAAACAGCCATGCGGAAAAGGAAATAGATATCAGGTGAAACTCTAAAACTTACTGTAAAACCTTTTGGAAGTGCAATTTTTGACTGCCCGTAGAAGTAGCCAATACCACCAAGGAGATTCGACAAGGCAGCTCTACCAACAGATAATTCTTTGGAAATAATCTGCATGAAAACAACAATAACATCAACATAGGTCCAGCACAAACTTTTAGTGAAGCTTTATCAATTGCCTGCAATGCTGCTTATCTTCCTAGCCAAAAAAAAACAATGGGGCTTTTAAAGTGTCTTACAACTGTAAAGCACACAAACACTAACAAAAAGGCAACCACACTATCGTGCACACCCACATATACACACGAACAATTACTAGAGTCAGTAAGATACTGGGTGGCATCCCTTGAGGAAGACACATTTGAATTGGGAAATTAAATAAACACAATTTGCAGGAAGCAGAAACACAATGAGAAAAGAAAAAAAACTGTAGACACTGCCCAAAAAAACATTGTAGAAACTACAAAACTCGTCCAAGAGACCACACCTTATTGTTTACATTGAAAATTTGATCATATCTCTCTTCGAAATCCTTCTGTTTTGATTCAAGACGGGCGCTCAGCATGGGACCTGACATCATTAGTGATATAACAAGCAAAATGAATATACTGTGCTTTCAACATTCCTGAAGTTCAGGTTCAACAGAAGAACAAGATGCAGGTAAAACAGATCTGATATCTAATGCAAGGAACCAAAACTAAGTCAGGAGCCCATGTGGATTCCTTCAAAATGTTCAGTGCATCCATAATGAATAGAATAAAAATACGCACATGCAGCGTGCACTATACAGCAGAATCACCTGTTAGCCTGTTAATGCGTTCTGCGACCATTGGATTTTTTGAGGCAGCCCCTGACAAGAACACTATGTCTATTTTGGAAGGAAGTTTTATGGAAACCTGTGCAAATGGAGGGAAAATATAAGTCAAAATGCCAAAGAAAATACTAGTTAAGTTCTGGCTGTACATTGACCTATTCTAGGTTTGACACATACATGAAGGTGTACATTACATTGATGGAATAACTTCTTTTTTCACCTTTGAAGTACCTGATAGATCATTATATTTGAAGAATCTTCAGTCATGTCTGGCAGGTTAAGGTTCCCACTTTGCATTGCCTAGAAAAGTCCACAGAAGTAGCTAAATGGAAATGCAACTTTGTAACATAGAAAAGATTCTGAAACTTGTTATACCAATAATAAGGTAAATGATGAGGAGTTTAGACATACATTAGTCGCAAGGGCTTGTTGTACTAGTTCACTTAGATTATGCATACTATTTGATTTGAATCCAGCTCTGTGAATTTCCAAATTGTCCTGTGAGAAAACAGTGTTCCATATATGTCAACATAAATGTCTGCCATATGGAATTGTATTGCCATACATTGGTAGCAAGTAATACAGAAAAGCTAACTAGGACAAACAAGCTGACAAAGTTACTAAAACATATGTATACCTCAGATCTCAAGTAGACTTCCCAATCACCAATCTCCTCATGCGACCCGGATGCCAAAAGAACAGGACCTCTTGAAGAAGGCTCATGTGAGCCCATAGTGATCAATTTTCTGGCTTCGTCGGCAATGTAGAAAAACAGATGTGTGGTGCTTTCTTGGGCTTCACTTAAACTTGACCTAAATGAAATGTAGCTACATGGGATGAATTTCTTTTGGTTCCTTAGATAATTTTGCAGGTAGCAGATAAGTAATGACATGTATAGTGCTGATTTGGGATTTGGCAATGAAAAAGTGAACTAAAGTAAAACTCGTCATTCTTTCCATCTTGTGCCCAACACTAGAAAATTGTTTATATCTCCTCAGTAAAAACAGAAAATTTCTTTTCAATTTGCAACTAATAAATATAAACTAACCTCTCATTGTTAGCGTCCAATCGAACTGCCCAGTCTCCACCATAGCCACTGCCCTCTCCTTTCTCTTTTAGAAAGCTAGTGGTCAACAATAAGCCATGATCAACCAACACCTGATGTCCATAATCCCTACCATTGTGATCCGTCCACCCATATGTGCTAAGCTCATCAGAATCTTGGCAAACATGACGAAGAAAATATTGTCCATTTTTCAAGCCAATCCACATCAACCCAGCAATTAGGGATAGTGGAGTTCTGAAATATAAATTGTATTAGCATTCAGTTTACACAGGTTTGGCAGTACAGAGTCGTCATCACTCATCACATAAAAATATTATTTCCAACTCGCAGAACAAAAAACATGCTGCGCCAGCAGGACAAATGATACATTGATACACCACCCCACAAGGCGCAGTACAGGAATCACCAAAATAGTATGTCTGATCTTTTTTAATTAACTCCCCACAAGGCCACAAATGGACTAAGCAAATGGGAGCGAAACCCCTTAATGTGTCTGATGTTCATGAAACTAGTAAGGTCACATCATAAAACCTAATGATGCTAGCAATATGAACTTGCCTACATAGTTATAGCATGCCCTAGAGGACTAAATGAACAGAATCCTTCCAATTAGCATGTTATAAGGAATAAGGGGAAGACACGACGAAATTTAAGCACCTTGCACGAATTCCAAGATACACATTTGGCCGGTAAGTACCCCAATACAAGCTTTCCTTGTGATCGCCTTGGAACTGCAACCAGTAAAACATGAACCATCAGACAGCAAATCTAGTTACTACCAAAAATCAACAATACGGAAGAAATGGGAGCCTTACATATAAATCATCCAGAACAAATCAAACACTCACCTAGAAGAGAAGTAGAATACATGTACATTAGAAACTAGTACATTATAACAAAAGCGGCATTAGGTCACCTAGACACTCTATTCTACTTGAGACCACCTAACAAGTTTAACGACCATAGTCAAATCGACAGGAACATTTACTGGTGCACTTTAAGATAACTTCTTACAACTCTAATAAAGCACAAGGGATTCATAATTCAATACTTCAGTGCAGTAATTTCGCCATATGCTTAACCAGGTTGATTAAACAGCAGTCAACTCTACTTCGTGGTTCAAACATAAGCAGCCCTTGCCAAATCCAACAAAGTTCCCAAACAAACAAGAGTGGCGTCCTTCCCCTATTTGCTTAGCTCTTAGATAATTTAAAGTCTCAACTCAGTGCTACTTTTACAGCAGATCATGCATACCTAACAGGATCACACCTGCGTAACCAATTGAGAAGTTGTAATCTCTAGCTACTTCACAAAACATTGAAGGCTCGAAAAAAATAATTCGACGAACTAATGGTCATCACCTGAGGCAGATCCATCATCCTGGGCGCGTCAAGCGGCGTGACGGAGCGCGCGACCCTGCGCAGAGCCGCCGCGCCCTCCGCCTCCTCCCACCACCCGCCGGTATACGCCAAGAAGGCGACGGCCAGGAGGGCGAAGGAAGCAATCCCTAATAGAAGGAGGGTTCGGGCGCTCACGTCCATGAGGCGCAGGGGCCCATGGTCGCCGCGGCCACGGCGCCGCGCTGCTGTGGCGGCGGCGGCCCGGCGCGTGTCCGGCTCCGGCTCCGGATTCCCGCGGCTCCTGGAGGCGGCGGACGGACGGCGGCTGGCGCCGCTCATCTGAGAACTCTCGGCGATCTCCCCGTTTCTGGTTTGGTCTGTGTCTCCCGAGTACTCGTCGTCACCCGGGCAGACTGGACTGGAGAAGACTCGAGAGATGAGAGGGGTTTGGCTTTTCTTCCCATTTCCGCCTTCCCTCTGCGTTGGCGGAATTGTATTTGCGCCTCGCCGTGACTGTTACGAGATTACGAACACGGAACAGCGCAGTTCCCACTGCCCTGTTGGAAACTTGGAATGTGCTGTTGGGCCTATTCCTTGGGTCTCACGGCCCATCGTTCTCAAACTTAAGGAATTTTCCAACATTTTAATTATGGGCACTGCCAGCGACCGGAGTTCGACGGAGCATTCTTAGACAAACAAAATACATCACTAACAAATACAATACGGACAAAAACTGGAAAATATCATTTTTCTCACCGAAATTGCACAAAACCATTAGCTTGCATCTTAAAAACTGGAAAATATCATCTTCTCACCGAAATTACATAGAATCATTAGCTTGCATCCTAGCTAATGTTTTCAAAACAAATTCAAACATCCTAAGCAAACAAATTTCGATGTTACAACATTGCAACATTTGAAAATAATAGCGACAACATTCAATAATAAGTGATATAATATTTTTTTTACAAAGATACAACAACCAAAATAAATCTACAACAAACCAAGATAGATCAAACAATATGTAACAAAAAAATTACTCGAGTGCAACAAATCAGTAAATCCACCACAACAAATAGCTCTTGTTAGATGGTTTGAAAAAGACACATCATTGCAACAAATAAAAATACTCCATGCAACAATGGAGAAATGTTGCTGCAACAGTTTGAGAAAATGCTTGCAACACGTCTACCTGGAAAAGGTGCACAGATGGCCATCGAAACAAGAAGTGCGCAGACGACAGTGCGGAGTAGTTGAGCTCAGAGGTAGAGGAGGATGCTGCCAACCCAATGGCTCGGATATAGCAGGTGGGCGAGCCGATCTAGTGTCTAGTCATAGCCCACGCCACTATTTTGATGCTAGTTACATTAGGAATTTTTTCACTCGTCTTTCACCGTACATTGCTCCTGCACTTTCGTTCTCAGACGTGCAGGCACAAAGCCCTAACCTCACCATCCCAGAGAGAAAAGGAACAAGGAATTTGGGAAAGTGAGTTTGTAGGATGTGGAGATGAGAAGAAAAGGCATCGGAGGAAATTATGCATGTAAGAGTAGGGAATCAGGGAAAGGCAAAGGAAATGGGATGAGCAAGTGACGGGAGGAATAAATGTTTAGGGAAGAAAGCAAGAAGCAGCTAGATAGGGATAAGTCACCAGTCATGTGAGTAATGAGGTGTCAGATATTTTGTGCTTCCATTGGACGAATACGTCCAAACAATAACGTTTAATTATTCGGAGCTTAGTTACAACATTCGAGTGTTAAAGTTCGTATTTCATAGTAGTTCATAAACATCATTTGGATGTTTTCTTTCTAATTATTATTTAGATTTGTAACTATTAGATCTACCGTTGGATTCTCCCTCCAAAAAAATCTACCCCACCAAAAAAAGAGGACATTGGATTAAAAAAGAGGTATCTGAATATCTAATCTAATAGTTCTAAATTTAGATAATTATTAGAAAGAAAACATCTAGATGATACATAAACACTTAATTCATATTACAAGTGACACTTAGTTCATATTACAAGTGTGTACAGCAACGCAAATGCAGCTAGCTAGCAATGCTAACAACCAAACCGCGCGTATGCCCCTCTTAATTACTAGCTGCATATAAGCGCGGCGCACGCCGCGCTAGCTACCGTGTAGACCAAAGTAAAAGAGACGATAATTCGCAGGGGTTTAATAAAAAAATCGAGGACACATGCGTAATTTAGGAAGAATCAAAGGTCTTTTTTGTAAAAAATCGAGGACTTGTAAGGACATGTACGTAAGTAAATAAGAACCTATACGTATTTTTGGAAACCCGCGGGGCGCTATCAAAAATTTTTTTAGGGGAAAAAACTTGCAGGGACTTTTTTGAAAAATCCAGGGACTTTTTTGCGAGACGTGGATAGCGCCCGGGGGCCGGAATCCCCCCGGGTCTAATACTGGTAAGATTCGAAAAAACAAGAGGAAATGGCCTCCCCCGGCCGTACCGAAATGGCCCCGTCACGCGTCGGCTGGCCGAGGGAGGGGGCATGACGTGGATAGCGCCCGGGGGCCGGAATCCCCCGGGTCTAATACTGGTAAGATACGTCAAGGTTGAACAGGTTTGCGCCACGCCGACGACTTGCGGCACCCGGCCGGAACCGTCCACGTGAAACTCCCTCTCTTCTTCTCCTCCGGCGATAGGCTCGTGTACTTCTTCCAGTCCGCGGCTATGTCCTTGAGGTCGTGCACCTTGTTGTCCAGGCCGACGCAGCAGTCGGCGTGCATGGTGCAGGCCTTGCTGAGGTCGTCGTGGTACTCGCAGAAGCCGCCGAAGTAGACCGTCTCGAGGGGCTCGATCTTGGCCTGGAGCTTGCCGACGAGCTCGTGCTTGATCCTGCCGAACACCGCCTGGTCGTGGTCGTGGGGGAACCTCGCCCTCGCCGCCTGCCAGTACTTGAGCACCTCGACGCTCGTGTTCGTGGATTTGACGTAGTAGAGCCCCGTGTTGAGCGGGTTGTCCAGGGGCGCACGAGCGGGGGAGAAGTCGTCGGACGACACGCTCATGTCGGCGTACACGGCGATGTGCCGGAACGGGTTGCGAAACCATACCATATCAGCATCCTAGTACAAGTGATATATCAATGTACTGTCAGTATATCAATCACCATTCTTCAGAGTTGGGTTACTAGCTAATTAGTAGCATCGATCTTACGGTGAAGAGGAAGTTGTAGCCGAGCTCGAGGACGCGCTGTTGGAGGGAGAGCTTGGTCCAGACGAGCTCGAGGTACTCCTTGGTCATGAACCTCTTGGCCGAGCTGAGGTTCATGGTTTTGACCTCGAGGAGGTAGCAGTGAGGGTGCACGGCCTTGCAGCGGTCGAAGCCGGCGGGGTCGAGGGCGACGACGAGGACGTGGTCGAGGAGGTGCTCTATCCCCTCGCCGTTCCTGACGCTCTCGCGGTAGAGGTCGAGCAGGGAGTCGGGCCGTGCCCACGCCTCGTTCACGGACGTGAGTATCACCGTCCTGTCCTCCATGGCGACCTTGGGCAGGAGCTCTGCTAGCCCGGGGAATCTCTCCTGCACGTGCAATTCAATTCACGGAGATCGCATTATTCAGGCAAGAAAATTACACTAAAACCCGGCCCACACCGATTCAGCCCGTTACTCTGGTGCTGGCTTCAACTACTCGGCTTAAAACCCTACTTGCTCCCGTACTGGGCCTCCCATAGAGGGCTGACTTGCCCGATCGAATCGTCGGGAGCGAAAAGGTAACCAGCGTGATTTTTTTTTGATATTTTTAATGTTCTTATTATTTTATAGTAAGGTGAAGTAAATAGTTGTATAGTTTTGGAATCGCAGGGATTGCTTTCGACTTATTGATTACGGCATCACGTCGGAGAACCTTGTAGCCTTTAAGGAGTTGACTATGAAATCTTCAGGTAGAACGGGGCATTTGATAAGACATGCTCAAAGATGTATGGTGAAACAAGGAGCATCGATGAGACAGAAGCAGCTATAATACAACTCCGACGGTATGATATGTAACTGAAACTACAGTCTCGATTTAGCTAGAGAATCTTTTTGCTGATTAATTGCTATACATGATCTACTTTTATGCTTTGGGGAGTTTGCCACTTTTGAAAAGTACATTAGGACTGCGTATAGTCCAAGATTTTTTACAGTATCTAGATAGACAACTACTAGAGATCTAGTTAAGTATTATAATAACAATTATAATAAACTAAAATGTTTCCTACAGTGTCTAGATAGACAAATTTTCTATTGCCTTGGTCTCAGGTATATGGAGTGGTCAGGTTAGGGAGGACTATCTCAATGTAATTGCTTATTATGTGAATGAAAATTGGGAACGAGAATAAAATATAGGGTTTAAATTAATTGATGTAGCTCATATCGGTGGGAATATCTTTCCTTAATAATTCTAACCAATTAATAGCTATATAGAAGAACTTTTGCATTGCAATGCGCGTACGTCTAAGAAAGTTTGGTTTGGACATCTGGTAAGATGAAACTCTACTTACATGATGCTTAAGGGTCTTGTGTCTTATAAGAGCATATTTTTTTTGCTTTTATGCAAATGCACTACCAAAGCCTTCATGGTAGTACTTTATTGATTGAGCAACATTGGTATATCGCTGAGAGGTTACTATCTTTTTTGAACTTTTTTATGAGTCCATTGTTGCTTTATCTGCAGTTTATTACCCAACATCTTTCCGTAATTGTGTATTATATTCTTAAAATTACTACTCATTTGCAAGCTAATGAAATTGATATAGTTTTACAAAAGGCTATATTTGATATGAAATCTAAAATTTTGAAATATTGGAAAGAAATTCCTATTTTATATGCTCAACTAACCGATATTTATCACAAATATGACCAAAAGTTCCAGGGAGTTTGCTTGCAATGACCTCCACCACTACCCATCACAGGTAAGAAGAAAATCGTGTGGGGCAAGATCTAAGGTACATGTTCCTCCTCCAGATGTTTAGGTTCTTCTACGACATTAAGCACTAAAGGTAGACAGAACAAGCACAATATTGGATGCTATCCGCTTCTCTGCACAATGATACAGTGCCATGCCAAGAAGATACCAACATTTTGAAGTGATGGCACAATGATACAGTGCTATGCCAACAAGATATCAATATTTTGAAGTGGTAGCAGGAGCACAAGATGACATATCTAGTGCTGTATTTGTTTGTTTTCAGATGACACAGTTAATATTTTCTGATGCTAGCCGAAAAATAGAAAAAATTTAGGTAGATAGTTTTGTGGTATAAACCGCCTGTTAAGGATTATTACAGACGGTTTGAACAAAAAACCGTCTGTGATATTCACACATCACAAACGGTTCTATCTTCCAACCATCTATAATGGAGAACTATCACAGACGGTTCTATATACCAACCATCTCTCGTCCATCACAGACGGTTGGTAGCTAGAACCGTCTGTGATACTCATGTATTACAGACGATTTTTGGTTTGAACCATCTGAGATAGTGTTCTTCATAGACAGTTGTAGTTGCAAACACAAACTAGTATGCAATTCTCTAGAATTAGATCACAATAATCGAACCAACTCAAGTTTGGTTTAGGCGTAACGGTGGAAAGTGCAGTAAAAGGCGCCAATAACACACACACACACACAAGATAGGATCATGCCTGCATGTATAATTGTACAGTGGAATCTATTCTTACCTCCTGTTCTTGCTTAGGAGCAGCACCGTGGCTTGCGAGATTAGCCTCGTTCCCCCAGCTCGATATGCTCGACAACTGCTCACCCACCCTATCAGAAGCCAAGATGAACAGGACGACAGTGGGCAGAGCTGCGCCGAGGAGGAAGGACACCACGTGGTTCCCGTTCAGGCTGCCCTCCAACCCCAACCCCATCACTACTCTCCTCGAAACCGCAAGTCAAGTGCAAACCTAGCTTGTCGATTGGCAAGAACACACAAGAGGAGGCCTGGAGGAGGCGGCGGCGCGAAGCTTCTGTTTCATCTCTGCTTAAAACACCTCGATCGATCAGGGCCATGGCCATGGATTTCTTTTCCAAGCGATGTGTAGATGTGATTGGCCAATAGGACGGCTCCGGCTAGCCTACGCTAGCTACGTGCGGTTTGACGTGAGAGGCGCCTAAGCTACGTCTGCATGTGCATGTATTTTCTCACGCCCAAGGTAAGAGAAGACCACTTCAGGCTTCAGCTAGCTTGCCCTCTGAATGTTGTTGGTTCGGGGGTGTGGCTCTGCTTGTCGACGATGTATACACGGTTTTTGAAAGACTTTTTAACCCGTTTAGTTGTGTACGATCAGAAGTTTCCTGTTTGGACTTGTACTAGTCCAGGGTCACTTGCAAATATTCAAGCGTATAAATGAGCTGAACTATATTACCTCTTAGGCGGTAGGTTGCCGTATTGAACTACAATTGTACCGGCCGGCCTTAATCAGTGCCATATCAGTTACGCCTTTTACATTGACCGGGCAGGCTCGCATAGTTCCACCGAACCTCCCGATCTTCTCCGGTGGCGTCAAGCTTTCGCATAATTCTTCTTCAGTCATTTCAAATACTGACAGAGACTCTTATTATCGAATGAACGGATAACAACGGATAACAGAGAGTCATGTCCATGCCATCGTTTATATCACTATTTCAATTGGCAACAAACAAACGAATCCCTGGTAACTTAGTATTTGTAGTTGCTTTCGTGGAGCTATTCATGCAACTAGCACTGTAGCAATTTGTTCTTCAAGTTTGTCTATTAGACATCCGTTTTTATAAATATAGTCCATCCGTAAACTTACCAAGCTCGACTAGGACATACCGAGCTAGGGGAGCTGGGGAGCTCGACAGGTGCCTCCCGAGCTATAGTAGCTCGGCAGGCCGAGTAACCCATGTGCAGTAGCGAATTAGCACGCTAAATAGCGCTAATTAATTATAATTAGCACTAATTAAATATGATTATTGCTGATTAAATAACTAATTAAAGATTGCATAGTGTGGCCCCGAACTCGATAGATCCATGGATGGGCTAGATTTACAAAAAATGAATGTCTAGAGCCAAATTATAAAAAAAATGACTACAATATCATTTATATAAACAGTTCGCATTCGCGAACAACTCCTTAAATCGTATAGATTTCACGTGGCCCTTGCTTATGAAAGCGTAGATATTACAAAATAATTGTCTACCTATGTGTGAGTCGGTTCATTGTTCCAATTAAATAAGTAGATTTACTTGCGCAACTGCATGACTAGATATTATGATACAATTATCTTTGATATACAACTCTATTTTTTATAATTGAAATATAATTGTAATTTGCACTGTTATAATCTGGACCTACCAAAATAAGTGGTGGAGTTCATTCTTTTTTTATTAATGTGAGAATTTTTAGATTTTTATTTTAGGATTATTGTGTGATTTTCTTGTCTTGAAATAAAGAAGGTGTTTTGAATATCATATGTTGTTTTTATTTATATAGATATAGGCCATGTTCTTTTCAGCTTCTAAAAGTTGTTTTCGGCTTTTCTACAGTAACTAGCTTTTAAACGGAGTATTATTTCAAAATAGGGTCTACTATTTAATTGTAGTATATACTTTACTGACTTCATTTATATCGGCAAAAATCGCACGTGAGTTTTTATTACTCTGTAATCTCTCACACAAACAGCCCAAAAGTCAAAAAGCTGCAGCCAAAAAGAACAGCCCACAGATCTGTCAATTCGAATGGGCACCGTGTTTGACGAAACAGGTTTCTTGGGCTGTCTTTTTTCCTCGCATATCAGTGACTTAAGGGGGGTAGAGAAGCATGGTTAGTCATGCTCTAGAAGAGGAAAAGTAGCGTTTTGTTGCCTCAATTGCTCAAGCTGTCAAACATCTCCTAAAATTTGCTTCTTCTTCTTCTTTTTTTAGGGAGAGAGAGGTTCTAAGGGTGTGTTTGGTTGAGCTGTGGCTTCTGAAAAAGCTGCTGTGAGCTGTGGGCTGTGGAAAAGCTGCTGTAGGTTGTGGGCTATGGAAAAGCTGTAAGCTGTTTGGTTCAAACAAGTATAAAACTTACCTCCTATCTCTATTTTCCTTGAAACAACTGTGAAACAACTCTCTATTTTCACCATTTCAAAAAGTAGAAAGCCAAAAGTAAGGTCCAAGGTGCTTTCAAAACTGTACTACCCAAAAAGTAGCTGCTTCTGAAAAAGCAGCTTCTGGTTTCCACCCCTTTGATTGGCTTTTGGCTTTTTGGAAGCAAAAGCAGCTCCCCAAAGCTCAACTAAAGGCACCATAAACCTTGCTTGATTGAACAAACACACTCGAGAAAAAAAATTGTTTCAAAATTGATGTGCACCAAACCTGTCGTCCTCTTTGGGCTTAGTGCGTGTTAGTGATGACCCAATAGGCAATAACGAATGGAAGAGATGGGCTGCGTTCAAAATTCATCCGGAATGGCACATCCATGATCCATCTGATTGCGGGGGCGGTTGGGGCGCTCAGCCACGCCTTGGATCGTACGGCCCGCTAATTCCGGCTAAAAAGATTGTGATCGTCCGGCTTCGTTTCGGCCGTCCATTTGGGCCTGCCTCAATAGTGCAAAAGGGGACCATCATTTTTTTTTCACTTTTCTTTTTGAGAGCGATTATTTTTTTCCCACACTTCATTTGACACTCTTATCACCGGCTAAATATCAACGTGGTGGCTGTGGCATGACATGTTGTTTGGCTATTTGCATGCCCTGTTCTCATGGGCTGCCATCGATAATTTTTTGACTATGGTTAATACTTTTTGTCTGTATATTTTAGATGATGATGGACGACGGAGTCGCCGATATTGACAGAACGCACGATTTTGAATTTGGGAACCGTTTGGAGAAATAGCTAGAGAAGCTGATTGGAGAAGTCGTCGTCCTGTTTGTTTTGGCTTCTAGAGAAGCCGAAATCAAAAGCCACAAAAAAAAGAACATGGCCACAATATACACAATTTAACTTAGTGTTGGAGAAATAATTTATCCCTTCACTAACGGGGGCCATTTTATGGAAGACACATATATACAGATCAAGAATTACAGTCATGCTTAGAAAGAATAACTATACCTCTTGTATGTACTCATGGACTAGCTATCTCACTAAATGGTATTCTTATCTTTTGTACAAACCTAAGAGATATGGTGGTGATCATTTGGGCTTATTTTTGGTGGCTTATGGCTGAAAAGCACTGTAGCTGGCTGAAAAAAACTGTAGATGACAGAGGCTTATTTAGCATAATTAAATTAAAAAATTAAAAAAATATAAAATATGTTAGCCCATTACATATAATACAAACAAATACGGGAAAAAAGAACATGCAAAAAAACTCAACAAAAAACCAAAAGTTCAGAAAAAGACGAAATTTATGAATAGTAAAAAATAAGCTGGAAGTTAAAAGCTGAAACCCAACCGATCACCCCTAAATGCCCCATATATCCCTCATTTGTGGGAAGGGTTGTGTATGGGCAATAAAGAAGCATATTCAAACAGGTGATCCCTCATGGACTCCATCCCTAGAGGTAAACCAGTGACAGAATGCGTGATTTTGAACTCGGAAAACCATTTGGAGAAACAGCTAGAGAAGTCATTTGAAGAAGTCATCCCATTTGTTTTGGCTTCTAGAGAAGCCAAACTCAAAAGCTACAAAAAAAACATGGCCACAATAAGCACAATTTAACTTAGTGCTGGAGAAATAATTCATCCCTTCACTAACATGGCCCATTTTATGGAAGACACATATATACAGATCAAGAATTACAATCATGCTTAGAAAGAACAACTATACCTTTTATTTGCACTCATAGACTAGCTATCTCACTAAATGGTATTTCTATCATTTATACAGATCCAAGAGCCTATACATACCCCATATGTACATCTATGGGGAGGGATGTTATAAGCAATAAAGAAGCATATTCAAACAGGTGAGCCCTCATGGACTCCATCCCTAGAGATAAATCTTGTTGGTTCATCGATAGGAGTAGGATGGTCCTTTCGGACCCTGAACTTGTATAAATACTCGTGTCATTTTTACTCTCATGGACGATGGCTATCAGATGGTCGACGTTCACCCCCTCATTTGTGTTTGGGTTTTACACATATAACACAAGCCCTTGTTTTTGAATTGCGACTGATGACTTTTGGCCGTGGGAGCTATCCTATTTATTTTGGTTTTTAGCATCATGCACACTGCATAGCATTTCGTCACCATGTGTAGAGTAAAATCCTTTGGTATTTATTTTGATTTTTGGCTCGCTAACGTAGTTTTTTACCTTCATTCTTTTGTTTTCTGTCTTCTTCTCATCTTTGTATTATCTGTGAAGATATAAGTGTGTTTTTCACCTTTTCTATTTTTCTTTATTGCCTTTAATTGAATACCAAAAAAAAATTTAACAACTACTACAGTGCTATTTTAGCCAAAACAACACGTGGGGTGTTCTTTTTGGATACGGGGTGGCTCTTATATGCACTTTTTAGCGCGACAGCGGACAACAGAGACGTGAATGTGGTTAGTGCATACGGTTTTGAATTTGAAAAGCCATTTAAACAATCTTTCAAAAAATCAACTCGTTTTGGTGTTTGGCTTTACAACTGCCCAAAAAGTTAAAAGACAAAAAAAAAGCATAGCCACAACTGTTTAGAATAGCGACTTAGCCTATCAAACTTAATGTAGGACGACACTAATACATCTATCTTGCAATTTAGGACATAGACTAAATATATACAATAGTATAAACAAATCGATTGATGTAGTAGTGTAACAAGATTACTAAATTTACTTCTGTAATTCTTCTTCATCAAGAAAAATCGACCGTTCAGGTTATCAGTAAAAAACCAATTTATGGAATCTGTCTCTGAGCGTTCGAATCCCCCACCTCTTGATTCAAAAATCCCCACCCAAAAAAAAGAGGAAAAAACATCTCGATCTCCTCTCGCTCCTCCTCCACCTCGACCTCTCCTTGCCCTCCTCCCCCAAAACCCTAGCCCTAGAGGTGGAGCTCTCCTTCCCCCGCCGCACCGCATCCATGGCCGACGACCACTTCTCCGCGTCGTCGCCGGCGGCGGCCGCGGCCGCGGCCGCCGCTGCGGTGGGGTCGTCGGTGATCCCGATCGTGAACAAGCTGCAGGACATCTTCTCGAAGCTGGGGAGTAGCTCCACGATCGACCTGCCGCAGGTCGCGGTGGTGGGGAGCCAGAGCAGCGGCAAGTCCAGCGTCCTCGAGGCGCTCGTCGGCCGCGACTTCCTCCCGCGGGGCTCCGACATCTGCACGCGCCGCCCCCTCGTGCTCCAGCTCGTGCACCAGCCGCGCCGCCCCGCCGACGCCGATGCCGACGAGTGGGGCGAGTTTCTGCACCTCCCCGGACGCCGCTTCTACGATTTCCGCGAAATCCGCCGCGAGATCCAGGTCCCCTCTCCCCCTCCTCATAATCTCTCGCTTCCGTCGGTGATTGAGTCTGTTAGGCTTTGGAATGGAGGGCCAATCGATAGCGAGATAGATTTGGTCACGCAGTTTGTGGATAGTGTTCGTGAGTTTAGTGGCAATAGTATGTCCTTGCGTCCGTTACTAGGGTTATGGATGATTATTGAGTTGCGATTTTAGTTGTTGTTTCGGTGAATCATTCGTAAGTTGGTACTAGTTTCTGATGAGTGCGTGGGTTGGGTTATATAGGTTACAGCACGATTCGGTACTGTCTTAACAGGTTGTTGAATCGGGAGATGATGCTTTGGATTGGAATGATAATAATGCTGGGTTAGATGCCACCGTATTCGTATTTAGTGGCGGTGATTTTTTTACATTTCTGCTTTATGGGGTTATTTTTATGGTTGCCATTTAGTGATTGTTTTAAGGGCACACGCTGTAGATTGCTATCTATTTGATTTATTTAGCGCCCTTTAGATTCTGGTACGTTCAGCACTGGTATATATTGTTAGTCTGAAAATTGTAGTGGTTTGCTTGAATGATGAGATTGTTTGGATACTTTTGTGTGGATTTAGTGGAGTTGATCCTATTGCTGATACCACGTAATTGCTTTAGTGGTTGTTCGACATAACTGTTAATGACTTTACTGGTGAATTAAAATTTGGGAGCAGAGAAGCGCGTAGTGCAGTGATTTTGGTTCATTTTTTGTTTCCAGTATTTGGTAGAATAATGATAGTATCCGTCAATGATAGTCCCCTCTGCATCAATGCAGGCAGAAACTGACAGGGAGGCAGGTGGTAACAAGGGTGTGTCAGATAAGCAGATACGTTTGAAGATTTATTCACCAAATGTTCTAAACATCACTTTGGTTGATTTGCCTGGAATAACTAAGGTGCCAGTTGGTGACCAACCAAGTGACATTGAGGCCAGAATAAGGACTATGATATCGTCATACATAAAGCACAAGACATGTATCATCTTGGCTGTTTCTCCAGCAAATGCAGATTTAGCAAATTCTGATGCTCTTCAAATGGCTCGAACAGCTGATCCCGATGGTATGTATGCCCTTACAAATCCATGTGTAGTCCAGTAGAACATTTCTATTAAGATCTTGTATCTTACTAGGCTGATTCATTGTTCTTGTAGGTTCTCGAACAATCGGCGTTATCACAAAGGTTTGATCCTGTGCCTTAAATTTTCTACGTTCTTGGATTGCAACATCCTATTCATATTATCCCACTTCTGACCTAGCTGCTCTTCTATTTTCTTCCAGTTGGACATAATGGACAGGGGCACTGATGCCTGCAACTTTTTGCTGGGAAATGTTATCCCATTACGACTTGGTTATGTTGGTGTGGTAAACCGCAGCCAGCAGGTACTTTAGCTTACAGCATGTTTGTTTAATTTAAGGATCAGCTGTGTTAATATTCCTACTGCATTGCTGCCTTTCGCAGTTCGATAGTGATCTAACTTTGTGATCAGTGAGTTCATTGTGTATAATAATCAGAACTTCTAGCTGGAGTAATTGTGTGGTATTACTGCCCGTTGCCTGTGGATAAAGCGGTTAATAACAATAGCTCTAAACTTAGATGAACTTCATACCTAGTTCATATTATCAAATATAATTTTCAGAATTTTGTGCTAGTAATTATAGGAATGTCATTGGAGGTACTCTGCTATTGCAGTTTTAAGCATCTTCTTTGATGGCGCAAAAGGTTTTTTTTAGCTGTCTAATCTATACTTTTCATAATGATGCAGGATATCAACTCAGACCTCAGTATCAAGGATGCTCTTGCCCGTGAAGAAAAATTCTTCCGTACTCAGCCGGTATGCTGCATTGAAGCTCGCTATTTTTTTTCAACTTTTGTATTTTTTGTTTTACATGTTTCTGAAATGTGTTATCCTTTCCAGGCATACCAGGGTCTTGCTCAGTACTGTGGGATACCACAGTTAGCAAAAAAGCTAAACCAGGTATTTTTTTTGTATAGGAATATATCCATTGTAGTCCACCTTATATAACTTTCAAATATATGTTGTGATTTAAACTAAAAATACATTTACGTGTTTCAGATTTTGGTCCAACATATAAGGACTGTTCTGCCGGGACTGAAGTCACGCATAAGTTCTCAATTGACAGTTATTGCTAAGGAGCATGCTTTTTACGGTGATCCAGTCGAGTCCAAGGTCTGGTTTGAATTATTCTTTGGTCAAAGTGATAAAAAGCAGACCTTTCTTTTAAGAAATCATTTGTAACAAGTTATATTGTGACTTAGTTTATTTAGCGCCTAATAAAATCTGACTGTTTCATCTGTCTTCTTTTTTATTCTTTCGGTCTCTGCCTTGATGATCCATCTCTGTGTTTCATGATTGCAGGCTGGGCAAGGTGCTAAGCTTTTGAACATTCTAGCTAAATACTGTGAAGGTAATTGCTGAACTGTGGCCTCTTTATCTATGGAGATTATGCATGGTTAGAAGTCTTGTAGTTGTTCCTTTGTTCGAGTCTTATCTATTACTTTGTTGTGTCATTATTTGTAAATGTTAACAACGTGTGCATGCTGTAGCTTTCTCCTCGATGGTGGAAGGAAAAAATGAGGATATATCAACAGTTGAGCTTTCTGGTGGTGCAAGAATCCATTATATTTTTCAATCCATTTTCGTTAAAAGCTTGGAGGTATGTTTTTTGGTGGGCATGTGCTGTCTTACTGTATCTTTCATTATGCTGCATTGTAGCATTCATCGTATCCATGTTATCACGAGGCTATAAAATCTGTCTCGCATAGGATGTTGACCCTTGTGAGGATGTCACCGACGAAGACATTCGCATGGCTATACAAAATGCAACTGGTCCTAGGAGTGCTTTGTTCGTACCTGAGGTATGGTGCACTTGTGTCCTTTGGCGTATGCTATTGAAAGAGCAATTGTAGCAATTCATGAACATTGGCCAGTTGAGCTGACAACTCTTCCGTTGCTAACATTTTGTCAGGTACCATTTGAAGTCCTTGTTCGTAGGCAGATCAGCAGATTGCTTGATCCAAGTCTTCAGTGTGCAGATTTTATATATGATGAACTAGTCAGGGTATAGACTTGACTGTCCATACAGCTATGACCTTTTTGGCAGTTTGTCTGATGTTATTGCACGGTAGTGCCTAGTGTATCATATAAGGCATAATATGTTTTCCAATACGCCAGTCCAGTCGTAAAGTCTAGGAAACTGAAATTGAAGTATCTATTTTGCTCACTTCACATATCTCGTTAATCAACATTTAACATGCTGATATATTGTTTCTATTGTTACTTCTGTTGATAACTTCTGTTTTGCTGTAGATGAGCCATCGCTGTCTTGCCATTGAGCTGCAACAGTTTCCTATACTCCGAAGGAGCATGGATGAAGTAATTGGGAAGTTTCTACGGGATGGGCTTAAGCCAGCACAGGATATGATAGCACATATTATTGAAATGGAGGTAAACATTTTCTTGCTCTGTGGTTGTTAATTGATTGTTTGATTGTTCCT
The DNA here is from genome assembly GCA_017311315.1 of Dendrocalamus latiflorus. Lineage (NCBI taxonomy): Eukaryota > Viridiplantae > Streptophyta > Magnoliopsida > Poales > Poaceae > Dendrocalamus > Dendrocalamus latiflorus. The sequence goes on from CM029663.1 coordinate 4,855,039, forward strand.
GGTACTCCATTGGAGTTTAGAAACATGTGACTTACCCATATTTGATACAAACTTCCATATATAGTGCTGTCCACCAAGGTTATTAAGTTGGTAAGTCGTGTCGAGTCGCCAAGGGACCGACTTGGCGACTAGTCAGTTTGCTAGTCGTCGACTACTTGTCGACTTGCATTCAGGACTTGTACTAGTCGCCATTGACAAACTTTGGGTGGTACATAACTACAGATACTTGCTACAAGTTGTTCCATTAAAAAACAGACCGAGCATCAAAAACAGCATCGAATACCTGATTTTACTCTCCAATAAAGAGGAAACATAAATGCAATTCATCATTTCATCACAACAAAAGAAACAATGAAAGACAATCAATACATACCTCCTTGCCTACCAGAGAATGCAACAGAATGCTGTAGAGGTCACTCTTCTGATAAGGATTTATGTTCCATAAGGCATTCTTAGCTACATTGGCCAGCAGAACAAAAGGGAAGTTATCGGGATCTGATGGGCTAGCCTGTAAAGGTAAACACCCAAAATGAGAGACGTAACATGATTCTAGACTGTAAATGAATTATAAAAAACACTTCACGTGAATTAGAAATTCTTCACACTAGTTGTTCAGATTATCAAATGATTTCATAGAATTAACATCATAAACTAGAACACAACAATCTGCTCCACGGTAGAATACAACACCGAGACTTTGAAACCTTTCCTGGCCAGCAGTATCCCATAACTACAAACAAATATATGGTTACACACCCTATATAAGCAGTACAGGAATAATAGAGTACTGGTGTGACATCACAGGTAGCAGAAAGCTCAACAAATAGATTTCTTATGCATCCATTCGCAAAGGTGCTTCAACAAGAATCAATCAAAACACAAAGGAGCCGCTAGGAAATGGCTCAGAATTTAGAATACCTCGAAGCCCTATGCTAATTCCAAACAACATCATGCCAAGATAAGGAGTACAATTTTATGCTTGGACAAAAGGGTGTTGGCTAGGTTCTTGATCTCTAAAAATGTGGAAATCACAGAAATTCTAGCAACGAGTACACTTTTACTTGGCAATGTTCTCATGTAAAATTAAATGGTCACTTCAAGTACCTTAGCATTTCCTCAGCATGGATCAATACATATACATTAAATCAGCATGGATCATTACATATACATAATACATTAAATAAGTATGGATTTAAGAAGCCATTTACTTAGTTACCTGTATATTCCTCCTTGTAGGCTGTAGCAGTAGCATTTTCATCCAGATGTGGTCTTTTATTCTCAACATGAACTTTGTAAGATACATATTAGCAGCAACCAAAAATAAGCATAAATACATAATAGAACAAAAGTGTATCAAACAACACTCCATAACGAGTTAACATCAATAAGAGTTCCGAATGGAAATTAAAAAACATAATAGAAGTTCAAGTGGCAAAAGCATAAAGACCCATCGATTATCATAGTCACCACACAAGTCACTCAATGTCATCCAAGTCAAGGTCATCTAACTCCAAATGAGTAAATGACCATCATTTGAGTTTCCACTAGCATCACCCTCATGAGGACTAGTCGGTGGAGAGAGACCAAAATCATTCCCCACGTCATCATCAACCACGAATTCCTCGTTTTCTTCCTCTCTGTCTTCACTTTCAGCTTCATCTTCACTGTTGTGATCCAAGTCATCCTGTGCACGGCGGTGGGAATAAGTGATATGCCTACCATGAGCTTCCTTTGGAAGATTGTGACCTTGAAGAGCACTAGAAGCACCAGCAACATCATCAACATCAGCCCACACAAGATCATCCTCAGCATTACCATAAACTTTTTCATTGCTATTGTCAACCCATTCATGGCCTCATTGGAACTCTTCTAGGACCAATGGGTTACCGTTGCTACCTTCCTCATACAGCTTTTGAAACCTAGTTGCCATTTTTCGGTTGTATTGAATGTACACTAAAGTATTCAACCTTTTGGGTTCTAATCGGTTCCTTTTTTGGTATGAATCTGCATTTGCAAACGAAAACTATCATTCCCTACTACAAAATAAAGACATGATTACATGAAGAATTGAATAGTAATAGGCTAATAATTACTTACAAACTCAAAGACACTCCAATTGTGCTCACATCTAGAGGCCGAACAACAAAGACCAATGATACACTTTGCAAATGATTGGAGTTCATGAGCAAAACCACCATATGCAGACCACCAAAGAACTAAAAAGAACATATGCATAGTGATCTATGTTAGAACTGAGAGCTTTCACCTCTCAAGTATAAAAATTGAAAAGATAGAAAATATGTTAGAACTTACAATGATAGAAAATATGTTAGAACTTACGATGACTCTTTTTTTGCCGTTCTTTGATTGCCATTGGAGCTGAAAAGACATGGCCTATCTTACCCATGTACTGATTAGCTTGCCTACTGATCTTGTCTAGAAGATCATCATCGGTGACCATCTTGCATAGCATGCCATTGAACATTGACCTTAGCCTGCGATCTTCTCTTTTATCTATTTTTTGCAATTCATAAAACATATTTGGATTCAAAAACAATGCATCACCATATAACTTCTGCTCCATTTGGTCCTTCCACCTCTTGTCGATGATTTGTTCACCTTCTCTAGTAATTTTTCCCTGTTTTTGAAAACTGTATTGATCTTTTTCCTAGTAGAATCCATGGCTACAGCAGCCGTTGTTGTTGCTGGCCTCTCATCACCGTCAAAGATCTTCAACACAATGAGAAGAGGTTGTGATGCTCTAATGTAGTCTTGCAATGCATTCCAAAACTGAGTAGACAACATAATTTCCGTTACCTTTTTCCTAGTCTCTGTGCTTGCCAATTTGGACCTATTCCAATCATCACTAACAAAGAGACACCTCAAAACTTGCTTGCGCTTAAAAAACTTTGCAAAGTAAGGAATGATGTAACAAATCGAGTAGCCGTTGGTCTCACAATATCCCCTCCTGCCCTTTTCCTCACTGCACCAAGAAACCTCCCAAGTCGGTAAATAAATGTGGTCACCCGTCTCGCATTTGCAATGCATTTCTTGAACACTAGAATCTTCCCAATACCCTCCAACATAAAGTTTAAGCAATGGATAGCACAAGGGGTCCAAAATAAGGTAGGAATCTTCTGCATTAGAATTTTGCCTGCTGCCTTGAAGTTAGCCTCATTATCCATGACAATCTGAACATGATCTCTTCAATTTCATCAATTTTTCCTCAAGCAACCTTTCTAACAACTTGCATCAGCCAACACATTGGATGCATCAACAGTATCCAAAAAGAATGTGCTCTCTAGACCATTCACAAGAAAAATTTATCAAGTGTCTTCCTCTCCTATCAGTCAATCCATTAGATATAAGTGTGCAACCACCGTATTCAGCCCAAGCCAACTCATGCTTCCCTCTCAACTTACCAGCTTTCTTCTTAGGCTTCTCAAGCAATGGCAGCCTCTAAGTCATAAAAGTTGGTGACCTATACCCAGGGCCATACTGTCCCACAGACTCAAGCATAACCTCCCATGTCCTTAAGTTGGCAACATTGAATGGAATGCCACACAGAAAAAATCAGCAACATGCATATTGATCGTCTCCTTTTCTTCCTTGTTCCTCCTTGACAATGTAGTCTGAGAAAGCCCCCCTTTAGCATGCCTGTCGCAAATGACATCTTTAGGTGGGTTCCGAAGCATAGAAGCAATTGATTTAGAGGTCTCCGGCTGATGCTCTGACTATTTGTTATGCAACAAAAGTGATAACTTCCTTTTAAGAGCTGTCCCAGAATTTGGTTGGTCAAGGAAGGCTTTTCTTGGTTGTGCAGCTCGAGCTTCTGCTTGTGGTTGCTCCTCTGCCATCATAATCACTTCTGTTAGTTATGTATTATATAGCTGTGTATTTACCCTGTTGTGTGAGTTTTCTGTATATATGCCATACCTGTACATGTATATATACTGGCCCATTGGCCTCATGATGAATACAATCGCTATTCATAACATGGTATCAGAGCAAACCTAGGGTTTGTTGTCAAGCTGCCGCTGGTTCGTCTTCTAGCCGCCGCCTGACTTTACCTCTTGCACTCATTGCCATCTTTGTCAGATATTCTTTGGCCGCTGCCCAAGCTGCTGCCGAGTCCTCCAACCGTGAAGTTTTCTCCCGCCGTCGGGATCAATCTTTGGATCTGGTTCTTCTGTCGGCCAACCGACAGGTCTCGATGCTCGATCCAAAGTCGGCCGCTTCGTTTGCTGTGCGGCGCTCCATCTGGCACTGTTTCATCCACCATTGCTCTGGCCGCGGTGAGGTTGTCGGTTGTCGTCCTCGCCAGGATCTTCTACACGCCACACCGCTGGGAGCCCCGCATTGGCCGCTCTCACCAAGATCTTCTGTGGATTGGCCACGATGCTAATTCGCCGCTGTAGCCGATGGACGCCCGGATGCTCGGATGCCGTGCCTCCTCCTTTAGGGCCCGACGCCATCAGTCGTTGCTTTGCCCGATGCCAAAGCGTCTGAGCTGTTGACGCAGAAGCCGTTGCACGTTGCCCTGTGAGTCACTCTTTGCTTCGTTGCTGTCACGGGACCTCTTCTTCGTTACCTATAGAAAAAAAAGAAAGAATGAAAAAGAAAAAAGGAAAAGGCAAAGGAAAAAAGAGAAAAGAAAAATGTCGTCATCTTCAGGCATTGTTTCTGTTCCTCGCTACCCAGTGATCTTCGATGGTCTCAATTATTGAGACTGGTTTCAGCATATGCACCTCCACATGCGTGGTCGCTCCTTTGGGAGTTTCTTACTGACGAGTTGCCTTGTCCGCCTCGCCGTACTACTCCACCTGCTGAGCCTATACTCCCGAAGGAGGCTTTTGAAGACACTCGTATAAAGGCGTTTGAGGCTTTTAAGGATGCAATGGAGACTTTTCAGACTCAGTATATTGCCTACAAGACATGGATCGATGATGATGCTTGTGCTTCTGCTATTTTGGTTGCTAGCATGGAGGTACATCTCACTGCTGATGTGGTTGGCTTGGCTTCCGCACTGGCGATGTGGGCGCATTTGCGCAACCGCTATGAGCCATCTGGTTATTCCTTGTACCTTGCTGTTGTGCGTCAGGTGTAGTTGCTGCAGCAGGAACATGCCGCTATGGACGAGTTCTATGCTCTGTTGTCCGTGGTATGACGTTAGATTGACTCTTTAGGGCCAGATGTTTGCCACACCTGTCAGTGCTGTCAACGTCAGCAGACTCACCTGGAGCTTCGCCGCATCTACGACTTCTTGACACGTCTCCGGGCTGAGTTTGAGCAAACTCGTGCTTAGTTGCTGGTTGAGTTTGGTGTTGATGCTTCCTATATGAGGACACATGTGCAGGACCAGGTTGTTACTCTTCAGTATGTACCTTCCGAGTTTCAGTTGGCAGACTTCTTCACAAAGGCACAGACCAGAGCCCAGCACAACTTCTACTTCTCCTAACTTCATGTTGCTGACCCATCATAAGTTTGCGGGGTGTGTTAGATATGTATTATATAGCTGTGTATTTACTCTGTTATGTGTGAAAGAATAAGCTTGTGTAGTCTATGTTTGAAATTAGTGGTAGATGGAGCTCCAATCCATGTTAGCTTTAGATAGAAAGTTCTTTTGCTTTAGTTTGTTGAGTTTCTTTGCTTTAGTCTGTTGAGCTCTTTTGCTTTAGTTTGTTATGTTCTGTTTTGGCTTTTGGGCCTTTATAATGAACCAAGGAGCAGCTGCAATTAGCACTGCAAATCCTTCACAAAATCCAGTTTCCACTGTTGAGGCTAACAATGTGAGGGGTTTTTTTTGCATATATGTTATACCTGTACATGCATATATGTACCTTCCGAGTTTCGGCTGGGGGCGGCGGCGGTGAGGTGGACCCGGTTGGGGGCAACGGCGGCGAGGTGGACCCGGCTGGGGGCGACGGTGGGGAGGTGGATTCAGACGAGGGCGACGGTGGATTCGCCAAGGGACACCGGCCGCTGCGATGCCTCGCCGCCTTTGCACTTCAATTGAAGGACAAGTCGGATCTGGCTGGGGGTGACGGCGAGGAGGTCGATTTGGCAGGGAGCAACGATTGCGAGTCGGATTTGGCTGGGGGCTATGGTGGATTTGCCAAGGACTCGGCCGCTGCGGTGCCTTGTTGTGTTTGCACTTCAACTGAAGGTAGCCATCCCTACTGCCTCTGTGAAGTAGTCGTCTGTCTAAAGCCAAAAGCCCAAAATAACCCAACACAGCTCGTGCCTTCTGCCGTGCTCACGCCTTCTCCCGCTCTCGCGCTTTTCACAAGTCGGCCGACTTGTCGCTCCTAGTCGGCAACTAGTTGATCCAAGTCGACTAGTCGGCAGCAAGTCGCTTGACTATCTCAGCTAGTTGAGTCGCTGGCTCTAGGCAAGCGCCGCCGGTCGATTGGATGACTAGTCGACGACTTAATAGCACTGCTGTCCACACTTGCACAATTTTGTAACGTGTTCAATAAAGATTCAGAAAACATATTATTTGATTTCAGCTATTGTGGGTGTTGTTTGATCCGAATTGTTCGTTTCCTGATTTATTCTGACGTTGCATTGATATTTGGTATATTGTTTTCATTGTTTTTACTTGAAATGATATTAACTGTGCAGGCGGATTACATAAACACATCTCACCCAAATTTCATCGGTGGCAGCAAGGCTGTAGAGCAAGCACAGCAGGAGGTTAGGTCCGCCAGATTGCCGGCAACAGTGATTAGAAGAGTATGTATATGTTATATGTACCAGTATAGCGTAATTTCTTCTGTTCTGGTTCTGAACGCAACTTAAATGTAGAAGCACTGCCAACTACAAATGAACACATTATTTCATAAGCACCAGTGCTTCTCTTAATGACATGGAGGTTACGCTTTTGCAGTAGTAACAGCTAAAAATATGTTGAATTTTTTCCATGAAAATGTCTTGAATGCAATTCATGATGACCCTGTTATGCTCCAAACCATAATGGATATCAATATGTCAGTACCAAACGATGTTATTTTGTTTGGAAGATGCATGGATCATGAGTAAGCCAACTCTAGCGGTAGGCCCATGTGGTGCTAGAATGAAGGATTGTAGACATGCAAACACCTACTGCTCATTTTAGGCACACTTTCAGCAAGTTGAATAATGTATTCAGAGATATTGATTCTCTTAGTAAGCTATGCACTTATCATACACATCCCTCATTTGCAATTTGATTCAGTCCACATCATATCAACTATACACAAGTATTTAACAATACTACGTGGCAGGATGGAGCAGATGCTGATAAGCAACAGGCTTCAGAGAAAACTCAAAAATCACGTGCGTTATTGGGTAGAACTACTGGTGTAAATGGAGTTGTTACCGACCACATCCAGGTTTTTCTCATTACCATTTTTTTTGTAGCAGTGCAATGGAATTGTTTCTGAGATTGTTCTCTTTTGCTTTTGTGGTCCAATATCAGGGGGTACGGTCTGCTGCTGAGGCCGAGAGGCCAGGATCATCAGGTAAGGGTTCTGTTGCAAATGCAATAGATCCTTTGATATATTTGAGTGCAATAGATCAGCAATAGATTATTTGATATATTTGAGTGCAATAGATTAGCCTAGTGTTTTTGAAACTATCATACAATTTTACCTCAGCCAATTATTTACCTGCTAATCTTTCAGGTAGTGGAAGCACTTCTTTCTGGGGCTCAATATTTACTTCAAATGAGGACCGTTCACATGCTTCCGCAAGAGATAGCTCAGTGAACAAATCTTATACTGCACCTACTACCAACCTGGAAGATTCATTCTCCGCGATACAGTTAAGAGAGGTAAATTATCTAATTAATGTTTTTAAATTTTCTCATAAGTGTTATTTGAACATGCTGAGTGATTGATGGAGACCATTGTTAAACAGCCACCGACAGTCCTCAAGCCATCAGAAAACCAGTCTGAGCAGGAGGCCCTTGAAATAGCAATTACAAAATTGCTATTGAAGTCATATTACAATATAGTCAGGAAAAATGTTGAGGACTTCGTGCCAAAAGCAATTATGCATTTTCTTGTATGATTCTTGTCCAACTCTTCATATTTACTTTGTGCACATCATTTCTACTATGACTCCTTATGTTTACTTGGGTATGTATAATGATTGTTTCTGTGCTCGAACCTTGTGCTATTTTCTTAGTTGCATGGTAAGCATAGATGAGAGAGTAAACTAATATTAAAATCTACCAATGTTTCTGCCTCAACTACTGTTAAGCATGGTTAAACACAATAATACTGTTCATTTGTGGGATTATGAAACATTATTAAGCACCACTATTATTGTGGATTGCAGTAGTGAGTACTGATAGTGATAGTATTTCCTCTTTTTTTTAAGCTTTTTTTTCCCTTTGTGAACGCAACTAATGAGCTTGCATTGCATTGGGCAGATTGCTCTAAAACACATCGTTCCTTAGTTTTTCAATAAAAATTAGAGGTGGATTTGATGAAATCTCTTGCCTCCTCTCCTTCTCTGCCCTCTTGATTCAGCTTTGTCATTTCCTAGTGGCAGGGAAGCTGAGCAGAAACCCTAGTAATATATGTATGTTTTTCTCAGTTGTGGCATGTTCGTTAAGGAAACTGTCTCTTGCAGGTTAATCACACAAGAAGGGAGCTGCATAATTTCCTTATAACTACCCTTTATAGGTGAGGAAAGCTGTTTCTACTCTTTATTTGGATAAAATCCACCATCACATGAAAGCAAAATTGCTTGGTATTGCTGCTATACATTAAAGTTCCCCAAATGCTTGATATTTCCCAATGAACCAATGCAGAGAGGAGCTTTTTGGGGACATGCTCAGAGAACCTGATGAAATAACTATAAAGAGGAAGCAGATACGTGATACCCTTAAGGTCCTTCAGCAAGCATACAAAGTATGTTTTTACAACCCCTTCAAAATTCTTTAATCAAATATGTCTGGTACTGCTTGATCTGACTACTTATTTTTTGCCTTATGTTTCTTTAAAAATTTTCAGACTTTGGATGAGATACCACTTGACGCCGAGACAGTTGAGAGGGGCTATTCCCTGGATTCTGATGCAACAGGTCTTCCACGGGTCCATGGGCTTTCTTCATCCTTCCACGGCGATGGGAGCTCACCATATTCGACCCCAAAGCAAACAAGGTCTAGGAAATCAAGCCACTCTGGGGAGCAGCCACCTTTCAATCCCAATGCGAGTGTTAACGGATTTTGATACCGCCTTTCACGATCATCACCCTGATTGGTGATTGAACCAACAGATGTGCTGGTAGTAGCACACACTATTCTGCGTTCAGTTTGTTGGCACCCAATAGATTTATGTTTTTCTAGTTATATTCTTTTTGAGTGTTGCTCCCAATGAAGCATGACATGGTGGTGACTTTTGCCGTTTACCATTTGTACAGTACATCGCTGCCCAATCATTTCGCCTTAAAAATGGTATCGGTGATGGGTATAATTTTTGTTGAAACCCAGGAAAGAAGCTGTGGAAACCTGATAGTACCGAGCGTCTGAGTGCCTGTATCTTTAACACGGTTGGTTTGCCGTGCAAAATCTGACATGGTATGGAGATGCAGAAAAGTTGTGTTGCGTGAAGTTGCTTTTTTTGTCACATTATTACTTTGATTATTTTAGTTAATAATAATAGTTGATTTGTTAAGAGGCGTTCACCCGAGTAGTTTTAACTGAAAGAACTGCTTTTAAGTTCTTGCATCTTACGTCTCAAAATAAGTTAGTGAATTTCTCGCACTAAAATCTGGACTTGGATACTACAGCTACGTTTTGATGGGGTTGCATAAGTCACAATTGCTATTTCAGTCGTACCGCAAATGTAAGAACGTGTTCTCGTATCTGTGCATTGCTGCAGCAGGAGCAAGGTTCGTCTGCACTGTAATTTCTACATGGCAATCACAGTAAAATATAAGAGAGTAACTTCCAGTCAAGGAATTGATAAGTAGCTATCAGTGCCAGGGAAGAAGTTAAAAGCATGAGCATTTTCCAAATTCCTGCAGAGGAAATAATTATAAATAACAGAACCGAACCAGAATAGCAACAGAAAATTGAGGTAGGAAGGTTGCAGGTTTCGGAGACTGCTATCCTGCTGATGAGCTATCATCGGATAACAAAAACAAATCAAGTTCCACAATTTTATGATACATAACTACATAAGCAACTGTCACCTTAAAACTTTCCCATCCACAGCTGATGTATATAACGGTTTCCAAGTTATTAGCGAAAATAGCTGTATTTGATGTGTTATTTACAAAAATAGCACATTCTTAACCTCAATTACAAAAATACCACTATCTCCCGTCCGGTGACCGGGCGACAGGTGTCTCGGGCCTACACGTGGTGGTTCATCGTGCGCATTAGCCCCACCATGTGTCGCCCTAGTGGTAGGTAGTACTATTTTTACAATTAAGATTGAGAGGGTGCTATTTTTATAAATGATGCGTCCTTCCAATACGACCAAAAATGGCTTTTGATCAGGGTTTCCGGCCATGTTTCACTACTTTCTTCCGTAGTTGTACTATCAATATGAACAGCTGCCTCCCTTGCTCGTAGGATCCATGGTCTCTTCTCATCTTTGACCTCTGTAAGTGAACTGTATTTAGAAATAATGTCATTATTAATAAATTTACCACAGTGGATGAGGATTTCACAATCAAAGAAAACTCAGTGGGCATATTCTCACATAACTGGAAATAAAAAGCATGAAAGCACACAGGCTGCGAATGATACCTTCTTATTTCTACCTTTTAGCCTTATATGCCTTGCGCACGGACAAAGCAACTTCTGTACAGCACTGACAACAGAACGGTGCAATCCTTTCCTGGAGGATCCACGATAACAACCCTTGACCCTTCAGGCCAGTGAACAGGTTCCTGGTACCATGTGTTAGAATTGACATTCCTTATATGTATTTTCTTATGTATCTTTATATTTTTTTATATGTATATGACATATTTTCTTATAACATCCCATTGTACTATTTATATATACTGTTCATTGGGTCTCATAAATATACATACAATATTCATAATATAGTATTAGACCAGTGGCGGATCCAGGAAAAATTTTTGGAGGGGCTGAAGTACCTTTAGCTCGACCTCAGCCCCTTCTACATTATACATCCATGGCTAAAAATTTAGGGGGGGCTCAAAGGGTCCGGTAGCGGGGGGGGGGGGGGGGGGGGGGCTCGAGCCCCCCCGCCCCACCGCTGGATCCGCCGCTGTATTAGACCTAGGGCACCAACCTAGATCCTTCAGCTGCCATCCCACCGCCGTCGCCGCTGCTCATGCTGCCGCCGTCGTCTCATCGCCGCAGCCAGCCACCTCAGATCGGGCCGCCACTGCTGTCCTTGTCTTTAGTGCAGTGCACCGTCATCGTATCTTTGATAGGATCTGGTGCCACCGCCACCCATCGGAGCTGTTCCCACCAGAGCAGCCACCCGTCGGAGCCTCTCGCAAGGTTGTCGCCCACCGTGGTTGTCTTCAGTGCGCCACTGCTGTATCTTCGGTAGGATCCCGTGCCACCGTTGCCCTTGCCGAAGCCGCCTGCACCGGAGCCTCCTGCAAGGTTGCCGCTTGTCGTCGTCTTCTTCGGAAGCGATGAGTTGGAATCTTCGCTTTACAAAGAGTGTCATAAAGTGTAGAAGGTGGATCATAATTGTCTTCGCCTTTATGACTTCGTCTGCTGTCTTTGCCTAGAGTTTGAGCCTGTCAGAGCTCAACTACTGAGCCACTTGCCTCAACTGACTGTCACCGAGGCTCTTTCAACACTTTGTGCTGAGGAGCTTTGCCACAGGTTACCAGCACAATCTGTTGTGGCTGTGCTTGCTACTTCGTCTTCTTCAACTATAGTTTCTACCTAGGCACCTATTTCCGCTCATGTTTTCGCACCAACTGGGGTTCAGTGTAACTTTTGCAAGAACTTCGGGCACAACTACTAGAGTTATATGGTACAGAAAAAGCGAAACATGGCGAGTGGGGGTGAACGATCCAAGGGGACAGAGAGACCCTTCCTCTATAGGAAGACAGACCAGCACGCCAAGTTCTCAGCGAGGTGACTCTGTTCAGTAACTCTGTCAGACTCTTCTTCAACAGCTCTCTCACAACTCAACAGGTTCTACCAGTCTAGCTCAGACGTCTCCTCCAGGTACCTTTTGGGTTCTAGGTTCTAGTGTCTCTTTTCATATGATACCGGACTCCACATCTCTTATTTCAGTAGGATCTCCAATTTTTCCTGCACATTTCACAGACCTGGAAGTCTAAGAACTTTTCATGAAATATCTGAATAATAGAAGCATGCCACCAAAAAGGATACACTGAAAGTACACAGGCTGCCCTGGCCGTGGACACCCTGGGCTGCCCTGAATTTCGAGGCTTATCTTAGTATATTTCACTAAAAATAATCTAAATCAATATTTTTAGTGAAAAATAAAATACTTGGTTTTTGTCAGGCATACAGCTGGGCTTTGGGCCAAATCACATAGACTGGTTTTGGGGCTCTTTTGCTTAGCCAGATCTGGCTCGAGCCTGGACTATTCAGGTCATGCCCATAGTAGGGTTTGGCAAGTTCTGGCTGAGACAGCCCTGTTTTAGCTCCCAGAATGGTATACCTATACCATACCGGTTTCCATACCAGTACTGGTCTACTGGATTTGGCTTAGTAGCCTAGAAGCAAGACAAACACCGTACGGTAAACTGATGCCAGCAACAGCTATTAACAAGTATACCAAACACGACGCAAATCCTAACTCCTAGAACTAGATCATTGGCGAAGTATTCTATATTGTGCATGCGTTAAGATAGTGCATAAGGTTGTGAATTGTTTAGTACGTCAATGAATATAGAAATGTGGCTCCTCAGCATCCCAATACTGTCGTCCTGACTGGTATATTCCATATCTAATCTTGTTTCTTGATCATCCAAAACAGAAATACAATATGTGCCAATTAACTTGTGCTTTTCTACACCCTACATTTCCTAGAAGCAGCAATGGATAACCCAATAACACCAGCACCTGAGAACAAATCAACAACTGTTGAGCCACGTGGTACATATTCAGTGACGCATCTTGAAAAAAATGATACGGAGCCTTATGCTCGAATGCGTGTAGTTATCAACGGTCGATATCCATCAATAATGTAGTTGGTAGTAATGTATTCTAAATTTTATATCTTTAGACTCGCTATACTCAAGCCAACTGCCATACTGATCAAACTATGCAGAGTTAAATCTTCTCTTTTCCTTCCAAAATATATATGAAAAATCATATATACGAGGTTGGCAAGGCCCATTATCCAAGTACTTTTTTCTTACCATATCTTTCTGATTAGGGAGAAAGTCGTCTATTCTTTTCTTTTTCCCTGGATCAAACTGAATCCTCTTCTCAATTGATTTATGGACTTTCTATATTCGTAGCATTTGCACTTGATCATGGTGCCTTTCTTTTTAGAAATGGCTCCATGACTACAAACTACATGTTGTAGGGAGATGAAAATTATTAAAAGTTAGAACACATTGAATTAGATATTGAAACACATAAAAAAACTCCCTAATTCAATTGTTGCAAAAATCAAAACAGGGCATTCTAACTTTAAAGCCCTGACCCATAATATCTTAAAGATTATAGAATTGAAATACTAAAATCTAGATCACAAAATTTAGTACCTATTTTGGTCGGCTGATCGTTACTTTGTTAGCTATGAAGATCACTGAACATTTCAACATTAAAAGCAAGGAGCTAGGATGAGACAATGAGTGGATGACCTCACCTATTGCCGTGACTGTTGGTCATACCACATATAGCATATATACACCCAAGATTTACTCCTTTTGCATGCATGCGCAGTAAGATTGATACAACAAGAAATCTAACCATACCATCAGACGCACGTAGGCGCAGGCGAGAAGCGGCCAGCGTGCTCCTAGACGACGGCGCTCTGGCGCCGGCCTCGTCACCGCTATAGACGAAAGGTTGCGTGCATTGCGTGCCGCGTGGGGAATATGAGAAGGTAGGTTAAGCGTCGTTTGAACTTGACATTGGCTACTTGGTTGGCTTGGGGCTGGTATTGGCTTGGGCCTTGGGCTGGCATTGGCTTGGGGCTGGACCGGCTAGTAGCCCACGCTCAATCGGTTCAAGTAGCCCCCTGTTATTTTATTCTCTTTTCACGATCGGTTGATATGTTGTGTCGTGCCAACTTTAACTTACACTTATTTTTTAGAAGTGTCATGCTTTGTCAACTTCAACTTACACTCTTTCGGATTTTAGACCAAAATTTTCAAATTAAAATTTGTATTTTAAAAATATTGATCGATTATTTGCCGAAAATTGGTTGAAAATTTCGGCTGAAAATTTGAAACTAAATTTGGTATTTTTTAAATTTTGGTAAAATTTATGCAATACAAAATTTTCAAAACCAATTAAAAAAATTTATTGAACGTTACCGCTAAAACCGGTTTTCGGTCAGTAAAAATTTCCATGGTTGTCGTCGCACGGTCGACCCTCAGAGATATCCATGCCAAGTTAGCATTCCAAAAAGCGCCCTTTCGGAGCTCCGTGAGTCAGCTTTGCACACACCAAGTGCCCATCACCATTCTTTCTGCTAGCTCCTCTCTCTCTCTCTCTCTCTCTCTCTCATTAACAAGATGGCAGTTAAGAACACGTCTGTCTCATCTTCTGAATTCTGATCGTGTACGCTGCAATCCTCGCATTGCCTGTCTCATCATCTGGTTGACTGATAAGCTTTGCAACCAACTGCATGGACGGATTTGCGATAATGTAAACTATGAAGACAATGGATAGTAGTTCATTTGGCTGCCGAAAAGGACGATCATTGTGAACGAAATCTAAATGGAGCGCATGTTGCGCCTGCATCGTCCTTGTAGGATCGAGATTTCTGCTACATGTGGGTAGCTTGTACGGTTTATAATTTTTGACCATAATATGAATATTTGTGTGAAAGAATTAAATGTTGATAAATTGTTTAAAAAAGATTATCCCAATAAACCGTTTCAAAATGGTAACGAAGAAACTATCCGATTTGTTTATTTAAAAAAAAATCATAAACCTAGTTTTTTAGTCACATGAACTATCAGTGTTCTGTTCTCTGACAATTTGTCGGTGTTCTCCTCTGTGACCTCTTATCGTACATGGATCGGAGATGGCTACTTATTTGGGTTTAAATTGTGACTTTTGACTTTTTTTACTATTTGGAATTTATTTTGTACTGTAATTGTTGTTAGTCTTTTCAGTGTAACTATTTAAAAAAATTAAAAATAGAAAACAGGTTATCCTATCATAGACAATATAGGAATATGAAAAATCAAAATATAAAAAGCCTAAAAAGTAAGAAAAAAGAAAAAAAATAAAAAAAAGTTAGAAGGCAAAAGTCTCAGATCTGAGCAGGGTAAAGCTCAGATAGAGCGGAGAGATGCAATCAGAAGTATGCATATGGAGTGGCAGATGTGATGCGTCGGTGGATAAGACCACAGGGTGCATTTGCTTGCCGTACACAAACAACAGAAAACAGTTGCCGGATGCATATCCGATCATGAAATTAATAAAGGATTATAAGTTTTAAGCCTTTCTGTAATGCATGAATTAACTAGAAAATTCGAAGATTCAAACCATATTATCGAAATCACAATTCCAACAAGGTCCACAAAGAATGATGGGCCTATTCTTTTTGGCTGGAGCTTATAGATTTTGGCTGCGGCTTGTGACTTTTAGGCTATTTGTGTGAGACATTACATAATAACAGAAACTCATATATAGCTTTTACCGATATAAATAAAGTCAGTAAAGTATATACTACAACTAATTAGTAGATCTTATCTTAAAAGATACTTTATTTAAAAATTAGTTACTATAAAAAGATTTAAAAAGAAGTTTTTAGAATCTGAAAAAAAAGTTGGAATGCACCATAGCACACGAGGGTAAAAGAGCCGGAAAGAAACTCCGACAGACAACCAGAAAACGACGTATTTTAATGATTGGAGTCAGGAGAAGAGTGCAAACTCACGAAGCAAGAAGTGTGAAAATTCTAGAACTGTGTGGTAGCAGTAAGGCTTAGTTGGCATCGTGGTAGATTTTTAAGAAGCATTTAGGAAAAAAATCGTTCTTTTTTTCTTCATGTTTTTGGATTTCATGGAAGTAATCTCAAAGTGATGAAGATTCCATGAAACACATTAGATACCATAGCTAGCACAAGACTTCAACCTTAAATTGTTAAACTGTTTATATAAATAATATTATAACTATTTTTAAAATTTAATTATTATATATCTATTTTTGTAAATCTGATCTTTTGTTTGAATTTATCTGCCGATCTCAGGCTCCGCTCGTTTGGATTTCGGCTTCTAGCTTCCGACTTATTTTTTTACTACTCCTAAATTTCATCTTTTTCTGACCTTTCGGATTTTTTGAGCTTTTGTGCCGATTCTTTTTTTCCGTATTCGTTTACATTATACGTGTTCGGCTAACCCTTTTTCCATTTTTAAAAATTTTAAATTTAATTATATCAAATAAGTCACTATCAGTTAGACAGTTACAATGTAATTTCAGTCAATTACAGTAAAAATTTAGCCATAAATCGCAAAAATTCATCAATTACAATATAATTTTACTAGTTACAATAAAAATTTAACAACAAACCATAAAAATTCATAGTAACTGAGCACCACTCAATAGGCTCAAGGTCCTTGCTCCATGCCGTGAAGTCTCGGGACACGTCCTCGACTCTCTGACGTCGCCTTCTCCATCCTTCGATACCGTCGCCGCCTTGGGACGTCTCCGGGCCCTGTTCTTTTCAGCTTCTAAAAGCTGCTTTTCAGTTTTTTTATAGTAACTAGCTTTTAAACAGAGTATTTTTTTAAAGATAGGTTCTACTAGTTAATTATAGTACATACTTTACTGACTTCATTTATATCGGCAAAAACCGCACGTGAATTTTTGTTAGTCTGTAATCTCTCGTACGAACAAGAACAATCTAAAAGCCACAAGCCATAGCCAAAAGCCACAAGTCGCAGCCAAAAAGAACATGCCTCTTCCCTTAGCTTTGGGGCGCCGTCATCATCCCCAAGCATGACCTCTCGTACGTCCTCACCACCGGCCTCTCTCCGTCTGCTCTGCGCCGCCTCCCCTGCCGAGGTAAGGGTCTGCCTGCTCCTCTCACATTATCAGATCTGATAGGGTCTCCTTCCCCTCATTCAAATCTGGGTTCACGAGAAAGTGTAGTACTTGTGCTTGATTGGGTCTTCAGATGTGTAGTAAGAGATTTTAGATTAATTTGTTCTTTGCGTGTTCATGGATTTTTGGTGCCTTATCATAGGGGTGGAAACGAGCCGAGCCGAACTGGCTTGAGCCAAGCTTGCCCAAGCTCGTTTCAACAGGTGGCTCGGCTCGTTTTGAGCACGAGCTAGGAAAGTGGCTCGGCTCGGCTTGAAGAAAGGCTCGAGCCGGCTCGCGAGCCTTCACGAGTTAGGAGCAGGCCGATCGTTGTGGGACTTCCTCACCGGTGCCGCCCTCTCCATCTGCACCTCATCTCTCCATCTAGACCCGTGCCGAACACGTCGGAGCTCGCGGAGGCGAGAGCTCACCACTCCGGTGAGGCGGTGAGCCTATTGGACAAGACTCCCCTTCCTCACCTCGGCGGCATCGCAGACCTTGCAGTCTGGCCAGACCACCACCCCCACCCCCATCCCCGCCGATCCCCGTACAGCCATCGCCGACAACCTCCCCTTCTTTGACCGCGTGCTCTTCCCGGACACGTTTCCCTTCGAGACCCCGCCCGCGAGCGAGACCGAGAATTGGGGAGGCAGCGCCGCAGTAGGCAAGAGTGGGGAGACAGGAGAACAAACGAGCCAAAATAGCTCGCGAGGCAGGAGTGGGGAGATGGGAGAACAAACGAGCTAAAATAGCTCGCGAGCCGGCCCACGAGCAGCTCGAGCTCAGCTTGAATTTTTGCGAGCTATGAAGAAGGCTCGGCTCGGCTCGGCTCGGCTTGTGACGAGCTCAAGCTGAGCCACGAGCTTCAAACTATTTTTCCACCCCTATTTATCCATCCTTCCTTATCGATTCCTCCTGATAACTGAAACCCATGTGTACTTTGTTTGTGGTTCAATGCATTCGTGAGAAAGTAATATTAGTTGTTTATCCTTGAACAGCTGACACATCGAGAGTACAATATGATATGATTCTTGCACACAAAGCATTCCAAATCCAAATAGTTTCACTAGTCAATTTATTGTCTCTGTCCTAGCTCTTTCTTAAAATACGTAGAACCGGTATGTCAATAGAGTGGTGAATAATATCTTTAAATTTTTCTTTAAATATTTATGGATTCTTCACTTTAATAGCTACAAGGGTATGAAAATTAGGATAAAAGGTCAATACAAAATTCATCATTTCAAGAACCCAAACCGGCCTAAAACAATCGGTGAACAGTAATTTTAGTTAGGAAACAGTAAATAAAATAATATTTTAAATCCAAAAATCCTTGAAACATTTAATCCATAGATGCAAAAAAAATTGAACCAAGACTAGACAATGACCTTAAGAACATATTTCAACTAAAAATATTAAAAGAACTTCAGAGAAATAAGATCTTTTAGTTCGTGAAGCTCAGCTGCGCTAAAATCAAGCTAAAATATAAAATTGAGATAATTCTCAAACTAAAACTCTAAATCACTTGAAATTTGGTATACACCTTCTCTAGTATGTCAGGAACCTATTCCAATAGACGATCAAGAAAATTATTGTGAAAAGGTCTAACCTTTTCCATTTGAATGAAGGTTGAACCAAAAATAGTGAATATGACCTGCTCGTGGGTGAATAATAGCGAAGATGCCTTTAGATGTATTCTCAACGTCACAACAAGTTAGAACATCCAAGAAATTGAGGCAAATACAAACTGAATCAAGAAATCACCCGGAGAGGCCAGATCTCCGGAATCAAGCAAAAACTGGCCAAGTTCAAGAACTTGCAAAATCTGCTGCCTAAATAGATGAAGATTGATCTCTATGAGTTATCTCTACCACTTACATATCCTGACATGGAAATAAGATTAAGAAAGGAAGATAAGAGATCAAAACTAACAAAATCAAGAGCAAATTAACCAAAATAAAAAAAAGGTCCATGAGAGATAAATGACATTGATATATTGCTTCGTAAAGATAAATGTTTACAACCACTTTACCTGGAGGACAAGAAAGCACCCCATAACACTCAGACCTCAAACTTTAACCCTAGAACACTTGGCTTCAAGAGTAAAGGTAGGATGATTGAATGGTTAACTAGTAAGTCAATTCTAATCCGTTAAATAGATAAAGTAACCAACATCAATCTAATCTTAATAGATACTATCCATTTAGCACATATAGGAAAACCTATTAATCCTACAAAATATGGATTTTACTCACTACACATGCACACTTTTTAAAGCACATAAAATTGAATTCATTAAGTTCTTAACCTTTGATGCACTTGATCATCTCAGCTCCTCCTTGACCTAAACCATCTTTTCAAGCGTCACGGTTTTGATCCAAGTTAGTTTCTGATATTTTGGTCAACTTATCAAAATATTGTTTCTTGACATGATTTTCATCTTCCCTTGTAAATAATCGTCATGCTTGCCATGTGTAGATGTACCACTGGCTTGCCACAATGCGGCTGTCTTTCCCGTTCCGATTCCACTAGACCTCACCTCACTTGGACCGACCAAGCCACAAGGTGCAACTTATCGTTCCAACTTCGCTTCAACATTTTCCGTCTTTCTTGTACCATATTTGAGCTCAACTATCTCACCTGATATTCTTGATCGTTCTAGGTCTCAACTCCTCTATGATTGTAATCTCGATCCTCGTTGTTGATCATGGTTGACTCCAAACGACTCTACACATCTAAAAACCAAGAAATCATTTTCAAACAGAAGTTCTTTATAGGTTGACCTATGTTAGTCAAAACATGTTTTATGCAACACATATGCACCGACCTAGGTCAACCTAAATCAATCCATGACCCATTTTCCCAAAATCACAAAATTCAGCCAAAGCAATATTACAAATTTAAAAAAATCTAAATTTTTACTTCTCTAAAATAACAATGATTCATTGTAACAAAGTCCTAGACCTTCTCATAGCTGGAAAGTAAAATAATCAGATCTGAGAATGGTTAAATAATTTGCTCAGGTAGAACTGGATTGAGTTGTAGCACAAAGACAGGAGTGAATCAAACTGGCATCGGAAAACATTTGGTTTTAGGTTGAACAAAACTACAGCATATGATCAAAATTTATTTTTCCTGTACGCTTTTTGAGGAATTTGGTTGATAATCTGGTATCTCATTTTTGTTTGCAGGCTGTGAAAAGTACGAAACATCATGTTTGCGGGATGTGATTCCTGTTGACAGTTGAAATCGACCTTGTAGACTCGTCTGATGAGAATGTTACGTTAGTACTTCTGTTGATGAAGAGATGTATTGTGCATGTAAATACCGAAATACGTGTGTAGTTCCAAGTGGGTAGAGCTGCGTAACTTGGCAGAGTTTTGCGTGTAACGTATCCTCTTCGAACGAATTTGCAACAACGTTTTAATACAGTGTAACTTTTTGTAATTCATATTAGGAAATTCTCAATTTAGTATGTTTAATACTTAAATTTACATTTGTACGTGAATGTAAAAAAAAAAATCAAATTCATTCTAATGTGGTTTAATCAGCATCAAACAAACCATCATTAGACTCGAGGGTATTTCAAACATTTCACAACTCAGAGCGGACAGCCAGGCCAACTAAAAATCATACTACCAAATACCAAGTTTCTTCAGATCAGCCACGCATCCAGAAAGAAATTCGTTTTAGAAAATCCAGCCAGAAGCAGCTTTTCTCAAAGCTTCGAGGGTGTTCAGGTTGGCGATAGTTTATAATTTTTCATTGTAACTGATTTATTTTTACTATAGCTGAGATGACTTATTTGACATAATTAAATTTAAAAAATTTAAAATAAAAAACAGATTAATCTATCACGGATAATGTAAAAAAATAAGAAAAAAGAAAAGACAGAAAAACCTAAAAACTAAAAATTTGAAAAAACGAAATTAAAAAAAATAGTAAATTAAAAGAAGAAGTTATAGCTGAAACGGGCGGGTTAATCCAGGAGGGAAACACGGCCATATAGTATATTTATCAATCATTCGAACTTCCATTAAAAAGAAAAGAAAGGACGGACATTCGATGACTTCCTTCCTTCCTTCCATCCATCCATCCATCGTCCGTACGGTCCCGAATCTCAAAGCACGGAGCTATAAGTCTAGACCCCCCGCACTCGGCAGCTGTCCATCCATTCCTTGCGCCTTTCCGTCGCGAACTCCTCGCTCCGTCCGTCGCATAGCTCTGATCTGCCTGCCGCCCCCATCGATTAGCGCTCAGGCGCCTTCAATTCCATCTGCTCCTGCTTTTAATGGGCTTTCCCTCCCTCCGACATGGCCGGCGATCCCCGCACCCGCGCCGCCGGTGACCGCTCCGCCTCCTTGTCCTCCGCCGCCGTCGCGCCTAGGGGTGGCCTCGGCCTCGGCCCCTCCAGCCTCCTCCTCCACCTGCTCCTCCTCCACTCGCTCTTATAGCCCGCGCCGGGGAGGCGGATATGGCCGCCGTGTTCTTCCACCACGTCGTCGGCGACCTGACCATCGGGAAGCCCGAGATCGCCGAGCTGCACGACACCGACACGCTGGACGCTGCCGCGCGGGCCATCGCCGCCAGCCCCGAGGGCGCCGTGCCTGTCTGGCACCCGCGGGCGGCGCCCGACGAGCCGACGTCCGGGGCCAGGTTCCTGGGGATGATCTCCGCGCTCGACATCGCCGCGTTCGTGGCCGTCGCCGGCGCCGGCGACCGGGCCATGCGCGCGGTGGTCGGCGAGATCGTGCAGCCCAACCCCGGGCTGCTCAGGGAGGTCGATCCCCGCACGAGGTGAGCTCTCCGCAGTTGTTTCTTGATGTCTCTCTTCTTCTCGCTACTATCGCGCCGCTGTCATGTCGCGCCCATCTGGTCAGAAAGTTCGGTTTTTTGTGTGTGTTTCGATTGATCCGTGACCAAAGATTGGATTTTAGCATGATTTGTAGTGCCTAATCTCTAATTGTGGCCTGGCAGTGTTGAATTGATCAAGTGTGTGTGTTTATGTGCTTAGATATGTTTTGATTGATCCGAGAGCGAAGTGGAATCTTTCCACGTTCTGGCTGATAAATTGCGTTCAACTTGTACTTTTGATGTATTCTCTAGGCATTTCTTGTTACTGATTTCATGTTGTTGGTAGTGGCAATTCTAGTTTATGCAGTGTGGTTACTGGTTCGTGCTCACCTTGGATCTGTCCCTGCTTTAATACAGGTGCTTCATGAACCTTATTTTAATGTGATCTGTCTGGTGATCGTTGTCTTTTACGTATCTTTGTAGTTTGACATTTGGAGAAAGATGCGGGTACAAAGTTATTTCTAGGCCCGTCTGAATCTTTAAGAAGTCACATGGGTTCTTTGTTAAATTACTCTTGGATATGCTGCTTTTGTTGAATGCACATGCTAATTGCTTACTGAAGCTGCCTACCTTGCGCTTGTTATCATATACACTGAAGCTGAAATAGCACACGCCGTTAATGGATTAACACAATCCGTTCTTACCAAGCTCTTTCAATCGAAAGCATAGTGGGTTCGGCGTGATCGTTGGTGTTGTGTCATGCTTGGCCGCAGTACATAATGGACCAGATCGATTTTTGGGTAGAAATGAAAAGGTTGATGGTGTGCCTTTAAAACAGTGACTCAAAGAGGCTTTTTTCTTTCACTTTATATTTGGTTTGTGTGAGCTGAGGAGTGATGCTTATGAGTTAAAAAGAAATGTCTTGTTCTGAGTCATTGTATTTTATTACTATTCACGAAAAGAGCTGGATGAAACTTCCGTATGGAAAAATGTAGCAAACTAGACATTGTTTTGCTAAATCATGTGTAGCCAGCCTTAGTCATAAGTCTGCTCACGTTTAAGATATGCTCTCCCTGTCCAGATGTACAGTGCTTTTCTTCAGTATCCAAAGAAATGACACACTTGGTCATGTTTACTTGGGCACACTACCGTTTTAGTTGTCCTTGTGAATGTAACTTAGGGATTATTTTCTCACCACAACTCAAAAAGCTTTTACATTATAACTCGTCATAGTCCATTATGACAAAAAAACTGTAACTCATAGTCACTACCAAGAGCACAGATTTGTTAGGTTGTCACTTATCAGCGTATACGGTTCTTCTTGATTGTTCTTAATTCCTGGGGTATAATAGGATTTTTTTTTCTAATTTAGTTTGTATGTTTCATTCTCTTCTATAGTGGCTTTGCTCTTCCTATATGAATGAATATCTATGTTTTGGCCAAACTTTAAAAGACCTGATAACTTATACTCCTCTTTCATCGAAGAAGGGACTTGCTTTTTTATTCCATTTCTACAAAATGCTGTTTCATGGAATCCTTCTATTCCACTTTCTAGATTTGAGAGATAAATGTTTACATTAGGGTCCAAGTAAAATATTTTTGGATATTGTACTTGCAAATATCCTATGCTTTGCATTGGTAAATTGACATCACATAACTTGGATTTTCTAACTTCTGCACCAAAATCTCCAAAGAAAACTTGTATTTGAGGGTGATGGCTCAATCAGTAAATCTCATGAGAAAATACAGTTCTCAGCCTCATTCTGTTATGCATATCATCATTAGTTTTTTTCCCTTCATCCATCTGTGTTGTTTAAATATAGCTAGTTAACCTTCATTATTTGTTTGTTGATTTTGAATTACTCAGTTATCATTAATGCTTTCAGGTTGTTTGCTTGCTGTTTTCTTTGTGATGAACTGATATCTTCTGTTTGAATGTTTAGTAGGTTTTATTGTTAGGGGCATGGTTGTCACGGCGTCGCCTAGGCGACGCCAAGTCGTCCTGGCGGCCGGAGGGGGACGCCGCTCCCGCCGTTGACGCCGATCTTCGCCCGCTCCCGCCGCCGGCGTGGATCTCCAGCCTCCTTCCGCCGCCGACGTCCCCCTCCGGTGGGGAGAGGAGGGCCGGACGCGGGGAGGTGAGGCGGGGAGGCGGCGGATCGGGCGCGGGGAGGGGAGGCGGGGAGGCGGCGGATCCGGCGTGGGGAGGGGAGGCGGCAGATCCAGCGCGGGGAGGGGAGGCGACGGATCGGGCGCGGGGCGGGGAGGCGGCGGATCCGGCGTGGGGAGGGGAGGCGGCAGATCCGGCGCGGGCAGGGGAGGCGGCGGATCCGGCGCGGGGAGGGGAGACGCGGGCGAGGAGAGGAGGCGGCGGGGAGGGGAGGCGCCGGGCGGGGGGAGGAGGCGCCGGGCAGGGGGAGCGGGAGAGATGAGATGGGGGAGAGGCATCGGTATGTCTGGCGGCGCCTGGCTAGGGTTAGATATTTGGGTTGTTTAGTCATTTTGCGATTAGGTCCTCAAAATTCCTGAAAATTACGAACTGACCTCTTCTTTAATATATTTCTTCCGATTTAGACCTCCTGAGACATGGTTATTTGAATTATTTGTGCTATTTTCGGTCATATAAGGTATTATTTATCGTCTAACTACTATCGTCTAACTATCGCCGTGGCGGGCGCCTAGTCGACTAGGCATCCAGGCGCTCCGAGCTCGCCTCGACTTGCCAGAGCGCCATGACAACCTTGGTTAGGGGAAAATGAAAGTGTGTAAGAATGGAATTGAATAGATTTTAGTAGTAATAGCTCCATAGCAGAACCAAGTACTTGGTACCCCAATGTCCTGGTGCTGAGCTGACCAAATCTTCTTCATGAAACATAGAACATCAGTTTCATGTTGCAAAATGTTGATGTGATCAAACCCATTTTAGCCCCTCTGTTTTTTTTTTCAAAACTTAAACAAGCCAGATGGATTTCACATGGCACAGAACTTGTCCTTCTGATTATGTTGTGGTAAGAGGAACAAAATGGGGTCATGATTCCATTTGGCAACGTAATGTCAGAATCAGAAGGTAACAATCTGTGTGGAAGGCTGGAAGCTGTACAGGCTGTCGATGGATTCACGAGTCAAGACAATAATTTAAGTGCATGAGATGAGCCCACACATGACACATGCAAGGCAGTCCAATCATGTCTTGAAACGATTTGGAAACAACAAGTAGTGAGCCATGGTCATATTCTCACAGTTGATATAATAGTTCAATAGCAAATAACTGTCTGAACTGCTTGCAAATTGGATCTGCATTTGCGGTGACATTTTATCTGTCTTGGAAAAAAAAATTATGTAGTGTCTACTTATCATACTTCACTGCATCTGTAGTCTTTTTCATTTGTAGGAAGTTCCATCTTTTTCAAAGGTACCGTTTGGCCTATACCCTGTTATTTAAATAAATGTTGTTGTCTTGTTGTTCCAAGGTTGATTGATGCACTGGAGTTGATGAAGCAAGGAGTGAAGCGCTTCCTTGTTCGCAAGAGTGGCACCTGGACAGGCCTTTCCAAGCGGTTTTCACTGCTTTACAACGGGAAATGGCTGAAGAATATGGAATCAACATCTCCAAGCTCAGCTAGCAGCAGCAGGCAGCTGTTATCATCTACCGGTTCCAAGGACAAGTTTTGCTGTCTGTCAAGGGAAGACATTCTCCGGTTCCTAATTGGATGCCTCGGTGCTCTTGCTCCCATCCCACTGTCACCAATCTCTTCCCTTGGAGCCATCAACCCACACTACTGTCATGTAGAAGCATCTGCACCAGCCATGGAAGCATTCCAGAAGATCCGTCATGACCCATGCGCTGTAGCCGTAGTGGAGATGACGCCAGACGGAATTCGCAAGATAATAGGAGACATATCTGCCTACAAGCTGTGGAAGTGTGACTATGTTTCAGCTGCATGGGCGCTGGCAAACCTATCAGCAGGGCAGTTTGTCATCGGCGCTGACGAGAACGGGTCGACGCCTATCTCAGCCATCCCGGAATCTCCCATCAGCTCATCGCCGGTGGAAGACATTGGGTCCGGGCGCTCGCCCAGGGTCAAGAAGTTCAGCAGCAGGAGCATCGGGTTCCTGAACAGCCAGGCGGACCAGATGGCTTTCGGGCGGATGAGGAGCACGTACCGGGGGAGGAGCACGCCGCTGACGTGCAAGAGCACGAGCTCCCTCGCGGCGGTCATGGCGCAGATGCTGTCCCACCGGGCCACGCACGTGTGGGTGACAGACGCGGAGTCGGAGGAGGACGGCGTCCTCGTCGGCGTGGTGGGGTACACCGACATCTTCAACGCCGTCACCAGGAGCGCTTACCCGACGACATCTTGATGCATAGCAACATGCATGCATGCATGCTCCGTTGGTGATCTGCCCCAGTGCGTGCCGTGGGCTATACACTGTATACTTGGTTGCTTTGTTGGTTTTTGTCTATTGAGATTTCAGAGTGTTTGGTCTGCATGAGACTGAACTGGACTGGATGTTATATTCTGCATTCGTTGTGTATGGTTCTAATAAGGCAGTCTCGGGCTTTTGCTTGCGAGTCTATTGGTCATATGTATGCTCCTTTGTTTCTAGCTGTGTTCTTAGGCCTTTGTCTTTCGTCGTCTTCTTCTTCTTCTTCTTCTTTGAGGAAGCTGTGTTCATCAGTTCATGTGCTCTACTTACATCCAAGTTAGTCAAGGGAGTTGCTTGGGCCTTTATTCTTGTTGAGCCGCGGAGGTAGCTTTGCTTGGCCCATGGTGGAGCTCTGGACCTTTTGCCGTTCTTTGGATGCATCTTCAACTGCGGGCGTTTCTTCTGAATTTCTGATCGGAATTACCGTATGGTTACTAACCCGTTGGTAGACATGGAGAGGCAATATATCATGTGCAATCCCTATTTACGGTGTAATCTAGATTTGCTTTGGGCACCAAATTAACTTAAAAATATCCCGAAATTAAGATGTATTGTATACCCCTTTAAAAATCCAACTTCAAACTTAAAGTTTGTCGGAAGAAGCAAGGAAAAAAAAGATAAATTTATTGTAGCAGTAACATTTGTCCTCTTCTTTTTTGTTCCATTTTCTTTCGATATAACATTTCTCGTAACTTTCTCAGCTTTGTTTCTCGTAACATTGAATGGATTAGAACTTCAATTTTTGTAAGCTTAAAGTTTTACTATACATGGCGTTGGATAAATTGAGAAGCACGTGCAAGATCCTTTTTCCCTGAACTTTTCATGACGATTTATTTCTCCAACCGAATGCACGGCTACGTCGAGACGGATTGCACTCGTATGTCGCCGAGATCAAGTTCCCAAATGGTCACTGCCAGTCTGCTGCAGTGCCAGTCCGCTCAGGAGTCAGCACTGACTGGTACCTGTCAACTTATTACAGGAGCTTGAGCGGCTCGAGGTGGCACACCAACCCGTGCACTCTCACTTTTCACAGACGAGAGAATCCTGCGAGGCGAGGAGCGCGTGCAGTCTTTGCTTGCAGCCGGAGCCGGAGCCGGAGCCGGAGCCGGAGCACCGTGTCCTACATGCATGCACACACATGCACCGCACCAGCAAAAGCGCATGCACGCCTGCAGAATCGAATCATCCTCCGATCCCGCCTCCATCCCCGTCGGGCGCCTCGGTGTCATCGACCACCGCCCGAGTAGTTTTTGCCGGTTGCGCTCCATCTCCGGCCGCGTAAAACTGAGGATTTTCACGGCAAAAGCATCCACCACCCCCGATTGGCCTTTTGCCGGTTCCGCGCAAGGTGCTATTCGGCTCGACTGAATAAACTAATTTATGACTAAAATTAAATTATATCTGATTAAAATTATACTGTAACTAATGATGATTTATTTGTCATAATTAAATTTAAAAAAATTAAAATAGAAAAACATGTTGGATAATGCAAATGAATACGAAAAAACCGACAAAAAAAATTAGAAAAAGATAAAATTCAAACATAGTAAAAAATAAAGTAGAAATAAAAAACACAAGTTGACATAAACAAGTCTAAAACCGAGGATTTTCACGGCAAAAGCTTATGCTTTTCCCCGCCCTGAGCTTCCGCGGCTACGTATATCCCGCAGGCCAGCCAGGGTGACAGGGCTACGCCCGCCCGTACGTACGCAGAAAAGTTTGCAGCGACCGTACACTTGTCGCCCGCGACGGTGCGTCGTGCGCCTCGCACGGCCCGCCGCTGTCGCCTGGACGCACGCACGGGACGCCTTTCAGAGTTAAACCAAGGCACCACATGCACCTTTCAGAAATCTGGCAAACAAGATAGTCTCACCCACTTCACAAAAATGTGTGATCTACCAATCTCTGCAAATCCACGGCTGGTTATGTACCACTCAGTTGCCACGTTATTGCGCTAGCTGGAGCAAAGATCCGGAGCAGTACAATTTGGACCAAATGGGAAAATAAATACAAATATCTTTTCGAAAAAGTAATGATGCCTTTTCTTCCACTTTAGACAAAAAAAAAAGGACATTTAGACTCCTCCCTAAGGAAAGAACAATTTGACTACGAATACCGACCTTACAGCCACCTCACATAATGGAGGGAAACAAAGACCAGAGGGGCAAATCAGCAAAAACGAGAGAAAAGAAGAGGGAGAAAGAGACAAAGGGCCTGAGGGTCTGTTTGGCAACGGTTGTGGCTTATGACTTTTGGCTGAAATTTTTGAATTTTAGTTGTTTACGGTATAGATTACGAAGAGATAGATACGCACTTGCGATTTTGGATGGTACAGATGTTGGGCTTTTAACATGTACATCGTTTAACTTGTAGACCCCGTCTTGAGAAAATACTCCGTTTGAAAGTTAGGTTCGGAGGAAAAGAACAGGCCCTGAGCCAAGTGGCATCCACGAAGCCATTGCACATATGGTTCTATAGCCATATTTTTTTAATTTTGGTTATTAGGCATCCGTTTTTATAAATCTAGTTTATTTACTAAGCTTAACAGCTAAGACAGGTGACAATATGTCTCCTGCCACACTATCATAGCTCGGCAAGAGGGTGCCTACACGGGAGGAGGCTAGAGCGTGGTAGGGCTTCGACACACGCTGTAGTTGGCGGGCCCCACCGGCCTGCCGCGCTATGGCTACTCGGCAGCTCTTGCCGTGCTACCCAGGCTTGGCAGACCGGCTTGGTCAGTTTGTGACGTGACAAAAGCAAGATTAGCAAATGTTGTTACTAGCTATAGGGATAAGGAGATGGAAGAAACAAGCAGGGCAGGATAGAGAAGTAACTTCAAGCATAATTCAACTCCCAGTCTTCACCACATGTATTTACTGGGGTAGAGTTGGGCCTCGAGCCACCGAGGCAATGACCTGAAACCCAAATCAAAATTGTTTATTATATAACACTGTAGCTACAACAGTACGGGCCGCACCATCTTATTTCCAGTGGACTGGGCCCAAGGCCTAGTTGCTGGCTGGCTATGCCCCTGTGTATTTAGGCCAAAAGGGCGTTTCAGCAACGCGCTTAATATGTCATTAGCGTAAGGGTATGGAATGCCCTTGGTAGCTATATTTAGTTGACATATATAATTAGTTGTGCATATGATATTTTGTAATTAGCAATGTTAATGATGTATTAGTGGTGATAATGATGATTTTTTTTGTAAATAGCTAAAGAAATATGCACTGTTATTTTTAGTGTTCTCGATGTATTCGCAATTTAGAAAATATGTATATATGTATGCTCATATATATATATATATATATATATATATATATATATATATATATATATATATATATATATATATATATATATATATATATATATATATATATATATATATATATATATATATATATATATATATATATGCTCTGATGCGATTAAAAAATATAGAAAATGATGAAAAGATTATAGAATTGTGCACTATTAGTTGTAGTATCTGTGTGTATATATTTGTATATATGTGTACCTGTATACATGCATATAAGCATATGGTCGTAGACATAATTGGTAGCTCAACTATATACATGTGCATGATTATTTTTATTATGTTTAATTGTACTTAGCATCGTCGAAAAATAAGTGGATTTCGTATGCATTGATACTAGGGGCGTGATCCGGACTCTGGGTTTGAAGGAGTACTTTTACCAAAGTACGCATTTGCCTGATCTCCTTCAAACCTGGAGCCCGAATCACGGTCCGTTCATAATTTTGTAGATCTGTCCCGTACGACACCTTCTCCGTAGAACGTGAACAAATATTCCATATCTGACAAGACATACCTAGCACCAACGCGGATGAAATCTACTTATTTTTTACGATACTAAATACAATTAAATATAATAAAAAACAATCATGCACATATACATAACTGAGCTACCAATTATGCCTACGGCTATGTGCTTATATGCATGTATATAGGTACATACATATATACAAATATACACACAAATACTACAACTAACAGTGCACAATTCTATAATCTTATCATCATTTTCTATAATTTTTTAATTACACTAGTGAGTATACATACACACACACATATATATTTCTTAAATTGCAAAGGCACCGAAAACAATAAAAATAACATGTATTTCTTCAGTTATTTATAAAAATCATCATTATCACCACTAATACGTCATTAATATGGCTAATTACAAAATATCATCTGCATGAACTAAATACATACATCAACTAAATATGGTTACCAAGGGTATTCCATATCCTTACGCTACTGATATATTAAGCGTATCGGATAAACAACCTTTTGGCCTAAATACATGGGGTGAAGACTGGTAGTTGAATTATGCTTAAAGTTAATTCTCTAGTCTGCCCAGTTTGTTTCTTCCATCTCCTTATTCCTATAGCTAGAAACAACATTTTGTTAATCTTGCTTTTATCGCATCACGGCTGGCCAAGCCGACCTGTCAAGCCAGGCAGCTCGGTAGGAGCTGTCGAGCAGCCATAGTGCGGCAAACTGGTAGGGCCTGTTGGCTACCGCGTGCGTCGAAGCCCCGCCATGTTCTAGCCTCCTCCAGCATAGGTGTCCTCCTACCGAGCTATAGTAGTATGGCTGTATGGCAGAAGACATATAGCATTTGCTGTGATTATCGGGTTTAAAGAAAAAGGTTAGATTTATAGAAATAAATATCAGAGGGTTAAAATTGAAAAAATTATTGCTAAGGTGCCAGGTATGAAGGGCTTCGTATCGAGCGCCCTGCACTCGTGGGGCTCTGCTAAGCAATCAGCTATCGCTCGCTCCCGACTCCACCAAAACAGAAACCTGGGTTGGAAGTCGCGCGAGCCAACCCCATCTCTCTCCTCACCTCACGAGCAGTCCACCACCGCCACCTCCACTTCCACTCCCGTAAAACCGACTCCTTGGCGGCGGCGGCGGTGCACGCAGCTCCCCCGACGATGGCCTCCAGGATGGCGCTCCGCACCCACGACGCCACCCTCTGCCTCTCCCCTCCACTCGCCATCGGCTGCAGCCGCCACCGCCGCGGCAGCGTCAGGGTCTACGCCGTCGCCTCCACCCCGTCCATCGTCTCCGCCAAGTAAGCCCCGAGCAATCGCTCCACTCGCCACGTATTCTTGAATTCTCCCGTTAAAGATCGGTTTCTCGGATTGGATGGATCGGTTGCTTGGTGATTCGGGCTGGGTTGGCGTCGCGACACCAATACGTCCTGCTGCTCGAATTGTTGGATCAAGATTTGATTTTTTTTCTCCCGTTTCCTTTTCTCCTCTCTTGTTGGCGCTCGTGTCAGGATTGTCAGATTCGTCCCTGTTTTCTGCGAGCTCCCCGTCTCGGTGGCACTAACATCTGCACATGGGCGCTGCATCTCGCTGTCTCCTCAGATCAGGCGCAAAGCTGCATGGGTGGGTCGGTTTCCCTGTGTGGATTGGCCTGGCGCACCCGGGCTCCTCGGTTTCTTTGTCTTCCACTGCAAGCGAAGCGAGCTCCTTTTGTGTGTCAGTTCTTTTCACATCTATTTTGATGCCTTATCTCCTCGACATTAAATTTGCTGGGACCTTCAAGTTGCATCCTGCGAGCGTGCCTCTTAACTAGTTTGCATTCTAGAATTGCTCCGGACGTACCATGCCCGCCTTTAATTGCAGCACTGTAGTTTGTTGTACTACCGGCTATGGAAAATCGGTGGTAAATATCGGTTTCAAGGAACCTGTAATCGCGCGGGCGCCGCCGGGGTGGGGGGGGGGGGTTACATCTTAGGATATTTGCTCACTGACAGTGATATGCTGTACTTTGAGACTTAAACATCAAGGAAATAATTAATAATGGAGATGCAATCTTTGTATTATTATGCTCGGTATGGGGCTCACATCAGGATTTGTATGGGACACATCACGTGACTGTAATGTGGAGAAGGTCAATGACATTAGCTACCAACCTGACTGCATTTATGTACGCATACCTGATAGCTTGAGGCGAGAAGCCTAATGTACAATCTTGGTGTTTATGCATAAAAAAGGCTGACCAGGTGGACTATCTTTCAACCTATATAAAATTATTACATGTTAGCTTATGCTTACAGTCATGTTGAAAAGTATTAGACGATGCTATACACCGATACATTGGAAAATGTTACTGCATACGTAGAGTGGCAGCTCAATCCCTTCTGGATTTAGGGCCTGTTTGGTTCATGACCAGAAGTTGCTTAGCCACAAGTTAGGCGTGCCACAGTTTTTAGGTAGCTGTTTGGTTCACTGACGTAACTGTGGCATGCCACACTTTCTTAGCACCCGGCCCCACACGTCATAGATTCAGTTTCTTGCCAAACTTTGCCACAAGTGTGGCTTCGATTTTGTTAGCCACACTTTCTGTGGCAGCCACATATTGCCTAAGCTTAGGCACGGCAAGATTAGGCACCAACCAAACAGGCCCTTAAATTGTGATGCCATGACCTTTTTTTTACCCTTGCATCTTCTCCAGCAATTCTTTATTTTCAGGCATTTTGTACATGGCCTGCCTTGCTTTTGTGGTGTTGTTTATTTCAAAACGAACAAGAACAAGTATGACTGTTGTTAATTTCCCGGTGCAGTTAAATATGGATCACACTATATCAGTTCTTTGGGTACAACATGTATCATGTATGAAGTATGAACATGCCCCTTTGTTGTTCTTCTGTACCATGAACAGCATACTGCATAGATATGTAACATAAATGAGTAAGTGGTTTGAATCTATGAATCATATATATTTATGTATGCTCGTTGGCAACACAAATTGGAGAGTAAAGATGATGATTGCTGATGTGCTGGGGCTTGATGCGCTTCATTGGTAACATGTTCATCAGTGATTTGAAGTTTTGAACCGAGCCTATCTATCCCCTTATAGTTTATAAGCACTACCTCACTATTACCAAAAATCTTATTATCTTTGACAAACTGAGTAAACATGTTGTCAGAGTTAACCGCATCGACATATGTCTCTTCTCCCAAAGTGTAAATTTGTTGCATGAAATGTGTAAAGCAGGTGATGGGTCATCATGTAACTGGAAATTGTTCAAACTCTGTTTCTTTTTGTTCCAGGGTTGAGAGTAAGAAGCCATTTGCTCCTCCAAAGGAGGTACATGTCCAGGTTACACATTCAATGCCGCCTCAGAAGATCGAAATATTCAAGTCTCTTGATGGTTGGGCTAGAGATAATCTCTTGGGGCGTCTTAAGCCAGTCGAGAAGTGTTGGCAGCCACAGGATTTCCTCCCCGATACAGCATCTGATGGATTTCACGATGAAGTTAAGGAACTCAGAGAACGTGCCAAGGAAATTCCTGATGATTATTTTATTTGTTTGGTTGGAGATATGATTACTGAGGAAGCCCTTCCTACATACCAGACTATGCTTAACACCCTTGATGGTGTCCGAGATGAAACAGGTGCAAGCCCCACTGCTTGGGCTGTTTGGACAAGGGCATGGACTGCTGAGGAGAACAGGCATGGTGACCTCCTAAACAAATATCTGTACCTCACTGGGAGAGTG
Source organism: Dendrocalamus latiflorus (assembly GCA_017311315.1). NCBI lineage: Eukaryota > Viridiplantae > Streptophyta > Magnoliopsida > Poales > Poaceae > Dendrocalamus > Dendrocalamus latiflorus. Next base: position 4,888,986 of record CM029663.1, read on the forward strand.
GACATGAGACAAACTGAGAAGACAATTCAGTATCTTATTGGCTCTGGAATGGTAACAGCTTTCTTCAAATTTTTTGCTAGCTATTTTACTGCATGTCTTTTTGAACCTTGACTTATTTGTTCAGTTGTCCATGCTTCTTTTACCTTAGTCATTCTCTTTTAGTTTGTTGGCATGTACTAATATATGACGCTTTCATGAAGTTCTTCTGAGAGCACTCATGGCACAATGAATTGTACTTTTTGAGAAATTTCGCTCAAGACATTTTCAAATTGGTATTTTATTTTTGGTTTGCATCATTGATTATCTACCTTTGTTCACTTTAAACTGTTTACTTTTTGTGCATGTTGGCTAGTGCGTTGAGAAGTATTTAAAACTTGCATATACTTTTTTGCTGTGTTCTTTTCAGGATCCTAGAACAGAGAACAATCCTTATCTTGGCTTCATCTACACCTCCTTCCAAGAGCGGGCGACCTTCATCTCACATGGGAACACTGCTCGCCATGCCAAGGACTACGGTGACCTAAAACTCGCACAGATCTGTGGCATCATTGCCTCAGATGAGAAGCGGCATGAGACTGCATACACCAAGATTGTTGAGAAGCTGTTCGAGATTGACCCAGATGGCACCGTCCTTGCTCTAGCTGACATGATGAAGAAGAAGATCTCAATGCCTGCCCACCTGATGTTTGATGGGCAGGATGATAAGCTGTTTGAGCACTTCTCCATGGTGGCACAGAGGCTTGGTGTTTACACCGCCAGGGACTACGCCGACATCCTCGAATTCCTTGTTAACAGGTGGAAGGTTGCCGACCTGACTGGCCTTTCTGGTGAGGGAAATAAGGCACAGGACTACCTTTGCACCCTTGCTGCAAGGATCAGGAGGCTGGATGAGAGGGCCCAATCGAGAGCCAAGCAAGCTGGTAAAATGCCTTTTAGCTGGGTATATGGTAGGGAAGTTCAACTGTGAGCATAAACGCCATTTCGACTGCTTGAGTTCCAGCGTGTCGTCTGTCATTCATGTCGAGACGCATCTTGAAAACGATATCGGTTTGGCTCGTTACAACATCTTCAGGTTGACCAAATGGGTTGGGTGCATCTGTCCGTCTGTATCGTTTCTCAAAGAGGGATAGGGAGATGTGCGTCTGTGTTTTAGCTTTCTTTTCTGCTTTCATGTACAACTTCTGACCGTGTGGACTGGACATGAACTGAACATGCAGTTTGTGGTTGGACGTGTCTGTCTGCTCGTGTGTTTCAATGTGCTGTTTCTGTTATTCGGATCCATTAAAATTTTGTGACCTGTGAAGTTGCTAGAACTTCATGTCAAAACAGTGCTCAGTTTCAACTGAAGACCTCTGGTAATGGTAGAGCTGCAGTGAATTAAATTTTACAGAAAATGAACTCCAACTTTGTAATGTAACTATCTATCTATCTGTCTGCAGACGGGCAGCATATGATTCACCCCTCAATTCATTCAGCGATATTTTAGTATCTGCATAAATCAGCTGTTGCTATCATGCATGCACTCGTTGCGTCTGAGATGTGGCTAAACGCGTGCCATTGTTTGTGAATTTCAGATATCGACAGGGCTGTGGAGAAGCGAATATCCGGTAAAATTTGTGTCATGCAAGTTCCCTCGCTCATGTGCTTGTACAGAATGGTTAATATACGAAATGCTATACCAAGATATAATATGCCCACCAGTTGAGATTCCCTTCTCTTCTTCTAGCAGCCACATGTACGATACAAGTTGAGGAGGGAGTGCCTAGAACTGCTTCTGACCATTCAGTCTCCCCATTTGCAGCATTTGAACTCAACTCACTCTCCTTGCTTGCCACTCATTTGTTGGGATTATGGATAGTCTACACTAACGCAAATTAAAATTTCTATCACGTAAATTAGGAAGCCATACGAGTAAAAGATTATGAATCATTACTACTAGACACGTAGTGCAGCGAAAAAAGAGTTGAAGCAGTTTAGTTCAACGAAGCGCGCATCAATGTAGCGGAAGTAGTTGATCGTCATCTAGCGGTAGTTAATCTCCACGAGCTAATTACATTCTCCTCAAATCGTCCTGATCAGTGCCGTAGTCGCAGCAGCATCTCTACCGATGTGTGGAACGAGAACAAATAAATGTGAAGCACATTAGCACAGAGGAGCAGTGAGCTGACATCCTCATGAAGGCACTTCCCAGAATCAAGTTCAGTGATATGCGAGAATTGATTGGAGTCAGAGGCCTCACAACCTGAGTCAAGTTTACGGAGGTGAATATGGTCGAATAAACTTAACTAGCTGCAGGATGTGTGGTCATAACAACTACGTTGTATGTGGTCGGTTATGACCAGGTTGTGTCGTGTGGTCGGTTACGATCACGTTGTGCATGGTCGATTGCGACCACGTTATGTGTGGTTAGTTACGACCACGACGTGTGTAGTCGTAACGACCAGTGTCGTAGTCGTAGGCATCACGGTCGTAGCTCCTTTGTGTCCGTGGTTAAAGCCAGTGGTCATGGTCGTATGGCCAGTCCTTGTAGCAACAGGTGATCACTATAGCAGACATCAATACGGGTGGTTGTGAATGACGTAGATTGTTCTTCAGTCAGCTAACTGCCTGGTATGGGAAGACAGGTGATCACTGTAGCAGACATCAATACGGGTGGTTGTGAATGACGTAGATTGTTCTTCAGTCAGCTAACTGCCTGGTATGGGCAGACTGCGGGGTAGTTGAGGCCGGAGTACATGGTCTCAGTCTATCATGTATGTAAATGAGTCTGTAAATTGAATCGAGAGAGAGTCGCAGTAGTGAAAAAAAGAAACACGAAAAAATTCCCCAAAAACTCTCTCCGCCTCTTGCGACTTTGTTCTTGCTTTTCTCTTGTCTCGGTTCTGATCTGTTCTTCGTTCGATAACAGAGCACTCTCGGGCGATTTGAACGTGTTGACCCTTGGGTGTTTCCAACATAAGCAGCCCTGGTTTCCTCGAGGATGAGGTAGGACCGAGCTTAATTAGATGAAGCTCGGGAAGGGGGTGATCATGGGCAGAAGCGTAGCAAGACTAGGATACTTCGGGTTCATGCCTTTGATCATGGTGAGCACTAAGATGGTGTCGGAGATGGTTTGGCTGACGTCCCCGAGAGCATCAGCCATAGTCTTGAGTTTGTGACAATAGTCTGTAGCAGACATGTCATCTTGAACCACAGTGCGGAATTCCGCTTCGAGATAGATGGCCTGGGTTTCTTTGTTATCCCGACCGCGGCAGCAGTGGTGGTGAGGGACATGACGATGTCCAGGATGCCAGGAGCAATGGATCCATATAGCCAGGAGAGGACAATACAATACATGCGCTTCCACTCAGTGTCATCAGGTTTGGCATCCGTGCCAGTGACGTGATGATCAAGAGCAAACTTGCCCACAACCACATGAACAGCGTCCTCCAAGATGAGTAGTTGGAGCAATGGAAGTCGAGGACGATGGGCACCAATGTCTTGGTGTGTATGCTGTTTGCCTGTGCCCAGAGTTGAGCGAGGGCAAGAGGATCAGAGGTGGCTGCCATGGCCAGCGTGGAGAGGTGGCACAAGGGAGAGAGAGTGAGTTGCGGAAGAGAAGGTGGAAGAGATCGGGATCGATTCCTATCTGATACCATGCAAGTTGGAGAGAAGCCACACATTGTGGCATTCCGTTCATTGATATTTATACAATACATCAAGGGTAATGTGTACAAGATAAGGTCGATAACTAATACAAAGATTACATCAGGTAGTTGGCTACCGATTCAAACAAATCAATGAATATATCCGCAACCAATCGTATGAAAGGATCCTTGCCGTGCATGACGAGATACATGCGCTAACAGTTGGAACTGCATTCAGGGAGGCAGATTAAACTAGTAATTTCTTCATGAAACAGCATGCAGCTGATCGACAGGACGTTGAGATGGATTGGCATTTGGTACAATTTCATAAAAAAACTCGACCTGCGGGGGGAAGAAACCCCCCGGGCATTATGCTTAAGAAGAAGATCCTCTCACGCAGATCGAGAAAATCCCCCGAACTCTTGCCCCACCCTGACACAGCGGCATCAGCCTATGTGAGAGCGACCAATGGGAGCCCAACGCTCAACCCGCGACCAACGACCTAGGCCAGCCTTTAGACCTGTGCTTTGGCTTATGGGGCAAGCGAGGGGATTTTTTTCCCCCAGCCTGAAATTCGCTCTCACTGGGAGTCGAACCCAGGACCTGGGGGGTGCTACTAGAGCGCTCTACCGCTAGGCTAGAGGCCCGTTCGCATTTGGTACAATTTCATGAATGCCCAGCTCGATAAGATGTTGCAACTTACCTACAATGTGGCCTATGTGCATCAGCAATTGGTTCGACGAGCAAATAGATGGATCGTGATCAAGCATGCATGTATGTATGTGGGGATTAATCCCCTGATTCTCTGCAGATAAGCTGGCGAGTGGGAACATGTGGACATCGCTAGCTAGGTCTTTGCGAAATTATTCTAGTTTCGGAAAGGAAAAAAGAGAGAATGTTGCAACAGTTCCGTTCGGGATTAGGTCAGATGAATCGTCCATCTTATGTAACTAGCATTATGGATGCAGATTAAAAAAAAGGGCTTCTTTTTTCTGATCTTTACATGTACCTACAGATGTTATTATGCTAATCTGCTTGTGCTTTGGGTGTAATGTAATCTGTGTTCTGAAGGCATGTAGACACTTATTTTAATTAAGGTGCTATGTTGCTGTACTAATAGAGATTAAAATTTCTGACTATAATTAGTAAAGTGTCGTTGACATTGTTATGGTTTCCAAAATCCGACTTCCATCACAGATTTCTAATGTAATATATTTGTAAAAGCCAATAAGATTGATACCACTTTCATAGGATTATAACATATTATAAAAGCTTCACGACACTCATATATAACATCGTCAATGTAAATATTCACAAATCACAAAAGACATTGATATTGAGCAATTTTCAATGTTTGACAACGTTAACACCCTTATCAAATGGCACTTGTGCCAAAGGAAGCGCAGTACTTAATTTTACGGTTTTGCTAATTATTAAACGCCTCTTTTTGTTAGAGATAAGTCAAATTTTCAGGCCATTAGATATGCTTTGGAGATATGCGTCTTTTAGAGTAGCTATTGGGTGTTAATCTGATGGACAAAAATTAACCTAGCTATCCCTAACAAAAAAATCAAGCCACTAATGTATAGATAACCCCTAATTTTGTTTTATCGTATGTGCATGTAACTTTACCGACAAATTTATGTGTGTGTAGGGAAAAAAACTTCCAGTTTGCAAAAAATTTCAGAGGGCAACGAAAGAGACAAAACGAATGAAATTTCATCATTTTGGCTAAAAATTCGGACGAAATATTCAAACATCATTTGAATTTGATAAAATGTAACTAAAATTTTAGATACATTTCAAATGAGGACAAATTCAGCCAAAATTTGGCTAAATGCTTTTCCTTTCGGTATCCTCCCAAAGGAACGACATTAGCGAAGTTTCGCCGAAATATTGAACCCCGTGTGTGTATCAAGAGGAAATGAAAACTACAATATTCAAGCTAGGTATTAAAGCAAGGTATATATAGATTCCAAATCACTCTCCATGTCAACTTATGACACCAATTCCCTACATCTTGTTCCTTGTTGTTTCGAGATCGATCAAAGATGCAGAGAAAACAATAATTTGGACAACATGGGGCTAGAATAACCACTGCACCGCATTCCTTGTGCCAATATACGCGCCGGCACACTCCACCATACCTCTCTCTCTCTCTCTCTCTCTCTCTCTCTCTCTCTCTGTGGGGGGGGGGGGGTATACATACGTGCTCTCTGGGGTACATACGTGTGCCAATATCACTACCTTGCTGCATTGCTTTGGTTACCTGCAGGAGATGCTAGTAGCTAGCGCACCTTTTGCAGCAATACTGAACTGATCACTTGATGCTGAAGCATGTATGAGTAGTATTATGCTAGCATTTCGCCGTTCATTCTTTTTAGGCTTTATTTATAACTACACACTGTTATCTAGTTGCATACGCCGATACGCGCAAGTGCTTCTGGAATAATATTGTCAGCTATTCATTGAACTCGATCGTTTTATTTGCATGTAACAAGGAGGGAAGAAATTGAAGTGGTGGCTGGTAAGTTGAATAGCGTGAAAAACTGAACCTGCCAAAGGAAATTACTGGTAGATTGTGACGGCGATCTCAGTTCGAAGTGCGACACAATGTGAAAAAAATGACCATGCACGTACACCGGCCGGTGGCCACTCGGGGCGACCGAAAGCGAGAGCCCACACACGGACTCGGCTTTCGGCCAGTGTAGCACACACCTGAATGCGCGCGTGTATGTCCATTTCAGTCTCCTCTCACTTTCTCCTTTTTTTTTCTTCTCTCCTCAAAGCAAAGCAAACCGTGCAAAGTCTCTGTTGAGAAACCGTCGCTGGCGACCAGTCCGATTGATTCCTCTACTTAGAATAAGAACGAATCAATCACAGAATCATAGAAGAATATATTGAACACAGAGAGGTAGAGAGAACTCCTGTTCTTTCTTTATTGCTTTCAATTGCATCAGGTGTACATAATGAGTTGGTATAGCTTCCTATTTATAGCCTACGGTGGGGGTGCCCATATTGGGCCAGGACTCCTGGTCCTGGGCCTAGGTTTCTCAACACTCCCCCTTGGGCACTCACCCAACATGCTCATGCCTCGTTAAAACTCCATAAAAACCCAGTAGGAAAAATTTGGAGACATGATACATGTGATGTTGCGATGCACAAATTGCCTCATTAAAAATCTTGGTCGAGAAACTTCATGGAAAACTCGTCAAGGGAAAAAGAGTACAATCCACCCAAATTTGTTTGGTCTTTAGGACTTTATTCTTTTGGGTACTTAATCTTCATGATCAAGATTTATTAATGGGCTTGAGAGAATTCTCCCCCTGAATTCTGCACTTCTCCAAATCTCATCATTCTAATTCCACGCACGCACCTTTCAAAACTAGATGTACGAAGTGACTTAGTGAACAAATCTGCGAGATTTTCACATACTTAGTATGCAGTACTTTAATCTCGTCCATCTTTTGCAATTCATGTGCATAGAAGAACTTGGGGTTGATATGTTTTGTGAGATGACTCTTTACATAACCCGTTTGCACTTGTGCAACGCAAGCTGATTATCTTCATAAATAATTGTGAGGGTTTGCACAATGTTCATCCCACATGACTGCTGGATGTGGTGAACCATTCGGCGGAGCCAAGCGCACTCTCGTGAGGCTTCATATAGAGCTATAATTTCTGAGTGGTTCGCCGAAGTAGCTACAAGGATTTGCTTAGACGAATTCCATGAAATTGCAGTTCCACCACACAGGAATACATAACATGTTTGTGATTTTACGGTATGCGGGTCCGACAGGTACCCAGCATCTGCATAGCCAATCAAGTTCAGATCTTGATTCTTTCTGTAGAAAAATCCAAGGTCCTTGCTTCCTTGGAGGTATCGGAATATGTCCTTTATTCCATGCCAATGCCTTTTGGTAGGTTCTGCACTGTACCTTGCTAAGAGGTTCACGGCAAATGCAATGTCCGGTCTAGTGCAGTTTGCTAAGTACATGAGCGCTCCCACTGCACTCAAGTGTGGGAATTCCGGTCCCAGGACTTCCTCCCCCTCTTCTCTAGGTCGGAAAGGATCTTTTCCTTGCTGTAAAGACCTTCCGATCATCGGTACTTTCGACGGGAATGCCTTCTCAAAGACAAACCTTTCAAGCACCTTCTGGGTGTAGGCGACTGATGTACCAAGATTCCTTCAGGATGCTCGAGCTGCAGACCTAAGCAGAACTTAGTCTTACCCAAATCTTTCATTTCAAATTCTGACTCCAAGTAGGAGCTTGCTTCTTTTATGTCTTCTGCTGTCCCGATGATATTCAGATCATCTACATACACAGAGATTATACAGAATCCATTCTGGGATCGCCGTATAAATACACAAGGACAGTCTTCATTGTTCGTGTAGCCTTTCTTGCAGAGAAACTCGTTCTCTTTCGAACAAATACCTACTTGTGTCCAACGGGGTGTACATGGGGAGGCGTGCGGCATACGGGCTCAAACACATCTCTTTTGTTCAGAGAAAGCAATTCAGTTGCTATTGCCTTCTTTCATCTTCCCAATCTGATCTTTTTCTTACATTCAGCGAGCGATGCAGACTCAGGATCAAGATCGATGATTGTGGCAATTTTCTTTGCGAAGTAGATATCGATATTGGCTGTTGTCCTATTCAGGGACTCTCCCGTGTGCACATAATTTATAGCTATTTCTTCATGAGTTGCTTCTTCTGGAGCTTCATCTGGAGCATCGCTTCTTTCAATTGCGGTGGCAAGTCTCTTTAGTTTTTCGGCTACGATGTGTGCACACACATCCATGCCGATGGGGATATTCAGATCCGGTATGCCCTTTTCTGAATGTGTCATACTTGTGACAGGTCTCAACTGGCTCCCCTTCTCATTCTGGAGGACTTCAATGATCGGCTGTGATAAGTCCTTGTTATCCTTTTTCGCCGGGCGTCCCTGGTTACTTTGGACTCGAGGAGCCAGAGTTCTCGTCCTTTTGTTCTGAGGCCTCTGGACGGGATTAGGGATACCTTCATTTTCTTTGGTATTTCAACCCTCTCCGGTGCATTGCGTGCAGGTACATGCGACTTAGTCATGCTCTTCAAATCACTAAAGTGATCGGGCAGTTGGTTTGCTAATGCTTGCAAGTCGATGATCTTCTGGACCTCTTTTTCAGTTTTACTAGTGCGCGGGTCATGTGCATGAATTCCCGTGGCTTCCCATATAATTTCCCGATATTTTTCATCAAGGGGTTGATTTCTTCCCCCTGATGACCGAAAATTATCCTCATCAAAAATGCAGTCAGCGAAGCGGGCAGTATGCAAATCTCCCATCATGGGTTCCAAATACCTAATTATGGATGCAGTCTCATAACCAACGTATATCCCAATCTTGCAGAGAGGGCCCATTGCAGTACGCTGCGGAGGTGGTATAGGTACATAAACTTTGCATCCAAACCTCCTAAGATGAGAAATCTTCGGTGGTGACCCTTGCGCTAGTTGCATAGGTGAATGGATGTTGTAGGCCGAAGGTCTAAGGTTGATGAGATTCGCTGTATGAAGGACTGCATGTCCCCAACATGTAGCTGGCAAATTACTTTTATGCAAGAGGGGTCGGGCAATAAATTTAATTCTTTTAATTAAAGCCTCTGCCAAGCCATTCTGGGTGTGGACATGCGGTACTGAGTGCTCAACTGCAATTCCCATCGCCATGCAATAATCATCAAATGCCTTTGAAGTAAATTCTACGGCGTTATCCATTCTGATGGACTTGATGTGATGATCAGGGAACACATTTCTGATGCGAATGATCTGCGAGATCAATTTTTGCAAAGGCGTGGTTTCTTGTGTACAACAAACCCACATATGACCATTTCGAGGAAGCGTCAATGAGTACCATGAAATACTTAAATGGCCATAAGATAGGCTGAATGGGACCGCAAACGTCTCCCTGGATGCGTTCCAGAAATGCAAGGACTTCATCCTTCACCTTCAGAGTGGAGGGTCTAGTAATTAATTTCCCGGTGGCACATGCAGGGCACATAAAATCTTTATGATTCGGGAAATTCTTCACATTAATGTTATGCCCATGCGAATTATTTATTATGTTTCTCATCATCCTAAGACCTGGGTGGCCTAATCTATCATGCTATAGACAGAAGAGTTCAGAGCTTCTAAATACTGTCTTCAGAACAGTGTAGGCTGCAGGTGCCTTAATGTTGGTATAATATAGCCCAGTTTCTAATGAAGTAAGTTTTTCTAGTACCCTTTTACCATTCTCTTCGCGCTTCGTGGTGAGCAGGTATTCCTTACTGTATTCTTCGTCAGTCTCAACGTGGAAACCATTGGCGCGAATATCCTTAAAACTTAGGAGAGTTCTAGTTGATTCTGGGTATAATAAGGCTTCTTCAATGACCAAAGTCATGCCCATTGAAAGTATAATTGTGGCTCTTCCGGAACCAATTATACATGCATCGCTTCCGGCGATTGTCGTAAGGCTGCCGGTGCTCTTACAGATCGACTGAAAATACTTAGTCTCTCTTAAAATGGTATTCATTGTACCGCTGCCGACAATGCATACTCCCTCCATAGGGCGCCACACGTGTTCTTATATAACGTATTTAATTAACATGTATTAGAAGGCATTCAACACATAAATAAAATACGCAAATATCAGAACATATAATGCCATCATAACTGAATAAATAAATGTATTATTCCAAAAACATCCAACCATTATGAGAAAACAAATCCTAAAGCACCATCCATGCAAGTTCTAAACTTGTCCATTTAACACAAAATAAATGGCAATTAACGTCTTATGCATTCTGTGCATCAGACGGAATCAACTAGAAAATCATCGACTTCTTCGGTTATCTTTTCAGGAGTGATGTTCTCTTCAAGAGAGATCATGGCTGTGGCTGCCTCTAAGTCACAAGAGGGTGCTGCTGCTGGGATGGGTTCAACATCTATCAACTCAGGCAGCTGCTCAGGATGCTCCCCCTCAACTGTTGCAAAGTGCGCTTCAGGCTGCCCTTTGCCATTCTTCTTCTAAGCTTGGTGGGCATCAATGACATGTTGCGGTTCTTTGCATATCCACGACCAATGGCCCCATTTGCCACACTTGTAGCAACCTTGGTTCTGCTGGCCATAAGTCTTACCACTCTTCTTAGCCTTTTTGTCACTTGGAGCATCTGACTTGCCTTTCTGGGCAACAATCTTACCCTTCTTCCCCCATCTCTTCATCAAGGGCTTTCGCACCTTGTAGTTGCTAGCGTTGGCTTCACGGCCAGCGGAGCTGCTTGGTGGCTAAGTGATGTAATTCTTGCAGAGAAGTTCGTCCTGAGCCTCCGCCACCTGCATCATATCAATCAATTCGACGTATTCCTTGTAGCCGTCTTGACGATAGTTACGGGCGGTTTGTATAGCACTGGGGTGAAAGGTGGACAGGATCTTCTCGATCTTCTGCTCATCTGTGATCTGCTTACCACAGAGTTGAAGATTAGTACAAATCCTGTGCAAGGCAGAATTGTACTCCCTGACCATCTTAAAGTCGGCAAATCTCAGTCTGATCTACTCCTGCTCTGCTTGAGGAAGAATGGTGTACTTGAGCCTCTCAAACCGCTTCTTGAGTGCGGTCCAGAGTGCTAGCATGCTTTTCTCTGCCATATACTCATTCTTGAGAGTTGGGCAGATGTGGTGCCTGAGAAAATGAAGTGCCTAATCATGCTCCTCAAGTGTGGGTTGGGTGTCTTTCTGTCCGCTTAACCCAATAGCCACGCGGAGCTTCCGGCCCCCAAGCACCATCTCGACATCGGATGCCCATGTCAGATAGTTTTGACCATGCTGGGCCAACTCCTCAAACTCACGGTTCGTGATGCCAGTCATCTACATGTGTATAAATGAAATAAAATAAGTTTACTTTAGGTAAACATGCATGGAATAATTTACTGCGGGTAAATAAACGGTACAATAGGTTCTCATAATGTTTCATAATTTTCTATGCATTTTCTATAATTTTACTGCTAATTTCAGTAATTAAAAGTAATTTAAACCATTACAATTAACCAAAAACAGTAAATAAATACAGAAAATACAGAGAATAATAATGGCAGAAATAAATAAGCTTCAAATGTTAAAAATAATTCAAAATTCAGATTCATGAGGCCCTTTTATGCTAGAATATAAATTTTCAGCGAATTCTGCAATTTCTGGGGGTTCTACGCAAATTTCTAGTTCAGAGAAAAATTCGCGCAATTTTCTAGTTTACCGAGCGGTTTTCTGCAAAATTCTGGACCCGCTCGTAAATTTGAGTGCTTATTCGTAATTTTCGGAACTACGAGGCCTTTTATGCAAAATTCGGGGCCTATATTAAAGGTTTAAGGGACAATCGGTAATTCCCTGAAAACTGGAGGGTTTTTCTGCAAAAATCCACCCCCTACCCGGTTCGGACCACCCCCCCTTTTTTCGCTCGACCCACTCCTTTCGGCCTGGTTCGGCCCACCCCCCAGCCGGCCCATCCAGCCACCTTAACCGCCTGTTGTGGTTACAGACCAAACAGAGAGAGAGTGTTGTAGTGGAAAGTTAGGTGAGTGAATGGCTTGGATTCTCTCCCCATGGCTTGTGCTGCATATATACATCCATATGGGTGGTGCTTTTACACTAATGCCCTTACATCTGAGTACTCCCCTCAGGGGTATTCATGTCATTATACATGCACCATTTTGGGCCTTACATTCCTCTGACAGGCCTGCTGGGCTTAGGTGGGGGCCACCCCTACAATAGGAGCCTCTCATGGTGAAGGGCTCCACGGGCCGAAGCCATGTTGCCGAGCCCTTTGGCCCCCTCCGTCCCTGCGGCCTGTGGGCTTATGCAATCGTTCGTTGAAATGTAGTGCTCGCCTTATTGCGAGGGTATGGCGCCGGGCGGCTTGGCAAAGGCTTCGTCATCCACAGAGTCCTGCCGTGGCGGGATCAGGGTTGCCCGGGCCGAACTGGGGGTGTTGGCGGAGTCAGATGCGTCGGCATAGGTAGGCGGAGCGGGTCCTAAGTCGTCGCGCGCGCTCCTCCAGCGTCGAGCGCCCTTGACGATAGGCGACTGCCAGCCTGCCCAGCGAGGCTTGGTTGACGCGGCGCGAGACTTGAGGGGTCGTGGGTCGTGGCGATACCACGTTGCGACGTTCCTTCTCCTGGTCGTCCACGTGGCGAAACATGCTTGGCACGGCGCGGGTCCTGAAGCATCGTGGTGGTACGATGCTGCGACGATCCTCCGCCGGTTGGACTTTCGCCGGTTGGCTTCCCTGCTGATGGGGTATATATAGCGTGCTGGTGCTGCATTGTACCTGCATTGTGTGCTCGGATAGATGATGCTCCCCTAAAATGGGCCTCTTCAGTGCATCCACATTCCATAGCGGCACTGCGCGGCTTGGGGAATGTTGATGCACTGATGGAGGCCTGTTTTTCTTGGGAGCTTGGTTAGCGTCTGTTAACGGTAACTGGTCGCACCTGCTGCGCTCGTGCTGCGTTTCTGCATATGACGGCAAGGTTTGCCCTGTTCTCTTAGACAGGCCCACCTTCAGTCGGGGTTTCTGATCAAGCCCGTCCGCATTACTTTCGAAAGACTATTGATGCACTGAAGGTGGCCTGTTTATGAGAACAAGCCAAAACATGGCGTGACGTAACCTCTGCCCGTACGATAAGTGGGGAATGCCGACGGACGAGTCCCTGCGCGCGAGTCCGCTCCTCGAATCCGAAGCCGAGGTCGAGACCGTGGCCACGTTGGTGGCGAACGGCGAAGTCCTGTGCCGGAGCCATGCCGTCCCGCCGAGACAGTGCCTCCCGCTGAGGCAGTGCCTGGGAGGTGAAGTCGAGCGCCGAGGACGTGCCATCTCACCGAGGCGATGCCTACAAGGCGGGCAGCGAGGCGGCGCTCCAAAGCCGCTGGTCCCCTACCTTGAAGGATAGTGGCCGCGGAGAGTGGGCGCTTGTGGGGTGGGCCAAGGGTGCTACGCGCGCGGAGATAAACGCGCGGGCGTTCCGTCCCCTATCCTTCGAAGTGGTGGCAGTGGAGCTGGCACCTAGTCGAAGTAGACGCATGAGCGCTCCGTCCCCTACCCTTCGAAGGCGTACTCTTCCATCTTGTCGAAGAGCTTCGCGACCGTCTTAATGGGCTTGCGCGCGTTGTAGGCCTTGTATTGCTGCGTTGATGACGGTTGTTTCGTTGACGTTCTTGACCTGGCAACGCACTTTCGCGAAGCGCTTGAAGTAATCCCAGAGCCTCTCCTCAGGTTTTTGCTTGACTGCGAAGAGCTGGTCCGCATCGACACGCTCGACGTAGTTTCCCTGGAAGTTGTTGTAGAGTCGGTCACGGATCTGTTCCCACGCGTAGATGGACTGTGGTTCAATGGTGAAGAACCAGGACAGTGCCACCCCTTGTAACGCGAGAGGGAGTCCTTTTGCCTTCGTGGTGTCGTCTCCGCCAGCGGCTTCGATAGCGGTCTCATACACGCGCACGAATTCTCGCGGGTCGGAGTCGCCCTTGTACGCCTCGATGACGCTCGGGAACTTGAAGTTTTCAGGCCATGCCGCCTGCTGTAGGCCCGCGGAGAGCGGGGATTCCGGGTCTACGCGTCGCAATGGGACGCGACTAGACGTAGGGGCGTCGCGGCTATCCGCCCTCTCCGGAGCGGGTTCGGATGCCACCGCCGGGGGGCGTGTTGGCTCCGAGCCTCTTGCATGTCTCGCACAGCTCCGCGGAGGTCTGTTAGCTCCCGCGGAAACGCGCTGAGGGCCGCCAGCAGGGTAGTCTCCACCGCGGACGTGGCTGGGGCCGTCGGTGCACTTGGCGGTACGACCGGCACGGCGGTGACTACGGCCTGCGCGCCCAGGCTGCCCGCCATGTTGTCCTGGGGGACCCTGAAGCCGGTGACGAGGTCCGCGTCGCCGCTAGGACCATTCGCCGCTTCTGCGCCGGGTGGGAAAACGGATGCGCCTGCGTTGCCATCGCCGGGGTTGGTCGTCGGGGCGGTGTTGGCGGGGTCTGGTGTTGTGTCGCTAGTTGGGTTGGGCGTTGCGGCGGTGGCGGGGTTGGGCGTCGCGTCGTGAACGCCGGTGTTCACGGTCGTCACACCTGCACCACCGCCCGTACCTGCAGCTGCTAAAGCCGAAGCCCTAGTGCTGACGCGAGACTTCGCCGCTTCCGCCTTCTTCTTCGCTGCCGTCGGTGAAGCTTTCTTTGGTGCCATCCTCCTTCAGACCTGGAGACTTGCTCTTGTCCTCCCCACGGACGGCGCCAACTGTTGTGGTTAGAGACCAAACAGAGAGTGTGTGGTAGTGGAGAGTTAGGTGAGTGAATGGCTCGGGTTCCCTCCCCATGGCTTGTGCTGTATATATACATCGATATGGGGGGTGCTTTTACACTAATGCCCTTACATCTGAGTACTCCCCTCAGGGGTATTCATGTCATTATACATGCACCATTTTGGGTCTTACATTCCTCTAACAGGCCTGCTGGGCTTAGGTGGGGGCCACCCCTACAACACCGCCCCCTTGGTAGGGTTTCCCCTTGCCCGTTTTACATGTGGTGGCGGCGGCAGCAGTAGCTCGAGCTGTCAGCTCCGGCGGGCGCACGTGAGGCGGCGCATGGCGGCGGCCGGGGCGGAAGCTAAAGCGACGCACGCGGCACGGGGCCAAGCGGCGGCAGCTCCAGGCACGGGAGGCCGCTCGGGCGAGGCCATGCGGGGCTGGCGAGGTGGGGCCATGCTGCGAGTCGGCGCAAGGCGGCGGCCGGTGGGCCGGTCGGTGCCCACACGCGGGAAGGAACCAAGGCGGAGCGGCTACAGGCCGTCGGCCGGATGGTGCGGCTGCGGGCCGGGGCTGCGCACGGCGGGGCTGGTTGCAAGCCGGAGCAAGCGGAGGTGGCCGGGCGCGACCCGGCTGCGGCAAGCGGCGGCGGCTTTGGGCCGGTGGCCGGGTGGCGCGCGCATGCGGGCGCGTGCGGGGTCGCGTGCGGGCGGCAAGCGAGGAAACTGAGGCGCGGCGGCTTCAGGCCGGGTGCGGGGGTTGCAGGCCGACGGGTGGGCGGCCGGCTTCGGGCCAGGGCCGAGGAGTCGGTCTGCGACGCCCATACGACAGTTCGGCCGGCGAGTGCAGGCCGGAGGTAGTCTCGCATGCAGCAGCCATGCAGGGCCGTCCGTGCCAAAATTTCTCCTTTTTTCATGCAATGTCTGTGCAGAAATTGATGCAATACAGATGGGTGCAGAGGCCGTGCAGAGCCTTCATGCAAAATCATGCAAAAGATTTTTTTTTCGTTTCTAATCTACAGTGCAATCAACATCTACCCTGTTTCGCAATCTACCGATTGACATTGTTCCGGCGACTTCAGGTCTGCTCGCGGTAGATTAGGGTGGATTTGCACCGTAGAGATTCAATCTAGAACGTGAAAATACGAATTCAAAGTGATCTAGAAAATTCAATCTGTGCTTCGATAATTATCTTCGTTCACCGGAGCGAAGTCGTGCTGATAACGTGTTGAGGAACCGTCACTGGCAACCGGTCCGATCGATTCCTCTGCTTAGAACAAGAACGAATCAATCACAGAAGAATAGATTGAACACAGAGAGGTAAAGAGAACTCTTGGTCTTTCTTTATTGCTTTCAATTGCATCAAGTGTACATAATGAGTTGGTATAGCTTTCTATTTATAGTCTACGGTGGGGTGCCCATATTGGGCCAGGACTCCTGGTCCTGGGCCCAGGTTTCTCAACAGTCTCTAGCTCTCTCTCTCTCTCTGGCTGCACGCGCGCATGCATGCAAGCATTCCAATTCCAAGAGAAAAGCGAACGCTCCCCTAACCTAACCGTCCGCTTCGACCTCCCACTACGCACTCGATCTGCATGGCATACGATCGAATCCATCAAAGTTCAAGCAGCCAAAGCCTCGCCTCTCTCCCATCACATCGACCACATCCTTTAATTCCTTGTCATCAATTCCCCGTTCGATTCAATTCAGAGGCCACGATCCACCGACCCCGTGCAAACATTGCATGCCCATGTTGTGGCCGCACAGGCACCTTTCGCTTAGCTCGCGCGCTATAAAAGTCACCACCCCGCGCACACGCAGTCTCTCACACTACACTCATCCATCCATCCATAGCAACTCGATCGTAGCTCGAAACCCACTATCCAGAATTCGCATTACACACACCTTGTTCTTGCACAAGATTTTTGGTATAGATATATATAGCTAGTATACGTTCTTCATTTGCTAGCTAGTTCTTCAACAAGGAGATCAGGAGGTGGGTCGGCGCCGGACAGGAAGGAGATGATCGGGTGGGGAGACGTGTACAAGGTGGCGGCGGCGACGGTGCCGCTCTACTTCGCGCTGTTCCTGGGGTACGGGTCGGTGCGGTGGTGGCGCATCTTCACGCGGGAGCAGTGCGACGCCGTCAACAGCCTCGTCGCCTTCTTCGCGCTGCCCTTCTTCACCTTCGAGTTCACGCTGCACACCGACCCCTTCCAGGTCAACTACCGCGCCGTCGCCGCCGACGTCATCTCCAAGGCCGTCATCGTCGCCGTCATCGCCGCCTGGGCCAGGTTCCTTGGCAAGGGCGGCTGCGCCGTCAGCTGGTCCATCACCAACTTCTCGCTCTCCACGCTCACCAACTCGCTCGTCGTCGGCGTGCCCATGGCGCGGGCCATGTACGGCGAGTGGGCGCAGCAGCTCGTCGTCCAGCTCTCCGTCTTCCAGGCCATCGTCTGGCTCACGCTCCTGCTCTTCGTGCTCGAGGTCAGGAAGGCCGCCATCGGCATGTACGTCGACAGCGCATCCGACGACTCCGAGGGCACGCTGCCCGAGTCACCGGTCAAGGACGTCGAGGCCAACGGCAACGCGGCTGTGATCGCCGAGGAGGCAGGCGTCGTGGCGGAGAGCGGTGGCAAGCCGTCGCTGTGGGTGCTGGTGAAGGTGGTGGCGCGAAAGCTGGCGCGCAACCCCAACACCTACGCCAGCTTCGTCGGTATCACCTGGGCCTGCGTGGCAAACAGGTACGTAAAAACGTATACGTACACGTACGTACGTATGTATACATGCATGTATGTAAGCGTTTGCACAGTATTTTATTATTACTGTACATATGCATCTTTTATTTTGCGATCGTACATATGTATACTTCAATCGTAGCTGCACCAAGAGAAATACCTATATATCCTTAATAATATACTCCGATATGTTATATATGTACATACATATATACGGAGTAATACATAATCGTATGAAATCAATTCTGTGTGCGTCCAGTAATAAAACTAAGTGGATTATATTAGTCGTATAGAGCTAGAAGTACGTGTTTATCTGTACCAACATGCACGGTACAGATAAACACACACTTCTAGCTCTATACGTATGGTTGGAGATCGGTTATTCAGTTTGCCGGTTTGGATTTATAGTGATAACCAGGGGCGGACGCATAGTGTGAGCAGTGGGGGCCTTGGCCCCCACTCAATTTTGTTAATTACGTATACCTCCTGGATATAATCTATGTAGGCCCCCAGTCCACAACTCAGCAGGCCCCCAGTGGCCCAGTGCGGCAGCTGGCAAGACGGCAGGCCGGCAGTGCCTTCTTAGCTACGCGTAGCAGCATGCCCCCACTCAATTTTAGTCCTAGGTCCGCCCCTGGTGATAACATATGTGGTAGCAACTTAGCGTAGCTAGACGCATGGACATGTGTTCTGACGTGTAGCTCATCTGCACAGAAAAAAAAATCCAGTGGAGGATAACCTCCCGTGAGGTCCTCCTCATCCGCCGTTCATCTAAACTGACTAGTTATGTATCGTGCGTTGCAACAGAACTAATTAAATATATAAAGAATCATGCTATAGAAAAAAAAATTGTTTTGATTGGTTGAAAAGTGGAAAATGGAGAGAAGTTGAGAAAATAAAGCAGTTATAGGAGAATGGACGTACAACCATCAACTCTTTCTTTATAATCTAAGTTGATTTAAGTGAATAGACGGTGGAAGAGAAGGGTCTCCTAGAGAATTCCTTGCCTGTCTGCCCTGTATGCACGTTGCTCGATCTAATGCTAGCTCTCTGGCCGGCTGGCTGTAATTAATTTATTTCTCATTCCTTTTCTGCTCTCGAAATTAATGAGTTTTGCAATGTGCGATCTGACCAAATATTTCTGCCTCTGAAGGCTGCACATCGCGTTGCCCAGCGCCCTCGAGGGCTCGGTGCTCATCATGTCCAAGTCAGGCACAGGGATGGCCATGTTCAGCATGGGTGAGTACTCACTGATGCTACATTAGTTTTTTTTTTTTGGTGGTAAACTACAGTTGAAAGGAATGTTCAGTTCAGGAGGCTAGCTCCCAGAATCAAATACTGAAACAGGACACGTCTTGAAATTCTATACTATTAGTATTTATCGGATAACAAGGAACATTTACTTTAAACCGTTGAGCTATCGCCCAGTTATCTTCTTTCTATGAATGACTTGTTCCCCAGTCCCCACTGCATGTTTCAGTTCGTAACTAATACTCCAGCTAGTAATACAGACTGAGAAAAACTATAGCACCCTATACTATAGCATCCTATACCGTTCCAACGGAATGTTATTCACCATTGAATCAAACCTACCGTACGGATCTTAAAGCTGTCTTTCCAATCCACCATAACCTTATTCATTCCACCCCTAGTACTAACAAATCATTCCCTATCCCCTTCATCCTCCTCCCTCTCTCCACCTCTATAGAGGACAAAGGACACACGCCCATATGAGCTCCTCTCTCTCACCTCCATAGAGGACCAAGAGCACACATCACACGACCATACAAGCTCATTTCTCTCTCTACACCTCCATAGAGGGACAAGGGTGAGCAACATGTGGTTGTATGAATGTGTGAGGCCACGGTAGGGGTGCATCCCGCTAAGATCCTCGATGTCAGCATCCTCGTGTGTGCACCACCTAGGTGGCTCCCTATCGTCGGCGCTGTCCTCTCCCCTCCTTTTCCATCACCTCCCCTCCCCTCCTTTTCCATCACCTCCCCTCCCCCACCAATGACGCCCCTGTCCTCCTACGCCCTTGTCCTCCTCTGCCTGGGCGACGTTGCCCCTCCCCTTTCTCTTCCTCTCTCGTCGATGATGTCTTCCTCTCTCTTCTCATGCCAAAAATTGGAGATGGTGATGGGGCAGGGGCCACGGCATCACGACTTGGTAGGGCGTGATGTACGGCGAGCACATACAGTGAGACGTGCTGGTACGGGACACGAAGACGTGTTATGGGCTACAACTGCATAGCTCGACAGGGTGTGATGTGCAATGACCACGCACGTCTATGATGGCAAAAACACAAAACTCGTTGAAACTGGTTTAGAACTTTTTGAAACTTTTGGTTAAAACTTGTCGAAACCTGTTGAAACTTGGTGAAACCTCTTAAAATTTTTTGGCAGAATTTTGTTGAAAGCTATTGAAACTTAATGAAACCTCTTGAAACTCTTTGTCTGAAACTTATTGAAAGTTGAGTTCTAAAATCTGGAACTCATTAAAACTTCCTTGAAAGCTTCTAAAAACTTCAAGAAACGCACGGAACTCATTGAAACCTGAAACTTTTCAAATGCTTTTATGAAATTTTATAAAACATATCGCTATACCGTTGTCTAGTTGTCTCCATACATATTCCATTAGATAATTTCCTAAAAGAAATACAAAGAATTCTACATGAAAAAACATAATATAATCTTTTCAGAGGAACAGATTTCTATATATCTGTACATTGCATGCTGTGATCGACAGACAGAAAGAGAAAAGAAATTCTGGAGTCGTAGTTCCAGTTACGCGGCTAACTTTCGGAGCGTACGTCGTTTTCGGATGCAGGATTGTTCATGGCGCAGCAAGAAAAGATCATCGCGTGCGGGCCGAGCTTTGCGGCGCTGGGCCTCGTCCTGAAGTTCGCCCTCGGCCCCGCCGCCATGGCCGTCGGCTCCATCGCCGTCGGCCTCCGCGGCGACGTCCTCCGCGTCGCCATCATACAGGCACGTACCTTAATTTCATTCTATACATATACATGCATATCCCTTTCATCGGTTAACTTGCTCATATATTCGTGTACTTTACTTTTCTTAAGGTTGGAGTGCGTAATCCTAAAAGATTATTTACTTGGAGTGGCAAACATCTAATTATCCCTCAATTAGTTGTATACCCAGGCACTGTTTCCTAATGTCTGAAAATCACTCAGGCTCGTCTAGAATACAGGAGTTTTGTATGATCTTTGAAAATCGGCACAAGAAATTCCTGCATTCTAAACAGTGCAGAGTTAATAGTATATACGTAGTACAATTAATAAGGTTAGGAAGACAGCATTTCCGTTCAAATAATAAGGTAGCGGCATATGTAGAGGAGCAAGAAGATGGTGATCAGTTCGGCTGAAAAACTCGTGGCTTATGGCTGAAAACACTGTAGCTGACTGAAAAAAGCACTGTAGCTGACAGAGGCTTATTTAGCATAATTAAATTTAAAAAAATTTAAAAATAAAAAAATATGTTAACCCATTACATATAATACAAACAAATACGGGAAAAAAAGAACCGGAAAAACTCAACAAAAAGCCAAAAGTTCAGAAAAAGACGAAACTTATAAATAGTGAAAAATAAGCCAGAAGCCAGAAACCGAAGCTGACTTGATCAGAGCCGTATGACCGTTGAGATGTGATGATTGATAGTGGTTAGGCATAGACCTAGACTAGGAATCCCCAACTCAGCTGCTTAGCTAGTCATTAACCTCATGCTTTTGCTATGCTGCATTTAGTAATGCAACTTTTGCTGTTGGTTGCTACGTATAGTTGATGGTATGCTGATGTCAATCCATCTGCCTTTCGTAGGCATGCAACTTAATTATAATGTTTTACTACCACTTTACAACGAAGTCTCGAAAGTTTACTTTTGATAAAAATGTGTCTAGCTCCAAGATTCCAACTAAGCATTGCGTTACACGACTAATTTGTACATGCACACAACTCAGCCAGAGCTTTTCAATCCTTACTGCGCTCCTTTATTTTGGACATTTATATTAACCTAACTTTAAACAAACAAAAACAAATGGATCCACAAAGTCATCTACCATAATTGCATTTCACCGACATTAGATCGCATCCACAGCAAAATATTATCACAGGAGCCGCTCAAAGGTTTTGTTTAGGCATGACACGCATAGTGCAACAATGGAGAATAACTGAATAAGGTATACTTGGTACCGGTAGTCCACGAAATAAATGCATAGCTAGCTTAGGTATACGGCTAGCTAGCAATGTCTCGAGACAAAAAGAAAAGAAAGATACTTGAACAAATGGAGAATGAGAGGATCAAATGTGAAAACTACACATTCCATTGCTATTCCTACGCGAGATTTGAGTCCTAGTTTGTCAGCACTGCACAGCACCACTAACTTGACCCACTTGGGGCTTTAAGGCCAATGCTGCCTGCGGAGCCACAAACATGAACCCTATTGCTTAAAACTAAGCATGACCAAAGGCGCAATAGCAGATTAATTAATCGCAACGTTACGTAGTCGGTGTGCAAGTGCGCATTCCAAACAATAGTTGTGAATTTGCAATCAGCATTAGCATAATCATCTTGATCATCCTGATCTTGTTTAAGGGCGTTCAAATCATGCACAAACGGAGGTCAGACATT
Organism: Dendrocalamus latiflorus; assembly: GCA_017311315.1. Classification (NCBI taxonomy): domain Eukaryota; kingdom Viridiplantae; phylum Streptophyta; class Magnoliopsida; order Poales; family Poaceae; genus Dendrocalamus; species Dendrocalamus latiflorus. The sequence goes on from CM029663.1 coordinate 4,911,278, forward strand.
AAACCATGCATGCATGAACTGATGAACCCTATCGAAGAACATGGAACACGAACCGGTATTGTTGTTGTTGTCCGGAAATTTTCAACATCGCTTTAGGGTAGTGTCTTACCCATGGAGGTGGATTGGCCTTCAATGGGGCGGTGCAGCTTCTCTTTTCATACCAACAAGAGTGCGTCCCAATTGCTCTGCCACATTTTGACCCCTGCCAAAGGTATGAGAGAAGATCACTGAAATCGCTCTGGAATTAAAAGTGTGCTTAAAGTAACGAAATTTTTGTTCAAATAAAGTGCAGCATGGGCACAGCACCTATCTGGCGGATCTGTTTTTGGCATGTTCTAGAGCCTGTCCCCACATGATTGTAGTCATCCGCTAAACAAAAGGCATGTCAAAATCAGTAAGTCATTGGCGACCACTCATCAGATGCTTATGGCACAAGGATGAATCAAGCTAAATTGCTAGTTAAACACCAGCACCCATATGGTAATATGAAAAATTCGACAACATAATCATGTTCAAGGTTTTAAAAGCCAGTAGTTGCTATTGTGGAGTTGGCACTCAGAAGATGCACCAGGGCAGTCCTATTCATCATGTCAGCTAATGCGCATTTCACTGGAGATGCATTAGCCTCATCTGAGTCAACAGTACTGGGTCTGCTTTCTCGGAGGAAGCAAACTAATTTGATTTGTATCACAATTAAATAATTAAAAAATAATAATTTGGCCTCTTTTCTGCCTGGCTGATATCCCTGTCATCCCTTCACAATACCCACATGTTGCCACTTCCATCCCTATATGTAACATATCCAAAGATGTGAAAGTGGCAACAGTTTTGTTTTGGGGCAACATGCTGCGCTTCTGAATATTAAGGTAAACCTGTTTCAACTTACCAAACTGAAGGTAACGAGGGGAATGTTACATTGAAAGTGGTACTTGGAACAAATGCGAACTCAATTCTGGTCTCCAAGAATTGGTGGTCTAAAAGGAGGGGGAAATTGATCTCCACCCAGATAGTGGGCTCCAGATGATGGGAAGGTTATCATCTGGTAGGTGATGCTCAGGTTGCATAGATCTGATCTCCGAAATCAAACATATGTTTTTCTCTATATTACAACGCTTACTAAGCTCTTAAGATTAAAATGAGTGTGTAAAAATCTATTGTTTCCTTTTCTTTTTGAAAACAAGATTTTCATGTATACATTATTTTTAGAAACATAATTTATACATTATTATTCTGTTTTCATTGTCTCTGCCTGAAATGAGGAACCTGTGGCCTGGCTAACCTTTGTTTGAACATTCTGCAGGCTGCGCTACCTCAATCCATCACGTCATTCATATTTGCAAAAGAATATGGGTTGCATGCCGATGTTCTTAGTACTGCGTAAGTATTTTGAACTGACTACAAATGAAGGCAAATGTTTCTGCAGACAGCAAATTCCTAGTCTTTACACCATTTTGCGGCTTAATTTTGCAGGGTGATTTTTGGGATGCTGGTCTCCTTGCCATTGCTAGTTGGATTTTATATAGTCTTAGAGCTAATTAGGTAGACGCAGAGCCTTCGATACATCAGGAAAATATAGTTTTCCCTTGAGGCTGCCCAAAGACAGATGCTGACAACAAATGTTATGATATATCTGCTACATACATCCCTCATTGCATAAAACTGCAGTGGGAATTATCGAGTGTTATGGAATACTTTCAACACATATTATGTAACAATTACTTATTCTGTTATTCAAAAGAATGTGTTGCAAGAATACTTGGTTTTGAGTCTGATCTCCCTGAGCCAGTCACTTCAGCAGTAAGCAGTAAAAGTCGATATTTATCAAGGATAGTATCAAGAAGTCATTTGCTCCTTAGAAAATGTATGAGGGGTGAAAATGTGAAACAAAATAAGAAAGTAAAGTGTCAACAGTATTAACCTCAGTATACGTTTGATTATATTGCCTAGCTCTTCACCACGATCCTCCTGCACATGGTGCCCTGCCTGCATGATAAGTCATGATACCAGAAAATTGAAATTAATATCATGCAAAGTGAAGAAAATGGAAGGGGAAAATAGACATAGCATTAGTTGCTCATGTCTGCATATACCTACACTACTCAAACAAACCTATCACCAATACAAGCAAACATGAAAATAATTTGAGCTTGTAGTAGGTCTATTTTGTGTCATTTGCATTACCATTTTCACTCTTTTTAAGCCGACTGGTTTTTAATATTCAGAGAGTACAGAAACAAACCATTGGCAGCTCTACAAAATTGTGGTTTACGCCCCCACAAAAATCTTCCACCCCATCATAGTTGAGCCAACGATCTCTCAAGCCCCAACATATTGTTGTCTGTGTATTCCATGAATCACTCGCTAATACACTCCTCATGGATTCAATGTAAACCTGTACTAAAACATCCAATTTAGAACATATAAATTCAACAAAGCAACAGCAAGGTGATAGATGAGCAAACTACCTTAAGGTCCTTGCCCATAGCTCTGCTTATTGCGTTCAGTGCAAAACCAGAAGAACCAGAGACAAGGTATGGTCTTCTATATACCATAGCATCTTCCTCCTTCATCATGTATGGGCCACTACTAGTCAAGGCCTTATCACTAGCTCTGAGAGGATCCTAAAAGAGTTCAAACAAAGGAATTTACATTTCAAATCACAAACCAAAGCAGTTATATAGGGTCTAAGTTCATTTGACATCATGTCTGCTAACCTGGGAAAATATCTCACCCAACAAGAAGTTGCTGAAACATGCAAGGGTGGACGGAAGCTTCGCATGTTTATCAGTTATCTAAAATAAATAAGAGATATTCTGTGATCAGTCTGTGACTCTTAAAATATAACGAAGCTTTAAAATGCAGAAATATGTGTCTCATCAAAATGTCTCTGCAAAATCTATATGCTAATGAAAAAACTCACCGGTGGATTAACTAGTATAAGATGGTTCAACTTGTCTTGATGTTCATTAGCATATTTGACTACAATTGGAGCGAAGTAGCCCTGCAAATTTTACATTCTCGTATAAAAAAGATCCACAGAGATACATAAATATACACCCACATGATGAGAAGCACCTGAACAACAATGGAGAGCTTATCAGGAGTGACAACATTGATCAGCGATTCCAGGGACGAAGTATATTCTGGAACATGGGAGTTCACATTACTATGTAGTTTAATACACATATTTGGAAGAAAACGAATACTATGTAGATCATTTCACCATCAAGTGTATAGTCAAAACCATATTTCGGTTGAGGCTTGTCAGAGAATCCAAACCCTGCAGATACAAAGTTTTTTGTTTTCGAGTTAGATGAATATTTATTTGTCCCCAACTCCCAGGGACAGAACAGCAACTAAACAGAACGGGTCTAGTTGTTTAGTAGACTATAAAACTGTTGCAGGGTTTTTTTTTAAAAAAAAGGTAGAATATTTGGGTGGCAAGCTAAATCAAATTCTGGCTCTTATGTTCTAGAGTTTTGATGTCAAAAGAAGATGATCATTGGTACTAGTGATGGCTTTCTACGTTGGTCTGTATACTCTTCAAGGATGTATTTTTTGCCAATATATGCATGATTTTTCTTTCCTCTGCCAACGCATTTCATTATTTTACATCTATCAAGCACCAAAGGATGTGTATAACTCACCAAGCCAATCAAAAGCAATGGCATGATATTTGTCTGATAGTACAGGTAGCACATTTCGATAAGAGTACGCCTGTAACCACGAAAGTCTCAGTTCAGTCATTGTCTGTGTTAGAGTTCTTCTATTACAGTGCAAGAAAAATGGAAGCAAACAACCAGCTAAAACCTGACCTGAGATGGAAAGCCATGGATTAAAAGAACAGAAGGATTAGAAGAGCTCCCTGCCTCCACATAGAACCACCTGAGCCACAATGAAAAAGTACACACAAGAGCTATGATCTTCTTTGCTGTAATTAACATCTCCTAAAGGAGACCTATGTCTTAAAAGTGTAAGACCAAATTCTGTACACTTTTGTACTTTACACCCTGCTAACCACTTATATAGCTCTGTTCACCTGAAAACATCATCTGAAGATTGCGATCCCGATCCCATTGTGAGCCCGAAGATGGGATCTTTTGCCTTCCCTTTGTTCCCGTATACTGGATGAGCTTTTACCTGCAATGAGTATAATCAAATTTTCAACTAGCATGTAATGCAACTAAATTTGCACCACACTAACAAAATCACATATCGGCGTAATCTTACACTCATTGCCATCGCCAGCTCAGATTACAATAGTCAGATAACTGATAAAGTCAAAAGTTCATGGCACATTCGCACGGTGTGAAATTACCAAGCCAAAGGCGCAAACATCTAACAAGTTTCTCAAACTCCGACTTATGAAATTCCATATCGATGGTGCACATTGATCAGCGCAAACCAACACATCAGAACAAAGAGCGAATGAGTGATCGCATCGTACCATTCTCCCCTGAGCAAACCACTCGTCCGACTTACTCGGGCCATCAGCAAACTTCCCTGCACCAAGCCACAACAACAACAAGAATCAGTTACCAAACATCAGAACCGACAGGAACCCATTTATACTCCAAATTTAGGAAAGCCCAAAACTTCGCACCCTCCGATTCCCCAAGGCCCAAACAAACCATAACTCACCCCCACTGAACGAGAAGCCGTCTCCGATGGATTCAGGCGCATCGATCAAGTAGTAATCCTACAGAAAAAACACCAAATCAGACCGAAATCCAACTCACAAATCGCAAATGTGGGCGTGGGCGTGGGCGTGCGAGACCTCGTCGTCGGGGCGCGCGGGGCGGCGCCAAGAGGGGAGGAGCTTCCGGGGGCGGAGGCGGCGGGGGAGGGCGGCGTGGAATCGCGGTGCAGCGAGCGGCGGCGCCATGGGAGGTTGCGGATTGCCATGGGGGATCAGGTTCTACTGGGGTTTTGGAGGGAGGAAGGGAACAGGGGATAGGGTTTGGTTGGCTGGTGCTCCTCCTTCCACAGTTCTAACCGCCGTGATCCGGACACTACGAATTTATATGGGTTCCACTTGTCAGTGACTCCCGTCGACTGCACACCATTTCCTTCCCCGCCAATTCTCATGTTCTCTACTCGATTGATAAATCTGCTTACTTTTAACTAAAATAATTGGCGCATTTGAAGATGTGGCGAAACTTTCCATCTTTTCACCTTTTTCGAGTTATATATGTGCTGAAGGATATAATTTTCTTCTTTTTTCAAACTAGGAAAGAATTTTCTATGTTTAACTTCTTCCCTTGATTCACTTTTCTGAGATAATTGAGGATCGATGCTGCAGCCAAATCCCAGCCATGTACAAGTTTCAAGTGTCTATAGCACATCTGAGTGATTTTTGAGCTAAAATCAGTCATTTTTGTCATATATATAATATTTTTTGTCTATATTTATAATATTTTTTACTCATGTATACAACATTTCAACATGTGTACAATATTTTTTTCGATAACTATAATATTTTTCACTAAAAAAATGTTATAGACATATTGAAATGTTATAAACATGAGTGAAAAATATTGTAAATATAAACAAAAAAAATGTTGCATATCTCTACTATTATATAAAGAGGAGGTGGTGGTCGTTGGTGTGTTCTCCTCTCCCCTCTCTACAACCATCCGATTTGATTTGGACTATTCGCCTCTCTTCTCCTCTCTCTCTCTCTCTCGATACAATCGCCCACCCCCTCCACTTTCCTCATCTCCTCACGCATTCTGGCCATCATTCTCTCTCTGTCACTTGCTCTCTAATGTTTAATGTGTGAAGTTGACTAGGTAGTAAGTTCCGTCTCATCATTTTTATGACTCTGTTGTAACACAAGGATCTCTAACTAGTATAACAAAATAAATGACTGATTTTGGCTTGAAAAACAGAACGGTTTTGGCATTTCCGTACAAGTAAACCTACATGTCAAAACTTGATTGATCGACCTCTTTACGAAAAATATAATAATGACATCATCTTTGATTCTATCTTGTTTATCTAGAAATATGTACATCAGCATTATGAAGCGTTGAGCTCTCTAGACCTGTAGATGTGTTGTATCTATCGTCTAAGCAAGGTCAATGCAGCAGCTACTGACTACTGTACTTCATCCGCCGCCGGCGACGAGTCGGTCAGCCGGTGGTCGCAGGCTGCGGGTAAGGATCAGTCCAGCACTCGTCCTCCGCCACCGCCTCCTTCCACCTCCTGTTGAAAATCTGCAGCTCCGTGTAGGACCGCCGCCTCACCGCGTACCGGTCTGCCGCCGACGACCCCGACGACGACGGCACCTTGTTGCCGTCGCCGAGCGTGGGGATGCCCCGGTGGAGGACGTACTCGCTGTCGACGACGCCGACGTTGAACCTCCGGTCGCCCTGCGCGCAGTAGCCGAGCTTGTAGTCGAGCCCCCACGCGTAGATGAGGTCGTTCTGGATCATGTGCCACGAGCAGCGCCACGCCGCGCGGGAGAACACCGGAACCATCATCTCCACCCACCTGCACAAACAACTGCGAGTTTCAGAAACTTGGCAGTACAGAATCACAAACAAAAGCGACCAAAACCGTGTGAAATGCCATGGCCATGCATCTTTGTAACTCTTCTGTTGCAAAGAAAACGCATTACACGCGCAGCTTCTCCTGCGTATTCTCGAGAGAGAAAAAAATGCATCTTTGTATTGTAATTAGTAATTACCCTGTGCAGGGAGGGCCCGTGCTGTTCCCGTAGCACCTTCCTTTTCCATTCGTCTTGTAGAATCGTCTGGTTCAGAGACATGGTCAGTCTCAGTCGTAGTTCGTTCATAATGACATGACATCTGTTCTGAAGAACGAATTAAATTGATAGTTTTTAGCTACCTGTGAACTGCTCCTCTTCGCGCGCGGGCCGTGAGGCGATGGTGAATCTGAGACCTATGATCAAGCGCGGGCTGCGATATCTCGAGCCCTTCCTTCTTCACGATCTTGATGTACCTGAGGGGATCGAAGCTGTCCACCTCAATGTCCTCGTCCCAGAGGAAGATGTAGTCGTACTCCGCGACCAGGTCGGGGTGCAAGAACCTCTTGCCGAACCACCATTTCGTCTGATCAATCACGGAGACGTGTATCGCCCGGTCAGACCACCTCAGGTCCCTCCACTGATCGACCACCCCATCGTAGTGGAACAGCATCACAGTGAAGTTGGCTGCAGGAAACTGTCATGTTGTGAAGACAGACAAAAACAGTCAGTCAGACACAAAAATATATCGTGCTACCTGAAGAAGCAAGAATGAACAGCTGAGAGCAGATGTAGCAGGGAACAGTTGGATCATGGTACCTTGGAGACAAGTTTGTCGACAACCAACTTCTGCTTTATTCCGACGGGGATCGCCAGGAGGCTTTTCGACGGCCTGCCGTCCTCTTCCCGTTCAGGATTGCCCCCCAGTGACTCCATTTCGAAGTTGGACTTCTGTTGCACGATGCCTCTTGGCAGCGGTTCGCTGCCTAAAGGCCTGCATTGAATCTGCAAAGTTTGCAGCACAGCAACCGTTCAGTAACTGCTCTTGTACGAATCTGAGGTCCTGGACCGTCTATTTCTTACGAACAATAGAAATAAATATGTTGCATTTTGTAATTCGAATGATTCAACTACAAATGTGTCGTATTTTGTAATCTGAATTTGATCAGGTTCAACCTTTTGAAAAATCCGATCAAATTTTGTTCAAAAATATAATCCAACCAGTATGACTGGTTAATAACGTGAACTGATCGGAGGTTATAATTTAGATCATCTTCATATTCATGATGGACTCTGCTCCAATTTGTACCAGACGTGGTGTCCAAAGGTGTTTGCGATGACTGGAGTTAGACGTGTCTATTTAAGGCGTTTCTAACTACAGCTCTTCACTATTATCTTTTGAAACTCTATTTCGTCTATGAGTGAGGTGTTGTTCTTGTTTTCGAGCATGTTACTATTTCAGTTTTTAAGTAGATATTTGTTTTCATTACCAACTAAGACATTGTTCCTTTCTTATTTGGGACTTTTGTTTCCAAGACTATTTATAGCCCTCGTAAGCCTCATGATAGATAGCATGTATAACATAAATTATCTACACATGTAATATTCCAAGTGTGTTATGTAACTTCTCTATATAGTGATTTCGCTGATTGTGCTTCTATAGTTTTTTCTCGTAATGGTTTTCTATGTTAAATCTTTGTTTCGTATTATTGATTGTTCTGCTGCTCTAGTTGATTTCATAATAAAATGGATGATGTATTTGGGCAAGTTTTGCAGGTGTCTAACCTCACAGACGTTGCTGGGTTCTTCCGTTGGCGTTGACTCGACGACGCGTAGATCACTCGTCGGAGGCCTGGTATCCTCAATTGCAAACTCTTCTCTCGAATGCAACTGGAGTTTTGACGAATTCTGCAAAAATAATTGAGCATGTGTGAGCTTTCAGAATTCAGAGTCTGTCTACACACTACCGTAAACATCAAGAACACATGTTTAGCTATTAGTACACACCTCCTTATGATAAAGCGTAACGATTGCACCGGCAATGAATATTAGTAGGAAAAAGATGGGCGCCACCGGTAGCGCGATGCTGAAGAACCGCTTCTGCGACGAATCACTGGATGCTGGACCCTGCGGTGAGCCGTCAGAAAGAACAACGAGTGAGCACATCATACATGTCTTGCAATTGCATTGAGTCAAGAATCAGGAAGGCCACAGCCAGAAAGCAGTATCTAAATCGATTGCATTGCTCAAATTGGCCTTGATCGGAAAGCAAGAGCTTCACAGAGAGGAAATCAAGAATGGGAGAAAGGCAGAGGCGTATTCCCTGAAAACCCAAGCGAGGAAGGTAAAGCTATGCTAAAACTCACTCTGAAATCTACTGCAAGTGTGACCTCGAAGCAAAGAAACGTTCACTAGGGTTAAAAACTCAGCAACCCAAACCTGCAGCTCAAGCTCTACGACAACTCCCCCCCCCCCCCCCCCCCTCCCCAAAAAAAAGAAGCAAACGCATGCGCACGTGAGCACAGAAATCAATTTTAAGGGAGAATTATGCTGTTCAAATCAGATTAACACAGGCTTCGCCTACTAAAAACAGATTTTCATGCAAAGTACCAGGGCTAAGCAAATGTTCGGTTGATAATTATTGAATGAAAGCAGGAAAGTAATTTCTGATGCATTAAACTAGAATCCTACAAGCAGCGCCTATCAGAACTAAATCAACGGAGAAAACAAATGAAAAATTGCAAGAATTCAGGAGAGGAAAGTGAAATTCCATCGAAGAAAGTTGATAAAAACCCGATGTTTTCTTATGAGAACTACAAAAATCCAGTCTTTGAACGCAATTAAGAGACTTCGATCGCCAAATCAACGATACAATATAAGCAGAACTAACCTGTCGCAGAAGACTTCTAATCCCGAAAAAAACAATTCACAAATGGATACTTACAAGAAAATTAACATCAAAAACCATCAGAAACTCATCAAGCTTGGAGGAATCCAATTTCTGGACTACTGTAAACTGAAGAAAACGAACAAGTAAGCGCAAACAGCAGACCAGCGTAAATTCAGGGGAAGAACGTTACGTATTTCTTCTAAAAAGAATACCCCAAACCTTAATTTTTTTAACAAAACTCTATCCAAGTAGCCTCCAGTCACCGAAAAGGATAACCTAAAATTCTGAAGAAACACGGTGGAAAACGATGGCGAAAAAACAGAGGAGATCAAGAAAGCGCCTACCATGGAGAAGCGATCACGAATTCTTCGAGAAGTTACAACTGTTGTTGATAACCATTGATGGGCTGGAGTATGAAGTCCGAAACGAAGAGCAATCGGAATTTGTGATGCGAGGAGGAATTCGGAATTGGAGACGAAGAGGAGTTGGGAGGTGACTAATGGAGGGATATTTCACTTGTTTCCTTCCTGGCTTTCGGAGTTTTGGTTTCGTTTCATGCTTGTACTGCATTTTTTTGAATACACCCCTGAAAAGTCTATTATTTGAAGTAAGGCCCCACTTGTGTCTAGTAAAATGACTCCGGTGGGTTCGTGGCACGGTTTAAGGTTTTAATGTTTACAAATTATTAGCTATGCATTTATCAGGCTATTTTATTAAAATTAGAATGTAAAAGCGCTCCGTCAAAATTAGCTGTCACATTCTAGTGCCTGCCTTTCTACATACTTCACCTATTATATTGCGCATTCTTTCTGGCCGTTGGATCACTAATCTTATGGTTATAAATCTAGATAATAGTTAGGAAGAAAACATCCGGGTGATGTTTATCAACACCCTTATAAAACACGACAAAATAGAAAAGTGCATAAGTGCACAATAGTGCCCATAAATTGTGGTAAAAGGTAAGGGGTCGTCCTGAAAGATGCAGGAATATTATTCGTGGAAGTCAAAAAAAGATGACTACGTTCTACAGGGAGGATTCGTACCTCTTCTGTTTCCCCCCACCAGCTTACACAAACTGCTCATCAAATCCTCTTTTAACGGTAAGAGCAAGTCCAATAATAGAGCCAAGTGTTTGGCTATAAGTCAAGTTATAAGAGCCAAGTTATACAATAATTTGTCTTCTATTTGTTTACAAAAGATTTTTATTATTATGTGGTACTATGTCTCACATTCTCTTTCCTATTCCTCCTCCATATTAGCAAAAATGCTGACTAGCTTGGCTATAAGACCATTATTGTACTTGCTCTAAAGAAACGCTTAAACAAAGCAAATTAAAACGAAACAAGAAATCAGGGGCTGGCAGTTAATTTTCTTCACGGTTTTTCCAGGGAAAAATGGCAAATATCTTCGCCTTGTTCTTACTATCTTTAAATTCAGATTTGGTTCCATTAATTTCCTAAACGTAAGATAGGAAATTAAATGATATTTGGCCAAAAGAAAAGGAAGAGATTTATAGGGTGTTTTGTTAACTTTTGTTGATGACTTTTAGCTATGTCCTTTGACTTTTGGCTAAAAATAAATAGTAGTAGCTAAAAGAAGTGATTTTTAGAAGAAAAAGGTGAGCGGTGCAAAAAATGAGGAAGAGATGCATGTGTGTAATGGTAGCGAGAGGAGTAGGATGGGTGATATACCTGTGACCCCCTACTTTATCCTAAGAGCTAGCAAGACGACTAAAAAAGCTATTTTTAGAAATTAGATATTCATATTAATTTAACTTTAATTTTTTAAGCAAAAGCTAAAATCAGAACTCATTCGTCTAAGGTGCCACTCAGTTGGGCTGAAATAAACTGACTTATGGCTGAAATTGTACTGTGATTGGCTGAAATTACACTGTAACTGATGGTGACTTATTTGACATAACTAAATTTAAAAAAATAAAAATAAAAAACAGATTATCCTATTAAAACGAATAAGAGAAAAAATAACTGGCAAAAAACTTAAAAAGGTCAAAAGAACTAAAAAAATGAAATTTAGACAAAAAAATAAGTCAGAAGAAAGAAGCCGAAATGAGCGGGGGCATAGGAAGTGACTACCACGACGAGAAGTTGATGTGTCAGTGGGAGGGTGGGCCCACAGTCTGACATGTGGAGAGGATTGTCCGAGGAAGGAGGGGATTGAGGTGAACCCCACGAGGGGCTTTCAAGGTGTGGGCCCTCATCCTCCACCATATCACACAGCTTGCAGAAAATCCTGACTGTATCCTACCATGCTGAGGATCTTCTGCGGCCTATGCTCTTTGCTCTACAGGCATGTGTAGCGTCAAGGGAAACCCCTCATCAGAAATTTAAATTCAAACATTTCTGAACTGGACTGGATTCGAGTTTGGTCATACACTCCAGGAAAATATATATTCTGAATATTACACATAACAGGATACTGTAGAAATTGAATCTCTACTATGCATTCGCATTGACAAACAGGCATTAGTCTTACCTATGAATGTAATTAAACCAGATCTATCTGTTGATGGAAGTTCATAAAAGTGTAAAAAAATCGCAATAGTTTATTCATGCACAGGGTCTTGCCTTATAGCAAACAGTAGAGCCTCATCATAGCAGTAGACAATAAGAATGTCCCAAAGGTATCCAAAAGGTATCGTCCATTCACTCGAGCATAAAGTTGTGATCTTTTCAAGTTGTAGCCAGAATAACTAGAAAGAAATGCACATTCTATTGGATTAGAAAGCTATCTCCACCAATGAGATGAGGTCACTAAAAAAATAAGCCTATGCTTGGTTAGGCTGAAAAATAGTGGTTTGTGGCTGAAATTGCACTGTAGCTGGCTGAAATTATACTGTAGTTAAAGGTGGCTTATCTGGCGTAATTAAATTTAAAAAAATTTAAAAATAGAAAAAAATATGGTAGTTCATCACGGACAACGCAAACGAATACGGAAAAAAAGAACGGGAAAAAGCTCAAAAAAACCAAAAGTTTAAAAAAAGATGAAATTTATGAATAGTAAAAAATAAGCTAGAATCTTAAGCTGAAATGAATGAGGCGTAAGGATATGTCCGATGCCTCTCAAAAAAAAAAGAAGAAAGTAGATAGTTAAGGATGTGTGGCAAACGTGCCATTACATCCGCCAACCAAAACGTATTCACATCGTCATCAAGCATCAGAAAACAGCCGCACGGTTCCACATCTCTCAGCCATCATCTTCCTTGCATTTGTTTCTTTTTTTTGTTTGTTTTCATAAATCTAGTATATGCTGCAATATTTCTTATGTCTTCGCTGCTTATAGAGAAATTAAACCAATGTCGCCATCAAGAAAATCAATCAGGAACCCTAATCAAACTCTGATACGAGACAAAAGCCGGAAAATATTCAGAGGGAAAAAACAATTTTACTAGTTCTGACCCTACAATCGTTTTGATGGTGTCACACTCATACAGTGACTATACTAACAAAAATAAAAGATTCTCGCAAGTATGGCCATGAAAACCTTACAGATCAATTATTTGGATTGACAAAAAAGAAAGGGGCAAACGCGTTTTTACCCCTGTTTTGTATCGAAATTGTTATTTTACCCCTATTTTTTTAACTTTGTGAATTTACCCTTTTGATTTCAAAACGAAGCACCTGTTTGCCCCTACTCCGTCATCCTCTCATAACGGTGTTACATTTTGTTCAAAAGGACAGAAATGCCCATGTGATTTTGCCCCTGTTTCTTATTCTTATTTGTGATTTTACCCCTGATTTGGAATTAGACTTTTTATTGTATGTTGACACAATTGATTAAATTTGGTTACATATCTTTTGCACAACTTGCAGTTCATTCAGCTCAGAATTAATATTCAAAAAATTTCAAAATTTTGGTAGCACCTTTGCTGTATTTTGCTAGCATCATGATTACAGGGGATAGCACATATAAAACACATGAGAAAAAAATCATGGAGAACATCAAAGTCTCCCATACAGCATATCATCATGTCACAAAAGCAACTGCAACATGTCAACATGTCCCATATAGCATGTCAATATGTCCACAAAAGCTACAGGTCTACAGCATATCAGCATGTCCACAAAAAGCAACTGCACCATGTCAACATGTCCACAAAAGAAACAACATGTGCACAAAAGCTACAAGCATCTCATTCAAGGACCACCTAGAGACCTAACAAACTAGCTAGCCTTCCTCCTGTTCGCCCTCCTCTTCCCCGCCCTCTGCAAACCATTGAACAGGTTAGTTAGTAGTGATTACATCATCAAATAAGTACACCAATAGAACCGTGACTTACATTGGGTCACTGCTGTCCTCTACTGATTCTCTTCCTCTTCCCCTCCCCCTTCCTCTTCCCCTTCCCCTCCCAGTAGCACTTGCACTAAAAAGAGAGGAAACATGATTTCAAAATTTGCTATGATCAAACTATGGCATAAGTAGAAGTGAGCACCAATAGAACCATGACTTACATTGGGTCACTGCTGCCCTCTCCTGATTCTCTTCCTCTTCCCCTTCCCCTTCCCCTTCCTCTTCCCCTTCCCCTCCCAGTAGCACTTGTACTAAAAAGAGAGGAAACATGACTTCAAAATTTGCTATGATCAGACTATAGCATAAGTAGAAGTGAGCACCAATAGAACCATGACTTACATTGGGTCACTGCTGCCCTCTCCTGATTCTCTTCCTCTTCCCCTTCCCCTTCCCCTTCCCCTTCCTCTTCCCATTCCCCTCCCAGTAGCACTTGCACTAAAAAAAGAAAAAAACATGAAGCAAAAATTAGCAATGGCTATAGATCCAGAAATAAATAGTATACCATGAATTACTTTGGGTTGCTGTCCTCCTGTGATCCATGTTGTGAAGAAATGCGCCTTTTCTTTTGACTAGCAGTGAGACCTCCTTGGCAAGTCTTGGCTAAATGCCCTGGTTCATGGCACTCAGTACATAATCTTCTTTTCTTGCTACTGCTAACCTCATCATATGCCTTGAACCTAGACTTTCTAGGTCTCCCAGGTTTCCTTCTCAATTTAGGCTTATGGAGTTTGTAGCCCATGTCAACACGCTGCCAAAGGTCTTTGGATGTCATTGGAATGAAAGTACATGCATATGCCTTTCTCAACCTTTCAACAGAGAAGTATTCATGGACAAACTCATCCATTTGAACCTCTCTACTCAGCTTTGCAATGAAAGCAAGAGCATGGCTGCAAGGCTTTCCAGTCACTTGCCAAGCCCTACAAGTACATGTCTTCAATTCCAAGTTAATTGCATGCCTAAATCTGTTGACTGTCACTTCTGCTTTACCAGGCCCACAAATTAAGACATCATGGTCCTTAATTGTCTTGGATTGAGCATTCAGATCTTTGATGATATCCGGGATTATTTTTCCAGTCATCTTTCTAGCATTCTTTGATCTCAAGACAAATTTCTCAATGATCATTTGTCTTATCTTGTCATGCATTTCCACAATTTGATGTTGCTTTGTTTTTGACACCCAACTATTGAAACTCTCAGAAAGATTATTGTTGATATAATCTACCTTGCAGTCTTCTGAGAATTTGCTTCTACTCCATATGTATGGATGATTGTCATCCAACCATTCAAGTGCCGTGGGATCCTTCTCTTCTATATTCTTCATGAAGAAGTTGAACTTGTCAGCTGTGAAGCTCTTGGCAGCTGCCCACATATTCTTCCCATAAAGAGGGCCACTATAAGTTTTCTTCATGTTCTTCCACAAGTGCCTCATACACTCTCTATGTTCAACTCCTGGATAGACAACTTCAACAGCTTCTTCAATTCCCTTGCCTGCATCTGTACTGATGACCAAACCTGTGTGACATAATTGACAATGTTAGGTAACAACAATTTTAACTTGAAGGAAAACAGGCAAATAGTAGTCATTTGTACTCACCTGGAGGAGAACCAATTGCTTTTTTCAAGTTTTGGACAAACCAAGTCCAACTTTCCTTACACTCAGTCTCAATCACCCCATATGCCACTGGAAATAACCGGTTGTTACCATCTACTGCAACAGCTGCTGCCAGCGCACCTTTTGACCTGCCTGTCAAGTGTGTTCCATCCATAGCAATATATGGTCTGCATCCTTGTAAAAACCCATCAATGCATGGCTTTAGAGCAACAAAGAATCTCATGAAACATACATGACCATTATGCTCCTCAGTCTCCAATTCGACCACACTGCCAGGCACTGACCTTAGAAGCTCAGCTTGATAAGTAGGAATCAAGTCATAACAATCTTCCCACTTCCCATATATGATATCAAGTGCTCTCATCTTTCCTCTATAGACTCTATCATATGGAACATCCACTGAGTACTTCTTTTTTAACTCATCTTGCAATTTTGTAGGACCCATTTCAGGGTCATCCCGCAGTAAGTCCACAACTCTATCACAAACCCATTTATTTGAGGCCATGGACTCACCACACTTGTTGAAAGAACCACAAGTGTGCTTTGGTCCACTTGTCTTCACCTACAACGCAATAATGATAGTCCAACATCTTGTTAGCAAATTACATCTCAAGTTAATACACTACATTATGGACAGAGGATGAAATTACCTTGCATCCAAGGTACTTCTTGCTTGTAGATGCAAAAAAAGTCCACTTACAACCCTTATCAGCTCTCTTGCATATGGCTCTAAATCTTTCTTGATCTTTTTTGACAATCTTAAAAGCATGGTCATGCAAGATAGCATGATGTGTAACAGCAGATTTGCACTGATCCACATCTGGGAATACCACATTTACATCAATGCATGGGTCATTAGGATCATATGAAAACATGGGAACATCATATTCATCAACATCATCAAGTATTTCCCCATCAGGATCAAACTCTAAGTCAGAGCAATCATCATCAGAGTCGGAAGATGCAGCTAAATCAGTGTCATAGCTGCTGTCAGAGAACATGCCCCTATCATCATCTCCTACCCCCTCATCATCATCTCCTACCCCCTCATCATCATCTACTAAATCAGTGGCTCTCTCTTTTGTGGTGGCTCCCTCTTTTGTGGTGGCTCCCTCATTTGTGGTGGCTCCCTCATTTGTGCCCCCCTCAATTAGGTGTACTCTACTTCTCATACTAGGATGACACCTACGTTTGGTTGGTGAAAACTGCAGTGGCCCTTCAAAATCATTTATCTGGGCATTGATGCAAGCTACCCCCTTGTCTACATTGAGTACAAACCACTCTAAAAGATGTTCATCAGTTTTCATCTCAAATGAAACATTTTCCAGATCACGCCATAAGGTTATGTATTGCTTAGACCCCCACATGCAATGCTCAGCTATGAAATCAACCAACTGCAGCAGCCCAAAGCTATGTATGTCATCAACAACTTTAGTTGGCAAAGTTTTACGTTGCTGCCATGACTTTGGACCATTGTCTGGCAAGCTGAAAAATGATCGAATTCTAACAACAAGCCGTATACCCCTGTGATTTGGCCTACAAACCACAGCAAGTAGTATGCAGTTAGCTAATCCAACTCAAACCGTATACCCTGCCGTCAACAATGCAATCAATCTCGCAACAAAAGAACAGAACAAAAGGGTTAGGGTTTGCTGAAATCACCTTTCCTCTTCCATGTTCATCGATTCGGGAGATCCGGTGTCCATGAGGTGTCCAGAGCACTGTGTGCTGAGCAGGATCTCCGCAAGGCGTGGGGCTCCCCGCGCGCACCCCGCAGCCACGCAGCCGAGTGCCCAGAAGAGAAGAAGACCCGCAGCCTGGAGGCAGAGGAAGAAGATGACCCGCGGCTGGGTACCACCGGGACCTGCGGGCGGACGCCCGGACCTGCAGGCGGCCGCCGCCGGTGAGTCGCGGCAGGGCGCCCCCGCCGCCCAGCGCGCGCAGGCCGACCCACGGGCGGGCGCCGCGGCCTCCCCGCGCCTGGAGGAAGGTCGCGCCCGCACCCTGCAGCCGCGGCCGGGAGGCAGCACCGCGCCCTGGAGGAGACCGCTCCCCGCCCTGAACCCTAGAGTGAGCGCCCGAGCCAAAGAGCCGCGGCCTCCCCTCCCTCCCGTTCTGACTTCTGAGCGATGTGGAGATGGAGATAAGGATAAGGGGGCACTATGGTCATTTGGCCTTTGTTTTTCCCATTTGGAATTTTTTTAATTCATTTAATCTATGTCCATCTAACAGACATCAGAAGCAGGGGCAAACGGACCATTCAGTTCAAAATAACAGGGGTAAAAACACAAAGTTGAGAAAGTAGGGGCAAAATCACAATTGGCTTACTAGACAAGGGTAAGAACACAATTATCCCAAAAAGAAAAAGAAGAAAAAACTATAACGGAACACTGGTTTTTTTGGGGAGATGATGTCAAGATATCCCATTTGTGTAACCCTTGAAGCATGCAAAAGGGTAGAGCAGAGCAGCAATGCTGCAGCACCAGAATCAGACAGTTTTTCAGAGTTAGGTGGCCTGTGTTGTATGGCAATCTTGGTTGGGAGGTCGTTGAAGGAAAGTACACAGTTGGAATTTGGGCTACCGAAACTCAAGTCATGTTGTACTCTCGTATCTTAAGCTGCCTTCCTAGGCATCAGATCAGAGCGGCACATGGTGACAGTCCAACCAACAAATGATATAAAGGAAACTTTGCTAATTTTTTTGGGGATTTTTTATCACACAAAATAGATGGATTGCGCCTGGGTCCATATGCCATTAGATCCAGGAACATTCTTTCTGCAAGATTTTAATGGTCAGGTACAGGCGCTTCCTGGAAAGAATGCCTATGCATTTTCCAGAAAATAAGATCAGAGACATAAACATCTAACCAACTCATCAGTTTCCTACGTCCTCATATTTGTTCCTGTCCAATCCAATCCAACGTCCTGGCACTACTGGAAGACGCCGTATTTTGACTTTGAGGCGCAGCCAGATGAGACTTGCAAGTTGAAACACGGGCGTTGACCTGCTCATGTCATGTTCTAATAGGGGCGTTTTTTTAGACTGCGATTTTTGGTCGTGGTTTATTAATCTAATGAATAGTGGTTGCTGAAAGAAATCAAAGCCAAAGAGCCGATGGAAAAGCCAAAAAGAACAGTCCAATGTCACAGTTTTTACCCTGTTTTCCTTGTGTGTTGCACGTCCTGGCGTTGGAAATGCTGTAGCCTGATAATCAACTTGCTGATGCAAACGTTGCACCTAGATTGAAACGTTCGGAAGACGCCACAGCCAACATTGGAAGTTTTCCATCCGCGTCTGCTGTTGAAGTGGACAAAATGATGATACCATTATCTCGACCATTTCTTGAAGCACTACCCTATCCTCCATCTAAAAGAGTACTCTATCCTTTCTTATATGAATATGATTGCGGAATCCCTTCAAATTTTGGAGAAATACTGCTCATTCCCGTAAGATTATGGCATTCCAAAAAAAGATCAATCAATTTTGGATAATTGATCGATCGATCGATCGATTGCTTAGTCTGAATTATTAAGGCTGGCTAAGCCTAAGCAACACGAGGGAGACGTAACCTAACGCCGCATACATATGGGTGGAGGTGGAGAGGATGCTGTGCGCTCGCGTCCACATCCGTATGCCCACCACCTCTTCCCTTCCCTTCTATTCTATCCTCCCGGTCGGCGTCAATGGCTGGATTCATTGTGCGTGGCACCGCCACAGCGGCAGCGCCCCTTGCTTTGGGCTAACCGGATGGCAACTGACAGGTACCCGTCGATTGAGACCTAGTGCTATTTGTATTGTATCATTCACGCGCACAAGCTCAATAATCGTTTCGATCAATGGGCGTGCCATCACCGGTCGATCGGTTTGAGGATTTGGGAGTCAAAACGCAGTAGCTGAGAGATTTTGCAAATGTGTATTGCTGAGTGATTTTGTTAGGTCAGCCTCCTCAATAGGAAAAAAAAAGGCGATTTGCTAGGGTTTAATCGAAGTTGAGAGAGGGCG
Source organism: Dendrocalamus latiflorus (assembly GCA_017311315.1). Taxonomy (NCBI): domain Eukaryota; kingdom Viridiplantae; phylum Streptophyta; class Magnoliopsida; order Poales; family Poaceae; genus Dendrocalamus; species Dendrocalamus latiflorus. Next base: position 4,930,581 of record CM029663.1, read on the forward strand.
AGCGGTACGTATGCTTGATGCTCCTTGCTGTAATTTCGATTTAGCGTGCCCAATGGAACTCTAATTGACAATTCAAGCCCAAGAAAATTTTAGCTCATACCATCGAGGCCCAGAAAACATCTAGCCATAATCTGAAGGAGAGGCAAACAGCATCATCTGGATATCTTTACAATGCATCACAAACCCTAAGAAAGATTAGAGATGTTTCTTCGCGCTTGAAGTCCACAAAAGCAAGCAGTCAAGCACCAATTTCCACAGAAAATACTATGGTATTCTTTACTAATAGAGTCATGCTAGCGCACGAGGATTCTAACGGTATATGCGAGTTTCATCGGGTTTTATCTAAATGTTATGAGTTTCACAAGGTTTGAAAGAATTTTGAACGTGTTTCATGAAACTTAGTCAAATTTAACATAAAATCTTCTAAAACTTTATGAAACACCATAAAACTTAGACATAAACACTCAAAATTTAGTTAACTTAGACATAAAATATATTCAAACTAAATGAAACATAGTCATGGAACCTCATGAAACTTTCATAATTAAAACTTAAAGCTTCACAAACTAAAACTTTAAGTTTCAAAAGTACGTTTCAACAAAAATTAAGTTTTAGAACAGATTTCAACAAGGATTGCAAAATGTCCAACGAAAAAAATTCAAGTAGTTTCAGAGGAGGTTTCAGAACCATTGTATCCACTGCATACAGCCACCTCTACACCTCCCCTTTCATCCCAAACTCACAATCTATGCATCCTCTCTTTCTCCTTGGCTCACACAAGCCAACCAATCCAAAATCAAATCAGCATCAAATCTAACCAAGAAAAAGCACCTTCGCATGCGCGCACTCCAAGGTGGAATGGCCAACCCAGCCCAGGGTGGGTGCCTGCTTGCGGACACCGTCGTGTCAACTCACGTGCCACCGCCGAAACAGCTTGGGCTCGCCGCCGGCGCACGCTCTCACGCACCCGGCGACTGCCAGTCCATACACACGCTCATCGCCACCATAGGGACCGGATCGAGCTGGCTCAATGTTAAGATCCACCACCACCTACAATGAATCGACCGTCGATGCTCAACATGGAGAGCAGGAAGGAGGGATCGAGATTGGGAGAGTAAGGGGAGCTCCACGAAGAGTCTTGTTGGGACTCGGAATTCAGAAACGAGGAAGCGAAGGTCAGACAAGGTGTAGAACAGATCAGTGCATTCAGGAGTTCAGATTGGACGGCTACGAGGTATCCCGTTAGTTGGTACGACGGCTGGAGCGCCAAAGGCAACATCACTTGTTAAACTGTTTGAAAAACTGTTTGGTAATAACAAACCCTGTGAATAATTCAGATACAATCACCACAATGCCAATGCGGAAAGGATCAGGTGCTGCAGCTCTACTGCTTTGCGGAATGTCTGGATCAGTTTACTCCGTCGACGGGAGGTACACCCGGTGGATGTTGTTCGTGGTCAGCTTCCTCCGGCAGGTAGGGCACTTCTTCTGTCTCCGAATGGAGGTCTTAATGCACCCTTGGCAGAAAATGTGACCGCAGATGGTCGATGACGCATCGACCAGCTCATTCATGCAGACTGGGCATTGAAACTTTGGCTCCTTTCGGACCTCCTCCACAGGTACAGGGGGTGCCTGCATCACCGTCCGCTGCAGTATTTAAGCAAGCATTAGCCACTATATTATAGTATTGAACTATTGGTGAAGTACAGGGTAGAGTTCTTACCACGATGCTGTCGGTTTCAGGTGTGTCCGATAAATTTATTATAACGCTGTTGTTGGATGCTCTCGAACGATCATGCCTAGGGTTCATCCCCAGAGACAGTAGTGTGTTCACATGCTCATCAAGAGCTTCCCCTAGAACGCAATAGACACCAAGTTAATATATGGGATGCATGGTCTCAAAGGCATAATAGGACAAAAGAAGAAAATATGCACTGGTCTACAGCATAAGAAAAGTGTATGGCTTAATTCGGAAACCATCATACATGAATATTGGCAAAGGACATGATACTGAACATTGTTATATCCCATTTCTAATCGATAAGCCATACCACACAAACTGAAAAATAAGTACAACAGTCTCTAAGGAAGATACTTAATGCTACTACTATGGTTACGCGCCAAACAGTAGATATCGGAGCTACGGGACCATGAGGTGGTACCCGGAGCCTAGAACTCAAAGTGAGAGAGAGGTGTAGAGCACGTGTACACAAGACTTTTCTTACAAGAATATCCTCTCTCTTCTCATCGTGCCCTACGAGTTATATTTATAGCCATAGGAGAAGTTGTTTACACAAATGCCCCCTTTTGAGACCTTTACTAGTAAGAGCAAACATGTTATTTCCTGCCATACAATTACACACGTAATGGGCCTTTGCCCTGGTGGGCTGACCAGTAGGGGTGCAAACAGGTCAGGTTTTTCTTAACCAACCCGGTACCATATCCGGTTGGTACCGAATTCAATAAGTCGATTTGGTATCTGGTCGGATTCGGTATTGTATCCGGATACTTTGAGGTGGATTCAATAGCAAATTCGAGATGGAAGATACCCGACCAAATTTCTTCAGTATTCGGTAATATCCTATCAGATATCCAAAAGAAGCACATCTAGTAAGAGCGCCTCCTAAGCAAGCCACTCCTCTCAGCCGGTGACCTCTTCCTCCATGTGCCAACAGTGGCATCCCGACTCTTTGTCCTTCCGTGGCCACCTCCGTTGCTTCAACAGCGGGGGCTTGCTGGTTTCGAGCCTCCTGCATCTCGCGCATGCTAGTAGCTTCCACACAGCTCCCCACAGATGGAGCCAACTGTTATAGTTAAACGGTAAACAGTAGATATCGAGGTTACAGGAAGACCGTGAAGTAGTACCTAAAGCCTAGAACTCGAAGTGAGGGAGAGGTGTAGAGTGCGTGTACACAAGTCTTTTCTTACAAAAATGTTTTCTCATGGTGCCCTAAGAGCCATATTTATGGCTACACAAGAAGTTATTTATACAAATGCCCCCTTTCAGGCCTCTTCTAGCTAGGGCAAATATGCCCTTATCTTGGCATAGCCTAAATAGACCTGCCATGCAATTACACATATAATGGGCCTTTGCCTTGGTGGGCTGACCGGGCCTAGGTGGGGGCTAATCCCAGAACAACTACTTTTCCGATAATGGATCTTTAAGGCTAACATTTTACTTATATGGCCACTAAGCACATATTCAGTTGGCCTAGTGATAGCTGCAATTGTAACCTAACTGAACCTACCGTGGCCAGAAAATTTGCTTTGTGACACAGCCCTTACAACGATGATTAATAGCCTATGTCAATATCCAGTACAGCACAAGGCAATCTAGAGTGGTTCGTGTGAACACACACACTATTTATTTTCTAGTATCAATAGGTAATTTCAAACAGATTGTGTCTGTTGAGTCTTAACCCTTATGGAGCCCATGGGCAAGACTTGAATTCTGTTTGGAATTGTGGAGCTGTGCTATACTGCTAAGTGAAGCATATATGGAAGATATGTTTGCCATGGTTAGTTAGATTCTGTTATTACATAGGTAGTTAACAAGTGGGCACAAACAGTTCATACATGTGCCATAGTATTTCTTGATGCTCAGCAAGGTAAATTTGTCCTAATAAGATGTAAAACCTCAGGCCTTACACATTAGATGTTTGCAAGTTACAATAGGAATTTAGTTTGTTGACTGCCCTGAATTTTACGACTAGAAGCTGCCTTAATGGCGGATGTAAAACTACCCTAGATGTATTCCAAATACCTCTGTTATCTGATATTCCAAATAGCCTTACCACATCAACAGATGACATGCCACATCATAGCAAGAAGCACAAGATTCCATTTATTGTCCTAATAGAGATGGCAAACATTTCTTTGCATGCACAACGCTGAACAGTCACAATTCTGGTTACTTACAAATTTATCATGCTAATATGATGGGAGATAAACCAAAGCTGCATTATGATGTTGTCTACTTAAAGTAAAACTATTCAATATTAGAGAATGAAACGAGAAGTACGAATTCATTTCATGCAAAAATATATATGTTTACATTCAAATGTCCATTATGGGTCAAACAATTCATGCTGGGGATACCTGCTGGTCCAGCAATAGTCTCAGAATCATCATCAATTATCACAGTGATAGGTCCTGTCCCAGTCGACTGTTGCCTTGCCTGAAACATACAGTAAACAACAATATCATCAGTGTCCCTTCTTCTAAACAATCATAAAATAGCTGAAATCAGCAACAAAAAATAAAAATGCATGTGTACTAATAGAGATTAGAACCAAGGATAAGGAACATACTTGAGGGAGCGACCTTCTTGAAGAATAGATCACAACATCATCATCAATGGCTTCCACATCGATGGGGAAGCTATTCATACCAATGTGCAAACCTGCAGCAGCCACTGGCACCAAAAGCTGTGGGGTCTCAGTGGCAACCGTGCCAGAGGCCTGGCTGTGTGAGACAGGCCCACTGCTGGAAGGTGAACCCTCATCCCCAGCTCCTTCAACTGGAAGCAAGTTCAGGTCCAGAAGCTGCGACGCCTTGGTAGTCCGCCGCCTCTTAGGAATCCTCCTTGGGAAACCATGGGAGTTCATACTGTTGCAATGAAAGCTACAGGCTTGAGCAAAGCCAATAGAACCCCTGTAAGTTTACAAACTTCATCATCATATAAAGCCACAATGCCAACTGTCTTGGAATGAATACGTAAAGAAATTCAATATTGTTCTACATGATATGAGATAATCAAAAGCAGCAAAAGAGTTGGATTCTACCCAAAAAAAAGAGACCAACTTTTACCCTCCATTAACCCCCTTTTCCCTCAGAAATCGGCATAATGGCACATACATACACAATTGAATAAAAACAGTCGATGGAGATGCAGAACCTCTAAAAATCTTATCTTTTCATGTTCTCCCTCATCGAATCGACTCCAACCAACAACCAAACCCTAAAAACTCGATGAAAACTTTTCAAAAGGCATCTATAAGCCCAAACGTCCTTCCCTAAAGGCCCGGGCACCGCATCCAACAAAGGCGGCCAAAAAATCGCACCTTTCCGCCGCTTTCCCCAAATCCCCAACCCCCCTAACCATAAGGGCCAAGAGAGATCCCTGAAATTTTCTCCCAAAACCCCGTATTTCGCCCAAAAATCCTCCTAAACCCCCCAAATCCCAGCATAATTTCAGCTTTTCCTCGCCCCCCACATCGATCCGAGCCCGACCCCGAAAAATCCCCCAAAAAACAGGAAAAAAGTTGGAGAAAATCTCCCGATGTAAAGGAAGATACAGGGATCACTGGGTTGGAAACGAAGATTACCAGCAAAAATTCGGTTGAATTGTTTGGGTCGCGAGGAGCGACTAGGGTTTGGGGATTTCGGTGGGAGGACTCCTTGGGTTTCTTCCATCGCTCGCCGACCGTCTCGCCATTTAAATAAGGACGCGGGGTCGTGCGCCGGGTCCACGAAAGAACCCGTCCCGACCGTACGATCTCGTGGAGAATCGTGTGAAGGCTATCCGGTGCGTGGGATCGGTGTAGGGAGGGAGGCGATCGGGTTGGGTTCCCCTCGCGGCGAGGGGAGATGGGAAGACGCGGTGGTGGAGACGTGGTGATGTGAGCGCCTACGTGCGAAATGGACTGGGCTTGTTTGGGTGGGTGACATGTGGTCCTGGACCCACGCGTCAGTTGGATGGTGGGGGATTTGGTACGAGTCCGGTGCTTGGTTAGGTAGGTCTGGTTGAGTTTTCGGCTCGAGCCTCGTTTTTGCTGGGCTCGTCCCTCCGGCGTGGCTTCTAGCCTCGTAGAGCCATGCTTCACAGGAACTCACTGAACTCTGCAATTTACAGGAAGCAAAAAATGAGAAATACCTAGGGCTTCTTGTCTCTATTGGTAAATCACGAAAGAAAGCCTTTGGGTATATAAAAAGGAAGATCTGGGGGCGGATACAGGGGTGGCAAGAAAAGCTGTTATCAAAGGCGGGAAAGGAGATACTAATCAAGGCGGTTGCCCAAGCAATTCCAACATATACCATGTCGTGTTTTGATCTGACAAAGGGGCTTTGTGATGAGCTAAACTCCATGATAGGACGGTGGTGGTGGAGTCAGAATGACAAGGAGAACAAAATACACTGGCTGAGCTGGGATAAGCTGACTTTATCAAAGAAGGAGGGGGGTCTGGGGTTTCGTGATCTGCATCTTTTTAACCTAGCCATGCTTGCTCGACAGGCTTGGAGAATCCTAACAAACCCGGAATCTCTTTGTAGTCAAGTTTTAAAGGCCAAATATTTCCCAAATTGTAACATTTTGCAACGCAACGCAAGAGATGGTATCTCATATACTTGGAGAAGTATTTTGCAGGGAGCACAACTGCTTAAAGAGGGAGTGGTATGGCGGGTAGGTAATGGTAACTCGCTTGACATCTGGTCTGACCCATGGATTCCAACCGGAATGACCCGCAAAACAGTGACTCCCAGGGGTGCCTCTGTGTTGACACGGGTTTCTGAGCTCATGGACCCGGCTACGGGCTCCTGGGATGAGGGTTTGGTGAAAGACATTTTCTGGGAGTCGGATGCGAAAACCATTCTAGCCCTACAAACGGATGCAGATATTGATGACTGGCCAGCTTGGCAGTTTGATCCAAAAGGGGTTTTTTCGGTCAGATCAGCCTATAAGGTGGCAGTGAGGAAGAGGGAACATGAAAAAGCTAGAGACGCCTCTGGGTCTGGGCTGAATCAGAAAGATGATGCCAGCTTTGATTGGAAAAGGATATGGCTGCTTGAAGTACCAAATAAAGTCAGGATGTTTGTGTGGCGTTTTGCGCACAACAGTTTGGCAGTCGGGAGAAACATAGCACGGAGAGGTTTGAAACGTGAAACAATATGTCCGATGTGCAATAGAGCCGATGAAGACTGCGGTCACCTGTTTCTGAAGTGCAAAGGAGTAAAGGAGTGCTGGCGCTTGATGAACTTGGAGCAGGTACGATCCAGACTTGTTAGTTGCAGGACGGCAGAGGAAACAGTGAAGGAAATCTGGAGCCTGGATGCAGCAACCCAGGTGCGGATCTGGGTGTTGCTTTGGCGATGGTGGTCAGCTAGAAACAAAGTCAATGCAGGAGAAAGAAGAGCCTCGGGCCAAGAAATCTGCTCACTGATCGACTACTATGTTAAGGACTTTGACAAGCTCAAAAAAACAAAGGGCCAAAAGGGAGTTAAGGGCATGTTGAAGTGGGAGGGAGATTCATGTTTTTGCCACTCTTAAGATTGGTCAATTACCCCTGTCACTTACATGTGGGACCGCCTGAGTCACTGACGATGGGCCAGGGTGGCAAATATGATGCCACTCACCTCATAAGGGTAGCAAAAAGTTAAATTATCCGAAGTGGGAACCCCCACCGGAGGACATGTACAAGATCAATGTGGATGCATCTTTCAGGGCTTGTACACAAGATGGCGGATGGGGCTTTGTTGCTCGAATTAACGATGGGGAGTTCCTGGAGGGGGGTTGTGGGAAACTGGAGAGAGTATCGAGTCCTCTGTAGGCCGAAGCACAGGCAGCGCTGATGAGCCTACGTCGAGTTGCGGAGATGGGAATGAGTCGAATTATACTCGAAACAGATGCAACAAATTTGCAGAAAGGCCTGACCTCAACAGAGATGGATAGGAGTGTTGATGGGTGTTTGTTCCGTCAGATTAGGAACTTCATTGCGGAGTCGTTTGTGCAATGTGTGATCCGGGCTTGTCCGAGATCATGCAACAAAGTGGCTGATTGCCTAGCTATGTATGGGGCGAGCGCTGTCTGCTCGGGTTCAGCGGTGTTTATGAACCAAGTCCCTGACTTTGTAACTGCCCTGGTCTCTGGCGATTTGCCTAGAGCCAATGGTTAATGGGAGACAAGCTCTCTCCTTATCAAAAAAAAAAAGAGCCATGCTTCACGAATTAGGGGCCATCCAACCGGCTCAGCCTTCCGGCTTCGGGTTGCAAGAAACCAGAAGCCGATTGAAGCATAGGGGCTTCTGATGCTGCTTATTGAAGCCATATAACTCGGGTACTACCGTTTTTCCATAGAAGCGGATGTGCTTCAAAGGTTTCTCTTAGGAAAATGCGAAACACCAACTAAAACTCAGTACTTCCGGCTTGCGGTAGTACCGCACTACTTTCTCAGTCATATCGTACTGCAGTAGTACCTCCGAGTAAACTCTGGTACTACCGATTATTTTAAAAATGTATAGTTGGCTTTCAATTTAAATTATAAGTGCATGCATGATCCTAAATTGATCCAAATGGCATAAGAACATGTTGTCAATCTACTATTCATGATCCCTTTCAATAGTATGTCATCTAACCTAAAATCCGGTCTTCCATCCTTTTCTCCTAAGACTGGTAAACTCAAAAGAAATTCTAGATTACTTATACCTTTGTCTTGAACCATATTGATCTTCATGTTGACCTTTAGCATATATTTCTAAGTTGTCACATTCATCGTCGAGACTAAACCTTTCAAACACTTAATAAATATGTTAGTCCCATATTAATATATTGTAATTAATTACCAAAATATTTTTTAAGGGTCTAGATGCTTTTAGGCCAACATGAGAAAGGTTGAAGGACCACCCCTAAGCTTCTCCTTCGGTTTGGTTGTCACAATTCACATGCGTCTGGTGCATGTAGTTATCTATGTTCTACCTCAGTATCTTGTGGTGTTCGAATTTGAGTATGTTGTGTTCTACAGTTGTCTGTCACGGTTGGTGTGTTGTCGGCTGTTGAGTTTCCTAAAAACCTTATTTGTTTAGTGCCTTAATCGGTCAAATGAGTGTCTTATTTGTTCTGTGATCTAGGTCAGTTGAGTCTCTTTAAAACAATCTAGTGTTCTGCCTCATAGCTATGTTGTCGTCATTGGTGGTTCTGTGCATTACCATATTATTTGTAGCTCTATCTTAATTTAGAAGCTAATTGGATTATCGTCTGGGGTGTACTGAAAGAGGAATGTTTTGTTGTTTAGTTTGGCTGTTATGCAGTGATGTCCGGGAGCAGGGACAAGTCCGACGATTGGGCTAGCAATGGAGCCGACCTATCAACTGACTCCATTGCCTTCCTGGCCATCGTTGCATTCAACTGCCTCAATGATGAAGTTAGCTCTGAGCCCAAGCCACCCTAAAGAGTACCAGTAATGACCAGATGGCGATGGGTTCAGTTGCAACTCATTGATCATCAACATTGCTATGACATGTTTAGGATGAGCTGGGTGTGTTCAACATGCTTCATGACACTCTAGTAACAAACTATGCCATGCGCTCATCTTCAGAAGTTTGTTCAAAAGCACTCACTTTGTTTTTGTGAACATTGGGCACACCACAATCACAAAGACAAGCCATGAACCGCTTTGAGCCTTCGGTTGGTACGATTTGCAGGAAGTTCAACCAGGTGTTAAAGTGTGTGTATACATTTGCAAGTAATGTCATTGCGCTATCTAATCATTTGCATTAGAGTGTGCATCTAAGGCTCCTGCAGTGAAGGTTGTATCCCCACTTTGTGAACTATATAGGGGCAATTCATGGTACACACGTGTGAGTCACAATTCCAAATGTCGAGAGGGTGTGGCATTTCAACAGGCATGGGTACACCAATTAGAATGTGCTCGCGATATATGATTTAGATTGTAGGTTCACCTTTGTGTGTGCAGGATGGCCTAGATCGATGCACGACTGTAAGATCGAGGAGGCCGACTAGAGGGGGGGTGAATAGGAGGTTTTAAAATTTTCGTCTAATTCTAATTAGCAATTTTAAGCTTGATGGATGAAGAGAGCAAGATAACACTAACACCCCTAATCAACCTAGTGAGGTTCAAACAAACACTAGCACAAGTAATCGACTAAGAGCAATAACGAATGGTAGAGAACAACAATTTCTACTCTAACTAAGCAAGCAATCAAGTAATATGAATGAAGAGCGTTGCTTGAATGAAAATGATCACAAGAGAGCAAACCACAATTGACACGATTACTTTTTACCGTGGTGATCGGAGACTTGCCGGTCTCCCCTAGTCCACGTTGAGGTAAGCCCGAACGAATCGGACCGGCTCCACGAATGAGCCTAAGCACCTCGATCACTTTTGGTAGCCCTTTCCCTCTCCGGGTAGGCGAGCTCCGCGCCTTCACAATCTTCCGGGCCTTCTCACAATCTTCTTGAGAAGATCACCGAAACTCCGCCAAGCCGTCTAGGTGCCGGCAAGCACCAAGAGAATAGACCACTGCGGCTTGATCTCACTCAAGTGCTCAATGGATCAACTAGAATGCAATGCACTTGAATTTTGGGTCAACTACCTCAAATGAATGCACAAGTGAGTGAATGAGGTGTGAGAGGTTGCACTAGGCTCAAATGTATTCAATGGATGTTCAACAACATGTCCAAGTTCTGGTGGGGTGTATTTATACCCTCACCAACCTCAAATAGCCGTTGCAATAAACAATCCTGAAAATTCAGGAAATCCGGAACTACCGCAGGCAAAACCGCGGTACTTCCGGACTCTCGCTGACCGGACAGAACGGCTATGTCAGAGAGTCAGAAGTAACCGTTGGTCAATGAGTGTGGTACTACCGCCGTTGAAATCGCGGTACTTCCGGACGTTCGGAAGTTCCGCTCCAGGACCCGGTACTTCCGATCTCAACGAGTCTAAGTTTTATTCTCGGCGCTCTCTGGAAATAACGTTCCGCACAAGTATCCGGAACTTCCGCATATGCGGTAGTTCCGCAGGTCAAACTGCGGTACTTCCGTTTTCCGAGAGGCTAAGTTAAACTCCGGGCGCTCTCTGGAAATAAAGTTCCGCTCGGGTGCCCGGTACTACCGGCTCTCCGGTAGTTCCGCAAGTCAACCCGCGGTACTTCCGTTTTCCGAGAGACTGAGTCTGAGTCCGGGCGCTCTCTGGAAAAAACGTTCCGCCCGGGCGCCCGGTACTACCGGACCTGCGGTAGTTCCGCCCAATACACACTGGAACTACCGGATTTTCTGACAAAGCACAGATTTGATTTAATCTTAATTTCTAAGTGCATGCATGATCCTAAATTGATCCAAAGGGCACATTTGAACATGATCAAGCAATCACCGTGATCTCTCTTAATAGTACGGCGTCTATCCTATAATCCGGTCTTCCAACCTAACTCCAAGACCGGTAAAATAAAATAGATACCTAAACTATTTACCTTGTCGCCCTAGAGATCTTGAATCTTCATGGGATATTTTGTGAGCCTCTTTCTTTGCCATTTGAACTTATCCTTTCAAACACTTAATGCACACATTAGTTCCATATTCACATAAATTCATTAATTACCAAAACTAATATTTTTAGGGGCCTAGATGCTTTCAACGACACACTTGTCCACCGGAAGGTAATATGTTCAAATGAATTTCAATTGTACCACGCATTGCATGACAACTACTAACCAATATTTTCCTTTCACACTTGTCCGTCATGTAGGCAAGTATTATCTCGTCAACTCCGAGTATCCCAATAGGCTAGGGTACCTAGCGCCGTATCACAACTAAAGGTACAACCTTTCAAAATTTGAGAACGATACCTAGCCATCTAGGATGCAGGAGCTTTTAAAATTTCGTTACTTGTCTCTATGGAACACTGTCGATTTTGGCATGTTCAAGATGAAATGGTGCATACTTAACAAGGTTCTTAACTACAATTCTCGTAGGCAAAAGGCGATAATTGTAGCAGCAATGGCGATGCACAGCTTCATTCTCAAGTCCAAATTGATTACGAGAGGACCCACAAACCCACCGAGGCAGGACGTGGGACCTTCGGTTGTGCTCGGGGCCGTGGCGCCCAACCTTCCACAGGACACCAATGTTGTACTAATGGGATATGACATGTGATTAGATAGCAACGTCATTGGTGGCAATGACTTAGGTTCGCGTATGTAATTTGTAGGTGTAGTCATGGCGTACGCAATATCTGTAACGAACTCGTATTGGTATGTGAAACATTGGGAAGTGATGCATGTACCCTGTCAAGAATTTGTAACAAACAACGCTATTAAAATCAACATCTTTCAACCACTACAATGCAATTTCAACCACTATAGTACAGTTTCAGCCATAAGCCGAAAAGTGACAGTCGGATTGAGTGGCGCCTAACCTTCTGTACGCTCTGGATGAATGCAGCGTTGTGGCTGCTCAACCTCATGCTAGGCACCCCCACCTAGCATGTGCCAGCCTCTAATTTGGTACCATGCAAGTGTTGTTTCGGCTCTTACATATATACACAATTGGATAATGCATGTTTGATAAGATAAAATAACTGTTGGATATTTTGATAATATATTTGAGTATTCTTCTTTATGTGTAGCTAATGTTTATAACTTCATATACGTAACATGAAAAAGTTGGATATACCACCTTTATGGTGACGAATCGGACAAAGGAAGCTTTTGAGATATCATAATACTGTATTTTTTTGCCACATATCCACTAAAGTGCAGTACCACATAGAACATTGAAGCATGCAGGAAAATTAACCAAACACAAATCAAGTAATCCACCATTGTATGCCTACAAACTAAAAAAACTATTAGATAGTATTGTAACTCCAAAGAGTATAAGAAATGTGTCATACATGTATACATTGTCCTAGAATTTTATTTAAAATAATGCATTTTTTATCAATATCATATAAATATATCATCACTAAAAAATTAAATGAATAACATTCGATCGCCATTTCAAATAGCGACAGACCTCTGTCGCCATTTGAAATGGCGATAATCCTACATGGAGTCCCGCGTGGCAGACAACAGGTCTCTGCCGTCAAATGAACTGATGATGTCAATAGGCTTGTCATCAATCCAATTGGCGACAGAGCTTATTTTGCAATTTCAATTGGCGACAGGAGTTCTATCATCGTTTTTTTGTTTTGGTAGTTTTGAAATAATAGCTAACTATTAAAGAAAGAATTTGACTAGTGCACCTCAGGTTGCATTAATGATTTTTTGTTTAAATAAATCATTTCAAGTCTGACATAACACTTCATAATGAATGTATGAATTACACGACACGTAGGGTTTAGTTAGGTGCATATGTTTGCCTCACTACTCCTACGATACAAATGGCAACATACACGAAACATCAACTCGAACTACATTAAAGATACATATGCGCCTTTTGGAATTGAAAACACTGGAGGAATGGAAAAAAAGTATGGCTTACAGTCATACATCCTATGCATCAGGGTCTATCGATGCCTTTCTTTTGTCTCCCTGTGGGCATAGGCCTTGGCCTTCCTCCATTAATCCCCATACATGAAAATTCCAATACTTGTCATATCGGTCCGCAAGCTTGTGTGAGTTTGAAATAACCTCAGGTTTAGGAGGGGCATTGGTGGCCATCAACGCCTTTCTCTTGTCTTCCTCCTCTCGGCCTTTTTCTTATCCTCTGGGGTGTAAGGTTTTTAGCGGGTGGAGTTCCTGGGCGCCACTATGTAGTTGAGCATGTATTTTTGCTAGATGAATGTCCACCATACTTCTCCAGGCCATTGATTCATTGGAAGAAGTTGCAACACCTCGATGGCTGCCATTATGCATGGAGAAAGTTAGCGATATGTAAAATGCAATATGCAATGTGAAAATATCAATACGTGACATTCACTTATGCGGTAATCCCTGCACATGTAGTATGCCTGGGCAGCAGTGTCTAGATGTGTTGATTGAATGACCTTTGTCAGATTACCGCATTCGCATTGCAGGTGTACAAACTCTGATGGTACATGTCCATCCTTGCAAAAAGAATCAAGGTAGGTTCCCACCTTGTTGGCAACCCACTTCCGCTTCCAAAACATATCTCCGTAGTTCGATATCTCTAACCCTGGCGGAGTGACATCCTCTACCTCTGTTCTCTCTCCCCTCTCGTTTTCGAGTTTAGCTTGAGTAGAGTGTTGGTTGTGGTCATAGAGTGTGGCTCATCTTTATAGGCAGTCAATGTGGAGTATTGGGGGAGTAAATTTTGGCAAATATAAGTGCATTCACATCCGTAAAAAGTGAATCTTTGGGCACAAAAAAGTTCACGCTATTGTCAAATCGCTAATAAAAGCAGGCGTGTGTTGTCAATTCACTGAGAAAAACTGGTGAGAGTTGTCAAATCACTGAGAAAAGCTTGTGCGAGCTGTCAATTCACTACTAAAAAACTAGTGCGAGTTATCAAATCATTGGGACAAGCTAGTGTGAGTTGTCAAATCACTGAGAAGCTAGCATGTTATAGTACATTCAATCAAAAAAGGTGAAATATCAATGGTATGTGCAGTAAATGAAGTGTTTTAGTCACACAGTCAGGCCATGAAGCATCAATACATGGCTATGCCTACAGTACAAATGTTAAGACACACGACCCAACCAATCTCATTATAACTAAGATACATATGCGCCTTGTGGAATGTAAATATCATGGTGGTTGTAGATCTAACATGGCTTATGGGTGAATGCCCTTAAGGTGAAAATGGAACACCGTAGGGCACCCATATGGAGTGGCGGTCGTCTGGGCGGTGTGGACATGGCTGGTTGTTATGGTAGTGGTAGGCACAATTACTGCCCGGGTTGGTGCAATAGTAGTATGGATGTACAGTCATTGCCGAGGTGGACCATCTCCTCATTGTTCCTCTCCCTGATCCTCTTCTTGTAAAGTTCATCGTTGTTGATCCTCTTAGTCTAGAGCTCCTCCCATAACTCTTCTAGGTGGATTTAGAGAGTGTGTATGTAAATCTAGGCAGGTATTAGATATGATTGTTTTACCCACTCGGTGAATTTGCAATCCATGATCTGTAAGGAAGACAGTGATTACAAGCGATGCATGTGTGGAAGTGTACATAGAAAATAAACTACTTATCATGAATAGAGGGTAATGAAAGAATCAACATCCTGAGTTCCCTGAGTCGTAGGAAACCTAGACCACTGAGTCATGTTTTTACTTGCATCACAGCTAAGGTTCAAGAATGTGTAGTAGTCACAGAGGGAATTTCTAGGTATGTAGGACTCCCTGGTTTGGAGAGGTAGATCGGGGCTTAGGGAAGATTTAGGGGACCGTAGATATGCATGTCTTCTAGGTAAGGGTCATGGCTTCAAAACCCAGTCCATGCTTGTTGTCCCCTCTCACCCCTTGAGTTACCCGCCCTGTATGCCATTTTGTGGTTAGAGGAGTGTGTTGGATATACATGGGTTCTTTGCGTGGGATAATTTATAAGCCCTCCTGGATGTGGGCGATGGACTTGAGGTACATAGAGTGTGAGGGGCAAGGTGCGGTCATTTCAGTCCGAAAAGGAGATGGCAGTGTGCTGTTACCTCAGTCTGAAAAAAGGTTGATCAGTATGTTGTTACTTTGGGTTGAAAAAGGAGGCAGTATGGTGTTATCATTTCTAACTAAAAGGCTATGGACTGACCTTACTTTAGTGTTATTGTCTTAATTTTACTTCTTAGGAGTGAGAGCTGTAACCGATGCAATGGGATGAACCATGTATGTGTTAGACAGATTTGAAGTCCATTAGCATATTTCGACCGACCGAGTAGAAGCTGTGAAACTTCTATGAATCATAGAGTGAGATAAACAGTCCAATGACATGTTCTTCGCCTTTTTTTTAAAGAATAAGTACATAAAGGACGTACATTTCATTCACGTCACATGTTTACGCATCCACTATACATGTTAGAAATTTTACGGAGGCTCTAAAGTCTTGCAGAGTGTGAGCATAGACTTTACCATCGAGCATATACGCTTGCGTGTATTCTGATTAAATAAGATTCACCGTATCAATCCAAAAAATCCAATATATGTGGGTGGGAACGAACCTTGGCACGTTCTTCGCCTGTAACTATTTTATGGTTGGACATGTGGTTCTCATCTTTCGAACTACGAGTGTATGTGTCTGCTAGGTAGTTTTCAAATTTCTTCGACATAGTCATTGAGCAGAGCTAGCTAGTGATCACCATGCATGATGCGTCAGTCACATTTTTGGGATAGGCTGATCATTCACTTGACACTCCAAGGTGGTGATCGGTTCGGCTGAAAAGCTCGTGGCTTATGGCTGAAAACACTGTAGCTGGCTGAAAAAAACATTGTAGCTGACAGATGCTTATTTAGCATAATTAAATTTAAAAAAATTTAAAAATATAAAAAATATGCTAGCCCATTACGTATAATACAAACAAATATGAGAAAAAAAAGAACCGGCAAAAAAGCTCAACAAAAAGCCAAAAGTTCAGAAAAATACGAAATTTATGGATAGTGAAAAATAAGCCAGAAGCCGAAGTCGAATTGATCAGGGCCGCGCTCGATCGTACAGAAGTACAAGCAAGGGCATCGTGTGCCCTTCGTCAACTTGCCACTGCAGTTGGCCGTTGCTTCCGGTATATGGCCAGGTGATCATTTGGGTTTTTTTTGTGGCTTATGGCTGAAAGCAATGTAGCTGGCTGAAAAAATACTGTAGCTGACAGAGACTTATTTAACATAATTAAATTTAAAAAAATATAAAAAAATATGTTAGCCTATTACGTATAATACAAACAAATACGGGAAAAAAGAACCGGCAAAAAAGCTCAGAAGAAAGACAAAAATTCAGAAAAAAATGAAATTTGTGAATAGTAAAAAATAAGTCGGAAGCCAGAAGCTTAAGCCGAATTGATCACTGCCATGGAAATTGTTAAAAGAAGTTAAAAAAATCAATTAAAAAGTTGAAAAGGATAGTCTATATATGCCTGTAGAAAAAATACATTGAAAATCTAGATGGGGATTAATAAGCTCACTCCCATTGTTTCTAAAATCTCTAAAATAGAGAGAACTATAACCTGTTGCTTCCGACGATGTCGTAGTTCAAACCACCGTGGTGCCGCGGCTCCTTGCTACCTTGCAGTCTTGATGAGCGTAGCACCGCGGTTGCTCGACTTCATGCTAGGCAGCCTATCCCCCATGTGCTTCCTGTAGTTCTGGAGCAACAACGTGCTTTGTGCATATGAATTTTTTTTTATTATACTAGTAAGGTATACGTGCTTTACAACAGATCTTATATAAACGATATCACAGATTTTGAACTCACAATATCGTGATCGTGGATGTGTGCATGGATTAGATTATTTATGCTATCATGTGGTTCTATGTATTTAGAGTTTTTTTCCTAGTTTTTGGAGGTTTTTTAGCCGGTTTTTAGGGCGAAGGTGGAAGGATTGTTGGAGAGGTGGGACGATGATGAACTCCCCTTTTATATCATTACTAGCTAAATGCCCGTGCGTTGCTACGGATTTTAAAATTTTATCATACTACATGTTTTAAAATTAACGAGTGCTAAAATTTGTTAGAACGTGCATATAAATATATTCTAATTTTTTTAAATCCGTAGCAACACACGGACATTCAGCTAGTAATTAAAAAGAGCAAACATATGGTTTTGAGTTCAACTGGTTGTAATTTAATTTGCGTTTACAAACGGCGCCAATTTGAAGAATATCCTACGATTAACAGCATATTCGGTGTGTACATCTTATGACTGGCATATAATTTTTGCCCTTAGCACAGACGGTTATGTCAATAAACTGAATATCGATAAGTTGATAAGTTAATTCTAAAAATCTATCTTGATAAATTGTTTCAAAATAACAAAGAAAAATCTATTTTGTTTAGAAGGAACCATAAGCGCATAAACTCGGCCTTCATGTACCTCGGGTGATTGCGTCCTTGTATCCCGCAAGGTGCATGTCACTCTCTGCACTCCCACCAACGCTCTGCGATTACTCCGATAACAAC
This sequence comes from Dendrocalamus latiflorus, assembly GCA_017311315.1. Classification (NCBI taxonomy): domain Eukaryota; kingdom Viridiplantae; phylum Streptophyta; class Magnoliopsida; order Poales; family Poaceae; genus Dendrocalamus; species Dendrocalamus latiflorus. Next base: position 4,948,365 of record CM029663.1, read on the forward strand.
CTTGGTCATTTAAACTTGCAAAATCTCTGAACTGATGTTGCCGGGTGCGTCGCCTATTCCTTCTTGGACAAACCAATTCCATCGAGTAGCTATCGTAGACAAGACGCAGTCCCAGGACTTCAGGTCGCCTTCCTACAAGGAACGGCATGTGCCGTTTGAAACTTTGAATTGTTAGGAAAATGCAAGCGAACGGAGGACATTTAATAAGCATAGTAACAAAAACTTGTTCGGTCCATGCGAATATTAAGCCACGAAGCATGAGATCTTTCCATTCTCTGCTTTCGTCTCCACAATCGATTACAAATGTGCACCATGTACCAATCTTTAGAGGATATCCCACCCGTCCTTTTTCCTGGATGTAAAACCACGAACTTTGTACAAAATTAGCACCATCCTTCACGCAACCAGCGCTCTTCAAATTTTCGGCTCAGTTCAGCCTAGTTTGCTTTTCACATTTTTATGATACTGGTCAATACTTCACCAAAAATAATGGATTGGAAGATTTTATTAAGAACTCTGCAACAAGGCTCAGCAGGGGACATTGAAGTGAAAGAGCCAAGATATAACAAAAGTAAACACCATGCAGGCAAGAAAGAAGTTGAGAAACTGGTGCCCCTGCCAAAACCTTCGCCGCTCATTGGTTGGTGCTTGCGCAGCTGCAGTATTGCTTGATTCATTTCACTGCTCAATGAACTCCGCATCACAAAAACCTACGAAACTCCGCATCACAAAAACCTACAACAAAGGAAAGCATTTGATAGTCGATGTCTCTTAAGCCTCAAATACAATACAAGGATAATAGCAATAATACGAAACTTCAACATGGTGCCTCAATACAATACAAGGATAATAGCAATAATACGAAACTTCATCATGGTATAACTCAACAATTGTTAAATCAACAACGTTTCAGCTGAGCCACTACCAAAGCACAATAATCAGTGGAAGGGCATAAGTCCAATTTCATCTGAACTCTGATCAAGGAACAGATCAAATTTTGAATAGGTGACATTAATGTTATTTTTGTGATTTGGTCAAGGATTCTAGATGTCTGCCTCAATTTCAAGTTTTCAAGTGATAACACCTGAGTGCTCAAGAGAGTCCTCTGTTGGTAGCATGCATAAGAACAGGATGTATATTCCCTGCTATGCAGGAATAACACAAATGTTGTGAAGAAAGGCCTTCATTACATTTAGTACTCTGATCCTAGCATTTAAAAATTGTAATCCAAACATTTTTATGATGTAATAAACCACACAAGGAAAAAAAGATTGTTCTTGTAGGCAGAAGGATTGGTACAGACCTCGCTAGAACAGCCCTACACTAAAACGGTTGAAAATATGTACTCAAACCGAAAGAAGGCTACCCATCGATCTGGATGCTAGCATTAAAGAGGCTCTTGCTGCTATCTTTATCTTGAAACCTTGCACTCAAAGAAGCACATCATTCTAGTTGCTTAAAGATAATAGCTTGGTCCAAGTTATTTTCATGCCTGTCGGTTCTACATGTGCATTGAATGATTTTAAAGGCATGCAGAAAAATAAGAAACATGGTGCATCTTATGCAGTTTACCATATGCACCTGATCACTTAATGCAGTTTATCATATGTACCTGATCACTTAATTCAATAAGTTTCTTTTTGAGTAAAGTCCATTACCGGTCCTTAAACTTTTTAGGCTGTGTCATCTCGGTCCATAAACTTTTAAAGTATGCCATCCCGGTCCTTAAACTTTCAAAGTGTGGCAATATCCTATGTAGTTGTAGCAGTGAACTTTTTATGCTGTGTTATCCCGGTCCATAGACTTTCAAAAGAAATTGCCACACTTTGAAAGTTTAAGGACCGGGATGACATACTTTAAAAGTTTATGGACCGGGATGACACATCATAAAAAGTTTAAGGACCGGTAATGGACTTTACTCTTTCTTTTTTATACCTGGTGCCTTCACCTTTGTTTTTCTTCCCACTTCATTTTTACTACTATTGTCAAATAGAATTCTCATGCTCACTCATTAGCATTTGTTTACATACAACTGTTCTAATCACCCCTGTAAATTTTGACAACAAGGTGTCTGGATCACAGGTGCTCAATCATCCAGTTATCACACTGGATTACAGGTGATATCCAATATATACTGTAAAAAAGCTTAAATTATGAAAAATTTTGAGTGTGTTAGATGCATTACCATTGAAAATGCCTACCGGGAGGGGGGCGGTGCAGGCCGGGAGGGGGCGCTGGCCGGGAGCCGGAACGTCCGGAGGAGGGCGAGCCTAGTAGGCGGTGCTGGCCGAGATCCGAGAGGAGAGGGGGGAGGGGAGTCGGGGCGGCGCTGGCCGGGAGGGGGGCATCGGAGCGGCGCTGGCCAGGAGACGGGCGGCGCAGGCCGGAAGGAGGGGGCACCGAGGCGGTGCAGGCTGGGAGGCGGGCGGTGCAGGCGAGGGCGGCGCCGTAGTGGCGTCGTGCAGGTGCAGCAGGCGGACCGCGGCGTCATCGCGTCGGGAGTGAGGGGCGAGGACGGCGGCCGACGGACGCGCAGCGCGCGCAGGCGAGGACGGTGGCCGGCGGACGCGCGGCACACGCAGGCGAGGCCGGCGGCAGGCGACAAGGGAAGCCGCCGAGACCCCCTCCTCCCAGGCCTCCGCCTCGAGGGGCCGCGCGAAGAGGGGATTGGCTCCCGAGTCCGGGCGGTCGACGAAGCACTCGACGTCGGTGCCCGTTCCGACGCAGTTGACCGCGTCGGCGGCGGGCGGGGAGGGGGGTGGCGTGGCCGCGAGGCGGAGGCGGGGGCAGAGGGTGGGGGCGGAGGGGTGTTTAGGAGGGAGCGGCGGGTGAAGCGGCAGGACGACGAGGCGGGGCGACACGGGCCATGCGGAGGAGGCGGCGGCAGAGCGAAGAAGTTGGGGGAGGAGGAGGCGGCGGCGGCGCGGGGTGGGGAGGAGTAGGCGAGGGCGGAGCGGCGGATGAGGGAGGGGACGAGGCGAGGGCGGAGGATGGAGGGGAGGAGGCGGCGCCGAGAATCGGGGGGAGACGCGGAGGGGGAGACGGGGGAGAAGGTGGGAGAACCGGGGGAGACGCGGAGGGGGAGACGGGGGAGAACGTGGGAGGCGCGGGATTCGCGCGGGGGGCGGGGGTACAGTGGGGCAGCGCAGGTTTCGTGAGGTGGAGTGGGGTGTAGAATTCACCATCACCTTAAACTCCTTCTTTTAAGGAGTAGAGACTATTATAAAAGAACGAATTGGTGGCCGTACGTCTATTCTTCTCTAACCATTCTATTTTTTCAACTTCTCATTACTCTTCACTTTCCAACCAATTAGAGCATCTGACTTCTGTAGAATAATTCTCTATACATCTAATGAATTTCGTTGCAACGTACGGACATGTAACTAGTTAGTAGAGATAAATATGTTAAAGTTTCTTTTGTTATGATTTCACTTTCTACCTAGAAGTTTGCCCTAAATATCACAAACATTTTGCGCGCCAGAAAATGTCTAGCGCCCACTTTGTTGTATTCTTTTTCTGGCAAAGTGTGGCTAGCTTCCGAGTTCCGACCATCCAATCATGTAATCACGCAGAGTGTGGACATCACTCGTCAATTAAACAATATGTACTTGCTCTCTGTGTGCCCACTACACATATTTGCTTATCCCCTGTTTGAAATACATGATTTTTTTTATAAAAATTACGTAAGAATTTTAGATAAAACAGTTTAATTCCTGCGTGAATCGGGAATAATTCCCTTGAGCCTTAGAATATTTCCTCTTCACTTCAGAAGGTGGATTGTAGATTTTTTTAAGGAATAAAATTTCTCAGTTTAAGCGGCGATGGAAACGTCATACGACATACCCCTAGCTGGACGCAACCTTACTATGCTGCTATTGCCGAATTTCTCCGGTGATCATGTCATGGACACATTGTTTGTGCTAGTTAATTAGCTTCATGCATCTTTTATAGAGTGTTTTTTTCTGTGGCTTATAATTTTTGAATCTAGTATGAGTACTTATATAAAAATTATCTTAATAAATCATTTCAAAGTAGTGATAAAAAAATTGTCCTATTTATTTATAGTCATAGAGACTTTCAGTCTTAAAGGCCCTGTTCTTTTCAGCTTCTAAAAGTTGTTTTTCGGCTTTTCTACAGTAACTAGCTTTTAAATAGGATATACTAGTTAATTGTAGTACATATTGTACCGACTTCATTTATATCTGCAAAAACCGCACATGAGTTTCTGTTACTCTATAATCTCTCATATAAACAGTCCAAAAGTCACAAGTCACAGCTAAAAGTCATGCGTCGCAACAAAAAAGAACATACCCTTTTATGGTTGTAACCTGTGTATTCATATTAACTATTTAATTGTCCCTTTGACCATACGATTGGAAGCACAGACCACAAGTACTTTCAGCTTTTTACACTGTGGTCGTAGAGGCTTTCAGCCATTCACACTCGCCGTACCATACCTTGACGGTACCGCGTGCCCTCGATGTGGTTTGACCCGACGGCTACAGGTTTGACCGAAACACGTGCCTGGATCTCCTGTCTCACGTGATGGGCCTTGTAATCCCAGGCCCAGGTGAAGGAGGTTTATCTGGCCATAACTAGTAAGAGATGTGTCGGCGAGTTTTGGCCCGGAAGTGCTAGGTCCGTCTTAAGGTTGGGTCCCTGATTTATTATGGACCAGTTCACGCGGCAAGTTGGGCCACTTCCATTAACATGTTGTGTGAGAAACATATTGGGCTCCGTAAATACTCTTTCTCCTTTTCTTCTTCCCAAATAAAACGCGTGAACGTTTCGATCGAGCAACGTAGTTGCTGGTAGGGGTGTAATCGGTATTAATTTAGATGGATATTGTTTATACTGTATTTTAACTAATATTTTTTTAAAAAAATTTAGAGTTAGATATGATAAAACCAGATATAAATATGAATTTGAAGCATTCGGAGTTTCGAATACGGAACCGTCAGAACAGATGCATTACGGTTTTGGATTAGAAACGGATCATATAGGTAGATAGCATGGATATACAAAAACGAATATTAGAGAGTACCTCGCGCTCTTGCAGCATCAACCAGAGCTATTCTGAACTTTTGATTAACATGTCCAGAATATTCATATTACATGAAGCTTCATTCTTACTCCGCATTCCACATCAACTTGTCTATAAGCTAATATAACTAAAAAAAGTAACAACATGTAGCAGTTACGCACCAACAACATTTTCCATCAGCCAGCTTCCTTTGCAGTGTCAACAGGCCAATACGCCTTGAAACAACATAAAGAACCGCCAGAGAGAAAATGAGAGCCAACAGTCATGATGATCCTGGTAAACAGATCTAGTTAGCAATTGGCACAACCCAGACAAAACTGTTACTACACAAACATAAACTCGTCTTTCAGAAAAGAAATCAAATGCATAACACAACGGCAGTTGGTAACTTGGTATATCACTTAAAGAATTTGTTTCTAGATGTTTCCTGATGACATAAGAACTGCTGAGAATACAAGTAATACAATAGTAATACACAAAGTCTTACTTGAATATGCATCTTGGCCAAACCAACTGCTGAGAAAACTTTTGGACTTGAATATGCATTTTTATGGGTATTTTGCAACGCCAATATCATAACAAATACTCCTTTTCCATCTATGACATAATAATAACATCCATTGTTATTCAGTGAATTGATCATAACAGAATGAAGTTTCATAATGCTACTATCCAGTACTAAAACCAGAATCCAACGTTTGCACTTTGCAGCATGTAACAGGCAATATCAAGCTACCAACACATCACAAGAAATTAAGCTATGCTACTGCGATGTCTTTAGAATTTTTGAAACGGGTATCCTGGTCTGAAACGACTAGAAATGTTTCCACATGATTGATAGCTGGGAGGAGTACTAGATATTCACAGCATGAACAAGAAATGAGACATCAAAAGGCAATCAAGTATACAGATTACAGACTCTGATGGAACCATAGCAGAATGATGAGAGAACAAAGCACTAATATCAGATTAAGCAACCATTGTGCAACAAGAGGGGAAAAATATAGCTTAGATCTGAAATTTTGTGAGGGGGAGGACGTGGAGTCTTACCTCGCCAGAGTGAGGATGCACTTGAGGAGGAGGCAGGGACGGCGTCAGTCTAGGCGGCAAGGGAGACGACGGTGCCATCGATAGGCGCGCACAAGATGGTGTCGGAGAGAGGCGGGCGGAACTTGGGGGCGGCATCGGTGGGGCGGCGTACGGCGAGGCAGAAGCAGGTCAGCGTCAAAAGAGGAGCCAGACGGAAGGCGGCGATGGGCGAGAGATGACATCGGCAGGAGGCGAAACCCTAGTCTCCTTCTTGCGTCTTGGTGGAGGAGAGTGGCCACTGGTGGACTGGCCACTTGGCCAGTGGGTCAGCTGGCGGTGGAGATCTAGGGAGGAGGGGATGCAGTGGCGGTGAAGAGCCAAAGGTGAAGGGCCTCCGTGGTGGTGGAGATCCAGGAGGTAGAGATCGGGGGTGGACAATTGGCTGACATATGGGGCGGAGCAATGGGGTTTAACCCTAAATGAAGGGATAAACCCTAGACACTGTGCGGCTCCGGCTCTTGATGTGGAGGCGTGGTCGCATGGACTCCATATGGACTCTTGACGTTTGGTGGAGGCCAGCTTGTGATTGTTCCGAATATCCGACCAGATAATACTGAATTTATTGAATACCGAAGCAATTGTTGGTTATCACCCATCCCGAATTCGGTATCGAATCCACCTCAATGTGTCCGGATACTGTACTGAATCTGGTCGGATAGCAAACCGTCTTACGAATTCGGTATTGGGTTGGTAAAAAAAACCTGACCCGTTTGCACCCCAAGGGCATCTCCAATGTTTATAGTTAGCAACTAACTATAAGACTTCCACATCATTTATATAGTACACACTAAAACTAGCATTCTAAAGAACTATCTATAAGGATAGTTATTTGATGCTTACATGCACACACAGAATTTATAGAGGCTGCCTCGTTTGGCGTTATAGACTAGTGCTTAAGAGCAAGTACAATAGTATAGCCAACTAGTGGCTATAACACTTGTCCATTTCATCTATAGCCTTCAAAAAATAGTTCATACAATATGGTAACTATTACAATAACTAGTTGGCCCCACGTGTAAGAGAGTGAAATGCATATTTTTACGTGCTATAACTAGCTGTAATTTAGTAGCCAGCTTCCTTCTCTCTCTGCCACGTAAGATTTGGTTGATATTATATTTGCTATAGCCTGCTGACTAAGCCTTATTGTACCTGCTCTAAGGAAGAGCTGGCTCGATTTTTTTTTGCATACTCTCTTTCCTCCACATAGGATATATGCTAATATGTACATGCATATAGCTAGCTGACTCAGACCATTGGAGATGCCCTTATTGGCTGGCTCATCCTGTCGTGCATGCATATCCATGCATGGTTCAGAGACCTTCCTCCAGAGGTATACGCCCAACTCGATCGCGCGTGGTTCTTGCTTGTTTCCAGCACACTCCGGCCGTTTCCTCCTATCTCCAGCAGGACCAATTGCCAGGCGTGCCGTTTGACCATGACTTGCAGATCGATACATTCAGAATCCCGCGCGCATATGCTTCGAAAATCTTGGTTCAGGGGGATTTCCATGACAGTACTGGAATGATGCCGTTTCCATTGTACACTTGTATGCATTGGAATGCAGATACAAGCCGTATGCAATTGTACAACCTTTATGCATAGCAATATAGTTCAGTTGAACAGAACTAGAGATCCACAACTACCTCGATCGAGTTCAGTTTGGGTCATCTCCCCCTCAAAAGAAGTTCATTTTGGGTCAAGGGTAAGTTTTAGTTTGTCAGGAAACATAAGCCATGCATACGCATAGTCTTTGTTTTTCTGGGTTTTTGACATCTCCGAGAGTCGAAACAAACGGCGTACTGCTTTATCTTCTTAAAGTTAACTTTTCAAACAACTTTCTAGACTCAAAAATCATGTATGCCATTTATGTTGACGTTTTCATCATCATTATCGTCTAAAAACAGAGGCAAAAACATCAACAGTTATAGTAAAAAATCTATCTAGCTAGCTAGCTAGTCAACACACAGCCACAGGCTAGCACCATGCACATACGTGGTTGCTTCGTGACCCATATATAACATCGTCCCGAAGTAGCTGGGCCTGTCAATGGCCCCCCAACAAAGTCGGCCCAAAGGTTAACAATCGGGACGCACCATCTTCGCCCCGTGAATAACTCTTTCATCCTGGCCTGCCCTCTTTCAAAAAGAAAGAAATGAAAAAGGGAAATAATAGAAAAATGAAAAAAATGAGATGGACACTTGAAAACTTATATGTAAAGTGTATAAAATGCAAACTTCAATGCCATAATTTCTCCCGCGCCGTGATATAATCATTTTCTCGCTAAAAATGTCAATATTCTTTTTAGCTTATATCTTATGGTTTATGATTCCTTGAATAAACATATGGGCGGCTTTGATAAAGTTTTTTCAAAGCGGTTTATCGACATTCGATTCATTCATATAAATGCTTACACTAGCGTCAAAAGTCATCTGACACAATTGTAAAGAACGCGCAAAATAGCGCAAATATCACAAACACTATGTGCGCCATAAAATGTCTCGTACATGCCGTCCCCCAACCACACACACTTTACCGAATTTTATTTTCGGCCAAAGTGTGACTTCTAAACAAACAATCACATCCATACCTAGGAAAATGTGCCTTCTGCCCTCCGTTTAAAAATACGCTACGTACTTCTCTTTAAATAGTCACAACACATATTGGGCTATACAATAGCTTTAGGGTGCAAGAGGGTGGTTTTTCCTGACTGATCCGATTAGTATCGAATTTGGTAAGCTGTTTCAATATCCGGCTGAATTTGATATGGTATTTGGATATTTGTAGACGGACTCGATAACGAATTCAGGATGAATTCTATCCAACTGAATAGCTTCGATATTTGATAAATCAGGTTCTATCAGGTTGGTATCTGGTGTTGACGTCAAGGGACAGGACGAGGTAGGAGTCATAGGACCTCATGCCGAAGCTGTCGTCAACACAGCTCACATCGAGTGCCGCCCACAGGATGTCGCGGGGCTTGGCATAGAACATCACCCAGTGCCGCCCCGTCATGACGCAGAGCACCACGGTCGGCTGGCATAGTCCCTCTTCCTCGTCGTCGACAACGACACCGACAGCAGTAATGTTATCGGTGTGGAAAATGATCCGACCGGGCATCGTGCACGTGGCAGGGAGATCAGCAGATTCCATCATCAGAGGATTCAGGAGACAAACTGTGTCTGTGAGCTTGTGGTAGAGCACCAACAGGCCCTCCACGTTGCTGTGGTAGCTGTAATCGTGGGGGCGTCGGCAGGAGGATCTGGAGGGCGGCGCCAGTGAGCACATTGAGGAAGCGGCGCGGCTCACCATCGTCGTTGTCCACGAGCATCATCCAGTTCTGTGGGAAGAATCGCAGCTGAAGGAGGCTCGGGTCGGCGGTCTCATCTCTCCACGGCTTGCAAACAGATCTCAGGCGGATTTGACCCAGGGCGCGGGATCGATCGAGAAGGCGTCATCGTCCACCGTGCTAGCTAGCTCGACCTTGGCTCTTCTACTCCTCTTCGAGCTGTGCCACGCGAACACGGTGGCCGGCGGCGATCGACGAGCCGCCGCCAAACCGTATGTATGGCAGGACGACCCGTGCAGACGCTGCAGGTGCAGGGACGACGGACGGCACGGCAGCAGCCAGCTAGCGCTAGTCAGGTGCTGCGCGCATGCATATATGCAACGAACAACATTATATACACCGGCAGGGTACTGCCGTAGCGTTCAGGTTCTGAATGGTCGCGCGGATGTAACTCATTGCAGTTCTGTGTGAGTGGTGATGGTAATTTCGTACCCTGTCAATAACGCAACGAATGTGTATGCATGCGCTACTGCAAATCGGCGATCGTATTTTGAAATGGTAGGTGTGACGAAGGAAATTTATATAAATAAAAATAATCGGTAACATTTAAGAGACTACTGTTAAGGTATTTTGAAATGGTCTCGTTTATCATGTTACAGTCGACTACTGTATAAGAGACGGTCTAATCTGTTATGAATAGCGCTTGTATTCATATGAGGCCAATGAGCCGGTATATATACACAAAGTACAGGTGGGAAATATGCAAAGAACCCCTTATAACAATGGGGAATAACAAACTATACATATATCTCTAACACCCCCCCTCAAACTCATGGTGGATCAACAACACTGAGTTTGGAGAGGTAGAAGCTATGCTGTGCTCGAGTCTGGGCCTTTGTGAAGAAATCCGCTATCTGAAGCTCTGAAGGCACATACTGAAGAGTAATCACCTGATCATGCACACAAGACCTCATGAAAGAAGCATCCACACCAATATGCTTGGTGAGCTCATGCTTCACAGGATCACGAGCAATACTGATAGCATCTGTACTGTCTGACAATAGAGGGGTCGGTGTAGTGACAGAAACACCAAAATCCTCAAGTAACCACCGTAGCCAAGTAATCTCTGCTGTCAAGAGAGCCATAGCTCGCAACTCAGCCTCTGCACTCGAACGGGACACTGCAGTCTGTTTCTTCGTCTTCCAGGCAATAAGAGAACCACCAAGAAAAATACAGTAAGCAGAGATAGACCGGCGGTCAGAGGGATCGCTGGCCCAAGTAGCATCCGAATAGGCCTGGAGCTGTAACGAACTGGAACGTGGAAAGAAGAGACGGCGAGAGATAGTCCCGCGAAGGTATCGCAGAACTCGAAGAAGGTGGCTGTAGTGGACCTGAGTGGGAGCTGAAACAAACTGACTCAGAATATGAACTGGATAAGTGATATCCGGACGAGTAACAACAAGATAGACAAGACTCCCAACAAGATGACGATAGCGAGTCGGATCAGAAAGAGGCTCGCCATCAGAGAGTCGGAGGTGAATATTGAGCTCCATGGGAGTCTCAACAGTACGCTGATCAGTGAGAGAGGCGCGATCAAGAAGGTCCTGAATATATTTCTCTTGGGGCATAAAGAAACCATCTGGAGTGGAAGTAACCTCAATCCCAAGGAAGTAACTAAGAGGACCAAGATCCGACATAAGGAACTGCTCACTAAGACGAGCCTTGACAAAGGCAATGTACTCAGAATCATCTCCCGTAATGATCATATCATCAACATACAGGAGAAGAAGAGTCCGACCACGAGACGAAGTGTGGACAAAAAGTGCAGGATCATGATCACTAGCTGAAAAACCAGCAGCAGTGACCACAGAGGAGAAGCGCTCAAACCAAGCACGAGGGGCTTGTTTAAGGCCATAGAGAGAGCGGCGAAGGCGACAAACCATGCCCTCAGGAACAGAATACCCAGGTGGCGGATGCATGTAGACCTCCTCACGCAACTCGCCATTAAGAAAGGCATTCTTGACATCAAGCTGAGAAACAGACCAGTGGCGAGCAGACGCCACCGAAAGGAGAGTGCGAACAGTGGTCATGTGGGCCACAGGAGCAAAAGTCTCGTCGTAGTCAACACCATGCTCCTGCTGGAAGCCACGAGCAACAAGACGCGCCTTATAGCGCTCAAGAGAGCTATCAGAGCGAGTCTTAATCTTATAGACCCACTTACATGTGATGGGATGAGAATGAGATGGCAAAGGAACAAGATCCCAAGTACCAGTACGCTCGAGGGCAGCAATCTCCTCGGCCATGGCAAGCTGCCACTCAGGGTGAGTAACAGCATCCCGGTAGGAGACAGGCTCACGAGTAGCTGCGCCAGCAAAGGAAAAACGGGCAGGAGGCCGAATCGACTGGCGATCGCGGAGAGCGTAGCGAGGAGAAGATGACCCATCAGGGGACGATGGAGCATCAGAAGAAGATGGAACATCAGAAGAAGAATGCTCATCTGGAAGGTCCTCAATACGAGGTCGACGAGTGTAGACAATAAGGGGAGAAGGAACTGTAGTGGGAGGAACCTGCGGAGTCGTAGGAGACGACACAGGCGGCGACAACGGTGAAGAGGCCACAGGGTGAATATGTGGAGACTCAGTGGAACAGGTGGACGAGGGCAAAACAGATATAGGTGTATCTGGAAAGGTCAAGAAAGACAGAGGCTCCACAGAGGAAGCCGAAGGAGAGGCAGGACGTGGATAGAATGGACGAGACTCGTCGAAAGTCACATCCCGAGAAACCCGCATCCGTCGACCAACAGGATCCCAGCACCGATAGCCCTTGTGCTCGGCACTATATCCCAGAAAAACACACTCAACAGACTGAGCGGTCAGTTTGGTGCGTTCTCGAGGGGCAAGGAGAACGTAGCAAACACAGCCAAACAGACGAAGGGCAGAGTAGTCAGGAAGAAGACCACAGAGACGCTCAACAGGGATCGCACCCTTAAGAGCAGAAGAGGGCTGTATGTTGACGAGATAGGTGGCAGTGGAAACAGCCTCGGCCCAAAAGTGAGGTGGAATAGAGGCGGCGATCATCAGAGCACGAGCCGTCTCAAGGAGGTGACGATGCTTGCGCTCAGCGACACCATTCTGAGCATGAGCACCAGGACAAGAGAACTGAGCGAGAGTGCCCTGCTCAGCAAGGAAGCTGCGCAGGTGACGAGAGAGGTACTCGCCAGCAGAATCAGCTCTAAAGACACGAATAGGAGTGGAGAACTGTGTGTATCATAGTGGCAAATTGTTTATAGATAGGTAAGACCTCACTACGAGAAGACATGAAATATATCCAAGTGTGGCGAGAGAAATCATCTATAAAAATAATATAATAACGATGACCCCCTTTCGAAACGAAGGGAGCCGGACCCCAAACATCTGAATGAACAAGATCAAAAGGACGCTGAGACACAGTCTCACTATGAGGATAAGGAAGCTGAATCTGTTTACCTAACTTACAGCCCTGACAATCTAAAGACACGTCTCCTGAGACAGACCCCAGAAGACCACGACGAACTAAGGACGACAGACGGGATCCACACAGATGGCCAAGACGGTGATGCCACTGCTGGAAAGAGCCGGTAGACGAAGTGGCAGAAGCAGAGAGACTGGCGCCGATGGTGGCAGCGGAAGGAAGGTGAAGCCAGTCAAGCTCCCAGAGACGCTGTGAGTCACGGCGCCGAGGGCCAGAACCAACCAGAGCTCCCGTGTGGCAGTCCTGAACACAACAAGAGTCAGAGTCGAGAATAACCCGATAACCAAGGTCAGTAATCTGCCCAGCAGAAAGAAGCTGCAAGGTAAGGCGAGGAACATGAGCAACAGAAGGAACATGAAAAGAGGAGTTGCTAAGAGATCCTCGACCAGAGACAGAAAGAGATGTACCATCAGCAGTAAGAACACTGACAGAAGAATCAAGAGGTGTAATAGAAGACAGAGTGGAAGGATCAGGAGTCATGTGAAAGGATGCTCCAGAATCAAGAATCCACGGGGAGGTACCTGACTGTGTAGGAGGTGGTCTCTCAGTGCCCGAAGAGTCAGTAGCAGAACCTGCAGAACCTGTCGAGGGAGAACCTGAAGCGGCAAGTAGGCGTCGAAGTCTGGCTATCTCCTGCTCGGTGAGAGAAGCTGCTGAAGAAGTCGAGGCAGACGTCGTCGTAGAAGTACTAGTGCCAGTAGAAGAACGGCGTGAAAGATGCCGCTTCTTCTTGTAGCACTGGGACTCAGTATGGCCATCCTTGTCGCAGTAGGAACAGTGAGGACGGCCACCTCCAGACGGAGGACGGCCACCACCACCTGTGGTAGCCGCTGGAGGAGGTAGTGTAGCAGGCGGACGAGCGGCGAGCACAGAGGGGAGTGGCATCAGACCAGCATCACTCAGACGAGTCTCCTCTGCGCGTATCTCGGTAAGAGCCTCCAGGAGAGTAACACGAGGGTGGCGTGCAAGGAGCTGGGCACGCCGTTGCTCGAACTCAGGACGAAGGCGAGTAAGAAACTCGTAAACCCGCTGAAACTCCAGGTCAGCACGGATATCCAGGCAGCACGGACAGGTACGACAGCCGGCAGTGCGAAGTGAGTCCAACTGACGCCAGACAGCAGAACTCTGAGCGTAGAAAGCGTCAACAGTAGCATCACCCTGCTTAAGAGAGTGCTCCTGGCGGACCACGGACAGGTACAGGGCATCACCAGAGGGCTCGTAGCTCTGACGAAGATGAGTCCACATCTGGAAAGCCGAAGAGAGTCCCACAACCTCAGAAGAGAACTGAGGCTGGACACTGGCGATGAGGACAGCAGCAGCCCGAGCGTCGTCATCGTACCACTGAGTGTAGACGGTCAGACGATCCTTGTAGGAATCCAGAGCCTCCTGGTAGGCAGAGGCAGCTTTATCATCAGCGGCCTCAGCAGCAGCCTTATCGGCTGTCGGGGGCAATGCAACAGGCTCCGTCGGAGGAATAGGGCAAGGCGGGCAGGTAACATCGCCAGAGAGGATGCCCCAGAGACGAAGACCACGCATGTGAATGCGCATGTGAGACACAAAGTCGGTGTAATTAGCACCATCAAAAATCACCGGGCAGCGAGGGAGGGAAACGGTGCCCATTGGTAGGCGGCGCTGGACGGCGCGGCGACCAAGGTAACGAAGTCTAACAGACGGCGCTGGACGGCGCGGCGGTTAGATCAACGTTTTTTTTTGCTTTTTTTTTCTTTTTTCTTTTGCTTTTTTTTCAATCGGTTTACAAAACCGACGCTCTCCTGCCAAAAATTAGATAGGCAGCGGGGGAGCCGAAGACGGCGGCGGCGGGAGAGCTGGCGAGGGCGGCGGCGGGGAAACCGGCGACGGCTGCAGCCGGCGGGGAAGCCGGCGACGACGGCGGCGGGGGAGCCGGCGACGGTTGCAGCAGCGACAGCGACGTCAACTGCGGGGGAGTCGGCGCGGCCTCACCGACGGCGGCGGCGGGGCGTCCAGGAGGCGGCGGCGCAACCGGGAGGCGGCGGCGCGGCCTGGGAAGGCGGCGGCGTCCGGGAGGCGGCGGCGCGGCCTGGGAAGGCGGCGGCGTCAGGGAGGCGCGCGGCCTGGGAAGGCGGCGGCGCGGCCGATCTCGGAGGAGACGAGCGGCAGATGGCGACGGAGGACGGCAGCGGCGTCCGTGAGGGAGGAGGAGGCGGCAGTCAGCGCTCGGGGAAGGCTGACAGAGGACGGCAGCGGCGTCCGTGAGGGAGGAGGAGGCAGCAGCGCTCGGGGAAGGCTGCCGATCCGATCTGGAGACAAGCACGGACGGCCCTAGGTATGACAAACCCTAGGCTCTGATACCATGTTATGAATAGCGCTTGTATTCATATGAGGCCAATGGGCCGGTATATATACACAAAGTACAGGTGGGAAATATGCAAAGAACCCCTTATAACAATGGGGAATAACAAACTATACATATATCTCTAACATAATCATCTATACTACCTCTCTCTTCTTCATATCATCTCGTGTCTCACATGGTAAGGTTTATAAACAACTAATATCACACGATTGTACATGGCCTTAAGGGTCCTATTCTGAGCGATTCCGTAGGGATCCTATTCTGAAGCGATGGGGGGTGTGATCACCATGTTTTCACCGTAATATGAAGAGATGTTTAAATATTCTAGCACTGCATTTTTTAAAGGCAAATATCGTTAGCTCTGGATTAATACAAGAGTGACAGTACAACCACCCTAAAGGTCCTCGAGAAGATAACAAGTTACAGACCATCCTCTAATTTTTAAAAAGGACTAAAATGAAATATGAAATTACGTCGCAGTCCTATGGCCTCTGCGCGTTGTTTGCTCCGATTTGGCCACGACTCCACCATCTGTTGTGCGTTTGCCGGTGATCCAGAACAGCGGGAGGAGAAATGGGCCTCCTTTGGTTGGAGGTTGGAGAGTACATCGTAGGATCTGCAACGGCAAGGAACACCGGTGGACTCGGTGGAACTCTGATTGACCACCGAGAACAAATTGTGTTTAGGTCCTCAGTCCCGGTAGCTGCTAAGGTGGAAGGTAAGGGAATGGCGGGCAGAGAAATCCAAAGACAAAGAGGAGGGAGATATACACAGCATCCGAAGGAGGCAGCGCGCCGGCCAAAAAGGTGATATATGCCACTACCACAATGGGAAGCATTTTATTAACTAAGGGAGAGGGAGGCTAATCTCAGTAGCGGCGTCGGGGGAAAAGCCCTCTCCATGAAAGAAGGACGACAACCTGGAGAGCTCAAGGCCCATGCAAGGACTGAGAGTGAACAGAACAAGACCATGAGCTCCACTAAAGTTTGTCAGACCGCATCAAATAGAGGAACACCAGAAGAGGAAGCTCTCTCCCTAGCTTGAGGACCACCAAAATTGCTTCAACTGACGGCAGGAAGGCATAAGCTTCCAGATCTGCACCAGCTAGAAGCGTAAAAACCGGAGAAGAGGATGGTGGCCTAGGAAGAGTCACCTCTGGATCTCTTGCTTGGGAAGCCTCAACAAGAGAAAGAAAGAGAAGAGTAATGTACAAAAAGTAGTAGAAGAAGGCAGTGGGTGGGTTCCCCTCTCTACTCGTCGCCGGCAAGGACTCCGACGGCCGAAGCTAGGAGAGGAGGCCCATATTTGGATCGGGGTGAGGGGTGGAAGATACAATGTGAAGAGCGACAGAGGTTTCATGAGAGAGCTTTACTTTTCTTTTTGGGAAAATTTGTTCAGTAGCACTGAAAGTTCAGCTCTTTCGAAAAATACCACCAAAAAAACAGGGTTCCGGAAATTACCACCGAAAATTTCATTTTTCTTCGGAATCTAGCATTTTGGACAAAAATACCCTCTCCCTCCCCTTCTCTCCTCCCCGCCTCCTCCTCCCAGCACAACTCCCCTTCTCTCCTCCCCGCCTCCTCCGCCGCTGGCCTCCCCGCCTCCTCCTCCGCCCGCCGCCGGCCTCCCCGCCTCCTCCTCCGCCCGCCGCCGGCCTCCCCGCCTCCTCCTCCGCCTGTCGCGGGCCTCCCCGCCTCCTCCGCCCGCTGCCGGCCTCCTCCTCTGCCCGCCGCCGGCCTCCCCCTCCGCCCGCCGCTCGCCTCCCCGCCTCCTCCTCCGACCGCTGCCGCTCGCCTCCTCCTCCGCCCGCCGCCGGCCTCCCCCTCCGCCCGCCGCTCGCCTGAGGAAGAGGTGAGGCGAGCGGCGGGCGGAGGAGGAGGCGAGTGGCGGGCGGAAGAGGAGGCGGGGAGGCCGGCAGCGGGCGGAGGAGGAGACGGGGAGGCCCGCGGCGGGCGGAGGAGGAGGCGAGGAGGCCGGCGGCGGCCGGAGGAGGAGGCGGGGAGGCCGGCGGCGGCCGGAGGAGGAGGCGGGGAGGCCGGCGGCGGGCGGAGGAGGAGGCGGGGAGGCTAGCGGCGGAGGAGGCGGGGAGGAGAGAAGGGGAGTTGTGCTGGGAGGAGGAGGCGGGGAGGAGAGAAGGGGAGGGAGAGGGTATTTTTGTCCAAAATGCTAGATTCCGAAGAAAAATGAAATTTTCGGTGGTAATTTCCAGAACCCCGTTTTTTTGGTGGTATTTTCCGAAAGAGCTGAGCTTTCAGTGCTACTGAACAAATTTTCCCTTTCTTTTTTTAGCACTACATCGTAATGGCCGCAGCCACCGAAACTCAACCCCTGTTGGATATCAATCTCGTGCGTGCAAAATTGCCAGCAAGGCATGCAATTGCAGGTCCCTAGCTCGCCGCCTTCAAGCTCCGCATCTGCCAAGACATGTTGGCCAAGATCGGCGATCGTACCGGTGCTTTAGCGAGAGGCCTTCTCTAATTGCCCGTTCAACTCACTCCCTCTGTGTTGGACCAAGCACGTCTGTGCCTCCGAGGGCAACGACAGTTTTCCATCTTCACAGAAGTGAGAAGTTGGCTGTGCATGATTGCCGCCAGTTCTGTCTTGGGCACTAGGCAAAGCGCTCCTGGGCCGCGGTTTCAGGCCTAGGCCTGGCACGCTTTTTGTTTAGACCGAGTTGGGTGGTGGATCTGGAGGGGCACCGAAACGACGGAAACATGTTCTTAGACTGCAACTTTTGGGCCGAAAACGAGTTCCAGGATCATAGCCCACAACGTAAATTCGGCGGCCCTGCTATTGCTCATGTCTAAGGTGAGGTGACGGCATTAATTTTTGGGGACAGTGCAAGTACTGACAAGAAGAGCAGGGTGGAGTTGGTCCTGGAGGCGAGGGAGGGGGTTCTGGAGGGGGTTGCAGCAGGGAAGGGGGATTCTGGTTTGGCAGAAGAGGAGGGAGGAGGAAGAGGAGTCACCCTGCAGGAAGATGCTCTGCCAGGGGGCTCTGAAAAGGCAGGCATGGAGGTGGATGGGGTGAGCTCTACACCTTTAGGGGAGGGTGCGGAGGCAGGGTTAAGCAGGGATGGGGAGCCGCCGGTGGAAGAGCTTAATCTGGTCAAGGCTGGGGAAGCGAGGCAAAAAAGATGAGGTCTTCTTTCAAACGCCGTCCGCGCGAGCTCCGGAAATCGAAGGGGGGTTTGTTTCCTTCCCCGTCGGTTTTGCGGAAGCGAGGAGGTGAGGATGTGGATGGGGGGAAGAAGTGAAGAAGAAGGCTAAACTCCAGTTTGTTCCAGTGGAGGTGGAGATGGGGGAGGAAAACTCCTTGTTGGCGGGGCTGCATGGTCAGCCCGGCCGGTCCCAATGAGGCTTGTGGCGTGGAACTGCCGGAGGTTGGGGAACGGCTCGGCAGTTCGAGGTCTTCTGGATGTCCAGAAGAAGGAGGACCCCGATGTTTTGTTTCTCTTCGAAACAAAACATGGCGAAAAATGGATGGAGGGGTTCAAGTGGAAGCTGAACATGCCATATATGGTGGTGAAGGATAGTGTAGGGGCGAAGGGTGGTCTGGCGCTGTTTTGGAAAAAGGAGGTGGATTTGCGGGTGCTGAGCTGGTCTAGGTATCATACTGATGCCAAAATCAAGGAGGAGGATGGGTGTGCTTGGCGGTTTACTGGGATTTATGGCGAGCCCCGGGGTGAAGAGAAGGAGAAAACATGGAAGTTGCTTCGAATTCTAATGCACCGTAGCAAGCTTCCTTGGCTGTGTTGTGGCGACTTCAATGAAATTCTTTTCAGTTGTGAGAAGGAAGGGGGAGCTCCTAGAGCAGAGAGCAGTATGCTGAAGTTCAGAGATGTTTTGGAGGAATGTGACCTGCATGATTTGGGCTATGTGGGGGATGCTTTCACTTGGAGGAACCACCATCAAAATGCGTCCAGCTACACTAGGGAAAGGCTGGACAGGGCGGTGGCAAATAGTGCTTGGCGGGCTCGCTTTCCTTTAGTCCGTGTGATTAATGGTGATCCTTGGCACTCAGACCATAGGCCCATCATTGTGGATCCTGGTGCAAAGGAAAGGGTCCATTGGAGGAAACCCCTGGAGGTTATGAGGAAGTTTGAGGCGAGATGGTTGGAGGAGGAGGAGTGTAGCGAGCGGGTGGAGGAGGCTTGGGAAAAAGCTATTGGAGGTGGAGGGGTTAGTCTTATGGAAATCCAATCTTGGGTGTTGGGGGAGTTATGGCAGTGGGATCGTGAAGTCCTTGGAGCCTTGGAGAAGAGAGTTAAAAATGCCAAAAGGGACCTGGAGAGGATCAGGAGGGCTTCAATTTCTCAAGGGTGTATAAATAAGGAGCATTTGTTGCGCTATAAGCTTGAGCGTCTCCTGGACCAGCAACATGTATATTGGAAGCAGCGGGCTCACTCTACTTGGCTGGCCAAAGGCGATCGTAATACAAAATTCTTCCATGCTCAGGCTTCAGAAAGGAAAAGGAGGAACACTATTAGCAAGCTGATAGATGAGGGCGGGGGGCGGTGGGGGAAAAACACTTGAAGAGCTTTATTGCCAATCAGTACCAGCAACTCTTTATGTCCACTGCAGGTCCCAGATTGATGAGGTCCTTGATTGTGTTCAAGTGAATGTTTCTCAAGAAATGAATGATAACCTGGTAGCACCGTTCTCAAATGACGAAATATGGGTGGCTTTGAAGGATATGGGCGAGCTGAAAGCCCCAGGGGCTGATGGTATGCCAGTGGTCTTCTATAGGAAATTCTGGTCTCTTGCGGGCGATAAGGTTAAAGAAGAAGTGCTTGCTGTGCTTAATGGGGCTGCTATGCCGGAAGGTTGGAATGATACTGTTTATTGTTTTAATCCCAAAGACCAAATCACCGGAGAAATTGAAGGATCTTAGGCCAATCAGCTTATGCAATGTAGTGTACAAACTCACCTCCAAAGTGCTAGCAAACAGACTGAAGTTGGTGCTCCCGGAGATCATCTCATCGTCTCAGAGTGCTTTTGTTCCTGGTAGACTTATTACTGATAATGTCCTGCTGGCTTATGAGCTCACACACTATCTAAGGCAGAGGAGGTGGGGAAAACAGGGGGTCGCTGCAATTAAGCTAGATATGAGTAAGGCCTATGACCGAGTTGAGTTGACCTTTCTGGAGAAGATGATGCTAAAATTGGGGTTCACAGTGCAATGGGTGGCAAATGTGATGAAGTGTGTTACAACAGTGAACTACTGTATCAAGGTCAATGGGGAATACTCAAACAACATCCACCCTCAGAGGGGTCTCCGCCAAGGGGACCCTTTGTCGCCTTATCTCTTTATTCTCTGTGCGGAGGGTTTATCAGCAATGTTACAGAAGGCAGAAGTGGAGGGCAAAATTGAGGGTATTAGAGTGTGCAGGGAAGCTCCAAGGATTAACCACCTTTTCTTCGCTGATGACTCTCTGATCCTGATGAGAGCTGGTGGAGGAGACGCTCAGGAATTGAGGAGGATTTTACAGGCATATGAGCGAGCCTCAGGACAAGTGGTCAATAGGGATAAATCGTCTGTTTTGTTCAGCCCAAACACTAGCTCTGTTGATAAGGATGAGGTGAGGCAAGTTCTTGACATCATGCAAGAAGCAAAGAGTGAGAGATATTTGGGGCTGCCAGTATCTATTGGTAAATCAAGAAAGAAAGCTTTTGAGTATATAAAGAGGAAAGTTTGGCTTCGTATTCAAGGGTGGCAGGAGAAATTGCTTTCTAAGGCGGGCAAGGAAAATCTAGTAAAGGTTGTGGCCCAAGCAATCCCAACCTACGCTATGTCCTGCTTTGAGCTGACAAAAGGGTTGTGCGATGAGTTGAATTCTATGATTAGCAGGTGGTGGTGGAGCCAAAATGATAAGAAAAACAAGATTCATTGGTTGGCTTGGGATAAGTTGACACTTCCTAAGAGTAAGGGAGGCTTGGGCTTTAGGGACCTTCATTTGTTCAATATGGCCATGTTGGCTAGACAAGCTTGGAGGATTCTGGTCTTTCCGGATACATTGTGTGGCCAAGTGCTTAAAGCAAAATATTTTCCTAACAGTAGTATACTGCAATGTGTGGCACATGATGGGATTTCTTACTCTTGGAGGAGCATTCTCAAAGGGGTGAATCTGCTGAATCAGGGGCTCATATGGCACATTGGCAATGGTGAATCGGTGAATATCTGGACGGATCCTTGGATTCCTCACGGCAGTACAAGACGTCCTGTTACAAGTAGGGGGACGACGGTGTTGACAAAGGTGGCTGATTTGATGGACCCGAGCTTGGGATCTTGGGATGAGACCTTAGTGCAGGATGTTTTCTCAGAGTTTGATGCTGAGGCCATACTAAAACTGAGAGTAAATCAAGATATGGTAGATAGACCAGCGTGGCATTATGAGAAAAAGGGGATCTTCTCAGTTAAGTCAGCGTACAGGTTGGCGATTCAGAACAGGGAGAATGAGCTTGGTAGAAATGCAGCAAGTTCTGAACCAGGCCCAGATGGGGACTCTCTTTTCAGATGGGATAAAATTTGGAGTATGGAGGTCCCAAACAAAGTGAAAATGTTTCTGTGGCGCGTAGCCCATAATAGCTTGGCTGTCCGGCGGAATTTGAGCCGTAGAGGGATGAAGGAGGACACCCTGTGCCCCATGTGTCATAGGCTGGATGAAGATTGTGGGCATCTCTTTTTCAGATGTAAAGAAGTAAAGGAGTGCTGGAGAGGACTAAACTTAGAGGAATATCGCAATATCCTAGCAGCTTGTTATTCTGGCCGAGATTTGCTGAGGAAAATCTGGTCCTTTCCACATCCAATTCAGCTACAAATTGTGGTTCTATTATGGAGGTGGTGGTCGGTGAGGAATAAGGTGAATGCTGGGGAAAAAAGAGCCACATGTTCTGAGGTCTGTTCACTTATATCTTTCTATGTTTCAGAATTTAAAAAGGAGAGGAAAACCACGAAATGTCAGAAGCAAGTTAGTCTCAAATTATGGCAGCCGCCACCGGAAGATCTGTACAAGATTAATATTGATGGCTCCTTTGTTTCCAGCTTGGTCTCCGGCGATCTGGCTGGAGATAGTGTCTAATGGAAACAAGCTTTCCGAGCTCAAAAAAAAAGGTGAGGTGACGGCAAAGGCCCTGTCTTAAAGTGTCTGGCATTTGACTTTTGGGTAAAATGACACTGTAGCAGCTGTTAACTTTTTTAGATATTCAATTAAAAAAATAAAGAAAAGTGAGAAACACTATTATATCTCTATAAATAATAAAAAACAAAAAAAATCATATTTCAAACGATTTTGGCTTCTAAAAATAAGAAGCCATCAATGTTTCGAACCAGCCCAGAATGGTGCGGTGCGAATGTGCGATCCACTTCGTTCGGTCGGCGAAAGCGCGGCAGCTCACGAGTGGAACACGTCGGTTGCCTTTCCTTCACTGAAGGCACCCGCGGCTTTCCGTTAGTGGTCGAGGCTCCTCTCCTGTCGCCTTGTCAGCCTTATGACGCTTCAGAATCTGCCTAGACAAATAAATTTCACCCAAATGTTCTCTCTGTCCTCTGCCACCATCCGTGGATTCTTTGCGTGCATCTTCCGAAATCAGCTAATGGGGAGGGATCAGTGCTTTTCTTGCGTTAATGACTAACGTGCCAGATACCTAGATGCATCCGTGAAACAAAAGGTTAAATTCGAGAGGAAGGTGCGATGCGACTATAGGAATAGGATCTCTCATATGAATGAAGAAATAAGACCATCAATCGTACTTCGGACCCAACGAAAATGTCAGCATTATCGTTATCCAATGATTAGTTTTTTTACACTAATGATTAGATTTTGCCAGTAATCATGCACATTACTCATGCACAAAAAACACTACCAGTTTTAGGTTTAGCTATTGATTTACACCAGGGTTAGTTCACGTTGTGATTACATGCCAAACAGTGGATACCGGAGCTTTAAGATGTCTGAGAAGAGTATCAAAAGCTTAAAACTCAAAAAAGGGGAGAGGTATAGAGTTTATGCATACTACTGTCTCACCTTAAGTCTCTCTTTTTTTTTCACAAATGCTCTCTCTCTCGCCCACGGTGCCTTAGGGGTCATATATATAGCCATGGGTGAGGGTGTTTACATAAATACCCCCATTAGGGTCCTCACAAGTGGGAGCAAACATGTTATTTCCTCGACATTGGCCTCCATCGGCCTATCTTCTAGTTGCTGCAACAAGGGGATGTAGCTCAGATGGTAGAGCATAGACTTGGCCAAATGGGCCACCTGGCACGACATAGCATGGATTCAAACAGGGTACGACCTGATTAGGCACTGCATGACTGGTCAAAATAAGTTATCGTGTTGTGTCGGCCCACATGTTTACCCTTTGACCCAAGTATGACACGAAGAGGGGTCGGGTCCTGCCGGGCCGGCCCAGGTACGCTTAGCCCAACATGCCACCGATGGTCCGTTGAACATGAGGTTTGGTCTGGCGCCCCAGTGCTGTCCCACCCACAGCCGCTGCTATCGTCCACAATCACCATGCCGTCATTGCTGCCCGTGTGAGAGAAGCTAAAGGTAGTAGTTGACGGGAAGGGAGAGCCGAAGAGAGGAGGCAATGACCAGCAAGGAGGGAGGAGGTGGTGGCAATGGGGAAGAGAGGTGATGAGGTATTGGATAAATCCTAGCGTGTGTTTCAATATAGCATATGTGGTGTGTGGTTGGTGTACGTGAGTGAGTGTGTGTGCTATGTTGTAATTAAAAAATGCTTTTGAGTGTATGGTGGTGCTTCAGTGTGACCATTAAATATTCAACGATTAATTAGGTTCTATAGATAGACAGATTCATCAAAGGCTCTCTTTTTTGGTTTACGGTTTGTCTTTCTACATTAATTAGCTTTTAAACGTAATATCTTTTCAATGTGGAGTCTACAAGTCGATTGTAGTAGACACTGTTCCGACTTTATCTATATCGACCAAAATTGCTATGAATATCGCCATACTTTCTCTCGTGAACAGTCAAAATTCAAAAATTTAAGTCAAAAACTATAACCTATAGCCTAAAAAAGCACCCTTTATTTATCAGAAAAACTATTGGACGATATACTGTTAGTTTGCCATTCGATGGGATACGGTAGTTATCGTTAGACAAAAGCAATGAAGACTCAAGACCATTCAATGGGTACACACGGCATGAGAAACTTCTCGACTCAACTCGTCAGTTCTCTTGACTCCATCGATGCGATGACGAGGAGCTTGGCAGCGGTGCAGCAATAGCACTTACCTATGGTAGTGGCAGGTACTGCAAGCGCAGGGCGGTAGGGGTATCCCAACGAAGCAGGAGCAGTGGCTGTGGGTGAGCTCAACGGTGCACAGGAATTTTGAAACTCAAGTTTCAGCGAGACTTTGAGTTTTAGAAATGAATTTTGAGATTCAAATATGAAACTCATGTTAAGGTTTGATGTTTCAATTTTGAAACTCTTTGAACTATGAAATGTAGTTTTGAAACATGAAACTTACTTTGAGATTTGATATTTTAGTTTTGAAACTCTTTGAAACATGAGTGAAACTCTTAGAAACTTGAGCAAAACTTTATCCGAAACATGAAACCAGACTGAAACTTGTTGAGTTGTTGTGTCAATGGAAACAACTTTGTAACATGAAACTTTCATATGTTTATGTTCGTACAGGTTTTAATTACCTTCCTAATCCTAAAACTTAGATATGTTCCAGGTTCTGAGACCTTTTGTAGGCCAAGGCGGTGGAGGACAGTGACTAGCTCGATGGGTTGTTGCGTTTGTATATGGTGATGGGTTCCTTCTAGGGGTGGGAAACGGTAATGGATAATCTGTTTTATCCGATATTCATATACAAGAAAATGCGAATGTGGTAAGCAAAATCCGTATTAAAAAATATTCATATTTGTATTCGAGAATATTCATATCCGTATTTGAGAATATTCGTATTTACATTCGTATTTGAGACTATTCGATTCGTATTCGATCTGTTTCCTATGCCTAACGGTAACTGGCCGGTTACCGAAAATCCTGGGAAAAATCCGGCCGAATTTTATGATTCAAAATTTGAATTTGGGCGGTTTGAAACTGGTAACCATTCTGGTAACCGATCAAAAACCGGTGAAAAAACCGACAAAACCGCTAGGAATTTATTCTACCAAGATTTGTTACAGAAGTTGTAGGAGGATATTCATATTCGACCGAATTAAGTACGTATTCAATTCGAATTTGTATCCGTTACAACATTCAATTCGTATTAATATTCAAGAATATTTGTATTCATATTTGTTTTAAAAAATATGGATTCATATTCATATTTGAGACTATTTGATCGTAACCGATCATTTTCCATCCGTAGTTCCTATGTGAGGAGGATGTGACGGAATTCACCAAATCGTGCAGCAAGCCAGTAAAGCCATACTGTGCTGTCATGAGAGAGGAGGAAGGCTAGAGTCATTCGGTGCGCGCACCCACAAGACGGTGGCAAGGCATCACGCATCGTAGAGGAAAACCTAAGGAGGTCGCTAACGAGGCAAGATGTTGGGGAGCCCGCAATGGAAGACTGTGTCTACGGGTGAACGCTGGAAGTGAACGTTATACATGAGACAAGGTGAGTTGTGAGTTGTTCCATGTAATGTAATCCAATGGTAGGATACTATCCCGTCGAGATAGAACTCGACGGTATCTCGTGGTATAGCCGCGTCTGGATTTTTTTGGGTTTTGACTTTTGGTTTATGGTTTTTAAAATATGGTTGTTTGCGAGAGACAGTACATATAGAAAAATAGTTCTATACGATTTTAACCAATAATCTGAATCTAGTATAGTATCTTCTATAATATTTATATAGATCTCATCTTAAAAAACACATTGTTTAAAAAGCTAGTCGCTGTAACGGCCGAGACAAAATATAAGCATAAGCCTAAACGCCGCTTCGTTTCCATTCCCATCCGGAAAAAAAAAACAAATCGCGGAGCACTTCCAATTATTACCCTCTGCTCCGTGGGACTCCCTCCGAGATGGACGGGCCCTACATCACCGGAGCGGACGCCGCGTCCTCGTCGGCGGCCTCCTCGTCCAGCTCCCCTGCTTCCCGGGCCTCCCGGCCGCGCAAGGGGCTCCGGCTCCGGCTGCGGCGGCCGCGCCGGCCGGCGCCCACCTTGGCTTATCGGGGAGGCGGCGGCGTGCGGGACGACCTCGCGCTGCCTCTGGGGATGTCGTTCGCGGCCGTTCTCGCGCAGGTTCGTGCTAGCTGCTGTTTTTTCCTCATTAACAAAAAAAAATGTTGCGATTTCTGCGCGGTTCGTGAGGCTCTGAGCGATGTTCGTCCCGACATTTCTAGCATTCTAGTTTTCAATCCTACTAACGTCCGGAGACGCACATGGATGCGTCGGAGACAGGGGCGGAGCCAGGAAAAAATCTAGCCTGGGCATTGGGGGAGGGACGGGGATTGGGGGAATCACCCTTTGGCTTCTCTTCTTGCTTTGGCGTGCCGTGAACTGGCCCAGCTGCGTGAGAAGTTGTCTTCAACCTCCAGTAGACCCAGCTGCCAGTCCAGCCTTCCGGGCAAAGCGTGGCCCCCAATCCTTCCCGCCATTCCTGGTGGTTCCATGGGGGTCTAATGGCTCGCTGGATTGAAGCCCGGGCAAGGGTTCACCCTGCCCGGAGGGTTGGCTCCTCCCCTGGTCGGAGACGAAAGGTGCTGTGCTTGTAACTAGAGTGATAAATCAATAACCACCTAAACCAATGGAGCGTCAAAGGTGGGTGCCGCTTGGGCCCAGACAAGTGATAAAGGTGCCGCCTCAAAAACACGAGATCGTCCATTCCGTGCTTTCTGTGATGGAACATCCATCTGTTCAGTAGTATAATGATCTTTTGTTTGTGCGATTTGCTCTTTTGTAGTGGCGATGCCTGTGCTAGAAAATCTCCTCGTCGACAAGAAACCTGAAGAAAATGTTTCTTCTGTTAAGGGTGGTTTCATGGAGCAATTTTTTCTTTTGAGTGTATGGCGGAGCTTTAGTGTGACCATTTGAAGGGTAGTTAAAAACATAAAATGTTCACAAATTACAGAAAAAGAGAAAATAGGATGGGGTATAATGTTGGAGGGCCATCACTGATCATGAACAAGACAGGAGAGTAATTTGGCTTAACTTTGTTTTGGTCTTATGGGTTATGCAAGCCTAGTGCTTGTACAAATTGCGTAATCTTGTCAATTAAGTAGTGAACATCTGCTATCTATTAAAAATTCAACATTATTATTCATTTCCATATTTGTGGTTACCACTGAAGGCAGTAAAATTAAACAGTTCGATGCGCCAACATCTTCAACACACATGCATGTGCGTGCCTAAAGTAGTGGTGCTCCAACTAGCTTTTGGCTTAAGCTTCTGGCTGTGGCTTTTAGTTGAAATTACATTGTAGCGGCTGTTAATTTTTTTGTCAGAGTAGTTTTATTTTCTAAGAGAAAAATGAGGAAAAAATGAAAAAAAAAACCGCTATATCGTCACGGACAATGCAAAGGTATAAGCGGAAAAAAGAAAAGGCAAAAAAGCCAAAAAAAAAACTAAAATAAGCCAAAATTAGAAGTCGGTATGTTCCAAGTGGCTTTTGGCTTAAATAAACCGAAAATCAAAAAAAGTAGAAGCTAAAGCCATTTGGAGCGGGGCATTTGCATACAACTGCACATTTGCATTATCATTTGTCATCATTCGGTACACTAGTTAATCCAATTGGCCAGAGTAATAAGCAGCTGCTTTCCTTGATTGCAGGTTATGAATACGAATAATGGTTCAGGACAGAGATTACATCCGGTTTCCCTTTCCAAGGTACATGCTTGCTGATTTTACTGAAACTCTATAAACCATAAAAAACAAGCTGTCTGAAATTGGGTCTGAATGCAGATCTGTACATCAGCAGTGAAGGAATCTTTGACAAATGTAAGCCTGGTTGTCTTTATTGTTCGGAGCTCACTTTCTGTTAACATTCCTGAGATATCTTTCACTTATCATTTGTATAGATATATGGTGACAGGTTTGACACTTTCATGAGAAATTTTGAGAAATCATTTAGCAGCACATTGGGGACACTTCATCTTATTAACGAGATACCTGTCAATGAGAAAAGTCCTATTCCTGAATGTTCTTTTAAGCATGAAGGTGCTGTTGATTCTCATAATCGAACAAACGAAATCAAGCAGGAGTTTTTGAATCCAGTGGAAAGTCAACTAGTTCTTTATTCCAGAGACAATCAGCAGCTAGCTCATCCTCCTCGTAGCAGATCCTCTCCTGAAGCTGATCAGCTTATTCTTAATGCATTTGAGAGATCTGTGAAGGAGCAAGCTCGCTCAAATGAGCTCAAGGAATTTGAGATAGGGCTTAACATGAGAAAGCTGCAACTGAAACAGTCTCAATTAGCTCTTAGTTCCTGCTCACACATGTTAGAGAAGATTAAATTA
This sequence comes from Dendrocalamus latiflorus, assembly GCA_017311315.1. Classification (NCBI taxonomy): domain Eukaryota; kingdom Viridiplantae; phylum Streptophyta; class Magnoliopsida; order Poales; family Poaceae; genus Dendrocalamus; species Dendrocalamus latiflorus. The sequence continues at coordinate 4,977,073 of CM029663.1, forward strand.
TCTTTGGGATTTCAGAAAGCTTCCTTCCAAGGGGAGAAATTCAAGACTCAGATGCAGGACACAAGACATGCACAAATCCTCAGGGCACTTATAGATTTTCTTGTTAGTGCAGTGATAATTATGTCAGCATGTTTTGGATACGGAACTTATATTTATTCATACCAACGGGTAACTGATGTTACAGCAGCTTGTTCGGTTGCTTCAAGGGTATGTTCGTGTACTTTCGTTATCGATGAATAATACCCTTAACATGTCTCTTTAATAATCAGAAGCCTCTCTCTCTTTCATGCAGGGATCCAAATCATGGTGGATGCCAAACTCAGTGTCAAACTTCAATTCTGGGTTGCTCTTTATCAGATGTCATCTAATAGCAGCAACACGTATGTGCTTTGGCATAGTAATGATTCTGGTAATTGCTTGGTTAGCCCTCCAGCGTTCTGCAATGGCTGGATCAAATATGCCTGTAACTTTCAATTTCATTTTATTGGGAGTTATGTGCGGCTTTGCTGGAAGGTTTTGTGCAAACACTCTAGGCGGCAATGGAAACATTTGGCTCATGTACTGGGAGTTCCTTTGTTTCATCCATTTAGTCGGAAATTGCTGTCCATCTGTTTTGTACCACATTCTTTATGGTCCTGTTTCAATATCTCACAGAAAGGAGATTATCTGGTTTCCGTATTGGGTTCGCCGATGCATATTTTATGCTTTGCTGGGATTTATTATTCCAGCCTTGACTGGATTACTACCATTTGCTTCTATTTTTGTCTGGAAGGATCATTTTGTTGAAGTGATACAATCCTCCTTTGTTGGTGACAAAATTGAAGCCTGAAATATCTTGGATCAATGATTGGCAAAATGCTATCCTATTTGTGCCAGCCAGGTGTTCAAGTAAATCTTTTGGACTTTTGGAGAAGTAAAATATGTTGCATTGGAGATTAGCCTCAGAAATATTGGACGAGAGTTGAAGGCATTGTCGAACCATTAAGGAAATAATTGAACTTTTCCGGTAGTAACCGGCGTATCTATCTTACTTAGCTTGCTTCCATCCTTGGTCGTAATTTAATGGAATGTCATTCTCACACTTCCAAGTCAATTTCAGATGATGCTGGCTTCTTGGTTGTTGCGATCTTCCAAATAAGTATTTTGTTTCCAAGATGTAAGATCATAACATAGCGTAGAGTGTAGACCTGTTAGCTGCCAGCTTTGTTGTAAGCTTGTAGCCCTGTTCTTTTAATCTTTTTCCCCACTTGCTGCATTTGCTGTATCATTCTTTGTTCATTGTAAATACCACTGCGATATGCAGACTCCTGAAAGGTTTGTGTTGTTATTTTGGCCTTACGTGTGCTGAACGCTGAAGTTGATGGGGTGGGTATTTGTCCCTGGGCTTGAGGGAACTCATCCTCAAGTATTTGCATGCAAGCTCAAAACTATGCAGAATTATGAGTTTTGCCGAAGCTCTTGGTATTATCTTTTTTCTCTGTGTATGAAGTCACGTACTCCATTTTTTTTTATTTCTTCTGCAGTGCAGTGGTACTCTTTCTGGAGCTTTCTTCAAGAATTTACATGTTTATGATTCTCACGTTACCCCAGCTCTGTGCAGTAGATGTCTGAGCATTAAATCGCACAAAACTGCAGCAGTTGCTGTAGTTAAAGGTATATTTCTGTTTTGGCAATAACAAAGCTCGTGGATGATAGCATGCGAGAAATGCACTGATTACAGATTGACTGTTACTGGCACTAGCATTTTGAAGCCAAAATGAACAACAATCCAAACTAGTCATTATTATATTCACAAGAGAATACACTTGCAGTTCTTGGCATCATATCAGACACACGGATGCACACGAGAAATACTCCAGTATACAACAGTTGCAACTAGCATTATATCCAAACGGAAACCGTGGCCTTCTCATCCAGACTACATGACCATGCTAGAGAATCACTACTTCACTAGGCTTCTTAGCCATGTCAGTTCGTCACCATGCTGTGGGAGTTGCTTCAAGTAGACCGACCGTGAGTTTTGTTTTCCATGACTTGTGGTGGCAATACAATCCCAGTGTGCAAGAAAGATCGCCATCACCGAACTCCTTTGCATGAAAGTGAAGTGACCATCTCCTCATCCCGTGGCCGCTTTGCGTGCCTGTTGACGAAGCTGCAAGAGAATTTAACTGGCTGCTGTGTTTCTGCTCCGTTGACTGAACATGAAGTGCAGGAACGAGGAAGCGTTCAGATTTCAGAATATGTTGTAGTTTGTTTATGAATATGAATTTGAGCTTTGTCAGTTGCCACCCACCTGAGCTGTATTCTACTTGCTTAATCTTCTTCTCTTCAAGCCAACGGTGATATCATCGCTAAGTGGCTCATCAACAGATTTTGACAGAGATGAGCTGTTCTCTTGGAGCTTGCTCTTCTTGGAACATTTTTTGGCTTCCAACCCGGATTTTCGCATTGAGCACAGACGGATGGTAGGATCTAAAGAAATATAATTTGCAGATTGAGATCAAAATTTTGTGAAAGTATTTGAAATCAGTTTCTTCCAGTGTAATATATGCTCCAGTCGCCCAATGGTTGGGCGACTGGAGCCTTTCGCCCAACCCAACAGCGACAATTAGGAAATCTCTCAACTGTTGGGCGATTAATTGCAGTCGCCTAACCATTGGGCGACTTTCATGCAGTCCCCCAATGGTTGGGCGACTTTCATGCAGTCGCCCAATGGTTGGGCGACTGCACTTAGGTCCCCTGTGAATGTTTTAAATTTTTTCAATTTTATAGTTTTAAGCTGGTAAAAAATTTGATTGAGTTGTAATAAAAGTTTATGTCATTATATGTTGTAGGTGTGTAAAGAATTTTGGAAAAAAAATTTAGGAACGATTGACCGTAGAATGATCGGTACATACGATGGTAAGTGATATTTTGATGTTACTGAGAATTCCTGTCTCTAGGCTAGGATTGGGTTGAGGAGCATCGACGAGCCCAACGGTTAGATTATCACAAACAGTTCTACATATAAACCGTCTGTAATACTTCCTATCACAAGATTTATATATCGATACAGTATAAACAACTAGTCTCAAAAGATAAAACAGTAAAGTTTTATACGGCTTATATATACTCATTTGAAAGGTTTCGATGAGATATACAACTTTTCAGTTGAAGCAAAATCCAAATTCCAAAGGGAAGACCAAGAGAAAAAGCAAAAACAGAAACAAAAAACTTGCGACGCAGGTTTAGGTCCAAAGATGGCCGATTTTCGGGGTCTTGGAGGGCGACGAGCACAAGCCGGTCGTTTGTTTTGGATCGGGCTCGTCGTTAGCCTTTCAACGAGTACAAGAACGTCGAAAACGGACACCGTATGCAAAAGTTATGCCCGTTTTACTGAAGGTGTGTCGGAAACGGACTCGAATTCGTTTCGGCCTCAATTGAAACTTCTATAACTTTTGATTCCATAGCCGAAATTGCTCAAATTTTTTTCTGGAGGCTTTTGGATGTATGAAGCACAGCTCCACCAATTGTCACTATTTTTGGCGAAAGTTTGATGCACTTTCCAAATTTTGGTAAAGATGGACTCTTTCCTCTCTTTTTTCTCTCTCTTTTTTTCTCCGCGTAGAACTCCAGCAGATTTTTTACCAGTTTAAAAATACAAAATTGTCAAAATCTAAAACATTCACGGGGCCTGCGTGCAGTCAGCCAATCATTGGGCGACTGCATGAAAGTCACCCAATTGGAGGGCGACTGGAGGAAAGTCGCCCAACTGTGGGGTGACTGCAATTAATCGCCCAACGATTGGGAGATTTTTCAGTTGTCGCTGCTGGGTTGGGCGAAAGGCTCCAGTCGCCCAATTTGGGCGACTGGAGCCTATTTTTGTAAAAAAAAATTCCGCGAGTATATTTCTGTAATTTTGAATAAAAAATGGATTATCCATACAATCCAGCCATGTTGCTCTCTAGTAGTAGCATCAATCAAGAACTCGCGGTTCCTCAAGAACACGGCAGCACCGGGTGCGGGGCGTAACCAAAGATGAGGCGCACCTGAGGACGGGGGCGAAAGCGCGGGCTTGCCCTTGACGGCGATGGGCGCGGCGGGGTCGGCGCCGGTGGGCAGCCCATGTGCCGCGAAGAAGGCGAGGAGCGCGCGCCACGCATCCTCCACATATCTGACCTCCAAATTGATCTGGTGCATGTAAATAGAACAGCAAAATTATGAAAATTTTGAGACAACCTTCCATTAAAGATCAGCGAGCTACAAAATGTTGGCGGTAAAAAAACTACGGGCGACAAAAAAAATTGTCTGCAAAGAAGGATGTCCAAAATTGCAAGGCGTAAAAAAAGAGAGGACAAAAATCGAACCATCCCATAAATAAAATTAGTAGCATGAGTGATACGACAAAGGTGGAAAGTCTGAACCAAAATTGAATGAGCTAGTGATTACCATTGAAAAACGCCCACGAGCAGCTCATGAATAAAGCAGAAAGGGGAGAATTTTGTTTTGCAGCTGAGTATTGGGACAACTGACCTGCTTGAGGTTGCAGAAGCCATCGTACACGGTGAGCACCAACACGAGGGAGTCTGCGGCCTTGCTCCTCTCCTCCAATTCCAACCCTCCTCCTCCCAAACGAGGAGATAAAAACAAAGAAAAGGGGATTAATCTCTCACAACAAGATCGAATCAGGAAAAGCAAGACTGCAAGAACCTTCACTAAAACAACAAATCCTCACCTAGATCACCCCCCAAAACCCGCACGGCGGGGCGATGCGAGTGAGGCGAACAAAAACCTTAACAGCAGGATACGCTACATTGAATGGCTGAGAACAACTAAAATGTATCGAACCATTACTCTTGTTTTGGAGGGATTTTCTGGAAGCGTCGCCGCACGGTGGGATACATACCGTCTCTGCAGCGTGAGCCCGACCTCCTGCTTTAACAGCAGGATTATCCAGCCCATTGTGGCTTGGGCTAGTTGGACCCAAGTCCATCTACACCAGCCTGGGCCAGTTGTGTTTCTAACTAGATCTACTGGGCCTGGTCCGGCCCAAAACAATCCATGCCACATTGGGCTTAGGACCCACTCGTGAGAAGAAAAATAGATTATTTTTCACACATTAATTTACACTTTTTGAGATAGGTTAATTTACACATCTTAATTGTTACTTTACTTTTTCTCAAAAAAGTTACTTTACTGATCTCATACCAATTCTCGAAAAAAAAATCTATTAGTGTGCAATCCTGCTTCGCTTCAAGAGGAAATAATTTGGGTCTGCTCTAGAAAGCTTAAACTTCTGACTTTGACTGTTGGCATTTGACTAAAAACTACACTATAGTGACAGATAGTTTTTCTAAATTATTTAATTAAAAATAGAAAAAATTATATCGTCACAGACAATGCAAACAAATAAAGTATAAAAGAAAAGACCAAAAAGTAAAAAGACCAAAAAAACCAAAGTAAATCAAAATTAGAAACCGACGCGTTCAAAGTGGCTTCTAACTTAAATAAACCAAAAACCAAAAAAAGGCTACGTTTTTTTTCACTTATAGCTTGTGGCTTATGATTTATGCTACAATAACTAGCTTTCAAACAGTGTGTTTTTTCAAGGCAGTGTCAATAAAAAGATTGTAGTAAAAAGTATACTGAGTTCAACTGTACCAACTAAAATCATATGCGATTATTTTTCTCTATTAACTGCCTCTTACGAATCTTACGATTACCAACCAAAAGTATACTGCCTTGTTGTTTTTGCCTTCTGATTCTTGGAAAGGTAAAAACCTAAGCATCATGACCAGACGTTCTCTTGGAATAAAATTTTCAAACAACTTTTTAAATATAAAGCTATGTATATTATTTATGTGAAGTCTCTAACATCTACTACCTTATTAAAAATATAGGTAAAAACTATGAACAGCAACAAAAAGCTACGAACATGATCATTTGGGCTTATTTTTGGTGACTTATGGCTGAAAAGCACTGTAGCTGGCTGAAAAATACTGTAGCTGACAGATGCTTATTTAGCGTAATTAAATTTAAAAAAATTAAAAAATATGTTAGCCTATTACATATAATACAAACAAATACGGGAAAAAAGAACCGATATAAAAGCTCAACAAAAAGCCAAAAATTTAAAAAAAAGACGAAATTTATAAATAATAAAAAATAAGTTAGAAGCTAAAAGCTGAAACTCATCCGATCACCCCCAAACACCCCGTTTTTCTTTTGGGCAGCCATGACGCGGTCGCGTGCAAAGTACGCGCGGCGTTTTATGCGTCCCCACGGACGCCAAAGCGACGGCCGCAGACGATCCGGCGCCCGAACAGCCCGCACGCCGTCCTCGCCGCCCCGGCCAATCCCAGGGGCGGGGGCACGCGGCCCACAGGGTGGACGCGCAGGGTGGATCCGAACGCCAGGGGAGTATTAAATCCGGCTCTGGGTCGCCGCACTATAACTCTATAAGAGCCTTGGGGACCGCGCAGCAGAGAGATATTGACACAGTAGAGTCGTCTCCTTCGATACAGATCGTTGCAGTGCGTTGGTGGTTCAGCATCAAATCTGATCTGTGCTTGATTTGCTTCGGAGCTTGCGAGGAGAGGGTCGGAGATGTCGGCCGCAGCTGGAGAGGAGGACAAGAAGCCGGCGGGCGAGCAGGGCGGCGGCGCCCATATCAACCTCAAGGTCAAGGGACAGGTCTGCCTCCGATTCTTTTCACCCCACACTTCGCAACTCTTCTCTTATCCGCTTAGATTTTTTGTTCTTGATGGTTCTTGTATTGTTAGAACTGTTTCAATTTGAGGATTGAGATTGGCAACTTGGGTAGGGTAATCATGGTGCTGTTGATTTAGTGTGTTCCGCTCTCCGAGCGATGGGTTATGATTGTTTTGTAGAGCTAGCCTGTGATATCGTTGATGCGTTTGGTCGTTCTAGCCTTCTAGGCATGAGTCCCTAGTCTCCCTGTAGTCTCTACTCGGTTTGCTCTTGTGCGTGTTTGTTTCCTCCACGCAAGAAACGCAATGGGAGTGTAAAGGAAAGTAGATGGAAATCAATCAGAGTCTGTGATGAGGTGAATGAAGCATCATGGGTTTTCACCCCATCATTCTTGGTAGTCTTGTTTGAGTAGCGATCTACTCGAAGTAGAATAGTGCTGTTCTGTGCTGGAGTGGGTGCGCAAACAGTTCTGCAAATTATTTTCCTGTCTTCGATTGAGGGCATATCTATACATAAAAAAATCATCTTTCCCCATCTTCTAGATAATTTGAAGAAATTCTTGTTATACTAACGCCGGACCTGTTTGCTAGTAACCTGGTGAAAATATTCAGAACATGACAGATTTATCTAACTCATACTCTGTTTATTTCATATAAAAATATGGTTTTGATGTATGCAAGTGTTCCTTGTTATCTCAGTATAAGCTTTGTCATGCTGCATCTTTGAATAAAGGGGCCATTAGTGCAAGACCAGAAATTGAAACCGCTTTGCAGTTGTCAGCCTTCTCAATTGTTATGATCCTTAAAATTAGTAGTTTCAGAATACTCCCTCTATGTGTTCATCAAGTCCTGTATATTATGATTGAATGCCGACACATTTTATTTGTTGGAAGTCATCGCAGGTTGTGTTTATCAGTGCCAGGGTTTAACATTCCCATTTTTCCTTCGTTCCGTAGGATGGCAATGAGGTTTTCTTCCGCATCAAGAGATCAACGCAGCTGAAGAAGCTGATGAATGCCTACTGCGATCGCCAGTCCGTGGATATCAATGCCATTGCATTCCTGTTTGATGGTCGCAGGCTCCGTGGCGAGCAGACCCCCGACGAGGTGTGTGATGTTGCCACCCTGCAAAAGCTTCCTCAACTAGCGTTTTCCCTAACACGCCATGAATCCATCACTGACGTTTCTCACCCCCTGCATTTTGCTTGTCTGCAAACTGTTTCAGCTGGAGATGGAAGATGGCGACGAGATCGACGCCATGCTTCACCAGACTGGGGGGTGTCTGCCTAGTGATTAGAAGAAGCTGTTGCAGCCTCAGCCCCCATTGTTTTGTGTCTTAAGCTACATGAGAGTAAATGAAAGAAACGAAAGAACTTGTGAAGCATTGGTCCTGTGCCATAGCTGAGGGACATGTAGGAGCTCTGTTTAGCGAGATTTGGGTACTTATGCTGTCCTGACTCGATTATCCATCCTCTCTATCCTCCTGTTCTCTATGATTTGCAAATTGTTTTCGTTGCTCGTAAGTGGCATTACTATTGGCTTCATGTGAATTCTTGCGCTGCACTTGTTATTATTCGATTGCCAATGATAAGCCTCTACTGATTATCGTGTGATTACGTTGAGATGCCAATTTCTGTTGTCGAAGTCTTCGGTTGGGTCAGCACATCCGTCTGTACTGTGGTACTGGTGTTAGTTAATCCTTGTACACTGACACTGGTCCGTGGAATTGTCTGGCTGATTGGAATGATCTGGTTTCCTCGGGTACGGCTCTGTTGCGCCATTGCTACACTGAACAAAGAGGAGGTCGACGGACGATAAATTTTACCGTGTTCCAAGCATGCTTTGTGCTACCGGTGCTACCCCTGTATGGAAAATAGTGTAAATGGTTATGAAAAATTCTTTTAAAAAAAGTTATTTAGACAGGGTATGATATATAATCAAGCATCTTTGCAAATTTACAATTGAAAACACGATGTATACTTGGAGAAACATAAAAATGACAAATTTCAGTGAATAATAGCTTTACATTTTCCGATTTTATTTCGGATTTTCTTTTCAGTAAAATTTGTCTTTTTTGCTTCATAATGACTATATCAAATTTAAGTTTGAAAATTTGTGACATGATGGCTTCGTACCAACGTTGACAAATCTGTTTGCATTTTTTTTTGTGACCATTTGCACTATTTTTCAAGAAGTGCGAGCACAAGTAGCATGAAATGGGCTTGGAGCACCTGATATGTTATCGACCGACAGCAAGCATGAACATCCTTGGCGGTGAGTTGTGCGTGTAGCCGAGAGAGATTGGGGAGGGGGGTTACTGAAGAGGGGAGAGTAGGATGCCCGACAGTATGACACAGATGCTCATTCATACTTGTCCCCTATTTAACTATCGAGGACAACTTTTTTTCCTTTTCCTATTCTAACCGGGGTTTATTCAGATAACAAGGCCTCAATGGGAACTTTTTTTTATGGCAACCTCAATGGGGACTTGAATCAAATAGCGTTGGGATCATTTATATAAACTGTTAAAAACTTATAAAAATAAAGACAAAATACCCATGCTTTAGTTATGTAAATGTAGTGATCTACCTGTAGATGTGTAAATGATGGGGAAATAGCGGTCTCTTCTTTGTCAGGTAACGTTTGTTAAGGGCTCGTACACTCGTGGTTTGCGAGATGAGAAGGTGCAAAGTTTGTTCTCATGATTTGTAGCAATTATAGGTGAGTTCAAGGGTAGGCTAGACATCAGTGTCAGTTTAAGATAGGAGACGAAACACTCGATGCTAGCAGCATGTGTTACATTTTGAAAGTCTCCGCTTCAGAAACCAATTGAAGTCTCTCTCTCCTTGTAATCTTCTATCTCCTGAAGCATCTTCTTCTCTCACTTTTTTAGAAATCAATTGAAAAGTCTCTCTCTTGGTAATCTTCTCTCTCCCAAGCATCTTCTCCTCTCACTTTTTTCTTCTCTTGATTTGAGTTTAATTGTTCATCATGTAGGTGCTTCTAAGGGAGGGGACACACTTTGATGGTGCAATCCAAGAGTAGTAGACGGCGAGAGGTGGTGGTGGTGGAGATCGGTGCATTGTGGTAAGCGGTAGCAGATTTACACTGGTAAGCTAGGATTTTTGGGGGTTTTGTGGTGATTTTATTGGGGGAATTCCAGTGGTTTTGTTTGTGTAAATGGGTTGGTTGATTGGGGAGATTCAAGCTAAGAGGGAGAGAGTGGGGGAAAGGTGGTGGTGGTGGTAGGGATCGATGCGTTTGAGTCGAATGGTGACAAATTCATGCAGGTCAACAATGGGTTTTAATGGGTTTTCAGTTGATTTATTGGTGAAATTTCGCAGATTCAGAGAGTTGCTATCAAACTTGTCCTAAATTTGCTTTGAATTTTTTGTATTGATTTACTCTCAGAATTACACTGAATTTGCTTTCGAAATTACCTTGAATTTGGTCTCAGAATTATATCACTTTGCTCTAAAACTTACCCTGAATTTGCTTTGAATTTTGTATTGATTTGCTCTTAGAATTATAGTGAATTTACGTTTGAAATTATCTTGAATTTGTACTTAGAATTACGCTAGTTTACTCTAAAACTTATCTTGAATTTGCTTTACGAATTATGCTGATTTGTTCTCAAATGTATACCAATTTACTCTAAATATTATACTAAATTTGCTTTAAAATTTATATTTATTTGCTATGAAGACTATGCTGGCATACTTTTATAGCCAAATTTTCTTCCCTATAGTCATACTTTTATAGTCAAATTTGAGGTATGGCTGTATGGAAAAATCGCATGACACGGCACGCAAGAAATGCATTTTTTTCTTTGGCATGGGGAAGTTGAACAGAAGAGAAACGGTAATGGGAATGTACATTTTGCCGCCTAGTTATTGTTTGTGCACGCAGGTCACCCCTAGGACGCATGGCATGACTAGTCACGTCCTTGTTTAAAATAGGTTTGGGGGAGGTAAGGAGAGATTAATTTTGTCATACATCTTCTTGAGAGTTGTTTGAAGAAATGTTTTTAGTGTTTTTAGGCCCTTTTGAAACACGATTTTTTTTAAAAAAAAATCATAACTTTTACGGGAATTGGGGGATTCCTCACTTTCCTGATGGAGGCTTGGATGAAAGGAAGTGGAAAGAGCTGCGAAGGATCACGAGTGAAGCATCCAGACATCACGCGGGCCTAGAGAATGAAGCATGTGGCCTCCTACGTGCGGCCTGGCACGAGTGGCCCATAAGCACAGACATGTTAGGCCTGAGCCGAAACTTCACACCGGGGCCAGCCCTGGTAACAATGTGCACTACACCGGTAAAATATGTATAACATTCTGAAAAATCTGAAATTTAAAATATGAATTTCTTGAATGGTTTTTCAATATATTCTATTTGAATTTGGATTTTTATGGCATTTTCCTGGAATTTGGTTGAGGTTCCAAAAATTTAAGAAGCTTGAAAAGAAACAAACATTAGTAATGTTATAAAAGGAAACGTGCAAATAATAGAGAACGGGAATCTGAAATACGAATCTGGAAAGATGATCCATAAAATAAAGGAAGAAACTTGAATTAGAGCATAAAATTTCATTTTGAAAATAATAGTATGAAGGGCAATAAAAACAAATAAAACATAAACATAAGCATATATATATATATATATATATATATATATATATATATATATATATATATATATAGTATAAATAACAGGGGCACCTAGGTGTCTGGACACCAAGTCTCCCTACCTTTGGATTGCTTTTAGATGCGTGCTAGTGTGATTGAGACTTTCCATCCATGATTAAGACTTTCCTTCCATGATTGATTTAGCATGCCTAATATATTACATACCATTGCACTAGCACGTATCTAAAAGCAATCTAACGACAGGGAGCCTAGGTGTCTGGGCACCTAGGTGCCCCATTTCAGCGTCCTATATAAAGTGAAATAAAAATTTAAATTTGAAAATCAGAATTTCCAAATAATGCTTTAGTCTTCTTTTCCCTTATTCTTTTCCTTTCCTTATTCTCTTTCACTTCCATGTGGGCCCAGCCCTTTCCTCTCTCCCCCTCTTCTTTTACTCTCCCCCTTCCATTTCTTTCTCTGTCAACTGGGCCCCCTGCGCAGCGCGCCTTTCTCCTCCTCCTTCCTCTCCTTTCCCGTGCGCCTGGACCCCCACTCCATCTCCTCCTTGCTTCGATCAAAGCCGCAAGACACGGCGCGAGCGACAAGCTGCACAGCTAGAGATGGCAATGGGTACCCGATACCCGAATACCCGACGGGTTTTACCCGATAAAGAGACGGGTATGGAAAATTTTATGTACCCATGGGTACGTTATTGGGCGAAATCCTCTACCCGCCGGGTAGGCGGGTGCGGGTGTGGGTATATACTACCCATACCCGCCTACCCATGGGTAATGAATACCCGCATTAGACAACTAGACATCCCACTCAAATGTTAATTTTATTATCTACTTGTTGTTGATTGTTTATTTGTTTGTCATATGTTGATATGGTCATGTCAAGTATGTTTATGTGATGTACTAATTTTGATCATTAGACGCTTTTGTGCTTGGCATGTATGATTAATGAATGTCTAAATTGATGATATTCTTATGTGTTGAACCGGGTATGCTTGCGGGTACGGGTTACCCGTCGGGTAGTAATACCCGCGCGGGTACGGGTAAATTTTCCTACCCGCGTGCGGATACGGGTAACCCGACGGGTAAATTTACACCTAGCGGGTACGGGTATGGAATGGCAATACCCGATGGGTATTTACCCGTTGCCATCTCTATGCATAGCGCAATCCCCCGAATCCCGGCTGCTCCAGGCTGCGCCGCGCCTTGCCCCCACATCGCGCCCTGTAGCCACGTCGAGCCCGACACCCGTGCCCTGCTCCGCCGCCCACTGCCGCACGCCGCCCGGTCGGCTCGGAGTCCTTAAAAGCAAGGGAGCACTTCCGTCCGCTTCGCCTCATCCCCCTCTCCCTCCCACCGCAGGGAATCAGTCCCGGAGCCTCCCAGTGCCGCCGGCCGCGTCCTTCTTCTCCAACCCCGGTGAACCGGCAATCCACCGATTGAGCCCACCTCGGACAAATTCCTCTTGGCTAGAGCATCACTGGAGCATGCAAAAGCTACCACAATCCGCGGCCGAAGCTCCCCACCGCCCAAGCCCTCCGGCCGCGGTGATCCCCACTACGCCGCCACCTGAGCTCGCCGCCGGCCCGCCACAACGCCCCCTGGCCCGAGCCACCACCCCCAAGAGCTTCCCCTCCCCGTTGGGCTTCCATTTTGACCGTCGTCGACGCCTCCCCAGTGATTCCTCGCCGGCGACGCCGTTGGCCATGAGGGCACCGAGCTCCTCTGTTCTACCGAGGCAATGGCTCGCTTCTTCTAACTATTTCTCCCGTTCAAAGCACGAGTGTGCCGTCGCCCAACTGGTCAGCCCAGCCGACCCTTACACTGAAGGTCCTGAGTTCGATTCCTCCCTGGTGCCGCATTTCATCTTTTTCCATTACTTTATTTTGTTAATCATTTCAACTAATGAAAGTCTAAGGAAGATAATTAGAAAATAACCCCAGGAAGCTAAGAAAATTAGTTTAGATTCAAATAAAGTTTACTTATACCTTAAATATGGATTTATGAGTATATTGACATATAAATGATTAAGGGAAATAGTTAAGTAAAAGTTCTAATAATTAATTGAAATGCAAGACATAATAATAAAAATGATGATGTCAGGATAATTTGAGTTAAACCATAGTATTAAGATTCATGCAACGTAGAGATGCCGCCCGGGATTATTATACGTCAAATCTAGATTTATTTTTAGGGGTACTTCTGATTAATATAAAATGTAGTCGTTTAAATTATGGTGGTCGCTCCTATGTCCTCAACAAGCACATAAATTGATAGCAACCTTTGATTAATAGGGCATCTTCAAGTAGAAATAGGTTTAATGAAAACTGAGGCTACATAAAATGTCACTCCATAAAATGCTATACACTTAGACTCTAACAATTAATTCGGTAAGCCAAAATGCCCTGAAAAGTAACGCTCGACAAAATGATACCTACCCATAGGTCCATCCTGACTCATGGAGCTTCCTTGATAAATATAAATATAATAAAAGAAATTGTTAATAAAAGATCAAGTCATCATTTTCTACCACCAGCCTTGCCTCAAATCACCCAAATCACCCATTAACTCATAATAAAATAAAAGTTGAGTTTATTCGGATTTATTTGGATCTTTTGAGTTATTTGCTTTCATTTGGATTCAGTCGTTGTCGCATAAATAGAAATTGCGAGTTGTGAAGATTCAGTGGATCTAGCGAGATTAAGCTCGAAGGGAAGATAGAGACCAGAAGCTCAAGAGAAAGTATTGTGTGAGCTCAAGATCGCGGTAAACCGTGCCAGGCGAGTCAATACTTTGATCATGTTGAACCTACATTTTCTGCAAACTATTTTTGTTTAATGTATCAAATTGCATGCTGTTATTTTATATACAAATACATGTTTAATTTAATATTTTAGTTATATGACTTTTATTTAACTTGATTAATATTACACCTTCCTTGGAATATTTGCTTATGTGAACCTTGTCGCCCTAGCAAAAATTATAATAGTAATCTTTCGAAAATAAGTCCGTAATTATATGCCATACTTAGTATTGCTTAGATACTCATGGGGCGCAAGAGCACCCAAGCAACACTTTTAATCCTGAGAAAAATTGGTTGGGCAGTCATGGTGGTAATGACTGGTGTATGCTGGATATGGTTATTTTATATTCCCAAAAACCTCAAATTGCTTATTTATCTGGGCGGATGGTTCGGGGATATGGTGCAGGGGTGCACGAGAGTGTGGTTTGTGGTAGAACCGCCCAGATACCACTAAGGACTGAATCTTGTCATGACCTCCTATGTAAAACAGTACAACCACAAGTCTGTAAAGTACAACTTGGCTTAGTAGATTTACCGGACCCTAAAAGTCATCCTTCCAGGAGGAGGTGTGGGGTAGTGCAAGCGGCTGTCTAGGTGACGGCTTGAATGGGACACTCGCAAAGGGTGAAGTTCTGCTGTGGCGAGCTAGCAGGGGACGTAGCCAACTGCTAGACGTTCAGAAGGAGAACATCCCGCACAACGTATGGGACCCATCGCAAGTGGGAGCGACCCATAGGGTGAAATGATGGAAGGGGCGAGGTACTTTGAACGGTTACTGTGATGGTCTGCTCAACCACATGACTAAGGAATCGTGTGGGGCAACGAGTTGATTGTCTCTTGTGATGAAAGTGTATAAACTCTGCAGAGTCAAAACTATTCGAATAGCCGTGCCCACGGTCAAGGGCGGACATGCGAACTTAACTAGATATAGTTCTATTTCAAAAACTTTGTGGGTGGAAATGGAAAAGTGGAAGGGCAGTGGAAAGCCCTAATTTGAGTTGTCATGGGTGTCGTCCCAGTGGTAATGTAAGCGGTTATAACGCTGAAATGTTAGCATATGGTGCGGATGCCATGTAACGGTGGATGGAATCTGGATCGCTATTATTATTGCATTTTCTTGAACATTATGATTTTGTTCAAAACTGCTAGGTCTCAGAAAATTTCTATGTATTATATTTCAAATAATGGCACTTCTATCCTTGCAAAATAAAATACAAGGGAGAATAAATAGAGTCGTGAGTAAAGGAGATAGATGTGCGTGATGAATACATAAAGATATTGGAGGATTCATGCCGATCATAAAAAAGACACGATAGAGTGGATTCTGGGATAAATACATTGGTGGATCTTAAATAAATACATAAGCTAGATAGATGATTTAAATGATTTTGGAGAATTAGGGAGTGCAAAGGTAATTGTTGGATTATAGCATTGATAACTAATATAAATTCTTGGGAGATGTTAGCGATAATGGGATGAATAGGATTTGATCAATTACTGGATGGATGAATTGAATTTTTGGGAATTTGGAGATATGATAACATTTATTGGAGTATAAACCTGATTAATGATATTTTTGGTGGATGAATACTAGTGAATCGTAGACTTGATCAATGATATTTTTGGTGGAGGTATACTAATGAGTTAGTTAGGGATAGATGATGGGAAAATAAGGTTGATTATTGAAAAAGCAAACTATGGTTGTAGATCAACAATGAAAAGGATTGGATTGTTAGGAATTTGGAATACAAAAGATATTGGTGGATTATATAATTGATGACACTCGCTGTTTGGAGTCTTAGACAGCAATCAGTAAGGAAAGTGTGTATTTGGTAGTTTAAGTCAATTATGGCAATCGCCATGTGGGGTTTAGGTAGATTTAATAACACTATGATTTAATAATAATAATGCTACTAAGAGCGATTTTTGGCAAATAAAATAACCCGAGCCTCTCCTTTGATAAGTCATGCATACTATTTATTTGCATCCTGTGTATTGGCTCGCGGAGCACGGTGGTTAGTGTGCTCACACTCGCTCTCATAACAACTCCAGAATCAGGAATCAGATCGCTACGTCTCAGCAACTCTATTGGTCATGATGGCAAAGAAGATGAAGATGTCAAGAGTTAGGTCGCGAACCTCCAGTTGGCTGCCTGTGGGCATGTCCTGAAGGTCCCACCTGTGTGCTTCGTTCTTCCGCTGCTGCAATTTAATGATTTCGGCCTAATCGGCCCATGAGTAAGTCTACTATTACATTTACGCTTTCGCATGATTTGTACTTTGATATTCAGAACTGAAATCTGTGAGCACTATCTACTGATCTATGGAATAGTGCAGTGAAATCACAGAGGAACCCGGATTGTAAAATCTGGATCCTTACACGATGCCACGACACCTGTGCTTAGCGATCGCATTCGCATCGCATGCAAAAACTCCAACAATTTCACACCATGGAATGGAAGAAGAGGAAAGGAAAAAGGACAAGGAGAAGCAGGTAACTCCGTGGCAACAGAAGATAGGGCAGGGTTGTGAGTCCTTGACCTTGTCAGCGTGCAAATCACGCACGGCCCATGAAGCAGGCGGCCGCAGATGATCCCGAACCCAAACAACCCGCACGTCGAGGCCGACCAAGCTAGAATCCTCAGTGTATATATATATGGCAATGGCACTGTACCTATTTTTGGAAGGTGCTCCAATGCGTTGAGATTTTTCCAACAGTGACTTGCTTAGTTTTTAAAGCGTAATAAATAGTATATAGATGTTACTTATCTTCATATACTTTGAGACTAGAGTTATCTTTGTTAGAGAGGAAAGTATAGAAATACTTCTCAACTATTTTTATTTTCAAATCTAAATGTATACATCAATTTTTATAAATCTCCTTTATAAACTCGATAGTCACGGCAGATAATACGTGTCATTTGCCGTGCTACCCAAGCTTGATAGGGATGCCATCGTGGTAGCACTTGGAACCACCTATGAGCGAGCTAGGGGAGCTCAATAAAAGCACGATGTGCTGAGCTACCTAGTTCGGCAACCAGTACAGTGGCTGGTCTGTATTAATTAAGGCCCACTAATTATTCTCGTTTACACTAGTTAAATACATTTTACACTAATTAAATCTCATGTCACTTTGGTTTGCTCGGTCTAGCTCATAGGTAACTATTGGAAGCTCAGCAGGTAATATGTGTCGCTTACCGTTACTTCTATTGTTACGGAGAGAACCAAAATTAAAAATTAGTAAGTCTAGATACCAGATTGTTTTAAAAAGAAAATTGCTGCGTTGCCATATATGTGCCATCGACTCGCCAATCCAATCGGCGGAAACACGTGGACCACAGGCGCCCCGCGCGGGGGAGATCTCGGACGCGAGGTCGCGTATCCAATCCGACTCTGAGCGGCCGCCCTATAAGATCCTCCGGGTCCGCCGTCTCCGGCGACGCATCCTAACACGCCCCACCGCTTAACTCCGATCGTCGGACTCCGCGGCGGCGCGGCAGATCAATCCAACCTACCCGTGCGAGCAGGAGGTGGTCTCGGCTTGGAGGAGATGTCGAGCGCGGCGGGGGAGGAGGACAAGAAGCCGGCGGGCGAGCAGGGCGGCGCCCACATCAACCTCAAGGTCAAAGGACAGGTCTGCCTCCGATCCTTCCTTGCTCCTGCCCCACCCACCCCTGAAATCCTTTGGACCTATTCGTGATCGGCGTCTCCTAGGTTACTTGTTGTATCGATAGAATTGCCTAGGTTTGGGTGAGCTTGGTATGGTTCCCGTGGATGGCATGGCGCTGTTCGCTCTTTCTAGGTTGCGATTGTGATATGCTATATGCCTAATCTGTTATTGGGCCCTGGTCTCGCTGGAATACTGCATGTTGTGTACATGCTAGATTGAACCTCTAGTTTTAGATTGAACTGTTAATTTTCTCAATATGCATTATCTGAAGACGGTGTGAAGAACAGAAAATGATTATGATGACATCGACCGATCGAGCCAATTTGTGTTAGGTATAGTGGCTGGATGCTGAATTTCTAATGGAGGTAAACAATGGGGAACAAGAGCAAGATGAAACACGGTGGAATTAGTCGTCACGAATGAGAATTTCAACCCCCTGGATGCTCGCTAGTCTGCCGTGCTGTGCCGTTGCCGTAGTTGGTCTGTCGAACAGTGCTGTTAGTAAATTTGCAGTCTTGGTTTGGGGCCATAACCCATACATACTAGTTGCTAGTGGATTTTGTGCTCCCTGATCTTAGAAAGTCCTAATTTTTCATCTAGTGTTGTGGGAGGGTATGGAACTTTAGTTTAAATTGGTGACTATCATGTATAACTTAGCGAGGTTCCTGTGTGCTTCTCCGAATCCCGCAATTCCTTGTAACTTGTGAGTGGTAGTGACTGGTTTGTTAGTGTTGGTTTCTGCAACCCTTGTGTACTATTCATTCCTTAGTAACATTAGAGTTGCTTGTTTATGTAAGTGGTTAATACAAGCTTGTATTTCTTGTTAACAAAGGAGTACATGTTCTATGTTTGAGAATTTCTTCTAGTCAAATAGAATTTCCCAGCGACTCAGTCCTTTATACCCAAGGAAGGCATTCAACCCAGATGTAGTAAACCTTTTCCTTTAGCCAGTTTCATAGTTGCAGTTAGCCTAATGCAAAATTTCATTAAGTCACGACATAATTCTAGTCATAATTACTAAGACACAACAGATCTGTTTATAAACAGGGAATGCTTGATAATTTGCTGTTCACCGCCAGTAGTTTACAGTTGGCAGGTATGGGCTAGAAAAAAGTTTTTCAAAACCAAATAATACAGTTAGAATTGTATTTCGGTTGAATAAAGTCCTTTTTACAATATGCATACATCGTTCCTAATTCTGTGATGTTATTCAGAGCAATCAGGTTCATATTATCTAGTGAATGTACTACTTAAAATTATCTTTTGTTGTACGTATCTTTATGAACGTTCTCATGCTGTCATGCAGCATATCTGGATATTTGTGTGTCAAAATTCGGAAAAGGCAATGGGCCAATTTCAAGCTTATTGCTGGTTTTAGACTCACAGTAGAAGCACAGTATAGCAAAAATAACACTGTACAAAGTCCAGAAGTTGATAGCATGAATTTCTTAGGTTGTGAGTTTTTTCACTGGATGTGATCCTTCAATTCAAAAGTTATAGAACCCTTCATCTATCTACTCATCAACCCATCAAGCTTTGTATGTGATGATTTGATGTTGCCACATTTTACGTGTCAGTGTGGAATTGTTTTAGAAAGTCGCTGCAGTTTGTTCTCAGTGAAGAAGTCTTATGGATCTCATCCCCTGTGCTGTAGGATGGCAATGAGGTGTTCTTCCGCATCAAGAGATCAACCCAACTGAAGAAGCTGATGAACGCCTACTGCGATCGCCAGTCTGTGGATATGAATGCTATTGCATTCCTGTTTGATGGTCGAAGGCTCCGTGGCGAGCAAACCCCTGATGAGGTGAGTGGTGTACCTTCCCTGCAAACTTGTTAAACCAGTAGCTTCTGAACATGTGATAAATCTCAGAATTTGATTGTGCGCAAACTGTTTCAGCTCGAGATGGAAGACGGTGATGAGATTGACGCCATGCTTCACCAGACTGGAGGCTGTCTGCTGCCTAGTGCTTAGAAGCTGTTGCAGCCTACCTCATTATTTTCTGCCTATGAGACTCGTGTCTATCTTTAAAGAACATGAAAGAAGTCTAAAAAACTTGTGAAGCTTTGGTCCTGTGCCATAGCAGAGGGACATTGGGTGAGCTTTGTTTTGTAAGATCTGGTACTTTGCCTGTCATGAGTCGTTTATCCACCCCCCCTAATATATCCATCATCTTGGTACTCCCAATGATCTGCTAATTGTTTTAGCTCCTCGAAGCGGCATTCATTGTTTTGCTTTGCTGACCGTCAGTTCTGTCTCCTACTCTCCTGTACGTTCAGTACACTGAGGTGGACGGTCAGTTTTGTGTTACCTCAGCATAGGAATTCGTGCTCTGCACGTGTTTTACTGTTTGGATTTCCTATGATGAGCCGCCTGGTTATCTCGTGGTTACCATGAAGAGAACAGGCCATGGGAATATTTCCTCTGGGAGAAATGTTTGCTGGTTTCAGCACTACTACCGATTGCCATCCGTCTGTATTATGCTGCTAATGAGTAGAATCCTTGAGCACTGACACGAGTCAGTGGAATGGTCTGGCTGCTTTTGGCTTGTAAGGTTGGTTGGGTTTACCTCAGGTGCAGGTCTGTTGTATCGTTGGTACACCAAACCATGAGCATTTGCAAGCCGTTGGATTAGAAACTAGAGTACATTACAACCTCATGTAGTTCGGCTTTCAAGTACGAGAAAATCTAGCTATATTGGTAATCGACACACAACCTTATATCATATTCGAATTTCCTGTTATTTTGTGCAACGCCTAGACCAAGATGCCTAGGATTATATGCCATTCACCGGTCTTCTGCAACTTGTGCTACAATACCTATGATTGCGTTCTAGAAATTGAGAATGGATGGTCTGATCTGATGTTTCGACTTGGTATTCATCTCGTGAATGGACGGCCTGATGAACACGTTGATCCACAGTACGAAGGTCCTATTGTGTTGCTTGCAAACAGATCTGCAATTCGCAGTACTGGGTAAGATCAAGATCCAAATCTTGCACATCTACTTGGATTTGTTGACTTTGCACGAGTCGCACAAAACTCGAGCTCGGATCACGAATTCACGACGGATCCGCGAAGCCGGATCAGGCACCATGTTTATCACGAAATCACGCTTTATCTCGCCATTATCTTTAAATCAGTCCCCCTAATTTTAATCTCACCGGACGAATCGCAAAGCTGACATTCTTCGAATTTACTGTTATGGCAATAATGACCCCATGTGCAGCCCTAACCTCCCTCGCTTCTCCCCGTAATTTTCCACCACTTATGCTACGTGACTTTCACTGACAGGTGGGCCACCCCAGATTGTGCCCCACGTGTCAGCCGGTGCTGGTGGGCGTACCCTAACAAATGGCGAAGGAGCCTTCAATGCTCGGAGTCGCATGAAGCCTCAGGTCCCATATTTAATGGTCACGACCCCCGCTTCCCTAGTTAATGCATTAATTGTTATTTTTTAAAAGGTATCACGTGGATACACACCGGACTCACATCTCACATATAGGCGTTCCCTGTATATGCTAGGATTTTTTTGCGAATGCACAAAGCCTCATAGAGCATGAATACATATATTTTTCACTAAATGAACATGTGCGTGTATACCACATTTCTAATTTATTCTGGTAAGGTGCAACGGGTTTGAACCCAGACGGGCTGCACGCTCGATGGCGTTGCTAGCCATTTGAGCAACCGCTTGATCCTCAATGCATTAATTGTTAAAGATGCTATAAAACACTATAGCGTTCACTAGCCATCCAAGGAGATAGCAGTTCACCATAGGATCAATCCTCTTTTGTGATTTCATCCATAGACAACCACTACCATGATTGAAGTATTAAACCAACTCATCCCTAATTCGAGTTGTTCCCTTCCACTCATCTCTTTCTCTCCAATACTCCCAATCCCCTTTCTCACCATCTCTCCAAACCAAATCCCTCATCTCGTCAATCTTCACAACAAACACCATTGACGATTCGCCAACTATGGACATGAATCTCATTTTGAGTCGCATCAATTTGGTCTTAGCGGTGGTGGTGGTGTGGGAGCAAGGCACGGTGGTGAGACTAAGCATGTGTGAGTGTAGTGTTTGAGAAAGGACAGGGGCGGACCCAGCGGTGGGTCAAGTGGGACGCCAGCCCCCTACCGCCGGTCAGTCATGTGTACCTCTCTCATCCCCTATAGCTCCACGTTAGCCATATGAATAACCTTGTCAGGTTTAAAAAAGCCTTTGCACGATGAAGAAAATTGTATTTGTAGTGGTGATTACAAGCCACAACGACATCTTGGCTCTTGGCGTGGAGCCTCTCTGCCTCTCGTGTCTACAAGTCTATCGTAGGCCGGCAACTTAGCATTCAGCAAACTGATTAGTAAGTCCTATTAGCCCCCCCCCCCTAAATTTTGATCCTAGGTCCGCCACTGAGAAAGGATGCAACAGTAACAAGCTTGAGTAGGTGCATCGCCCCGATGGATCTAACACCAAGCCATCCCATCCCATGCTGGCAACGACAAGCCCAAGCAGGTGCGATGGCGATGGTGGATTTGACATGGTGACCTCTCCATCTAGTACCGATGTTGATAGTGATGGGTAATTAGGCTCAAGGGAACTGCACGATGATGGTGCGCAAGCGGGTGCGGTGGCAATGCGCAAAGCAGGCACAACGGTGGCGCCTAAACTGGTATGGCACTGGCTCTCAACGTTGCTTGTGTTTTTTTGTTCATTATCTGATATTGTGTAAAGCATTAGTGGATTGTGCTTGATACTACGTTGAAACTTAATCGAAACATTGAAACTCGATTGAACTAGTGATGTTTTGTTGGAACTTTTCAAAACTTTTTTGACATTTTTTGAAACTTGCATGAAACTTACTTAAAGCCTGCAAAACTAGTTGAAACTCTGCTTTTGAAACTTCGTTGAAACTTTTTAAAACCTCTTGAAACCTCTATGAAACTTCTATGAAACCTCCTGGAACTTGCTTAAAGCCTACAAAACTAGTTGAAACTTTGCTTCTGAAATTTTATGAAACTTGTATGAAATTTCTTGAAATTTGCTTAAAGTCTGTAAAACTAGTTGAAACTCTGTTTTTAAAGCTTCTTAAAACTTGCAAAAGTAATTGAAACTCTATTTTTGAAACTTGCGTGGAACTTCTTGAAACGTGCTCAAAGCTTGTGAAACTCGTTGAACTCTTCTTTCTTGACACTTGTTGAAACTCGTTGAACTCTTATTTGGAAACTTTCAAAATTGTCGCACGCGCCTTCTGGCAGGCCCTATGGAAGATGGTGAAGTTCTTTGCGTGCACCATGGATAGGCAATGTCTGTGTGCCACATGCGGAGGTCAGCGACGAGGTTTCACGCATGCTCCCGCGCGTGAAGGAGGGTGGCGGTGAGGTCTTTGTGGAGGAGGTTGACGACGAGGTTTCGCACATGAGCGTGTGAAAGAGGGCGACGATGAGGTCTGTGTGCAGAGGAGGTCGGCGATGAGGTTTCGCGAGGATGGCGATGGAGTCTCGCCTACACTTGGGCACACTCCATGGAGGACATCGACGATGAGGTCTCTCGCAGAGCAGGTAGTTAATGATTCAATGGGATAGTGACTAAGTGGTTTACTTTTGCCATATTGCCGCAAGCAACCTAGTTGCATCATTTGATTACATTTGATCAGACGATTGGGACCTATGTCGTAGGTTCCTATTTGAACAGTCGCTTCCTCATTGTTATTCATGTTATTTTTGTTAATAAATTAAGTTAACAGATTTTGCACGTCCTCTCACGAAAATCTAAGCATTTACATAGCAAATTATTATCTCAGCCATAGAAATCACACGGAAATGTACAATGATCCAAAAGTAAAACTCTAGCATTTAGCCAGTTAACCAAAGAGCAATGCTGGTTGAAAAAGCAAAGTTTCGGATGGTTTTTTATTTGCTTCCTTCTACTACAAACCTCTCTACTTTGCACTTCCAATTTGTGCAAATGTGCAACCCTTAACCTCTCCTGTAAGGCGGTATCGCTCATTTTGACTTGAACTTCTGGCTTATTTTTTATTATTCCTAAATTTTGTCTTTTTATAGCTTTTTAGTTTTTTTTGAGCTTTTTTATCGGTTTTTTCGTATTCATTTGCGTTGTCCGTGATGGTCTAACATGTTTTTTCATTTTAAATTTTTTAATTTTATTTACGCCTAATAAGTTACCATTAGCTACAGTGTAATTTCAGCCAATTGCAGTGCAATTTCAACCATAAACCAATTTATTTCATCCCAACCAAGCGACACCTATAACTTCTCAATTAGTTAGCTAATCAAGTCACAATCATCTAAATATCCTAAGGGTATGTACAATGGTATATATTAGCTGTCTATAAGATTATGTCGCATAGAATTTTAGGTGATATGAGAAGAGAAAAATATATTGTATAGTATTTAATAGACAATTTTCTACTATATATACCATTTAATAGACAACTATATATAAAAAACATTAATTATGTAAAAACCATTATATATAGATAATCTATTATATAAACTGTTTTAGCCTTATTTATAAATAACACGAAAGTATATTCATCGACTATACCATTGCACGTAATGGCCTAGTTAGTTAAGATAATCGGCCATCACTTGCTTGCTCCTGTTGCTTTGTTTTTGTCGGTCTCCGTGCCTCTGTGCGGTCACATTGGAGAGGGAGAGGTGAGAGAGAGAGAGAGAGAGAGAGAGAGAGAGAGAGAGAGATAAAAGTAGAATTTTTGGGACTAGTTTGGAGAGAGGGAGGGAGGGGGAGAGCGGTGAAAGAAACTGCCCACTGCCCACCCTCTCCGTCTCCAGTTCAACCACTAACTCCCCACTTCGCCTCTCCCGTTTGTCCCGGCTCCGATTTCTTGATCTCTGCCTCTGTCCATGGAGAACTAGCAGCCCGAACCTTGGATCCAATCCCTGTGTTCTGCTGTGCGGGGATGGATTTCGGCGGTGGCATTGGCGATCAGAGGTGAGCTCTTGCCTTCCCGGTTTCTTGATCTTTGCGTGGTTCAGCTCCGTACGGTGCGAGGATTTGGTTAAAGGCGGGGTTTTTGATGGGCTGGTTGGGGGCAGAATCGCGATTTGTTTCTTCGCTTCGCTTTAATTCTGTCCTTGTTGATCCCTAATTTTGCTTCTTGGTACGGTTGTTGAGTGCGGTACTAGTCGCTTCCAACTGTGTTGTGGCTTTTCTTTCTTGATCTTTATGGCGTGGTATGATGTTAGGAGGCCGGAAAAAAGACTTCTAATTCCGGGAGAAAAGGACCATGGTTTCTTTTGCAGGAAGCTTTGTGGTTTTTGCTCTTTTGTGGTGTACTGTGTTTCAGTTAGTTGCAGTTCAGTTGGCTGTGTTGCTGATAGCTTTTGCTGTTAAACCCTAGTTGATGGTTGTTCATGATGTTTGAAGTAAAAATTGTGGTGCTGAACTGATGGTTATTTCATCTGATTTGTGCTTTTAACTAGCCCTTGTTTGGGCATTTGTTTAATATTGCCTGAACTTTCCTAATCACCCAAGGTTTCCTTTTTCCTATCAGTTACCAGTGCATTATTAGAGTCTGAGGTTTTTCTTAACATTCTACCATTCTGCAGCAAAACCCTTGTAATGTTGTTCACAAGATGAAAATTTTACCTTAGATACTTTATCTTCGTCTTTGTAGTTGCTAATTGCCTTTCACATCACTTACTCCATAGGCACAACGATCACGATCTAAATTGTCCTAGTTGAACTTTGAGTTCAGGTGGCTAATGCAATTTACTGTTCAGATTGCAACTCTTCTTATATCATAAGCATGTACAAAGATATATACTCTACATTCACTCATTTTTTGAAGTTTTTTCCACAAGTTTTTGCCTGAATAATCCAATCCGTAACGATGCTCTTCAATGTGGAACTTCGTACAGTGAGATGTGGGCATGGCAGAGTCAGGAGTATGATCTGCAGAAAGATTTGTTTGCTGGTACACGCTTTGCATCATTCCTTCTGTCCTAAAACTGCACCCACACAAAGATGCTGAGTCTTTTGTTTCCTGATTTGGCAGATCCGTCAAGCAGCTTGTGGGGTGAAGCAAACCAAAATGTGGGTGATGCTTGGAGCATGTTCGATGAGCAAACTCCAATAAAACACTGTACAGACATAGATTTTCAGCTCTGTGATATAGGAGGTAAAGGGAAACTTTACTTGCATACATATCATGGTTACCATTCATCACTAGAACACTGTACTATCAGAGTGGGATGCCTAGCACCTAGTTATGAAGTCACTAGTATGTTTTTACTACCCATATCCTGTATTGAACCACAGTCTGCATACTCTCCATTGCTCCTTTCTTTTAAATGTTGGTTAAGTATATTTGTCCTCTGTAGTTGTTTTAATGACCTTCTACTTCATAATAGTTCTGATAACTTGTCTGTACGCCATCTTTGGTTGTATTTCTGTATGCAAACAGAACAGTAGATAATGCAGACTTCTGGTTACGGTGAATGGAACAAATATCTTTGCTAGTTGACATTTGCCTTCTTGCACGCATGTAGGTTTGATTTGAACCACCACTTAGAATTGTGCAAAACGCAACTGAAGTATGATTTAACCTTGAATTGGAACAATGGATTTCACTGTAATTCCTGATCTCTCTCCCCTTTTGGGCTCTTCAAGTTTAGTGACCTTATGTAAATACAATGCAGATATTATTGTCAAGGACTTTGATGAAGGAAAGGAAACCTTACAAGCTAAACGAAGACGCATGCTGCAGTTCTGTTCAGAAAATGTTGAGGTGCATGCTCTAGAAGGATTTCTCAAAGTCACCTGTTCTAAAAAATGAAGTGAACTATGCCCTAATACTTTTATGTTGCAAACTGTGTCCAATCAATGATTATATGCATTATCATGGTGTTCTAAATCCATCAATATGATGCCTTTTTATGTGTAGATGCAGTGTCCTATGACAGAAGATGGATTCTCGGAAAATCTGCAAGTGAACTTGGATTTCTCAAGTAGGTCTTCCATCATATCTCTGTTAGTGTTAGACTGAGATGATTCATCTCCATTTCTCCTAATTCTAGAGCTGACTCCAGGTGACGAGTGTTTGTTAAACTGTGATGGGACAGAGGAACTACCAGAAGAATGGCTAGTTGATTGCTCGCAAGATAGTGAGCATCAATGCCTGCCTGAAGAAATGTATGTTTGTTATCTGAGCTTCACCTTGTGCATATCTTGATAGTATTTCAGTTAACTGCCAATCATGATGTGTTCTTGTTTCTCATTGTTTCTGTTCCTTCTCAACAGGAATAGTCCTACTGCTGCCATGGAAAAGGCCAATCTCTCTCGTTAGTATAAACCCCTTAAGTGTTCCCATAATTCCAATATTGTTTTTTAATCGCAAATATAAAGTTCCCGATACTCCAATACTTTGTTTAATTTTCAGTGAATTGGAATTCTTTGCCTCGGGAGCAAGCTAACATAGTTCAGAAGAACCCTGTGCAATCTCGACCTACACCTCTGAAAGGTGTGCCCAACTCAACTGCAGTTTGATTAAAGCACCATCATTCTGTCCTTTTTTTCCTCCTGCAGCTTTCTTTTTGTATTATGTTGCATATTGGGCTTTGTTTGCTGCCCCCGGGCAATCTGTAAACTCATATATTGTTCTCTGATATGCAGCTGGAAAAAATATTATTAGAGCAAGAAAGTTTAAAACTTCGGTTGCCTACCCTTTTGAGCTTATCAAGCCGTGCGGTTTTCATGGTGATGTCACCTTGAATGACATAAACCAGAGAATTCATGCCCCACCGCCATACAAGATAAAGCACAAGAAGGACGATGAGCCAGTTTCATATCAGACTTCGGCTATTTCTGGAAAGCCTGTAGTTCACAAGACAAAGATCCATACTGAAGGGGGCAAGGGCAGCATCACAATCACGAGAACCAGAGGCTGATTAGGCCCATGCTATGCAAATAGGGTGTCTATCTGGTCCTCCTGCCGTGCATTTCTGGTATATTGGTTTGTCTCAGTGATTTGCGGCGAAAGAAATGCACGCCCTTATTGGAATAATTCTAGCCCTTCTCTTCTAGTTCCTCCCCCCCCCCCCCCCCCCCTCTTTGGGAACATTTTACCTGTGCTTGCTTATTTGCGTGATAGTGTGTTTAGGGGTGTGGAGAGTGTGCTTCTTTTTTGTTCTTGTTTAAAGCGGAAAAGCTGATGTCATCAGATAGTATGGACATGCTTTGGTGAGATTGTATTTTGCAGATCTCAGCTTCATAGCTACCTACTAGTTCTTGTTGCTTGAGCTGTTCATATCTGAAACTCTAAATCCTGAAATCCTTCAGAAGTACTACAAGGATTCGCCGCGCATGACTGTCAGAATCTCCAGTTGTACTAAGATTTTGCATGCTGGATCTCACGAGGTGTTGACTGATATCTGCGCTCGTCATGGTCGCTGCTTAACAGGCACTGGCTTGTCAGACTATCCTTGCAGTGCATTAACGCAGGAGGAAGAACTCGGCATGAGCATGTTGTACAGTGCAGAACTCCAGAGGCCAGGAAGATGCTGATGATGTCCTTCGCTCGCCCGCGTAAAACTGACGGTTTCTGGACAAATCTTAAATACGTCGGTCCGCCATGGTCGCTCTCTGGGCTGGGGTCGCCATGTCGATCAAGATGGATGGATGGATGGATCTGTCCTGTGTTCAACAGTGCCAGCCACGGATGCTACACTATTCGCCGTACAGCAAGTGCTGTTCCGTGAGCCGGTGACCTCTCGTGCATGCATACGGCGGCGACGACCACTGACAAAGTCGATTCTGTGAACGTCGAATGTTTGGTTTCTTGCACGCATCGATGGGATGGGATCTCGAGTGAGTGGCGCCTCGACCGAACGGCCTCGTCGTCGGACGCCAAAACTCTACGGCACGTCAGAGGAGGAACACGAGGCCGTAGCGTCCAAACCCCAGCCCAGCCTGTCTGGTAATAAGAACGATCTCGCACGCTGCCACTGGACGACAGCAGAGGACGAAGCACAGAAACCCTACACAAGCATGTAGCCATCGATCACAGGCTGGCGAAGGAGAGGAGATCAGCGATCATTTGTTTTGTTGGTGCAGAATTTTTCCTTGGCCAGTGCATGTACCCAATTATTCCAGACTAATCATGGGTACGTTACGTTGGGTTTATTCCTGGGAAAAAGACTGTGCCAGATGCTGCAGATCCAGGCCAATGCTCCTTTGGGCCGCTCCGTGTTTTGACATTCCATTTTGCAATGTCTCGTGTGATATGGATGAGTACATAGATAATATAGAATTCCTGTGTGTTCCAAACAGCGTCTCAGCACCGTGTTCTTTTGCTACCACCTTGTATCGGTTTCCTTGCCTCTGCGTTCACTGCAGGAGATGAACAAAAGAGAGGAGAATTATCCTGAGGTGGTGCCATCTCACCTAGTTCTTTCGATGAACGCCTTGCAATTATTGTACCTGAAGAGCGAAGAGCCAGTGGTGCTCTGTCGCTCGCAGTCAGCTTACGCTATGACTGAGACGCCCTCTGCATCTGCATTTTTTTTGTAATGTAAGTGTGTTGCGTTGCATACAGACAATGTGAGGAGGTCAACCGAAGTGGTTGCAATAGCTAAGAGACAGGAGATTAGTTAACGTTAATGCAGGGACCTGAGTTTTCTGCTTCTACCTACTCCTGTTTTCTTTTTTTTTTTTGTTTGTTTTATGGTTGTGAATTTTGGCTGAAAATTTTAAATTTTGGATTGTTCATGACAGAAATTACGGTGAAAGAGATACCCCTTGCGCTTTTGGTTGGTACAAATGTTGGTTTTTAATGTGTACTACAATTAATTTGTAGACCCTATCTTAAGAAAATCCTCATTTTAAAAGTTAAGAACTATAGCAAAATCTAAAAACCACTTTTAAAAACCGCAAAAAAAATATGCCCTAAGGCTTTTGATGTCACCGAACACGCGGCTACATAAGTTGGGAGATAAGAGCTTAAATTATCTGGCAGGGGCAACCATCGTCGTCCTCACCAAACACCTAACTGAACAGCTGCATTTCAGAAACTTTTATTCAAAACACCAAGACAAAATGAGAACAGTACATCTATTCTCACCTGTATGGACTACTCCATTTCAGCGCAGTATAGTCAGCAACATCGATCAGGCCAGGTGCGGTACAGAAGGGCAGAATCACATACGAAGTTAGGTAAATTTTTAGTTAGTACAACTCGTTTTTGTTTTTTTTTTCAATCGAAGCGATGGAATTGAGAGGTTTTTCGAGGTGTTAGAGCAACTCCAGCAGTAGCCCTCAAAACAGGGCCCCTACTTTTTATTTGAGAGCTCCCTCTACTTTTGAGAGCCCTGTTTTCTGGGTTGCACTCCAGCAGGAGCCCTCAAAACAGGGCCCCTACTTCTCAATTCCCTCTATTTCCTCACACACTATATGCATGTGTATGGGACAAAAGCACAATACATAATAAAATATTTATGATTTCACAACGAGGGACGATATTTAAATATATGAATTCAAATACGAATATTCAAATTTATTCCGAATTTAAATTGAAAGCACAAAGTTCATCACATAACATTCAAATTTGTTTCAAATTCAAATACGAATATTCAAATTTATTCCGAATTTAAATTGAAAGCACAAATATGAATTCAAATACGAATATTCAAATTTAAATTCAAATTTGTTCCGAATTTAAATTGAAAGCACAAAGTTCATCACATAACATCCAAATTTAAATTCAAATTTGTTCCGAATTCAAATACGAATATTCAAATTTGTTCCGAATTTAAATTGAAAGCACAAAGTTCATCACATAACATCCAAATTTAAATTCAAATTTGTTCCGAATTCAAATACGAATATTCAAATTTGTTCCGAATTTAAATTGAAAGTACAAAGTTCATCACATAACATTCAAATTCAAATTCAAATTTGTTCCGAATTTAAATTGAAAGCACAAAGTTCATCACATAACATTCAAATTTAAATTCAAATTTGTTCCGAATTCAAATATGAATTCAAATACGAATATTCAAATTTAAATTCAAATTTGTTCCGAATTTAAATTGAAAGCACAAATGTTCCACAAAAAACGAGGAAAGCTGAAAAATGAGGGCTGGAGTAGGGGGCCCCTAGGAATGAGGGGTGGGAGGGTGATTTGAGGGCCTCCTCAAATTTGAGGGCTCTAGTAGGGGCTCTGCTGGAGCTCGTTTTTTGGCTCAAGCCCTCAAATTTGAGTTTTGAGGGCTCAAGTAGGGGCCCTGCTGGAGTTGCTCTTACGCACTGTTATGCGTGGTTAACAGTAAAAAAAGGAGCTTACACCTAATGCCGTTGTTTACACGCACCACGTACGAAACATTGTACAAATACCTTCTTCCAGGCATATTTACTCTTTCCCCTGTAGTTTTCGTACTTTGCTTTTACCATGGATTTTGAAAGTTAGCGATTTACTGCATACAAATTTCAGATTTTGGCATAGTATATGGCCCTTCAGAATAGCTACCACGCGATCCAGTAAATAATAGATCTACTGTCAAAAATTGGATAGCCACCGTGAATTACGCATGGCACCACGGTAATTTACGCTCGATCGCCGCACTAATTATAAAGGGTGTTTGGTACACTTCCTAATTCCAGCTTCTTGTTCGAATGTTGTGAAGATACACCAAACAAATAGCTTCCCAAATGATTTAATTTTGCTTCTCAGGATGAGTGTCTTAAAAATAAACTAGTAAGGAAGAGCAACCTTTACATAGTAGAAAGCCAACCTATTAGAAACAAAAGTACACCATCTGAAGTTAAATGAAACTAACAGGTTTACCCGCACAACGCACAGCTAGATATTATGGATTATGGTACAGTTGTCTTTGATATACAACTCTACTTTCTATGATTCAAATACAATTATATTTATTATATAACTCAAATATCTATATATTATTAATCTGCGTTGTTATAATCTGGTCTCACTAAAATAAGTAGTGAAGATCCTTCTCTTTTGCTTTCGATTAATGTGAGAATTTCTAATATTTTTTAGAATTATTGTGGGATTTTCTTTCCTCAAAACGAAGGAGGTGCTTTGAATATCACCGATTGTTTTTTTATTTATATAGTTTGCTTGCAATTTGCCATCGAACTACCCCACCCATCCCCACCTTGAGTGACCAGGCGAACCCTTTGTTCACACGGCGCCTCCCCACCCCCTCCCCAAGCTCAACCTCCCCCTCCGACTCCTCCCCCCCACTAGGGGCCTGTTTGGAACAGAGGAATTTCACAGGAATTTTGCAGGAAACAGTTCAATTCCCGCAGGAATCAGAAAAAATTCCCGCATTCCAAACAGGGCCTAGATGTCGCGCCTCTCCCCTACACCTGCTGCCGTCGTTTAGTGATGCATTCTTTTATTCACTTAGATTTAAGACATTGTTGTTCAGTTATTTGTCATGGATTAGCTCATGGAGTGATGGGCCATGTTTGATGTTATATAAGTATGGAACTATGGAAGTCAAGAGCTCAAGATTTTACATGCTGTAGTATTACCTTGGTTGGCAGTAAGGCCATGAACTCATGTGGACCCTGTTTAATTCCATGGTTTTGTCTAATTTCTGACCAGATAGTGTAATTGAGGATTCACTCATGCGTGTCATGTGCTTTTGCAGCTCAAGAAATAGATGGTTGAAGTCACCACCATGCCATCATTCCAGTGTACTCGCTTTCTTTGCTTGCTTCTTGCCTCCAGATTCCAAAATGATATGCATATGAGTGTAATGGCAATTTATGAGTTCCAAAGACCTTGTTCTCATCTGCAATATATATTTGATGTTATTGTAAAAGCGTGACATGGTGTTAGTAGTGTTTGGGACAAACTCCTAATTAATCGATTGTACTATTGATATGAAATGCATTCGCCTCATTATATTTGTATGGTATCGTATTTAAATAGAATTTAGGTTGGTCCTAAAAAAGTGCAGAATTTTTAGAAATTTGGGTGCAAATAGAAAGGAGTAAGAACTAAATAGACTTGGAGTGCTAAAACCAGGAGTAGCATCGACTTTTTCCTACCAATCTTCTCTTTTAGGGTTTTGGGAGCTAAGCTTCTTCCAATCGTTTTCCTCAGCTAGCTCCAAATTTCCAGAACACAGTAGATTCTTAAAGAACCAAAAGCAGAAACTAAAAAAGAAATCAAAATCTAGAACAATGCTAAACAGGTCCTAAACCGCAGTTTAAAAAGCCCACGCGACCCGCTCCACCCTCTCCTCCCGTTCCTGTCTCCACCACCACCACCACCTCTCTCTTCTCCTTCCCACTCGCGCCCAACCCAACCATGCCATAAGACGCCACCTCCCCTCCACGGCTCCTGATCGCCTCACCCCACTCGCCGGAGACACTCTGAGAAGCGGCGGCCGGAGATGCGGCTGGCGATGACGCTCTCGGAGCAGCTGTCCGCGCCCTACCCGGCCATCCGCGACTTCCTCAAGATCCCCCACGAAGAAGACGGCGGCGAACGGAGGCTGTCCACGCTAATGGATGCCATCGGCAGGGACTGCCATGGAGAGGGTAGCCCCACCACCGCGGACGCGGCCGGCGGCGGGGGCGACATGATCAACTGGAAGCCGCTGCGCGACCGGCTCCGGCTCCGCCGCGCGGCGAGCTCGTGGACCGCCCCGTCGCCCAAGCCCGCCGCGACGAACAGCGCCGGGAACAGCAATAGCAACCACAGCAACAAGTACGACTACTCCCCCGGCGAGGCCGCGGCAGCGTTCTCGCGCACCTTCTCCCGCGCGCCCTCGCTCCGCGTGACGCCCACCTTCTCGCGCGTCACCTCCACCCGTGTCGGCCCCGCCTCCGCGTTCGCCAGCACCAGGCGCGCCGTGGTTGACGATGAGGAGGATGAAGACGAAGACCACGACGGCGAGGACAAGGACGAGGCGCCGGCGGCGCAGATGTCCCTGATGGCGCTGCTGGAGCAGACAGACTGCCAGTGGGACTACGACGAGGAGGAGGACGGCGGCGGCGGCCGCGAGGAGGAGATGGTGCACGTGTGCTGCGTGTGCATGGTGCGGCATTCATCCCGTGCGGCCACACCTTCTGCCGCCTCTGCTCCCGCGAGCTCTGGGTCAGCCGCGGCAACTGCCCGCTCTGCAACGGTTTCATCCAGGAGATCCTCGACATCTTCTGATAATCTGATCCAACCCTCTCTCCAACTCCTCCATTTCTTGCTTGCCTCTTCTCCATTCCCCGTCCATCCATCGGATTCTTCAGAGCAATTAATCATGCAAAGTAAGTCCTTGATTCTTCACAGCAATCAAGATTGACGGCGAGTGAGTGGCCAATGCGCCACTCCGCTGTGAAACTGAGACCCATACCATAGGTGAATTGATCGATTGATCAGTTGAACACGAACACTGCCATTAAATTTTGGGACATGATCGATTGTTTAAGCGCGTTAATTGTTTGGAATAAGAATGCTACGCATGTACGTACTATGTATGTACATGTTAGAACAGCTGTAGCTAACAAATTAACACCGAGACCGAATGATTGTACCTGTTCCAGTGTACCTTTACATCTAAACTAACAAGCCAGTG
Organism: Dendrocalamus latiflorus; assembly: GCA_017311315.1. Classification (NCBI taxonomy): domain Eukaryota; kingdom Viridiplantae; phylum Streptophyta; class Magnoliopsida; order Poales; family Poaceae; genus Dendrocalamus; species Dendrocalamus latiflorus. Next base: position 5,011,462 of record CM029663.1, read on the forward strand.
CAGCTTTGGATTCTATCTAATGCGATTTGTTTAGCTCATCGTCGGGGCAAGCACACGCTTGTAAATCCTAGTTTGATTATTTTTAAAACTTTCTTAGTTTAATTTCTAGGTAGGCTTAACTGCAGCAGTGTTGCTTCATGACCTTGTGACGACAGTAAGTCGATGGCTTTGGAATGGCCTGGTATCCAGGACTCGACCATCTCTAGACATGCTACAAGCCTACAACTACAAATTCATTGTAAATACACTTCAGAGTGTATGATTTTGTTGAACTGTAACACGAAACTAGCAACCAAAGTGGGATTTCGAAGACAGTATTGATGTCCAAAGCTTGCATTTCAGATACCAGGGCATCTTTATTCTTTAGGAGCGATGCCACAATATCTTCGCTACTGCCAAATGCAAATGGTAATGCGAGGATATCCAGTGCAGACCAGCCCAAACATGGAATTCACGGCTAAATTTAACTCCGTGGACCATGTAAGTAGTATTATGTTCGGCCCTTGAAGCCCTAATTTATACTGATCTAGTCTACCACTCATAAGCCCATTTGCAGTCAAATCCAGTCTGCCTTTTTGGATGGGCTTATCGCCTACCCCAAGCCCACCCAATTGTGGGCATTCAAAATTGCATGCAGTCCTCCTTCGTAAGCCCATCAGACATTCAGATGTATTTCCCTCAAACAGGGGTAAACAGTGTAACAGTTCAGAATTTATGGATGGGTTTTTTTAGTCCGTGGCTTATAGTTTATAGCTTCAAATTTTGAATTCTAACTGTTCACAAGAGACTTTATGTAGAGAAAAATAGTTGCATATGGTTTTGGCCGGTATAACTGAACTCAATTTACTTTTTACTATAATTTTTCTATAGACATCGCCTTGAAAAAACACACAGTTTAAAAGCAAGTTATTGTACCACATACAAGCCAAAGTGAAGCACTTCTGAACCCACCACATGCTTTTCTCAACAGTGATTTATATAATTTTTAAAACATAATGAATGATGCATAGATGTTACCTATCTCTTTATGTGCTTTGATATTAGTATTACTTTTGTTAGAGAGGGAAGCAGAAAATCACTTATCTTCAGATGTTCAACTGCTCGACCATCCCAGAACAGAGGCCAACACAAGTATACTAACTACGACTCGTTTCCCTTAGAAATACCTGCTCGGACTTCAGAAATACGCAGACAACAACATACACGCAATGTATAGTACTATTTATTTGTGTTTGAAGAAATTCGCATGGGTTTAATATCTGATCGTGCAATGGGGTTTTTGTTACGAGATCATGCGCGCAAATCGCAATCCCTCAACATGTGAAAGCAAACAGGGAAAGAAAACCTGCATCTGCATTTGGATTCTGGGGGTGCAGCAGCAGCAGCAGCAGCAGATGAGGCCAGAGGCGGAGTGAAGGGTCTTATGATTTAAATTTTGCTCTACATCCTTCTGTAATTTATAAAATTTTATCTATATTTCTACTATTTTACTCTATTATAAAATGCATCTTTACTATATAACTTACTCGGCTCTACTCGTCTCTAACTCCGGACTCCGCCATAAGTGAGGCAATGAAGACGGCGGGTACGTACGTCCGATCAAAATCATGGCAACTGCCAATCGCCCAGCGTACGTCCACCTCGCTGGCGGGAGCGTGAGACGAAGCATGAATACGGCTACAGTACTAGAAGCGTACGTACACGACGCGTGCGCGCCACTGTGACTGTGGGAAGGGAATCCTGTGCGGCGGTGCCGCTCGTGCGACACCTACCACTGTACCACACGGGATGAGAGAGAGAGAGAGAGAGATCAGGTTTGAGAGGGCAGGGATGGAGTGGTTCGTGGGCAGTGACAGAGAAGCAGTTGGCCATTGGTGCAGGCAAACCAAACCCATTCATGCACGCAGCAGAGGCAGGCAGGCTGCTTCAACCGGATGCAGGCTGCTTCATCGATCATCAGTTGCATTGCACATCCGTTCATTCATCCGCACCGCATGGATGGACGCTTCCATCCATGCATTGCTGTCACCAAAAGAGGCACTCCCCTCACCTTCTCCCCTTCCTCCCCTATCCCTACAGACCACAGTGTGTACTGGTACACCATAGCCATGTCAATATGCAAGTAGCAATATTTTATTTTTTTAAAAAAAAATACAAGTAGCAGTAGCTAGTATGCATGTGCATGGTCCTAATTATATTAGCCAAGATTGACGACTATTTACTGAAAATAAATAGTAAGTAGCTAAAAGGAAGACGGAGGGGTAAGACAATTGAGGAAGATTTGTGTGTGAGATAAGAGCAAGAGGAGTGGAATATGTGATACTCCTATGACCTCCTGCCGTATCGTTGGAGGGAAACGGGAGTAAAAAGAGTGGGGAAGCTGCTTCAGAAAAACTGATATTCATGTTAGCTTCTAACTTCTATGAGCAAAAGATAAAAGCAGAAATTAATATGAACAGTGCCATACGGCTATGCTACTACCCCTCCTACTAGTATAGTAGTAATAGTATTCTTTCCTCCCCTGCACTGCAGGTCGCCGCTTGCTTGCCTCCTCTTCTCCTCCCTGTACCAAACTTGGTAGTCAGTGGTCGGTTCGGTTATAGTACCACTGTCATGTGCATATCTAGGCTCTGCTCATTTAGACTTGAGTTTCTGGTTTATTGTTCACTATTCTTTAAATTCGTCTTTTTCTGATTTTTCGGCTTTTGTAAGCTTATTTGCCGGTTTTCCCTCATATTCGTTTGCATTATACGTGATGGACTAATCTGTTTTTTCTATTTTTAATTTTTTAAAATTTTTAATTATACTAAATAAGTCACCATTAAGCACAGTACAATTTGAGTCAGTTAAAAATTCAGTTATAAGTCATCAAAATTTAGCCCAACTGAGTGGGCTCCTGGTATATATTTCTTGCTCGAATTAAGGCAAAGCTTTCCGCGTGCCTGCTCACACAAACAGATCAACAAAAGCTTGCGCCGGCCGGTCGGACTGGTTTGGTTCTTTGGAGCTATCTAGAGTCGCCGGCCATGAGCAAGGATCAGCGCCGGATGGAGCGGTTCATCGTCATCCCCTTCTCCTCCAACTGCCGCTCCGAATCCAGCGTCGACGTCATCGACAGCCGGCAAGCCAAAAAGCCCCAAGGTGTGCGTGCAGAGCAGTCTTAACTGCCGAGCTATCTTGCTTCTTCTTCTTCTTCTTCTTCTTCTTCTTCTTCTATGCGTGAAGACGAGGTGATCTTGACTGATGAGCTATTAATTGGTGCGTATGTAGGAGGCGGCGAGGGGGCGGCAGGCTGCGGGAGGCCCAAGGGCGAGTCGCTGGTGGCGAGGCTCCTCAAGGGGTTCAAGAACCTGTCCCAGATCTTCGCCGTCTACGAGGACGACGAGGACGAGGAGGAAGAGCGGGAGATGGTGATCGGGCTCCCCACTGACGTGAAGCACGTGGCCCACATCGGGTGGGACGGCAGCACCAGCACCACCAACAGCGTCCGCTCCTGGAACCGCGCCGCCCCGCCGCCGCAGCCATCGTCCGCGTCCTCCTCAACCGCCGCGCCAACACCGCAGCAGCAGCAGGCTCCCCTGACGTCGTTCTCCATGCGGCAGTTCGAGCTCGCCATGGCCGCGCAGGCCGCCGCCGGCACAGCTACAGCAGCCAGCACGAGTACTGCCAGTACCGCCACAGCTAGCGCCGGGAGCTAAGTTGGCCGGCGGCTCGGTCACAAGCCGTTGTCTCTTCCTCCCTTGCTCAGTTGCTTTTCCCTTCCTCCCCATGCCTGCGTCGGAGTTTGCTTCCGAATTCCGATCCGTTTGTGTTCTTGTGCTTTGGCCATTGGTGTACGTAGCCATTTTCCCGGGGATTTTTGTTCGGTTGCTACTTGTTGACTCGCTACTAATTTACTCTCCCTTTACTTGGTTGGCGCCTCTCGTCGTCGCCTTTTCTCCTCCATTTCTTTATTTCCCCCGCCGCTCCGCTCGTCGTCGTCGTCTCCGTCTCGGTGGTTGCGACGAGCATGTGAACCTAGCGCCTCTCGCGTCACGATCTTTTGTTCCGTTTCGGTGTGGCTAACGCTGTGGCGTACGTGTACGTGAATGTGGCAGCTTTCGCGCGCGTCCGCGCCGCTGCTTTGCTTGCCCCTGTACGGGCGTCTCTTAACTCTGCCTGTGCTGCCGCGTGTACGTGCTCGTGTCATGTGTGTGATCGATGAACTGTTGATATATATATATACACACACACTTTTTTGTATTTCCAGGAGTATATTCCCACGTTCAATATACCACTTAAACAACTATTTTATATATCATTATCACTTTCGGTATACTTAAATACTAATTGTAAGATATTCCAATATGACTTGGTTGAAAAATTTTCATTAGGGCCTTTTATTTTTGCCATATACACTTTTCTATGTATGAAAGGAGTGTATACATAAATTATGCTATAAAAAGTAGAATTTCATAAAATTTTTTCATGGAACTCTTTGGGGGCATCTTATAATCATTATTAGAGTATGTTTAAATATATAAAGAGGTATAACAACACCATTAAAGAGGTATATTAGAAGTGGGAGTATGTACTCTGAGAAGTACAGAACAATTTCACACACACACATAGGAAAATTGTTCTATACTCCTGGGATACTTCCACTTCTAATATACCTCTTTAATGATGTTATATCCCTTTATCTATTTGAACATACTCTAATAATGATTTTAAGATGCTTCAATGTGAGTTCTATGAATTTTTTTTGAAAGTCCATTTTTATAGCATAATTTATGTATGCACTCCTTTTATACATAGAAAAGCGTATATAGCAAAAATAAAGAAATCTGATAAAATTTTTTAACAAGTCGTATTGAAGTATCTTAGAATTAGTAATTAATTATACCGAAAGTGATAAAGAGGTATAAAATATTCGTTTAAGTGGTATATTAGAAGTGGGAGTATGTACTTTAGGGAATACATACTCCCACTTCTAATATACCACTTAAACAAACGTGTTATACTTATTTATCACTTTAAGTATACTTAAATATCAATTATAAGATACTCCAATGTGATTTGGTTGAAAATTTTTATCGGAGTCCTTTATTTTTTCTATATAGTCTTTTCCATATATATAAATGGAGTATATACACAAATTATGCTATAAAAAGTGGACTTTGATGATATTTTTTTCATGGAATTCACTTTGGAGTATCTATAATTATTATTACAATATACTCAAAAGGATAAAAAGATATAACGGCATCATTTAAGTGGTGTATAAGAAGTGAGAGAACATACTCTCAGAAATATGAAATAATTTTCCTATACATACACACACACATATACATATATATGACATTGTAGCTTTTGTTTTTTAAAATTTAACCTTATATGTCTTTTTTTTGTAAATATAGCCTTCTACTTGGGCTCGATGGGAGGTCCGTGACTCCACATCATGGTAATTAGTGTTAATCATGTAATGTAATACATATTTAGTGCTAATCATGATTAATTAACACTAGTTAAATACCCTGCTGATTTGCTGCTGCTCCCTACCGAGCAGTGGCGGACGCAAGAATTTTGGAATGGGTATTTGAAGTTGTAAAAATATTTTTCAGTACAAAACATAAAGATCTACAGTAGCAATAGTTAACATACAATTGTTCGTACTAGGGATAACATGTCAAATAATATAAAGAAATTATAAAACAATTGCAAAAGTTCACAAATTAACTCGGTGATGCTTCATGCCTTGGAAGCGTGATATTATGTCATCATCTTTAACTTGCAGAAAAAAATCTCACTCAAGAAATGTAACCAAGCAGTCATTCAGATATTGTTCTCCCATTATATTTCATAGCTTGTTCTTCACATAATTTATTGAAGAAAATACTCTCCCCACACTAGCAGTTGCTACGGGAAGAATGAGCACCAATTTGAGAAGCTTGTAAACAATTGCATAATTGAGGTTCTTTTTTGTTTGAACAAGCATAATGGAGAGCTCAGAAAGGTTGTTCACTTTTCTAAACCTTTCATCTCTACGCACATCAGTAATGAAGTGCGCAAGTTGTAATGGAAGATGCATCAACTCTGTATTTGAGAAATCCTTAGGATAAAACTGAGCAAGCTAGCCTAACCAAGTTGTCCTTGTCATAAGCAGCAAATGAATAAGTTGGATTGAATGACGCCATGCAAAGAAGCAAATCAACATCATAAATGGCTTCATCACCTGATCCATCATCTTCTTCTGTAATTGGAGACAATGATCCATCATCTTCTCTTTCCAATTGAGGTTCCGTGCTTGAAGTGCCACTGTTATCGTGTGTGTGTGCACTATCATTTAAGGCTCATTGTCAATGGAAGGAGAATTCGTCTCATTCTGAACTTGGCTTTCATTATAAATCGGTTTTGCCATCGAGGTGGACACTATCTTTTGTGTCTTTTTAGCTCTCTCCCACAAAGATCTTAGATTTGTAGATTTCTTCATTTTTTAAAACTCAAAGATCTACAAAATCATAAAATACAAGTGTTACAAGATTCATTAAAATTATCAGTTAGACGGCGGACAATGTGTGATCATTGATGAATAATATGAAGCACATACTCACATTCACATACAAGCATTGCTCATTCTCATTTTAATTTTTCAACACATAACAACAATCTCAATCTGACATGCAATCTAAGTCTAAACTGCCCTTTCCTCTGAAAATTAAAGCTAGTAGGGAGTAAGCCAGTAAGGGACTAAGGGAACCGAGTCACCGAGGACTACATCAGTCATCATTCATCAACATTCAACAATTCAACATCATGCTTAAGTACTCACTGCTCAAGTTCATCGTCTAGTCATCTTTACACATACTCAAGTACTCACTGCTCAAGTACAGCACAGAACTACAATCTACAGAAGTACTCAAGTCCTCACTGGCTGACTGGCGGAGGCGCGGAGCGGAGGGCCGGAGCCGGCGGAGCGGAGAGCCCGGAGGTGACGGCGTGACGCGGTCTGCGGTGGCGGCGAAGCGGCGGGACGGAGGCTGGAGCCCGACAGCCCAGAGGCGGAGGTGACGCGGTGTCGCGGTCAAGTCTGCGGTGCCGGCGGAGCGGAGGGCCGGACGACGGAGGCGCGGTCACCGGTCGTGCCATTGCGGTGCCTACGGAGCGGAGCTGCGGATGGCCAGATCTCGGATCTGGCGGTATCGCGGACGGCGGAGCTCGCGGTGCCAGCGCCCGGCGGAGTGGAGGGCCGAGTGCCGGAGCCCAGATCGACTAGGGTTAGGGATTGCATCGCCGCTCGGGCTCGGCCGCTCGGGGAATGGAATGCAGATGGGGATTGGGGGGGGGGCGGGGGAGTTGGGGCCTGGGATCGGCAAGTCGAAGGCCGTCTATTGTTTCTAGGCCTGGCTTCACGCGGAGTCGCGGACGTGGGCTGCAGCGTTGCTGCGTTTTCCCTCGGGGCGACCGGCTGATTGTGGCCCAAAACAGTTAATTTGGCCCAATTATATATATGTGTGTGTGTATGTATTATATCTCATATATGCTAAGTTTTTTGTCAAAAAAATTTGAGTGTTCAGCTGAATACCCATGAACTACTGTAGATCCGCTCTTGCTGCCGAGCGACAGTTGGTCTGCTGGCTTGGCAGTCACCACACAGGCTACTGTAGCTTAAGGGGGTCAAATTTACAAAAACGAATATTCAGAGCGAAATTTGAAGGAAAAATACAGAGCCAGTGCCAGATGTGTAACAGTTCGTGGTGGATGGTACGTTGCATGTGGTTGCGAGCGTGTGATGATGGTGTGCACTGTGTCGCGAGCACCAGGAAGGAATCATCAGTCCATGCGGTGATTGTTTATCGTCTATGGGCGCGTGGATTTAGGCCGGCCGTTTCTGGGTTCGAGTTTCGAGTGCTCGCTCCTCTCTGTTTCGGCTCGTGTTGATCAACTCGGTTTCGACTTTTGACTTATTTTTTACTATTTATAAGTTTCATCTTTTTCTGAACTTTTGGTTTTTTGTTGAGCTTTTTTGCCGGTTCTTTTTTTCCCGTATTTGTTTATATTATACGTAATGGGCTAACATATTTTTTATTTTTAAATTTTTTAAATTTAATTATGCTAAATAAGTCTCTGTCAGCTACAGTGCTTTTTTCAGCTAGCTACAATGTTTTCAGCTATAAGTCATGAGCTTTTCAGCCGAACCGATCACCTCCGTTTCTGATTTCGAGGGCTGGTTTCAAATTTGAATCTTCTTCTCCTTGTGATCTAGCTAGAGCGTCGGGCTAAGATCGATCGAGTTTCTAGGTCACGACTCACGAGCTGGTAGCACTTGCAGTACTGTTCAGGCCAACCCTCCTGACGTGTGCGGATGTTCTTGCTCCCCTCCTCTGCACTCGTCGTATCAGTTAAGCAGGTAAGGAATTTCGTTTGAGAACATGTACCAGGAAGAATTTTATGTGCAATCTGCAGATGTTTGGGGAAAATTACGTTACAGTCCCCCCCCCTGAAAACCCCTGCCAAGAAGCGAAAGGTACTAGTACTAGTTCACGGACGGATCTGAATAGAATAGGGCTATCGGGTGCATAGGATATCACATCCAATTTTATTTTTCTATTGTATAGTCTATATAAATTTATGTGTAAATTCATAACAAAAAATAAAAGAACACCTGGCTAGCCTAAAGATTAAAGTTTTTGGCCTCCCGCCTCCCAGTGCTCCACTCGGCGCTCTTGTAGTTGGGCCCAAGACAATATCAATTAAAACCCAAATACAGTCTAGCTGACACAAGTATGGTCCAAGGCGTTTGGCCAGCCAAGCCAATCTACGAAGGGAAGATTGCATGCAAAGGCCGCATAACATGTGCATCGCATTGCCTCAGTCACGTGCGTCTCGTTCATCCCACCCTCCGTCCCACCTCATGCGAAAGCAAAATCCACCTACTTGCTTGATCGCAAACTCGCTGTCGTCGATTGTCGGAGCTCGGAGGCTTAGGTTGTAACCCGCCGGCTGTTGCGTCTCCTAGTTGTCATCAATCATCTCACCGAGCACTTGGTGATATGGATTAAGTCTTGAATCGATATAGGGTATTGCTAAAATTCTCTCAATTCTTTCAATTTTTTAAGCAAATGGATTTAATTTATGAATTATGATTTGAATGTTATGGTTGTTGGTTGTATTTTTGTCAAATTGTACGGTTCAAAATCAGCGCTTCAATTTGGGTTTTTGGAAATTGAAATGCACACCAACTTCATTGCAAATCAAAGGAAAAATAATACATGTAATTATGGAAGTGTTCTTTTTAGTTGCGGCTGATGGGTTTTGTCTATGCTTTTCATCATGATAGCTGACGTTGGAGATGCTGACGCGGATGGCGCACACAGTTTTGTGCTCGTGAAGCTGTTTGTAGAATCCGCTTCAAGAGGCCACCTCGTTTCGACGTTTAGTTTTTCGACTTTCGGAGAAACAAGAGCTAAAAGTAGAAGCTAAATAACAAAAAGAACATGTCTTATATATACAGTGAAGCTGGTCATTTTTATTCTAGTTCCACCCCTGAGTTCTACTGCCATTGCTCCCCATTTGACAAGTCTCTCCGCTACTCCCCTTGTATTCTTCTCCACGCCAAAATTGCCACTATCTGTCAACTCTATATCTAAAGGGTTTTTTCTTTCTAGCTGCAACTTATGGTTTTTAGTTACGATTATTAGTCTATTAAATAATGATTGCTGAAAGAAATCGAAGTTAAAAATTAACTGAAAAACCGAAAAGAATGAGGCCAAATTCTTGAGCTCAACATTTTATCGAATCGTCCTGAGCTAACATCACGCCATGCGTTGAGTCGTCTCCCCAACCATGAGAAGCTCATAGCATAGGCGGTTTCTCAAAATATAGTAACAACTAGTACCAGTAACAAGTTAGGTTACGTTGCTAATGTATTATTTCCTCTCGTTCATTAAAAATAAGCCGTTTTAGAATACATATAGCCAAACTTTAGAAACTTTAGCTATTAATATTTTTTAAATATTTATATTAGATACATGAAAAATCATATACACAGATTCATCTTAAAAAATACTATCGTAATATTATAATTTTATTGGATTTTATAAATACATTATAATATTAATAGTAATTAGTTATTAAAGTTATATTTTAATAGCCATAACGATATCTAAAATAACTTATTTTTTGAATCGGATAGAGTAAATGGCTCACGGAAACTACTGCGACAATACAAAGCGAGTCTACTTATTCCATCACACCGTCGATCGATCTCGATCGAGGTGGGCCATTCCCTCACTGGGTCCGGGGATGAGTTGAAACGCATGCCATTGTCACCACCTTCCTCTTCGTGTCCTCTTTCGCTTCACGTGATTTGGACGTCTCAACTTAAAGCTCACCATCTTCCTCGATCGTCTTCCTTCCATCTCCCCCCCGGCCGGATCGAACAGCTAGGCCCCATCACAGTGTATTACTCCATTCACAGTACTGCTACACGTACCATCTGTTCGGGTCATTCCGTCGCAAACCGCCACTGACAAGCGGGCCCTGCTGCCGATTTCCTCGACCCAGGTGTCGCCGTACTGGTGAATTTTGCAGAGGTGAGCTTTCGTACTGGTCGGAGCTAGCATGCTCGTCCGTGACAACGATAATGATAATCTGATGAGCCGTCCTTGTTGTGATGCGTGACCTAAGGCGCTAATTTTTGTCTCTCTTGCTAATGATATGTGATTGGTAATTAGGGTGGCAGATCGATGCAATCAGATACGCATACAAACCAAGATGTCATGTAATCTGGGGGCAGGTCAATGGTTTGCATCATCAGTTCGCCGTCATTGTGAATCTGTGATTCGATCTGAACTCGATTCAATCGTACGTAGTGGGATCGATCGTACCAGCGTCCGTGCAGAGCAGAACTGTAGGCTGGTGATGGGATCATGAGACGCATGCTGTGTGCATTATGCACTGGACCGGCCAGGTGATTCAGAAATTCAGACCAGATTGTTCTTATATATATGTTCATGATTAATTGACAAATGGCCAGCGAAAACATGAAACAATTAAGGATGCATGCTTAAAAGATGCCACTAAAATGTATGTGCTAACTGTTCCTTGGGTCCAGCAGAATAGTGTGCGCCTCTGCCTATGGGTTGGGGGAGGAGCTAGCGGGCTCAGCTTTAGCGCTGAAGGCGGCTGAGTTTTTTTAATGGCTTTTCACTTATGATTTATGTTACAGTATCTGACTTTTAAACGATATGTTTTTTAAAACAATATCAATAGAAAGATTATAGTAAAAAGTGTACTAAGTTCAATTATAACAGGTAAAATCACATGCGACTATTTTTTCTATAGGTACCGTCTTTCATGAATAATTAGGATTTAAAAATTTAAGTTATAATTCACATATAAAAAAACCCACTTTTGTTTTGTTCCTGCGACACGCATCGCTAGTTGGATAGTTGCAGCTACGTTTTTTTTGTCTCTTGTTCGAGCCGTTGCATCGGGTCTTGTTCTAGCGCTTTGGCACGGGCGTTTGTTTGCTTGTCACTGCTTGGTCTTTCTTCCCTGCCACCTTCTCCCGGCGATCGATGCCATCTGTTCTGCAATGTAATTTGCACATGGATGCAAGTTACTATGTGCCACATTCTCATGGGAAGAAAATGAGGCGCGTACTTGTGCGATGGATTAATTGGCACGAATGCAGAGCAGTATCTTGGCTCGTCGCTTGCTTTCGCTAGAGTTTTATGTACCAATCAATTCATCTAACTGCTTACTAAAAGTGTTAGGACAAAATGGACGGTGTACCGGTACTTTTGGAGACCTTTTGTGAACTCTCTGCTTTAATCGACAAATTAGCATTCATGCATGTTCATTTCTCGTTTTGTTACCTTCCCGGTTTTCTGTTAATTTGAGGAGTATTCATCTTGCCAGTAGTTCCAGAAGTCTAGAGCAAACAGTGAAGAGGAGCAGCAGCAACCGGGCAAGGCAGCCACGCCCCTCTCTACTGTGCAGGCACAAACCGAGCTACTACTCTGTCGTTGGCACACAGGCGGGCAGGCCCAAGCAATCTCGGTTGGGCTCGCCTGTTGGGCTAACGGGCCGTGTGTAATGTCAGGCGAGCCTGCGACAGGACAGGCTAGCAGTGATGGGCCGTGTGAGGCCCATGAGGGCCCGGCCTTTTGCTTAAGCAAATACTACAGCCTCTCTCTACATATGCATGCACGTGACTTCCTCCCATGTGAAACTGATCTTGAGGCATTACGTGGGATACGGTCAATCAAGAGTAAAGTCCATTACCAGTCCTTAAACTTTTTATGCTGTGTCACTCCGGTCCATAAATTTTTAAAGTATACCATTCCGGTCCTTAAACTTTCAAAGTGTGGCAATATCCTATGTAGTTGTAGCAGTGAACTTTGTATGTTGTGTCATCCCGGTCCATAAACTTTCAAAAAAAATTGCCACACTTTGAAAGTTTAAGGACCGGGATGACATACTTTAAAAGTTTATGGACCAGGATGACACAGCATAAAAAGTTTAAGGATCGGTAATGGACTTTACTCGTCAATCAACGTGCGATAGGCGCCAATTGTCAGCTCAATCAATGTATGCAAATTTAGCCAAACGACAAACATATTTTCTACTTTCTAGTACAATTGTACAAATGCAGTTTAAAAGAATCCCTTATGGAGTAGAGAATAAAGCATGTTTTTTTAACAAGTACTAGTAAAGTGTCTATGTGTTACAACGAAATTTTTAAAAAGCGTAATACATATCATCAGACAAGACGATGATACATATCATCAAACGTGACCACAAAGTGTACAATGAACATCAGGTTTTCTTACACACATATCAAGCAAACAATAACTGTAGACCACTAGTAGCGTGCCCGTGCTAACGCTACGGTAAAATATAAAACAAGATAAAATTTGTAAAAAATAAAACGAACAATCAGATTCATTAAGATTCATGTCTCATATATTGTATAACCAAATATTTTTGTCACATAATGAATGTCACATAACGACTGACCTTTGAGGAGGCGACAACATCATTGGACTCACCCACTGACGACTTTCTCTATCCCCACATTGTTTAAACTTGAGGCTACAAAGAAAACAAACATTTTTGTCACATAAAGAAATATGAAACACAGTAAGGAAATAGATGTTTGTGGACTATTTACTTACCACATCACCATGCTAGGACGTCTTTATACACAATATTTTTGGTGCTCTTCCCTGAGGTATCTACTTCTTTCTTTGGTTTGGCCAAAATTCTTGTCGTTTGTTTTGATACACCCCTTGATAGCACGACATAAAGCTGTCCATGTGAGAAAACATGCTCTGGAAGGTAGATGCCAACATTTGGGATGGTTTGGCCCTGCGCTTTGTTTATGGTCATTGCAAAACTCAGGCGGATCGGGAATTGTTTCCGCTTGAACTTGAAAGGAAGTGAGATATCGTCGGATGGAGTCATAGGGATTCTAGGAATGAACACCCTCTTGCCTGCATGGTGGCCACCAACTATTTCTGCATCAATTGCATTGTTTTGGAATGCTCTAACCATGAGTCTTGTTCCATTGTACAATCCGTGGTTAGGATCTAGATTGCGGAGAAGGATCACATGGCAGTGGATTTTCACTTTGATCTCATGTGGAGGCAGATCATTTGGAGTGATGGAGTTTAGGAAGTCAATAGGGTAGTTATTTCTTGAATCGTCATCGACAGAGTCGAAGCTATGAAAAACTTTTTCCTCACCTGGAAACTTGTCAATCATCTTTGCATTTAGTTGATCTACATGTGTATTTTTGGTAGAAAGAATGGCACGTGTGCTCATATAAGCTGTTGATCTTGCATTTTCCTCAAGTGATGGAAAGATTTCCTGAATGAGTTTGTTTACTGAATCTTCGTCGTCTGTATATCCAATTACAATATCATCTGGTAGGCGTACATAATCATCTCCAATCGTCTCTTCGGTGCCATTTCCAATTCTGAGTAGGTAATATGAAAACCATGGGTTAGATTGAGCTCTCATGTTACGTGACAATCGTGTCTTCCTTATATTGTCCCATAAATATGATCTCTGCAGTGTAGCATATGTTACATGTGCTCTTGTCCCACGTGTTACCACAGGAAGCACCTGCCTAAAATCTCCACTAAATACCACAACCTTTCCCCCAAATGGCAAAGAACAATCCATAATATCCTGTAGGGACCTATCAAGACACTCGACAGTTTGACGTTTTGTCATTGCAACCTCATCCCAAATAAGCAAAAATGCCGTACGCAGTAACTCAGCGGTGCCACTTTGCTTTGTGAAGTTGCATGTGCTATTGTTAGTAAGCTTAATTGGGATTTTGAATCTTGATTGTGCTGTGCGTTCTCCAGGCAATATTGACGCCGCAATACCGGAAGTTGCCGTTGCAATTGCTATTAATCCCTTTGAGCGGACTCTAGCGAGAAGTGCCTTGTATAGGAATGTCTTTCCTGTTCCTCCTGGACCATCCATGAAAAACACCTGGCCCTTCTTATTCATGACATGATGTATGATTTCATCAAATCCTGCACGCTGCTCCTTGTTAAGGGATTTATATATATATCCAAATGTTCTTAGTCGACACCCACAGAAAGTTCCTCCCTAACCTCTCTCATTATGTCGTTGTTAAATTCATCTGCATGATACAAAGCAAGACAATACCGGGAATATTTAATACACAGGAATAATTATAGAATAATATATTTGATACCATCTAGTTTATCAAAAAAGAATTGTAAGTTTTCATGCAATAAGATATGCATCTGTGTCCATTCGCTTGAGTTTTATTGGGTGGGGGAGGGATTACCTGTATCATGGACCTCAGAAAGATCATAATTTCTGATATCCTTCCCCATTGACTGAATTAAATCTCGAATGTCTCTAAGCACCGTTTGTTCTACTACTACAGTGTTAGGATTGTCTCTGCTGTAATCTTCAGACAATGATGCCTTGTGCTTGTCCCACAGACCACGAATATTGGTGGTCTCACAAAATACAAGAATAGTCACAAATAACAGTCGCAGAGCATAAGGCATCTGAAAATTTGTTGCCTCACTCAAGCAGTCATCTAGTGTCTCGTCCCTTTCTATGAGTCCTCTCTTCTCGCATGCTTCCCTGAAAGAAGAGTAAGTGATACCCGCTACTGTTTTTAGATCATCATAAGAGGTCGCACCTCTTACATGATTTAGAAGCACCCTCAGGAAATATCTCTCACCTTCAGCAGGGTTAGCATACACAATCCGCCCAATCTGTCCTTTTTTCTTTCTTCTTTGCCACAACTTGCTACCACCGATCCACCTGTAGTGTTCTGGAAGTTCTCTGTACAAAAAATTCCTTGCAGAAGTATCCACTCGATTCAAACTGAAGTATTCTGTGAGTGTTGTCATAGTTGCAGATGGCTCATTGACAACATCTTCTAGATTTTTAGTCTCATCGACAATAACAGATTGCATGTTAGGTAGATGACACTGGAGCTGCAAGACAGCGGGATACACACCAAAAAGATGGAATCCAAAGATCCTATGTACCGCTTCTGGTGGTGATATGTATCGAGCATCCCTGTACTGACGTATTTCATTGATAACTCCAGAGGGGTCGACTGAGAATGAGGCACAGTCATGGCCTTTGTACACATATTTGAACAGGTACTTAATAGCTTTGATGCTGGAGCAGGCTTCAACGTTGATGTGACAGTTATACCTCATCAATAGCCCAAAATTATACGGAACAACCCACCTATTGTCCAATTCAGCCCTTCTTATTTTCACACATTGTCCATCATCCCTCCTTCTATACAAAGGATATGAATCACTATCTTGTTGTGTTGCTGCACAAAATTCTCGAGGATAGCGAAAGTGACACTCTCCATCTACCATACAAGCACACCTTGGATTCAAGACTCCACATGGTCCATGTAGCATATGCTTGATGACCAGATCATGCAACACAGGGTACTTGTCCTTGTCTGGTATCTCTGCAGATATGAATTTATCATATCCATCTGGGCTTGTTAACTTACTACCTGATTTCATGATCAAGAGGATGTGCTCGTGTGGAAGTCCTCTCTTTTGGAACTCAGTAACATGCACATATGCTGCAACCTCTCCAAAATATTTTTTCTTGATCAATAAATCTTTCATCGAACGTAACTTGGCTCTGTAAACCCTTGAAATAAGGTCTGACCTATCTTGTGGTTTTTGCCCAGGTTCAAGATGCTATGTAATCTCTTCCCAATATGGATTGCAAGTCATGGTGATGAAGTAATCTGGTTTACCAAAACGCTGTACAATAGCCATTGCATTGAGAAATCTTTGCATCATGTCACGATCACCACTAGGGAAGGTACGGGGCAGCACTATTCTCTTGCCAACTTCTGAAGCTCTTGTCTCACCAGCAGAAATTACATCAACCAAACCCTATATTCAGGTAGATAATATAAGATGGATGGCTCATGAGTGTCAAAATTATTATGCATGAAACATTGGCAAGTAATAAATTGTAAAAATACATTCACCTGATATAGCTCAGCATGTATTAGTTTCTGGTTATCAGGGTTAGAATACCAATCAAGCCTCATAGACTCAATCTTGATATACATGTCAACAGCCCATTGTTGGAAAAGCCTCCCTCCGAACAACAAGATGTTAAAAAGCCCCCTTCTAACTTGCATCAAGAAACAATAGTATTCCCTTGCTGTCACATATCTGCCAGATTGGTTCTCTTCTACCAGGCTACCTAATAAATCGCCTTGTTGTATGTCAGCATCGTTTTCACCATGATCTGTGTCAAAGGGAAAGTATTAGTATATAATACACATGCATTAGATCAAATAAGATGACGTACAAATGGTGTTAATGTAGGTACTTGTTGTTGGATCCACAGTAGTGGTTGTTTCCCTAGCAGGTACCTTGGCATGTTGCTCTCCATGATCTGCCCCCATAGGAAAACTATTTAGTATGTAAACCAACATTAAATTAAATGTGAAAAAATAGAGCTTCGGTAGGTACCTGTTGATCCCGTACAAGTGCCTGCCCCCATGCCGGACAAACTATTACAGGAAGAGGAAGGAGTACCATGAAAGGTAGAATCATCATTGTACGTCATAAACTTATTCCAGCCAGTTTCCCCCCTAGGGAAAAACAATGGATATGCCAATGGATCATAACATCCATGATAAGCTCTAATATAGCGTGGGCGATCCCCTCTGGCATACACAAGCACACTCCTATCAAAACTTCTTTGTGGATCATTGCCTTCTGACCAGATAGCTGCAACCTGTGAGGCCGTTGGAGCATTGTACCTATTTTTTATAAGAAATAAGAAATAATAATCATTTGGTTAACACAGTCATACTAAAGAATGCGGTGTATTAATAACAAAATTATATAAGTAGTAAATACATAAGCATGTTATCAGTACAAAAATAAATTGCTCACCTTCGCTGGTCAGGCGTGACATTAGTATTGAGCTCAATTACGTAGTCATCAAGATTGGGAATAGCTCCAACTTTATTGAATGTCTGTTCGTATGGGTTACCTTCTAGTATTCTTAAAACATTTCTTATAAGGTGGGATAATGTATCATCTTCTGTATCATAAAAGTAGAGCTGCAAGTGACGAGGGCCTTTACAACTGGCACCAGATGGTCCAGACGATGGTACATGGCACGATGCACATGGAATGTATATATACCAGTACCAACTGCAGTGGCATATCGTCGATCCAAGCTGACTCCAGGGGTTGTAAAGGAGAAATGAGAGTTGAAGTAGCGTATATGTTGTCTAAAATATTTTGCATTATTATCAACCTGACTTGTGAACAGCCTTTTCAATTCAGCAGGAACATCTGGAATATGCACCTTTATCTTTCCTTTCCTGCAACAAAACCTAGGAGGCTCATATTCAAATCGTATGGCTCCACAATACATGCAGTCAGGGACTTTTCTCAAAACATGGTGTCTCTCTGGCAAGTCCTGGTAAACATAGTCATAAGGATCATCGATGTTATTCTGGTCAACACCATTGGGATGTACACGATATGACTCGAATGCATCATCTGTGATGTAAAAAAGGGATGGTTATCACTACATGTTAATTTTTTAGTCATGATAATATAATGACTCAAACTATAACTTCTAGTTACCTTCTCCAAGGAATTGCCTTGTTTCATCATCATTATGATCTGCAATGTCCAAGTTTTGTGGTGCCTCAAGATGATCTGTTGCATGATATTATATATAACAAATCAGCAAAACTATTAAGTCAGTCATGGTTGGTTCGTACACATTCAAATTATCGCCCAATAACCCACCTTCTTCATCACTGCCAGGGTCCATAAGCTCGAAAAGGGACCTGTCATATTCTATATCATTGGGCAGTATACGCATACTACCCTCAGCTTGCGTAAGACAGCCTGTATTGAAGGTTAGCTCTTAGAATTAGTTAAAAAACATGTACTGGATACAAAGAGATGTTAACATATTATTAGAAAAATATTGCAAACATGTTCACCTGGGCTTGGATAATTATCTGCAGATCCATTCATCTTGTTGCAACTTGATTTTATCTTTTTGTAATCTCGTCTACTATGCAACAACCTCTCCTTCTTAGATTCTTCCATATTTATGTATAGTGCTCGATTCGTCAGGAGCCTGTTCTTATAGGTATCACAAGTGGATTTCCCACGTCTCTCATAATTATCATTTCTATGTAGCCAATCCATGGTTTCATCCGGAAAAATATTTTCTTTGCCAACTATGGGTGATGCTTGGTTCAGAGTTGAACACCCTGATCCATACGTAGGTTGTTGGCCTACCTGGGGGAAGCATCTGCGATATTTTGAAATTTAGACTCTGATATATAATATATAACATGTTAGCAAAGCAATATAGACTACTATTTACCTGCAGAGGCTTGTACGTTGCTACCTATTATTCCTGGAGGATTTAAAATCGTCGAGCACCGTGTACCATATGGTGATAGGACGCAACCTAACGTGTGTAAACTCATAAATATGCAAATACTATACTTTTTATAGATGGAAATTTGAGCCAGGTGCAGTCAATCAAGGATTACCAGGAGTAGTTGATTTTTGTTCAGCCTTTCGCCTTGCATAGTTTTCTCGTTGCTTTCTGTTTCTTTCTTCTCTTTGCTCGTCTGTTTCTTCAGCCCTCTTCCTTGCACGGTATTCTCGTTGTTTTCTGTTCCTCTCTTCTCTGTGGTCATCTGTGATTATGTTATTTGATACATCTCCAAATACGCGTCGGCCTCCTTTTGTCCGGTCCATTAGGACAAGTTATTGAGTTGTAGTATCGACAATGTTCACTTATTCATCTTCTTCTTCTTCTGTCTGTAACACAAACAGTACATATACTGTGGGTAAGTGAAAAAGCAAAAGTAGGCTAGACAGTGTAATGGTCCTTGTACTAAACAATACTGACAGCAAAACATCAAGCTAAAATTTATTGAAACTAAAAGACAGCACAAAATCTAGCAACCTTTGACATAGGGAGAGAAAAATATACATGAAACAAGAAATGGAGGATATATCTTATCTTACTTTGCCAAAATCCAATCCAATAGTTCACCACCCTCACATAGTCTGCAAAAAAAAAGAGAAGCAAGAGTTGGTACTGGAGGTATAAATCTGCATAATGACTGCTCCCCTCGCTACTGACATCGGCGCGACGGCTACTATAGAAGGCTAGACCCGACACTCAAACCCGCATAATGACTGCTCCTCTCGCTACTGACATCGGGCCCCGCACGTCAGCCAGAGGAGTAGAAACAAATCCGAGGTTTAGCACCGCTCAACCGCTCCTATACCCTCCCCTCCGCGCCGCCACCTCCCATCTCATCTCCGGCGACCTCGTCGGCGGCGACCATATAGAGAGAGAGGGTAGGAGTTCTAGATATGGCGGCGGTTGCGCCGGAGGTTGAGAAGAAGGAGAAGGGGGAGGCCGCGGAGCAGGTGGTGAACCCGTGGGAGGTGTCGGCGGGGAAGGGCGGCATCGACTACGACAGTGGCGAATCTAGAATGAAAAATAAGGGTGGGCTGAAAAATATGCATTCTTCTACCAGATCATAAGGTTTTCCTAGAATTGTTGGTCCTACACATCGATTGACTAAACTAATTTGTAAGAAATATAGTTTTGTATTCTTGTGCAATCAAATTCATAGTTTCATACATGAATAAAAGCAAAGAAAAAAGAGAGATACAATGGAGGTACCTCGCTAATGGCAAGTGAATCCCTAAAACATGTAAATATGGTTCCGGTAGGTAACAATCTGTACATCAAAATTAAAAAATTTGGTGATACAACAACAAATTGTATTTAATTACTTAAATGATCATGAACAGTATAACAGTATACCAAATTGCTAATCAAATAAGCTCGGCGGTATAACAGTATAACAAATTAATTGCTAATCAAATAAGCTCAGCAGTATAACAGTATAATAAATTAATTGCTAATTTCGATAATGAGTATAACAGTATACCAAGCACTCAAGCAGCAAGCCAGCAACCAGTACTCTGTACTCCCAGTGCCAAGCGGCAAGCATCCTAGGCTCCAAAGCCAAATAACAGCAGGCAGCACTGCAAGTCCGCAACAGACCGACTGTTATACTGCCTCAGCCGACTGCTACGCCTCCCCGGCGTCCCCGCCTCGCGCCTCCCGCCTCCGGCCTCCCGGCCCAGGCTCCCCGCCTCCCGCGCTCCCCGGACCCCGGCCACCGCCTCCCGGGCTCCCGGCCTCCCCTAGCCGCCTGGCCTGGGCGCCGCCGCGCCGCGCCGTCTGAGACTCCGAGTGTCCGAGTCCGACGATTCCTCGCCTCCTCCGCCTGGGCGCCGCCGCGCCCTCCTCGGTCCTCCTACACCTCCGTCTGGGCGCCGCCGCCGCGCCGTCCTCCTCCTCTGCCGCTTGCCCGCTCGGGATCTAGGGTTAGCGCCTCCTTCCGCGGCCGGGGGGGGGGGGGGTATTCCGGTCGACGAGGAGCTCGGGCGGCCGCCCGGCCTCGCCCGAAAGGCAGGTCCGCCCCTGCTCAGCGCCAGGCGCCCGCCGAGGCCCGAGAGCATGCCGACTCCCATAACTCCCTCAGCGCCAGGCCGCCAGCCGACTCCTCCGGTCCTCCCGCCGGGCGCCGCCTCGCCTCGCCTCGCTAGCTCGCTCGGAGTGCGCCCCGCTCCGACTCCTCCCTCTCGCCACCGGGCGCCGGGTCACCCCGCTCCGACTCCTCCCTCCCGCCGCCGGGTCGCCGCGCCACCGCCAGTCGCCCGATGCCCCGATGTCTCCTCTCTCCTGGCTCTGGATCTGTCGCCGAGTGGATGTGTTGGATTGCTGGGCCGGGCTGCCACTTCAAGTTTTAGTTTTTTGTTGTTGCTAGTGGGGCTTGAGCTGTGAATCCTGTGATTGTCGGCGCCGTCGGCCGGCTGCTCTCGCCGGAGGAAGGGGGGCTCGCTCGGCCGGGGGGGGGGATTATTTCCATTCAGGAATATATGCAAATGCAATGTTAAATAGGATGCTACATGCTACCTCTCATTTCATTTGTTGAGCCCTTTCTGTATTTCAGGAACTGCAACAATTAGGGGAAGCTATTGGTACTGAAAGCAAAGGGTTGCCAGAAGATATGATAGCACTCTTGCAGTCCTCAACATACAAAATTGGGATATTCTCAAGAAAGGAAAAACATGAGGAGTATGTTCTTGAGCCGATTATGTCACTCAATTATTCCTTTTCGTTCTGAACAAGTTTATATGTTTGTGTGCAAGTGTGATGTGCAGTTTCTGTGAGTGTGACCTGATTGCTACTTTACTTGCCTTAAAATTGTTTATTTGACCTTTCATGGTTTAACCATTGTTGAACTATCATATAATACTTGGAATCCTTGTGTATTGCCTGTCATATATGCTTGCCAAGTGAGGTTTATTTTGACCAGGATAGGAAGAGAAAATCTGGCTAGAAATATTATATATAGAAGTAGAACAAAAACTGGTACTCAAAATCCGGAAAACACTCATGTATATCACCAGCAAGTTCAGGTCATGAAATTACCAGCCTAGGCCAATTATAATGCATAAATAACAAGGCAATAATAAGTCATGTCTCTCCTCAACCATCTAATTTCTGATTTGCTTAAGTAGGTCATGGAGTTCTGCAGGGATAATGTCTTTACATTCATTTGCACTGCACTTCAAAATGTCCACCAAGAAATTCGTCCTCAGTGAATGTGTTTCCTGTGCGTGGCAGATAATAAATTATTAATAAGATAACTTATTAATTTGCTATTTAGTCTGCAAAATATACATAGAGAATATATATGCTCACAGTGTTGATCAATGGCAATCTTATAATCTTATACCATCCCGCGACTGCATGAAATTGTATACAAGGAAGCCTGACAGGTTGCTGGAGAAGAGCACGTGTTTAATTGTTGTAGATAAATCAAATGATTATTGATAATAAAGATGAAACATATTATAAGTTATTACCAGTCCAATGTTTTTGGAACCCATGTTGGGAATTTACGATGCCAGTAATAAATATTTCTTTCCATGCAGGATGTGCCAAGTCCATGGCGAGTTTAAAATTATTGGCAATGTTATGTAATTTGTGTATATATGGCATGCATGGATCAGAACCCTTAAACATTCCATTTTTAGGATGAGGATCCATAATGGACACAGTTCTGGTGCCCATGTCTAGTATGTATAATGTGTAGTGCTTCATTTGACGGTATGGCAGTAGAACCTGTAAACAAACACCGAGTCTATAAGTGACAAATGATAAAACACAAGTTTTTAAAGGAGTATACAGAACATATCTTACACTGCTGCAATGTGAAATATCGTACTCCATGTCAGGGCAACATTCAAGCAATTTTGCCAGTTTTTTGCAGTCTAGCTTGTCACACCACCGCGGATCTCGTCCAAACTGAGATATGGTCTGTTCATTTTGCAAAATTTAGAATTAGTTGTTTATATGTATATATATTATGTGTGTGTGTGTATATATATATACAACAAGGGAACAATTATATCAACTTACACAGAACTGGAGGTCCATGTAGTGGAATTTGTCATCTAACCACAACAAGGCTTCGTTGCACGCAACCGTCCGAACACCCATGTTGAAGCAATCACAATCAATGGGTTTATTTGCATCTAAAATATCTCTAAGTGTTCTGAGACTTAAAGAAATTGGATATGGTCTGGTGCTTTGAACCCATTCTTTGCTACAAAAAAACAAGGACCAGGAACGAATTAGTTGATCACATCTTAGTATATTAGTATATGCAATTAATTAGCAAAAAATACTTACTCTAAACACTCTTCATCGTCTATCGACCAGATGTATGTGCTCAACCAATACAATAGTTCCTTTCTGTCAGTGAATATTTTGGCAGATGGTTGAGGACCAGCAGCAATTTCTGACAGTTGAGTGACCTCACCCGGATTATCGATCATTATGACATCATCTCGATTATCGCTGACCTCTTTATCTTGTTCATCATCCTGGTACCCTCTCACTGTGTTTAATGTGGTTTTCCACAAGATTGCATGGAGCTTGAACCTAAACTTACTTATATCATCTTGAAAATATGAGCAAGTGCTGATCTATTAACCGATTATTTGACAAAAAAGTGACTATGTTTAGAAATCTCCCTATGAATTACCTTTGTCGCATGGTCAGATAGAGTAATTCCAGTCCAATACTCCATATAGTTGATCATCCATAAACCACAACTTACCCTGTGCAAAAGTGAAAAAAACTAACGTGAGTGATACAGATACCGTTGCAAGTCAGGCAATGGCATACACAACAAGTCAGATGATCTTTTACCCATCTGTTTGCATTCTCTCAGTGATCTTATCTATAATTGGCCAAGATGCCACTTTAATATCCGCCCATTTATCTCGGTACAGCTGTGTATGCTCTGCTGCAAGTTTTATTACTCTTTCCAGTCCTCTTAACTGTTGTGACCGAAACACCAAGATTTAGAAAGGAATATTATAATTAAAATACAATATGAAACTATATATTAATCATTAAGCCCTACCGTAGTTTTGAGATCTCGACGGTCCGATAGTTCTCGTCCGAAAGAATCCAAGACATGTATCTCACATTTTTTAGTATTCACAACCGCTAGGTACCAGTGAAACTTCTCAATATTAATTGGAAGGAACACCTGCACTAACAGAGTTTATCTCAAATTTTTCTTCTATCTTTAAATTAACAAAATTAACATCTGCATGATATTATATATATAATAATTATGGCATCGACAAGTTTACCATATCAGCGTGTAAATACTTTTCAACCCTTGTATAATCTACGTCATCTTTATAGTTCAATGCCACCTTAGGGTCTCCGTCACGTTTTAGCAAGCTGGAAATAAATGTATTTTCTAAATAAACATCTCCACCTTCTCTATGCTGTAGGTGTTCTTCATGCCGGATACAATGAATATAAGCACTTAGGACCTGCAAATTTTTAATTTGACAGTAAAGAATTGAACCCATATATTTGGTATACATCAATCAATGCAAAAGACAGTCTTAAACATACTTACAGCGCCATTCACTTGCTCGCCGTCATGGAAAAGACAATCCATGTCATCTCTGTTTACCCAATTATTATCGATGTTGACGAGTACCCTTTTTTTTTTCTGGTGTTGCTTTCATGTATTCAATTATATCAGCATCTTCTTTTGTACACTCATAATCTACAGAGAAATTATTTTTATTATTAATTAATTCCCAAATAAGTAAAGAAGATACAATTGAAGACCACTCACCTTGAGGCAGGACTTTTGCATTGTTTGACTTCTTAGGTTTATTATGTCGGGATGATGCCTTCATCTGTGTGTTCAAGACTATCGACTTTACATCCTCGTCAGCACGCTTCCTGTAGTCGTCTTGTTCTAGGTCAACTATTTATCCGGCATCGTCTTCGATCGGCCCTTCTGCTACATCCATGTTGATCGGGGAAACAGGGACCGATCGGCCACCGTCAGTCTGCGAGAACAACCATTGTGAGTTGCTGCTCCACTTTTCGGAATAGTGATTGCATCGTGGTATCTGCTTTTTCATTTGATGTGATGTGATCTGGGTTCGATTCCGTTGTGCAGATGGGATGGGAACGGCTGAGTGGAGGGCGGCGAAGTGCCCCGCCTACTACAAGCGTGGCGACTATGTGCCTGGATTGAAGGTGATGCGAAATTATTGTTGTTGATTTTGCTCATCATAGTGCCTGGATTGATGAGGGTTTACTTATGAATTCGATATCTGTTAGTTGTATGTTTGATTGCTTGTAGTGGTTTTTATATGAAGGGTTTGACCTCATAGATTCTCTATGTCTATGTCTATGTCTATTTATTGAGTTGCAGAAGTGGGTGTTTGGTTTAGTGTGGTATTTTAGCACATGCTAGCTGTTCCAAGTTCCAGCATGTACAGGGTTAATATGTTCGTGGCTAGAAGTTACACTATGTTCTTACAAGTAAAATGCATCTCATCTCCCTTAGCTATTGACTTCATGATGAGTTCTGTTATTCTTCAGTACGTCATGATATACACTTCATCCATTCCCCTGATCTTTGAGTTATCTCCTGCTTCAAGTGCAAGAGGACTGCTCAAGCTCGCATTTCATGTCTATGTTCTACTTACTATTTGCTATTGAGATCATTGAATTATGTTTGGTGTAGGTCGATGGAATGGATGTTCTTGCTGTGAAGCAGGCATGCACATTTGCAAAAGAATATGCTATTGCGAATGGCCCAATCGTGAGTACTGATGATATTTTGCTGTCTTCTGTTATTTGAGTTTATATACTCATGTAGTACTTTAGGTGTTTGTTGGGGTTGGTCTAGGGTGCATTGGAATTTCCGGTTGTTTCATATGTCTTGGTTACGTTCACAGGAAGAACCAATGCCAGAGAGTATAATCAACTAAATAGAGCTGCACTCACCTTTCCTTGTGATAAAACACATAGGCTATGCATAACACAAGTACATTCACAGGAAGAACCAATGCCAGAGAGTATAATCAACTTAAAATAGTGCTGCCCTCACGTTTTCTTCTGGAAAAACACATAGGCTATGTATGACACAAGTGCTAGAGAGTATAATCAACTTAACTTTTTTTTGGATCTTTCTCCAAAGATTTGGCCTTGATTAGATTTGGCCTGAGAACTTGGGAGGTTGCAATTAATTGCGAGGTAATGGCATGTATATCAATTGTCAATCTAGGATGAAGTTTTTCCTTGGATCAGCTTGGATAATCTGCTTATGTTGGCATGCACCTTTTTCTCTAGGATATTTGTTTTGTTTGAGCAATTGCGTTTTTTCTCCCTGTATTGCTTGATCTGTCCTTTTATGCATGTTGCTTACGTATGATCAAATTGACCAGATATGTCGCATATTTGTAGTTTGCTAGCCATGTGCGATGCCAACTATACTTGCTTTAGATATGCTAGGAAAAATAGCTTTAGTTATATTTGAGAGCTTCAAAACATATACGGGCACATTCTAAAATTTTCATCCCTTAAATTTCAGACATTGCTATTGAGTGTGTAGAGTTTTATTTAGACAATCTAACATTGCTATATATGTAAGATAAAATTAATACTTATTATACAATTTATGATATTTAATAGTATATATCATACTCTTTGAGACTTTGTTGTAAGTCACGACCACCTTGCTAGTATATATCATAACATGACATGGTCATTTTGAGGTGGTGCTGCTCTAATCTTGTTCTTTGAAAACCTGGTTTGTTCTAAAAATAGGCAACTTACATCACATCATACATGTTGAATCAGTTTATTGAATAGAGGCTGTAATATATACACCATTATTTGGTTTGGGCTGCAGCATGCTATTGTCTCCAGATGTTTGCGTTTGCATAGCTAGTGTTGTAAGTTTGTAACTAACTAATTTTTAAAAGTACTTGCTGTAGAATTTTTCAAGCTTTGCTAGTTCTTTAGTTAAAAGAAAAAAAGACTAAGAACAGCGCAATTAGGATGTACATAGCTAACAAACAATGTTAATCAGAAATATGTAGTACTGTACCTGACAGACGAAGTTCTCGAGCGTGTCGACGGAGGCTCCAATTTTCCTTCGACTGGACGGCGTGGATGCCTGGACTCGTCGCTCGCCCACGGCATGCAGTCAACAAAATTCGATCTCACGTTCAAACCTCATGCATGCAGTCAACAAAATTCGATCTCACGTTCAAACCTCATGCATGCATACAATCTGTAATCACCTTTCACTAATCATACAACTAATCACTTCACCTCTAATCAAACGTCATGTCCAAAGAAAGTAATGGATGCACGTAATCACAAGATGGGTGTTTGTGTTGATCACCTGTCCTGAACGTGGCTGCCGACAGTCCAACTGCACGCACCAGAGACGTGAAGACAGTGCGCTGGACGTCGGGATCGAGGAGTACGCTCACCAAGTCGTGTGCAGAACGATCCGGATGATTGAGATCCCGACGACGGCAAAAATAGTCGTGTGCAGAACGTACGGCAAAACGAGAGAGAGAGGTAGAGAGGAGAGAGAAGAGATTGAGAAGTTTCCATGCAGACGTGAAGGAGAGAGACATAGAGAGAGATACGGGTGAGATTGGGGAAAGTTTTTCCTTCCTTTTTTTGTGGGCGCGGGGTGGGGTTCTGGGTTCAAATGATGTGCATAATCCGGATGATTTTGGCCTTACGATCGTCAATGAGTAAGAGAAGAAGGATTGAGGAGAGATCCAGGCCATTCATTTGTATGAAGTTGGATTATTTTGGTACACAAATCTGGGTGGACTTAGATTAGGCATGACTGTGGGGGTGGTTGAAGGGGGTGGATTTAGTAAAGAAAATTTTGGTGTATTATAGAGGGGTAGAGAATAAAGAATTCGAATCGAAAACAAATGTCCACACTTGGCAGTTGATACAATCAAAGTATATAACACCTAGGACGTAAGCACATAAATGATTATTTGTTGCACAAATAATAATGGGATCTCTACATAGTATTTAATTGAGCAAATTAGGATTCCACGTCCCAAGGAAAGACTATTAACAACAAATTAGTCAGCACATGCTACACAAACACTCTTGGATTTTAGATTTTCAACTATGTAATCAAGGAATGTTGGTTGGCTTAACTTCAATATGGCGAATGACAAAAGAACTCTGGAAAGCACTCGCTTCGCTGTGCTGGTATGAAAAGTAGCCCTACCATACCGCTACTCCTTGAGCCAGGTTGTGTTTTAGTTTTACAGAGACTAAGGTCCTGTTTGGCAGAGCTCCAAGTGCTCCAGATCCACCAAAATCAGCTCCAAATCTGATTTTTTTTTACCCAAACACCTCTCCTCTACGGAATCCGGATCCATGAAAAATCCAGATCTGAGGGTCAGATCCATGGATTTCATGGAGCACCTCAAGGGGTGCTCTGAAAACATGAGTTTTGTTCCTCCTCATGGAGTTGGGAGTAATTACCCACCAATGCCACTCATTACACAGAAAAACGGTTCGTTCTTTTTTTTCTCGAGTCGTCTTCCCCATCGCGCTCGCCCCGGACGCGCTCGACCCCGTCGCCGGCCGCGCTGCCCTTTCGCGCCGGCCCCGGCCAACCGCTAGCCGCCCCCAGCCCTTGCCGCGCCGGCCATGGCCGCTGCCCGCTCGCGCCAGCTCTGGCTCCGCGCGCCCGGCCACGCCGCCCCCAGCCCCTGCTGGGCCGGCCCCTGCCGCGCTCGCCCAGGACGCCCCGGACGCGCTCGCCATGGTCGCGTCGTGCCGGCCATGGCCGCTGCCCGCTCGCGCCGGCCTCGGCTCCGCACGCCCGGCCGCGCCGCCCCCAGTCCCTGCCGCGCCGGCCCCTGCCGCCCTCGCGCCGGCCATAGCCGCGCCGCGCTCGCCCAGGACGCCCCGGACGCGCTCTGCTTAGGAAGAGGAAGAAGACTCTGACGTGCGGGCCTAAGGCGTCAGTGAGACAAAGGGGGAGGAGGAGCTCCCACTAATTGGCCACAATTGGATGGCTGTTGGGCCGACCCAGTAGATCCACCATGGAGCTCTCCCAAACACTTTTCTCAACAATAGTGGGATTCCAGATCCACGGTGGAGCTGCTCCACGGTGGATCTGGTGCTCCAGATCCAGTTTTTCAGAGCTGGAGCTCTCCCAAACAGGGCCTAAATGACTCCAAGTTGTGTGATCTTTTTAGCACATTTTGTGTGGAGTCTGGAGGACTTGGTTAAGACTTTTGCTTTTATTTACTATAGTAACTAGTTTTTAAATAGTGTATTTTTAAGACAGAGTCTACAGGTAGATTATAGTACAAACTACGTTGAATTAAAATCACACGCCATTATTTTCCTCTACGTACTATCTCCTACGAATAGTCTAGAATTTAAAATTTTCAGCAAAAAATTAGAAGCTATAGTCTAAAAGAACTCGCCCTTGATTTGCATGGAGCTGCCACTGTGCTAAGCTGAATGGGTACATTTTATCAAAAAATAAATGGAGAAATTGAAGACAGAGAGGTATGACTGGGCCAAGCCTGCCAGGGCCGTTTCCCTTGAAATTCTACTACCTAGGAGTAGCGGTGCAAACGGGTCGGGTTAATCCCGACCGATCAAGCACCGAATCCGATTGGTACCGAATCCGGAGAAAAATTATGGGTTAGGATATGGTAACAGCAATATCCGTCCGAATCCGATACATCTTCAAGTTTGATTTCAGGTTAGTGCTACTATTTGACGTTTCATTTTCTTTTGCAATGGTAAAATAAAATCTTCCACATCAGCTATTAAGTAGTAACATCAAGTTCTTGACAGTACGCCCTCCTACTCCATTTGTTGTACTGCATGCATTCCTTACAAACGGGTTAATCCCGATCGATCCGGCACCGAATCCTATTGGTATCGGATTCGGAGAAAAAATATGGGTTAGGATATGGAGTCGAATTGTTCGTCCGCGGTCTTAGGAGCAGGAGTCCGGAATCCAGATGGTGGTCTCGCGAGGTGTGAGGATAATGGCAGCTCCGGCCCAAATTTTTAGTTCATGCCCCCCTACACGTCTAATGGGCCGCGCGTAGCTGCCATTCAACTCCTCAACTCGTTCCATCCATCTCTTTTTCTCTTCAATTTTACCTGTTGACTCTATAGAAGATGCCTGGTCCTGCCAGGACCATATCAAGAAGCTCCTGCGCAGTAAGTTGACAACCGCTTTTCATCCAAAACAAACACACTTTTCGAAAGGAAGGGTGTTTGACAGTAGACCTCTGCCGTTAGAAGGGAAACACCCTTTCTCAAATCTTTTGAGATAATATACGCACGCATCCAGGGGGGAAAAGGAAGATACGTATCAAATGAAAAATAAAGAGGGGTACGGGACTCATCACTCATGTCATGGGAGAGCTTTGGGGAAAAAAAAGGAAGGGGAAAGTATAAGAGAGAGAGAGAGAGGCAACAAAATAAAACGGAAAAAATGAAAGGAAAGAGAGGGGAAAAGGAAGCCGAAACGACTGGCTGAGGTCACTCCACCCCAAGCTCTTGCTCCTCTCCTCACAATTCACACCCGAACAAAAGGAAGGCCAGAAATGCATAAAAGGCGAGCGTTCCCAACAAAAAAAAAACACAAAGCGAACACCCACGCACACTGGCAGGCACACGCACATCGTCGCAAAATTGCTAGGTGCACCACCATACACACACATATATATATGTATATGTATATTATTCTACGTTAAAATACATGTGGAAAGTTACTATCGTTTATGAGTGAAGTTACTGCCAAACACATATGAAGTTACTGTTAGTACATAACTGAAAAATAACTCTACATGTATTTGATAGTAACTTCACTTACAAATGGTAGAAACTTTTTGACGCGCAAACTGGCATGCATTGTGCGCGCACACGCAGATTAGCACAACCGTGTGTGTGTCTATGTATGTATGTATGTATGTATGTATGTATGTATGTATATGTGTGTTGTTGTGTTTTAAGGGGAAAAGGTAGTAGTGGGAGCACTAAATTGCACAAGATTGCAGCTACTTTCCAGTTTTATAAATGAATAAGTCTACAGGGCATTTGTATTAACCGCGACTGATGACTTTTGGCTGAAAATAAATAGTAGTAACTGAAAGAATTGGCTTTTAGAAGGAGGACACGAGCGGTAAGGAAAGTGAGGGGAAAATGTGTGCGCGAGGCATAGCAAGAAGTGTGGGATGTGTGATGCTTCCATGACCCCCTGCCTTATCTCCGAAGCGAGATGTGAGCGAAAGGAGTGGAGAAGCAGTTTCGAGAAGCCAGGTGTTCATATTACTTTTTTGCTTCTCCAAATAGAAGTCAATACGAATGAGGCCTACTCGCTGACGCGGCATCCACATGAACACGTTTACTCACACCTAAGTATTGATTACATCCTAGTCAGCAATACATCATCTTGTTGAATAAAAAATAAAAGTTATTGGCCCACATGTCATCACCTTCTCCATTTTCTTCGTCCACTCCCTTCCTTGCCTCTCTCCCTTACTCATCACTCCATCGACCACTGTCACTGATCCTATTTCTCACCCTTACTCATCACTCACACCGGCCGTGGTCATCTGTAGCCATGACGCTACCTGAAGATGTGTGTCACACCGTCCTCACCATGCCCTGCACTGGAGTAGTGTTGCTAACCACAATAGCCACTCGTCCGTCTTGAGCCGCGAATTGGCTGCCTTCTCGTGATCCCTTCCCTTCTACTTAAGCCGTAGCTAAGCACCCTGCTGGGTTCGCCTACCCATCCCATCCATCTTTCCCACTTTCCCTCTGCATTACTCCCATCCCCGAGCTCAAATTGAGCTTGAAAAAACGCCATTGTGCGCCAGCCGTGAACATCGCCATGCGCAACCCCCCTCTCCGGTGAGATTCTCTCACATTCTTTTGCATCAAAACGTGTTCCCAGACCTCCTCTACATTTATCCTAACCCAATTTAGGAATTAATCCACAAGATCTTATTGGTGCCATCGTCTTTCTTGGGTTAGGCCAAAACCACCGCCACCGATGCATTTCCCTCTCCGGTGAGACTCATTCTAATTCCTCCCTCCTGGAGCACCCTTATTCCTCTCTATTTTATCCCTAATTTTTTATTGAGTTTCTCCTCACCCCAAATTGTTGCCACCGATGAGCCATCCTCGTTGCCTCGAGTCATCACCGACACACCGTCTTGGTACTTCCCTGCCCTTACCAACCAATCTAGTGAGTTCCTTTCACCTTATAGATGCTCATGACACGTCTAATTATTAGGGATTATTCGTCATAGTGGCTTGTCAGGTAGCAGTGTTTTCGCTGCTGTCGTACGTACTTGTGTCCACTTCCTGCCACGCTATCATTGCCCATGGGGTCACCGAGGCTGTGGGGGTTCCATTTTGCTTCTCGCATGCCACCTCGTTGGTCCCCCTCGATGGTGCCGCGTTGTCTAGTCCTCTATTGACTATTGGTAAAGAGAGAGAGGAAGAAGAATAAAAGAAGAATGATAGGATAGGAGGTTGGCACCTCTGTTGACTATTGGTAAAGAGAGAGAGAGAGAGAGAGAGGAAGAATAGAAGAAGAATGATAGGATAGGAGGTTGGCTAGTGGGTTTGGCTATATTTTTTTTGTTTGATGATCACATTGACTTGGTTGCCACATTACTCTAAAACAAGCTTACATGTCAAAACATCTGCCATGTTAGTGCCAACTTAAAGCAAAACCGCATTCAATATACCTCGGGGGTAAAATAAATGATATTGATACTTGAGGGTTGTAAAACATCCGATTTTGTAGTTCAAGGTTGAAACTTACAATTTCGTAAGAGTTCAGGTGGGTAAAGTAGACTTATTCCCTTTCTAAATGGTTATGTGTTGTAATCGACTCAAACTGTGATATGGACGTTATCTTAGCTATGTTTTTTTACTTTGGACAAATTAAGAGCATACAAAATACAACATCTCTGTATAGAATAACAATGCATATTATATGTGTATTTTTCATCTTTTATTTCTTGTTTAACCAAAATATAACCCTAGCTGCAGTAAGAGCCACAATCCAAAGTTCCAGTATAAGTAGCATAATTAAACTCTTATGGAGTGTCTCATTCATTTTACTACATTACTGGTTTAAAGATTCGCTCCAACTCAAAATTTTCCATATTCTAGTGACCATAATCTCGTATCTACCTTTTCTAACTTATAATCTTAGCAACTTGTGTAATGAGAGATAAAGGGCATGTTCATATATGCTTTGGCTTCTGGCTTCTACTTCCAAAAGCCAAAGCGTATTTGAATGGTCAGTTTCCTTTAGCGGCTTGTGGAAGCCGTGCCCAATCCACATGCGAGGGCGAGTGCTGTCCTACCACTCATGCACTTCCCCATCCAGTTGCCTTCTTCGTCACACGCAAGCTCTTAGCGACGATGCTTTTCCCCCCTCCAGTCCCTTCTGGCCACAACCCTATGACGCCCTCCAGTGCAGCCCCTGCCAGATCTGCTCTCCCTATGGCCCGATCCAGCGCCCCCTTGCCCGGTCTCCCTACTCGTAGATCGGACCCTATTCGGCCCCATGAAGAGGATCACCCAGTGTTCGGACCATCCTTCCCAACGTGCACCACCCCTGTTCAACCTCGTTCTACCTAGCCTGAGGTCGACCCGCTCTTCTCCTTCTCGTCGCTTGGAGTTTCCACGGCCACCGCATCCCCTCCATCTCCATCGTCGATTGAAGGTATAATCTGCATGCCATAGCCGTTGTTCTTACTCCATACTAGCAGTTCTTTGCTATTGTAATCTCCTCTATATTCCATTTTATGTGATTGTTATCTCCTCTATTGTTCTTACTGTCTGCACGATCTGTATTTGTTATCTCCTTCGTAGTGCCATTTATTTATGTGTGATTTTTGTGTCATACATTGTGGTCCACGATCTGTTGTGGGGACTAACGACACAAGGGTTTTAGAGCTTGCCCCTAAGCATGCAACTCCAGCAATTTGGGATGATGAAGCGAATGACATTTTCCTTGCCATTTGCCTGGAGGAAATGGACGCCGAGAACCACCCACATCACTGTCTCTCCGATAAGGGCTACTACAATCTTCTTTGGAAGTTCAACGAGTGGACCAACCGGCAGTACACCCGCAAAAAATGAAGAACAAGTGGGATGCATTGAAGAAGGATTTGTCTAATTGGAAGACCCTCAAGCTGCGTGCAAACGACCTTCACTTCAATCTAGTAATTGGGACTATTGCTGTTGACCTGGAGTAGTGGGAGGAGCAAGCCAAGGTAGCCTTCGCGCATACTCTTTGTTGTGATCTATGGTAGGTGCACCAACTCATGAATGCCTTATTTTTTCTCTTTTGTTTGCAAACTATGAACGATATCAAGAAATTCTGCAAGGCGCCGCTCGCCAATGAGGACCTTCTCGAGAGGCTTTTTGAGGACACCATATGCACTAATGTGGACGCATATGTGTCTGGTGCCGAGCCCAGCCACGGTCGTGAGGACGAGAAGGGGAGTGACCCACCGATTGGAGCCGGACATAGTGGACCCTCGACCATCGGTAAGGGCAAGTGGCCTTATGTGTCTGATTCTCTGAAAGAGAAGAAACCCAAGAAGAGCTATCGGGATGTGCAGCTCGAGAGATTCATCGATGTGTACGAGCAATCTAGAGGCCACCACAACTCCACCCTTTCAGCAAACTTGCGGCCCTTATGTGTGGGAGAAGGATGAAATGGCTGAGCTGATGGAGCTGTTCATTGCCAATGTGCCTCGGAGGATAGCGATGAGTACTACTACGTGAGTCAACTTTTCATGCACGCCCGATACCGTCAAATGTTCACCAACTTCAAGATCCCAAGGGCAGCTGGCCTAGATCAGGTGGAGCTGGGACAATAGGAAGACCACGAAGTGATCAGCAAACTCTCGTGCCCATTTTTCATATTACTATCATATTGTAATTTCATTTACTATCATATTTGTTATGCTTTCTACATCATGCGCTTATTAGTTTACTCCAATCTTAACTTTGATGTGTCTAGAGAGTTCTATGTGAGTCTAGATACAAACTAATTTATAGTACTTGACTGTGACAATAATATGAGTTTGCTTGCGGATGTTTAGTACAATTGCATTGCATTTCTATTCATGCGGCATTCTGTGATCTATGGAATGGGGAAGAAATAGAGGGGTAGATTTTGTGATCTATGGAATTGGGAAGAAATAGAGGGGTAGATTATGTGATCAGTAGAATAGCATTGCATTTGTATTCTTGTGGCCATCTGTGATTTGTCGAATGAGGAATAAATAGATGGGTAGGTTCTATGGTCATCACAATGGTATTGCATTTGTACTCATGTAGGGATTATGTGATGTGTGCAATGGTGAAGAAATAGAGGTGCAGGTTTTGTGATCAGTAGAATTGGCGCTACTTTTTCATATGTAGTACTATTGCTGCTATGTTGTTTATTGGGCTATGTCCCATTCCCTTCTTTGCATAGCTTTCAATGTAATTTCGTAAGAGTTGATGGCCATATTCTCATGACCAATTGAACTGCTTGTAGATGTTGTCGTCAAGCGAGACACATTTTGCAACAGAGACAGACACTGACTTCGTCTCTGTCGCTGCAAGCTCCTTTGTTGGATTGTTCGAGTAGGGCGTGTTTTTCCTATGGCGGTGATGAGGAGTCCTCATCCCGTGGGACATGATCAGTTCCTTGTAAAGCCAATCTAGAGTGGGTTTGAGGAGCAGCTCTGTGACCCACAATAATGCAAAGACATGTTCTAGATGAGGATGTTGATCTTTAATGAATTGCATAAAACACTTGTACGAGACTACGGTTTGCGATCCACTCATCAAATGATCTCTAAAGAGGCTTTTGGACTATTCCTATGGACGTGTGGCTCCCCTCAGTCAAATAGGTAGGCTAAAATAGATTCAAGCATTCCACGGGTCATGTGAGCGATACATTCAATAGGGTCTTGGACGTCGTTTGCAATATGGCCACTGATATTATACGCCACGTGGATCCACAATTCCGCACCGTCCACAAGAGGTTGAAGAAGTCACGTTTTGACCCGCATTTCAATAACTACATTAGAGTGATCGATGGGACGCATGTGACAGTATCGATCCTAGGACGCGTAATATCGAGGCACGGATACATGAGTTAGGATGTGCTTGCGGTGTGTGACTTCAAGGGCATTTCACGTTTGTGTGTATTGGATAGGGTGGAGCTGTGCACGACGCGAAGATTCTCTAGTATCCATGCTAACCTATGTGAACCACTTCCCACACCCACCGATAGGTATGTATGTTGCTTGTTATTACATAAACGTATCCATGTGCACTCGGGTGTGGTGACTAACTTGGTCTCCAATTGTATTTTATAGCAGGAAAGTACTACTTGGTGGATTCCAATTACCCGAACAAGGAGGGCTTCCTAACTTCATACATGAATCAACGATATCACATATCTGATTTCGCATGAGGCGAACAGTTCGTTGGGATGAAAGAAGTATTTAACCACCACCACTCCTGCCTCCGCAATGTGATCGAGCACACATTCGACGTTTGGAAGAATAAGTGGTGCATTCTATTGAGTGTGTCAAGCTACAACGTAGATACATAGAAGAAAGTTATAGTGGTGATTATTGCTTTGCACAACTTCATCATTGACTCAGCGATGCATGATGAGGACAACTTCGACATCGACGATGACGAGGGATACATCATAGGTGAGGGGCAGGGACACGGAGTCTCCAGCGGGCTATGTTGGGAGGTCCGACAATGTACCGCTCTGAGATAGCATTACACGCACTTTGGTAGGATGAGTTACAGTTTCAAATGTTGTACACACTTATGTTGTATTCTTGTACTTTCTACTTTAGCATATTGTAACACACTATGTATTTTCTTATGTCCCAATTCCGTTAGTTGTTTATTCTTTTTCTTACATAATGCACTCAGCTTCTATCAAGCACTATTATTCATCAGCTAGTACTATTCATCAGCCATAAGTTTATACAAACACTCTAGATTCTATAAGCCACTTCTATCAGCTAGCACTATTCATTAGTTATTACTATTTATAAGCCAAAGCCAAAATTCATCTGCAAAAGCCAATATGAACGGGTCCAAAATCTCGAGTTGAACTTGTTAAGGACAAAATAAAAAGAATAAGTCCATATAACACCTTAAGCTTTATTTCAAAGTCCGTCCAACTCTCCGAACTATGAAACCATATATTTAACTCCCAAACTTTGCAATCCAGTTCAAATAATACCTTGATCCGGCTTTGCATGATGGTATTACCTGTAGTTTCCCCACTCTCTGTTTGATTAGGGAGAGAAAGCCATGTGGGCACTACCTGTCATTCACATAAAATTGACCAATGTATCATTCTACATGGTAAAATCGTCTGCTCATGGTGCCACGCCGGCAATACCACTCTTTGAAACTGGGTCAGGGTATCATATGAACTGGATTGTAAAGTTTAGAGGGTCAAACGTGTCGGAACCCGAAGTAACGACTCCTGGATTCTCTGTGTAAATCGCACTAGTCCAGAATCAGCTAGTGCACATAGTACAATAAAGATAAATACCAAGCACAAATGACCAACTATATTAATTAAAAGAGTACGACCTTATGGCCAAGTGTTACATCAACGCCCATTGGCAAAGATAAATAATGGGAATAACTGCGAAAGCAAATTGGTAAAATAGCGAAGCCCAAGCCTGCCCACAAGCAAACGACAGTAAGACGCGGTCTATTCGTCCAGATCTTCACCGTAGTCGACTCTATCCTTCTCTGTAGGGAGGGTGCAAGGTGAGTACAAACTTGTACTCCGCAAATCACACAGAGAAATGCAACATAATGATAAAGGCTTCAGTGGAAGGCTTATAGGGTTAGTTTGCGTAAAACAACATTTAAAAGAAATACAGTAAATCGATTGAAACTGCTGAATTTAATACAGTAAGTAAAAACAATACTTGTAATTGAAAATAATACCGTCAGTGCATACTTCGACCAAACACCAACCTATCCACGGGCATTTCACCCGGACCATCTTTTCCAAAAGGTCACGTATAGATTCCATCCATCCACACGTTTCCAAACACTTGTGGATTCCATCCATCCACAAGCTTCCATTTCTCTCTCATGGGTTCTATCCACCCACAAGGTTTTTATTCTCTCATGGATTCCATCCATCCATAAGGTTTTCAAAAATTATTTTTGAAAAACAAAATCTAATCATTGAAAAACTTTTACTCAGCATGCCCATGACCGTGGGCACGGCTATCCCGGATAGATTATACACTCTGCAGAGATTGTACAGCTTTACCCACAAGACACGATTATCCCATATTGCAACCGGTTTACACACTTCCTTAGGTGTGCGGCGAGGAGTCGTGACAAGGTCTTTACAATGCAAAGCCTTCAACCTGGCCAAGCCAACTCTAAGGTTTCACCCCAGTAAGGAATCCACCAGACCGGGACCCCCTCTTGAGCCTGAGTGAGACTTCTCATGGCTACAACAACGCTCACCCAAGCGGGACTTCACATGGCACCAACCACGCCCACTTTCAACCTACGACTTGACTCAGATTGGGACTTCGCAAATTATTCAGCCAGGGCTGTCCCATACCAGCCATGTGGTAGTACGATAGGGCTTTGCAACAGTAGCTCACAGACCGGTCCTTAATCTGACTTAAGCCCAACCACATATCCCTGTGCACGACAATCAACCACTGCGGCTCCAACCAACAGGGCGTGCCTGCACCCACCAATCTAACCAGCTGCCTAAGTCTAAACCAGGTTTTATATTTTGTTTTCAAAATATATCATAGACCTCCTTGACTCACCAAAGTCAAGAATACAGTTGAAAGCTTATCATTTCATGTGAAAAGTCTATCATTTTATGTGAAAGATAACCCAAAATGAGTATTATGACTAAGCAGGTCTAAGCATTTAATTTAAGTTCTCTAGCCAACACTAGTGTATCAACTAGAGTTTGATTCTAGGGTGACAAGGTATTGAGGAATTCAATATCAATGGAGGAATTAACAAGTGGGCAATAACTAAATTTAAAACTGAATTGAAATACGTTGAATAAAAATATGCATGTAGAATAATTTAAAACAACATAGTTTTATTTTGAAATCTGGGATCAACATGATCAAGGAGTGTGACTTGTCTTGCTCTTCAACTTGGTTTGAATCTTCGTTGAAGAATTTTCCCGAATCGTCGAAGTCTACACGTGAAAATAACCCACCAAATTCAAATAAATTTAAAATAAATTCAAATTAACTTCAAACATTTGAATTGAGGCCATAAATGGATAGAGGGGATTTTTTGATGAATTTAGAAATTTCAATGGGTTCAATCGGAGTTAGGACGAAGGAGAACGGGCTCCGGGAAGATTAAAATCAGGGAAAATGGAAAAAGGGAATTTCTGGAATTATTTTTCTAAAGAAAAATCTGAATTATGGCGTCAGCATGGATTTATTTTTCAGCCGAATTATTTCCAACTGAAAAATCCGGTTTACTGCGTCAGCATGACGTCAGCCAGGGACTGGGCCAACTGACGGGTGGGCCTCAGTCCATGGACCGAGTCCACGGGCAGGTGAATCGGCTGAGGTGGCACGGGAAGATGGGGTGGCAGCCGGGCGCCTGCGTGGTACCCATGTGGCGGCCACGTCGGCTGCCACCTCGCCCTTGGTGCTGATGTGGCGAGCGCCGGCGGGGATGGCTCGGGCCTGGCAGCGGCGACGGATGGCGACGGCCGGAGGAGGGAGAGGGAGCGGTGAGGAGCTCAGGGGTACCTGGCACGGCGCACGGCGAGCATAGGAGGCGGCCGGCGGCGAGGAGGAAGCAGCGACGGCGGTGGGGCTCTTGGGAGGGGAAGGTGGACGGAGGGGGAGGAAGTACGAGGAGATTGGAGGCCAGGGGTGGCTTTTATAGGGGCGGAGGGGCGCGGGGGGTGGCGGGGAGTGCTCGCCGGAGTGGGGGAGTGGGCACGGCGGTTGCGGTCGAATTGGGGGAAGTGGGCAACGGTTTGGCGCAGAAAAGGCGGGAGGTGGGTGTGGGGTGAGTGCGCGCGACTTGCGGGAGTGGAGGCGTGGCCGGAGAAGAGGGGGAAGCGCCCAGGTAGGGCGGAGGCGGTTGCGGCCGGGGAGAAGAAGGAGGCGGCCGGAGGTAGGAGGAAGCCCTGACAGGCGAGCCCGGCATGTCAGTGGGAGAGGGAAGGGGAGAAATGCGGGCAGCCGGATGGGAATCGGAGGGAGAGAGGGAGAGGGAGGGGTGGACGGCAGATGGGCCGAGGGAGGCGGCGTGGCGCAATATGGGCTGCACGCGTGGCGAGCGGGGGAAGGGAAGAGGCGGGATGGGAGCGGGTGACGTGGGCGGCATCTGGCCGTCCACGTGGCGGCCGGAGGGGGAGGTTGGGGGTTTTTGATTTTAAATTTGATTTTCAGATTTTCAAAAAAGCCTTGAAAATTTAATAAAGCTCAGAAAAATATGAACTTAACTCCAAAAATTCCAGAGAACCTCCTGGAGACATTTTGGACTTATTAAAAATATTTCCAACTAATGTTAGCATTTAGTTTTCATACTTTAAAATAGTTTTTAATTTCAAAAATAGACTTTTAAACTCCAGAAAATCCAGGAAACCAAATAAGATCCAAATAATTAATTTAAAGTAGAATTTTTTTTATAGAAAATCAAAATATCATTTTATTTAATAATCATTTTTAGGTTTTCACTTAATTTACTTTTCAAATCAGGCTTTTTCAAAAACAGAAAATCCAGGGCAAAACCAAAAATAAAACTTAGGCAACAAAATACTTATTTTAATTTTAATTTTATTTATTTATTTAATTTTATTTTAATAAATACCTGGGCTGTTACAAAACGTTTGGTTTCATAGTTCAAAGTGCTGGGCGAATTTTCGAGCAAAGTTTGAGATGTTATATGGACTTTTTTCAAATAAAAACTATTTTCCACCGGACACAATTCAATCAATTCAACCGTTTTAAACTCAATCTCACCAAATATTTTGTCGAAGCAAACTATGATGCTCATGACCTTACCAAGACAGGAATTTTTTAAATCAAATACTAGCGTACTTCGAGCCCATGCTACACAAGGGCAAAGCGCGTGGTACCACCGCAACGCGCGAGTGCACGTAGCAAGCCGCGCACCGAAAAGAGGAGAGCGAGCGAGAAATAAATACAAGAGGTAGGGCAGGCAAGGCGCCCTCCTCTATTCGACAGCGCACCGATCACTCGCTCCTCCCCCCTCGCCGGAGCTCCGAATGGCAGCTCCCGCCGCCGCGATCGCGTGATGGCCGCCACCCCTAGCCGCAGATGGAAGACTCCGGAAGGGCCTCCGCTCCCGCGGTGGTGACGGTGACGGCCTCCGCCGCCGCCCCCTCGCCCCCTCCCCCACCCCCCGCCACCACCGACACGCCCTCCCCCAACCCCGCCGCTCTCTATGAAGGTTAGGGCTTCCGCGGCTCTCCCCGCTCGCGCGAGTGCGGTCGGGATGTTTGGGGAATTTGGGGTTTCGGACGCTTAATTCCGCCGCGTAGGCTAAGCTCGAGTGCTTAGCTTTTCGTAATTTTCCTGTGGAATTATTGGCTGCTCCCCTAGTATTCTCTTATGGATCATGGAGTACTAATCCCACCGAATTAGATGGTAGTGAAAGCTATTATTTTGTGTAGTATGGCGCTCTTCGTGTGGGCGTGGAATTGGGGTTTTCGCGGGGTCTTGCTTGTGTTAGACTGTGATGTGAGTAGTTTCCATGTTTTGTATTTTTACTCTAGTCAGTGACACATATAGAATTGGTGGATGCTTTTGTAGTATTTTGTTACAACCACGGTGAGATTAGTGAATTAAGCGGTATCCGAGGCTATGTGTTGTGTGTATGCTGTTGCTAGTAAAATGTGGATAGTTTTGTAGCTCAAACTGGTTTAAGGTGTGAACTT
The DNA here is from genome assembly GCA_017311315.1 of Dendrocalamus latiflorus. Classification (NCBI taxonomy): domain Eukaryota; kingdom Viridiplantae; phylum Streptophyta; class Magnoliopsida; order Poales; family Poaceae; genus Dendrocalamus; species Dendrocalamus latiflorus. Next base: position 5,053,463 of record CM029663.1, read on the forward strand.
TACATTTCAGACTTGTTGATTCCATTTTTTGTTATTTGTGGTGGTTTTTGGTCAAGTTCTAAGTGTGTGTGCAATTGTGGTTGCAGAGGGGATGTGGCAGCAGATGACCATGAGCAGCGGTGCCACTATCCAACCTGGGCCATATCCTGAGCGGCCGGGGGAAGCAGACTGCACTTACTACCTCAGGACTGGATTGTGTAGGTTCGGCATGAGCTGTAGGTTCAATCACCCTCCGGATAGGAATCTGGTGAATAACTACTTTTTCCAACTGCTGTTACGTTGCCATATTGCTTTGTATCACACTGATTCGCGTGGCAGTCTCAGTCAGGAAATAATCATCACTCATCAGGGTTACGTTTTGCATATCTTCCAATATATGTTCTTTTCCCATGTACGTAAGCAGCACTGTTAAAATGCATTTGCAATTGAAGAGAAGCATCTTGTGTTGATTTGTTTCCATTGCACCATGGAATGAAATGCAAGAAGTAATGTATGAAAAGCAATGTGTCATGATTTGTTTATATGACCACCTTTAGATATTTAATTACTTTCCCATTTAAAGGCACATAAAGATCCCAGCATCGGTACGCTGATAAAAAGATTTTAGCTTGATGATTGTCGATGTGGCTATTTTTCCTTGTGTCTCAGGCTTCTATCTGGTCATGTTGTGGTGAAATTTGGGTTAATTGCCACCTGAGGCCTGATGCTTCACAGTCTGTTCAACCTTTTCATTCAGAATGGTGATCTGATCTTCTAAACATAAGTCATGAGCTACTGTCGGTGCTAATCACTTCTGATGTTACTTCCAAGAATAGACTAGGACTAGGAAAAAAAATATGCAATGGAACAAGTTTAGCTGTTGACCAGTTTTTCATATAAAATTGCCATTTGCACTTGATAGTTTGCTATATGTTACTCATGTGTCATAACAGATAGAAACCCTCTTTTCTTTTGGATAGTTGTCACCAACATGCTGCATTTCTTTTGGATAATTGTCACAGGAGGGCTGCAGATCCTTCTTGTTGTTTAGTGATGCATTACAGTAGTGACTGCCAGTTTTCTGTAAAATATATCTTTATATACTAATTGTCTTTTCTTTACTTCATATCTCATATTTTTGTTCTCAAGTTGTATTGGATCTGTTTAATGTTAGGCTATTGCCTCTGCCAGAATGAAAGGAGAATATCCTGAGAGGGTGGGACAACCAGAATGTCAGGTAATTATGGTTATTAACTCCTGTCATTCAGAAGTATGGTTTATTCATAAGTATTACATAGATTCTCTCAATGGTGTATTAGTTAACTACTTAACAACGGTAAACAAAATGTCATATGTAGCTTGAGTTCTGCTTACATGATACTGTGAGAAGCAATTGCTTATCTGGTTAACATATGCTTAGAGAAAACATGTGGAGAAAACTGGGTATTAAATTTGGTTAATGCACTCTTATAGATTGACAAAACGTTGAGGTTCATATGAGCACTTAGCAATTCTCTTAGTTCGTTCTTCGGTGATTGGCTATAAGAACTGATTATCATGTGACAACAGAAACAAGACAATAATTACAAGCATCAGAAAAGTACTGATACAACAAGAAAGAACTGCTAGATGATTACTTTCAGTTTTCTTCAGAACGATAACCACACACTTTGCGAAAGGGTCTCTAGCCCAATGGTTAGAGGCCTGAGTAGCACCCCCCAGGTCCTGGGTTCGACTCCCAGTGGGAGCGAATTTCAGGCTTGGGGGAAAAAAATCCCCTCGTCTGCTACCACACCAAAGCACAGTTCTAAGGCCCCGCCAAGGCGTTGATCCAAAGGATCCGCCGGTAGTCTCACAAGGTCGGGCGATGGTGCCGCTGTGTAAGGGTGGAGCAGGGGTTCGGGGGTTTTCTCGGTCTGCGTGAGAAGACCTTCTTCTTAAAGCAATGCCCGGGGGGATTCTTCCCCCCCGCAGGTCGAGTTTTTTTTTTTATAACCACACACTTTCAGAACGTCCTTTTGTCTAAAAAAACTGGCTTTTTTTGTTTATCTTGACATGTTTTTAGAGTCTACATCTTGCAATCCAGGGGTGTTATAGTTTTACGTCATGTTGGACAAGTGTTGAACTGAAAGAATTTCTCTATGTTTTTCCTTAGTACTATCTGAAGACTGGAACATGCAAGTTTGGGCCTACATGCAAATTCCACCATCCCAGAGAAAAGGCAGGAATCGCAGGGAGGGTGCAGCTAAACACATTAGGATACCCACTCCGATCGGTTTGTAGCTTACTGTTGGCAGTATATTATTTTTCCGTTCTTTTCTACCTTTTTCCGTTTGACGTACTTAACTGAAGTCTATTTTACTGTTGTAGAATGAAAAGGAGTGTGCATATTACTTGAAAACAGGACAGTGTAAATATGGGAATACATGTAAATTTCATCATCCAGAACTTTTCAATGCGGTGGCTTCTTCACGTGGTTCTCCTATTTATCCTTCTGTACATACCTCTGCAAGCACTGGTCCACATTCCTATACTGGAACTATAGCAAGCTGGACTTTTCCAAGAGGTTCTTTTATTCCAAGCCCTAGATGGCAAAGTCCTTCAAATTATGCACCAATGGTTGTACCACAGAGTCTTGTTCAACTACCAAACTGGAACTCATATCCTGTGAGATCTTTTGCTCTCATAGTTATGCAGCATAACAAATTTTACTCATGAAATTAGTAGCATTTATCTTATTGCTATGTTAATTTGCTAGACCAACAGTGTAAAAAGAAGTACAAGCTAAGTGTAAAACATGACATTATCAACTTAAACTTGTGTTCGGAACTTATTTGGATTTCTGCAACTCTGCAAGTAACCTTTGAATTCCATTCATATGTGTCATTGCTCTGTTTGTCTAGCCTGTCTATGCTTGCATTATGTTGCAGTTTGAATTCCTGTTCCCACAATGATGTTTTCTTATAGATCAATCATTCAACTAGGTACAGAATAATCTGCTTAAAGGAAAGAAATAAGTTCCATCACAAATGAGTCTATTCTATATGCATCTTGGTCTATTATCTTTTCTTTTGGCTCTAATGACTTAGTTTCTTTAATATGTTTCGAAAACTATGATATCAAAACCAACTCTTACATCAGTTGTTGGAGTCAGTATTTAGGGTGGATAATTGTGATTTTGCTTAACTCTCAAGGGCCAAATGCTACCTGTTTCATCTTCTGAGAGTCGACTGCAGTCACCAGGGGCTCAACAAACGTATGGAACTTCTCAACAAGGTGAAGCCAATGCAGGCAATCAGGGAATGTTATCACCCTACAGATCTAGTTCGTATCCTGTACCTCAGTACGCATTGCAGAGAGAGAATGTATTTCCTGAGAGAACTGATCAACCGGAATGCCAATACTACATGAAGACTGGAGATTGTAAATTTGGTGCAGTGTGCAAGTTCCATCATCCCCGGGTGCGATCACTGCCTCCTCCAGACTGTGTCTTAAGTCCAATAGGTCTTCCACTACGGCCGGTAAGTTATTTGTCAACCCTTCTCCACTGCTGTTTTATCAAACTAATAGGGTGGCCCACATATTTGCGTAGTTATATTTGTTTCAAAATTTGTGGTATCAAATGATATAATATAGATGTTTGAGAATATATTTACGTATCTTGTAGGCTATATAGATTTTTAACATCATAAAAATTGAAAATGACAATAGAAACTTGAAGGAAATTCTAGCTTGAGGAACACAGTTGAAGTATGAGCTTTGAGGCAAGTTGTCTTGTGGCCAGATGGTTAGGCGTGCGGGTGTACACCCAACCCACCAGGGTTCAAGTCATAGACTTGGTGCTAGCGTCCACCGATTTTAGGAGTACACACACGTGTGCGATTTCAGTAGAAAAGCGCGTGTCTACGCTTCGTGAGGCCTTGGGGTGCTTCTGATAAATTCCAAGCGTGTGTAGGGGACGCATATGCGTGTGTGCGTGTGGGTGGTGTGAGTGTAGTGTTCGTTGAGTGTGTACGTCCGCACTGTACTGTAAAAAAAGAAGTATGAGTTTTGATGGAAGAAAATCTTTGAGCATAATAAGTTGCTGGGTTCTTAGAAATATAACTACTTTTCATCATGCAAGGATCATGTAGCTGCGTGCCCATATTCTTCCTCCATTAATTACTATTTTTCAAAATGTATGCATGCACATATTCCACTATTTAATCTCAAGCAATACATTGATTATGTGTACGACAAATTATCTTATTAGTTTATATAATATTAGAGTGCCTTTCTCACGCATACACCAATGCACTATGGGCGACCTACTTTGAACTTATCTTCCCTCACGCTGACTGCCCCACCGAACCGTCTCTTCTATCTCTTCCCACTGCCATAACTTTCTTCCAACAAGTCTAATTCCTGATCGATTCCTCTCAAATGCTACTTCTTCCATTGCAATACTCTACCACATAGTTATCTTCTACTTCTCTCCAATTATTGCTTAATGTTGATCGTTGCGACATCAAACACGCATACACGTGTAACTGTTGCAGATCCCTGTCAGGGACACCCATCACACTCTCTAGTGGCCCCAAGCCTATTCCCTACGGCTGAGCTATCTCCACTTCCTCTGCTTTTGTACGCCCATATTTTTATTCGTATGGATGTATGCATGTCTATACACATGCATGGATGGCATTATCCTCATCTTCGCCACCGCTGCTGCCTCGGCTCTTTGCTTCCCCGTGGGTCAATGTCTTCTTGCAGGACAGATCGATGCCATTGCACTCTTTTGTGGTCTTTTCTGACACCATTTGTGTTATCCTCGCTATAACTTTTATTTTTATTCAAAATTTCAGTTATTTTTTTATTGGAGTTTGTATATAAATTAAATTGCTAATTTTATTTAATTTATTCCTATTTTTAGTTATCAGGGTTTTACTTTGGAATTCGTATGGAAATCAATTTTTTTTTTTGAATTTCAATTACATTTAGTTGGAATTCGTATGCAAATCCAATTGCGAATTTTTCTTTAATTTTTATTCCGAATTACAATTATTTAGGGGTTTTATTTTGGATACCGGAATCAAATTGCTAATTTTTTGTTCCGAATTTCAGTTATTTTTGGTGGAATTCATATATATAAATGCAATTGCTAATTTTTGTTTAATTTTTATTCTAAATTATATTTATTTAGGGTTTTTACTTAGGAATTTGTATGGAAATCAAATTGCTTATAGGAATGCCTTATGGTAGAAAGACCGTTACATGAATGCCTTGTTTAAGCTGTGTGTATAAAGATGCAGAATCATGATAAATGAAAAAAAATGAAGGATGTTTCATATATTGTCCTGTTTCTCAATTAGGCGATTGATCCTGCGATGGTATAATTCCTGATGTTGATGATCAATATGTTCTCCAAGCAACAAATGTGCTGCATGTTAATTTACTAAAGAAGCTAAATCCTGTGTTTTCAAGGACTTTTGCTAAACCATACTTATCTTGGTGACACACTGTTCTATCATGAAAACTCAATGTCAAAGTCATAACCGATTATCCCACTATAGTAGACAAATGCCACTTACTGACGTCCGTATACCATTTAGAGCATTGTTATAAGATACCAACCTGACTGGGAAGCTATGAAGTATCTATGTATAGTTCTTGATTGGTTAACATACCGAATTTAGCTGTTGAACAAACAGTGCTTAGTCTGAGGTCTGCTAATTAAAAAAAGGCATATTATGCTTTGCAAATGTTTTTGCTGCACTTCCTCGAATAGTTCATCTTTGTCTGTTCGTAGTACACCTGTTGGGTATTCGTTGATTATGACAAATCTGTTTTGAGATTTTCAGGGAGAAGAACTGTGCAAATTCTATTCTCGTTATGGCATCTGCAAGTTCGGCGCTAATTGCAAATTTGACCATCCAATGGCTACTCCAATGGGAGTCTACGCGTACGGCTTCTCTGCCTCTGCTTCTACTCCAACTAATGTACCTATGGTTCGGCGTCTCCTGGAATCCCCGTCTGGATCTGTGTACACATCCTAGGCATCTGCGCAGTTGACCGACCTTGATGTATAAAACCCATCGCACGCCGGCTCAGGCGCTGCGAATGTTTCCCTAACTCCCCGGAATTGTTCTGTAAATTGAGTTGCTGCCGGAGATGTGCAGTTAATTTTTTGTTAATGCAGATCTTTGGAAAAGCAACGTGCGACCGGAATAATGTTTAAATGCAGATTTCCAGTTTTCAGGGTTCCTGCACTACTGACATTGCTGCATCTGAGGTTCCTGACAGGTCGCGACGTAGGAAAGGCTGTGGATCACCCCCCCCCCCCCCCCCCGGGCGGCCATCCCTGTTGGATCATTGCATGAATTATTTGAAACCTGCACTCAGGTGTTGTAAGCTAAAACTATAATACCAATTAGTAGGTGTTGAGTTTTCATTTAGCTGTTGCATGAACTGGGAGGGTTTATGTAAATTAGCTGCGATGGATATTGCTACTGCTGCAAGATAAAACTCTTGAAAAGTGATTTACTGCAGTTCCTGCAGCCTGCTACCCACATCCACAGGGCCTCAAAACACATGGTGAAGGTAAAAGGAAACGAGGAACAAAGGTGCACCTGAATTCGGCTGTCACATCATTATCATTATGTCGCACAGAAAGTTTCTGAGGTAAGCAGCTTCCCTCGAACAACCAAGAGTAATGACAACTTGATGAGGTGCCGAACCTGGTCCAACCATATTTCTTGTGGCAAAGTAAGCATGGATACCTGCCTCAAGACTATAGTAAATTCCTCTCAAAGGTGGCTCGTAGATTTCACAAGTAATGGGTGTGTTCTTTTATGTTACCATCAATGGCTTTTGTCTATAGTTGATATTTTTTTATTGTGTTTTTTGAGATGGTGAAGACGTCGACACGGACGACGTACACGATTTTAGTCTCAGAAAATTGTTTAGAGAATTCGTTTAAAAAACCGTCTTATTTATTTTAATTTTTTTAAAAACCAAAAATCCAAAAGAATCGAACCAATAATTTGTCTCTCATCTACATCCTCTAGTTTCACACACTTCTCTAGTCATGAGACAACTGTAATACATGTAACCTCTGCACAAGGGCTCTGTTAAATTTTTTTTATATAGGAGTAATAAACAAATAATCTAGTCATTGCATACCAATAGAAGACCACCACTGTGGGCCCATTCAAAAGTTCTATCATTTTTTTTACTAAAATAACACTATAGTAGTAATAGCTTTTTAGGGGTATTCAATTAAAGAAAAATAAATAAAAAGAAAAAAAATAAAAAACACCAAAATATCTCTATAGATAATATAAACGAAAAAGAAAAAATTGTGTTAAAGAAGTCAATGTGTTCCAAACGATTTTTAGCTTCTAAAGCTAAAAGCTGTTCAGAACGATCCTATATATCCTATTCCCTGGTTGGATGAAACACCTCTTCCATAATTTTGTTTTGCAGCGTTGATTCGGTGATCGTCCAGGTTGGATGATCTTCCGTACCAAGGCCTGGCAGTCCACCTAAACCATTGGCTCCTCGCAAGATCTCCCTGTAATCAGATTTATCCAACAGAAGATTGTCATGATCGGACATGGGGCCTGTTCTTTTCAGCTACGGCTTATAGCTTTTGACTGAAATTTTTAAATTTTGGCTGTTTACGGTACAGATTACGGAGAGACAGATACTCACTTGCGATTTTGGCTGGTACAGATGTTGGGCTTTTAATGTGTAGATCGTTTAACTTGTAGACCCCGTCTTAAGAAAATACTCCGTTTAAAAGTTAGTTACTGTAGCAAAAGCCAAAAGCCGCCAGCTTTTGACTTAAAGAACAGGCCCATGGATCTTGCAATCAAGCACCCGACATATTCCTCCATCAATTGCAAATATCCTAGGAGACTGTCGAGACTTTAATTTGTAAATCTGGACTTTATATGTATTCTATATTAGTTCAGGATCACGCTAATGCACATAGTGATAGTGATAACATAAATAAGATATCAACCATAATCACGAATAACTATGAAAGTAGCAAATATTATTAATTATCAGAGTAGCAATCTTATGGTCAAACTTATAAATAATGGTCGAAGGACCTAACAAAAATTAGTAGCGGAAAATAAAGATAAATATAATTGCCATTTGATATGGCCATAGGCAATCGACTGGGAAGTGAAGTCCTAATATGTGAAGTCGAATCATTCCTCCTCAAATACCTCTATCTGATATGATTCTTCTTCAGCAACTGAGCAACAGGGTATAGTTGTAAGTACATAGAGTACTTATCAAGTTGTTTGCAACAAGATGCAATATGTAATGATGAAACACTTATCAAAGAATGATTGAATAGTTATTTTAATTTAGAGTAATACAATAATTAGATTGAAAACACACTTTAAAAATGAATAATAAGTAAATGAGTCAAAGGAATTGAATAAACCGTAAGTAAACTAACCATTCACTTCTCAACAAAACCAGAATTTTATGAAAATCTAACCCACGTGTGAAATCACCGGGTATTGTCTATAATCAGGGACACTGCTATTTGAATAGTTTTATACTCTACAAAGGTTGCACAACTTTATCTATAAAAGATAATCAATTTATAACATACTTCCAAAGGTGTGCGACTAAGAGATTATTACAAGGCCTTTACAATGCAATCCCAATCCGATTCCACCCGCTAAGGTTTCACTATCGAGTAGACTGACCACTTAGTGGGAAAGTCCCCTCTTGCACCTATATGAGCTAATGGCTACGACCACTACTCACATCCATCTCATGGACAAATCAAAATTGAAAAATCATAAATTAATTAGCTACGTCAATCATATACTAGACATGTAGTTGTACGATAAGTTCCAGATCAATGGCGCACAAAGTTAAACCCCTAATCAGCATCCAGGCGAGGTATCCACATCTCAATATGCTAACAACGCCCTCTTTATTGCACTATCTCTCGCCCAAGTGAAAATCATTTTATTTAACCAAAACCAATGACACTACCCATGTCATGATGCATAAATTTTATATCTGTGACTACTACCATGATTCAATATCTTATTAAGTCAAAATTAATTATTTGATCAATGTGATGATAACCCAACATACTAATAAGCGCATACTAGATGTACAACCCAAGTGGATACTAATATTTCATTATTAGATAATTAACCACCTTATGGTGACAATGGAATCATGACACTCAAATGATCAAAGGAGAGATTTAACCAAAATCGATTAATAACTACCAAGTATAAATGTTTGAAATAAATTAGTAATGCATAATAATTCTTTTAAAAATAATAATACTTAGATTTGAAACAATATATTCAACATGATCAAAGGTCACAACTTACTTTGGCCTTACTCAATGACCACTTCTTGATCTTTAGATCATGATTCTGCTCATTCGAAAACGTTATCAAACGAGAAAGAAATAAAACGAAACACAAATAAATTTAGGGAAAAAATCCAAAAATAACAAAACTAGAATAAAAAGATATAACTCAATTTTAGATGAATTTAGAAAGAAGAATTAGGTCAATCGGAGTTCATATGAAGGAGAATGGACTCTCGAAAGATTTGCGAGGAAAATAAATTCCTAGAAATTGAGAGAGAATGGTGAATATTCATTGGGACATTCCCTTCAGATTTAAATAAAAGGAAAAAAGGAAATCTGACAGTGGGGTCCACATGTTAGTGGCTCGGTCCACGGTAGACTGTCCACCAAACCGGTGCAGGGATTTGGCTGACACGGCGTGGTGACATGGTAGACAGGTGGGATGACATGTGGGCAGAAGTGATGAGGTGGTGCTGACATAGCTAACATGTGGGAGGTGACATAGCATCTGACATGGCAGGGCATTGCAGTGGCTTGAGGTGGCAGCTGGGGCTAGTGTGGCATCCACGTGGTGCTGTGCGCTGGTGTGGCATCCACGTGGCGCTGAGCACTGATGTGGTAGGACACGTTGGACATTGACTGGGACAGATCGACGACCTCAGGCTTTTGACTTTGGCAGCAGCAAACGGCGGGTCGCATAGGACACCAAGAGCTTCACCATGGCACAATGAGCTCATCCCACGGCTCAAATGTGGCTACGGGGCACGACACAGTGGTTGGCGGTGGAGCAAGCACGACGGTGATGAATCTGGCGAGGCAAGCCAATGAGTGGCTAGACGATGCACGCAACATGATCCAAGGAGGATTGCGAAGCTATTAAGGTTGGCGCAGAGACTAAGGTCATTGAGGGCGACCAATGACGAGGGTTGGGTGGTAGAGCAACTTGGGCGCATGACGATGGCTAACTCTGCAAGTTTTGAGGCACAGTGAGAGTGTAAGGTTAAATGGCTCGGTGAGGCAAAGCTAAAGGAGAAGATGGCAGGGACATAGACTCACTAGCGGTGGCAAAATTCCTCATCGAAACTCAACGGCTTCGATTCTGATTGCAATGCAAGGAGGGTGATTCTGGCGACGGAGTTGTACGGGGAAGGAAGGAGGCGGCTCGGGGATGCAATCCCACAAACCGAGTGTGACCTTTTGTACACGGAGGAGCAAATCGAGGGTGGAATCCATTGTTGGGATGACGGCGACATCGAGTGAAGTATCTAGACCCCTAGAAATGATTTTGGTCATTAATAACAACAATGCTTAAAGGGACTAACATGTTTATTAAGGTGGTTGAAAGGTTTAGTCTTGTATTTTGTTGACGTCATGACATAGGCATGCAAAGGTGACCAAGGATTGATATGGATTAAGACATGGCTTAAGGCAAATGTATATTATAGTTTAAATATCTCTTTATAGCTTTTACCGGTCTTGGTGTTCAGATGTTCTACTACAAAGAGTGGTCATGGCTTGTAGTTTGAAGTTAATCTTATGCCACTTTGATCAATTATGATTCATGCATGCATTTGGAGCTTCATTTTGGAACCCTCTTTATTTTTTCTTTTGGAAACCGGTATGACTGTAGATACTTTAGCGGTAGCATCGTTCCATCGATACTATTGGCCGTTACATGTCGGTGCTTATTTCCAGAGAGGTGTATTTTTGATCTTTTCTTGAAATGGTACTTTCCAGAGAGGTGTATTTTTGATCTTTTCTTGAAATGGTACTATCGTATTTGTTGGCCGATAGTACCACATAGTTGTATGACCATATTTGTTGGTCGGTAGTATCGCTGAGCGGTACGATCATACTTTGTGTACAGTACTACCAGAGTACGATATGACCGTGTTTTAGTTAGCGATAGCTAATTTCGTGGGGGTGCATTTTTGGAGCATTTTCTGTCCTCTGAAAATGGGTACTACTGCAACTGAGGTGTGACACTACCATATGGTCAGTACTACCGGGCATTGTGAGTGCGGTACTACTAAAATTTGATTTAACGACTAGTTTTTGTGCATTTAATTAACCTTAAGTAGCCGTTGAACAGTAGGTGCGGTAGTACCGGCTATTATATGGTGGTAGTACCGCATCTCCTGATTTGTGGGAATTTCAACCCCAACGGTCATGCTGGTGGGTGAAGGCTATAAATACCTCCCCACCAATAGCAAGGAGCTCTTTTTAGACCTCATTGAATACACTTGAATTCTTGCTACTCTCTATTCAACTTATTTGCTCTATTTTCATATTTGAGATTATTGAGAGTATTTAAGTGCATTGCATTATCCAGTTGATCATTGTGACACTTGGAAACCTTTAAGCAATCGTCATTATCTTATTACTCTTGGTGGTCGCTGACATCTAGATGGCTTGGGGGAGCTTGCGCAGTGATCTCTTCAAGAAGGCTTCAAAGAAACCCGGCACATTTGTGTAAGGTCGAAGCTCACCTCCCGGAGCGGAAAAGAGCTGTTATAGTGGATTGAGGAAAGGTTCAAGTTTGTGTAAGGAGCCCACTTGATTAGTTCAAACTCCCTCGATGTGGATTAGAAGAGACCAACAAGTTTTTGAAACCACGGGAAACATCACATGCCATCTTTGTGGTTTTATCTCTCCTGCTTTTACATTCCACACTTGTATTTTTAGTAATCGACTTATTGACTTGTGTAGTTATAATTATATCTTGACATATGTTTGAGATGCCATAGCAAGAGTTAGAGAGAATTTGGGCCTTGACTTGTGCAAAACATTTTTAATTACTTCATACTTGCTATAAAATTATGTTTTAGCTAAAAGAATTTAAAAACCTTCTATTTAGCCCCCTCTAGCCAAAAGAAGTCGGCCCACCGGGAATTTCCGTTTTTTCAAAGGGTTTCTAAATTTCAAAAATGGGATAAATTCAATTAAGCTCTGATAAATAGCAAATAAACTCTAAAAAATCCCAAAAAAATACAGAAAATTTCTTGCAACACAAGGAACCCAAATAAAACTAGTTTGATTTAATTGATGTTTACTTTATTTATATTAAATATTTTAATTTTTAAAATTTAAATTAAGCTTTAATTATTTTAAAAAAATCTAAATGATTATTTTTATTTGCAAAACTTTAAAAGACACAAAAACACAGGATGTTACAGAGACCCCATCTCCTGCACACGGTAGTTTCGTGCATGAGGTCGATGAGTTCATTAACCACCAACTCGGCATGAAGTACGCACCCCATTGCATGCACGATGCATCTGATGCATACTGCCCAGCTCTCAGTTGCTGAACCCTGTTGCTGAAGTCGATGGGCGATTTCCCTATGAAGAGAGCAGATCAGTTGAGAGATGTCCCGTTCTTCTGGGTTTTAGTTTTAGACTAGTTTTTTTGTTCTTTGTCTTTTGTTTTCTTTGAAAATTAAAATAAATAAGGCAGCTTTTAAACTGGATTTTTCAAATGGCTTGCTGAGCCTAAAATCATGTACACTGTTCCTAAAATCATGTACACTGTTTGTATTATGTCTCTACTATATGCAATCATCTCAAAAAATACAGACAAAAATCATTAATCATAGCTAAAACACATCAGTGTAGCCTAAAAGAATATAGCATTTGACTTTTCCAAAAATCGAAACAAATGTGACGATTTTTAAAGCAAATTTTCTAAACGACCTTCTGAGTCAAAAATTATATGTATCATTGATATTACCATCTAAAAAATATAGATAAAAACTATAGCTAAAGAGTATTAGCCACGGACCAAAAGAAAATAACCTATTTTTATCCCCATGCCGTGGCCACTGGGTGAGCCCACCAGTTACTCCTCAACTGGACACAGCAATGTCCCATGACGACAGCTGGTGCGCCTTTCTCCCAAATCTCCAAGTCGTCCCCTCCCTTCAACTGGAAAAGAGCCTCTCTCTTCTTCCTTTCGCCCTTCGCTTCACTTCCCTTCCCAGTTTCCCTCTCCTGCCAACCCCCCCCCCCCCCCCCCCCCCACTCTCCAGCTTCTTCCACTGTTCCACCCACCCGCCATCACAAGGCAAGCAAACCCTAAGCAAGCCAGCAAGAATGCCCACTCCCACACCCAGTGTCTTCTTCCTTCTCCTGCTGCTCCTCTTCTTGGCGGCGACCTCGAATTGCTCCCAGGTAAGCATCTTCCTCACCCTCCCAAGTCCCAATTCCCCAAATCTTGCACAGTTTCCTTGCAATTCTGACATTGCCTCGCGCAGGCCCCGGGTGTGGATGCGGATGCGCCGCCCGAGCCGGCGGCGCGCATGGTGCCGATGGCCACGGCGGCTGGGCCCGGCTTCAGCGCCATGGTCCTGAACGAGACGCGGAGGCGGCTCGGCAGCTTCCAGCTCTGCGCCCCCTGCACCTGCTGCGGCGGCTCCAGGGGCGTCTGCGTGCTCTCCCCCTGCTGCTACGCCATCAACTGCAACATCCCCAACCGGCCCTTCGGGTTCTGCTCCTTCACCCCCAAGTCCTGCGACTGCCTTGGCTGCAACCTCTGAGCAGCTGAGGTGCTGCTGTAGTGTCATGGTTTGATTCGGTTCTTGCGCGGGATTTGTTAGTGAGAGTAGAGAGTGGGGTAGGGAAGAATATATGAGCTCCCCACTAATGCTTAGTTAAGTGGCAATTGTTATTGTTTCTAGTTATTCTTCTGTGATAATTACTATATGGTGTAGTTGCTACATTGGAATCGGTTAAGAGAAAAAAGGGGTTGGTTTGGAGATTCGTACTAATGTTTGATTTGCGGGATCGCTCTCCTCTGCCTGTGGGGTTTAATTTTTCTTTGTTTGCTCACATAGTCACATGGATGTGTGATTAGGATGCTCGTCTTGATAGTTTGTAGCTGCTAGTTTTTTAGTGCAGAGATTCAGTGCCTTTTAGGATCTGTTTGGTTGGAGTGATGAAAGTGGAATGGGATGTGGATGAGATGGTTCTACAAAAAAGGTGGAACTACATGGTACAACATCTAAGAAGAATATTCTCTAAATTTGCACAGGCTCATCCCATTTTGGACCATTCCATCCCACTCATCCCTCAAACCAAACACATAGATAGGCTTGGTCAAATGTATCATCTCATTCCATCCTACCTCGTCCCTCAAATCAAACACTTCCTTAGTGGATGGTACGGTATCTCTTCTGTCTCAGTCGTTGTCCTGGAACGTGAAATTGGTCAAATCAGGCCAACTAATTTTCAAAGTGATTAGATTGACCAGATACATGATACATTATCTTTTCTTTCTTTGCTTTCTTCTTTGTTGTTTTTGAAAATAATGATTTTTCCTGGAAAGTTGACAGCTCCACATTCATATGTATGTGCATATCTTGGCTTCGTTTTAGTGTTGTCTCACGGACATGATGAGTACATACTATGGAAATATATGTGCTTGAGCAATAGAATGTCCTGCTCTGAGAACCATGTTCTTTTCACTGCTTCAGTAAATTTGAATTATGCAGGACATTTACGAGGTCATGCTCATCATATTAGCCATTTATATATACATGCAAATATTATTGGTGCAATTAGATGTCTGGTCGATCCACTGCTATTCGAATCTTACCCAGTTTATAGAGATATATTGCTTGGCAATTTTTTAAGAAAAGTGGCATTGATGCCATATATTACCCCGTACATTTGTCACTGGGTCCTAGGTTTAATTTTGGATTTTATTTTGCTGCCAATGAGCATGTGCATCACTAGATGCCAAGGCAATGCCATAGGAGAGAGAAATTTTTTAGCACCGATGCCAACGTATGGGGAAGTGGGTGTTAAGTCTGTTAGATGTATATTTCATATCTGTGTATTTACCCCATTGTATAAGGGGTTTTGTGCATATTTGCCACACCTGTACTTGTATATATATTGGCCTATTGGCCTCATAATGAATACAGGCGCTATTCATAACATGGTATCAGAGCCAAGTTTAGGGTTAGGGTTTTTCGTCACCGTCGCTTTTTGGGCCGCTGGTTCTTCCTCCAGCCCCTACCGCCGTCGGTGTTGCCTACCCCTACCGTCGCTCTTTTCGTCGCGACTGCCATCTGCTGTCGCCGTTCGGGCGTCCTTGTCCAGATCGATCTGATTTGGGTTTCTCCCGATCGTTGACGACTTCGCTCGGATCTACCGCCGGTGCCGGACTGGACGCCGCTCCGTCGTCTCTTGGTCGCCTCCCCACCGCCTGCTCGCTGCTTGGATTTGCCGCCCCGCGGTGAGGACGGCTTCTCCGATCCGCCCGAGGCCGTCGCCAAGATCGGGGTCGTCGCGCCGTCGGTCCGCCGGTGAAGATCGCTGCTTCCGCCCGAGGCTGCTGCCGCCGCCGCCGGAGTCGCTGTGACCGAGGCTGCCGCGCGCCGCTGACTCCCCCGTCGTCGCCGCCGCCGACTCTCCCGTCGTCGCCGCCGCCGACTCTCCCGTCGTCGCCGCCGCCGACTCCCCCGTCGCCGTCGCCGCTGCCCGAGTCCGACTGAGGCTCGGTCTGATTCGGTGGTGACCGACTAGGTCGGTTTGTAAACCGACCGAGAAAAAAAAGGAAAAAAACAAAAAAACAAAAAAAAGCAAAAAAAATGTCTTCTTTTGCAGGCACCGTTTCTGTTCCTCGTTGCCCGGTGATCTTCGATGGTCTCAATTATCGGGACTGGTTTCAGCACATGCGCATCCACATGCGTGGTCAGCGCCTTTGGGAGTTTCTTACGGGCGAGTTGCCTTGCCCGTCTCGTCCTACTCCTCCTGTTGAGCCTATCCTCCCGAAGGATGCTTCCGAAGATACTCGTACGAAGGCTTCTGAGACTTTTGAGGATGCCATGGAGACTTTTCAGACTCAGTATGATGCTTACAAGACATGGATTGATGAAGATGCTCGTGCCTCTGCTATTTTGGTTGCTAGCATGGAGGTGCATCTCACTGGTGATGTTGTTGGACTGGCTTTCGCACATGCGATGTGGACGCATCTACGCAGCCGCTACGAGCCATCTGGTGATTCCTTATACCTTGCTGTTGTGCGACAGGAGCAGTCGCTGCAGCAGGGAGATGCCACTGTGGATGCGTTCTATGCTCAGTTGTCTGCGATATGGCGTCAGATCGACTCTTTGGGGCCAGATGTTTGCCGCACCTGTCAGTGTTGTCAGCGTCAGCAGTCTCACATGGAGCTTCGCCGCATCTATGATTTTTTGACACGTCTCCGGTCTGAGTTTGAGCAGACTCGTGCTCAGTTGCTGGCTCGTCATCCTCGTGTGACTTTGTTGGAGGCCCTTGCAGCTGTTCGTACTGAGGAGATTCGACTTCGTGGAGCGGGTCTGCTATCATCATCATCATCACTTTCTTCGGTTTTGGTGGCTTCTCCGGCTTCTACACCCGTTGTGCCTTTGCCTCCACCAGCTGTGTCTTTCACCAGTGACAGCTGCTGTTGGTAAGGGCCTTCACTGCACCTATTGCAACAAGGATGGACATGTGGAACAGTTTTGCTACAAGAAGAAGAAGGATCTTCGTCGTGGTGCTCATCCTCCGCGGGGCACTGGAGGTTCCTCCTCTCAGCCGAGTTCTGGTACCCCTGACACTCAGCAGCTTCTCACATTGCTAGGCCGCATGGTTGCTTCTGCATCGTCTGGTTCTGCTGGTTCTGCTGCTCAGTCTTCCGATGAGAGACCACCTTCTACTTCTCCTTCCTCAGGTACATCACCTTGGATTCTTGATTCTGGTGCTTCTTTTCATATGACATCTGATTCCACCTGTCTTACTTCCATTAGTCCTTTAGCTGCTCCTATCACAGTCCACACAGCAGATGGTACCTCTCTTTCTGTCACAGGACGAGGCACTCTTTCAAATTCCTTTTTTCATGTTCCTGCTGTGTCTCATGTTCCAAAACTAACCATGCAGCTCAAATCTGCTGGCCAGCTCACTGATCATGGTTGTCGTGTTATTTTCGATTCTGACTCTTGTTGTGTTCAGGATCGTCGCACGGGGACTCTGGTTGGTACTGGCCCTCGCCGCCGTGACTCCCAACGGCTTTGGGAGCTTGACTGGCTTCACCTTCCTTCCGCTGCCCCAGTCAGTCTTCTCGCCTCCACCTCTGCAGCTGCTGCAGCCTCCACCGCTTCGTTTGCTCAGTAGCATCTTCGCTTAGGACATCTTTGTGGTTCCCGCATGTCTTGTTTACTTCGTCGAGGTCTTTTAGGGTCTGTGTCTGGTGATGCCTCTCTAAACTGTCAGGGTTGTAAGCTTGGCAAACAGCTTCAACTCCCTTATCCTTCTAGTGAGTCAGTGTCTCAGCGTCCTTTTGATCTTGTTCATTCTGATGTATGGGGACCAGCTCCTTTTGTTTCGAAAGGAGGTCATCGATATTACATCATTTTTATTGATGATTTTTCTCGCCATACATGGATATACTTTATGTCATCTCGTAGTGAGGTTTTATCTATCTACAAGACCTTTGCCACCATGATTCGCACTCAGTTTGACTCTCCTATTCGTGTTTTTCGCGCTGATTCTGCTGGAGAGTACTTGTCGAGAGTCCTTCGTGGCTTTCTTGCTGAGCAGGGCACTCTCTCTCAGTTTTCTTGTCCAGGTGCTCATGCTCAGAATGGTGTGGCTGAGCGCAAGCATCGTCATCTTCTTGAGACAGCTCGTGCTCTCATGATTGCTTCTGATGTTCCACCATATTTTTGGGCTGAGGCTGTTTCTACTGCCACTTTCTTGATCAACATTCAGCCCTCCTCTGCTCTGCAGGGTGGGATTCCAGTTGAGCGTCTCTGTGGCCAGACTCCTGATTATTCCAGACTTCGCCTCTTTGGGTGTGTGTGCTATGTTCTTCTTGCACCTCGTGAGCGCACCAAACTGACCGCTCAGTTAGTTGAGTGCGTTTTTCTGGGTTACAGTGCTGAGCACAAGGGATATCGTTGTTGGGATCCTGTTGGTCGACGGATGCGGATTTCTTGGGATGTTACTTTTGATGAGTCTCGTCCTTTCTATCCTCGTTCGTCTCCTTCCTCCACTTCTGCATCTGTAGTTGAGCCGCTTTCATTTCTGACTTTTCCTTCCAGTCCTATAGTCACCACTATACCACAGCCTTTGGTCTCTCCGGTACCTCCTTCTCAGTCAGTACCTTCTTCACCACCGGCATCCTCTCCCGAGGCTACTCCTGATCTTGTTCCTTCTTATCCTCTCTACTATACTCGTCGCCCGCGAGTTGAGGTTCCTTCTGATATGCCCTCTCCTTCTGACGGGTCATCTCCTTCGACTACTCGTTATAGTCTTCGCGATCGCCAGTCTATTCGGCCTCCTGCGCGTTTTGGTTTTGCTGCCACAGCTCTTGCCGAACCGACTTCTTATCGTGATGCTGTTGTCCATCAGGAGTGGCAGCATGCGATGGCAGAGGAGATCGCTGCCCTTGAGCGTACTGGCACGTGGGATCTTGTTCCTCTTCCTGCGCGTGTTACTCCTATCACGTGCAAGTGGGTCTATAAGGTTAAGACTCGCTCTGATGGTTCTCTTGAGCGTTACAAGGCTCGTCTTGTTGCGCGTGGTTTCCAGCAGGAGCATGGCCGTGACTATGATGAGACTTTTGCTCCTGTCGCTTACATGACCACTGTTCGCACTCTTCTTGCTGTAGCCTCTGTTCGACAGTGGTCTATCTCTCAGTTGGACGTCAAGAATGCCTTTCTCAATGGCGAGTTGCGTGAGGAGGTCTACATGCAGCCACCCCCTGGGTATTCTGTTCCTGAGGGTATGGTTTGTCGTCTTCGGCGATCTCTCTATGGCCTCAAGCAAGCTCCTCGTGCCTGGTTTGATCGTTTCTCCTCTGTTGTCACTGCAGCTGGTTTTTTGGCGAGTGCTCATGATCCTGCTCTTTTTATCCACACTTCATCTCGTGGTCGGACGCTTCTACTTTTGTATGTTGATGATATGATCATTACTGGCGATGATCCTCAGTATATCACTTTTGTCAAGGAGCGGCTTCATGAGCAGTTTCTTATGTCTGATCTCGGTCCTCTTCGCTATTTCCTTGGGATTGAGGTTATTTCTACTCCTGAGGGTTTCTATCTGTCCCAAGAAAAGTATATCCATGATCTTCTTGATCGTGCCTCTCTTATTGATTAGCGGACAACTGAGACTCCCATGGAGCTTAATGTTCATCTTCGTCGCACGGATGGTGAGCCTCTAGCTGATCCTACTCGCTATCGTCATATTGTTGGGAGCCTTGTTTATCTTGGTGTCACTCGCCCTGACATTTCGTACCCTGTGCATATCTTGAGTCAGTTTGTTTCCGCTCCCACTCAGCTCCACTATAGTCATCTTCTTCGTGTTCTACGATATCTTCGTGGAACTATCTCTCGTCGTCTCTTTTTCCCTCGCTCCAGCTCTTTACAGCTCCAGGCATATTCTGATGCCACCTGGGCTAGTGATCCCTCTGATCGCCGGTCTCTCTCTGCTTATTGCGTTTTTCTTGGTGGTTCTCTCATTGCTTGGAAGACTAAGAAGCAGACAGCAGTTTTTTGTTCGAGTGCTGAGACTGAGTTGAGAGCTATGGCTTTGTTGACTGCGGAGGTTACTTGGCTACGGTGGTTACTTGAGGACTTTGGTATTTCTGTTTCTGCACCGACTCCTCTTTTGTCTGACAGTACAGGTGCTATTAGCATTGCTAAAGATCCGATGAAGCATGAGCTTACAAAGCATATTGGTGTTGATGCTTCCTACATGCGGACACAGGTGCAGGACCAGATTGTTGCTCTTCAGTATGTGCCTTCCGAACTTCAGTTGGCAGATTTCTTCACAAAGACACAAACCAGGGCTCAGCACAGTTTTCATCTCTCCAAACTTCATGTTGATCCACCATGAGTTTGAGGGGGGGTGTTAGATGTGTATTTCATATCTGTGTATTTACCCCATTGTATAAAGGGTTTTGTGCATATTTGCCACACCTGTACTTGTATATATATTGGCCTATTGGCCTCATAATGAATACAGGCGCTATTCATAACAAAGTCTGGATTGCATGACACCGAAGCAAAACTTGGAAGTTGGTGCTATGTCAGAAAAGTTGAACATTTAGCACCTATAGGTGATGCTAAGGGTTGGAACAAAAGTAACTAGCAATTGTATTGTGGAGAAAGAGAGGTGATGTGTCCACCTTAGCACCTAGTTCAGATGCTAAGGGTGTACATGCTCTTAGAGGTTTACCTGTTTTCTGTAACTTAACATTATGACTATTCTTTTAACTTTTAAAGAAGCTTTTTTTTTATCTTAGTTGGTGTCATCTTTTGTGACTTAGATAATTAGCATCAATAGGTTCTCAAAATAGCATTACACTGGTTTTGATGGGATGATGGAATATTTTTTTCATTACTAATAAAGCCTATATATAATCAAGTATTTCATTCTGCTTCACACTATTTTGATTAACTTGATTGTACCTTTCATGCTACCTTTGTAGCTTCATAACTTCACACTGAATTTTTAATTGTGAAACATACACATACACGTACATCATAGTCAGTCCTTATTTGATAAGTTGACTAAGCAAATTGTATTGTTTACTTGAAATTATGTAATCAAAAGATGTGTTGAATGCATAGCCTTCGGTTCTGATTTGTTTCAGTCTTTCAGACATTCAGCTATGTAGAAATGCTATCCTAAGGCAAACACTGCTGGTATGTTGTTAAAAAGCCATTCTGCACATGAGTTTTTGTCTTTCTACCTTTTTGTGCTGGTTTTGAGTATCGTGGGGCGTTTCGAGCTATATAACAAAAGGTAGGAACATGAAAAAAAAACCCCCTTCCTTACTGCTTGTGCTGTTCATAGGTGATGTTGAGTTATATACCAAAAGATAGCTCACGTGCCAATCTTTCAGTAGTCATCAATCAACACACAGCTTTGATCCCCATCTGTGACCATTGAGTAGAAGTGCTTGAACTTGCATCCGCATCTTATTACATCCATCAGAGATCAGACCATCACTCTCCTTGTTGCCTCTCCTGCATGCAGTCTCGTTCTAATGAGAATGATAGACAGTTTTTTCCATGACCATGATTGTGAAGTGACTTTTGACCTTACACTGCAACTCCTTTGCACTTGCACGTTCTTGGAACGGCTAAAGGTAGGCTGCAAAAGTGAGTATGTCTTAATCTCAGCTTGCATTCCTTCTTTTCCTTCTTGCTTATGTCTCAGTCTCAGTTGAATCCATCACTTTCCTTTTCCTTCTTGCTTGGAAATAACCTGTAAACCATCTATGTCCAGTTGTCCACACTTAGCTGCTGTAATGTTCAGTAACTTATATTGCTGGTAACGAAAGCGTGCATTTATTTCAGCAAATGTGTAGTTTGAGATTGAAAGCTGAGATACATCATTCGGAGATGGACATGGGAAAATTCCTCCCATTTGATTGCCTTGGCATATAAGTTGGGAAAATGGTAAATAAAATTATCCTGCCTGCAAATCATTTAGCAATGCTATATTCCTTGCTAACCTCCATGTGCAGAAAGGCATCAACATCACTGAAAAAACTGATGACAAAATAGAAAATTCTCAAATTGAGACAATGTTGATGCATGCTTAGTTGGATTCATCGGTCAAGTTGACTCTCATCTATTGTGCCTGCAGCATTCCATGTTTGAGCCTGGCATTGTTGAGATTCTGGTCTCACCTGCTAACCAAATGCTTATAACAGCATCACGAATTAAACTGTAAGTTCAAGACCTCTGGGATTCTGCTCCTAGTTAGACCTCTGGGATTCTGCTCCTAGTTAAGCTAAGTGGATTAGTTTAAGACTGCATAATCTTATTCTGGGAGATTGACGCTGCCTGTCATGAACAGAACATACATAGGCACAGTGTTCATTTGTAGCGTTCGCCTTTCTGTCACACGACCCCGACAGAGCTTCCGATTTGTCTTTGTTTACGGGAAACAAATTACAGCGCGGCAAAAGCAACCCTATAGCTAGAATTTGATACGCTGGCACGCAGCCGCTGGTCACTTGCTCACTTCGTCATCAGAATTGGAATGAGAAGATTCTTCAGCCAATGGTGCGTGATATGCCCCAAACTTCTTCAGCCAGGCATTTCTGAGGCAGATTATTTTGAGAAGCTCCAGCCAAAATATTGAAATGCTACACGTACAAAGGGATGCGCACGGCGACTCTTCAGGTGGGGTCAGCCTGTCAGTGACCTATCGAACACGGTTTCATTTCATGCGTATGAGTAGGCAGACAAAATGTGAGTGCATCTGAAAAGAGGAATAGTAGTTTCTTGCACTGCAATATGGATAGAAGTTGGTTCAGCATGGACTCCAATCCATTCACATTGCAGTACTTTTGCACCCAGACCATATTACAGAGAAGCATACTCTTAAATCTTAATAACATTCAGATCTGCAGAAGCATCTGCTTCAAACTTACATGGCAATCCTTCGGCCTATTTCAAGTCTTGATTTAATTTAGGACGCGATAATACGCTACTTAACAGCAAAATGATCATAGGCATCAATCCCATGGAAAGTAACAAAGCATAGAAGCAGCATATTTTGGCCAAAAAAGAATTTATCATTATGGAAATGTTTAGTTAAAAGTGGTAAACTGAAGACTACAGTACAGGCTATAGCAGTTCATATCCAGACAGTCTACATACGAAAATACATCTCTTCGCAGCAGCTCACGCTTGATGCCTTCAACATATCTGATCTGTAACCTTTTCTGTTGAATTTTTCCTT
Source organism: Dendrocalamus latiflorus (assembly GCA_017311315.1). Classification (NCBI taxonomy): domain Eukaryota; kingdom Viridiplantae; phylum Streptophyta; class Magnoliopsida; order Poales; family Poaceae; genus Dendrocalamus; species Dendrocalamus latiflorus. Next base: position 5,076,509 of record CM029663.1, read on the forward strand.
ATTTCCTTTTTTCGTTTTATTTATCCAAGTCATTCTACACACACAATGCCAGAGAGAGAACAGGAAAGAGAGCATTGACTTGCAGAGAAGTTCTGAGGAGAAAGCGAGGGAGCAGCAGTTTTTCACCGAATCGACATTGCTTTGTTGATGCCGCACCATCATTTTCTCCTGGAGAACTGGAAGAAGAAAACCATCAAAACATCCATTTTGGAGAAGACTGAACAATGCTCCGTCGGGGTTTCGTGGGATGTTGCTGTTCCACAGAGTTCCTCTTCATAGCCGAGGAGACCGTTGGGCTCAAATAGTCATGACTCCTCTGTGGCAGAGCCGTGTTCTGCGAGTGCGTCTTCCGCACGGGGATGAGTGTGTGCTGCTTCCTCAAGGTTCCGTTTTGCATTGACGAGGTCTTTGGAGAGCCCCACCTGCTGTAGGTGACACAACTCTGGCTCCTCCCAATGTGCTTCTCCTTGGGGCTTGGAATGTTCCTGCTCTCCATGGTTTCGGCTGAGTACATTGTTTCCTCCTCGCTGCTAAACTGGTCTTGATTTCCATACTCCATTAGCTCAACAGGTGACGAGCTCGACTGCCCCTCACTGCTGCAATCTTCCTGAAGAGGAACAACTGGAGGATCCCTAGAATCAGCCTCACCATTACGGTGCCATATCAGCCCTGATGGGAAGCCATTCTCTCTAGATTGATTTCTAGGTTTGGATGTTTCTGCATTGTTCTCATCAGAAAGCATTTGCTTCAGAGGCAGTGGTAGAAAGATAGTCTTTGGAACCCTTGGTGGGAAGTTGATATCCAAGAGTGGAATTGGTGCAGCATCCTTCTGACCCTGGCAAGAACTTCGCTTCGGTGCCTCGTATATTTCTGGAGTTGAAACTCCTTGCTCATTATTCGTGCGTAGATCAACCAGAGGGTTCGCATCATGTGAAATCCTTGCATTGGCTGAAGTACCCGATCCCTGCTGATATTTAGGCTTTGAAGTCAATTGTGAGGAAACCGATGCATCATCATTCTCGTCATCTACAGGCTTGAACACATGGCGACGAGTGAAGGAGGTGCTTGAGTGATCGCTCCTGCTGGACATCAGTCGAACGAGAGGTAACTTTGGCTTGCTAACCTCATCCAAGCTGCCCTGCCAATGCTGATACAACCAGTCGCAAACCACAGATATAGGGACCCCAAATTGCATTGGGTGATCCTTCTTTGATGAATGTGATGAGGATGAGGATGCTGAAGATAACCTTGCAGTGGGGGAGGAGGCCAGCTTCATTGGATCACAGATCATAAAAGCTAAGTTCCCTTGGGCATCGAAACCGGCAGATCCAGGGCACCATGTCACCCCATCCGTCGAGAGCTTTATAAGGTTGTCTGTACCAATCACCACTTTTCCCTCGCCAATCACCAGTTCCTTCTTTCCAGTATGCCCCATCAGGTACACAACACTCCCATGGTCTAAGCATGGTTTGCAGCATGTTTTCAAATAGTGAGGTTGCTGAGCCTGCAAAGTCGAGTCATTCTCTGTAGAATCAAGACCGACTATTGTAAGGTCAAGAATCGAGCTGGTAATAAAGAATCTGCACAAAGAAACATTTCAGGAAGAATATTTGTAAGGATAGAATTAGAAACAGTAATATTAAGAAGCCAGCAGTGAAAAGTTTATTCAAACAGAAAGCATACATCTAAGTATCTAACAATCATGAAGTACTTTCCAAAAAACCGTTTTGACTGAGCAGCAAAGTTCATCTGTCTGACCTGACATGACATGACATGACATAAAATGAAAATTTTAGGCACTGTGGACTTTTCATGACCCCAAATTTGCTGCCTTTTATCATGAACCGCTTATTGTTTGTGGGTGTCACAACTTTTCTTGGACGTAATGTCCCTAAAAACCTTTCCAGGGAAGAAAAGAAACAAATTTTAACCAAATCTACAATTGGCCAAAATCACAGTAATTTTATGTTCCTCGCTTTGATCCATTCAAAACCAAGATCCGTGCTTGCTAACCTTCTCCGAAAACCAATGGCACTTTTCACCACTGCTTGTGGAACAGCACAAAATTATTGAGACTTTCCGACTCCACAAAGCAATCACTCCATCCTTTACAGTAATCAGCTTGTGATCGTCATAATTACAACGACGATCGCATGTACTCCCAACTACCTAACAGGAAACCCCCCTAATCAGCCGCATTATGGCTAATCATCACCAGCAGCAAGAGCCCTCCCACCACCACCGACAAATCCCCCCAGTGCCGCCGCGTGGGCCCCGCTGGGCAGCGGCTGGCTGGTCTTGCTTGCCGCAGATCTTAGCCTAATCACTCTGCAGTAATTACTGCAAGAACCGAACAAATCCCCAATCCCACAAGGACGCAAACGCGCACAAAAGTTGCAGTGATTTAGTTAGTTTAGAGGGGCCGGGCTAGCAGGAGGTGGAGGAACCTGTGGGGCACGAGGCGGGCGGCGAGGCGGCCGTGGCCGAGCAGCGCCTCGGCGTCCTCGGCGGCGGCGGCGGACGGTAGGTTGCCGTGGGTGGTGAGCAGCAGGTTCCGGTGGATCAGGAGGCCGGTGCCGTGGCCACTGACGGCGGCGAGCGCGGCAGCCTTGGCCGAGAAGATCTCCGCTTTGACCCGCTCCGACCGGCCCCCGCCGCCGCCAGAGCAGAAGCACCACCCCGCCCCCTCCTTCCACACCCCCATATACGTATATGCTAGCTCCCACCCTCACTCACTCCCTCTCCCCTCTCTGATCCGAGCAGCTACTGTCGCAGCCACACCCCTCCCCGCCGCATTCCTCGGCGGCGGCCGGAGTTGGTATCCCCTCTGGTACGGCGCCTTCTTCTTCTACTAGCTGTTCTGTTTTGTTTTTTCTCTTTTGGATTCCTCTCAGCTCAGGGACAAACACAGTAAAGAGACCCGGGAAGTGAGGTGGGGTTCGTATTAAAGCTGACCACACTGACACCTTCTGCGGCGGGGCTCAACCGCTCCTCGTCACCCAGCCACTCCCAATGACCGGTGGGGTCTTCTGTTGGTGGACCCACGTGTAAGTGATAATGTAGGGTGAGGGAGTTCTGGTGTATGGGGAGGTGGTGGTGGGAAAGGTAATAGTAGACCGTAATTAGTGGCGTAGCGTGCTGTGGGTTTCGGGTGGCAAGTAGTAGGAGGCGGCTGATTTTGCTTTGCGCACCGACAAGTTTTAACGGCCCGAGACGGTGACAGGTGGGACCCGCGTGGCGGGCCGTGGACTTATCTGCCCGTGATTAAGGTGGAGATCCTATTGGCTTCCGCTGATGATTTTTAGCTGTAATTGATATCTTTTTACTGAAAATGAATAGTAACGACTGAAAAAAAATAATTTTAGAAGTAAAGGACGAGTGATGTAAAAAGAAAAGGAGATGTATGCACCAGACGGGAGTGAGGGGAATATGATACGTGATGCGCCGTAACCCTATGACTTATCCTCGGAGTGAGATGAGAGCGAGAGAAGTGAAGAAGTTATTTATATTGTCTTCTAACTTCTCGGTCCCGCTCAAAACGGCTTAGATTTCTGGCTTATTTTTCACTATTCAACAATTTCGTCTTTTTCTGGTTTTTTGGTTTTTTAGCTTTTTGTCGGGTTTTTTTTCCCGTATTCATTTGTACTGTCCGTGATGGGCTAACCTATTTTTTTTCTATTTTTAATTTTTTTAAAATCTAATTATGCCAAATAAGCCACCGTCAACTACAGTGCAGTTTCAGCCAGCTACAATGTTTTTCAGCCATAAGCCACTAAAAAAAGCCATTTTGAGCACCCCCTAAGTAGAAGCCAATACAAACCTCTCTCGACGTACATAAACATACTGATAATGTTGACGTGGGTTGCTACTTTGCAAGAGCGGAACCAGAACGAAAATGACTTGGGTTTACCATGTCACTAGTCATATAATTAGCAAAGTGGCCTGCACAATTTGCGCAGCTAGGATTTATTCTTTATTTTTGAGTTGTTAAGTTATTTGAAATCGTGAGAATTAAATTTATTATTCTTAAATACACATTGGTTGATTAGTTTGTTCTAAAATAATTTGTAGCACATAAATGTTTGTTGTGTTTATTTTTATATGAAGTTTTATTGTTTTATTTTTAAAATTATATTTTAGTAATTAATATACTTTCAAATGTTTTTAACATTTTTATGCATATGTACAGTTATTTGTTATTTATTAATAATATTTTTTGCAAGGAATTTTTAGTTCATTTAAATTAGTTATATTTTTATGAATTATTAAGGTGTAATATACAATACAAAAGAAAAGGATCACATACTTTCTTTTTGAAGTGAATAGTAATCTCATGTACTCAAATAAACTTAGCAGTAATTTTTCGCTCATTAGCAAGCCACGGAAGCATAGACGACCATGAGTCAGTCTAACACTTAGCATCGCATCCCCTCCAAGTTGCTATTGTGCACTCGTCCTTATCCCCTCCACGCTGCTACTCCTCAACTCTTCGACCTCCATTGCATATATGTTATACTAATTGCATAAGCGCGGCGCACGCCGCGCTAGCTACCGTGTGGAGCAAAATAAAAGAGACGATAATTCGCGGAGCACTAGCCTCATAGGCGCGGCGGCACGCCGCGCCAGCCACCGTATGTACCGAAGTAAAAGAGGCGAAAATTCGTAGCTAAAGGAAACGTAGGTTTTGTTCAAAAAAAAAGCGAGGGGCTTTTCGCAATAAAAGGAGACCAGAGAGTTTTTTTCGTAAAAATTAGGGGCTGTTTCGAAAGAACCGAGGGCCTGCACATAATTTTGGAAACTGCGGATCGTTATCAACGAAAAATAAATATGCGCAGGGTCTTTTTTGAAAAATCCAGGGACCTTTACGTAATTTCAGAAAAATAGAGGGAAATTGCCTCCTCCGGCCGTACCGAGATTCCCCCGCCACGCGCCGGCCGAAGCGCGCGGGCGGGGCGACGTGGGCGCGCTCCCCGCGCGGGGAGTCCCCCGGTTCTAATACAGGGATGATATATAAATTACAAAAGCATATATGAATTACAAAAGTAGTTGTATGTGTACCTTGTCTGACAGTTTGTTTAGCTTTTCTACTTCATATGAAAAATTAGAATTTTCTTCATCATGCATCAGAGCCTATCAAATTTGTGTGAATAAATATTGAAAGTCAAATATCTATGGACAATGATTAATCAAATGTTCTATTTAATATTTACAAACAAAATTACCTCCTAAGCCTTTTCATTCATATGTTGCAACTCAACATTGTCATTAGGAACAAACGTTTTTCTAACTTTAAAGTATTCCTTGCCTTCTACCAAGTTCCGGTTGTTGAGTCTCAATTGGAATATAAGTGTTCTTCCACAAATTTTTTGCATGATGTCAGGAAGTTTCCGAGCTTCACCATTTAGTGTGTTGAGCAATCTTGAGGCAGAGTTATTGCTGAATAATTTTGTGGTTGTTTCATCAAACATTGTGCAAATTGTTGTTACTGTTTGATCACTTATTTGAAGGTGAATTCAATACCTGCACTCATATTACATTATATGTAAAAGCTAAAAAGAATACTGATTTTGAAAACTCAAATATATTTACCTTGGTGTCATACTTTCTGGTACTTACTTACAATTAGGACAACTGCCATCTTTTTCATCCACCTTATAAAAGCATTTATCGCACGACATGTATCGCCAACCTATTTTTTCATGTTTAATCTCATCAATCTTTGCTTTTGCTTTAAGTACAACATCCTATATTTTTCACTAGAAAAGGTAATGATGTTAATCCTGATTCATGAGTACATGACAGTCAAATATTCTTGAAGTCTATCAAGTCATTCTATATGACTTGGCCTAATAAAGTAATAATACCTTTGTTTGTTGGTTGTCGCTTCTCATGTCCATAATGTACCTCAGTGTTCTTTTATTGTAAAGCATTTGTTCTTCTATAATTGTGTGCTTTTACCGTTCTCCATCATCTTTGGAACATTATATTCGTCAGAATACCGGAACATTATGAACCATTAGAGAAACCAATTTTGTGTATATATGTGAAAATATGAGTTTGATTTGACTTACCTTTCTAGGATCTTTGAAGTTTCTGGTATATCCAAGTTCAAATAAACTTGTGAGGCACTGCATGTGTTTAGAGACAGACCTATTCAAAAGAGGTGCTGGTTGTTAGATATATTGTTAAATAGAGAAAGTACACACTTCATAAAATTATTTAAATCACCTTGGTATTGTCCAACCAAAGTTGATGTAACAATCAAAACTGTTGGCTCAGTTGACAATTCATCCAGAGTATTGACCAAATGGCCCCATGAAGTCACTTTTATTGTTTCACCGCTGATTTTTTGTGAACAGAAATTATTAAGAGGTATAAAATTCAGATTTAGCTGTAAATAAGTAGTCTCAGATTTCTTACTCTAAAAGTAGGAGTTCAATCTGGCGTATAGGACGTGGAGTGTTTGAAATTTTGGTTGTTCTTGACTCAACTAGTTTAATCCTTATAAATAACCCAATAACATCTACAAAAGAGTAGTATGAGACATTAGTAGATTTTCAGTAGCTGGTAAAAATTTCTTCTATGATAGGAAAACATACCTGAGTAATGATCATTCTTATTTATCCTTTTCGTGAGGTCATTGGAGTCAGCAAACTCAACATAGTAGTTGAGAAAATCTGGAGGTTCTTTAGTTTCTACCACTGTTGTATTGTTCAAGAATAATATTTTTAACTTATTCATCAGGACACTATATGAGGTATATTCCTGAACTTCTATGTTCTTCAATATATAAATATATCTTTCTTTAATATTTGGTCTAAATTTGTTGATCAAATATTTTGGAATGGATGCTTGAATTCTGCCACCCTGTAGAAGAAGAGCACTATCATTTAATATGGGTTGGAGAAACATTTTCAATGTCATTATATAAATGTGTACTTGTTCATCCATTAAAATCATATCAATGCTGAGAAGTTCATCATTGTTTTGATTTAATGTATCCCATAATGTTGTTACTCTTACTTTGACTCTCCATGATCTGCCTTTTGTTGGTAGTTCACCTAGCATGCTGTATGTCATGTCGCTAACTCCTTACAAGCAACCTTCAAAATTTCAATATAAGATAATGTAGTAGGAAACAACTAATAAGATCTTGATTATGCATACAGTGCATGTACGCTAAACTAATGTTTGGCATATTGATATATGTGGCAATTGGAAACAGGAAGTTATATAGTGTCGCTTAGCAAAAATGTTTTAATTGGACTACAAGTTGCACGGTTTAATTACCTTTTAAGGACAGTAGATTCTTCATTTATATTAAATGTTGAGGCTTATGATTTCAGACTCAAGGATGATGCAAAGGTATCCAAAGTAATCATAAGCCCTAGCTATAGTTCAACCCATCTTGTAAGTTGGCATGAAGTAAATATGGAGCTTAGGTTGGGAGTAACCCTAAAGTTGCATGAGTGATTCCTTTGATTTTTGGAGTTTCATGTCTTCTGATCACCATATATGTATGCATGTGCGTGTGTGTTCATGCTCCAGCTAGTTGCTCTTTCCACCTCATCTATACTTAATTTGTTTGATTCAATCGAAATCCATATGCCTTTGGTCAAAGGCCTTATTCCTCTACAATATATGTGTTTGGCTTATTTGCTAGCATTCTTGCATGAGGTGATTATATAAAAGAAGGCATTGAAAGTAAAAAAATTACTGCAGAAGCATCCAGCCTCATAGCATCTAAACAATTAAATTTGTTTGTTCAATATAGGTGTCAGAAGTTAAAATTAATGTGGCTAGATGTTTATCAGATAGATTGAAATGAAGATTAGAAGTAATGAGCCTTTTCAATACGAATGATTAAATTAGAAGAAGAATCGTACCTTGTTCTTGATTACCTCGATCCATCGAGATCAAGTTGATGTAAAGTGATTGATGTGAAACCTCATCTACTGAGATCTATTTGATGTGAAAGCTAATTTTTCAACATGGTTGTGATTTGATGCAATGTGTAAGCCGTGTTTATATAATATGATAATAATCGTGTAAGAGTATTGAGTTAGCATGTAACGTGTCCAGATAGTTTAATTAGAAGATGAACCAAAATACCGTTGAAATAAATTGATTATTTAGCACATTATATCTGGATTAGAATCAACATACAAATTAGAAGAAAGCATGTAAGCACATTCAGTATAGATTAGAAGTAAATATGAATCAAACCTTGTACTTGACGTCACAACTCAATTTGGTTGAATGTATCAAGTTGATGCAAACAACTATTTTGTCAGCAGGGATTTGATTTGATGTAATGTATTTTTGTGTGTAGGTCATATTTATATAGTGAGTATACTTTTCGTGTAAGGCCCCCACACGTTTATTTTTCACTATTCATAAATTTCATCTTTTTCTGATTTTTTCTTTTTTTTTTTTGCCGGTTCTTTTTTCCTATATTTGTTTGCGTTGTTCGAGATGAGCTAACATATTTTTTCTATTTTTATTTTTTAAAATTTAATTACGTCAAATAAACCACCTTCAACTACAGTAAAATTTTAGTTAATTATAATGCATTTTCAACCATAAATCACAATTTTTCAGTTCAACAGAGCAGGACCTGAGTAGGAGCCAACAAACAATAGTAGAGTTGTAGTCTGATTACCTATTTGATGACGTGATGTGAAGTCTCCTATTCGATGATGTGACGTGACATGAAGTAAATAGGAGGCAACTGTGGCAGCATGCGACATATACATGGAGGCACAAAGAAGCATCCTGATCGTTAGCCATATGATAGACGCATGAGATCTTTTCTTTTTTATCCTGATTAATGTAAGAATTTCTAGGGATTTTGTTTTTTTTTCTGATTTGAGGATTATTACGGGAATTTCTAGCCGTCTAAAGTCAAGAAGGTACCTTCAATCCCACCAGTTATTTGTGTGTGTGTGTGTGTGTATATATATATATATATATATATATATATATATATATATATATATATATATATATATTACTTGTATAATTTTGCTTCTGATTCACAACGAAGTATATTTGTATTTCAGTTTCTAAAACCCTAATTCCGAATCTTACAATTTGACAAAAAAATCAACCAATAATAATGACATTCAAACTATAACTCATAAGTTAAGTTTATTTGCTAAAAGAAATCGAAAGAATTGAAGAAAAAAATTAGCAATGCCCTATATCGATTTAGGAATTAATCCATGATGCTAAGTGCTCGGTGAGATGATCGACGGGTGATGACGACCAGGAAATGCGGTAGCTGGTGGGCTGCAACCTAGGCCTTCGGGCTTTAGCAATCAGCGGCTGCGAGCTTGCGACCAAGCGAGAGGGTGGATTTTGTTTTTACGCAAGGCGGGACAGAGGTAGGGAGGGAACAAGACACGAGTGACTGGGGCAATACGATGCGTGTGCGGTGTGGCCTCTGCCTGATATGTTCCCTTCATAGAGTGGCTTGGTTGGCTGGGCGCCTTGAATCATGCTGTCAGTTGGGCTGCACTTGTGTATGCTAGGTTGCATGTCTTGGGTCTCGATTAGGGATGGCAATCGGACACGGCGGGTACGGGTACTGCTCGCCCATACCCGTACCCGCGACCCTGATTTACGCCCACGGGTATACCCGCGAAGGACGATGGGTGAAGAACCTCGCCCATACCCATCGCCCATGGGTACCCGTCGCCCGTGGGTATACCCGTTTACCTGCGAACTGTGAATCACCATCTGAGAGTTGAACTAATGACAGATACATATAAGCAGTAGCAGGTACATATAATATATAGCTATCAAAAAGTTTATAACAATCAACAACAATTAGAGATATGCAAAAGTTTATAACAATCAGTAGCAACTAGAGATATTGTTATGGCTGCGCCATCTGTTAATCTATATCATGGGTAAACAGGCAGGGCGGGTACGGGTGGAGCTTACCTATACACGTACCCGTTTACCCGACGGGTAGAATGGTCTCCCCATTTTCATACCCGCGGGTAAAACAAATATCCTATACCCGACTCTATTAGGGTATTTACCCGTGGGTATACGGGTAAACAGGCACAATTGCCATCCCTAGTCTCAATTGGTGTCATCTTGGGCACAACCGTGAGAGCGCCAAGTAGAGCAGTAGGGAGTTGGGAGGCCAAGCGCATCAATTATTAGGCTAGCAAGGTGTCATTCTATTTGGGCTAGAGATTACACACCTAAATTTATATGAGCTATACAATAAAAAAGAAATTAGATTCGATGTCTCGTACACCTGCATAGAGCTCTATGGAACCACCCCTGGTACTTTGGATTGTTATTGCAGAGCATAAGTACGTAAGTTTACACGATTCGTGTCTTTGATTTAGAGATTATCTGGTTTGGAGTCCATAACGTGTCTACATATTATTACACTTGTTATGGTTGTGTGAAAAGTTTTACGAAATTTCGTATGTTCCAAGCAGCTTGGTAAGAACGTTTTGTTATGAGCGTACGTGTTTAGATCTTCTTGTGAGCATAGGTACAATACTGTATGTGTATATTAGGGTAATGCACCTTTGCGCAGGGCAAGCAATGGCCGTACATCCCCATTGCTTTGCCCTCGTGTGCTTCTTTGGCATTGGTTTTGACAAAGAAGACACTTTGGTTGGTCCCCTCGTGTGCCAAAGAATCGCAATCATCTTCGCCAAAGAACCGGTGAGCTTTGAGCCATGAAACTGTTTATATGAATGACGCTATAGTCATTTTTTTAATTTAACATCTAATCGATTATTTTTGTAAATATAGCATCCTCTGTGGATCTATCGAACTTGACAAGTAACTACTAAGCTAGACAATCTGTTGAGCTATATTAGCTCGGTAGCCACTTGCCGAGCTCTCCTAACTTAATAGATACCTGCCAAACCCCCGTGTGGTAGGTTACAATGCCTCATGATTAGCGCTTACGTAAGATAACAATTAATGATAATCAATTATGATTAGTAATAATTAAATATAATTAGTACTAATTAAATATAATTATAACTAATCAAAGCACTACTTAAGCATGCATAATGAACCTGTCGAGCTAGGAGCTCAGCAGATGTCTATCAAGCTTCTCTAGCTTGATAGATTTATATAGGAGGTTAGATTTATAAAAGTAGATTTCTGTAGATTAATTTTTTAAAAAAAATGACTATAATATTATTTGTGTGAATAATTCTGAGCCACGGATCTATTCATGCAAGATCTGACGAAGAAGACACGCGAGGGACCAGCGCTGCGCTGCAAGATCGGTGGAAACTACACCAGCAAAGTAAGCAAGATGGATTTCCATGCAAGCATGCGTCCAGCTTTGGTTCGCCTACCCGCTACCATCGTCTTTTCTGTAAAGAAGAAAGAGACAATGCATGCACTACGAACACTGATCTGATCTGGCCTAGCTATGCTCCGTGATCCCAAGCATCCAAAGGGGCTGCAGGCTCGCAGCACTGCTTTGTGCAAACTGGCCAAATGAAGCAGTAATTGCAGGTGATCAGATGATGCCCGTGCAGTTCTACTTCTAGCCTGTTCTTTTTAGCTGCGGTTTGTGACTTTTGAACTGTTTGTACTAGAGATTACAGAGTAACAGAAACTCATATACGGTTTTTGCCGATATAAATGAAGTCAGTAAAGTATGTACTATAATTAACTAGTAGACTCTATCTTAAAAAATACTCTATTTAAAAGTTAATTAGTGTAGAAAAACTGAAAAGTAGCTTTTAAAAGCTGAAAAGAACATGTCTATATATATATATATATATGCAACGGCCAAACAAACGGGAAAATTGCACATGTACCCTATAGTTAGTAGGCACTTGTAAATTACCCTACACTTAAGTGGCCTTGTAATTTTGCCCTATACTTGACATGCCCTCTTATTATTTTGCCCCATTGCCCATAGCTCCTATTTTAATTTCGTTTTTCATTTTTTGGGGCTGTAAAATTTCGTTTTACAAAGTTGTCCATTAAATGCCTAAAACATTCTCTTTGCTCGGCCTGTGGAAAAATATTTTTTACTACATTTTTCGTGTCCCAAAAAATGAAAAACGAAATTAAAATAGGAGCTAAATGGGCAATGGGGCAAAATAATAAGGGGTCATATCAAGTATGGGGCAAAATTACAAGGCCACTTAAGTATGAGGTAAATTTACAAGTACCTACTAACTATGGGGTACATGTGTAATTTTCCCCAAACAAACATCCTGACAATATCGTACGCTGTATCGACAAGCGAAGATTAATTGCAATGTACTAGTACATAGGGGCAACATGTTGCGCTACTCGTATGTAGTACAAGGAAAAAACAGTACGTACTAGATCTTTGCTGTTGCATGCAAGGGCAGTTAGTACATATGGTAGCTGCAACGGCTGCAACATCTTGTATTCAGATGAGAAATAATTTGGGTAAGCAGGGTCTCTCCGAGCCAATGAGGAGATCGATATGTAGCAATATGTACTCCATCCATTTAAATTTATAAGGTAAGTTTTTTTACATATAAACTAAGAAGATAACAAAAATAGCTAGACTACTCCTAATTATTATCTCTAAACACTATATTCAATACATACATATAGAAAATAATAGATAAAACAGCATATTTATTAGGGATATAAAGGGAACATCATACTAATTTTATATTGGAACATAAAATATGCCCTATATTTATTAGGAATATCTCGGAGATGACGAATGGTAGGTAGGATGAGAGTAACTACAGTGATAGTAAAAAATACTTCTTATATACACACACGATTCACATGCTATATTACTATAAAGAAAAACTAGAAAATACTATATCGTGCGATTGGTCACGCTCTCTCTCACTCATTCTCGCTTTCGCGCCGACAGGGGGGCGTCGTCATCGCCAACAGGTTCATGGTGCCCTCCAGATGTATAAGGAGGCAGGGGAGGTGGTGGGCGACAATAAAGAAAGGCATGGCGATGTGGCATACTGAATATTAGGTTGGAGTGACGACGTGGAAGGAGAGGGAGATCTCGTTGGCGGGGGGAGCTACATCAGCGTCGGAGAAGAGAGAGGAAGAGCAACAGGAGAGAGAAAGAAGAGGAGGATATACTGTCGAGGGCTTTTTAGAGGATATAAAGTTTTCTAGTTGCTCCCATTGCTATATAGTTTGATATCTACATAATTGGTACGCTTGGGCGCAAGCGGCCAGGGAGCAGTGTGTCATTAGGTTGTCTAGTGGTACACTGCTAGTGCATGCTGGGTTATCAAGCTAGATTGTGGTACGTCTGAATTTATTCCATTCATGCGTACGCCCAGCATAGACGTACGATACGGTAAGATACGATACGTGTGGGGCATACAAAACAAAAGCACGCCCACAAATGACAGAACCGTACGTACGTATTTGCATCGATCATTGCACGTAAGAAGTATAACTAGAACAGCTTGGTACGTACGTACACTACTACAGAAAAGTCATCACAGACGGTTCGAAAACATCATCACAGACGGTTTTGTGAGCCGTCTGTATTTATGGGTCAGTTAAAAACCGTCTGTGATACTGATTATCACAGACGGTGTTTGAGTACAAACCGTCTGTGATTATCAGCTATCACAGACGGTTTTTACTCAAAAACCGTCTGTGATATTCCCTTCGACCCATACATATATTTCTCTTATTGGCTAGCCTCAGGAATGCTAGCCATGCCCTCTGAAACAAGCAGATAATCACAGACAAAAAACATACAATTCACACATCTCATTTGCTTTCAGATACATTTCACAGACATAAAACCTCCAATTAACATGGCACTTCATTTCACAAACATAAAGCATGCATCCATTTCGCAAATCGATTAATTGAATTGAAATGAAATATCCATTAACAAATGCACAATTAGAAAAGATCTACACTGCATTTACACTTAGTGATAAGACCAATAAGAAATCATGGTGCGCAGTGGAACCGTCCTCCTGGTTTTATGACTTGAGTCAGCAAAAAGTACGCCAACTCTCCTTGAATCCCTCCAAATTCAGACTGTTTCAATGCAGTTGACGGGATGGACACAGCCTGTCGATAGGAATATCAATGTGCATATATATGTAACGTGATAAGTATGAAGTAATTATGAGAAGAGTGACAAACCTTGCGATTGGTGAGCCTCGAGGAATCGAGGAGTAGTTCCATATGTTGGCAAACGTAGTATCCACATGTGTTGCCCGGCTGCTGCTGGTGGCACTGCAAAAAATGGAATGTGTTAGTTCAAGAGGCATTAGTACCAACTGTTGCATAGGATTAATTAATGTGAAATAGCGAATACCTTAAAATCTCGAACATGTGTCAGCAGGCCTTTGGCCCCGCGCTTCGAGTCACCTCCCTTTTCAATGTACATCGCGAACGCTCTACGTAATTCGAAAAAGTTAACCTTAATCATTCGGAAGTAAAGAAAGAGTACAATGTAGATATGTATGGGGAATATGTGCTTACCTATCGATTACTTGGCTGACAACTGTGAAATCCATTTTATTCTTACTTAGGGAATCAAGGTAATATACCTTGTTCCATTTTGGTACAATTACTATTAAAATCCAATGAAAGTTCTGATTGAAGGGCATAAGTACATAGTCCTTATTGCGGCAATCCAGCAGTCCTGATGCAATGTACCTCTCGACGAGGGGTGTCTCATGGTCGATGGTATCCTTGACGACCAATTGTGGGTCCAAGAAACCAGCTGATGAGTTGGATAATCTAGCTTTAATCAGCATGTGTCTATATATATACACACGAAAGCAAAAAATTAGATATGGCATTTATCGGTATAACATTAACGGAGACTGTGATTGTACACACTTACAGCGTCCAGCATCGAATGATTGAGACGTCAAGAGCGTTGAGCGTGAACAGATCGAATAAATCCTCAAAGGCGACCACGAACATACACTCTTGAATATTGTGGTGTAAATCTTCCTCGGTGAATTTGACAATGATACTTGAAGTCCGTTCTCCCTCTAGCTTATTGGACTGCTGCATATACCACGTGTGCAATTGCATGCAACTATGTGGTAGCTTTTGGAGGTCTTTTTGCTCGAGCAACGGCTCGCCAAGCACGAATTTGCGGGCCAAAGGGTGGTACAGAATATCATCATTGGTCTTCTTTGCTTTGCCCTTGCTGGCCTTGCTGCCTCGGCTATAGGTCGACTTATGGAAGTCGACTTTGAAGGTAGCAGCGATGCAAGTTGCTCTGGCGAGAATAGGGCCTGTAGAGATAGCACCGGTGTAGTATCCGGTGGTGGAACCGACTGGTCTTGTAATGGAGATGGCACCAGTGCAAGTTGCTCTGGTCCTGCCACCGGTGAAGAAGCCTCCAGGGAGATGTCGCTTTTGGGCCACTGGATGAATGTTCCAATGGTCTGTCCTAGAGTCACGATCTCGTCGTTGGGGGGCTTCAGTAGCGGGACCACCACAAAATTGACATACACACCATCCACATTAACTTTTGCGAAGCCTGGCGCTAAAGCTTGACCGTGCACCATGGCCCCGATACCAGACGAATATGCCTGGCCCCAAGCAGCGTACAAGGGAATGGAGCCATATCTCACTTGGAGCCTGCACTTCGTAGGCTCCTACATAACGATACAAAATTAGCTACTCGAATAGGCCTACCAATGGAGCAAGCATTCGGAAGGTAATAATTATTACCAGGATGTCGTCCACAGGAAATTTGGCATGGGATTGCGTCGGATTCGACGCGCAGCTACTCGGACGGTTGGGCGGGCTGGCTAACACAAGAGCGGCGGCAATGACCTGCTGACTTTCTGTCTGTTTCCGCACCTTATCTCTGATTACATCAGCCAGCGAATCCAGTATCTCCTCTCTAAGAGATGCCTTGATCTCTTCTCGTAGCTGTCTTCTCGTAGCTGTGCGTCACGCTCGGCTTTGTTTCTCTTCTTGCGCCGATACATGTCGGAGTCATCTTGGAAACCATGTTTCCAAGGAACGTAAAGCCCAAGGCCTCTCGTACGGCCTGGGTGCTCCTTGTTTCCCAGGGCCACGGAGAGCATATCATTCTCCCTTGTTCCCTGGAATGATCCCAGGGTAGATTGAAAACTCAGCTCTTCCTGCAAGAGCACGACATGTCATTCCAATTCGTACGAAGTTGTGGAGTAATTACAAGCTACGTAGTTCGATCGATATCTTACCAGGCGCTCGGTCACTTGCTGGTCTGCAGGGTTTCGAAAGGTGATGTCCCCTGATGTCGTTGTAGATGACCTTGCTCTAATCCAATTTCGAGCGCGGTCATCCGGGATATTGGAAAACGGCGGGGCGATGTCCTGTGCAGCTGCCAGCTCATCCTCCTTCCTCCACTACGGGATTTTACCCGCATACCCAGCTGTGCCAAGTCTGTGAGGGTGTGTATTTTTTGCCTGGAGGGCCTTGTGCGCCACACTTGTACTTTTGAAATCTTCGGTCGTTTTCATCGCCTTGAACTCTTCCCATTGTGGTTTCAGGAATGGGTATTTATGAATAGGCGTTTCGTCCGTCTCCACGTATTTCCTGACAAGCGTGCTCTTGAAGTTCTTCCATGCTTTGCACGCCGCTTTGTAGGTTTGTTGTTGCACAGCGTCCAGGTGTTCTTCTGGGAACTCGAACGATACCAAAATTTCGGTCCACAGCTCACGTTTCCGAGTGTCAGGCACATTCTTCCACGAATTGTATGTGATCTCAATTCGTTATCGTGCAACTACTCCGACCATGGTTCGGAATGCGTTTACTGCTTTTTGAGGAAGGATAGGGACCCCAGATGCATTCACCGCTGTGATGGTCTGTCGGCCTTCAGGCTTCTTTGATAGCCCTCTTCCTTGGCGTCTTGATGTTGGAGCGGACGCCTCCGGCGATGATGTTGAAGAATGCGCGGGTGACATGTTGCTCATTTTGTGGGTCTATTAAGATAAGATGAGAAAGTGATCATATTGAATTGCAAGACAAGAGAGGAGTAGAGGGGAGGGGAGGGGGAGAAGGGAGGGGGTGATATGGACATAGAGAGGGGGTGATGTGCCTATCCTAACACCTACTTTAGTTGCTAATACTATAAACCAAATAGCAAAGTCCCTAAACAAAGGTCTATGAAGCAAATGACACAAACTAGTGTATCCGGTTCATTGAACGGGAACACTATAGTATGTCACTTGCTTCACTTGCTTCATGCCCTTTGATCATATACTCTTCCTTGATTGGTTAATTTGTGCTCTCAAATTGTAGGGTTGCACATGATAAGATGAGGAAGCAAGAAAAGTGAAACATGATGCTCAATGTTAGGAAGAGAGGAGAGGAGTAGAGGGAAGGGGGAGAAGGGAGGGGTGATGTGGACAGAGAGGGGTTATGTGCCTATACTATATACTATATACTATATACTAACACAACAAGCAATGTAATATGTACCAATGTAAACTAAGCAACTGCAGTAAACAATGTACCAATGTAGTATGTACCAAATAGCAAATTAAACTAAGCTACTGCAGTAAACAATGTACCAATGTAATATGTACCAAGCATCAAGCATCAACCCTAAACACTAACAGTAAGCATGAAGCATCAACCCTAAATATGTACCAAGCATCAACCCTAAACACTAACAGTAAGCATGAAGCATCAACCCTAAATATGTACCAAGCATCAAGCATCAACCCTAAACACTAACAGTAAGCATGAAGCATCAACCCTAAACACTAACAGTAAGCATGAAGCTCGGGAGGGATTTGATGACCTTAGGGTTTTGGTGACCTTAGGGACGGCGGAGGAGGAGCGGCGGCGACGCAGGAGGAGAAGGCGGCGGCGACGGAGGAGGAGGAGGAGGCGACGACGACGGAGGAGGAGGCGGCGGCGACGCAGGAGGAGGAGGCGGCGACGACGCAGGAGGAGGCGGCGGCGACGCAGGAGGAGGTGGCGGCAACGGAGGAGGAGGAGGCGACGGGCTCGGGGAGGCGACGACGGAGGAGGAGGAGGCTGCGGCGACGTCTTCGTCCGGGGAGGCGGCCGACGAGGGCTGGGGGAGGCAGCCGGCGAGGGCTCAGGGAGGCGGCGGCGACGACGGGCTCGGGATTTAGATCTAATCGAATAACTGCAGTGCACATGGAAAACCCTAGCGAGAGCGTATATGTAGGGAGATTATCACAGACGGTTCTAAACTTAAAACCGTCTGTGATAGTTTACTATCACAGACGGTTCTAAAATTAGAACCGTCTGTGATACGATATCACAGACGGTTCTAAATTGAGAACCGTCTATGATAAGCCTTTGCCGGCTGTTGCTATTAAGACAACATCAATAACTACACAGCTGCATTCATATCAACCACCAACCAGCTGCATTCATATACAACACCAACCAGCTGCATTCACACAGTGTATTTCTTGATACATTTTGTCATTCTCAAATACATCACACATATACATAAATGCCAATACATTTTGTCATTCTCAAATACATCACACATATACATTTTCACATATACATCTCAAACTTGACTACATCACACATTTTCACATATACATCTCAAAATTGACTACAATATACATTTTCACATATACATCTCAAAATTGACTACAATATACATTTTCACATATACATCTCAAAATTGACTACAATATACATTTTCACATATACATCTCAAAATTGACTACAATATACATTTTCACATATATATCTCAAAATTGACTACATCACATATTTTCACATATACATCTCAAAATTGTCACATATTTTCACATATACATTCTTATTGTACTTGCTTATTTCCTTTAAAAATTAGCCCTTCATCATGATCAATGCGTACGTAACTAGTTTCGTCACGTTGTTCATCGTCGACCCTTATGCCATTTCCGAAAGGAGGTAACTTGTCAAATTGATTGTATTCCTCCTCGTCCACTACATTCTCCACTCCGACAATTCTCCTTTTTCCATGAAGAACTACATGGCGTTTCTTATTTGCCGGGTCGGTTACATAGAAAACTTGAACAACTTGATTGGCGAGTACGAATGGTTCGTCTTTGTACCCGACACGTTGGAGGTCCACGGTCGTGACACCGTACTTGTCAACCTTCACCTGTGGGAGATGCACCCAACGGCAGCGAAATAAGGGGATCTTGAAAACCACATAGTCGAGCTCCCAAATCTCTTCTATGAAGCCATAGTACGAGTTTCTCGACCCATCGGTACTGAATGCATCTATGCAGACACCGCTGTTCTGGTTAGTACTCTTGACATCCTAAGACTGCGTATAGAATGTGTACCCATTTATGTCATATCCTTGCCATGTCACAACTGTAAATGTCGGCCCTTTTGCCAACCATGTCAGCGTCTCACTCGGCGAGCTCCTAGCGATTTGCTCCTTCAACCATTGGTTGAACCAACGGTTGTGTTGCCTCATGATCCAAACATCCGGCTGCTCCGGATTCTGTTGCCGAAGCACATCCTTGTGCTGGTCCACATAACGGGCCACTTCAGTCATGTGTTGCAACACCGTGAAATGGGCTTGAGTATACGTGTCCATATCTGGAGTGATTTCTTTCCTTCCGATAGTTCTAAGACCCTTCAGCCTCCCCTCATGACGAGATTGAGGGACACCTATCGGTTGAATCTGAGCCATATAATCGACACAAAACTCAATGACCTCTTCGCTTGCATAACCTTCGACGATGCTGCCCTCCGGCCGAGAACGATTCCGTACGTAGGACTTGAGAATTCCCATGAACCTCTCAAATGGGTACATGCTACGTAGGAATACGGGCCCGCACATTTTTATCTCCCACACAACGTGAACAATGAGATGGACCATGATATCGAAAAATGAAGGAGGGAAATACATTTCAAGGTGACATAGTCATCACCACCTCGTCCTGCAGAGCATCTAGTCCTTCGGGATCGATGACCTTCTGAGCAATTGTGTTAAAGAAATAACATAGCCTCATGATTGTCTCTCGGACTTTGATCGGTAAAATATTTCTAATTGCAATAGGGAGCATCTGTGTCATCAGTACATGACAATCATGAGACTTCATGCCATTTAACTTCAAATCTTGCATCGAAACAAGTTTCTTCACGTTGCCGGAGTAACCAGACGGAACTTTGACACCATGCAAGCAATGGCACAGTTCTGTTTTCTCACCCTTGGACAGAGTGTAACACGCAGGGGGAAGGTACGTTCGTCCATTATCAGTGCGTGTCGGTGCTAACTCAAGCCTGATGTCCATATCAGCCAAGTCAAGCCGTGCGTTGACGCCATCCTTTGTTTTATCACAGATGTTCAGTAAGAGACCAATCAAGCTGTCGCACACATTCTTTTCTACGTGCATGACGTCGATGCAGTGCCGAATATCTAGGTACTCCCAATAAGGTAAGTCCCAAAATATTGATCTTTTCTTCCAGGTGTTCTTCTCATGAGCCCTCAATTTACGTCCCTTTCCGTGGACAACATCTAAATCCTTAACCATATCATAAATCTCGTGTCCCCTTAAATGCCTTGGAGCTGAACCGTCTTCCTTCTCTCCGTCAAATTGTTTCTTCATCTTCCGGTATGGGTGAGCCCTCCGAAGGAACCGGCGGTGACGCATGTAGACGGTTTTGCGTGAGTGTCTCAGCCACACACTCTCTGTACCATATAAACAGTGAGTACAAGTTTTGGCACCTTTTGTACTATGGCCCGATAGGTTACCAAGGGCAGGATAATCATTTATGGTGCAGAACAATAAGGAGCGCAGAGTGAAGTTCTCTCGTTTGTATGCATCCCATACCTGTACCCCTTCGTTCCATAGTACTTTTAGATCTTCCACCAACGGTGCTAGGAACACATCGAGATCATTCCCAGGTTGTTTTGGCCCTTGGATAAGTATCGACAGCAAAATGTACTTTCGCTTCATACACAACCAAGGAGGAAGGTTATAGATGCAGAGAGTCACGGGCCATGTGCTATGTCGACTGCTCATGCTACTGAAAGGATTCATTCCATCTGTACTCGATCCAAACCTTATATTCCTTGGTTCTGCACCGAACTCTGCAAAACTCCTATCGATGTTTCTCCACTGCGCGGAATCAGCAAGGTGTCTTATCATTCCATCCTTCTTGCGCTCCTCCGAGTGCCAACGCAGCAGTTTTGCCTCCTTTGGATTTGCAAAAAACCTTTTCAAACGGGGAATTATAAGGAAAATACCATGTCACCTTAGCAGGAGGTCCTTTCTTCGCCTCTGTTCCCTCGCCATCATCTGATTGATTGTTACGTTTTTATCGGGATGCGTTGCACACCGGACATACATGCATGTTTGCATACTCTTTACGGTAGAGGATACAGTCGTTCGGGCATGCATGTATTCTTTCTACTTCCATTCCCAACGGACAAAGAACCTTCTTGGCTTTATACGTGGTTTTAGGCAACTCATTTCCCTCCGGAAGCATGTCCGCTAAAAGACCTAGTAGCGCCGTGAAACTCTTGTCGGACCAACCGTTGCTTGCCTTCAATTTCAACAGTTCAAGCACGGCCGACAACCTCGTGTACTTGCAGCCCGTGTACAAAGGTTTCTCTGAGTCCTCCATCAAGCCATGGAATTTAACATACTCTCTCTCATCATAGTTCTCTTCTACATCGCGAAGCATCTGATCCAGATTATCACCGTGCAACCTATCCGAATCCGAGCCACAATCGACATCAGCCGGCGGCATGTCATTCAGTTCACCGGCGATGTCATCCGGGGGCATATCATTCACTTCACCAGCGATGTCATCCGGCGGCATATGATCATTCACTTCGCCATGACTGGTCCAACACGTATAATCCTTTTTGAAACCCCTCCGAATCAAGTGCGATTCAATTTGCCCTCGGTTCTTAAACATCTTCAAATTCTCGCAATCAGTGCATGGACAGCACATATATTTCACCCCCTTATTCAACATATCCTCCTCGGCAGCTCTTATAAAAGCAGAAACGCCATTAATGTACTCTTCACTCACACGGCTCGCGGCATACATCCAGCTTCGGTCCTACGTTACGTACATATATAACAACTTAGTATTAAAATCTAGATTAACTAATTATAACTACATATATACCGGCCACATTTATTATATTGAGACTTAATTTGCTAGCTCAATTCATATTACAAACACAACAGCTATTATATAACCAACAATTTTGCAAATTAACCATCTTCAATAACCACTCATGGATTACTTAGACCTAAATTGTAATGCAATTAAAGAAAAAATAAATTTCATTACTAACCATATCTAGAGCAACCAGGAAAGTCTGAATCTTTCAAAGCTCAATCTCTGCCTCTTCCAACCAAATTAACTGGCCTGAAATCGCCTAGCTTCCTCCCGAGTGAAAAAGTGCGCAGCAGTGGCTAGATCTGGATCGAAATGAAGACAGATGCGGTCTGAACAGCGCAATAAATGTCTTAGCCATTATCACAGACGGTTTTTAATTAAAAATCGTCTGTGATAATCTGGGATTATCACAGACGGTTTTTTATACAGACCGTCTGTGATACAAAAGTATCACAGACGGTTCATTGGTAATAACCGTCTGTGATAATCCATTTTCCCGCCACAAAAACCACAGACGGCCTCCAAATTACAACCGTCTGTAATAGTGCTCATCCGAGACGGTTTCACAAAACCGTCTGTGATGAGTCGTCTACTATTAGGCTTTCTGTAGTAGTGTAGTGCAGTGTTATAACTAAATACTGACCGTGCTGAGCTTGCACTCTAAAGGAAAATCCCACAGGATACGGGTTCTATTCTATATAACTGTTTCGAGAGGATCTCCTATTCAACAAGCTTAAGGCCATCTCTAATGTATAGATACAACTTTGTATTTTAGTTCTCTTCAACACGTGGAACCGATTCTTCCTCCGAGTGAGCCCCACATCATAAATTAAAACGAAAAAGGAAATAAAAAGCCCTATCTCTAGTTTCCCACAACTGCGCAATATATATATATATATATATATATATATATATATATATATATATATATATATATATATATATATATATATATATATATATATATATATATATATATATATATATATATATATAGGGAGAGGACGCTGAATTGAGACACCATAGTGTCTGCGCACCAAGCCTCTGTTTTTGGATTGCTTTTAGATGCGTGCTAGTGTAATGGTAAAAATATACCAGGTAAACTCGTTAACATTCATTAATTCAAAAAGACATCGGTTTGAAAAGGAAGTCATTGATTTAGCATGCTAAATCAATTATGGATGTAAAGTCTTAATCATGGATGAAAAATCTCAATCATGGAGTCTGAGCACTATGGTGCCCCTGTTTTATATATATATATATATATATATATATATATATATATATATATATATATATATATATATATATATATATATAGAGAGAGAGAGAGAGAGAGAGGAAAAATACTAGTTACTCCCAGGTGTAACTACTCCCTCTCCATCCACCGTCTGCACTGTTCCAAGATCCGTGCGTCTTAATGGTTATTTGAGCTGACGTTAGTGGATTTGTTTGTACAATCCAACCTGTACTACTGGGAAACCGTTCCTATATTACCGGGATTCGATTCCTTTTGAAACACTCTCTCAATCATGTCATTTTCAATCAACTCGAGGGAGCCCGCGGATCGCCGTCGCCACGGCTACTCGTGATCTCAACGAGCGACGCATACTCCTAGATTAACAATCTCCTGTATCGCTTGCCCATTGAACTGACGAAGTACCCATGGACGTGTTCCTGCATGACTCCATCCATGGTCACACGGCTTGCGCGCATCTCTTCGATGATGTTGTTCCTGGATGGTACATGATAAAGGTATATAAGATCTAATTGTCAGCTATCCTATATTTTGCATCGATACGTTTCCATCTGTTTTTGCTAAACTCATGATGCTCTCCAGGTTTTAGATCAATGTGAGTTTGTTTTTATCTAATGTTCCTTTGGATTTTCTTTGGGAGCGGTATATGTACCCCTTTTGCATTTCCTTTTTTGAGAGATATAGCAACATATACTTATTTTTCTGGTCGATAGCTCCCATAGGATCTGCTTAGTTTCTGCCCGTAAATTTCTTTATGCAATGAAAAGGAATATATTACGGGTTTCAAAAAGAATGGTTGTGTTTCATCGACTAGTACATTCTTAATTTATTTCAGTATGTAACTTTTCCATTGATATATTTGCATTATACTCTTGTTTTGCTCACTGGAGTATACATGTTCTTTTAATCTTCACATACTTCCTTTCCTAAACTATATACCACCATGCTTGTTAGGTGCTTCAGAAATTTCCAGAGTTTGGCCGTGGCTAATCTGACCATGTTAACTGCCATGCATGCAGGAATGCATCCTGCACCATTGCAATGCTTCCCAGGTTCGTTCATCATCGGCGTCGATGGGCATGAATACTCTTACCTGATGTCATTGGCAACGGCTAAGCCAATTACTTGGCAACAGTTTTAAAGGAGGGGCTAGCATAGTACTATGTGAATTTGTCTTAGGAAAATCTACTAACAAGCCAGCAGTCTATATAGATGAATTTGTTTTGTGCATATATATTCCTTGTAAATATACATCTTATAAGATCACATACTCCCTTCTTCTACATGCTCCCTTTTAAGATCACATACTCCCTCCGCGTACTACTTCCCTCAGATGACACATACTCCTTGCCTGTACATACTTCCCTCAGATGAACATATACTCCCTCCATTAATGGAACACATATATACCTTGTGAATTAGTACTACATATGGGCAGAAAAATACAGATTCACTCCCTTTTTAGTCTAAAAAATTGAATAGGGAAAGGTCCCTAAAAAAGTGGTATACTCCCTCAATCCAAATATGTTGATATACTACTCCGCCCACATACTCCCATGCATAAATCAAGTGGACATACTTCCATTCATAAAAGTGCAGATACTCCCTCAATCCTAATATGATACCACATACTACTCACTACTTGATTTGTTAGCCACTTCAATCACGCGTGCATGCGACCGAGAGAATAATGCGGTTTGTTGCGCTAATTAATCAGTTTACTTATTATTTAATTGAAACAATTGGTTAGTTAGCTTACTAATGGATATCTAGTGGATCCACAAACCCGATCAGCATAGGAGTATCTCGAGGATGATCAACGGAAGATATAATAGGAGTAACTACACCCGGGTGTAGAAAAAGGCTTCACATATATATATATATATATATATATATATATATATATATATATATATATATATATATATATATATATATATATATTGAAATGGAACACTAGGGTGCTCAGGCACCAAGCCTCTCTTGCCTTTATATTACTTTTAGATGCGTGCAAGTGCAATGATATATAATATCAGGATGGAAAGTCTTAATTATGAATGGAAAGTCTCAATCATTGATGGAAAGTCTTAATCATGGAGCTTGGGCATCATGGTGCCCCTGTTATTTATAATATATATATAAAAGAAGGAGTTGGTGGTAAGTGCGGCCTCCACTTCACTGCTCTCCTCAGGAAAGCTTTTCGCTGACTCGTGGGCCTCCTCTCGCTCTCCTCTCTCTGATCTCCCCCACCTCACGAAACCTCCGCCCAAACTGCTCCCTCCCCACCCCGAACGGCTCCGCCTTCGCCCAAACTGCATCGCCTTCTTTTCTTTGGCGGTTCGTCGTTTGCGCTTCTTTAGTTTGGTTCCATTGCTCTCACGTTTTTCTTTTCTTCTTCTGTGATTGGATTTGGGAACGTTTTTCAGAGTTAGCTCTGTTTCTTGGTTCACTTGCTTGGAGTGGGTGGGCCATCGACGCCGCCGAAGGCTGCTACCGACCACCGCCGCCACCGGTAAACCACTGCAGCAGCGCGGCGCCGGCTCGTCTCCTCTTTCGCATCCGGCAGGTCGCCGCCGCCTCCACGCAGCAGGCTCGCCGTGTTCTTTTCCACGTATCGAGTTCTTGCTTAGGTGAGGAGGGTGGCAGTTCTGTGCTGCGAAGATTGGATCTTTCATCAGAATTCGGTGCTTTCTTTTGGAAAAAAAATCTGTTTTTTTTGTTTCCTTGTGGAGGTTCTTGATTTGCTCGTTGCTCCCAAATGTTTGGACCAAGAATTTTCTCGATTTTTGTTCGCTTTAGTTCATAGCTGTTGGGAACACGTGGCTTAGACTTCTTTCGCAGTTTTTCTTCGATCGGAGATTTATGCTAGCAGATTCTAAAGCACATGCTCCCTCCTTATTTGTTTACTTTTGAGGTTATCCTGTTTATGCCACATGACTGGTGTGTTTCAGCACATGGTCAGTAGAGTTCTATTCTTAGATATGTCCCCTGTATTTTTTAATGTATTCTTGTTTTGCTACAATTGTAGTTTCAGAGCTTCCTTGTGGAGTTTGCCTAGAAGTGAAATACATTCGGGAAGATGAGATCAGTGGTTCGGTCGCTTCGCCATCTCCGTCGTTTCACCCAGCACCATGCCGAGGGACACTCATCAATGGACAGATTGATCAGGCAGCAGAATGCTCTGATCTTGTGCAGTTAGGCATCCCGTTCACTGAGCACACTACGTCATAATGGTGAAGTTTGCAGATTTGCCAGTCCAGGTGTGGAATTACCTAGGTCCATGTTCTCCACTGTGGCGGCTGATTCGATCAAAGGTTTCATTTGTCATTAAGTTTTTCTGCATGTTGCCTTTTATTTTTCTGTTGGAGGTATTTGAATCAACCTATTTCCTTTCCCAAACTGTGCCAGATGTTGCAAGAGCTGGTCCAATGGTGGAATATGAGAGGAGAATCGCATCAGGAGAGCTTGTAGATGGTGATAGCTTTCAGGTTGTTGAACTGGTCCTGACCAATGTTTTTCATGGATGACTTCGTTCAATGCTTTATTTAAGATTTCTTTACCTTTTTACCGATTGATACATCTTGACACGATCCAACAATTAGAGCAACTCCAAGAGATGGGCTAAAACATCCCCTAAAACAAATTTTGGTGATTAGTGAAAAAAAAACCCCCTCCAAAAGATCCCCAAAACCACCACTAAAAATTTTAACACCCCCAATATCTCACCCCACCGGAGCCAAATTTGGCCTCACCCCACGCGTCCCCAATCACTTTGCCGCGTGCGAGTAGGCGATTCCGCGCCCAATTTTTTTTCCTTCGCGTTGCAGATAAAATAAATTTTAGGCTCCAACTAGCTAGCTAGTTCACATGCACGTGGAGATTATAGTAAGAGCAGTGGCGTTCGTTGAGATTACCGTGATAAAATAAATAGAGGAGCAGGTTGGTTGAAATGGGTGGCGCTATGAAGAACGAACAGGGGCGGCGCTAGAAGGAATGAACAGGGCAGCGGCTGCAAGGGCATGAACAGGGGCGGCACTTGGTGGTGAACAGGCTCAGCAGCTGAGCCGATTTATAACTAATATGGCACATAAGCCCATGTAGCAGATTTAAAATATTTAGGGGACTAATTTTGGGGATGACTGTTGGAGCAAAGGAGTTATATTGATCCCCAACTTTTTGGCATGTCCCCTAAAATAAGATTATAGGGGATCAAATTTAGCTCATCTTTTGGAGCTGCTCTTACAAAGGCTCTATGAAGAGCTGATTGAGAGTGAAGAAGCCTGCCAGCTGGATAGATACCAATCTTCTGAGAAATCTGGAAGGCAAGCGCACTTTGAAGGCACTGACTTCAGATAGTTTGCTGATAGTGAATTCTCCTAACCTTACTGATTTCTGTTTGACAGGAGTAGATGGCTATGGTCTCGCCTCATTACCCAGCCTTCTACCTACGCACCGGTGAAGGGGCTATATCTGTACGGAGGAGTCGGTACAGGGAAGACTATGCTTATGGACTTGTTCTATGAGCAACTGTAAGTGCATCAATTCTAGGATTTTAGACACTCTTGATGCTTCTTTAAGATAAGGAAGTTATGGATTTCATAGTGCAAACACTACTTAAGATGGCACCAGAAGTATCCACAGAAGTTTATCCATTTGGAAGTATATCTCCTTTATTGTAGTGCTTTGCGTAAATGAGCTCGTATCAGAACTGTATAGTAACTATGCAGGTCCCAACAACCTGTTGTTCTCTTCATTCTTTTTCGGTTTTCACCGCTTTTTCTTGTTTAGTCTATCTATATTTATAACCATCTTTTTGGGGAAGGAGCATAAACAGAGGGCCTTAGTCAACACATACAGTAGTATCCACATGTTATAAAGTTTAAAAGACGAGTGGCATGTGAATCCACACAAGGAAGTAGCAACAGGAAATTGCTTTCCTTTCATGAATTTAGTTGCTCCTATACTGTTTCTTGATTCTAAAATGGTATGAAACAGAAGTCTTGACCTTTTTTACTTCTCAAAACTTACATATGGGCATTGTTTACTGTCAACACTGCAAGGGCTTTAGGATGTTGCCATTATGCAGTTTTTTACCTTTTATGAGTGACTAGCTGAATGTCCGTGCGTTGCTACGGATTTTAAAAACATTAGAACATATTTGTATGCACGTTCTAACAAATTTTATCACTCGTTAGTTCTAGAACATATAGTATGATAAAATTTTTAAATCCGTAGCAACGCACGGGCATTCAGCTAGTACTCCTTAAAAGTTTGAGTTGATGGTAGTATGTTCATTCTCCTTTCTTTCTTTACAGCCATCTGATCAAAACAATGAGATCTTCTCCGTGTGTCTCATGCCCCTCCTCTCTCTCTCTCTCTTTGGCGATCAACTACCCCTCCCCTCCACTTCTAGCATCAGTTACCATTTCCCACCCCTCTTCGCCTCTGCCTCCCCTCCCATCCCCGTATCCGAGTGAGCCCAGTTCCATTTCTACAAAAGTAAATGCGCTGTGTATATGGATATGAAGCCATAAGAAGAGCGAAAGCAGTAGAGGATAGCGCACTTACCATGAGAAGAGATGGAGCCACCGAAGGATCCACATAATTGTACACGGCAAGCTTGGGAAACACGCTATTCACAAGCTGCCTCTGGGAGCTTTTCTGCCAAAAGGAGAGCAGCTAAAGCCAACAAATCCAAGCTCACATCACGCAATTTGATCCAACCGAAGTAGCACAACGAACCTGGTCGCACGTCGCAGCGAGCTCGTCGATGCTCCGGGCTAGCTGCGCGTACGAGACGAGCTGCATGAGAAGCAGAGACTACAACGTAAGACTGGAATTGGATTACAGAGAGGGTAGAAAATGACGCGACGGTGG
Organism: Dendrocalamus latiflorus; assembly: GCA_017311315.1. Taxonomy (NCBI): domain Eukaryota; kingdom Viridiplantae; phylum Streptophyta; class Magnoliopsida; order Poales; family Poaceae; genus Dendrocalamus; species Dendrocalamus latiflorus. The sequence goes on from CM029663.1 coordinate 5,105,724, forward strand.
AGAGATGGCGAGCCTTCTTCTTCTTGTTGCGCTGGGGGAAGGCCTTGACGGGGTTGAGCACCTTGGCGGCGGAGATGGTCTCATTCTAGATCTGCATCAGGGTCGCCCTCTTCGACTTGGGATTGACCGTGGGCCTCCCCAGTGAGCCACTGCCCGAGGACGACGGCTGCGACGACGCCCCGGTGGCCGGGGCGGCCGACGGATCTGAGGTGATGAGATCCATCAGCGTCATGCCGGACGAGTCCTGCCCGAAAGCCATGGCTGCGGGTGGGGGGGCGCGCGGCTGCGCGAGTGAGATCTCCGGCGAGCTTGGCTTGTATGTTTCGTGGAATTTTCGGGTCGGGGTGCAGGGCAATTGGAATGGCGAGGTGGTGTGGTGTGGTGAGACGGCAGTGGATTACTCTAGACATGGCCTATTCGGCTGAGCCAACCGCACCGGTCTGAATCAAGAAGACCATGGGATGATAGACAGGAGGCAAGGAGGCCAGCGATAGTAGCCATTGAAGTCTTTAATCGAGTTTATAGATGGAGCATAACGAGAGGTTCTCTGATGTTAAAGCTTTGTAAGTGGAGCTTGGCTTATGAAGTTATTTTATCTAAGAGTTTGGAATTCAGTTATTTGCATTTTAGCGCTATTCATTGCCTTTCTGTTGTTGCGTATAATGTAATTATGGTACTTTGGTATCTGTTTCCTATGGAGGCAAAGTCTAAACGATGTATCCTACATATCTAATGAATCTAAAAAACATCCATTGTATAATTTTTTATGTCATTATTTTTGTTCCATAGAACATAAATTTTGGAGTCTGGATATGGGTAGTAAAACATGGAATTTTGGCAAAAAAAATATTTCTCAAAACCAATGTCAGGTGTTTGGAAGATGCTCTTTATGCAGAATTATATTTCGCTTTGACACGTGTGAAACAAAATTTACATTTATTGTAAATTTTAGAATCATACTGATATTATATATCACCTTTTTTTGATAATCCGTTGCAGCGCACGGGCATTGTATGTATGTATGTATGTATGTATGTATGTATGTATGTATGTATGTATGTATGTATCCCATCCCTTCTCACACATTGCCTCCGATACCTCCTTCCTCCGCGTCGTCGGCCAGCAATTCGACGCCGCTACACGGTCTTAGTGCCGCCGACCAATTTCTCCCTTAGTGGTAGTGGTGGCAAGATCTAGATGAAAGTGTCCTCGGGTGGATGGAGGCAAGCGACGACTTCCTTGATCTGTGGCGTGGCGACGAGAATGCATCATTTGATGTTTCCATTGCCGCTTAAACTAAAAATATATATTCCTTAAAAATAAAAAATGCATAATCCACCTTATCAAATGAAGAGGAAATATCCTAAGGGCCAATTTTGAATGCGGGAATTATTCCTAATCGACATGACTGCTTCCCGTGAAATTCTTTCTAGTACGAACCCCTAGTTTCAAACGGGGCATAAGCTAATATGCGTCGTGGGTACAAAAAGAGAGCATGCATTGTTTAATTGCTAGGTGATGGCCACTCTTTCTGTGATTACATGATTGTACGATCTGAAGCTAGCCACACGTTGCTCAAATAAGAATACGGCAAAGTGGAGCACCAGACATTTTATGTTGCGCAAAATGTTCGTGGCATTTAGGGCAAACTTGTAGCTAAAAAGTGAGTGCAGGTAAAAAAAAAGAACTTTATCGTATTTATGATGAAAGAAAAAAAGCTGCATATGCACAACGCAAGTCAGTGGGCATGCTGCTCCGGAACTACGGGAAGCACCTCGATTGCTTCTCAGCAACTATAATTTTTCCTCTCTCAAATAAGAATACGGCAAAGTGGAGCACCAGACATTTTATGTTGCGCAAAATGTTCGTGGCATTTAGGGCAAACTTGTAGCTAAAAAGTGAGTGCAGGTAAAAAAAAGAACTTTATCGTATTTATGATGAAAGAAAAAAAGCTGCATATGCACAACGCAAGTCAGTGGGCATGCTGCTCCGGAACTACGGGAAGCACCTCGATTGCTTCTCAGCAACTATAATTTTTCCTCTCTTTTTTCACATCGATCGACATAATGGTCCATCACCAGAATGGGTAGTCATTAACCAAGAACCCGAGAAGCAAGGTGGCTCCAAGCTCCAACATGCAATTCCAATTGCTCTACCAGACACAGGGACAGCCATCGCGTAGATACAGGGCAAGCAACACCATCGACAAATGGCCGAAACAATACCACAGCATTACGCAAAGCATGACGTGCAATCATCTCTGCACAAACTCGAGTAAAACTGGACACAAAAATGGGTTCATGCAAGCACTATAATTGTACTACTATGTACAAGCCAGTCGATCTGCCACCAACTATTATTCCTAGATGGTGCAAAAATGGCAATCCAAATGCTTCCTACAACCAACGTATCTGCAGTTAGTATGAAATACAAAATAGCTGGACAGCGACCAGCTCATCCTTGTTTACAGTACAAAATCTGACTTGAGTTAAATATGGCCCATAAGTTTGTTCTTTGTATAAAGTTAACCCATGGTGTATCTCCTGATGCTGTGTTTGCATCGACGAACTTCTATACATGGTACTCAACAGAAGAATCCATTATATGCCCCCTTCAGCCCCAGCACATCTTTCTAAGATATGTTTAAATATATGCCGAAATATGTTTTCCTGCTACAAGAAAACGCGATCTTGTTGGCTGTTGATCATGCACCTCTTTATGTAGCTCAAGTGAATTAATGTTATTTGGCATTGATCAAAATTCTCACAAGTAGCCTACTTCCGATGCTTCCTTTTTGCTTCAGTTCTTGGCCGCTTTTCCTCCTCCCATTCTCTCTCATGCATTCTGCAACTTAAACAAGGCTTGTTAGAAACTCTATACCAAAAATTGCTGCTCGAGCAGAAGATGTTACAATACAGTAAATGTTGCACAGAAATTGAAAGAAAAATCGTGCAGCGATCATTTTTCTGCAGGATTTATTTCTAATATACCTTATGACCACAACGTATTTAAGAGTAAGATTAAGCCTACTCATTTCAATGTGATTACTCACTTTTCAATGTATAACTATCACCAATTTATTATAAAAAAACTCAAAATATATGCACCAAGATGAGGATTATCACAATTTTGAATACAAATATCTACAAAACCACAGAATCATGCAGTTAAAATATGCTTCAAGCTAATTAAGTGATGCAAAAGTACATTGTATTTTACTTATGTAAAGTTTGAACATTTATTCTTAGATACTCAAATACACGCCAAGGGAAAAAAAGATCTTTAGGGTACGCCACTTCTGCATACACGATCCATTGATATTGGTTTAATGGCTCGGATTTAACATGGTGTCACTCATGACCATTAAAAAGGTCATAAATCTCAATATTTACTATCAAAGGAAACAACTAGTTTGGAAACTACCAATTATTGGTAAGACATTACTCCGTTGAACTGTTTGTGTGAGGCAGCTATTTGTATGCTGTCATAAACATGAGAGTTAGTGTGATGAATGCACGGGCCAGACATACATAAGTCAATTGAACAAGACGAAGACCAAACTTTTAGAATAAGCAAGACCAAGTGATCTGAATGGTTGTCTGCCTAAATGAAACCAAAAGTAGTTGCACAAGGATTAAAAACCACTTTTTAGATGCAATCACAGCATGTGTAGTCGTCATAGAGGTATTGTGCTTGGAGCATAATTGGTTGGCTGCCACACAGTGCCTCACCAAGTGCGTGGCACCACATGAGCTGCAATTTAGGAAGGTGGAATGGTGGAATTTCTACATTCTTTACCCACCTAACAACTTGGTAACCCAGAATAGCCAATTTTTTCCTCGACTAAATATATCTTTCAACATGAATAGGATTTATCTACAAATCTTACCTCCCTAGGGGTGAGCGGTGTATGTTAAAAGAGCTCGAAGAAAAAAAATCGGTCTACAATTTGCACAAGGTATCGTAACATGTGACTCTGTGTGCAGAACATAGGTATTTTAAGGGGAAAAATTGTAAAAGCGAAGATTTTGTGACTTCTGTCCAGGGAAAATTATGTTGGAGCAAAACTTTTATCGGAGGACAGCGATACCGCCAGTAAACGCTGGTTACCGGAGATTTCAGAATTTTTCGGCCAAAAATTTTGAATTGAATTTTGAATTTTTTTTATTTTTGAATTTTTAACATGAATTTTGTTAAATCCGATTTTTTTTGTCCAATATAAAGTTTTATCGGCCCCCATCGGTAAGGCCAGTAACCGCCGGTTACCGGTGAAATTTCGCCAATACAATTTTCCCTGCTTCTGTCAATACAAAATTGATCCTTCCCAGATCCCACAAAACAGGTTATGTGGTTCACATGACAACCAATATATGAAAAAGACATTGCAAAGTGTATAATGTTGCAAATTGTAGGAAAGTGTGCAATGCTTATTTAACGAGAAATTATTATTTCCTAAACTTACTGGTCAGACTCTCTACGACTTGTCTTGCTTGTTGAATCCTTGCCATGCATCCTAGGAAGGTCATCAGCATGCGATGCCCGATGCTGTGAAATAGCACCCTTTCTTTCTCGCTCTCGTATTTCAAACAATTGCGAGCTACCAGCTCCATGGCTGGGAGGCTGAGCAGAAGGTGTGTATTCCCCAGCTTCTAAAGCAGACTGATCTCTCTTAATCTTTCGCCGTTTGGAAGCACCATTTGAGTCACTGTCTTCCTTCATAGTGCTACCTTTGTCCCTATCCCTGTCATCAATCTATACAAACAACAAAGGATTACCAAGTCAAACAAGTATGCTCTTTGGGTTACACGCTGCAAACTCACAAAAGGAATGATGGCATGTCTCTGAAGTCAAATCATTAGAGCCATACAGCTGTCGAGTGACAAAACAAACAAGTACCAAGCACAAGACACACATCAACTTTTACCTATATAATTAAACAGGAGAACGGAGGTCACTACTCACAAAAGAGGGAGGGGTAAAGACGTATTTACCTTGCTTGATGAAACATCCCTATCTTCACGCTTTCTATCCCGGAGATCTTCCTCTCTTCTGTGCTTCCCATCATCCTGCAACAACGAAGCATTCTCCTCCGAGTGCCACCTTTCTTTCTCATCGCGTCTGGGAGATAACCGTTGAGCATGCCTGGTGCTACCACCCCTTCGGTCACTATCTTCATCTCTTCGGTTAGCACCAACTGATTGGGGCACAAAACTTGTTGGAAGAGGTGGAGGTGGTGGCAAGCTTTGCCCTCGGAACCGTTCATCAGAAGGATGTGCACGATCTATGGAGGGTTCAGCATGCTTAACTTTATTCCTCTCCTCCTTGTTCCTATCTTCTCTTCCTTTTTCAGGAGCTCTATCTGTCCCTCTGTCTTGCATCCTTTCAATAGATCGCTCTCTCCTCTCTGATGGTCTGTCTGTAGATCTCTCAACCACATCTTCCCCACGACGCCTCTCAGTTCGATCTGGTTTTTCTCTAGGATCTCTGTCATATTTCTCATCAGATTTTTCTTTTACCTTCTCTGTCCTAGTTAGGTTTTGTTCCTCATTAGAACTCTTCTCATGATCCACGGAACGAAATTTATCTACTGATCTCGAGTCCAAATTTTTTTCCTTGTCTACGTGGTGCTCTGTGAGATCACCATCCCAGCCTTCAATCTCTCCTTTCCTCCGTTTACTTGCTCTATCTTGTTCTTCAGCTGGAGCAGATCTTTTTTGCTGTTTCATGGTAGAGTCAATTAAGTAAGTAGATTCACCAGAGGGATTAGCTGTTCCAGCACTATGTGTAGCCAACACTGTTGATCTTTGGGAGGATGCTGATACCTTTCGTGGCGTCAGATGTACGCTACCATTGGTACCAACCAAAGAACTAGTGTAATTAGTATCTTGCACACCATCAGCTGTCTGGGACAATACTTCTCTATCAACAGGAACAGCAGAGGCTTGTTGATTAACACCCCTGCTGATAGATTTCCCAGATTTTGCATCTTCCTTGACCACATCATGCTTAGATATCTTCCCAACATTGTGTGCAGCACGCTTTTGTGGTGCCCTTGTCTGTTGTAGTAAAAAAGTTAAGAGTAGATTGCAAAGATAAATGTCAGCACAAAATTGCTCCTGCTATGCATGCAAACATAATATAGCACTATAAATTACCCTATTTATATAATAGGCTAACTTGTCCACATGATAAACTAGGAGGTACCTCGGATTCTGCAGTAGGCTTCGAAACCTTAACTCCATCATCGGGCAGAAGTTTTGGAGGTTCATCTGCACCACGTACAACACCAGAAACTTTTCCTTGTGCAGAGGAAAATGGTATTTGACTATCGGATCCATTTGCAGACAAGGCATTCTTCTTTTGTTGAGCATCGGGCTTCATGGCACCTTCTGAACTTTCATGTCTACTCTCTGTAGACTTTGCACGAACACACTGATCTTTTGCGGTCAAGGGATCTGTTGACTGGTTTCCTGTAGGAGATCAAAAGATTAGTCAAGCTCAAGCTAATCGTAATGGTTTCAACAAAACACCTTTTGTAGTTTCTATTTACCAAGAACAGATTTTGCCAGCGCTGGCTTCAGATCAAGGTGACCCATGCCAAACTCTTCTTCAGATAGCCATGAACTCTGTATAATATTGAGCATTCCACATATACATCTCATAATCATACACAAATGGCTCTCTAATGGTAAGCAGAAAAAAAGTACCAATTAGGAAAGATGTAACACTTACCTTGCGAGCTGCCAAAGCAGCAGCTACACCAGTGGCTAGAACTTTCAGATCTTCCCTCTCATCCCCCTTTAGCTTAGCAACCTGAAAAATGTGTTGGTGAGAAATGGCCCAGCAGCATATCATGAATGATGAGTAATAATAGATTTACCCGTTTCTCGAGATTGACACCACTTTTCCGAATCACAGGAAAAATACTAGATATCTTTGTGAGAACAATGAGGGCGTTTCTGATTTCCATGTATTCTTTTGATTCCATACATTGATTAAGCACCTTGGTAATTCTTGAACTCCACTTCCAATGAACCTTTCACAAGTACAGGAAAATAAAAAAATGTTCAAAAACATATAATGTAAAAAAAATAGAAAATCAAAAGATGACACCGTAAAATTTAAGATATTAGATATTTACTTATTTTCTTGATTTTCAGGTGCACATGACCAAAATATACAGCAAAATCAGCAATGACCAATAAATATTAGTCTGTGAAACCATGCTGAATTTATATCAAGGATTGAAGAAACAGAAATTTCACCACCCAAAAATGGGGAGATACTTATAAACATAATACATGCAGTGGGTCAAAAAAATTGCATTACACATTATGGAGCTTTCTTGCTGGAAAACTTGCTAGTTTTAACATATCAAAGCAAGGTTGCCACTACAAACAACATATCTTACACATGCGGTACCAACTCCCACATTTGGAATCAGGTTGTTTTTCTTATCTTACAAATAAAAAAGGCAGAATGACAAAAATACAAATCAAGAACAACTGAGCCTCCTATGCATTTGGCATAAGAAACAATAGAGGGACTCTGCTTCTTTAGAATACACTAATTTGCCACATTTTTGCAAATGTAGCCAACGACAAACTACATGAGTAGAAAATATTTAAGCTAATTAGGGGAAGTATCCATATCTGGGTACTAGCATGCTGACTCTATATGTGAGTCATTGGATGTGCATTGAATACACTAGATTTAGGTTGAATGAGGAGGCCCAATTCCTTTAACGTAGTCTCTGAATTTGTGAAGCGGTTCATTAGCAAAAATGTAAATTCATGCACTCAACTCCATCTAAATCTGGTGCATCAAAACCTCATCCAACAGCTCACATTGTGAGTTAGAATGCTAGCACCTAAACATGGTATTGTGCACTAGTATGCCACATGGGATTAGTTCCTGAATTGAAAAATATATATGCACCTTATTTTTTTACATATGTACAGCCATGAAGCCACGTTTGGAACTTTTGGAAATTTCCATATGACCATATCATGCCATACTAGGGTTCATGTCATTGTCTACTTGTCCTATTATAAAAGTCACCACAAGTATGTAGCTTAGTACTAAAATTTTCTAAATTCTTGTGATCGAAGCACAAAACAAGCTCTATTATGATGTCTATGTTTTATTAATTCCATACAGGAAAATGTTGTCACAACAAGTCTACAAGTATGTAGCTTAGTCCAAAAATTTTCTAAATTGTCGTGATCGAAGCACAAAACAAGCTCTTATATGATCTCTATGTTTCATTAATTCCATAAGGGAAATGACAAAGCATACAGAAAATACTTAATTATATGATACAACTTTAAGGAGTAAGGCATACTCGAATAAACTGGCTATAAGATACACGCTGGCTATTTGGAAATCTGAAGTACACAGCGAAACCAGGCTTATTTCCACATTCACGCTCATATATTGATTCATCGCTCTGCAAAATGTTGTAAATGAAAATTCAGAAGCACATTGAAAAACGTAATAACCAGCATGAAAGCTATCCAATAATGTGTGCTACCTCCATTCTTTATCATGAATACTATGGTAAAGCGTGTGTAGCACACTTGAAGCAATAAAATACCTTCCAATAGTAGGCCATCTTCAATGTCTCCTGAAGAAACCTTCCAAGCCTGCCGGCTTCATATTCTGTGCAACAACAGATCATTGGCTGTAGTGTCTTGCAAATGAAGACATCAATATGATTCACCGTGTTGAAAAATGGAGTCTCAAGTGAATGGAGTGTTTGGACAAACGTAGCACAATACACAGCATCCTGCATGCTAAAAACACAGCGTGGGTATATGCAACGCTGGAGAAATTCCATGTTGATCTTCAGTGCATCTGGACTGGAACTCAACCACTTATCCTTTTCACGGGCTAGCCTTTGGAGCACTGATGCTATGTGTCGTTCATGCTTCTGAGATTCATTGTTCAATTTGTCAAGTAAATCTTGGATTCTCTCCTTGTCCTTCTTACGTCGTGATATTGCAACACTGGAGTTATCTGAGTTATCTTCCAGTTGTTTGAGATTTTCATGCAGCTTCTTTATTTCTGCATCGTAACGATCTTTTGGAAAATGAAGATCATACAGTGTTAAGCTCCAGAAAGTAGCATATAATTCAGGTGAAAGACCGTTCCAGGCTTTTGCTGGCAAAATTGTCCGGACTGTGTTAAGCAGATCTGACCACCTGTAGTAAAACAGAATACAGAAAACTGCACATGAATAAAGAACCAAAATACCAAAGATATGTCGAAGAAGTACCATTCTCAGAAACAGAAAAATATTTGAACCAAAAGTTAACCTAAAGGAGGATTCGAAAGTTAAATTCATGGGTTACTGAAAGCAATAATGATTCAAGGTATAGTCGCTTGTTCCCTACCAGCTTCCAGGGATTTCACGATCGCCCTGATCTTTTTAATGGCAAACATGTGGGCATCAAGTTCTTATAATTCTGCTCTGATGTTCTGAAGGGCATATACCTTCTCTTAACTTTTCTTTCTTTGTAATTTAGTTTTATTTTTTACATTTATAATTGGGGGAACTCCACCTATGTAGTTTTCTATATAGCCTATCCTAAGCCAAGAAAAAGGAGGAGAGTTGTATTAGGCTTGACGAGCCAACGTAAAATCAAACCATCTTTTCATAAAATGAAACACAAAATAGTTTCGTTGGGGCGTAACCCTCTTAGCGACGCGCCATATCGGAACTCGGGTGCAGTGATAAGTGAGCAAAGGCCGGAACATCACTCTCTTAGCGACGCGCTACGTCGATGTCCGGATGTAATGGAAAATGTACAAGAGTCTTCACACTTTACTCGACGAGTGCGAGGGGCAAGGAAGCTAGCCGAAGAGAGTAGGATTCATATAGGTAGTTGGAATGTAGAGTCCTTAACAGGTAAATTAAGAGAGGTAGTTGATACAGCGATTAGGAGACGTATAAACATCTTGTGCGTACAAGAGACTAAATAGGTGGGAGGTGGGTCAGAAGACAAAGGAGATAGAGCATACTGGCTTCTAGTTGTGGTATACTGGAACAGAACAAAACAAGAATAGTGTGGGCATCTTAATCGATAAGCGCCTCAAGAACGGAGTTGTTGACGTGAGGAGATCAGGGAATAGGATTATCCTAGTCAAGTTAATCTTTGGTGACTTGATTTTGAATGTTGTTAGTACATATGCTCCACAAGTAGGTTTAGATGAGGCTGCTAAGAGGCAATTTTGGAAAGACCTAGATAACATGGTTAGAAGTGTGCCTAACAGTGAGAAGATTTTCTTAGGAGGCGATTTCAATGGTCATATCGGCACAACTAGTAGGGGGTATAAATTAATGCAGGTTACATGATATTTAGGGATTGTGTTCTATGATATAACACTATTATAGCATCTCCAGCAGCAAGTAAAAGGTCATTCAGCACGTGCAAACTCGTGGCAGATGCTCATAAAAGACTTACATGATTGACTTCTGAGTCGCGTCAACATGCAAGATCATATCATCATATGATACAGACTCCCCTTCTTCATTATCATCCAGAGGCCAGCAGATGTCACCTCCATTAGTGCTTTTGAAAAGCCTCATCACCGGACGGTATATAAGAAAAGCAACCTAGAATAAAGTGAAAGTACTACCATGTTTACTCAAGTTGAGGTGTAATAAAATAATGAAATAAGCTCAAGAACAAAAAATACAGGGAGTACACAAGATAGAAGTGTATTACGTCTGGCTCGATATGATATTTATGAACCAGATCTTCCAGTGGAGGTATTAGTTGAACATAGGTTGTTGGAGTTACTGCACTTGAAAGAAACTCAACATACTGGAGTAGTATTCCATGGCACCTATCAAAATGCTCACTGACCATTTTGATATATGTGGCATCCGCATTTATTATAATCCTGGGAACAATAGCAACATTATCAAGTTTAAAAGAGCGGAGCAAAAAGTAAAAACTGAATATGACAGGCTCTAAGGCCAACACATAAATTTCCTATACAGGGATCCCACAAGGCAGATAGTAAAGCTTTAGCCATTGGGTGCTTTCTGGAAATTTTCTTCAACATCTACTTTGAAAATAAAATATTTCCAAAAATATAGTCAAGACTCAAGAAGCCACTTAATTAGGATAGCTCTTGGCTCATACATCTATAATAAATGTTAATATGTCATCTATATTACAGTTATAATATTAAATAACTGTGCCAAGACTAAAGTCCACTTAATCAAAAAGAGAACGCAGAAGGAAAATAAAGACAATATGTGCCCATGCAAGCCAAAGCGTGCAGGCATGCGGAGAGAGGGACCACAGAAGATTGCAGAGGATTTTGCAAGTTAAAAAAATCTTACTTGGATCGATGCTGAGCAATAAGCAGTAACAGAGGAATTGCAAGTTTAGGTTCTTCTTTTGGAAGCAAAGAATCCCTCAACTTGTTTGTAGACTTATTCAGGACCTACAAAATAAAATGATTTGGTAAAAAAATCCTGTGATTTGACCTTAACATGGCATTGAGAAAGGAGCACTGGTTCCTTGCAACCTTGTAGTTCCTTGTTGATCCGAACAGTGAAGCTTGAAGACGCAATGTCTCACTCCCTGCCATAGCATCGACCTGTTCCTCAGTCATGTTCTCAGTGTACTGCACATTTGCCATTTGCTGAATGAGTTCCTGCATGATTTATCATTTTAGACTTGAGATTCATATAGAACTCCAAGGCAGTAAGGAAGTTTCAAGGTAGTCAACAGACCTCCAGTACAATAAGCTCAATGCCCGAGCCTTTCTTCAGTTGATTAACAAGGTATTGGAAAAGGCTTTTTAGCTCCATGGAAAGATGCTTCTTGCACCTGTTAAAATTTATTGGTTCAAAACAAAAGTCAATAGCAGTACAAAGTTTGTCATTAATGATGGCAGACATGAATAGGGGCATAAAATAAAAGATAATAACCTTAATACTGAAAAGGGAAACCCATGGAGCCACAGTGATTAGAAAGGTGTATAGCACTAAAAGAAATACTGCTGTCATTTTCAAAACATGAAGAGATTTATTCAACCAGTCAACCGATTATACATCCATCAAAGTTCAAACAAAACAAGAGCAAGAATTTCGAGTCTCGGCAAATTTGTAATATCTTCAAGATTCAAATTATATGATAAGTGCGGTCAAAATGCGTAAACAAATAGGGGAAAATTGAAAATATAGGACCAAGTTGAGACCGTTTTGGTAAAATAGGATCGAGTTATTTGCACTCGTAAATATAGGACCAAGTTGAAGACATTCTTGCAAATAAGGTATTTTCCCCATTTTAATTTCATTTTCATTTTTCTGGCTTTTTTCTCTACGCGAAAAGACGCTTTTGCCCCTTCCTCCTTCTTCCTCCCTGCCGCTGCAGGCCGCCGGCCGCCGGCCGCTCCCTCGCCGCGCCGTGCCGCCGCTCCCTCGCCCCGCCCCGCGCCGCGCCGCGCCGCGCCGCCGCCTGCCCCGCGCCGCCGCTCCCTCGCCCCGCCCCGCCCCGCGCCGCGCCGCTCCCTCGCCTGCCCCTGCTCCGGCGCGGGGCGGGGCGAGGGAGCGGCGGCGCGGCGCGGGAGCGGCCGGCGAGGGAGCGGCCGGCGGCCGGCGGCCTGCAGCGGCAGGGAGGAAGGAGGAAGGGGCAAAAGCGTCTTTTCGCGTAGAGAAAAAAGCCAGAAAAATGAAAATGAAATTAAAATGGGGAAAATACCTTATTTGCAAGAATGTCTCCAACTTGGTCCTATATTTACGAGTGCAAATAACTCCATCCTATTTTACCAAAGCGGTCTCAACTTGGTCCTATATTTTCAATTTTCCCAAACAAATAGGGGCCGCTCAAGAATCTGCACCAGATAACAGCTAATGATCCTAAATTCCTAATAATAAAACAAAAGGTCAAAAACCTCTAAATTTTAGGTTATAAATCAGTTACTTTGTGCTGAGATTAGCATATTCAATATCATTGGCATGCTTGTTCGACAAATTTATGTCATGAACCGGGGTTCATGCGGGATAAACACCACCAATAGATGGCCGGATGGCGTCGGCGTAGAACGAGAGGGAGAGAGACTAGAGATTTAGACGAGGAAGACTTGATATTTCTCTGCTTGATTACAATAGCATGCGGTAGCCCCTCTTATATAGATAGCTCCCACTAACAGATAGAATCTAATCTCAATTATAACTCTAACAGATATAGTAACTAATATCATATCTCTAATTATATCTCTAACAATGGAAACTAATCTCTAACTCAAATAGAAACCAATCTATAATAATAACCGACTAGGCTTTGGGCCCAACGCCCACACCCCTGACACTACACCCCTCTCGGATATGCAGCTCGTCCTTGAGCTGCTAGACGGCGGCCAATGGAAGACCTTCGACGCCGATGTAGAAGACGAACAGTGGTGGGGTGCTACAGCGGATGAAGACCGGCCAAATCTAAACGGAACAAGGCTAGACGAAGTGTAGCGCCTTCGGTATATAATGCCTGCAAAATATTTTTTATTTTTTTATTTTGTTGATTTTTTTATTTTCGATTTTTTTTCTTTGCCTAACCGGTCGGTTTTAAACCGACCGACACCCCATGACCACATCGGTCGGAGGCGTAGTCTGAAGGCGCAGAGGCGGCGGCGGTTCCGGGCAAAGCAGCAGGCGGCGCGGGCGGCCGGGGGAACGACGGCGCCGCGGCAGAGGTGGCCCGGCGGAGGCGGATCTGGATCGGCGGCGACGGCGGAGCAACGGCCTGGCGGTCGAGGGGTTCATGCGGGATAAACACCACCAATAGATGGCCGGATGGCGTCGGCGTAGAACGAGAGGGAGAGAGATTAGAGATTTAGATGAGGAAGACTTGATATTTCTCTGCTTAATTACAATAGCATGCGGTAGCCCCTCTTATATAGATGGCTCCCCCTAACAGATAGAATCTAATCCCAATTATAACTCTAACAGATATAGTAACTAATATCATATCTCTAATTATATCTCTAACAATGGAAACTAATCTCTAACTCAAATAGAAACTAATCTCTAATAATAACCGACTAGGCCTTGGGCCCAAGGCCCACACCCCTGACATTTTATGGTCTTTATGTGTACACCTTTATTAATTACTTTTTAAGAATATATCTTTGCATTATTTAATATCCAACAAGTGCAGCTTACGCAGATAGTTATTTCATTTTTATTTTGTGTTCTAACTACTACAGAAGAAACACAAAGAAAATGTCAACACACAATTTGAATAAATAACGCATATCATTGTTTAAGCCTTATGATGAAAGCAGTTACAGGTGCCCAATAAGTAACAATGTACATGTTTATAATTCAAAAGATCATAAGGTTTAACTAAAAACTAGTCAGTACATCATATCATGTGTAAAGAATGTAAACACAATTCAGGAGCTCAAAGTACATACAGGTGCCCCCAAAATGATGCAAGACACTGAAGCCAGTCTGACAGATTAAGACCATCATCTTTAAGTTTCTCACGACCACCTTGAGCGAAGCGTTCAATTACAATATATTGCAAGATGTCACACTCCAGCTGTAAATGAAGCACATTTGAATAATGCTAGAAATAGAACTTATAACAATCCAAAGACGTGTGCAAAACAACTACAATAGAGACTATAGGAAAGGGTATGAGCATATGCATAAAACATACATCACATACGTGGCTAATACCTGAGTCAAGTATTTAAAAGCATCCACAACTGGAGTTATCATGTCCCTGTATGCTTCAACCTGCAAATTGTGACAATGTATTGTAGAGGTAAAACCAAATGTAAGAATTGAAGATAAAGTAGAATCAAAACAATCAATGAAGGATTATAAAGGTGAACTCCCAGAATCACTGAATTATCATAGTTAACCCAGTAAAAAATATATCTTCAGAAATCCTTTGGCCAAACTTCCTCCACTACAATTCTGTCAGCAACTCAGCATCATTACAATCAACAATGATCGCATTAAGTTGATCCAAACATCCCCCTTCATCATGTACGAATAACAATTTGACTATTCTATCCTCTATGTCCCATTCTGGGCCAAGGTTTGGAAAACCGGAACCGGGGGAAAAACCGCCGGACGGCCGGTAACGGTTACCGGCCGGTTACCGGAAAAACCGGCCGGTAACCAAGAAAAAACCGGTCAAATTTTGCGATCCAAAATTCGAATTTGAAAACGGTAACCGGAAAAACCGGTCCGGTAACCGGAAAAAAAACCGGTGTAAAAACCGGAAAAACCGGTGAAAACCGTTTGGGTGGTTAGAAATTCGAATAATATAAATATTACATAGAAAGTGTTTAAGAAAGTAATAAGACCTGAAGTTGTACGTAAAAATAGCTCATTACTACCTTGATCACGTCATGAAGCCCTCTCCCTCAAGTGTCATGACTCGTGAGGCATCCAAGCTAAGCTATGTTAATGTCATATACTCTACTATGGTCATGTTATGAACTTGTCAAATATATACTAGTATAGACTTACTATGGCTGTTTACAAGGCTATTTATAATAGTATAGCACTTTACAAGGCTATTTTTTATGAATTAGAATTTGCCTATATCTTCAAGAGTCATTCAATATTTCTTTCTCTTCAGTCATCATAGTTTTGGTGCTATTGTTATTGTCTCTCAAATGAAGATAAATGTGCTGGTATAGTAACTAATAGCGATAACTGATCTAATTTTGAATTGGGCATTGTTAAATCAAAGAATAATGTTGTAAAGTCCTTAGATTTACAATAAGAGGTCCTCTGCTAAGTTTCATGATCAAGTTACTAACACCCTTCTTTATGGCAGCACCCTTTTTTTTTTACTTCCTACAATAGCTAATCAACCTAATATATCAAAAACAATACCCAAACTAATATACCCACTGCATTAGCAAGTCAAAAATTCAAATCTTCATTTAAAATTTTTCGGCCGGTTTTTCAAAACCCGGTTGCCACCGGGTTTTCCGGTTACCGGCCGGTAACCGCCGGTTTTCTCAACCCTGTTCTGGGCAGCATGACTTACCACAACTGGATCCTGTAAGGCATAACATAGGAGGATCTAGGGACAGCAGGGCAACATTTGGGGGTCTGGTGCATGCTAACAGTAAAGGCTTGAGTGGATCTAGAAAGGTCATCACCAAGGAAGGGCATCACGGATCACACCCATTGGCAGATATACTACACAAAGAGCTCATGTAGCCCATGCCAAAACAAACAGAGGTTGCATTCGGTAAGCACAGCATCTAGGATGGATACAACCAGGTTGGTCTCAAGAAATCCTAGTGGAGATAGAAGTGCCACATACAGTGGGGATGGAGCTATCAGCAGATGTAGCAGTGATTGGCCATCTCCAACACCAGAGAAGTAAAAAAAAGAATAAGCAGAAGTCATTTCCAAAATAAGAAACACAACACTCACTAGTCCAAATGGAAGTAGGTCTATCTCATATTTCCAAAGGAAACATTATGTTTCAGATATAACTGCAGTATTTAAACTTGCTTTGAATAAGTTTACCCCAATTAGCAATTATATGCACACGTTGGTTCAAGATACCTGTTGGACAATTGTCCGAAGTACAGTCATTGGATTTGCGTGAGCAAGTTTAGCCACCATGCGGCCCAGCTGCTTCAGATTTTCCTTAGCCAGCCGTTTTAAGAGCCTTCTGGTGTCCAGCTAATTAAAAATAAGAATGCCGATGAATTTAAAGCTTAAGATAAAATAACAAATGAAAGAAAAGAAAACCTCGGTCACGGAATAAGAAGGCAACCTTTGCAGTTTGCCTTGCAGCAAGGACAATTGGGTTTTGTTCATTGTCCTTCTCCCATTCACCATACAAACGATAACGGGCCTAAACATGAATGGTACCAAATTGCTTAAAACCGAATAGGGCAGTAAAACAAAGCATGAAGCAACATGACAAACCTCGTAAGGAAGAAGGGAAAGAACTCCCCATATCTCCATATCAACAGCAGGATTAGCAGGTATAAGCTGCAATGAAGGAAGCAAGCATGACCCAAGTGCTTCTTCAATCCGAGATTCCGGAGATATTACACCTGCTGTACGGGTTGATTCTTTTGATGAGAGATAGTATGCTTTTAGTACTCTGCAAACCTGAAAAGTTAACATGTAGAATGGAACATTAAGTAAACAATTTCCCAACAAGTTTTGCTACTTGAGGCTTCACGTGGAACTGCAAAAATGCAAGCGAAGGTATTCATAGGACAGCCTGTTCGAATGCTTTCTAAAAGAATGTAATAACAACCTTTAATGTTATAAGCTGCAAATTATATTCTTGATTTGTTACAGCTAGGTAACAAGGATGGCATTTTTGGCTTCTTGATTTCTTACAACAATGCAAGCTGAAAACAACCATTGATGAAATGGAAAACTCGTGATATGGTATCCTTTGTAGTTTGTAAAAATATGACAAAACAAATCAACAACATATGACATATATGCACTGGAGAAAATCTCCAGTCATACACTGTATGCCAGCATCAAGTACATCATGATAGTGAGCAGGTACTAATATGAGAAGAATTAGCAGTA
Source organism: Dendrocalamus latiflorus (assembly GCA_017311315.1). Classification (NCBI taxonomy): domain Eukaryota; kingdom Viridiplantae; phylum Streptophyta; class Magnoliopsida; order Poales; family Poaceae; genus Dendrocalamus; species Dendrocalamus latiflorus. Next base: position 5,123,284 of record CM029663.1, read on the forward strand.
AAAAAATTTGATGGTACCTTCTGAAATAATTGTGTGTCACGATGAAGGTATGGTCCACAAGTGGCAAGCATTTGGAAAAACTCTTTCGGCAAAGAGACAGGTGATGCGTCCATCATGTGAGCATCAGTGTCATGAGGGATTTTATAATACGTCTGACAAATTATATCATAGGCTGGAGAAATAATCTTTTCAATTATTCTGCACAAATGAAAAATAGAAATAAACAACATAAACTGAGGAACGTAACCATTGCAATACAAGGCACATACTCAAGCACACCATCAAATGCTATGTTTGCATTTTTGCAAAGAAGTACAGGTAACAGTACACAGATGCTGAGGCTCTAGTAGCATATGCAGAGAAAGTTGACAAACCTAAATAAACCATCACAAATTTCAATATGCTCAACAGGATTTAGGTGTGCGAGATGTTCAAAGAGTAGCTGTGCATGATCCCTGGCAAATAACAGCAGAGTTCGATCAGTAAAATTTATAGCATGCGAAAAAGATGTGTTTACTGCAGAAATGAAATTATAACCAATTGAGTATAGCTGCTGTTAAAAATCTTCATAGTATAATTATACAACAATTAATATCGATGGACCGTATGTCGTTACCAATCATGAACTGAGAGGAAACCAAGAAGAAGTCCAAGTTTCTGGTTCTTTTCTATCTCAGGGGCTCGCTCCTGAACTATATCATTTTCCATCTCCAATGCCGTGTACAAATCAATAGTTATTTCTTGCTTCTCGTCATCCATAAGGTCCTTCCCAGTAGCAGCAAGATTTATTCTGCCTATTTTACTAGCCTGGAATCAAGAAACAGAGGACTAAGCTCCATAACTTGAAACTTCAGTGTTTCCTATGATAATTGAAGTATTGAAGATAAATACAGCCATGGCATCAATGTAAGACCAAATTCACATGTTGACAGAGTGATACTTATAATTAGAAATAGCTGTATATATGACACTACTTATAACTACATAAATGCCAATCGAAAAGAACAACTCATATATTTGCCACTCTAGTCCCATTTTAGATCAAAAAAATTCCAATTATATCCTCTCCCCTCAAACCCAAACTTCTGTTCTTCCCAATTCCAAACCCCATGTGTTTGTCCTTTCATGATCATGCCCAGCCTCCTACCCATGTTCCACCTCCCCTGTTGACCATCGGATACCCCCAGTGCTTTCATAGCACAGCATAAGTTCTTCAGCCCCAAAATGACTTGTTTTGGATCCCAAGGCCTATGCATTACCATCGTGACATTATTTGCATAAATAGAACCATGATTTCAAATTGTCAATACATGGTTTTTTGATATTTTAAAATGGTAGAATTGTCTTTTGATTCCATAGAAGAGCAGAATCGCAAAAATACAATAGCTGTGTTTTGGAGTGGCATTATTAAAGTTTTAATCTTTGGGATGGTATTTTTATTATTTGAGTGCATTGTAGTGGCAGATATACAATTCTCCCTTATAATCCTGTCAAATACAGAAAATCATTTTTTAGAAAAATGAATTTCGCAAGACCAAATGGACGCTTACCTCGTCAATTCTCCTTGCAACAAAGGAGTCAAAATGCTCAAATGCCTCATCATCATTTGGAAGTAAATGAGCATAGCTGAAACAAAAGCCGCAAACGTGTCATGGAACATCTGAGGTGCAGTTGAAAAAGCTAGTCCCAAATAAATAGTTCTGGCAGCAGCAACACCAACTCATACTCATACAACATCATAGACTCGTAGGAACTAGGAAAATAAAAATAAACAAGAACTTAATATCATATTCATACTACATAGGAATTTCCTTTAACTCAGCAACATTTGCACTTAACTCATTTTGAGAAAAATGAACTAATAAAAGTCTAGTACTGCTGAAATAATAAAAGAACTGTGAAATTACCGCATAATTAAAAGAGATAGCCATAAAAGTAAAGAGCAAAAATTGAAAAACAAACAGAGCATAAAGTTGAAATAACAGCACAAGAGAAATGTAATATCAAAATACTAAATCTACATGGGTATAAGATATATTAAAAACATGATCTCAAATTGTTTAAAATTGTAGATTTTTTTTTGAGAATACAAAATTGTAGAGATATTTTAAGAATGATGTCTAAAATCACGGTTTGCAATCAAGAAATCTAGACAAACAAGACAATTAGCAAACTTACAGATTATCAAGGTCAATAAAACCAGATTTGACCAACAAGGCTGCTATTCGGAAAAGACCAGATGGAACAGGGCTGTTGATATCCAATCGTTGATAATATTGGAATTTGAACCCCAAAATTTGAGCAGCATGGGACTGTAATAAAGGAAAGCTGTAAGATGGGCTGAAAATACTACATGAAATATGATAATAATCTTTAGAGGCAGTCTACATGATCGTATTAAAATGAATACCTTTGGAAAAAGAGGTATAAGCTGATAAAAGATATTGTTATCTGGATAGAGTTCAAAACATTCCAACACCTAGCAGACAAACAAGAATAACAGAATTACATGGTTTCAACGGCATACTTTTACAATATTACATAATAATAATGGGATAGTAAATGAAAACTCACAATGTCAAATACACGATTGGGGTCCAGGTCAAAATGCCCAATCAGTGACTGTCACAAAAACATTATGTTATTGCACAATACTGTTTACATGCTCAAATCATAACATAGGAGGAATAAGGACATTCTAACACCCAACCTTTATAATGCTGATAGTAACTAAAGAAGCATTTTGGCAAGCCAAATCTGAACCAACTTGACAAAGGAGAGTTACCTGAGTTATCCAGACAAACAAAGATAAGTAGGCTAAAAAAACACCAAACTTCGATGAGCCATTTTAGATAGTTGCGAGATAATAGTCTCAAATAATTTTCAAACTAAAAACATGTGAACATGGTATGTAGATATATACATTTGTAATCACAAATTGCAATTGTTTGTTGAAGTATCTAAGATTGGAGTGTGTGACCTCTAGATTAACAAGAAAACATATTAAAATACGGGGAAAATCCACTTTTCAACCCTGAACTCTAGCCTCAGTTTGTTTTTCAACCCCCAACTCTGAAACCGTCCGAATCAAAACCTCAGACAAACGAAACTGTCCACTTTACCCCCTTGGACCCAAACCATGGTGGTTTTGTCTGACGTGGCATTAGTTTTGGTTGACCATCCACGGGTGCATATCTCGCTAATATGGCATCCACATATGCATCCCCTTTGTCCTCTCTTTTCCCAACCGCCATAGCTACCTCTCCCACACACACCCATCGAAGCTTGCAGAGAGGAGGCCAGAGGAGATGATGAGGATGTGGGTGTACGGTGGGGTTGAGGCCCAGTGGTGAGGTCGAGGTACCTCACCCAGTGGGTGTCGGCCGAGCCAAACCTAGGGCCGATGCCGTGCCTTGCGAGTACGCGGCGCGCGTGCAATTGCGGATAGAGGCCAAACACAAGTAGCCGGCATGGGGTTGCATGCAGGAGGCGGCGGTAGTGGCGAAGGGAGAGTTGGTGAGGATTTACGATTTAGTTCATGCGTCTGCCATCTCCAAATAACCCGAGAGCAGCAAGCCCTCCATGCTTGGATTGGGGAGGAACGGTGAGAGCGGGAGGCTATAGATGGATCTGCAGTATGAATCCTTACAATGTTCTAAAAATCAGTAACTGATACTCGAACAGTCACCCAACCTAGTAGTGATTATATGGCATAATCTGTCTATTATGCAACATAACCAGTCCGATTATGCAGATAACTGGCTAACAGGTAAGGACACTCATTACTTGTATACGGTCAAGTGTATGGCCTAGTAGACCCGTCTTTAGAACACCGCATCCTTAAGCCATTTTCCTCTTCAATTCCTGATTTTCAATTCGATTCCTTGGAGCAAGCCAAAACAAATCCATGCCCAACCACACACGAGGCTAAGATCCAAATCCAGAAGGAAAAAAAGAGCGAGAGAAGGGGAATGACTTGATGCATGCATGCCATGAGTATGTTGCATTAATTGAATCGTGAGCAGGGAACTTCGAGATCAGGGGAATTGGAGGAGAGGGTGACCGTGCTTGCGCCGTCGCATGCACGCACTGCAGCTGCCCCGCCTCACCCATGGCCCTCTTTGCCCACACCGGGGAGTATAAGCTCATGCTCCACCTCACCCTATGCACCACCTACCTCCTCCGGCTCCATCAATGGCAAGGGCTCGATGGCTCACGGGGCCAGCGAATTCTCTGCTCGTTGGATAGAGGAGGATGGGAGAGGGTTGAAGGAGGAGGTAGGAGGCTGACATGTGGGGCCCATATTTATTTGTTATTTGCTTATTATATTGACTGGTTGCCATATCACCCAAAACCAACTTATGTGTCAAAACCACTGCTACATGGGGACCACGTCAAACGAAACCTGTTGTGGATTGGCTCAAGGGGATAATTTGAACGGTTTTCAGAGTTCAGGGCTATAAAGTGAACGGTTTCAGAGTTGAGGGTTGAAAACGAATCGAGGCCAAAGTTTAAGGTTGAAAAGTGAACTTTTTCTTAAAATGATACTTTGAAAAACATGGATTCTTTATTTTCCACTATTTTGCAATCCAACTCTGCAATTTAGGATCAATCATAAATCAAATATTGGAATAGGCTAATTGCTTTACAGACATCCTTTGACCTGCAAACTTGTCCACTCAGTAATTTGGATCAAATATTGATAAGTAATTTAAGGCAGTGTCGCTAACCAAAGTATCTCAGTGTAGAAATTAGAAGCACACCAAGCACAGTTTTCTAATTCTAGGTTCTGCTACTCATTTCGAACAGCACGTAGAAAAGATTGCAATTACTGAAATTTCCAAAAGAAAATATGCACCACTGTACAAGGAACAAGTCCACTTTTCAACCCTCAACTATTGGGTTCAACCTTAAACTCTAAAACCATTCAAGTTACAACCTCAAACTCTCAAAACCGTCTAAAACACAACCCTCACCCAAACCACAATGGTTTTCAGTGACGTGGCACCGGAATAGACTGTATTGGCTGACTTGGGCGTTATGTTGGCATGGGTTTGTTGACATGTCAAACCTTGCGGGACATGTTGGTGGCTTCTCCAGCATTGGCCACTCTTGCGGGAATGCGAACGTAGCATTGAAGGACGCGAAGATGCCCCAGAAGATGGACACGAAGAAGAGAGAGGTTTGACATGTCAGCAAGCCCATGCCAACATAGCGTCCAAGTCAGCCCAATACCGCCAATTCTGGTGCCACGTCAAAGCCACGTCATCGAAAACCGCTGTGGTTTAGGGTAAGGGTTGTATTTAGACGGTTTTGAGAGCTTAAGATTGTAAAGAGAACGGTTTAGAGTTCAAGGTTGATTTCCAACCCAATAGTTGAGGGTTGAAAAGTGGACTTGTTCCAATGTACAATCATCACAAGAACATAGACGTTTGACGGATAGATATACATACCAACTTGGCGTAGCCCTCACTTTCCTCTCTTAAAAGGTTGAATTTAGTTTGCTGATAAAGAAGTCGCGTGTTGACTCTGACCTATTACCAATTATTTGAAGCAACCATCAAACAGCCATACAGTAAATGAGTAAAATAAACAAAAATTTTGAAAACATGCAATTTGGCAAATTAAGTAACAAAATGGGCAGAAGGGCATTGCTCAACAACCATGGTTAAAAAGTATGAGCATTAATGCAACGCGATACATTGTAATTCACGTTAACACACAAAAGATATCAGCATTAGATGATAGTAACATGGAATACTGACAGTATGCATGGCATTAGTATGTGACATATACCTCCTTGGCTTTTAAATCCTGGCCCTTTGACTTACTCTGTTCAACCTCCCAGATGAACTCTTCCTTCAAGTGTGCAAGTAGAGGAAATAGAGACAGCATGTGTTAGCTTCAATCTTGAAAGTGGTGTCAACAGACACGTGGTGCCCTAGCACAAGGAACAACAATACTCACTTCACATCGCTCTTGAAGAAGCCTAGGCACAATCAATGATGACTCCACAAATGACTTAGTCTGCAGGGAAGAGCATTCAGCTAGAGATTAGCGAACATTACATTTATAGCCAAAAGAAAGTAAGCGCCAAGAATAGTCTATTTGCATTACTAAAATTATGAGTACGTGTAAAGGTATCAAAAATAGTTGTTACCATTTTGATAAGACGGCTGCGATAATCGCCAGAGATTGTAATCTACAGGTTGATATAGGTCAGCTCAACTACTAATGCAACACCCAATCATTCAGAGGAAATAGCAATACAAATAATTGAGGGGTAAAGCCAAGTAACATCTTACATGATCCTGAAATAAATGCATTTTGAACTTAAAGCATGGCCAATAAGCGAAAGAACAACAAAGTTATAGGTTGAAGCCCAATGATAGTGGGTACATAGCAAGGCAAACAACGTCAAGAAAAAAACAAATGCCTTGATAGGAAGTGGTAAGAGACTGAACAGAGGATAGTGTTTACATTTCTATTGTCCCTCTATTTGTTGGAAGAACAAGAAAAAACTGCTTAGCGACATCTACAACTCTTATATTTTCTGGTATAGATTCAGAACAGTTAAATTTTAGCTCGATTGCACTGAACAAGACAATTCGAACCATGCATGGTAAACATTTGAAACAGTTCATCAAAAACTGAAAAGAAAATATACGAGCTTTTGTCCCTTAATCAGCTTGCTTATTTGGAAGAGCGTTTTGCACTTCCCACAGAAGATCATAACATATCTACATCGCTGCAAAGAGAAGTCATCTGCTGCAAACTTTAGCGCATGTTCCTATGCATAAGCATGCAAAGCTAACCAGTTCGAGTCATGATAGATTTTAAGCATATCCCTTAACCATTATAAGGTTCATTTTTGTTATTCCAAAAGCTGTTACTTTCATGTTCACCAGGAAGAGCATAGTTTGACTTGTTTCTGCTACAACTTCAGCGGACTTTTCCCCCAAACATAGCCTTAAACCCTGCCCAGGGCTACCACATTCTAGCAATTCCAATGAGAGATTATTCATCATGAAAAAACCTTACAATTCAACCAAACCGTCAATTCAGCCAGCACAACTACAAACTGATCAATTTAGTTAGGTCATGCATCCAGTGCTACTGCCTACGATCCCCTTCTAGAAAATTGACTAATAAAACGCACTCCACTGAGCCATTCGAAGCTCACTAAGCACCACTAGGCAGCAAAAAAGAGTTGTGTATACTCACATCCTGCCCTAGGTGGGCGACGATGTCGGCGAGCACCGAACCCGACTCCTCGCGCCGTGCCTCCTCCACGAACACCACCGAATCCAGCGCCACCCGGCACTTCTGCGGCGGCAGGTCCCCTCGCACCTACGCAGCCCAACCCACGCAATCAGCGCACAAAAAAAACCCGACCAAACAACGGGCAGAGCAAAACCTAATCGCACAGCAGTACAAACTGGCCGGAGCTCACCATCGCCCAGCACAGCTCGTAGAGGAAGCGCGCCATGGGGACCGGATCGGGGAGGCGGAAGGAGGCGGCGGACTGGCTCTTCCATTCGCGGAGGCACTCGTCGGTGATGTACTTGTAGTCGGGCGCCTGGAGAGGGGGCGACATGGCGGCGGAGCTGCTGTCAGGCCAGGGTTTTGGGGGGCTAGGGTTTCATGGGAGGTGGCGAGGCGAGGCCTGAGGAACAGGAGGCGGTGGTGGTGCTAGACTGCTAGTCTAGATGGGGAGGGAGACGGCGAGGGAGGCGGAGGTGTGTGCGAGTGTGAGTGTGTGACATTCGGTGCCGTGGTTTTTGTTTGGGCTGGGCTTTCGGGTTCGGGATACGGGAAGGAGTACGTCACCGGGTCTACGGGCCTGTTTATAGCTTATGCTCCCTGATTCTTATTTGGATTTTATGAAGCTGTATCAAATATTTAAATTCTAAAAATAATCAAATACTGTTTCTCACGAGGAACAGAGTTTAAAATGATCTAGAAAGAAGAAGCAACCTTAGGGTAGATTATGGTGAAAAACCAGCACCCTCATAATAAAATTATCATATGAAGTTCATACATTTTACACGCAAAATGCAACTGGTATACCCCTCAGGCACATCAGCTGCTCGGCCTCCTCACGCGCACCAGCCGCTCGGCCTCCTCCTCACACGCTCACCCCTCTCGCACTCACCCATATCACCGCTGTCATCCTCTCGCCCCCGCCATGGATCCTCTCCGCTCCTCCGTCCTATAGCCCTAGCCCTCGCCATCCTCTCAGCCCCTCGTCCGCCTTCGTCTCCACTCGGCCTCTCTCTCCGCTGCCGCTAGGTCTATCTCTACCTGTATCTCGGTCTCTCTCAATGGCGTCTTGACCTCATCGGGATCTATCAGTGCACTTACCAATGCTACCTGGAATCCCTGTCAGTCAACCCGCATCCGAGCACCGATTCCACCACCACTGTCCCCTGAGCTCCTATTCCAGCGTCACTTGAAGGTACTAGCATCATAGGCGCGGCGACACGCCGCGCCAGCAAACGTGTGTACCGAAGTAAAAGAGGCGATGATCTGCGAGGAGTTTTTTTGAAAAAACCGAGAGCATATGCGTATTTTCGAAAAAGCTAAAGGGCTTTTTCGTAAAAAATCGAGGACCCGTATGTAACGAAACGAGGACCCGTACGCAATTTAGAAAACTGCGGGGCGCAATCCTGTAAATTGGAGGGGTGTTTTCAGAAAAAAAAACCGCCAGGGACCTTTTCGCGAGGAAAAATGTCCTCTTTGCGAGGAAAAAGGATCTCTACGTAATTTCCGGAAAATACGAGGAAAACACCTCCCCCGGCCGTACCAAAATTCCCGCACGCACGCGCCGGCCGGGGCGCGGGCGCGGGCGACGTGGCGGGGGCGTCTGCCCGGGAACCCCCCGCTTGTATGTCCAGTAGGATGTGATCTAACCGCCCTTCCCCCCTTGCCCTCTATGTGCCTATGCGGAGGGTTAACATACGAACCAAGATCAAAAGTATTGCCACATGCTAATACCATTCATCGCCTTTAATCGATCGACTATGCATATTTCCCTTCCGCATCAATTTGGCATCCTAATCAATTAGCCAAATATATGCCATGTTTTAGATGAACCTCTTGTAATCACTTATAGTTACTGGGATGGTACCAGGCACATGAGAGTTATCCAGGCAAATTTCGAACCTTTGACAAAAGTGCTCCTCTTTTGATTATTCTAAAGATGTGGACTGTACAATTCAAACATAGCCTGATAAAACGATTTTAACTGCTAAAATGATCCCACATTAGTATGCTGATAAAACGATTTTAGCTTGATGGCTGTCAATGTAGCTACTTGTGTCTCATGCTTCAATATGGTTATGTTGAGGTAAATTTTAAAAGATGAGATTGAACGCCAATGCGAGGAGATGCTGCAGCAGGGGATCATCAGAGAGAGCACCTCAGCCTTTTCATCACCGGTTTTGTTAGTTAAGAAGCCGGACAATTCTTGGTGCTTTTGTGTCAACTATCGGGCTCTTAATGAAAAGACAGTGAAGGATGAATTTCCAATTCTGGTGGTGGATGAACTCCTGAATGAGTTGAAGGGTGCTCGCTTCTTCATTAAGTTGGACCTTCGCAGTGGGTACCATCAAGTGCACATGCATCCCGATGATATTGAGATGACAGCCTTCCGCACACACCGTGGCCATTATGAGTTCTTAGTTATGCCTTTTGGGTTGACGAATGCCCCTGCTACTTTCCAAGCTCTTATGAATGCAATCATCAAGGCCTATGTGTGTCGTTTTGTGTTGGTATTCTTTGATGATATATTGATCTACAGTTCGTCATGGTCCGATCACTTATGCCATGTCCACACGGTCTTGGAAGTATTACGACTGCATATGTTGGCCCTCAAGCGTTCCAAGTGTGCATTTGGCCAAGAATCCTTGGCTTACTTGGGCCACATCATATCCATTCAGGGTGTGTGCATGGATCCGGCTAAAGTTGACGCTGTCTTGAGTTGGCCGACACCCACCTCAGTCAAAGCATTGCGATGGTTCCTCGGGCTGATTGGCTATTATCGCAAATTCATCAAATCTTATGACGAGGTCGTTGCTCCTTTCATGAAACTGCTCAAGAAGGAGGCCTTTACATGGACACAGGATGCTCACACCGCCTTCTCTGCATTGAAGTCTGGTTCCGTCCCTGGGCCAACAATGCCAAGCAGCCAAGCACCAACTGTAGCAACATCGAGCAGCCGCCGCCGCTATGCAACGCTGCTACTTTGGCCAGAGTGCAGCTTACCTGCTCGCACACTGGAGAGAGAATAGCAACCAAGCACTTGCTCTGTGGAGAGATAAAATTCATCTGTCGAGCAGCCAAGCACCAACTGCAAGTTTCATTCCATGCTTGCTCTGTGGAGAGAGAGAGAGAGGGAGAGACTTTTGTGTGGATAAGATAGGTGTGGTTGTGAGTGGGAGGTGGAAAGAATAGCTACAGATGAGATGATCCGACGGTGTTGTTCTATTCCCTTAGTTTGGCTCTAAATGCTATAGCGTTGCATAGTTTTTTGTTTTAGAATTTTGTTCCACGCAAAATCGAGATGGTCTGAATTTTTTTAGGCATTGGGGGAGCCATGGCTCCCATTAGCCCCCTGCTGTCTCTGTCCCTGACTATTGGCGAGGGTCACAAAGCCAAACCCTTTCGACCCTCCAATGTCTCTTTCACGAATTACTATTGCTGTAACATGAAAATGTTTAGATCTTGAAACAACAAATATAACATAAAACGAACCACATCAGAACACATCACAAAAAAAAATGTCATATTCATTCAACAAATCGATCATGTATTGATACACATTTAGATGTGGAAACAATAAATATAACATAAAACGAACAACATCAGAACAAAAACGATGTATCAATATTATTTGACAAATTGTTCATGGATTGCAACACAGGACAAGGCTTCAAGGTATACACTGACCATCGACGACCTGCCCAAAGCTGCTAAACGCATCTCCCAGCGCCTGGTCATCGGTACCCCAGGAAGGACCTGACAAAAGAAGACAGCATACATAAGGTCCTGATGGGCTTAGACATTTTTGTGTACATACATCAAAAGCAAACACAAGAAAACTCACCACCGACGTAAAGCTTGGAATGATGAGCCGTAGTAGATCCAAACAGGCCTAATTAATTAATTAAATACCATAAAACACAAGAAATCAGAGGGTTTGACCTTTCGAGGCTAATAGCTAACAAACAATCTAACAGAAACGATGCTTATTCAGGTCAGCTCCGACGAATGAAGGCTGCACAAATTGATACGGGGTCGCCCGATCTTCTCGACGTAGGATTGGATACTCACGTGCAGCCTCTCGAATCGTAGTGATCCTCCGTTGCCAATGCAAGAACGAACGCTCTTTAATTCGCAAGATCACACGCGCCGGACTTCACGACCACCAAGCGAAAGCCCTATCGCGCTCCCAATTCCCAGCGGAAAGGTTGAACGATCTCAAATTGCAAGAACTCATAAATCTTCTATTGAATTTTTGATGGAAATCAAAAAGTCAAAAACGTGTACAAAACCCCTCAACCATTATCTAGTCTCCTCTTTGTGATTTCTCGTCACGTAATGTATTTCTTCATTGTTTTCTCGTCGGTTCCCCCGTTCTGATGCATCACCGAGCATATATATATATGGCGGCTGGTCCTCGTACGCACACGCACGGGTCCGCGTCAAACCGAGCCCTATTCTATTCGGATGGATGACCAAATTATTCACTAATAAAAATAAATAAAAAAATACAATTCGTTGATTGGATCGGTTGAATTGGGCTGGGCCGACGTGGCTACTTGCTTCTGTTTGTATACTTAGACTTCCTTCAGTACTAGTGATTCCAAAGTCTTCAATTGGTTCAAGCCTGAGAATGTATAAAGAACTTGCATAAGGTAGTATAAAGTTCTCATCAATACAATGAATATTTAATGCGGCTCAATAATTCCTTCCAGTCAAATAATATTTTTAATTGAAAAGTGTAAGACATATGCGCATCCGCATCATCCTCCCCTTCTTCAAGAAAAGCCGTCCTCGGCTTTTGATAGCCTGAAATTGTACAAAATAAAGAATACAACGTGTATGCATGGTATATATATTTATCGTCAACACTTCTCCTGTTTAGCACATCATGAACATCTGAAGGCGTAGTAAACAAAAAGAACAACACATATGCATTGTATATATATAAATCAAGTATTGTGTCATTCTTATTGTTTTGTATAAACCAATTAGTACAACAGCAGCCATAAGATGTGTATATTGCAATATTGTCGTTCACATCATTCTCCCTTCCATGAGAAAAAGTCGTCCTCGACTTTACTAAGTATATGGACAAGTCATTAATGGGCAAAACCAGATCAAACGGTTCAAATATGGAAGAGAAAATTTTAATTGCCTTCCTTACTTCAACTGCGCTACTCTGGTTATTTGTACATGATTGTTCATCGAAAGAGGAACAAGTAGGCACAAAAAATCTTTGTAAACAGCAAGCACTATTGTTAAACCTCATCTCATTGTAATCATGACATGGTATAAAAGATTGTTCGTCCAAAATATGCAATTTCAACTCGGCAAGCTTATCACATGTAATGCATATTCGATAAACATAAAAGTTGTCATCTACACCATAATCTCCGATCAAATTGAACTTATATATGTAGGCATATGAACTAACTAGTGATTTTAAACATGAAATTTCAGCAACATTCTGAATGACACTAGATAGCTCTTTAGGATCATCGAACATGATATAATATAAAGAATCACCAGGAGATATTCTATTAAGAACTTCCTTATGAGTAATTAATTCCACATTATGTAAATTGACCAAACAAATTTCAGAACATGGAATTTTCGATTGAACACATGAATTCTCACAATTACTCACCTTTTCACAAATAAATTCAACACCAATATTATTGCCTTTATCATCCTTCTCAGTTGATGTAAGTGTTGTAGGTGTCAAATCTTCATGATGAAACAATGGAACAGCAAGTACTTCATCTGTAACCGTGGTTATCTCCTCATCGTTTATCTCCAATGGTGCCGGTTGTTGAACATTTGGCTCCTCTTTTTTAATATCAACCTGCACAATGGAAGAAACAACACTAGAAGTACACATTAATGTGTTAATTTCAAACTCAACCTCACTTTGTCTAATATCTACCTCTCTCTTTTCTTTTAGTATATCTCTCACACATTCAATTTGGATGCCCTCAAACTCACATATGGTGGGATCACACAGCTCACTCTTTTTATCACTCTCACTCAATTTGGCTATATGGTTCTCATTCTCACATGGGTTTTGGCGCATCTCAAATATTGTATATGTCATTGGGGCAGCACAAGATGTCTCCTTGACCGAAGGGAAAGTCCCATGCTCCGTCATCTTCTCCTCCTCAATAGCACAATTCACAAGATCATGCACACAACTAAAATATTTATGTTGAAGTGCAGCGGCGATCTCAGAATTTAAGCCACCCCTGAAGTATGCCTTCTCCCTTGATGGACTAGTGACACCAGCACGACGCATCGCATCTTGCAGTTCAAAATAGTAATCTTGGACAGTATTACTCCCTTGTGTGATATTCTCCAGATGGTGAAGCAATTCCTGCGCATAATAGGATGGCACAAACTCGCTTCTCATGAACGCCTTCAAATCTGACCAAGATTTAATGAATTGTTTTTCAATTAGTTGTTGCCACCAACTATAAGCATAGTCTTCAAACTCCCTCATGGCACGCACCACCTCTTGGTCTTTGGAAAGTTTCTGAAATCTAAACACTTTCTCCATTCGCCATTCCCACTCAAGATACTCCTCTGGATCATCACTACCATAGAAAGGAACAAAGCTATCTTCTTCTTGTTGGGGACGAAGTGCTTGCACAATATCATTCACGATGTTTTTGTGTAACACCTTCATTTGTTGATTGAGCTCAATACGGAAATCCTGCATATCCGCCTTAAGTTGTACATACTTAGCAGTGGTGCCTGATTGGAGCTCTTGTTGCAATGTACTTCTTGATGCCTGATGTTGAAAGCGAGTCACCAGGGCATTAAGATTAACTTCATACTCCTCACCATAGTTATTTTCTCCACCTGACATGGTTAGATTGTGCAAAGAAAAACACGAAGCAATAACAAGTATATGGAGGATTAGTGTAAATCACTCAGTCTCACTCTCTTGCATAAGTAAAGTTCTCACCTTTTCCGAAGTGAATTAAGGCCAATAAGAACTTACACTTGGTAGAAGCTTCAATGGCAACGTGATGATCAAGCGAATATAAGAGTGTTCATAATTGCACAACGATTATTTAGTGGAGTTTGGTATGGAAGTGTATATGTCCTATGCAATCTGAAATTCTTGATATTGTAAAGTTAAGTAATAATCCAAGCTAGAATATTTTGCCTAAGTGCTGATCCAAAAGATTTAAGTGAAGTATATGAACGCACACGCAAAGATCAATGTGACTCAATGCAAACAAAGAAATGAGCTAAATAGAAATAATCGAAAATTGAGAATTAATTAGCTCGTTTTGCACCAAGTACTAGGAGAGACGCTAGCCAATTGCAGAATTATGAATATAAGGGCACAAGATTGCTCGAGAAAATAAATTACACAATCTGAATTTTATGGACTAAGAACTCACCCAAATTCGGCCAATGTTTTTTTTCCTTTCTTTTTTTTTCTTACTCTTTGCCGTGGCTTTTCTTTAAAACGGCTTGCCTCTTCTTCTTTTTTCAAAGGCCGAACTAGGTTTAATTGTCTCTTTGATTTTGTACAGATCACAAATATTCAGCAAGGTGTAAAATACTCAAGAGCAGCCCTAGATGCAATATTCAACAGCTAGTCTCAAAGATGAAAGAAAATATAAGTGAAGCTCAAGCAGCAGCAACGTATTCAACTGGTTCAAATTTTGCCAAGTATTCACAGCATCAATGCAACTAGCTTCAATGACCGATTGTTGTTTGCTATGAAGATTGATTTTTTTTAAACTGATCCAACCAAAACATTCGGAAGGCAAGCAACACGATGATCAGTTGGTTGGTCCAAAAAGATTTGGCAGCAAATCAACTCCACGTGATCAACTCGGAAGCAAACAACATCCTGATGTTTTGGTCCACTCGACAGCAAGGTGGCGCAATATTCTAATTGGAGATCAATTCGGTCTCTTTTTTTTTACTTGCGAAGCAACTAGACGAGATAACTAGCGCTCTGCCGAACCAGCAAAAATCTGATGCTACTGTAGTTCATACTGTAGCACGCGATAGTGATTTTTTTTGGATAATTATGGTTCCGATGAACAAAGGAAACAGATCAACGATGAAGCGACGCAAAAGGACACGGAGATCAACACCTAAACAAAAATTCTAATGGATCAAAACCTAACAAAACTCACAAAAATAACATATGCAAAAACTAGGGTTTGGATTTTTTTGTTTTTTTTGGTTTATGGACTGTAGGACAGAAATTAATCAATCTAAAAAACAAGGGTAAGAATCCTACCGAGGAAATCGAAGCTCTGATACCAAGATGATACGGGGTCGCCTGATCTTCTCGACGTAGGATTGGATACTCACGTGCAGCCTCTCGAATCGTAGTGATCCTCCGTTGCCAATGCAAGAACGAACGCTCTTTAATTTGCAAGATCACACGCGCCGGACTTCACGACCACCAAGCGAAAGCCCTATCGCGCTCCCAATTCCCAGCGGAAAGGTTGAACGATTTCAAATTGCAAGAACTCATAAATCTTCTATTGAATTTTTGATGGAAATCAAAACGTCAAAAACGTGTACAAAACCCCTCAACCATTATCTAGTCTCCTCTTTGTGATTTCTCGTCACGTAATGTATTTCTTCATTGTTTTCTCGTCGGTTCCCCCGTTCTGATGCATCACCGAGCATATATATATATATGGCGGCTGGTCCTCGTACGCACACGCACGGGTCCGCGTCAAACCGAGCCCTATTCTATTCGGATGGATGACCGAATTATTCACTAATAAAAATAAATAAAAAAAATACAATTCGTTGATTGGATCGGTTGAATTGGGCTGGGCCGACGTGGCTACTTGCTTCTGTTTGTATACTTAGACTTCCTTCACTACTAGTGATTCCAAAGTCTTCAATTGGTTCAAGCCTGAGAATGTATAAAGAACTTGCATAAGGTAGTATAAAGTTCTCATCAATACAATGAATTTCATTAAGAAACAAATTCACCTTATAATATTTAATGCGGCTCAATAATTCCTTCCAGTTAAATAATATTTTTAATTGAAAAGTGTAAGACATATGCGCATCCGCATCACAAATCCTTCGCGACCTCTGTAGGCCCAAAACAAGTATGCCGTATGTCGTATGAAATACGGTAAGCATGCCACCTGTGCCAGATTGGAATATTGGATATAAGTTTCTGATCATAATCTTGGTGTTTGGCGGGAAGTCAAGTGCTTTCTGAAATGTGGTTTCAGAAATTCAGATCAGAGTTGGCCCTGAAGGTCGTGTCATCATTGTTGATGTGATAAATACTTGTAGCAAAAGCTTCCCCTACCTAATCATAAACTGTTCTGCTGGAGCATCGGACATGAGAGGATCGGTTTATGTTTTGCTGGGCAAATGTTCTATTAGGACAATGACAGTTCTTATTGTTGGGATAGTCATGGAAATACACTAGGACATAAGCTCAAGAAAACTGTGGTTATCTCAGCGAGAGTATGTTGAGAAGGTTTTAGAATGGTTTAATTTGAGCAAGACCAAACCAGTAAGTACTCCATTAGTACATCACTTTAAACTCTCTTCTGAATTTTGTCTTATATCAGACAAGAAAATTGAAGAGATGGCAAATGTTTCTTATGCTAGTGCAGTTGGTTCCTTAATATATGTAATGGTTTGCATAAAGTTGGATTTGACGCATGCTTTTAAGTCAAGTCAGCAAGTTTATAGTTAAACCAGGGAAGCGACGTTGGAAGGTAGTCAAATGAATGTTTAGATACTTGAGAGAGACAGCAAGTCATGGTATTATTTTTGATAGATAGCAAGGTAATCATTTGGTTGTTGGATATGAACGGAGGAATGCATATTTGCCAGCAGAGAGGGTCTCCTTTCCAGATTCAAAATAGGATTATGTTGCAGTCTTGAAGATAAAACATTAAGGGGGCAGACCTCCAAGAGCAAGGTTAAGTAATTACATCATCGTGTATGTGTTTCTACATACTGCAGGTCAACTACTAATGAAGTGGGCTAAGTAAAAGTCGATAATTTTTGCCAAGAAAAGGATAGCTTTCATAAGTTAGCCAACTAGCTGGGCTACTTGATTAGCCAGCACTCATCAGTGCCCTTAAAATCTCTTTCACCGAGCTCTCTCTTCCTTATCCAAACAGCTAGCAAACAAGTCTACAGTAGCACAGTTCCACAAGCAAGAGAAATGCCAATGCTGTACCTTCCAAGGAGACGATAACTCTGGTGCAAATGAGTGTTCTTCCATTGTAACCTTGCATGCTCGACGCACGCTTGAAAGGCAGCGGGCAGCGCAGTCAACTGTCCACAGAAACTCAGTCTCTTGATGCCAAGACCATCGAACAAACACCTGATGGGCATCCCCCGGGGCGCCGCATTTGTGGTACGTCGCGATAAGCGAAGACTTGACGAACTCGCTGCCGCTGCACGAGGGAGTCAGGAAGCGGCCATGGAGTTGATCTCCAAGGATCGAGGCGAGGACGAAGAGGCCGGTGCCGGAGGCCGGAGTGGACGAGTGGTCGCATGCGCCGATGCGCGGGAGAGGAAGAGCCGAGGTTTGGGAGGTGGCGCGTGTCCATCTTTCCGTGAACGACCCCGTAAAAGCGTGTTTTTGAAACAGCGCCTCTTAAATTTGCAATAAAACCAGCCGAGCCATCTCGGCCGTCGAACAGATCAGCTGGCGAGATCCGACGGCAACCAAACCCGGAGGAAACCGACTAATCGTTCGCGACGGGAGCAACTTCGATCGATTCTTGTGCTTCCTATCCGCTGCCGCCGCCGGCCGTCACGTGCTCGTCACCGAAGGAACACGGCCGCCGCGCCGTTCGCTGGAGAAAGGTATGCCTCGTCGCCGGCTCAATCCCTGTATTTACTCGCACCTGCTAGGATTTCGGCCGTAAGAATCGGATATGATTTTGTGTGTTGGGTGGTAAGATTAGGGTTTTCAGTTTTGTTTTGTTGCGGTGCAAATTAAGAACTTGGGAGTGGTGATAGTGGATTCAGGTGCGGTTTCTGTTCATAGATTGCAAGGTGAATGGATTTGGATATCGAGAAGATGTATGCCGGGCAAATTGAAGTAGGGCAAGCTCGAGTAGGCCTGACAGTGGTGGAGAGTTCAACTGAACAACCTCTAATTGTTATATGGTCCCTTGTTATATTGCTACATATACATTAGGATTGTGTGGAAGAATCATGGAGATTTGTGTGTGTGATTTTAGGACCAAATAGTAGTAATTACGAAGGTATTAAGGTAGTTGTGCACTGATACACTTATTGCCTTGTGTTGCAGATTTGTTTAGTGAGCATAAGCTGCTGAAATTTGGCTAGGCGTGTGTCATATTTAGCTGTTGCTTACTAATGGACAACTCTCAGAATCAGCCATTACCTCCTGGTGTTGGGACGTGGCCGCCGCCACCTTCCAATCATCCTTCACAATTTCAGCCTAGTCCATATTCTTATCCTCCACAATATGACACCAGACCCAATTATGGCAACAATCACAATACAACAAGCCTCTTCTCTGCTGCACAACCCAACACACATTTCCCTCCCGCTCAAAGTATTATTCTTGGTGCTACCACGGATGCTGGGAATGGACAGTCAGATCTTGAGGGGCCTCAGATGGCTCACGAGGTTGCAAATCATAATGGTAGTGCAGCAAGCATTGAATCTGCTGTCCAAGAGGCTGTTCTTCACGAACAGGTATTCATATCCTCCAGAAGATCTAGATTATACTTGGAGTTATGTTGCTGTTTTATTAACCGTAGTTATATATGATAACTAGGATATCGAGACTCAGCAAGTCATACAAAATCAAAGGTTTGTTTTCCTCATTTCATTCTGTACCGGTTGTCTGAAGCTATTTGAATCTTGATGTAGCAGTTTCCTGTGCATTTTTTCATTCAGACAAGCAAAAGCAACAAGCGAGCCTGCAGAATATGGGAAAGACATACTTGCAAGCCGACGTGACCCTAATGCATTGAAGGTGAATCATCTACTATCCTTTTCCTTTTGTGTAATTTTCTCGTTCATTTGTTTCTCTATGAACTTCCTTAGTTAAATTAGTTTTGTTACCTTGAGTTTTTTTAGGAACACTTACTAAAGATGACAGCTGAGCATCGTGCAGAGATGGCAAACAAAAGGGCGAAGCCACTTCATCCAGATAATGGTCATTATGTTTCCATGATATACTGTATTTGTCTATTTTCATTCTCCTTCAATTTTCAGTTCCACACTTCTAAAGTGTGTAAGCAACTATGGTGATTATGATTTTAAATTCTATAGAAGCATTAGTCTCAGGAGGAGGAGGAGGAAAAGCACTATTGCATGCGAAATAAATTAGATCCTACAACTTATGTTTTCTTGGATATTTTGGCTATTACTTTCTTACGTTATGTACCTTTATACACGTTGTTTATACTTAGGACATAGTTAGTTCCCTAGTAATTCACTACTTAAAGATACAATGTGAGGTAGCTCTTTGCTAAACCTGATGATTAAGCATGCTTCCAGGCAATGTTGAAATTGGCAATGGCTATGGTGTACCAGGAGGTGGTGCTTATTATGCTGCAAACTTGCCAAGTGCTCAAACAAGTATGCCACTTCTCTCAATATCACTTACTGGCTACTTTTTTCTAGTATTATTTGCTACTTCACTCTTAAGTTTGTTGCTGCTTTTTAGTATTATAATTGGAAGGGCTAACTAATATTCTTTCCTTTAGATAAACCTAGAGATGGAGCTGATATAGCAAAAGGTGCTGATGGTCTCCCTGAGTTTTTGAAGCAGAGGTTAAGATCAAGGGGAATTCTTAAAGACGAGACAGCAAATAAGAACAGCACGACAAAGCAGAATGCAAGTTCTAATTCTCTAACTAGTTCTTTCTATTACATTTACTCTCCCCTGTCTTTTTGACAGAAAAGGATGCATGGAAGTTGGAAACTGAATGCTGGTAGATGGGAAAACCTTGAACTAGTGCTAGCATGATCTTATTATTCAATAGTAGACACAGAAATCAATTGATATAATGTAGGATCTTGTGTGTACAACAGTACAAGTGACTTAAATAAAGAGAAGATGTTGTGACACA
Organism: Dendrocalamus latiflorus; assembly: GCA_017311315.1. Lineage (NCBI taxonomy): Eukaryota > Viridiplantae > Streptophyta > Magnoliopsida > Poales > Poaceae > Dendrocalamus > Dendrocalamus latiflorus. The sequence goes on from CM029663.1 coordinate 5,143,632, forward strand.
AACCTGTCAAAACTGTATGGTAAAAAAAGAGCTGAATCTACTGATGCCTACAATATAATCCAGCAAAACTGGGGAAGTTAGTTTATATCTGCTGAGGAATCTGAGGATATTTTTCACTGATTGGTATACTGAAAAAAAGTAAAAAAGATGCCTTTTGTCTTTGGTCTTAACCTCTCTTCTGACTTTTGAGAACCTTAATGCACAGTTGATCTTTATCTCACACATTTTTTTTGTTAATGTATCATTCATTTGTGCTTATGCCACTGGATTCCAGGTGGATTCTCAAGAAGGACAGAACAAATATGCCCAAGAGTTGCCTCCTGGTTGGGTAAGTTTATGCTAATATTTTCTCATACTTTTCTGTTCTATGATGTGGTTAAGTTGTCTAGCTGATATGCGTAGCCAGTGTATCTTGATTTTCTTGGTCAATTTACCGTGCATTTCTTCCTTAACAAACTTCTATCTGGAGTCATCAGTTTATTACTTTTCATTTGCTATGTAGAACTGGATGGGCTATTTTATGCGGTATCCTTCAACAGCTAACATTTGTTCAGTATTTGCTATAATCATTGATAGTGAGCTGATAATAGTTACAATAGTTGAATCTTCTGCATTAAGAGCTAACTTATTTGAATTTAGGTTGAGGCAAAGGACCCAGCAACTGGTGCTTCTTATTTCTACAATCAAAGCACCGGAATGAGTCAATGGGATCGCCCTGGTGGTGCTGTGAATACTGTGCAACACCAAGCTGCTCCATCCTTGCCAGAGAATTGGGAGGAGGCAATTGACGGATCAACAGGTGTTATATCTTTTGTATAAACTACTCTCTATTTATAAGAGCGAAAAATGCCATTGTTTTGTCTCTGAACATTTGAAACATTCCAAAACAATCTTGAACTTCCAAGTCCAAGGTCGGAAACAACTCAAACAAGTCATATGTTAATTCTATAAATGGAACCTGAGTTGAATCTGTCAGTATACACGACATCGATAATTGATTAATTGTTGTTGATTTGCACATCCAGCTTGACTAGTAGTTTATTTTGGCAGAAGAGAAAACCATCCATAAAACATTATATATAAGATACAGTTTAAGTGAAATTCAACTGTCAACAAGAATGAAAAAACTTTTTCCGATGTGCTACTCCCTTTTTTCAAGAATATATGACGTTTTGGACATTGGCAAATCTAATGATACCATTTTTACATGACCAATCTAAATATTATATGTATGCGTGTGTGCGTGCGTGTGTGTGTGAAGTTAGAGAGGTTCTACTGCACGTTTTCTAAAACGTCATATATTCCTGAATGGAGGGAGTATTTTAATGCCACATTGATATGGTTTGTGCATTATTTTAGGCCATAAATACTATTATAATACGAAGACACAGGCAACACAGTGGGAGCCACCTACTTCTGTGAACCCAGATGTGTCACATGCACCCACCAGTGCTGCAGTTCAGCCAGCCGCTCAAAATGCTGATCTTTGGAACCCTCACATGCAAAGATGTTTAGGCTGTGGTGGATGGGGAGTTGGTCTTGTCCAGCCGTGGGGATATTGCAATCACTGCACAAGGTACTCTATTGACAATCTAGTCTTATAGAGTAAATGTTATGTTGTGAAGTTTTCAGGTGATTTATCTCTTATCATGTGAGTGACATGATCTTGTCTGAAAGTATACCTACTTTTGGACCCATCTCCATGACAAAAACTATATTGTTGATTTATATCATTGCAGATGGTACTAGCAGTCTAACACCAGATCTAAGCTTGCGTGTGTTGTCTTTGTATTATAAAGGAACTAATATCCATACCAAATGCAATAGATAAATAATTTGAGGAATATAGCTAAATGTTGTTTTGTGGTTCTCTTTGCAGGGTTCAAAATCTGCCTTTTCAACAGTATCCATCTTACCCAAACAATACCATGCACTCAAGTGGTACCAATGCTCCCAAAAGTCAGGGGAATGTTGCAGCTAAGGACAGGTACATGAGACTTAGCATTTGGCACATTAACTGATTCCCTAATTGGTTATGCTTTCGTATGTCCTGTCTCCTAGTTTATGTTGCTAACATGTTTTAATCCATCATATACTTAAGTACAAAGCATCATAGTTAGTATGCATTGGTACTGAGTGTGTCATATACGTGCAGATCGAGCTCAAAACCCCCGTTTGGCAAAGCAAATAGAAAAGATAACCGCAAAAGAAATCGCCCTGAGGATGATGAGCTTGACCCAATGGATCCAAGCTCTTACTCAGACGCTCCACGGGGTGGCTGGTACATGATATCTCTTGTCCTGGTGGCTAATTATGATTAAGTTGAAATTGATAATCTTACTGGCAGTTGTAGCTAGGAGCTTAGGCTGATCTGCTTCAAGGAAGAATGCAAGTATATTAAGTTAATTGTCTCTGAACTAACAAGTTAATCCCCTGGTTTTTCAGGGTTGTCGGCTTGAAGGGTGTACAGCCACGAGCAGCAGATACAACTGCAGCTGTATGTTATTTGATTTGCAAATTTCCATTCTCTACTGTTGGATCGTTTTAATTTGTCTACCCTTTGGCTTTCATTTAAATGCCAAGTATATATCTCTGTTCCTAAACACTGTTGCAGTGTAACATACTGTACCTTCTCTTTTGTTGGGAGCAAAGCTTACCACCTGGTCCACTTCCTTGATGGCAGATGCTGTAGGAAGTCTTATGTGTAATGTTGGAATCTAGTGACGGGCTTCCACATACCATGGTTATTTCAGCCTTAAGAACTGGGCGGCGCCTGTTAATTGATGCGAATTTGTATTCTGTGCGCAATATCCCATGTTTCTTGATGTGTTATGGGGAACTGGGGATTATGTGGAAGTTAGATTATCTCGCTTGGATCTCCCTAAAAACCTAGAGTAGCTTATGATTTCAACTATAGACCAAATTGTAATAGTATTCCGTACTGAGAATAACGAGGCCTCTTTTTATGTTTAATTTACAGGGACCTTTGTTCCAACAAAGACCGTATCCCTCACCTGGTGCTGTGTTGAGGAAAAATGCGGAGGTAGCATCACATGGCAAGAAACGCGGTGGTATGGCTCCGATCACCAAGAGAGGGGATGGCAGTGACGGACTTGGGGAGGCTGATTAGGCATCTTGGTGAAATTCCTTTGCAGCCAGTAAACCGTCGGAGGCTTTGGTTTTGGAAGCTGCTGAAACATCTGTGCACCGGTGGCTAAAAAGAAGCAAATTATCAGCTGTAGAAGGTTTGTAGCCTACATAAGCGGTTCGCGTGGTGTAAAATTTGCTCGAAATATGCAACGTGTATACTGGAAAGGGGTGGTACTCTGTAAGGTGCTCAATTTTGGTTATGTAATGATGATATAAACAATTGGTTTCCTAGATTGACAAGGTGAACGAGGCTCAGTCAGGATAGGGATGTATCATTCTATGTGTACGTTAGTATGTACTTGAAATCATTCTGTCGAATTTAATTTAGGTGTCGTTTTGTGGATAATACAGTGGCCAGATGGGAAAAGGGTGAGTTCGCTCTGCGCTAAATAGCTCGTACGACGCTATCAAGCTCCTTTCAGATTTTCAGTGACCTTGGAGATTAACATGTGCAAGATGGTGTTAGCATTTCTCCGTAACACCTGACATCTGTCCTGAAGCGTAGTCGCATCCTCTTGCTAGTTGCTACAACAGAGGAACAACAAATCTACAGCTACCAAATTTTTTGCAAACGGCTGATCAGTGAGAATTCTCCATAAAACAAGAGAAATGTATTTTGCTGTTTGATTACTGGATTGCCATACGAATGATTTGTGTTTGCAAATCAAGCTTACTGTTGTAGCCTTACTACAACAGAGAGTACACGGTACCTCTTTCTTTATCAGAGGAGGTAGAGCTAGAGAAAACTAGTGACACGAGAGAGCTCGTGTGTAAAATACATAGATCCTTTTTCTCATATCTCTCTTGAGGGTTTATATACATAAATAGTGTAAGATAAAAAATTCCTATCGTACCCCTTTGATAATTACAAAAAAGTAATGGTATATTGGTACATTCCTCTATACTATTGAGTCTATTACATATTAGATCACTTGTAAAGCCCAGTCACGAAGGTTGGGCAACCCCTATAACAGAACTCCCTTGACAGCAAGCGTAGAGATACTGATGTGACCAACTATCCTAGGCCCCTGTCTCCCACCAGCAAGTTGGAGGTCCCGATGGGCGAGATGATGCAACTGGTAGCTCCAGCCTCTAAGGGTGTGGATGCTACAAATCCCCTGGCGTAGGACTCTTTCACGTGGGACCTCGATGACCACGAGGCAGTTGCACGAAGTCTTGACCACAAAGCGGTCAGACAAAGCGTCTACAACCACAAGATGGTTGCGTAAAGTCTCGACCGCGAGGTGGTCGGATGAATCATCTATGGCATGCGAAGACTGGGTGAAGTCTGTCGGAGACGACATCCGCGCGGAGCTCGGCGAAGATTGTGCGAAGTTATGGGTGGAGACCACACGAAGTTCGTCGGAGACGACATCTGCGCGAAGCTCGGCAGTGACCGTGCGAAGTCCGTCGAAGACGACATTCGCGTGGAACTCGGTGGAGATCGTGTGAAGTCATGGGCGGAGGCCGCGCGAAGTCCGTCGGAGACGATATCCGCATGGAGCTCACCGGAGCCGTGCAAAGTCAGGGGGCAGAGACCGTGAAAAGTCCTACGGAGGTCCTGCGAAGTTCGTCGGAGATGACATCCACGTGGAGCTCGGTGGGGACCGTGCGAAGTCCTCAGTGGAGATTGCATGAATTCCGTCGATGACATCCGCGCAGAGTCCAGCGAGGGTGACATCCGTGCGGAGCTAGGCGGAGACCGTGCCAAATCCCGTGAATACTAAGTGAAGTTCGTCAGAGACGACATCCGCATGGAGCTCGGCAGAGACCATGCAAAGTCCTGCGAAGACCGGGTGAAGTCTATCGGAGATGACATCCGCGTGGAGCTCGACGGAGACTGCGTGAAGTTCTGCGGAGACTGTGCGAAGCCCTGCGGAGGTTGTGCAAAGTCCGTCGGAGACAACATCTGCGCGGAGCTCGGCAGAAACCGTGCGAAGTCCTCGGCGGAGACCGTGTGAAGACTGGGCGAAATCTGGTGGAGGCCGAGCGGAGTCTGGCGGAGGCAAGTGTCGACAAAAGACACATCCACGAGGAGTCGTAGATAAAGCCTTAAACGTCTACGACCATGGAATGGTTGAACAAACGTCTATGACCATAAGGTGGTCGGACAGAGTCAAGGAGCCGAGGCTGACGAGCTCGGAGGTGCAGAGTTGAGGCCAACGAAGGCCGGCGGAGGCAACACAGAATCCTCGCCAAAGACGTGGGCAGTGGGACTCGACGTTCGCTGGTGTTGTTCGGCCTGAAGGCCCAGCTCAGAGACTATTACAAAAGGTGAGGACACATTGATACATTCCTCTACACTATTGAGCTTATTACATATTAGGCCAGTTAAAAGGCTCAATCACGGGAGTTAGGCTGCCCCTACAACAATTACCTTGATTGTGCATCATTTGGTATAGGTGGTGCTCTAACTAGCTTTTGGTTGAAATCACACTGTAATTGCTATTAGTTTTTCTTAAAAAAATAGGGAAAAAATAGACAAAAATGATTTTTTTGAAAAACCATTATATTTTTATGGTCAATACAAAGAAATAAGGGAAAAAGAAAATACAAAAACGCTAAAATAAATCAAAATTAGAAATCAATATATTTCAAGTGACTTCTAACTGAATAAGTCGAAGAAAAAACCAGAAACTGAAGTTGTTCGTAGCAGGGCCATAATAAATAGACCCCTGACTTCAACTTACAAACCAAACCAGAGTACAAAATTCACGCTTTTAATGTAGAGAAAAAACTCAAAACTAGGATACAAAATCTGCCATCAAGAAGAAGGAAAAGGGGAAAAAAGCAAAAAGGACACACTTCCCTTGCAAAAAAAAAAAAAACTGGAGCCGCCTCACTAATCCCGATCCCGATCTCCCCCTGTACCCACGTCCCCACTCGGCCGATCCAGATCTCCGCCCCCTCACATCCCCACCCACACCGGACGTTTCCGCCGTCGACGCCGTCGCCGTCGCCGGCGGCGATCAACCTCCACCCACTCTAGGTCTCCAACTGAACGTAATGGAGCAGCTTCGGACGATCGGGCGGGAGCTGGCGATGGGGTCGCAGGGCGGGTGGGGGCAATCGAAGGAGTTCCTGGACCTGGTCAAGTCCATCGGCGAGGCTCGCTCCAAGGCGGAGGAGGACCGCATCATCTCGCGCGAGCTCGAGCACCTCAAGCGCCGCCTTGCCGACCCCGACGTGCCGCGCCGCAAGATGAAGGAGCTCCTCCTCCGCCTCGTCTACGCCGAGATGCTCGGCCACGATGCCTCCTTCGGCCACATCCACGCCGTCAAGATGACCCACGACGAGTCACTCCCGCTCAAGCGCACCGGGTACCTCGCCGTCGCGCTGTTCCTCGACGAGCGCCACGATCTCGTCATCCTCGTCGTCAACACCATTCAGAAGGACCTCAGGTCTGACAACTACCTCGTCGTCTGCGCTGCACTCACCGCCGCATGCCGGCTCATCGGCGAGGAGGCCATCCCCGCCGTGCTGCCCCAGGTCGTCGAGCTGCTGGGGCACCCCAAGGAGACCGTGCGGAAGAAGGCCGTTATGGCGCTCCACCGATTCTACCAGCGATCCCCCTCCTCCGTCTCCCACCTTGTCTCCAACTTCCGCAAGGTCCAAACTTTTCCCCATAGTTTTCTTTCCTTTTGCTTACTTCAACCATTTTTCTAACTAAAATAGAAGTAGAATAACTCGTCCTCCTCATGCTTTGGCTTCTCAAATCTGCAAATTTGTCTCAAAGACGCACAAATGTTACTCCTGCTAAAGGTTGATCGATATTTTCTATGTGTTTAATGTCTCTGTCATTGTGTATGTTGAGTTGGAGCACCTAGCTATTGTCTCTAATTGCATTTGTGTTGGCTTGATATATGTGATTTTTTTAGTCTTAAGATGTGACTTTTGCACGCCTTAGTTGTGTAGCAGTAGTGCATGTCATCTAAGATAAATTAGCTAGTGTTATGTTGCAATTTTGGCCCAAAGATGTGTTTTTTAAACACCAAAATGCAGATTTTTTCTGTGTGCAATACAATGATACATGTTTAATACCATTTCATTCATCTGTACTTTCATGATAGATAGAGTAGTTTTTCTTATCTTAAATCGTGACATAGAGGAAGCTCCAATATCTACCTCAATACCTCATTGGGATCCCTGGGAACCCTTGGGTTTCCCAACTGTTAGTGAAGCAGATGAATCACTGTTTCTGAGTTAGGCTCTGAGTAGTGGTGCTTATTGTTGTGCAGAGACTCTGTGATAATGACCCTGGGGTGATGGGTGCAACTTTGTGCCCCCTCTATGACCTGATTTTGGAAGATCCAAATTCGTACAAGGATCTGGTTGTTAGTTTTGTTAACATCCTCAAACAAGTTGCAGAGAGGAGACTTCCGACTTCCTACGATTACCACCAAATGCCCGCACCATTTATTCAGGTACGTGAGCTCTATTGAAATTAGTTTAAGTATTGAAGGATTCTAGGTTGATAGGCGAGTTATGTTTCTTTGAACAGTTTGGAGTCTTCAATTGCTACTGTCTTATTTCCCTTAGATTTTTATGTTGTTTTTTGCAGATAAAACTATTGAAAATCCTTGCTGTGCTGGGTAGCAGTGATAAGCAAGCAAGTGGGCATATGTACACAGTCTTGGGTGACATATTTAGGAAGGGTGATACTGCTAGCAACATTGGCAATGCAATATTATACGAGTGCATATGCTGTATTTCATCCATTTTCCCAAACCCTAAGATGCTAGATGCCGCAGCTGAAACAACATCAAAGTTTCTGAAGGTTTGCTCATAATATTTATTATAGGAGATAACTGATTTTCATGGTGTTGGTGTTCATTGGAAGCTAACCGACTTGATTATCCCTTTGCTGTTTGCAGAGTGATAGCCACAATCTTAAGTACATGGGCATTGATGCTCTTGGCCGGCTAATAAAAATAAATCCAGATATCGCAGAAGAACACCAATTGGCTGTTATCGATTGCTTAGAGGTGAGTGATACTGATATGGAAAGTTAAGCTTTTGGGAGTGCATGGCAAATAATGGATTCTCTAACATGTGGCTGCCATCCTAGTGTGTGTATGTGTATACACACACATATACTTGTTGCATGCTTCAAGATAATGAAGCTAAGACCCTTTATAAAATCATGATCCAGTTACAGAACTTAATTTTACTAGGAACTGTGAATTATCATGTTTCCTCATATAAAATTAGGTTAACTGAAGAAGTAATTGTAACAAGCAGAAGATTATATTGGTTTGTTTGATTTAATACTGTTTAGTGTTTGTTTGTTTGTTTGTCACTATGCCATATCCATTGTTATTGTATCAGAAACTTTTGTCATCGTGTTTCCCCACTAGTTCTTTGGTTTCTCAGTCGTTGAATGTTCTTTTGAATAGGATCCTGATGACACTTTGAAGCGCAAGACCTTTGAGCTTCTCTATAAGATGACAAAATCAACAAATGTTGAAGTGATTGTTGATCGGATGATTGAGTACATGATCAACATAACTGATCACCATTACAAGACAGAAATTGCATCACGTTGCGTTGAGCTAGCAGAACAATTTGCACCTAGCAATCAGTGGTTCATTCAGGTAATTACATGAGTATTTCCCAATTTGTTGTCAAGCACTTGGTGTAATTTTCATGCATTGGTTTTTAATAGAAGATCATTTGGTTCCTCTAATTATTTACTAGACCATGAACAAAGTCTTTGAGCATGCTGGAGATCTTGTCAACATTAGAGTGGCACACAATTTGATGCGGCTTATTGCTGAAGGCTTTGGAGAGGAGGATGAAGGTGCTGATAGTCAACTAAGATCATCAGCTGTATGCACTCTGGACTTCTAAGAATACTTTGTTGCCAAGTTCTTCTTTATGCTAAACATGATTTCTGTGTGAATAAACACATTAAAGAAGCTGATTATGCTTGATGAAACTAGCTGTAGCTGCAAACCACCAATAAAATATCCCCCCACCCCCACACACCCCACACCCCAACACACAAGCACACACAAAAAAAAGATGGATTGAAATTTATGCTTAATTCCTGCTATATTGCTCAACTTGATACTGTGTAGTCCGTTAACAAAATTTTTGACAGCCTTCTAGATTGGATGCTTGATTCTTTGTTTCTAACTTTGCACTACTTGATCTTGATCTATTAGTATAACTCTTTTGTGTTTTCTTAAACAGGTAGATTCCTATCTTTTGATTGTGGGGGAGCCAAAGCTTCCTTCTTCGTTTCTGCAGGTAGTTATACGTTTCCTCTTTTGTTCCTATCCGATAGCAAGTTGTTGGGGATAAATTATATTGTTTCATTTTACTTTCAGATAATATGCTGGGTTTTGGGAGAGTATGGAACAGCAGATGGGAAATATTCAGCTTCTTATATTATTGGAAAGTTGTGTGATGTAGCAGAGGCCCACCCAACTGATGACACTGTCAAGGTATGCTCTTGTAGCTTAGCTTGTGTTTCATTGATCAATTGACCTCTTTATATCCTGTATGCTGTATGCTGAAAGATGAGAAGATATAGTCTAGTTAAGGCAATGCTTTGCTATTTTAGTTCCGGGGAACATTACACACTTGGAGTTGCTTTGGCCAAACTGAAATAGTTCCGTAGATATTTTTGGTTATATTACGAATGCCCCCCCCCTCCAAAGCACGCACGCGTGGCCGTGTTCTTTATAAGGCACACAGTTCAATATTCAAGCTTTGTAATTTTTGACCATCTATTAGTCCAAATATATAGGTTTAGTAACTCAAAATTGGTACCATTATATTCGTATTTGAAAGTACTTTCATATGATCATGATTTTGTACTTATTAACAATATACAATAGGAGAAATTATTGGTCAAACTTTGATTTTGAAGACCGTGCTGAGTCAAACAGCGCCTTATAAAAATGAACATAGGGAGTATAATTTAGGAATTGTTATGCTATTTACAACGTACTTCACAGGGTACATTATTGTTGGATAATCCAAGCACTTCATGGGTAGTTCAAGCCCATTTATATTAGCTTTTAATTTTGGCTTATAAATAGTAACAATTTGTAAAGAGACTCGTGTGCGATTTTGGCCGATATAAGGGAAGTCGCTGCAGTGTGTATTATAATCGGCTAGCAGACCCCGCTTTAAAAAGGCACACCGTTTGAAAGCCATTTACTGTAGAAAAACAGCTTTTAGAATCCAATACGAACAGGCCTAATTGATTCTTTAGCAGTATATCTATTCAATAATAGTAATAGTAATACTTTTGACTTCGGTCGATTACCAAGTTGAATTTTTGTTGCTTTTCAATTTAACATATGTTTATTTTCTACACACAAACATAGGTTAATGTGTAAACCTCATTTAGAAGGTCTCGATATTTTTTCCGCGATGAAGTATAGTCTGGGCATGATCATCAATATTATTCCATCACTGAAAGTGCTTCATCCTCATACGTAAATTCATCTAAAGTCTTTGTACAGGACAAGCAGGACCATTTTTATAGCATGCGTTCTACGCAAGCTATTACTGACTTCTCTTTCTTCAAGTTTTGTAATTGTACCACTACCAAGTCTATTTTATGTTGCTGATATACATATTCTTTTGTATGTCTTGACATGTGTTGTTGTTTATTTGGCTTTGCTTGTTCAAGGCTTACGCAATCTCAGCAATTTTGAAGATATTTACATTTGAAATTGCTCTTGGAAGGATGATTGATATGCTGCCTGAGGTAAATGAAAATCTGTGCCTTTTAGACAGTCTCATTTCATCAATTTCATACCAATTTATCATTAGCTGTAATCTTTTTTCAAGCCACAATATGATTATAACATGTAGCTTTGCATGTGCATTGAAAGAGGGAAGTATTTTTCACAAGACTAACAATAGCTGCAAGTTAGAACAATTGAAAATTGTTTTGTCTGGAGTTCTATTATATCACATTGACATGCATTAATTATATCAAGTCTCAAGTTTGGTGCATTTGCCTCGGTGGGCACCTGCAGCTGTAGTGCGGGTTATCTAAGAATATGAGCACATAGGCTAACAGACTTGACAAATATTCTTGCATTGCAAAGTTGGAGCACCACCCATTAAAGAAAACTTAAGACTATGGTCAGCCTGTCATGATGTCATCTATCCTATCATGTCTGCATTGCATAATTGTATGACAACTTCCCATAAATAATTTGATGCTATGATATTATGCTGGTAAAGAAGCAAAACTGTGAAACCACTGTTTGATATGGTATATGATGATGTTCTGACTTCTGAATGATGTAAAGCAAAGCACATTTCATATGAGAGGAAAGCACAAAGATGTATGTGATGTAAATATTGTCCACACGGTGGGGAGGGCAGAGAAAAGAAATCATTGACAACATTTCTTCAGACAAAATTGCTTACCATGAAGTTGCAAAATTCTTATTGTAGATTTGGTACCTTTCTCTGGTTTGCACTTCTTATATTTATAAATCTGCTCCCATCGTTCTTTTCAGTGTCAATCATTGGTTGATGAATTGTCAGCTTCACATTCAACAGACTTGCAGCAGCGTGCATATGAGCTACAAGCTTTACTAGGCTTGGACAAACAGGCTGTTGAAACTGTAATGCCCCCGGATGCAAGCTGTGAAGATATTGAGGTACTGTTATGCCTTTCTTCGAACTGCGCCTGGTGCTTTGATTGTTTAATTTCCTTAATTAGGAAAAGTGTATGTTTCATTACATGATATGCGGCCTTGATTTTGGTTTCTCCCCTGCATCTGCATACGATGTTGGTTATTTTTTTCTGTTTGAATTCTTGATGGGGCTTTTCTATGACAACCCAAGGATGAGCAGCAACGTATTTTGGGGTGGTGGCATTATGATATGTTGGGCATATATTGCATGTTTTCTGCACAAGCAGGCATCCAATTTTTAAACAAAGCTTAAGTCAAGCTGAAGCAAGCATATGGCCTTCAAAGAGTAAATATAGCTGCAAGCCATATATGATCTTTAATTTCTTGACCATATATGATCTTCAATTTCTTGTCCTGGGCGTCACATAAACCAGAACATTGGCATATTTGTTGTGAATTTGTTTTCTTCAAGTCTCAATGCAAAAAGTGAGGTGCCAAGTGTTAGCATCCAAAAATATATGCAATTATTATGATTTTATTTTTCTGTACATGGATAGTATGGCCCCGTTTGGCACAGCTCTAGCTCCGAGATCTATGCTGGATCTGTAGTTTGTTGACTAAATTAAAGTGATTTAAATATTTTTATTTAATATATAATATAAATGAAATGAGTCATGTAAATGCACTTAACATGCCTGCAACTCTAGATCCAGGATTTCCTAGAGCTACAGATGACCAGCTCTAGGAAATCTATAGATTTTCTAGAGCTAGAGCTCTGCCAAACGGGGCCTATATTATCTAAAAAATCTAACAATTTTGTTAATACTAATCTATGTTGCAGGTTGACAGTAACCTCTCATTTCTAAACAGTTATGTACAGCAAGCTTTGGAAAAGGGTGCTGCACCCTACATTCCTGAGAGCAAACGCTCAGGAGTGGTAAGTGTTGGCAACTACAGAACCCAAGACCAACAGGAGACATCTTCCCATACTCTTAGATTCGAGGCCTATGAGCTACCTAAACCTTCACTGCCTGTAGCAACCTCACAAGCCAGCGTTTCCCTACCTACCACTGACCTGGTTCCAGTTCCCGAACCAACCTACTATAAGGAAGACCATCAGATGTCAAGGTCCCAGCCGTTAGGTGATGCACTTTCTGGTGAATTTGGTGTCAAACTTCGCCTTGATGGGGTTCAGAAGAAATGGGGAAGGCCAGCCTATTCCTCCTCTTCTACACCGTCAAGCTCAACATCTAGCCAACAGGCAGCCAATGGGGGCTCTAATTCTGATGGGGGAGGGTCAGCAAGTTCGCAGGCACGGGAATCCTCATATGGTTCTAAGAGACAGCAGGGCATAGAAGTTTCAGCAGAAAAGCAACGGTTGGCTGCTTCGCTTTTTGGTTCCTCAGCTGCTAGAGCTGATAGGAAGGGACCGGCTGGTCGAAAGACAGCGAAGGAGAGTCCCTCAACCGAGAAAGTAACTGTTCCTAATGCAGCACCTCAGCCTGCCAAGGAGCAAGCAATCCCTACTGCCCCACCACCTGATCTGCTGGATCTGGGTGAGCCGGTTTCATCAAGTTCTCCATCAGCCGACCCTTTCACACAGTTAGAAGGGCTCCTTGGGCCAGCATCAGCCTCTCCAGTGCTTCCTGGAACCCCAGCTCCCAGCACTTCCAAAGCACCAGATCTTATGTCAATCTTCTCGGATGATGTACAAGCTGGAGCGACCAGTGGATCCACAGAACCCACACTTGGTGATGTTCATTCGCAGGACTCCCACAAAGGAGCAACTGCGGTCGCTGCAAAGAAGGGCCCTAGCCTGCAAGATGCCTTGCAGAAGGATGCCACTGCACGGCAAGTTGGTGTGACGCCAACAGGGAACAATCCTAACCTTTTCAAGGACTTGCTAGGCTAGAATATGTGGCAGATGTTCAGTGTGCTCAGATCGGGTAAAAGGAGCTTGCCTCCCGACATGGTCTTATCGGTGAACCAGTGATGATCATGCTGTTTGATCAGCACAGGACATTGGGACAAGAGGTATGTTTGGCTTTTGGGTCACGAGGACACGACCTTCCCACTCCCCATTGGGAGGGGGTTTGCGCGGTTGAGTTGTGGATGGTTGCGGGTATTTTTCCTGTTGCATTTGTCACATGTCAATTTGTTGTTGAGATTAGTGTACATGTGTTTATTATGTAATGTGTACATGATGAGACCGTGGTCCGGGAGCCTTTTTGGTTCAGCTGGGAGGGGCCTGTTGAGTCTTGAGAGATTTAGGCCATGTTTTAAAGTGCTATGGCCTTTGGTTGAGATGGCATTGTGGTTTGCTCTTAACTGGGATATGGTTTAAGTTTCTAGCTGTGGTTTTTAGCTTATGGCTGAAAAAAAGGAAAAACAGAAAAAAAAACTGTTATATTGTCATGGTCAATGCAAAGAAATAAGGGAGAAAAAAAGAGAAGACAGAAAGTAAAAAAAAGCTGAAATAAGCTAAAAATAGAAGTTGATGCATTCTAAGTGGCTTCTGATTTAAATAAGCTGAAAGTTAAAATAAATCAGAAGCTGAAGTCGTTTGGAGTGGGGCCATATCACCTATTAGTTTTTGTGAGTACTCAATTAAAAAATAAAAAATAAATAAAAACTACCGTTACATTTTCGTAGATAATGTAAAGAAAAATATGAAAAAAGAAAAATAAAAAAGATATGCTAAGAAGAAAGTTATCATGTTCCAAATGATTTTTTGGTTTTTGAAAGAAATAACCTATCGCTGTTTAGAGCTTTACCCATATCGGATATACACTAGCTGGACACTGGAAACTGAATATTTGTGTCATCATTTCCTTTGGAACTTGGTGGAACAAAATGTAAGCTCGTCTACTTTTTCTTGGAACCAAAGATGCAAGCCTGTTGGTTACGTTTCGTCGTTTTGGGATTTTAAAGCTAATGAAAAATCCTGTCAGATTCCCTTCCCGCCGTTGGATGCATATCACGATTTAACTCGCCTAGGTCTCCTTTTCAATTTTTTCAGTTTATAGCTTGTTGATTTCTTCACTGTCTATTAAAATGGTTTGTTGGATAACTTTTTTAAAGTTCAGTTTTGAACAGACATTTATACTAAAAATAAGAAAACAACCCACACCTAGTCTCCTCTTGGTTAGAATACCCTTCGCGCACGCGCCTCCATTACTTCCTAGCTGCTGCTTTCTTTCCACAAGCAGGCGCCTCAGTTGAGGCCACGCCGGCGGCTCATCTCGCTGCAAACGGCACCGCCGCCTCCATTTCACCTTCACCAGTTCTTGGTTGCCGTGATTCCCAAACCGCCGAGCAATTCTCGTCCTGTTCGCTCAAGGTGTCGTGGAATCCACCGAGATCACTTGCGCCTCAAAACACCGGTAGTGAGCTCCCGATCTCCTCTCCGCATTTTTTGTTGCCTAGTTGATTCGAATCGTGGCACTCTTACGTATCTCTGTTAAACACCGTACGAATCTATGCAAGGCGGGATCAAGTTTACATTTTGTTCCACATCATTGAATACAATTCACCGTTGAACATATATTGCCACAATATAGCAAAAATCCGTCTATTGTAGTTTGATTGAAACAAGAATAAAATTCGCAAGCCTTTTCTAAACAAGTCCTAAAGAGAATAAAATTCACAAGCTGTTGTTATGAATAGCGCTTGTATTCATATGAGGCCAATGGGCCGGTATATATACACAAAGTACAGGTGGTAAATATGCAAAGAACCCCTCATAACAATGGGGAATAACAACTATACATATATCTCTAACACCCCCCCTCAAACTCATGGTGGATCAACAACACTGAGTTTGGAGAGGTAGAAGCTGTGCTGTGCTCGAGTCTGGGCCTTCGTGAAGAAATCCGCTATCTGAAGCTCCGAAGGCACATACTGAAGAGTAATCACCTGATCATGCACACAAGTCCTCATGAAAGAAGCATCAACACCAATATGCTTGGTGAGCTCATGCTTCACAGGATCACGAGCAATACTGATAGCACCTGTACTGTCTGACAAAAGAGGGGTCGGTGTAGTGACAGAAACACCAAAATCCTCAAGTAACCACCGTAGCCAAGTAATCTCTGCTGTCAAGAGAGCCATAGCTCGCAACTCAGCCTCTGCACTCGAACGGGACACTGCAGTCTGTTTCTTCGTCTTCCAGGCAATGAGAGAACCACCAAGAAAAACACAGTAAGCAGAGATAGAACGGCGATCAGAGGGATCGCTGGCCCAAGTAGCATCCGAATAGGCCTGAAGCTGTAACGAGCTGGAACGTGGAAAGAAGAGACGACGAGAGATAGTCCCGCGAAGATATCGCAGAACTCGAAGAAGGTGGCTGTAGTGGACCTGAGTGGGAGCTGAAACAAACTGACTCAGAATATGAACTGGATAAGTGATATCCGGACGAGTAACAGCAAGGTAGACAAGACTCCCAACAAGATGACGATAGCGAGTTAGATCAGAAAGAGGCTCACCATCAGAGAGTCGGAGGTGAACATTGAGCTCCATGGGAGTCTCAACAGTACGCTGATCAGTGAGGGAGGCACGATCAAGAAGATCCTGAATATATTTCTCTTGGGACATAAAGAAACCATCTGGAGTGGAAGTAACCTCAATCCCAAGAAAGTAGCTAAGAGGACCAAGATCCGACATAAGGAACTGCTCACTAAGACGAGCCTTGACAAAGGCAATGTACTCAGAATCATCTCCCATAATGATCATATCATCAACATACAAGAGAAGAAGAGTCCGACCACGAGACGAAGTGTGGACAAAGAGCGCAGGATCATGATCACTAGCTGAGAAGCTAGCAGCAGTGACCACAGAGGAGAAGCGCTCAAACCAAGCACGAGGGGCTTGCTTAAGGCCATAGAGAGAGCGACGAAGGCGACAGACCATGCCCTCAGGAACAGAATACCCAGGTGGTGGATGCATGTAGACCTCCTCACACAACTCGCCATTAAGAAAGGCATTCTTGACATCAAGCTGAGAAACAGACCAGTGGCGAACAGACGCCACCGAAAGAAGAGTGCGAACAGTGGTCATGTGAGCCACAGGAGCAAAAGTCTCGTCGTAGTCAACACCATGCTCCTGCTGGAAACCACGAGCAACAAGACACGCCTTATAGCGCTCAAGAGAGCCATCAGAGCGAGTCTTAATCTTATAGACCCACTTACATGTGATGGGATGAGAATGAGATGGACAAGGAACAAGATCCCAAGTACCAGTACGCTCAAGGGCAGCAATCTCCTCGGCCATGGCAAGCTGCCATTCAGGGTGAGTAACAGCATCCCGGTAGGAGACAGACCCCAGAAGACCACGACGAACTAAGGACGACAGACGGGATCCACACAGATGGCCAAGACGGCGGTGCCACTGCTGGAAGGACCCGGTAGACGAAGTGGCAGAAGCGGAGAGACTGGCGGCGATGGTGGCAGCGGAAGGAAGGTGAAGCCAGTCAAGCTCCCAGAGACGCTGTGAGTCACGGCGCCGAGGGCTAGAACCAACCAGAGCTCCCGTGTGGCAGTCCTGAACACAACAAGAGTCAGAGTCGAGAATGACCCGATAACCAAGGTCAGTAATCTGCCCAGCAGAAAGAAGCTGCAAGGTAAGGCGAGGAACATGAGCAACAGAAGGAACATGAAAAGATGAGTTGCTAAGAGATCCTCGACCAGAGACAGAAAGAGATGTACCATCAGCAGTAAGAACACTGACAGGAGAATCAAGAGGTGTAACAGAAGACAGAGTGGAAGGATCAGGAGTCATGTGAAAAGATGCTCCAGAATCAAGAATCCACGGGGAGGTACCTGACTGTGTAGGAGGTGGTCTCTCAGTGCCCGAAGAGTCAGTAGCAGAACCTGCAGAACCTGTCGAGGGAGAACCTGAAGCGGCAAGTAGGCGTCGAAGTCTGGCTATCTCCTGCCCGGTGATCTTTGATGGTGTTAATTACACCGACTTTGTGTCTCACATGCGCATTCACATGCGTGGTCTTCGTCTCTGGGGCGTCCTCTCTGGCGATGTCACCTGCCCGCCTTGCAGCGAGGGAGGGAAACGGTGCCCATTGGTAGGCGGCGCTGGACGGCGCGGCGACTAAGGCAACGAAGTCTAATAGGCGGCGCTGGACGGCGCGACGGTTAGAACGACGTTTTTTTGCTTTTTTTTTCTTCCAGTCGGTTTTACAAACCGACCGAGCCGAGGGAACCGACCGAGCCCAACCCTAGAACAGGAGCGGGAGGCAGCCCTGCGGCGGCGGCCCGGCGCGGGAGGCGGCGGCCCGGCGCGAGAGGCGGCGGCCGGAGCGGAGGCCGCGGAGGCCCGCCTCTCAGCGGCGACCTCGGACGAGCGGCAACGGAGACGGCGGCCTGGCGCGGGAGGCGGCGGCCGGAGCGGAGGCGGCGGCCCGGCGCGGGAGGCGGCGGCCGGAGCGGAGGCCTGCCTCTCAGCGGCGACCTCGGACGAGCGGCGGCCGCCCTTGGGCGGAATAGCGGCGGGGAGGCGGCGGCCCGGCGCGGGCGGAGCGGAGGCGGCGGAAGGCGAGCGGAGGCGCGGGGAGGCCGGCGGCGGCGCAGGGAGGCCGGCGACGGCGTGGGGAGGCCGGCGATGACGCAGGGAGGCCGGCGACGGCGCAGGGAGGCCGGTGACGGTGCGGGGAGGCCGGCGACGGCGCGCGGAACCCTAGGTAAGCCAAAACCCTAGTTTTGGCTCTGATACCATGTTATGAATAGCGCTTGTATTCATATGAGGCCAATGGGCCGGTATATATACACAAAGTACAGGTGGTAAATATGCAAAGAACCCCTCATAACAATGGGGAATAACAACTATACATATATCTCTAACAGCTGTAAGAAGGCAGTTTTCATTGAACAAACTTAAACTGAAATTGGTCCACATTTGAAAGGTAGATAAAAAATAATTCTAGTACGTACTCATGAATCACGATGTTCGACCAACGACATAGATTAGCTCTCTAATTAATTTTTTCACTCAACTAAATCAGACGGCGTACAAGATAAGAGTGCACTATTTGTCAAAATGCTCAGAGTTGACCTCATGTTCATGACTTCATGTAACAACCAGCCTGAAATAGTAACGTCGAAGGCTAGTAAGCAAAGGGGGGAAATAGTTTCACAACCTGCTTAAATGACAGTTCTAACTCTCCAAAATCTGTCCTAATGTTAATGTATAACAAGGGAAGGGAATCCCGTCATGTTTCGTTCGTTCCTAAACATCCTGCCAAGGGCATGGTGGACTGTGGGGAAATTCCACAATGAACTTGAATGATCATGTTACAATGTATTTTACAAAGGCGGCAATGCTAGAACCCTTCTTACTAGGTCACTACAAAGTGAGCAATATTGTAGCGCAGAAAGATAAACCTTCTGGGGAATCACCAAATAACATGCGTGGGAATTCAACACAAGATGAAACACAGATATATAAATATTATTCTGAAGACAGAACATTCAACTATAATAGTTGCTTAAAATAAACTGCAAATCATAAAGGTAAATTCAGGTACTAGAAGATTTAAACACTGCTAGAAAAAAAAACCCACTTGGTGACCTGCTTCTAAGGTGGGCACACTAAGGATAAACTAAGGAAAGGCAGCATGATACTACTTGGGAACCTACACTACTAACTTAAGGTGCCCTTTGTTTATGCAAGGGTTGACATCTTTTCGGATGGTAATTTTGCGGCAACATCACCATCCGGGGGGCCCATAGCATACTTCTTGATACAAACTACCTTCAAAAATGGTATTATTCGCCATGTCACTGGAAAGTAAGGCGTCATGAATGCAATGATACACAAAGCATACTTCAATGCCAAGTAAAGGTTCTGCATAGAAATAACAGCAGGCACAGTAAGTTATCACGGCTCCAAGATGGAGATGGTTTGGGTGCAAAGATAAGAGAAGTCATTAAATCAACTAAATAACAGTTAGGTAAGTAGCATTGGCCCACAGTGAGAACAAATATGAATCGGTAAATTGCCCAGTAGCAGGGCATGCTCCTGAAACAGAGCAGCTCAACCTAAATATTTGAGTTTTATACAATTCAATTAGCATGGGAAGAACTTAAAGGTGTAGAAATTATGTGAGACATAGAAGCATGGTCCAAGGGAAGCAGTCAATTCAAGAGTTTTTGCTTCATATACTGCTTTTAGACCTTGATTTGGATAGAGGAAAGGGTACATAACCATAACGATTAAATCATTTTCTTGTTAGATCAACTAGCAACTAAATAACAGCTTGCACAATGAATCAGTTTGAAGAAAGGGTGGTTAAACTGATGGGGGGGGGGGGGGGGGGAACTCATGATTGTCGGTTGGATTTGGAAGGGGGAAATTATTTCTTCATGGCAAACTCTAAACAATACTGAAATCCAATTGGCTAGTTGCAGAATAGATTGATTGATTTAATATCTCATATTTTACAAAGCGAATATACACAGATAGTGTTTTTCTTAAAAAAATAGATAATTTTGATGCCTGACCAGCAGAAACAAATTAAAGCTTGACACAATTCAGGGTTTGTGCTTGGTAAGTATGAACAGTAAAATTTTATCGTCGGTTGCTTCGATTATGTTTCGACTAAAATTGATCGCCAATTTTATTTTTTTGGATTAGGGTACGAGTGGTCGGGTATCTTGTACTCACCAAGAATTCTAAATCTACCACCGATGGAATTGAGATCTAGGCAGCGGGAAATTCGATCGTAACAAAGCAAGAACATACTTTTTCAGGATAAAGCTCAAGAATTACCCTCAATTCTAAACCGGATTTATTCATCATATACCCTCTCCTTAGATGGAAATTCAGGATTTACCCTCCTGGCCCACATGTCAGTGACTTATGATGACCCCATATGTCATTGAGGTGGGAGGGTAAATCCTGAATTCCCAAAATAAAAGGAGGGTATATGATCA
Organism: Dendrocalamus latiflorus; assembly: GCA_017311315.1. Classification (NCBI taxonomy): domain Eukaryota; kingdom Viridiplantae; phylum Streptophyta; class Magnoliopsida; order Poales; family Poaceae; genus Dendrocalamus; species Dendrocalamus latiflorus. Next base: position 5,164,333 of record CM029663.1, read on the forward strand.
ACTTTCCCTTCTAAACCATAGACCTAAGAACAAAGAGATGTAAATAGGAGAGACGGGCTCGAAATTTGTATATGTCCCCACCCTAGCAGGGGCTAGATGACTAGATCCGACTCGGTAGAAAATTTCTAAGAAATTTGATCCGGCTGGATATCAATAAGATAGAGAAATTGCCACGGGTACCTTGATTTATACCAGAAAAGAAACTACCCCTCTCTGACTTGCTGTTTTCACCAAGATTTTCTTACAAAATCACTGTCACAGCTTTCAGTTTTCTCTACTCCTTAAAAATGTGAGTTAGTGGTCATCGATTCATTCTTCATCCTCTCTTCTCAGCCGTCAGATCAAAGATCAGCTATCTAGATCCGCATGTAGGTAGTTCTTTCCCTCTTCGTAGAAAAGGTCGGGCGGACGTGTAGGCCGCGCTCCTCCTCCTCCTCTCTTCCCCCGCATCCTCCGCCTCCCGCAACCACTCTACCTCCCGCAACTGCCACCTCCTTCTCTCTCCTGACCCCTCGTGCTATGTCTCCTCCTCCTCCTCAGCGTCGCCGCCCATTTCTTCTCCGCGTGGCAGCATCTGGTCGCAGTCCCCCAACTTCCACTAGCAGCGTCGCATCCCCTCGTCGTTGCCTCCCCAACGCATTCGCCCGCCGCCTCCTCTCCCATCTGCCCGCCGCTGCCTCCTCACCTCCACCTCCCGCAACCGCAACCTCCTCTCCCCCGAACCCTCGTGCTGCGCCTCCTCCTCCCCAGCACCGCCACCAATTCCTTCTCCATGTGGCAGCGTCTGGTCGTAGTCTCCCAACTTCCCCAGCAGCGCGACATCCTCTCGTCGCTGCCTCCTCAACGTATTCACCCACCGCCTCCTCTTCCCATCTACCCGTCGCCGCCTCCCCACCTCCACCTCCCTCAACCACCGCCTCCTCTCCTCCGAACCCTCGTGCCGCCACCTCCCCACCTCCACCTCCCGCAACCGCCTCCTCCTCCTCTGCCCCGAACCCTCCAACCAGTGGCACAACACTTGACGACAGCAACTGGTGGATTGGAGAGAAGGGTGCTCAGCAACAGCGGCCAGTGGATCAGAGAGAAGGGCACTCGGCGATGGCAGCGGCAGCTTCCTCTTCCTATGCCAGCCCATGTGGCCCCCGTGGCCACCGCCTCCCATCGGTCGCTCACCCGGTGAGTCCCTCTACCTCCTCCTGCTCTTCGCTCGAAGCCCGTCGCGCTGTCTGGCGATTTTGGTCTCCCAAGCTGGTTATCGAATTCGATGCCGTGGTATATACACACACACATATAGATGTGTGTGTATATATATATATATGTATATACATATATATATATATATATATATGTATGTATGTATATACTTGTATATGTATGTATGTACTTGTATATGTATGTATGTATATACATATATGTATGTATAAAAAGAAAATGGTTCTATACTCGTGTGAGTACGTACTCCCATTTCTCATATACCACTTAAATAGTATGGTTATACCTATTTATCTATTTGAGCATACTCTAATAATGATTAAAAGATACTCCAAAGTGACTTAAATTTCATTAAATTATGCCTTTATAGCATAATTTATGTATATACTCCTTTTATGTATATGAAAAAAGGTATATAACAAAAATAAAAAGATCCGATGAAATTTTTTTAACCAAATTTTATTGGAGTATCTTATAATTAATATTTAAGTATACCAAAGGTAATAAATGAGTATAATACATTCGTTTAAGTGGTATATTGTAAGTGGGAGTATGTACTCCTAGGAGTACAGAAAAAGCTTTATATATATATAGACACACACACACACACAAAGGATATATATAGATTCTATACTCTTGGGAGTACATACTCCCACTTCTTATATACCGCTTAATGATGTTGTTATACCCCTTTATCTTTTTGAGTATACTCTAATAATGATTATAATACACTCCAAAGTAAGTTCAATAAAAATAAAAAATTAATCAAAGTCCACTTTTTATAACATAATTTGTGTATATAGCCATTTTATACATGGAAAGAGTATATAGTAAAAATAAATTACTCCAATAAAATTTATTCAACCAAATCACGTTAAAATATCTTAGAGTTATTATTTAAGTATATCGAAAGTGATAAATAAGTATAACATATTTGTTTAAGGGGTATATTAGAAGTAGAAGTATGCACTCGCAAGAGTACGGAAAAGATTTCACACACACAATATATATATATATATATATATATATATATATATATATATATATATATATATATATATATATATATATATATATATATATTTTGTGTACCTAGGTGTCTAGTTATCCAAATCAATACCATTTATTTGCTTTGAGATTTGCAATATTTGACGTGAGTAGCTTTACGTACCCATGAAAGTGTATTCGAGATATCAAACTCAAACAAAAATTCATCTTCAATTTAACTAGTTTGAGCTAGTTTCATGGTATATAATCACTTTAGGACCATTAAATTCAAAAATAGTTAAAGTAGTTCGAAATGAGTTCAAAACTCACATACTACAAATATATCAAGAGTATAAAATATTTGATACCTAACTATAAAATTTGAATATACACGTGTGTAGGATTGTTCTTGAGTTGGGTGCCTACATTGCGAGGAAGATGCATGCATTTTGACGTCAGCCTGTACATACTCTGTATGGTTGTATAGAAAACGTGGCATTCTTAGGGGCGCTTATTTTGGCCTTTTTTTACTTTTGGTTTTTTTCACTATAGTTAGATATCTGTGCGTTGCAACGAAGTCATAAAAATAATGAGATGGAACTTACTGCCTGACCAACTTCACACATCAAACATTGAAAAGCAAGTGACAGAGAGAGAAGGGTGGTCAGAATGTGCGAGGAGATGGGAAAGTGGAGGGGGTGGGCGGATGTATCCTGAGAGAGAGAGAGAGAGGAGGAGAGAGACAAAGGGTCCAGATCAAATAAGATGGCTGAGAAGAGAGGAGGGAGAATGGATCAACCACCAACTCACACTTTTATAATAGTAAAGATAAGTGGCTTATTTTGTACTGTACCAGTTGATAGCTTTTTAGCGTAATTAAATTTTAAAAATTTAAAAATAGAAAAATAAGTTATCCCATCACAAGCAGTGTAAAGGAACATGAAAAAAAAGACAAAAAAGTCAAAAATTAAAGGTTATAATTTTGGAAAAGCTGCAAAGGTTTGAGACTATGCCAAGACCAACTGTGTGATAGTGAGAGAATTGGAAAACGCGGGTGCTCTCGCCTTCCAACTTGCTGCAAGTATTGGTGGTTTGCACAGCAAGTATTGTAAACTGTGCAATCGGACTTCACTGGTCCATGTCGCCACTCCAACTCATCGCTATCCCATTGCTCGCCGGCCCATTGGCCATTCAATCGATCGTGTGAGATAAGAGCGAATCTGGGAAAGATCCTATGAGGCATGCTTCCCATCTCCTAATTGGACTTATGTTGGTGTGTGGAGAATTCGTACTGATCATTTCCTGGCTGGCTGAGGAGGTTCACAGCACTCCTTGCATGAACTCCGATCCTCTCTGTATAAAAGAAGGCTAAGAGTATATACATCTGTCTTATTCAAGTTTTTTAGAAATAAAGAAGCTTTTTACCCCCTTCGATCAACAATTTTTTTTGAGAGAGCGCGAACAACATGTAAGATGGACAGCTGGCCGGGCACGAATGGAGCGATCAAATTTTAGTTCTAGGATTTGGATAGGGTTTTCTGCTTCCAGCTTACTTTATAATGTATAAAGTTTTGCATACCACCTATCTACGCGATCATATACTTGCTGATTCATTTACCATATTAATGTATGTGCTGGTGCATTTTAACTAAGCTCAGACGTCTCTGCTACTGTCGGGTTTATCTACTCTGAAAATTTGGCTCTTGACTTCAAGTCCACTCATAATATGGCTGCAACTCCTTTGGTTATACGTAAGGACCACGCTAGATAGCTAGCTGCAGCAAGTTTGGTTATGTGTGGATAGGATTTGCTCCCGTCCAGCCCAGGAGTGGCTAATATTAATTTCTGTACCTGTCGAATGATTGATCAGTTACCAGTTTGTTAATGCACATCAGTTCATGCAGGTGCGTGTAAATTAACCTGCATATGTCGCTATACTGTCAGACAGGTGTAGCTAGGGAAGATCAACACATCACTGATCTCTTGCTTACGACGGGCGAAATTTCCTGCACGGGTCGTGTGAAAAGTCTATACCTCGATCTCCTCCTAACCCCTCTGATCCCTAGCTCGCAAAAATGTAGTGTAGTGAGTAGGGATTTGTTGGTTGGTTGATCTCTTTGCATACGCATCCCTCAAGACGTCAACGTTTAATCTCTGCCTGCATACGTAGACAGTGGCACTTTGACAGTTGCTACTACTACCTGTACGTCTATTACGGTGAGATTTAGATCTTGCTATTTGTTTCTGGTAGAAATGATTTTGACTTCGAGTCTAAGACGTATTAGAGTCCGTCTTCATATGTAACTCAAATTAAAATTGTGTCCAACTTAAAGTTCGAATACGTATGCTAGTAGGAGAGTATTAGCCTATATATTGAGAAGACTTGTAACCAGTTAAATTAAGGGGAGCAAGTAAGAGAATAGAGAAATTCAGAAATTTTCCTATATTCTATCAGTTTATTTACGATGTGTGCGCTTTCTCCTAGAATAAAGTTAACAGGTGGTATCAGAGCCATACGAGACCTGATCGGAAGGAAAAAAAATTCGGTGAAACTTTCGCGCGTCTCGCACGCAGCGTCTGCTCGCGAGTCTCGTGCAGCACCTGCTCGCGAGTCTCGTGCAGCGCTCTAGCTCCTGGTAAAAAAAGAGACAAGACAGAGAGAGGAGCACGCCACCCCTTGCGCAGGAGAGAAGAAAAAGCAAGCGTCACGTCGCAATCGGAAAAAGAAAAACTTCTGTAGGAAAACTCAGCAGAGAAAAGTGAATCCAAGCCATATTTTTTTCAATCTTTAAGTCAAAGCAGCATGCAGGAAAGAGATTTTTTTGGGAGCCAACGCCCAGAGAACAAAAGTTAACAAGTGCTCAGCAAACTGTCGACTGCTACTTCGATCTGCATGAAAAGTTAAAAAAATCCTCAGCAGTACAAGCGAAGCCGAGCATGAAAAGTTGTTGCGTTCGTCTCCGAGATCAAAAGCAGACGTGACTGCTGTCATGCGTCGTTGGTCCAAGCGACAGAAGCTCTGCCTTTGTTGCTGAGATTGATCCGAACTGCTTCCGTTTCTCGTGTTCGAGTTGGAGGCAGGCATCAGCGCAATAAAGGTCGTCCCGAGCGAGTACTTCAGAAGCAGAAAAGTCACCAAGAGAAAAAGAAAAAATAGCACATTTTTCTCCGTTCTCTCGGTCCAAGAGCCACTTCAAAGTAACCCGAGTTCTTGATCCGTGCTCAAGATCTTGTTGCGTTCTCCGGGAGTGGTGTCATCGACGACAAAACATCATCCAGTATGATGGTGAAGGAGGATTTCGTTATCTCGCTGCATTTTTGATGCTCACGATGAGCAATTATGCAGCCTGAGCAATCAAGATGAAGATGTACATGAAGGCTCAAGGAGTGTGGGATGTGATTGAGAGCGGTAACGTCGATGTGCGTAAGGATCATATAGCATTGACGGCCATCTATGAGGCATCCCAGAGGAGACGCTCTTTGAACTGACCGAAAAGGAGATGGCCAAAGCTGCGTGGGAGGCGTTGAAGACGATACATCTTGGCGCCGATCGGTGAAGTCAAGATTAAGGGAGAGATTGTTGGAAGTAATTTTGACTTTGAGTCTAAGACGTAGTAGAATCCGTTTCCGTGTGTAACTCAAATTGAAGTTATGTCCAACTTAAAGTCCGAATACGTATGCTAGTGGGAGAGTATTAGCCTATATATTAAGAAGATTTATACCTAGTTAAATTAAGAGGAAGCAAGTAAGAGAATAAAGAAATTTAAAAAAATTTCTGTATTCTCCCAGTTTATTTATGATATGTGTTTTATTCTCAAATAAAGTTAACCGTTTCTGATCCAACGCTCGGAGCAAGAGTACTTAGAATTTTTTGTACGGATAATCCATTTTTATTCAAAATTACAGAAATATACCCGCGGGAATTTTTTTTACAAAAATAGGCTCCAGTCGCCCAACCATTGGGCGACTGGAGCCTTTCGCCCAACTCAGGAGCGACAACTGGAAAATCTCCCAACCGTTGGGCGATTAATTGCAGTCGCCCCACCGTTGGGCGACTTTCATCCAGTCGCCCTCCCATTGGGCGACTGCATAAAAGTCGCCCAATGGTTGGGCGACTGCACTCAGGTCCCTGAGAGAAAAAAGAGAGGAAAGAGTCTATTTTGCCGAAATTTGGAAAGTGCATCAAACATTCGCCAAAAATAGTGAAAATTGGTGGAGCTGTTCTTCATACATCCAAAAGCCTCCAGAAAAAATTTGAGCAATTTCGGCAATGGGATCAAAAGTTATAGCAGTTTCAATTGAGGACGAAACGAATTCGAGTCCGTTTCCGACACACCTTCAATAAAACGGGCATAACTTTTGCATACGGTGTCCGTTTTCGACGTTCTTGTACTCATTGGAAAGCTAACAACGAGCCCGATCCAAAAAAATGACTCGCTTGCGTCCGTCGCCCTCCAAGACCCCGAAAATCGGCTATCTTTGGACCTAAACCTGCGTCGCAAGTTTTTCTTTCTGTTTTTGCCCTTTTTCTTGTTCTTTCCTTCGGAATTTGGATTTTTCTTCAACTGAAAAGTTGTAGATCTCGTCGAAACCTTTAAAATGAGTATATATAAGTCATATAGAACTTTACTATTTTATCTTTTCAGACTAGTTGTTTATATTACATCGGTATATAAAACGATCGGTACATACGATTTTGTCGGCCCTTGAGTGTAGTCGCCCAACCATTGGGCGACTGCATGAAAGTCGCCCAATGGGAGGGCGACTAGATGCAGTCGCCCGAGGGTAGAGCGACAGCTATTGTGTCGTCCGTTGGTTGGGCGAAAGGTTCCAGTCGCTCAACCATTGGGCGACTGGAGCCTATTTTTGTAAAAAAATTTCTCGCGGGTATATTTCTGTAATTTCGAATAAAAAATAAATTATTTGTACCAAAAATTCGAGTACTTATCACGATGGCTTTCCTTTTCTAACGCGACAAGTTGCCTACGAAGAAGGAAAAATTGGTGAATCTTGAGTGTCGAATCTCAATTAAATGGACAAATATTGATTAATTTACTGGAGAATCTAGGTGGCCTCGGAACCTTGTCCTTGTGTATATCCAGCGTTAATTTTGATAAATCTTTTCTCTGGACACTTTGGACCCTGGCTTTAATGCAAACTTCGGTAGCTAGTCATCATAGGGTCACATTAGGCATAACACTTCTTTGAAGGTTTTTCTGAGGAAAAAGTGCCCTTTTTTATTGAACAAAGCAAGACTTATATTGAGGAGACCGTTGACTTAAGCTCTATATGAACGCTGCGGAGCTTAGTGCGAAGTTTACTTAGGTACGGGATTGAAGGGGCAACCTATTTTCGGACCCCCACGGGTACGCGTGCTGCATGCTCCCAAAGCCTCTCTTCTTTTCTCTTTCTTTTCACTTTTTACTCTACTCTTGCCAATTATCCGCATCTAACTATCTAGCAACGCTCAAGATCATCCCGTGTCCATGCATGAGATGTTTTTTTTTTCTGTAACTGAAGTATATATGTACACCTTCGTTCTTTGCAAGTCTGTTCTGATCTATCTACCCCTATATTAAACTTTGCAAGTTTTTTGGCGCGTGGTAATTATGTATAGTTCACCACAGATCAACAGATGATGCATCATGCGTATATATGTGCGTAGCATGCAGGGATAAAAGAACTCAAGGGCCCCAAGTTTGGAGTACGACAGAGCCGAGACGATGTCCTGGAACAACAGATCATACTTCGGCGGGCAGAGCGGCAACAGCCAGTACTCGAGCTCCATCGACGGATACGGAGGCGGCCAGCATGAAGCAACCGGCGGCAAGAAGCGCCAGTCATCGCGTCTTAAGAAGTCGGCCGGCAAGAAGGCCGACGAGTACTACCCAAGCTACACCACCCACGGCGGCGACAACAACAACTACAACAACGATTACAGCAATTACGGAAACGGCGGCTATGGCGGTACTCCCTACAGCAACGGCTACGGCAGTACTACGCCCTACTACGGTGGTGGCGGCGGCGGCGGCGGCTACAATAACAGCAACTCTTCCTACAGCAGCGGCGATGGCAGTTACTCTGGAGGAGCTGTTATCCCGTACAACGCTCCAACCGCGCTCGGGGCTCCCAGGGACGGCACGCGGTCGCCCATGTTCATCAGCACCAAAGAGGTGAACGTCTACGCCATGCCTGGTTCGCAGTATGACAACGGCTACAGCAACGACCAGAGGCGGCGAGGCGGCGGGGGATTCTTCCGTCCGGCGCTTGAGGCCGTCGGCCAATTCTTCGACCGCAAGTTCGGCTTCAACGACAGGGACTAGAGTGGCGCGATCGCATGCTCGCGCCTCTAGTAGTGGAAAGGAAACTAGTGGAACTAGAAGAATACTTGTGTTTATAATGTTCATGTCATCGTATATTTCCCCTGGAACTTGGTTGGTAGTTGTCGCTTTGGGATTTTAGCTGGTGCAAAGCGAGCCATGTATCATGTTTTGTATCATGTTTTTCTTTTCCTAAATCTAGATGATGGTTAGGGAGAAAATATCCGAATAATGTTTTAACAAAACCCTTCGTATTAAGTTGAATTAAATCTGTACAGTTTCAATGAAGTCGGGCTGCGGCTTGTTTTTCTTTTTCAGTCTAAAAAAGGTTGACTTAAACCCGTAGACTAGCTAGATCGTGCTGTCGCGCCTGAGCCGCTCTCCCTGCGTAAACCCCTAAGAAGAAAACGCTGAAGCTAGCGTCAGCGCGAACGAAAGTTGATCGCAGTCGCAGCAGCGGCTCGGACATCGGTTAATTGGCAGCTAGCGCTGCTACCGTACGTATCATCAGCGCAGCCATGGGGGGGGGCATGCATGGCATCCGGCTCGGGCTCCCGCCCGTTGATGCTGCGACGTTTTCGGACATTCGGTAGCAGCTGTGGATCTAGGATTTCATTATGTCTTCGGTTGTAGAAGGGTAGAAATAGCTACTAATCAGGCTGGAGGAAAGATTACACCTTAAATTTACCGGAGCTTTGCACCACATCTTGGGATATAGGTAGAGACGGCAACGGGTAAATACCCATCGGGTATTGCCATTCCATACCCGTACCCGCTAGGTGTAAATTTACCCGTCGGGTTACCCGTATCCGCACGCGGGTAGGAAAATTTACCCATACCCGTACCCGTGCGGGTATTACTACCCGACGGGTAACCCGTACCCGCAAGCATACCCGGTTCAACACATAAGAATATCATCAATTTAGACATTCATTAATCATACATGCCAAGCACAAAAGCGTCTAATGATCAAAATTAGTACATCACATAAACATACTTGATATGACCATATCAACATATGACAAACAAATAAACAATCAACAACAAGTAGATAATAAAATTAACATTTGAGTGGGATGTCTAGTTGTCTAATGCGGGTATTCATTACCCGCGGGTAGGCGGGTATGGGTAGTATATACCCACACCCGCACCCGCCTACCCGGCGGGTAGAGGATTTCGCCCAATAACGTACCCATGGGTACATAAAATTTTTCATACCCGTCTCTTTATCGGGTAAAACCCGTCGGGTATTCGGGTATCGGGTACCCATTGCCATCTCTAGATATAGGCCTAAATCCGCCCTGTTCGGTACGTCTGCCCGATGTGGCGTGCGTGTTGGCCGAGCGGAATTGGCAGTGCGGCCTGAGGAAACGAGCTGGAAAGTCAGGCCAAGTTCTTTTGGGCTTAAAATTGACTTATATTTATACTATATATAGTAATTAGTTTTTAAACGGTACGTTTTTTTTAAGATGAGGCCTATAAAAAAATTGTAGTAAAAAATATACTGAGTTCAGCTGTACCAGCTAATATCACATGTGATCATTTTTCTCTTCGTACTATCTCTTACAAACAGTCAAAACTTAAATATTTAAATCATAAACTATAAGTCATGACCCAAAAAAATCCAACTCAGATCGGGCATGATCAACTCTCGGCTGGGGCAATACATTGGACCGGGGCGCGGAAGGAAGACCAGAAGCGGCGTTAGGGCCTCTTGTCTTGACATCATCCTATACGCACGTACATACGTACGTGATCAGACATCCTTCCTGCTCGAATAGCAGCCAGAGCACGTAATATAGTGGCAAGATGTATATAACTATGTTGTGGTTTTCATGTTAGGTTTGTGTGTGTGGCTACCTTATCAACAATATCAACATCACCGGTACTTTCTCGCTCTAGATTACGACAAACCTTGAGGAAGCACACTGATTTGGCTACGGAAATTTCGATGATAACATGTATCATCAAAGAAAGTTAACAACAATCAAGTTCGTTGTTTTTTTTTTGCAAGAGTAGACAAGTAGTTCGTTGTAAAATCAAGCGTTCGTGCTGGTTTGGCAAGAACAACATGCCGAGTCGTAGCTACTACATGTATATCATATGCTCGCACGAAAGTGAAAGGTTTCAAGCCAGTATTTAAACAACATTAAATCAATGGGAAAATACGGGTGCCCTCGCGCTCCAACTTGCTGAAAGTATGGGTGGTCACTATTAAGTATTGCAACTCTGCCATCTATGGTCACTGGTCTTATGTCGCCACTCCTGGATGCAGTGTCCTACTCAACGTTATCCCATGACCTGCCGGACTGTTAATTATTCAATTAAGTAAACTACACGTATATGCTACAGTTGGGAAAATGATCCATCAATCGATCGACCCATTCGTTTGCTCGATCGCGCTGAGATCATTAGTACGTACTGCATTATTGAGATAGAACGTCTGAAATTTGAATAGGCTATACCCGGGCAAAACCAGATTTGGCATTATTTTATACCGTATTTATAAAACTAGTCGTATGACGTATTTACAAAAATATCACTTTTGCCGTTCGGTAAGCGGGCGGCAGTGCTTGCGAGACAACAGGTGGCGAGGCCGCCGACGGCAGGCGCCTGCCACCCCGCCACCCACCCCGCCAACAGACGTTAGGCAGCTTGCCACCTGGTGGGGGACGGCAGACAGGCCTACCGTCCAGTGAGGGGGCGGCAGATGATTAAGTCAGCTGATTAGCCGACTTAATTACCTGCCCTAATTTTCTTCATCTAGTTTTTATTTGAATTTTTAAATATACAATGAGCTCCAAAAATTACAAAAATCTATATATAGTCCTCCAACAAAACGTACTTTATAGTGTAATTTTTGGGTAATTTTATCCATTGTGAATATTGCATATTTGTACGAGTTTTTTCATATAGCAAACGAGTTCAAAAAAATTACAAAATTTTATGTGAAATCTCTTAACATACTCATAGTTATTGTGTAATGTTTTGAGAATTTTATGTGCTCTGAATTGTTAGTCTATCCATACTATACGCCATTACCCGCTCCCTCCTTCGGACATGTGTTAGCTTGACATACCAGCCCCCCTCGCCCACTCCCTCATCTGCACAAATGTTAGTCTGGCCATGTTGGCCCATCTCACCTGCTTCGTCGTGCGCACATATGTCAGACACTGCAAAAGATACCTGAGTATCACTAATTCCATGATTAAATTAATATGAATTAATGTGGCAAATTAGGAGCACATAAAATTTCTAAAATATTATACAATTACTATAACTATGTCGAGAGGTTTCACATAAACTTTCATAATTTTTGGAGTACAAGATAAACCCCCCTTTAGCAATGGATATGTGGCAACACATGATTTATTCGTTGCAAGGAATGATGTGGCAACATTTACTAACTGTTGCAAGCATTCCCCTGAGCTACACCTGGGCTGCTCTTTAATCATTATTAATTAAATTATAGTACACAGGTGCTGCTCTTTAATCATTGATTAAATTACAGACAAAAATACTCATTTATAGGTTTCGAACCCGCAACCTGCCAAAACTAATACACTACGTACATACCACACTGACCAACCAAGCAGCTAGTCTTTTGTGATTGTTCTCCTCATAAACTTAGTTATATAATTCAAATATACGATGCAGAGCATATAGCCCATGGCCCATCTATCTTGTACGCAGCCTAATATACGGCACCCTAACCACAACAGCCGCCGCCGCTCTGCCGTGGTGTCGTCCGCTCCCCAAATCCTCTCTCTGTCCGTGGCGCGTCGTCCCATCCTCTTCCATCTTCGCGACGCCTCCAGCCGCCTCCGCGACTCCGCCGCGGCGCCGCCAGCCGCCACCGCATCGGCGCATCCTCTCTAGTTTTTTTGCCTTTTTTGGCTCCCACCATTCTTTTCCTAGATTAATAATGTAAATTCAGCTAGTAATTTTTTTTCATTTTTTGCTCTAGCCATTCTTTCCCTCCATTTTTTTATTTCGTACCTTCTTTTCTCCCGCACACTTAATCTGATTTCTCTCACAGCCCACGCTAATTGTTGGGAAGCCTAATAGTGGCCCCACCCTTCATAGAGACAAGCTAGAGAGGACCGTGTGAAAACAGCATGGGAACCGCCCCCTGATTGTGGATCTCGTCAGTTCTCCCAGCTGAATCGTGGTTCCTTTTCTATTTTTTTTCCATCGCACAAGCACAACTCCATACTTCTCATCTCCCTGCTGCAAACAGGGCGTCGTACCTCACCTCACTACGCCACCACCGGCGCAGCAGCGGCGCTGCGTCCCCGCACCAGCGCCAGTGGCTGCACCGCGCCGCCGCAGGATAACGCCCACGTGCCCCCGCACCCTCGCCGGTCCCTGTCGCCGCCTCAAGAGGTCACCCTCGCTGGTCCCTGTTGCCAGTTGCCACCTCAAGAGAACGGCGTTGGATCGATCCCTTCTTCCGCGCAGCACCGTGATGATCTAGAGCTCACTTCTTGGCCGCAGGTTCGTAGCAGTTGTTCCTTCCTGCAAGTTCGTATCAGCAGGGCTAATTTAGATATGGAAGTGGACTTCGATTGTCCAAAGTATAATTGAATTTTTTTCCTTATGGATTGCATTGGATTGGATTTATTTGAACATGGATAATACCTAGATTGAAAATCCATAAATTATTTGGACTGTGGATACCCAGCATGCTAAAGTCCAAACATCCATTGGATATGTACCTGAAAAAGCATCGGCTGCTGCAGGACCTGGAACCTGCAAAATCCAGTCGGGCACCATCCGGGACCTGCAGCTGGTGCTCGCCGTGCTAGCACAGAATTCCAACTCTCTCCGACTCAGCTGGTCTACTCTAATTCATGATGTGTTTGTACCCATCTATTTCTGAATACAACAGAGCTAATTCCTAATATTAGTAATGTTCTAGATTTCCATGGTCTTTGCTTGCCAAATGAAATTATATTTGATCATCCACTGAAACAAGTAGATCTACTGGGTCCAATCTATTTCTACTCTAAGTTTGTTTGTATTTCTGCTGAGAACTGAGATGCCTATCGATGTGAATATTTCGAGGAATGGTTGAAGGTTGTTTTACTATTTTCTCTATTCCATTTTTTTGCTAGAAACTATTTGGTGACTATTTTTCACTTCATTAATGATGTTGTGCAGTGGCTATGGCAAGGGGTAGAAGAAAACTCATAATTCAGAGCCATGATGAATATATGTCAGAAGAGCATATTGGACAAGAGAGCCATGGACAAAATACTGAGGCATCTGAACTTCATCCAAGTGCTAGAGGAGATCAGATCGATAGTGATGGTGATATTGAGGTTAATTTCCACGGTACTTACTAACCTACTTTAAATTATTTTTATTACTAACATAACGTGTTATTTGTGAGGTTTGACTTCATTGCTTTAGAGAGTAAATGTGAGTACCTTGTTGTAACTATGGCAAATAGTTAAATAAAGTAAAAGTATCAAACTTCAGGGATTTATAGAGCCAGTGGCTCTGGGATTATTTAATTGTTTGATTCTCCCTGCAAAAAATGAAATATAATTGTCTGATTCCATTTTGTCAGTGAAAGACAATATTAATTTATTCTTATTCACTATAGGCAGAGCAAGATAATTATGTGGAGCACGAGGATCTGCAGGCACAGTACAAATATAATTGTACTAAAGATAAGGTTTGCACACAAAACTGAACACATGGATGCAAAGCAATATATTATGTTCATTTTACTGGATACCATTATTGCCACTACTTTTCAACTTTCCTGACATGTGTTTCTTTCTAGAACAAAGACAGTCTAGTACTGAATGACACTATATACTATGCTAAATAATTTCTACTATTGAGAATTTACTATTTTCATTCAAATAAATTATAAATTATGACCATTGTATAGTGTTGTAAGTCACCCATTGTAATTGTGTGTTGCATATATAACTGGAGATCAAGACATCTAATTCCCAAGATAAAAAAGTGCTGCATACCAACAGGCTTCCTACTGCACAGAAGGTTAAATTTTATCATATCTTTAGTAAGTGGATCATTTCTACTAGACCATACCTTTTCCACAAATTGATTAGTAATTTCTACTTAATTACAGGAAAAACATATCCACAATGATGTTATGTTGGATAAAAGCAAGTGTACTAATGCAATCAAGGTGATCTATGTAAATAACTCTCTGTTCTATGAAGTTTATCAAATTGTTGAGCAAAGTGTTGTATTTAAACTAGCACATATTACAGGTTGTGGCAAAGGAAACATCTGCTACTCCCTCAAATCTTGAAGCATCTCACTACCAAGTAAATATTGTTTTAGCAATGATATTTTTGTTAAATGCTTATTTTTCATTACTAAGTTATTTGTTTTGACTTGTTTCCTGCAGAACAAGATCTCAACAAGGCCTAGTGCAACAGTACGTTCTAGTGTATAAGACACATCACTTAAAACTAAATAATATCCTTTTCTTAGTTGTTCTTACAGCTGGAGACTAAGAATCCCCATATATACTTTTGTAGAAATATCATCGTGGCACAACAAATTGGTCAACTGCCAATTCAATGATGGTATGATTGTTTAATTTCTTGCAAGTAGTGTGATCTATTATGTACTTATTTTTTTGCACGCTTATATATGTGAACCAGGTTGGCACCAAAGTATTCTTACAGAGCTGGAAAAATCAAAATAAGTCTGTTGCATTGGCTACAATAGTAAGTTGTGATCCAATACAGAAACTTGACGGTGTTCAGCTAGGCAAAGAATTTTGGATGGTGCATGTTAGTATTGCAATCGTAGATGATGAACCATTGATACGACCATACAAAGGCTACAAGGTTATTGGAGACATAGAAGGAGTTACTATTGCATGGCCTTCAACTTTTGTACGGTCTTTTCTATAACCCAATATGATTTTAGTTCTCGTATGTGTCATATTAAATTAATCCAACTTTCATCTGTAGATCGAGAAGATAAATGCATGATCACATCAGTGGAACGCTAGACTAAACTGAAGGAAGGAGAAAGGAGGGCTGCTGGCATACTAAGGGGATCCGTTAATGTTTTATATTTTGCTCACATAGGAACTTGTACTCTGAACAAAAATTATGTCATGAGTTATGTGGATGGTACTCATTGTAATGCAACAAATCCTTTATACTATATATATATAGCTAAGTGTGCTTATTTTCTATGTGTTGGATGGTCTTGCATTTCTCAATAAATTGTACATGGATTATCTCTATATTTGTCTCAAAAATTAAATAATTATATGATATTAATGGCTGAATGGTTTATTCCTTACAACACATATAAGTGTTACAACAAACTAAATCTACATGTTGCAACAAACCATAGAGGCTGTTCACCCATGGTTTGTACAAACACATATAAGCGTTGCCATGATCCATCATTATGTGTTGCAACTTTGCAACGGTTATTAGTAAGTTTTACCAACACATAAATAAGTGTTGCAATAGATCCTTGCAACGCCACTTTAGGCAACGCATATTAGATGCGTTGGTATAGACCCTATCAACGTATATATGGACTTTTAGCAACGTGTATTTGCGTTGCAAAAGGGGGGGTCATTTTGTAGTGAGCTTGTTTGCTATGTATAACAACTCCTGCAAATATCTCAATAGTACAAATTTTTTAGCAACATTCAGAGTGGATAAACTTGTTAAAACAAATTACACAATGAAGTACATTATGTTAAAAAACTGCACATAAAATTTTATAATTTTTAAACTCATTTGCTATATTTAAAAATTTAAACAAATATTATGCAAAAAAAATTAAGGTAGGTAATTAAGCTGGCTAATTGGCCACAGGACAGTAGGTGGCCTACTGTCCGGTGGTAGGGCGGCAAGCCTGCCGTTCGATGGAGGGCCTGTCGTCCGATGGTGGAGTGATAGGGAGCACGTGTCACGTCGCCGTCCAGCCATCGAATGATAAAAAAGCCATTTTTGTCAATCGTGACACATACGGTTATTTCTGTAAATACGTGGTGCAATATTGCCATATATGCCAATAATTCCTCCTTGATCATATGATTGATGATGACCATAACATGATTAAAAACTAATTTCAAAACTATCACCCTAATATTTACATCAAAATACCATGTTCTAAAATAAACTGAATGACTGTATTGATTGGGGATAAGCTGGCCGATGGAGTGGCCGATTGACTTTATTTTAATATGGTGGGTAGAGAGAGCTGAAGGAAGATGATGAATGATGATTGAATTTTTGAAAGTTCAAGCTCCCTCTACATACGGTTAAACATACAAGGACCAAACTATTCTCACTTGTGTTGTGTGCCGTACTAAAATTGTATCAACCATATATAGTCTCGTCTAAGAAGGGCTGAGCTCATTACCTTATCAAGCTATTATTCACTCCACATGGGTATGTAGAATATCTAGGGAATTGCATAGGCGAGTTCTTAATTGGACTCATGACCATAAAGGATAAGCCCAACATCTATATTTAGCGCAGTGGAGTGTTAGGTGAAGGTGTATCCAGCCCGACAAACTACTGGAGATACTCTAGTCGGGTGAAGGTATAATATATGGAAATAGAGGGAAAAGTTATGTATTCTGATTTGGGCATCGCATCTAAGGAAATACGAAGAACTATTTGTAATAAAAATCAAAGTAGCTAAGGGTAAAGTGCTACAAGCTTGCACAACGCTATATATAAACCATGAATTCATGCCCCGTCTCCTAAATTGGAGATTACGGGAGCCTACTGACTCTACCCCACGGTACAGGTGACAAGTAGCTTTCTAAATGTTCTTTTCAAAGAAACCCTTTCCAAATAAAAATCATGAAACTTGGATGATGACGATGACATAGATGATTGTTCTTGCATGCATCTTTTATAATGTTCGACTTGCTCACTCTTGCTATTACTTTCTTTGTTTAGAAATGCCGAATGAAGATTGGAGGATTTTGTACCACTTTAACTATAGGTGTGAATAACTCAAAAAGCCTAGTTTTAAGGCTATTAGGTGGAGATAAAGGTAGTCTTAACTATTTATCTAATGCAATTACTGATGTGGACTATTAGTTGACAAAATAAGATTTTGTCAAGTAATAATCTACGTGCTAGTATTTTTCATCTAAGGTAATAAAAGTACAGGTCTTTACAGCATGTCTCTACACTATGGAGGCCTATGTATCTTTTGTGAAAGCGTGGTTCTAACCCGGTCAGACCGATCAAGATGGAGTTGCTTGTGCTTATGACACGCGAAGTAGTTTCGTGCATGGTTCCTGCGAAAGTCTCCTCTCGTCCTCCACTCTACAGTATGAACGCACAGCACTGAAACAACCTGCTATAGATTGACACCACGTCTAATACAACCTACGTATAGCCCTAACACCTGTTATGCCACGTCTGACAAGAGGTGATGCAGTGTCATATACAAACATGGTATGAATTCCGATCAACTTCAATAATCTCCATCTTGAGCTGAATTCCCTCCAGTAGTTTAAATATGTGATAAACTCTTCTAATAAAATCAGCATGTACACCTTGTGTGCCGAAAGTCCAAATGATTAGTGAGTAATGCCAACTAAGTCTAAGCAAAGCTTAAACTTACTGGCAGGAACTAGTTTTGTCAACATATCAGCTGGATTATCACGAGTACTTATCTTGTTGACTTTAATATCACCTTGAATAACGACACCTCGAATGTAGTAATACCTGATATCAATGTGTTTTATTCTCTCATGGAACATTTGATCTTTTGTGAGTCAAATAGCACTCTGACTAATAAAATATTGTAATGCAAGATGTACTTTCATAACGCTTAGTAAATAAACATCTTAGCCAAATGACTTCTTTGTAGTCTTTAGAGATAGCCATATACTCAACTTCTGTAGTAGATAAGGCAATGGTAGCTTGCAAACTTACTTTCCAGCTAACGACACACCCTCCAACAGTGAACACATAACCAGCGAGAGATCTTTTTTATCCAAAATTTCAGCAAAATCAGAATCCACATAACCAATGGGTCCATCTCTAGTATTCCAAACTGTAAACAAGCATTAGATGTGTCCTGCAAATATCTGAAAATATATTAAGTTGCTTTCCAATGCTCCTTTTTAGGATTAGCCATGTATCTACTAACCACACTTAATGATTGAGATAGATCAAGGTGAGAACATACCGTGGCATACATAAACAAACCAACTACACTCACATATGAAATTCTAGACATGTACTCAACTTTATCATTTGATTGTGGACATGATGTTGAAAAAAGTTTGAAATATGCATCTAAGGAAGTACTCACCGGTTTGGCCTTATGGATGTTGAAATGACGAAGAAAATTTATCAATATACCCTTTTTGACTTACGTATAATTTGCCAAACTGTCTATCTTTGATGATTTCTATACTAAGAATATTTTTTGTTGCAAATTTATCAATATACACTGCTACAGACAGCCCTATCACAGACGGTTCGGAACCGTCATCACAGACGGTTCCTGAACCGTCAGTGTTTAGGTGTCAGTGATAGTTGGTGGTTATCACAGACGGTTCCCGAGCCGTCTGTGATAACTCACATTACAGACGGTCTTTATTACTAACAGTCTGTGATAGATGAGTATCACAGACGGTTCTTTATAAAAAACAGTCTGTGATAGACTAGTATCACAGACGATTCTTTATAAAAAACCGTCTGTGATAGTATAAAAACCGTCTGTGATACGAGACTATCACAGATGGTTTTTTATAAAGAACCGTCTGTGATACTAGTCTATCACAGACTGTTAGTAATAAAGACCGTCTGTGATATACACAATATCACAGACGGTTTTTTATAAACAACCGTCTGTGATACTCGTCTATCACAGACGGTGAGTAATAAAGACCGTCTGTGATATACACAATATCACAGACGGTTAGTAGTAAAAACCGTCTGTGATATCATTCACACCACAGACGGCACTCTTTGAAACCGTCTGTGATATTGTATCACAGACGGTTTTAACAACGAACCGTCTGTGATACCAAGTGCATCATCCATTTAATTTGCTGTTTTTTGGCTAGCCTCAGGATATGCTAGCCATGCCCTCTGAAAGCAAGCAAGCAAGTAGATTACAGATAAATGACAGATATAAGTTGATTGCAACTCATAGTAAATTACAACAAAATTCGATACACAGATGAATGTAACAAACGGCCAGCAGATCACATACATATATAGAATGAAAATCGTTACACAAAATCTGACAAATGAATTCAATTGAAGGAATTGTTTGATTTGTACAGTTGAATCCAATGTTTCAACATCTAATTATCACCATTGCCGGCGTGGAACTCTCCCCTCTTACTTATGACCTCTGCTAGTAAGAATTGGGAGATGATTGCACGAATTTCGACGAGATTGTCAAGATCATATGCACTTTCGTCGAAGTGCACCCGCTGTCGCTAGGAGCAATGTTAAGTCATTAATTAGCATGTGTGTGTAATATAAATACATATATATAATCAGAAAGTAATAATTATTGGAAGGACTTGACAAACCTCTGGATCATTGATCTTAGTACCCATGATTTCCTTCATATGGCGGCAAACGTAGAATCCACATACGTTGCCCTGTAGCTGCTGGTGGCACTGCAAAAATAGAATTACATAAATCGGTATTGTCAATTCTAGAGGCATTGTAACAAAGTATTATATAGGATTGTTGTGTTGTAGCGGGTACCGGAAATCGCGTGTTGTGTCGTAGCGTGTCACTGGATTTGTCGTGTCTTCCTCCTTGGGCAACATAATCGGCAAATGCCCTACGTGATTCAAAAAACTTAGCCTCGGCTGTGGCAAACAAAAGAAATATTACAATAGAGTTATGTATGGAGGAAATGAGTTTACCTATTAAGTACTTCTTGCACACGACTGAAGTCGTGGTTGCTCCTAAGGAGGGAATCAAGGTATATTACCTTGCTCCACTTTGGTACAATCACAATCAAAATCCAGTGATTCCTAGTCATATGTGTCGCCATAGTGATTAATCCTAAGTTCATGCTGCATGTAAAGTACAAATGAAACATATGTGTGGCAACTAGTGAAGCACTTACCCTTGGTTGAAGGGTACCATGACGTACTCCTTGTCGGTGTGAGCAATCAATCCCCTCGTTATGTAACCTTGCACGAAGGATGCATCTTCGTTGATAGATTACTCAGAGACCAAGTGAGGGTCGAGGAAACCCACCGGTCGTCGCGATTGCCAGGCTTGTTGGATCATGTATCTATACATAAAGAAAGAGTAATGACATTTATCTGTATAACGTGAATGTAGAACTTCATTGTACAGTACACTTACAGTGTCCAGCATCGTAGAAGTGAGGCGTCGCGTTCGTCGAGATTGAATAGTAAGAACAAATCTTCGAATGTCACGACGATGTAGCCCAAGTCGTGGAGGAAATACGTCTCGTTATATTTCACAGTGAATGCACTCTGCCGGTTTGGCTTCGTGTTGGACTTCTCCATGTACCAGGCATGCAATCTATTGCAAATCATACCAAGCTGGCGTAATTGTGAATCGGGCACCAACGACACTCCTAGAATAAACTTCCATGGCACGGGACTCGGCTTAATTTTCTTCGCATGAGCCTTGGAGGCCTTGGAGCCTCGCTTATGATATGTTCTCGGTGGCGTCTCGGTGGGAGCCAATGCAACAGACTTTACTGGATTTGGAGGTGGAGGTGGCACCACCGGAGCCGATGTGCCAGGTCCAGGGCGACGTCCCTCTTGGGCCACTGGATCTGAAGATTGTGGCACGGACATGTCGAGGACGATGTCCCTCTTGGGCCACTGAATGAATGTGTGGACGACATCCCCTAATGTCTTAATCTCTTCGTTTGGGGGCTTCTCAAGAGGGACGCTCTTAAAAATATCATTAATCATGTCCACCTGGACCTTTATGAAACCGGTGTCTACTTGTACACCGTGCACCGGCGTCCCTGGCGGCAATGGATACACCATGCCGCGCCCAGCGTCAACGGGAATAGAGCCAACAAGCCTGACTTTGAGGCTGCAAGGCATGGGCTTCTACATA
The DNA here is from genome assembly GCA_017311315.1 of Dendrocalamus latiflorus. Classification (NCBI taxonomy): domain Eukaryota; kingdom Viridiplantae; phylum Streptophyta; class Magnoliopsida; order Poales; family Poaceae; genus Dendrocalamus; species Dendrocalamus latiflorus. The sequence goes on from CM029663.1 coordinate 5,185,928, forward strand.
ACGATACAAGATGAGTTAAGGCGTCCACCAGAGAGATCTATGTACCATTCTAAAGAGGTAAATTACCTGAATGTCATCAATAGGTAAGTGGGCGTCGCTTTGTTCAGAAATTGGTGTGGACGCGCAGCTACTGCGACGTTGAGGGGGACTGGGTACCGCAGTAGTAGGAGTGGGTTGCGCTCCATTGCGGACTTGTCTCAGTTCTTCCCGCAACGAATCTATCTCTCGTCGAAGTGAGGCAGTCTGCTCTTGAAGTGAGGCAGATAGTTGTTCCTCAAGTTGAGCACGAAGCTCCTGTTTTATTTGTTCACTGCGGTACGCCTTGGATCTCTTCCTACTCCTATATGTCTCGGAGTAATCTAGAAATCCGTGCCTCCAAGGTACATAAACCCCCATGCCTCGTGTGCGACATGGGTGCTCCTTGTTTCCCAAGGCTTGTGATAGTAAATCTATCTCCCTATATTCTTCAAAGGAGCCACGAGAAGATTTGGTAGTCAATGATTGCTGCAAGAGGCCATTAATCATGTTATTTTTGAACCCATGAAGTTCAAGAGGTGTTAACAACTATGTTGTTTAACATATTTTACCAGGCGTTGGGACACTTCCTCATCTGCGGGGTTTTTGAAAGAGACGCCCGAAGATGTGGTTGATGACCTCGCTCTTAACCAGTTTCGAGCGCGCTCGTTTGCGATCCCGGCAAATGGCGGAGAGGCCTCCGATCGGATTGCGACCTCATCCTGCATCCTCCATTGCGGGATTTTACCCGCATACCCAGTAGTGCCAAGTCTGTGAGGGTGCGTGTTTTGTGCCTGGAGAGCCTTGTGCGTCGCACTTTGTTGTTCAAATTCGGTCGTCATCTTCATCTGCACAAAGGCCTCCCATGTTTCCGGCGACACGAAAGGATACTTCGTAAAGGGCGTGACATCCTCGGACACGTACTTCGTCACAAGAGTGCTCTTAAAATTCTTCCATGCTTTTCCCATCGCGAGGAGCGCCTGCCGTTGCACGAGTCCTTGTACTTCTGCTGGGATCTCGAATGAATTTGTAATTTCCTCCCATAGCTGATTTTTGTGATCCTTTGTCAAATCTTTCCAGCTTGCTATGGTGATGGGGACCCGTTGCCTTCCAATTATCCCACAGGTAGTCCGAAATGATGACGCTGCTTTCGTCGGTTCTAGAGGGACCCCATTCGGAGAGACCACCGTGATGGTCATTCGGCCCTCTGGCCTTTTCGATACTCCTCGACCACGCTTAGTTTTCGCAATCTTGGGAGCGTGAGACCCAGATGACGACGACGAAGATTGTGCGGACGCCATCTCTCTTCTAAGAAAAAACTAACTGCAGTGAGCTATGATCCCAGCTTGTCAAAGTTTTATAAATCAAGTGACACAAACCAGTGCATCAAGTTCATTGAACAAGATACATTGGAGTGTGTCACTTGCTTTATGCCCTTAACGATTAACTAACTGCAGTGAGCTATATATGGGCCTTCCAACATGTGAAGCATATAACATGAGCATATAACATGTGAAGCATATAACATGAGCATATAACATGTGAAGCATATAACATGAGCATATAACATGTGAAGCATATAACATGTGAAGCATATAAAATAAAATACATGTGAAGCTCGGAGGGAGCGGCGTCGGAGGGGCGTCGGGAGGGACCGGCGGCGTCGGGAGGGAGCGGCGGTGGGAGGGACCAAAACCTAGCTAGCAGGGGCGCTGCAGAGTGGAGACAAGAGACTGCACGAGAGCGGACTCCACAGACCTAGCTGCGGGTATTTAAAGATAAGCTATCACAGACGGTTCCTTACACGAACCGTCTGTGATAGTGGTATCACAGACGGTTCAATAGATAGAACCGTCTGTGATATGCATATTATCGCAGACGGTTCTGTATATATAACCGTCTGTGATATGCATATTATCACAGACGGTTCTGTAGATATAACCGTCTGTGATATTCATATTATCACCGACGGTTATATCGATAGAACCGTCTGCGATGTGTTATCACAGACGGTTTCTTTTGATAAACCGCCTGTGATAGTTCACTATAAATACCCTCAGCTAGCTAGGTTCCTATGTCATTTTACAATTACAATATGAAACATAGATACATTTATGAAAAACGCAAGCATAACCATAAATATAACTATTTCTTAGTTCCTTAGTCATTTTACAATTACAATGGAACATACATACATTTATGAAAAACACAAGCATAACCAATATCATTTATTACACTTTGGCTATATCATTTTAAATAAAGCCCCTCACGATGATCGACACGCATATAGTTTGCTTCATCGCCTTGTTCTTCCTCGAGCCTGATGTCGTCTCCGAATGGAGGCAAATCATCAAATTGATTGTACTCCTCATTCACAACATTCTCAACCCCGACAATCCTTCTTTTCCCTGAAGAACTACACGACGCTTCTTATTTGCCGGGTCGGTTACATAAAATACTTGAACAACTTACCTCGCGAGTACGAATGGTTCGTCTTTGTATCCTACACATTCGAGGTCCACGGTAGTGACGCCGTACTTGTCAACCTTTACACCCCGTGGGAGTTGGACCCAACGGCACCGAAATAAAGGAATTTTAAAAATTACGTAGTCAAGCTCCCAAATCTCCTCTACAACCCCGTAGTACGAGCTTGGGCCAGCGGTACTGCCGTGCGCATCATAGGCATCTATGCGGACACCTAAGTTCTGCACTGTACTCTTTCTATCTTGATCTGTTGTATAAAATGTGTAGCCATTAATGTCGTATCCTTGCCATGTCACAATTGTAAATTTTGGCCCTTTTGCCAACCATTGTAGTGTTTCACTTGACGACCTCCTAGTCAATTGTGCCTTGAACCATTCGTTGAACTGACGGTTGTGTTGTCTCGTGATCCAAACTTCTGACTGGCCTGCATTCTCCTGACGTAGCATGTCCTTGTGCTCTTCAATATATGGGGACACTTCAGTCATGTGTTGTAAAACCATGAAATGGGCTTGAGCATACGTATTTTGATCCGGAGTTATTGCTTTCCTCCCGATAGTCCCGATACCCTCTAGTGTCCCCTCGTGACGAGATAGAGGTACACCTATCGGCTCTACCTGAGCCATGTAGCCGATGCAGAATTCAATCACCTCTTCTGTTGTATAACCTTCGATAATGCTACCCTCCGGTCGAGATCGATTGCGTACATAGGACTTCAGAATTCCCATGCACCTCTCGAAAGGGTACATATGACGTAGAAATACGGGGCCGCATGTTTTTATCTCTTTCACAAGGTGGACAATGAGATGAACCATGATATCAAAAAATGATGGAGGGAAATACATCTCTAGATGACATAGAGTTGTCACCACCTCGGTTTGCAGAGTATCTAGTCCATCCGGATCAATGACCTTCTGAGCAATTGCGTTGAAGAAATAACATAGCCTTATGATTGTCACTCGAACCTTGTTCGGCAAAATACTTCTAATTGCAACAGGTAGCATTTGTGTCATTAGCACATGACAGTCGTGAGACTTTATGCCAATTAATTTTAAATGTTCCATGGAAACAAGTTTATTCATGCTTGTGGAGTGATCGGATGAAACTTTCACACCATATAAGGACTGGCACAGTTCAGTTTTCTCGGACTTAGACAGAGTGTAGCATGCTGGGGAAGGTACGTCCAGCCTTTATCGGTCTCTATCGGTGCTAACTCGGTCCTGATGTTCATAGCGACCAAGTCACGCCTTGCGTTAACACCATCCTTTGTTTTATCAAGAATGTTCAGTAAGAGACCAATCAAACTGTCACATATATTCTTCTCTACGTGCATGACATCGATGCAATTGCGAACTTCTAAGTGCTCCCAATAAGGCAAGTCCCAAAATATTGATCTCTTTTTCCACATGTTCTTCCTCAATTTACGTTCCTTTCCAAACACAACATTTATATCCTTGACCATATCATACACCTCTTTCCCGCTAAAAGGTTTTGGTATTGAGTCATCCTCTTTTTTTCCGTCAAATTGTTTCTTCATCTTGCGGTATGGGTGATACTTTGGAAGGAACCTACGGTGACGCATGTACACAGTTTTTCGCGAGTTGTTCAACCACACACTCTCGGTATAATCTAAGCAGTGCGGACACGCTTTGGCTCCTTTTATACTCAACCCTGACAGGTTACCAAGGGCAGGAAAATCATTAATGGTGCAGAACAACATGGCGCATAGAGTGAAGTTCTCTCGTTTGTCTGCATCCCATACATGTACCCCTTCATTCCACAGTATTGCAAGATCTTTCACCAATGGGGCTAGGAACACATCAATATCGTTGCCAGGTTGCTTCGGCCCTTGGATAAGTAGTGACATCAAAATATATTTCCGCTTCATACACAGCCAAGGAGGAAGGTTGTACATGCAGAGTCACGGGCCAGGTGCTATGTCGGCTGCTCATGTTACCAAAAGGATTCATTCCATCTGTACTCAACCCAAACCTTATATTTCTCGGTTCCACACTGAGATCTACAAACATCCTATCGATGTTCCTCCACTGGGCAGAATCAGCAACATGTCTTATCATTCCGTCTTTCTTACGCTGCTCGCAGTGCCAACGCATCAATCTTGCATCCTTACGGTTTGCAAATAAACGCTTCAAACGGGGGATTACAAGAAGATACCACATCACCTTGCTTCACCTCGATGCCCTTCCCATCATCAGAGTCATTTTTACGCTTGTATCGGGATGTTTTGCACACCGGACAAACATGTAAGCTAGCATGCTCTTTACGGTACAGGATTCAATCATTCCGACATGCATGTATTCTTTCTACTTCCATTCCTAATGGACAAAGAATCTTCTTGGCTTGGTAGGTGGTTCTCGGCAACACATTTCCCGTTGGAAGCATGTCCACTAGGAGACCTAATAATGCCGTGAAACTCTTGTCAGACCAACCATTGCTTGCCTTCAATTTTAGCAGTTCTAGAACTGATGACAACCTCGTGTATTGCGGCTTGCAGCCCGGGAACAAAGGTTTCTCCGAGTCCTCCATCAAGCCTTCGAATTTACCAAACTCTCTCTCACTATAGTTCCCTTCTGCATCACGTAACATCTGATCCAGATTGTCATCCTACGACCTATCCTCATGATCGAAAGAACAGTCCACAACTGGCATATCGTTGTCTCCCTCGACTATGTCATAACTACCTTCTTGTGTACTCTTCTCTTCACCGTGACTGGTCCAACATTTGTACCCTTTTCTGAAACCCCTTCGAATCAAGTGAGCTTCAATCTGCGCTGAGTTGCTAAACATCTTGAGATTATCACAATCAATACATGGGCAATACATATATTTCATCCCCTTCTTCAACATATCCAGCTCGGCCGCCCTTCTAAAAGCAGACACGCCAGTAATGTACTCTTCACTCACATGGTTCTCAATATACATCCTGCTTCGGTCCATCTACGCTACACAAGTGACAAATGGGTGTCAAAAATGATTATTACCCCTACTACTAACCTCTGATCAGATCACTAAGAATGTTAAGTAATTGAGTACTAATATCTGATCAGATCACTAAGAATGTTAAGTAATTGAGTATACTAACCTCTGATCAGATCACTAAGAAGACGGTGATATTTTTTTCACCCCCAACTCCCTAAAGCCGGCCGCCTTGCTCCACCGATGTAGCGCAATGAAGACAGATCGGTGTCGACATCCTTCAAGCAAGTACGCCAAGTAACTAATACTACACAGAATATCACAGACGGTTCCAACCACAAACAGTCTGTGAAAATGACATATCACAGACGGTTCGTATTAATAACCGTCTGTGAATTATCACCGACGGTTATTAATATTAACCATCTGTGATACAAATAATATCACAGACGGTTCAAATATATAACCGTCTGTGATAGTCTAACATTATCACAGACGGTTCGCAATACCAACCGTCTGGGATTTATGCGTATCACAGACGGTTCGTATATAGAACCGTCTGTGATAGTCCTTCACAGACGGTTTACATTACAAACCGTCTGTGATAGTTCACATAGCATCCGAGGCACATCCGAGGTCTGCTGCTGTGTCTTGAGGAATGCCAAGAGCTGGTCTTCAGATGTGGCATTCCTCAAGACACAGCAGCAGGCCTCGGATGTGCCTCGGATGCTATGCTATGCTTCGAATTGGCAGTCATGCGCCTGACGAAATAGTTCATCTTTCCACCCAAATGGCCCATGTATCTTTTGCAACAATCACAGCTAATACAGAGGCAAGCACAACAACACATTCAGATCTATTACAGCTAAGAACGAACCCATCATGGCACGACGGTGCGGCTGAACAAGACACACCTACGACACTTACGGTAAGAGTGTGTTGTCCAGCCGCCCGCCGTGCAGCGACGGAGGCACTAGCTCACGGCAGTAGTTGGCGTTGTGGAAGAATAAGCAAATACAGAGGCAAGCACAACAACACATTCAGATCGATCTATTACAGGATAACAAGCTAACGAACCCTTCATGGCACAACCGTGCGGCTGAACAAGACACACTTACGACACTTATGGCAAGAGTGTGTTGTCCAGCCGTCGGCCATGCCGTGACGGAGGCGCTAGCTCACAGCGGAGAGGAACCTAGCTAGTGGATGAACTCACGCGTGACTAGTACCGGTGGAAAGGTTGATGAGAAGTTATTAATAAGGGCTGAGCCGTGGGAGGAACTGGTGCCAGCCATTCGATGTGGAGAGAATGGACGGGTGAAATCGAAATCCTGGGTATACGCCAATTATTGGTAACATCTGCTTATCACAGACGGTTATTAACACGAACCGTCTGTGATGCATACTATCACAGACAGTTCATGTTAATAACCGTTTGTGATTGTGCTTATCACAGACGGTTTGTTAATAGAACCGTCTGTGATAGACCTTCACAGGCGTTTTATACCACAAACCTTCTGTGATACTTGATAAAAAGTGTAAAAAAAGACATTCCCAGATTCTTCGGTGAGCAGCCGAGATAGCCGACTTTTTCAGTTAGCTGAATCATCGCTACTAGCGTACGTGATCCAGAGACCAGAGGTGAAGAAAAGATGTGGGAAGAAGCAGATGGATAGTCGCTCACCGAAGAAGTCGGCTATGTCGGCTGCTCACCGAAGAATCTGGGAATGTCTTTTTTTTGAACTTTTATTTTAAAATTGCCTTGAATTTTGCAGGAAAAAGAAGGATTGTCGGAGTGGACATCACATCTCGGCAGTAGTCGGCATCGTTGAGGAACATGCAAATACAGAGGCAAGCACGACAACACATTTAGATCTATTACAGGATAACAAGCTAGTGAACTCTTCATGGAACGACGGTGCGGGTGAACAAGACACACTTACCACACTTACAGCCATATATGCTCACAGTGGATGAACTCACGCGTGACTAGTACCGGTGGAAAGGTAGATGGGGGCGTTATTTATAAGGCCCGAGCAGAGGGAGGAACTGCTGCCTGTCATTCGATGTGGAGAGAATGGACGGGTGAGATCGAAATCCTGGGTATACGCCAATTATTGGTGACACGTGATTATCACACGCCAATTATTGGTGATATGTGATTATCACAGACGGATATTAACGCGAACCGTGTATGATAATAAATATCACAGACGGTTCTTAATACGAGCCATCTGTGATGTTTCAGTTATCACAGACGGTTCTTAATACGAGCCGTCTGTGAAGTTTCAGTTATCACAGACGGTTTGTATTAATAACGGTCTGTGATATTAATATCAGACGAACGGTCTGTGATATTAATAACAGAATATGAACGTGTAGGACCGAAATGGCGACAGAGGGGGGTGAATGTCGATCTCTAAAAATCGCCCCCAAAGAGTATCTTCTCCTTCAATAGCTATGGAAGCTATGAAGGTAGAAAATAAGCCCTCACTGGAAATCACAGAGACAAGGAAAAACTAAACCCAGAAGGAAGCAATCAAGAAAAACAAATTCAGCGCAAGTCTGGCTGCAAGCGGTAGTACCGCTGAGCGGTAGTACCGCTGAGCGGTAGTACCTCTCCAGGAGCGGTAGTACCTCTCGAGAAAAACAGCAAACAGGATTTTCAGGCTGGAACTTTGAGACTTCGGATTTTTGGCTAAAAAGAAGGTTTGCTCTCAATCTTTTTGATCCAAGGCCTTACTACAACATACTAAATAGTAAGGGGACCTTGGGAAACAAGAGAGTCAAACCAAGAAACAAGAATTTCAGATTAGGGGTAAAAATCTGAATTTTTGCACAACCCGAGCCAAAAATCAAATTGCTTCCAAACCTTTGATCCTATGGCTAAGAGACTTTGCAGATATGTTAGCAATAGCCATAGGACTCTCCATGCCAAATCTCAGCCCATCTTAAAAAGGGAAACAAGAAATGCTCAAAAACCCTAGAGGGGCTAAAGAAGAACAGAGCAACCCAAAAAGCCAAATCTGAGATTAAAAGAGGTTTGCTCTTGGGAAACTTGATCAAATGATCTTGAGGCACTATCCCATCAAAGAGCAACCCATTTTGGGCCTTCCCAGCAATCAAGAACTCAAAACACCGAAAATCAAGAAATCACCCAAAAGAGGAACGAAGAACAGAACAGGAGCACAGGAGAAACTTCAGATTTCATTCCAACCATTCAAGGAATACAAGGGATACAAAGAACTACGTCCCCATACGCATGGACATTCGGAGGAATGATTACATAGTGTTTCACTCCATCCTCTCCCTCTCCAATCCCTCTCAAGAAGCCTCAACCATACATGATTGGAAGGAAGAACACAACACTCAGACAACCATCGTAGGGGACAAGCAGGGAGCACACCTCTGCCTCCTCCACCCACTCTCAACAACTAAAGCCTAAAGCCAAAACAACCCCTAAAGCCTATTTTGACTAAAGGAAACCCTAAAAACCCATGAAGTGCTCAAGTGGGCATGCAGCCCCTCCTCTCCTTTTATAGCGGTTGGCTAACGGGTCTCCGCCCCGTTACACCCGCTACATCCAACGGAGCCCGCTCCCGCTTGTGCAGCCTTGCGAAATTCCCGTTTCGCCCCTCCTGCACCTTCCGGGAAGCTTCCGCGCTCCTTGCCTCGCACGCCTCGCAACCACCTCGAGTCCACGTCGTCTTCGACACATCCCGACCGTTCTGACATCAGCGCCACCTGCGCCTAGTCCGGTCCACCGTGTCTCGCCACGACTCCAACTCGACGTCCTGCAGTCACACAGACAAGAAACACGTCAAATAGCACCGCTCGATACATGAAAGCGTAAATACCATCACACTTACCACAGATGAAGTCCAAACCTGTCGAAACCAAGAATAGGCGTCCTAAACCCATACGACCAAGTTTGACTAAAGTCCGACCTAGCTCATTGCACCCTGCAACGACATGGTCTGACCACACAATCCAAACTCGACTATCCTAAACCTTTGTCAATTACTCATCATTCACATGGAGTCACGACCACATGGTCTCTCAGAACGGTTTGTGATGTTAATAGCAGAGATGGTTTGAAATACGAAGCATCTGCGTTAATGCTTAAATATGCGCGCCCTAATCCTGCTCTTCTACGTACACACTATGCTCTCCCTGGTCATAATAGCAGAGATGGTTTGAAATACGAAGCGTCTGCATGCGTTAATGCTTATATATGCGCGCCCTAATCCTTCTACACACTATGCTCTCCCTGATCATCTTCTTCATCACCAGATTTCTCAATAATGACTTCTAAAATTCTTTTGATCTCCTTCCTCTCATCTATCCATCATGAGTTGTTCGGACGCAACCTTACACAGGCGGCCAAAAATTTACGTCTGGAACAGCTCCTCCGCTCACGCCCTGCTCTCCTTCCTCGACTCGCTTCCATCCGTCAGCTGGACCTCATCATCCGCCATCGACGGAGGTGTCTCATTGCCACTCAGGATAGGGAAACCGCCCTAAGCCTCGTTCTTCTCTACAATGTGCGCAAAGCGGAGGAAGATCTTGCGGCACTGCAGACACACTTGGATAAACTTGCCGATCAAGCAGATTGGGCCGATAATGCGGAAGCGCATCTTGACATCCTGTTTCAGATTATGGAACATGCTAACGATCATTTGCCCATGCTTGAGGAGGAAGACGAGAAGGCAAGGGCAATCTTGACGGCATTCGAGAACACAACGGCTGATCTTCCAACTCCAGAAGTCGACGAAGAAGCATATGAAGCCCAGAAGATTCAAATCTGGGAATGTCTTTTTATTGCACTTTTGTAATAAAATTACCTTGAATTTTACTCTCGTCTCTATAGATTCTGTAGTTTAAACGATACCACAGACGGTTCGTATTAATAACCGTCTATGAAGTTTCACAGACGGTTAGTAACACGAACCGTCTGTGATGTCGCATTTATCACAGACCGTTCGTGTTAATAACCGTCTGTGAAAATATCACCAACGGTTGCCAGTATAAACCGTCTGTGACAGTTTAATCACAGACGGTTCCGTATGAACCGTCTGTGATGTAGCCGTCCAGTATCGCCTCTTCTGTAGTAGTGATACCCTTTTTGACTTACGTATAATTTGCCAAACTATCTATCTTTGATGATTTCTATACTAAGAATCCTCTTTATTGCACCAAGATCTTTCATCTCAAATTCACTACTTAATTGCACCTTCAATTTTAAAATTTCAACCTTGTCATTTGCAACAATCAATATATCATTAACATATAGGAGCAAATAAATAGGTGAACCATTAACAGTTTTTAAATAATATAGCTATCATAATCAGATCTTTTAAAACCATGAGATATCATAAATAAGTCAAATCTCTTGTACCATTGTCTAAATGAATGCTTCAAATGATAAAGAAATTTCTTCATTTTGCAAGCAAAATTCTTCTTTTTTGAAACAACAAAATCTTCCAATTGCTCCATATAAATGTCTTCTTTCAACTCCCCATGTAAGAACGTGGTTTTTACGTCCAATTGTTTAAGCTCATAATCATGCATAGCCGTAATGTTGAGTAAAGTACAAATAGAACTATGCTTCACAACAGGAGAAAAGACATATGTGAAATCAATACCTGAAATTCGATTGTATCCATTAGCAACTAGCCTTGCTTTGTATCTAATATCTTCTTGAAGATCCATTTGCAACGACTAGGCTTTTCTCAATTGGCAACTTGACCAGCTCCCATGCGTCAATCTTGTCAAGAGATTCCATCTCATCATATATAGAGTTGTCCACCTTTCTGAATTACCACAAGGATTGCCTTTGAATAAGATCAAGGTTCTATAGTACCTTCAATTTCTTCTAACATATTTAAACAAGCCACAACATTGGTTTCTTCAATTAATCTCTTAGGTGGTTGAATATTCTTTCTTTCTCTATTAGCTGCAATGGAATGTTATGTTGGCGATACAACAATAAGAACTTCTGAAATATTTTCCTTGTCTACTTTTGTGTAGATCATGGATAATAATATGCTCCACCTGCATGCTTGATTGCTTCCCAACCGGAGCATCAATAGATTATTTATCATGCATCATAGCAGATTTATCAAAAGTAACACTTCTGCTAATAATCACCATTCTAGTTTCAAGATTCCACAATTTATATTATTTCATACCAATTTTATAATTAATAAAAATATACTTAACTACTCTAGGCTCTAATTTGTGATCGATGCTATAGTGGGATGGTGAGATTGATGAAAACGTGAGCCACAGGATAAAAGCGGGGTAGGTGAAATAGCACCGAGCATTGGGTGTCCTGTGTGATAAAAAAAGTCCCTCAAAAGTTAAATGGTAAGTTTATAAGATGACGATTATACCTGCGATGTTATACGAAGTGGAATGCTGAGCAACTAAAAGACAATATATACAGAAGATGAGAGCAACAGTGGTGAGGATGCTGCGGTGGATCTGTGGTCACACAATGCGGGGTCGAATCTGCAATGATGATATACGTGATAGGGTGAGAATAGCATCAATTGAAGAGAAGCTTGTCCAACGTTGCTTGAGATGGTTTGGACATCTCCAACAGCTGTCTCCTGAGGCATTGGTACGTAGTGAAATTTTAAGATATACCGGAAACGCAAGAAGAGGCAGAAGTCAACCAAGACTGATGTGAGAGAAAGCAGTTAACAGTGACTTGAGGGATTGAAATGTATCCAAAGAATTAGCTTTGAATAGGAGCGTATGGAATTTAGCGATCTACGTACCGGAACCATGACATAAGAAGAAAGTTTAGGGTCAGTATTTTAGGCTTTTAATTTGCTTAAATAGCATAATGCAGGTTTAGGTTTTTGCCTTGTTGGTTTTATTACAAGGTTCCTTGAAGTGGTTTCGTTTCTATTCTATCCTAATTTGTTTGGGATAAAAAGTTTTTTAATTGTTGTTGCTGGTGGTGGTGGTCATGATATTGTGTCACACAAGGAAAAATATCCATGTTTGAAGGTTCTTTGAGAAAAAGTGCCTTTTTCTATTGAACAACGAAGACTTCTGTTGGGTATACCTTTGACTTAGGCCCTATATATGAACGCGGCTTAGCCTGATACAAAAGTTACATACGGGATCGAAGGCATCCTATTATCTGCCCCCACGGGTACGTGTGCATGCCCCAAAAGCCTCCTTTTCTGTTCTCTTTCCTTTCACTTTTTACTGTTGTAGGCTAAATATCTTCATCTTGTTACTTGTTCATGTAACGGTTAATTGATTAAGCACTCAAGTATAGAGTTCTTACAGAAGTGTTATTGTTTGATTTCTGTGTCCATGCATATCTGTATGTTATTTTTTGGAACTAAATCTACCAAAGCAACAGACGTATATCATATATATGTGCATAACATGCAGGGATAAAAGAACTCCAAAGCCAGACGACGAGGGAGACGATGTCGTCGTGGAACAGATCATACTTCAGCGGGCAGAGCGGCAACAGCCAATACTCGAGCTCCACCGACGGATATGGAGGCGGCCAGAATGAAGCAACCGGCGGCAAGAAACCCCCACCGTCGCGTCTGAAGAAGTCGGGCAACATGAAGGCCGAAGACGACTACCCAAGCTACACCGCCAACACCAACCACAACGGTGACAAAGACAACAGCAACTACGACGGTGCTTACAGCAGCGGTGGTTACAACGGCTACGGCAGCACCCCTTACAACACCGGCGGCAGCAGTACTACGCCCTACTATGGCGGCAGCGGCGGCGGCTACAATAACAGCAACGGCGGCGACGGTTACACCGGAGGAGCAGCTATACCGTACAACGTTCCGGCCGCGCTCTTTGCTCCCCAGGACGGCACGAGGTCGCCCATGTTCATTAACACTAGGGAGGTCCATGTCCACGGGGCGCCAGGGTCGCAGTACGACAACGACAACAACAGAGACCAGAGGCGGCGAGGCGGCGGCGGCGGCGGATTCTTCGGTCCTGCGTTCGAGGCCGTCGGCCATTTCGTCGACCGCAAGCTCGGCTTGCACGACAGGGACTGACGCACGCGCGTTACATGCATATATGCATGCTCGCCCGTCTATGCTAGTGCATACATACATACATACATATACGTACAGTCGTGCAACGAAGCTTTCTTCATCTTCACGCATGGATCGATCGACGATCGGGCACTACTATATATTTCTGATTTTGTACTTAGCGCTCATCAGGAATGGAGCGTTTGCATGCTTGCGTGCAATGTTGTACACGTGTGTTTTCATTTCCCGAGCGTGGCAGTGTGTTTCCATTCTGCACCGATGTGTGTTGTGTTTTGTACGTCCTTCATGTATACTACAGAATGAAGATGGGTATATGCAAGTGCTTGGTGTTTGTGACTTATTTTCTGTAATGGTATGGTGATTGAGATAAAATGCAAGTGGTTCGGTGGTATGTACATATGTACGTATGTTTGGGTCATTGTTATTTAGATTTTTAGACTTCAATTATGACGACCGGGTTTAGTTAATTGGATGCCACGTCGTCTCTCACTCAGCTAGCTCGCGACTTCTTGCCCGAAGGCTTCCTTATCCTCACCAAGATGTATGCATAACAATGGAATAATACACATGGCGAGCAGCCGAGCAGCTCACTACCTACCGTTGACTGCGCATACGTACATATACTTGCATTGTGTACTATACAATGTCATCCAACCAATGTCGTACTCTCTCGACTCGAGCGAACGCATCATCCGTGTCGATCAGGAAAATTTACGCAGTGCAACTCTCGTATGGGACTGTTTGGTGCGGCTGCAGTTTATGGCTTTTGTTAAAATTTTTGAATTTTAGTTGTTTGTGACAAAAATTATGGAGAAATAAAGGCTTTTAACATGTACTGCAATTAATTTATAGACCCCGTCTTGAAAAAATACCCCGTTTGAAAGTTAGATATTATAGCAAAAGTCAAAAACCACCAGCTTCGGTCGAAAAAACAGGCCATATAACGTCCTTTCTAACTCGAAACCATTTGGTGATCTCTGTTCTGGGAGTCTAGATCGACTAATTAACATCTGACATCTTAATTCTTTTCTTCTTGTTTTAATTCCTCTTCATTTTTTTATAGGAGGCATGCATGCATGCAATGCACGAAGACCTACATGATTAGAGATGGAAATGGATCGGATATGATTAAATAGTCTCAAATACAAATATGAATTCATATTTTTAAAATTAATATGAATATGAATTCAAATATTCTCAAAAACGAATACGAATTGAATGTCGTAACGAATACAAATTTGAATAGAATATGTACTTAATTCGATCGAATACGAATATCCTCTTACAACTTTTATAACAAATATTGATAGAATAAATTTATGTAACATGATCAAACACAAATCTCAACCAGCATAGGAAATGGATCAAATATGAATTAAATAATCTCGAATATGAATACAGACTGTTCTCAAATACGAATGTGAATACAAATATTCTCAAATACAGATTGTCGAATGCGAATACGAACAATTTCAAATACAAATTTTATTTATTAAATTAATATTTTCTTAAATACAAACATTCCGATACATGATCATGTCGGCGCTGGCACGTTGTATCGTATGGGAAGCCCGCGATGGCGTTGCAGCCATGCACGGTCTAATTAAGCAGCGAACGCAATCGGTCGAGGTTGAATGGGCTTGCACTTGCACTTGCAGAAAGGGCCCAATTTGTCGACGCAATGCATCGTCTGATTGGTGTGGGCTGTGGGCCGGCCCAATACTGAAGTGGCCAATTCCATCTATCGCAAGTTCGCAACGTATACGTATACCACAGAAAATATCACGTCCTGTACGTACGCGTACAAAACTACCTGAGCAATCGATCGAATCCAAGCGTCAAAATACCGTATTGTCTGTATACTATCCGAAGAAGAGGGAACCCAGTAGCGAGTGGCGACCAAGGAAGAGCGATGGGGAAGAAGCACCAGCTCCTCTGCCTCGCCGCCGCCGTCGCGGCCGCGGCCATCCTGCTGATCGGTAACGACGGATCATCGCCTCCACCTCTCCTCCTAACGTGTTTTCCTGTAAAGATTGGTTTTTTTCTTGATATGTTTCGCTCATCGCTTGCTGGATTCGGCTCCAGCTTCGGCCAAGAAGTCCACTGACGTCACAGAGCTTCAGATCGGCGTCAAGGTCCGTACTCTGTAACCAACTGCACTCTCTGGTCCGTTTTGCACTCTATTTTTTTTGGATTCTGGCCGATCTGAGATTCTTCAGTTCGTGGATTTGTCGAAGATCTGCAGTCTCTAAACAAGTGTGTGGGTTCGACGTAGTGGGCGTGAATAATTTGATAACAACTTGACAAGGGCCCCGAGTTCAGGAAGAGGTTGGCTTGGATTATTCTAAGATAGGGGGGAGATATGCCGATCTGCAAGTGCAAAATAGGTTCTTGTTTCCTTTGCACGTAGGATGGGAGACTCGTGGAATGTACTTAGTTTCACTTGAGTTTTATAATATCCCATTTACAAAGATGAAATAGGAAATTTGATTGCGGTATTGTTCGTTGCTAATTAGTACTCCGTTCGTGTACTTGGTGGACAAACTAGAAGATGTGGAAAGTTTCATTCAACCAATTAGGCTGTGCTATTAGATTGATCTCAAGAAACAAAAAATGATGGGCATACCTCTCAGAAGTCGCATTAGGACCTGTAAGGAGTGTTGTTGGAATGCTGTCAAAGTTCCCTATTCTGGGGGCTTGTCATATGCTTCATTAGAAAGGATGGAAATTCAAGGCTGAACAGATAACACCTGTCATTGTGGTCTTTTGACTGGGAGTGTTCAAACAGAAAATTCCAAACTCATTGCTAAGCATCGTACTCCATGTAAGAATTGAAATATTCAATATTCAGTCACAAATCATAAGCTTGGTGGTTGGAGATTTAGTGTATCTACATGTCTAGCTTCTGTAATCCATTATTCTCTCCGTCTAAGTTTATAGGGTGTATTTCTTCTTGACATATAGACCAATAAGATATTGAAAATGATTAGATTACCTTTAATTATTATTTCTAAGCACTATATTCAATGCATATATGTAGAGAATATCAACTAAAGCTAAATATTTATTAGGGCTATACACGGAACATTACACTAATTTTGTATCGAAACATGAAATATGCTCTATATTTGTAGACATGACCATTAAAATATATACTCTATAAACTTGGATGGAGGGAGTACTTCTTAAGCAAAGATTATGCAACTCTTGGTTTATAAAACGTAAGACAATCAAGCTCTTTATTGTTACATTCCAAATGGCAGTCTCTATGAATTTGAATGACATATGTTTTCTTTGGCTCATCCTCCTTTCAGTACAAGCCCGATTCATGCACCCTGCAAGCTCACAAAGGCGACAAAATTAAAGTGCACTATCGTGTAAGTATTTCACCAATACTTGTATCTAAAGTATACGATCCTATTCAGTTTTGCGAGTACTTAAAAATCTGTTCAAAAGAAAGAATGTATGTAACTAGTTGTGCTCACCCTACTGTTGCAAGGCTCGGAAGTAAATTCTACTGAGTTTGCCTTACTGTAATCTTCACACGGTTTGTTGCAATGCTGACTCACTTCGAAGGACTTGTACATACTCTCATTTTAGCAGCTTCTTTAACACGAATCAGTTGACATAGCTATGGAGAGAAAGGGAGAAGCAGCATAGCAGAGTGACCCTTGTAGATTGTGTCTTTTATTATTTTACCTGGTTTGTTTGTCATGTTTGGTTCAAAAACTCTTTGATACTTTTCTTGTATCAGTTTTCTTTCCACATTTTTGTCATTCAGCTGAAAGGCTTGATCATCTGCAGGGGACACTCACTGATGGATCAGTATTTGATTCTAGCTATGACAGAGGTGACCCCTTTGAATTTACTCTTGGGAATGGCCAGGTGATAAAAGGTTATTCTTTTTTCCTGAAGCACTATACTTTTATTTATTTATCTGCGGTCCATACTGGTCTGAGTTGAACGAACAACAAGGATATGTCATCAAAAAAAGTAGGGGAAATGGCTATGCTGTTCATATCAGAAACCTTCGCAAATCCACCAACCTAGATCGTTGTTTTTATCTATAGGTTGGGACCAAGGGTTACTAGGTATGTGTGTTGGTGAAAAGAGGAAGCTAAAGATACCTGCAAAGATGGGTTATGGCGAGCGAGGCTCCCCACCGAAGATTCCAGGTATGGGTGATTACTTGTTTGTTTGCTTCACGGCTCCTTGTGAAGAAATTATGCGTGTGTAGATTCTCAACTTTGATATGGGCATATGGCCATTTTACCATGTTTTATACCTGCATTTTACAATATGAAGATGTGTTGTTCAGTGTTGACAATGTACTTTTCCATTGACCTGTAACGCTAACTTGCAGTTTTCTAATCAATAGGTGGAGCAACTCTGATCTTTGACACGGAGCTTATTGCCGTCAATGGAAAGACATCCGTTGGTGCTACCGCAGAGAGCAACAGCGAGCTTTAATGGATGGATGCAAGAGTTTGACTTGTGAGTTCTTTAGCTAAAAGGGATTCTGTTTCCAATCATGTTCTTCATGTTTTAAGTGGTGCAGAAACCAGTTAGATTGAACCAACTGATCCGTGTGTGTGACTTGCTGCACTCATGTACACTCAGCAAACCTTTTTTTTTTCTTGATGGGAAAAAACTCAAGAGTTGCCTTTTTGGAATGGTCTTCAACTTAACCAATTGCATTGCAGCTGTTAACAAGGACCATCTTCTATATATCTCACATGTAATGTGTGCAAGCATAGCGGTACTTATTTGCACATGAAGTGATAACTGAAGACTGATAAGCGATTACCGGTTTGATGCTCTGACTGTCGCAGCTTTCTTGTGGACCTCATAGAATGTGGGCATGTGCTTTACGGCTTTGGTTTTCAGCTTTTGACTTTTCTATATTAACTAACATTTAAATAGAATGTCTTTTCAAAACGAAGTCTACTAGTAATTGTAGTACATACTGTAGCGACTTCATTTATATCGGCAAAAACCGCATATTAGTTTCTGTTACTCTGTAATCTCTCTTATGAACAGCTTAAAAGCCACAAGTCGCAGCTAAAAGCCATAAAGAACAAGCCCTGTGTTGATTTCTCACTGTGTACTATCGCTCTGCCAAGAATATTAACACGAGCTGTTTACACATGAATCAGCCCAGAAGCTATAGTCACAGTCCACAACACCGCACATTGAATTAAGAACATGAATATCACTTAATCTGCTTTTAAATTTAGTCGTTGAACACATATTTTTTTAAAAAAATAGCCTCTTTGTAGGTTTACCGTACGTGGCAGGCACCTACGAGATACAATAGCTCGGCAGGTATAATAGATACAATATCTATCAAGCTGCTATAGTTTAACAGGTGCCGCTAGACTTACATATGGGCTATTTTTTGAAAAAAAAAGATATTCTAAGGCCAAATTTAGAAAAAAAAATAGTTAAGAGTGCTATTTCCAGACTCAGTTCGCGCACAGGCAGCTAGCTTGTTTCGGAATCCATGCGATTTGCCATCGACGCACAGGAATAAACATTGCTTCAGCGTGACTGTGCAACCTCTGCATCCACGACTGCGTCTGTTCAGGAGCTGCAGTCTCGAGTGACGCGGAGGACCCAACGTTAAAAGGTGGAATCGCCTCTGTAGTTTGGTACAAATTGAGCGTGTTTCATTGTGGGTCTTTCACCTCTGCAGTACACCGCTGTTTGCTGCAGGGCAAGTACAGTATGTTAGATTGATCTTAGCCGATTAGCCCAACGGCTAATTGGGCCTTGATCCGCGCCCTGATCGGGGGCGCCCAGCCCATCTCTTGGCTGGTGGGCCCCCGTCGCGCTGCGCAATAAATAGAGGGTGGGGGCCGGTTGCTCGACTTACGAGGTTCGTCTGAGCCGCACATCCCCACCCAACAAAACCCTAACCGATCTAGAGGGGGCGCAGTCAGCGACGGGAAGCACCATCGCCGTCTCCTTCACCGGATCTGCGCCGCCGCCACCGTCTTCCTCTTCCCCGACCGCCGCTGCCCGTGCGCAGACTTCACCGACGAACCAGTGATGACCAGCTCCTCCTCCAACGCGTCGGATGGTTAGTAATGATGCCTACTTCCCTCTCTCCCTCTCCCCTTCTCTTTGGAACCCGAATCAAGCGCAAAAGAAATACAACACAGTACATGCACGCATGCATGCAGCCGCGTTCCTTGGCTAGTGACATCTGACCAGACTATGGATCTATTCTTTTTAGCTGCAGCTTATGATTTTTAGCTGCAACTTATGGCTTTTGGCCTGTTTGTATGAGAGATTACAGAGTAACAGAAACTCGTGTGTGGTGTTTGCGATATAAATGAAGTCAGTAAAGTATGTACTACAATTAACTAGTAGACCCTATGTTGAAAAAAAAATACTCCGTTTAAAAGCTAGTTATTGTAGAAAACCCGAAAAGCAGCTTTTAAAAGCTGAAAAAAACAGGGCCTATATATCCATCTGCGCGTCGACAAACAACAAGGAGACGTCCGAAACTCATGCAGATTTTGCAGGCCCGCCCGATTGATTGGAAGACTAAGGTGCGTTTTTTTTGTGGTGTATGGTTTTTAGCTTTTGGCTTTTGAATTTTAGTTGTTTGTGAGAGAGTATGAAGAGACTCGTGTACTATTTTAGTTGGTACAGTCACGTATAATTTTAGTCGGCATGCTAAAATCAGTACAATATCTACTATAATCAATTAATAAACTCTGTCCTAAAAGATATTTCGTTTAAAAGTTGGTTGCTATAATATAATAATAGTATAAGTGGAAAACAAAAAAAAATGACCTAAAAGCATCTCGATGCAAAATATATGCCGTTCTGATTGTGCTCACCCTTAGCCGCCTCCCTGCGGCTTGCTAAGATTTCACATGAGCTCGACAGGCGAGTTAAAGCTAGCTGTTAGCGCCATCAAGGCGAAGGCGTGCATCAAGCCGGTCCAGACTCTTAAGCAGATCGGTGGATTTGACGTGTTGCATGCATGGGCGCGGACACCTTTCTGGCGGTGCTGTGCCTCGAGAGGAAAGACGCACGTCTCGTCTTTTCAGCCGGGGCAAGCGACAAGGCACGCCGTTTCCTCTCTCGTGCTCGGCGACTGTGCGTTCGCTGTGTTCGTGACATGGGACGCACGCACCCGCCGATGGTGGTGCGCTCGTGCACCGTCGCCAGAAACTGTTGCCTTGGTTGTGATGGGACAGGCCAATCCAATTCCTCTTTGCCACGTTATGAGACATAGCAGCTGTGTGCTGTTCGTTTAGTCTTTTGATTTTAGGTTTTCTGAAAGTTAAATTAAATAGAACAGCTTTATAAAATAGCTTCTTTAAACGATTTTTAGAGTCTAAAATTGTATATATCGTCTGCAATTATCTTAAAAAACATAGACAAAAACCATCAGCCAAAATAAACAGGACAGCTTCTTAAAATAAAATTTTCAAACGGTTTTCTAAGTTTAAAACCATATGTACCGTCCGCGTCGATATCTCTGTTGCCATCTTAAAAAGTACAAATAAATACCATCAATCACGGCCCAAACAAACATGAGCTGTTCAAGTATCCGGCACTATAGCCATATTTTTTAAATTTTAACCTTGAATATCTGATTTTATAAAAAAAATAGTATCTTTAAGATCGAAAGGCTCGATGAGTGACACGTGTCAGGTGGCAGGCCAGCAGCCGTACCTTGGCAGCTGCCCAACCGAGCACAGGGAGCAGGCGGGGGCACGAAGGCGCACGCTGCCAACTTTTCAGAGGGGTTTTCACATGGTAACTGTTTGACCATACGTCCATCATTTTTGCTTGCCCACCAAAATCAAATGTGTCCTCTACAATGCAATAGGGTTGCACGCCAATGCCAATGCAAAAGTACCACAAGTGAGTTCTACACAGCCCCAGCAGGATGAAAATTAAGGCCAGCCCTGGAATTACACAAGTGGGCAACACAATGGGTCAGTATGAGTTTTATGACGAAAAAAATGTACTTTTGTCTAATTAAGGGTTGCTATCTCCTGAGGGCAAAAAAGATTTTATGTGCGTGCGCATATGACACTAATGCATGTGTCCTAAAATATAACTAGCAAGGCAAAATACTACTACGGAAAGAATTACCACAAACAATTCAAAACTATTATCATAGACGGTTTCTAAACCGATTAAAGCTATATGTCTGTGATAACAGATAGTTATTACAGACGGTTCTTAAACTGTATATGATAAGTTACAACATAGACGGCTTTTCAAAAAAAAAACCATCTGTGAAATATGACATATCACATATGGTTTTTGGTATTAACCGTCTGTGATGTGTCAAATATCATAGACGGCTAATACTAAGAATCGTTTGTAACATCACAAACGGTTTTTAAATATAGACATCTGTGATACAGCTAATACTAAAGATTGTCTGTGATATTGCAAATATCACAGAAAGTTCTTAAGCATAGCCATCTGTGATATATGATGTTGTTACACACGACAATTATTATATAGATCTCACAAATGAATTAAACAACCAAAGGAAGTACAACTGAATGAATTATTTGATTAAGCACAATTAAGTGATTACAATTGTATCAAATATTTGAACATCTAATCATCATCGCCGATGTAGAACTCTCTATTCTTATGTATAACCTCTCCCATCAAGAATTTGGAGAGCTGACCTCGAACTTCGGCAAGTTTGTCAAGATCAAATGTATTTTCGTCGAATTTCACGCGTTGTCGCTAGCAGTGTTAAAGTCATTAGCGTGTGCGTGCACACACACATATATATAAATTGATAATCACGAAATACTTATTGACAGGTTGACAAACCTCTGTATTATTCGTCTTAGCGTCCATGATTTCCTACATATGGCGGCAACGAAGAATCCACATACGTCGCTCTGTAGCTGCTAACGGCATTGCAAAAATAGAATTACATACATAAGTATTGTTAGTTCTAGAGGCATTATAACGAAGTGTGATATAGCAGATACCAAAAATCGCGTCCTGTGGTGCTGCATTCCTTATGTCTCCCTCTCTGGACAACATAAACGCTGAACGACCTACGTGATTCCAAAAAGTTAGCCTCGGCCATTGCAAACGAAGAGAAGACTAAAATAGAGTTATGTATCATGGAAATGAATTTACCTGTCAATTGTTTGTTGCACACGGGTGAAGTCATGGTTGCTTCTAAGTAGGGAATCAAGGTATATTATCTTTCTCCACTTTGATACAATCACAATCAGAATCCAGTGAGACCTAGTCATGTGTGTCGCCATAGTAATTAATCATAAGTTCATGTTGCGTATAAAGTACAAATAAAACTTGTATGGCAACTAGTGAAGCACTTACCCCTAGTTAAAAGGGTACTAGAATGTACTCCTTGTCAGTGTGGGCAAGCAATCCCGTCGTTATATATTCTTCGATGAAGGATGCATTTGCGTTGTTGGATTGCTTCGAGACCAAGTATGGGTCGAGAAAACCCACCGGTTGCCGTCGTTGCCGTACTTATTGCATCATGAATCTATACATAAGCAATGGGTTATGACATTTATCAGTATTATGTAAATGTATAATTTCATTGTATAATATACTTGCAGTGTCCAACATCGTAGAAGTGAGGCATCGAGTTCATCGAGATTGAATAGTAAAAATAAGTCTTCGAAGGTCACGACGATGTAGCTCGAGTTATAGAGGAAATACACCTCCGTGCATCTCACGGTGAATGTACTTTGCTGGTTTGGCTTCCTGTTGGACATCTGCATGTATCAGGTATGCAAAGACCTGCAAGCTAGTCCAAGGCTAGGTAATTGTGACTCGGGGACCAATGATAGTCCGAGCTGGTACTTCCAGGATTTGAGAGGTGGCTTAGTCCTCTTTGGTTGGGCCTTAGCGCCTCGCTTACGATACATCTTCGTTGTCATCTTCACTGGAGCTGATGTGATGGACTTATGGAGCGGAGCTTGAGGTGGAGTCATATAAGGTTCTGTTTGACAGGTATGATCGTGTGGAGATCGCAGCACGGAAGAGTCTAAGGTGATGTCCCTCTTGGGCCATTACACGAATGTGCGGACGGCATTCCCTAGTATCATAATTTTTTTGATTGGGGGCCTCTCTGGTGGGACTGTCCTTCTGTGCCTTCGTCTCCATGTATACTATAATTTTCGACGAGTACAATGCCCGTGGGTTGGCTGCATAAAGTGCGGCATTTGCATGTCTCTTCCTGAAGTAGCCGATTGTGCTATGCAGAACACTTTCCATGATGGCGACGAGGGGCTGAGAACAAAGGCCCCTAAGAACCCAATTGTACACCTCCGCAAGGTTAGTTGTCATTATGCCGTACCTTGCTTCCGTGTTGTGCAACAACGACTACTTCTCCAATGGTTTTCCCACGATCCACTGTAAGAAACACTTGATGTTCCGTGAGCTTCTCCTCCTCGAGCCAGCTAGGTTAGGCTCATCGAGTGCTGTCAAGCATTCCAGTTGTGCCGCCCCATGCATGATCGGCCCCTTGTTACTCTCGTTGACATGCTTCCTGTTGTGCTCGTCCAACAACGCGACCATTCTTCCCTTCATCGGCTTGTCCTGTTCCCTCACCATGGCATGACCATTCTCCCTCTCCTCCATGTGCCGCATCGGCCTCATCACGAGCATCTTCCTTCTCTTCGCCAATATGCGGGCCGCTCAAGCTGCTCGCACCTCCCGGATGATGGCCATACGCACGACCTTGCACAACTTCTAATGGACAGGTTGCACAAGCATCACACGCTCGTATCCATGGCACCGGCACCCTTGCACAACCCCTTCCACACAACAGTGCGCATCAATGTTCTCAACTCTAATCTGATGTCCGTGGGAGATAGGCTCTAAAGCCCTTGTATGACGACGCTGCACACCTCGGGGTCCAACGAAAAACTACGTTGCACACCAGCTCCAAATGCATCACATTTGAGATTCGAGCATTCTCGCCTTTCGGGTGTACCAGAGTGGCTTGCACAAAACAGCTCAAATCCACACCATTTGGACCTTCATGAACATTTCCAGCACCGTAATGCACTCTCAATGTAGTGGGTATCGGCATTGCTGATGTCTGCCTGCATATATCTTTCAATTTTGCAACATATCAAATCGCATCACATACTACGAAAGTACTGACGTACTGCAATTCACATTTCACAGATAATTCGTCTGTCATAACCAACTATACTAACCTCGTAGTATTAACTTCCTATCGGCAGCCCGCACACCGATGTCACACTTTTCTCACTACTTGAGCTGTCCCTTATGCAAATAATTCCTAATGGTTTCGACAATGTATATGGCATATCGATTTAAATGCCTATATACCATTTACAACCATATGCACGTGATATTACATTCATTCGTATTTAATCATAAATATTACGTATTATTGTTTTTTACAAAACAAATTATGAAATTCTTACAAAAAATATTGACTGAATTTTGTAATGCCCACAAATTTCTACGGACGATTAATTTGTACATAATGTTGACTGAAGTTTCTACAACTGCAATTTTGTACGCATGTCAATTTGCTAACGATGCTAATTTTGTACAACTATATTCACTAAATTATACACAATTACACGCTACTACAATTGCTAATTTTCTAAAACTATATTGACTACATTTTCTATACCAAAATTGAACTATTTCTATTTAGATCTGTAATTTTCTACTAACATTAACAATAAATAATACATCTACTGCATATATAAAATTTCAAATACAAAAAATTAGCTAGGGTTACTTCTTCCTCTCCTCCCCTCCCTCTCCTTCTCTCCTCCTCTCCCTCTCCTTTTCTCTCCTCTATTTTCTTTCCTCCCCTTCTCCTCTCCTCCACCGTCTCCTTGTCTTCTCCCTCTCTTCTCTTCTGTTCTCGGCCGCTCGACCATGCCCTCCTTTTATGTGACACCTCGGCCCATGTTGTCCCATGTGTATGTGCACATGAATTTCTGGGTTAGTCCTACCTTGCTAGCTTACCTTGAGAAGCACTTACATATAAGCCTAGGAGTTTCAATGGTAGCACCCTCGCTTAACCGTTTTGCGCGAAGCGAGGACGAAAGTGCAAGCGGGTTGCTACGTGTGCGTGGCCTATCCAAAATGTGGTTAGGTCTGAGCCGGTTTGGATCCTAGGGCATTACAAATGGTATCAGAGCCGACTCTCGTGGTTACATGGGCGTGTGCGTGTCAGGGGCGCGGGCATATGGCGCATGGCGCGTTTGGGCCCGAAGTGGATACACGACATGATATATGTGCTGGCACTGAACGCACGGACATGTGCCAAGAGGGGATATCCTTATCATTTGCCCCGGTGTGGGTATGTTGGTCCGACGAGGACGTCGGGTCCTTTGAGGGGGGGGTGTATGTGACACCTCGACCCATGTTGGCCCATGGTGTGTGTGCACATGAATTTCTGGGTTAGTCCCACCTTACTAGCTTACCTTGAGAAGCACTTATATATAAGTCTAGGAGTTTCAATTGTAGCACCCTCGGTTAACCGTTTTGCGCGAAGCGAGGACGAAAGTGCAAGCGGTTTGCTACGTGTGCGTGGTCTATCTAAAATGTGATTAGGTCTGAGCCGGTTTGGACCCTAGGGCGTTACGTTTTTGTCTGCACTTCCAGTTGCCGAAGGATTGGGCGACAGCAATTGCAGTCGATCGACTGTTCAGCGATTGCAATAATTCGCCCAACGGCCAGCGAATTGCTTGCATGTCGCTTGGCCGTTGGGTGATAGGCTCCAGTCGCTCGACGGTTAGGTGACTGGAGTCTATTTTTGTAAAAAATGTTGGCGCGGGTATATTTCTGTTATTTCAAATAAAAAATAGATTATTTGTAAAAAAAATTCTGAAATGTTAGAGATGATTGGACGCATTTGCATGAGCTTACGTGCATGTATTAAATTGGTTCCACCTACCCTTGTGCTCGGCTAGGTAGCTACTGAGCCACCCGGCTCGGGAGATTACTGCCGAGCAGCCATAGCTGCTCGGGCCCACCCACCTGTCATGTTGGAAAATTTGCTTGGCGCATCATTTGGCTCCTGCCGAGCTCCCCTCGGCGTGGCAGGTGAATGTGGCACTTGCCATGCCTTTTGAGCTCAGGGAAAAGGTTATTTTTGCAACGAAAAATAGGTGTGTAGAGGTCAAAATTGAAAGAAAAACTGTAGCTCCAATGCTAAATGTGTGACCACATCAAAGAGCAGGGCCTACTATTCTTGTTTAGCTTTAATTTGGGAGAAGATTCCCGTAACAGAAACTAGGAAGTGAACTATGGAGTACTCTTTATCTTTTAGTATTGTTTAACTAAATTTTCTAGTAGAAGGGCTATGCTCATTTGAGCTTCAACGTTTAGCTTTTTAACTTATAAATTTTGTCCTTTTCTTTCTTTTTTTGTTTTTAGGCTTTTTTATTTTTATTTTTTATTGTCCATGATGATGTAATTTTTTTTAAATTTAATTATGCTGAAAAAGTTAGTAACAGTTATAGTAAAAAACCTTAAACAATATTAAATAAGCCAAAAGCTTTTAAGTCTCAGGCTTAAATAAGCAACCCTTGTGAGGATTCTAGCTGGGACATTCAAGGTGTGTTTGGTTGCCTGAATCTCCTTCGTCCTGGCTGGGTGGATCCGTATAATCTGAGAAAGAGTCTGTTTAGTTGCATGTATGAGTGGATGCAGCCTGCATGAGCGGATGCAAAAATACGCCCTCATTCTGGATGGGTGGATACGCTCAAAATGAGCTTCACTGGCCATCCTGGATGGGTTGATGCAGGGTATCTTATGCGGTCCCACGTGTCAGCCTCTCAGGTTTGGTAGACTGCATCCGCTCATACAGGCAACCAATAGCATCTCAGTTTTTTTGTATCTGCTCATGCAACCTCACTAATTATCTTCTTTTTCTAAAATACAATTCCACTTAACCTGCATCCACTCAGTCAAGATATACGATACAATCTCTATCCACGAACTAAACGCACCTGAATTAACTCTGAGGATTCTAGCTGGGACATTCATTGAATAACTCTGCAAGGACCGTAAAAAAATGCATTGTGTTGACTGTTCGGCATGGACTGTACTTTGCGTGCTCTGTGTACTCACAGTCTCGGTGTGTTGTTACTGATCAGATCAGAGCACACTCCCTCTCTCTACAGTCTACTCACCCTAACTATTACTTACTAGTAGTTCGAACCTGTGCCCCTCATTTTTACTGGGAGAATGTCATCCGCTGCAGGCAGTGGCAGGTGATTGATTGGCGATGCCCTGCCACAGAGGCACTACCATCGACGCCCTCCACAGTGCCATTGCCCCCTGCAGCGAAACAGTTCCCAATGATATATATGTCCAATTGCTCTAATAAAAGCCACTTGTCCTCCCTTTCTCTCTCTACCTCAGCTCTGCACCCTAGTCAGACGTACATGTACTGGTGATGCTCCCTTTTTTAAACCCATGCACCTACCTCCCTCTCTCTCTCTCATCTCTCTATTGCAGTTGCAGTTGCAGTTGCGGTTGCCCAATAATTATACAGCGGCAGCAGGTGGTAGTAGTACTAGCACTTTCTAATTTCCATCTCACCAGGCGAGTGCTGGTGCTACTCGCACACTAAGGGCCTGTTTGGAACAGAGAAATTTCACAGGAATTTTGTAGGAATTTTACAGGAAACAGTTCAATTCCCGCAGGAATCGGGAAAAATTCCCGCATTCCAAACAAGGCCTAAGTAAGGCTGCTTACCGAAACACGTTATTTAAAAACTAGATATATAGTGTAAGACAAAAATCATAAGTAAAAAACTAAAGGTGCTTTGCTGCAACAATTTATGCCATTATTTAACGCTGTTTGATGTGCCTAAGCAGCCTATGGTGAGTTGTAAGCCCAAGACGAGCGGAAAAGACAGCATTAGGGTGGTGTTCAGTTGGACTAAATTTTTATGGTTTATGGTTAAATTTTCGTTGTAGCTGACTGAAATTATACTATAGCTGATAGTAGATTATTTAGTATAATTAAATTTAAAAAATTAAAAATAGAAAAAACGGGTTAGCCCAGTACGTATAATGCAAAATGAATATGGAAAAAAGAACCAGGAAAAAGCTCAAAAAATCAAAAAAGCTAAAAAAAAGATGAAATTTAGAAATAATAAAAAAATAAGCTGAAAGTTAGAAGTCCAAGCCTAAATAAACGGGCCAGCAGCGGGTTCTTTTGCACCCAATGCGGGGGGATATGCTGGGCTCGTTGCCAAACTTTTATCGTATTTAAGTCAGACAAGTCTAACATTTCATGGCAATCGTTTCTTTCGCTGCGTGGATTGTAGCGCACCACATCTGTAGATGCTTATTTGTTAGCCAATTTTTGTCACTAGCATGAGGACCGATTTAGACATTATTACAAACTATGGCCTGCCACATCGTTGTTACAAAAGGTGTGACAAAGAGCCTAATCAATTCGTCAATAGTTAAACCCGAGATCTCGGTGGGGCCGGGGTGGGAGCGTCCAATGAGGCCGCGAGATGCAATCCAGTTGTGGCGGTGGTTAGATCTTGACCGGACGCTAAGCCAAGGCTGATTATTATTTTTTGGGTTTAGTCGTACTCGCTGTCTCGGACGATGCATGGCACAATCCCTCGTGGCAGAGAGATAAACTAACCCGCCATTGGTCACTTGCCGATTTGTTGTGTTGGGCATCTCCAATGGTTATAACTAGCAACTAACTATAAGAGCAAGTTTAATAAGGCTGACTGTGCTAGCTACAAGGGAATCCATGTCAGCATAGTCCTATGTGGAGGGGAGAGAAAAGGAGAGAGAGAGCCAAGCCGGCTCCCATGCAAGAGTCAGGCTATAGCACAGGAAAAGAGGTGTTATCCATGCATGTACTAATAGAACTAACTGCTATACCCATGCATGTATTAAATTATCAAGACCCATGTATGTATTAAATGATTGAGAGCTCTTGTGGAGACAACTTATAGCCAGCTTATTGTATGAGTTAGCTGCATCATTATCTTTTGATGAC
Organism: Dendrocalamus latiflorus; assembly: GCA_017311315.1. Classification (NCBI taxonomy): domain Eukaryota; kingdom Viridiplantae; phylum Streptophyta; class Magnoliopsida; order Poales; family Poaceae; genus Dendrocalamus; species Dendrocalamus latiflorus. The sequence continues at coordinate 5,215,432 of CM029663.1, forward strand.
ATGGAAATGTATTGGAGGTAGCAGCTATCTATAATATTAAACTTGCTCTAAGACTTCCATATCATTTATATAGTACACACTAAAGCTAACATTCTAAAGAACTATCTATAAGGATAGCTATTTGATGCTTACATGCTCACACAGAATTTATAGAGGCTATCTCGTTTGGCGTTATAGACTAGTGCTTAAGGAAGAGCTGACTCGATTTTTTTTTGCATACTCTCTTTCCTCACATAGGATATATGCTGATGTGTACATACATATAGCTAGCTGACTCAGACTTTACGCTGGTAAGACACCTCCCTCTTGTTTAGTCGCGGACCCCGAGGCAATCATTGACAAGGATTAGGCGGCGATAGATGCCATGCCAGCCTTGGGAGTCTGAAGCTATCGTGGCGATTTTTTTTATTACAGCGGATTCCGTACAGCTGTGCTGGTTTTTCAGCTGGTTAATATCAGATAGCTTTCTTGATATAATTAAATTTAAAACTTTTAAAAAATAAAAAAGATTATCCTATTACAAACAATGCAAAGGAGCACGGGAAAAAGAAAAAAAAGCAAGAAAACCTCTAAAAAAGCTACAAAAAGAGATGAAATTAAGTAAGAAAACCTCTATTGTGGTGTTTTTTTATTACAGCGGATTCCGTACAGCTGTGCTGGTTTTTCGGTTGATTTATTTCACACTGTAATATTTTATAGTTTTTTTGATATAACTAAATTTAAAAAGTTTAAAAATAGAAAAGGTAGATTATTCTATTATGGACAATGCGAAAGAACACGGGAAAAAGAAAAAGGTAAGAAAACCTCTAAAGAGCTAAAAAGCTAGAAAAAAAATGAAATTAAGTAATAATGTGCTAGAAGATAGAAACGAAACGAGCGGGACCAAACTGACGGGCGTTGCGCGTAAAGTTATTGTTTGCTGTAATTTTGTCGTACTAAGGCCAGACGTGCTTAGGGTATGTTGCTGAATTTTGGTCACATTGGCAGAGAAGAAAGTGCAGAAGTCGTTCAAAACATGCGTGGAGACGTATGGCACGTCTAGAATGCATGCCTGTGACAGAGGAGTTCCTAGCAACTTCCTAGGAAGTATTTCGAGTGTGAAACATTTCTATCTTTTGATCTGTCTGACTTGAAAATCGGATTAGAGCTTGGTTGTTTTGTGTTTTCTTATATGCTTAATCCATCTTTCTTTTTTGTTCATTAATCAGCCCACAATTAGTGCTGATGTTGCTAGCACAAGGCAAGCACCTGGTTTCATTAATGAGTTGCATGCATGCATCACAACTCATAATAAGCTTCTAATTGGGTCAGTGCTTCTTTAACCAAAGAGGATGGAATGGTTGAAACAAGAAACTAGTATCCTATACTATGCTGCTATACATCATTCACACACACCCACACAAAAGCAAGGCTCCAGATCTAGGATTCAAAACAGAGCTGCAACCAATTGGCAAGAATTGTCTGGTAGGCATTGTATATTGCTGTCAAAGGCGTATGCGAAAAGATGCCGCGAGACAGGTGTTTGAACAAGGGCAACATCCCAATACAAAAACGGGGCGCTTTTGGGTTTCTAAAGTACGCGGAGGAATCAGAAATGGCCTTTGCGTACCTGGCATGTTGGTATCCCTTTGCAGAGATCAAGTATTTAAGTGTAGTATAATGAGTAAAAAGGGATCAGCCTCTGGCGATTCGATCCGTCCATAACACACCACCAAGTGGAAGCAAGCTCAACTGAATTTATTTTTAAGCAACTCTTGAAATTACGGATATTTTTCATCTGTTCAAGGACAGTAGAAAATTTTAGAACGTACGTACAACGTACAGGTTTAACCAAAAGGGGATTGCAATTTGAGTACTCTAAACCTACGGTCTCTCTCGTACAACCGTCGCTGCTCCTCAAGTAATCGATTCCGTGAGTGAAGAAAACAAGGCACAATAGATGAATCTTTTCCGTTTTCCATTTTCTTTCTCCTAAAATGATCATGAAAGACAAATTCAGGTCCAATTAAAACAAGAGGATCCCTTCCCAAAACAAGAAAACTCACATCAAATAATGTAGCTCGATTGATATTGAGATGATGTGAATTAGGACCATTCTATGAATTGGGAGGGTGCATGATGCCTCCATCCATTCTGGGTTGAGAGATTTTCAACACCTAATAATTTTGTTTCCATGTTACTTAAGGGGAAAAAAACAAGGAGATGGCTGGATCCAACATTGAGAGTGTGTTCATCCTGTCTGCCATAGAATTTCGAAACAGCAGTTGGCTGTCGCTGCATTATCAAAGAAAAATGTAGGCCTATGATACCATGCTATCCTCAACAGCCTAGAACTGGCAAGTTATCTGCACGAATCTCAGAACATCCGATGGTCGGGAACCGCTATGACCTAGCTTTTCAAACAAGCTGGCCCAGACATATTTGGTGCTCTACAATCTTTGCCGAGAAACACTACTACTTTCTGGAGCCTACAATCATGTCCATTTTTTCAGTGTTGATCAGACAATCAAATTGTGGCAACCGATGCTACAGCCTAGTCTCAGTATCCAAACAAATATTACAGGAGACATTGAAATTTTCTGGTGGTTATATTTTTCTTCTGGGAATGGGAACAACTCCTAATAGACAGAGATACATATAATAGGTCTATACGGTTCAGAGGATATGATACAGGAGGCGGCTCCAATAATGTCTCTGAGCAAACGGTGTATAATACGCCAAACTGCCAATGAAGCATTCACGCTGTAGATTGATAGCCAGCAAGGACAAATGATCTTCTTAATTCAGACCCCTCATGAGACGCTGCAGAAGCACAAAGGAAGGCAGCATGAAATTTTATTTTTCTTCTAGACTGAGGCTAAATTTCTTAATCCCACTGGTATCACAAAGGTTTAGACTTTACACACTGTCATTTTGCTCTGACCTCCGGAGTGCAGTATGAAAATATGAGTTGTCGACGGGCACGGGAAAGCATTGTTTGCAGCCATCACTGCCCAGTAACACTGCTCCGTGGGACATCATTGTCTCCATTGCAAATCACAAGCTCGCATCACCGCTATGAACTTGCTTTAGTAGCTACAAACGCGGCAAACTCTAGCTAAGAAGCACTAATGTGCCAACTGCCAACCGGGCTATGAATGTGGCTCATGTTCAGGACTATTGGTAATTATGATCGGTGCTGACTTAGCGTTGATACCACACCTATTCTAAGCTTCTAACCGCAATGAGTTCCCAACTTTTCCTTTGATCCTTTTGCTTCTCTGTTTAAACTGTTAAATTGCTACGTGATGGTTAATCGATCGCGCATATATATAAAACAACCGTCAAATTAAGTTAAAAATCATGAATACATGTGCCAATAATAATGACACTGAGGGTGTGGACGGGACAAAGAAGGGAATGTAGACGGCTAATCACGAAGATATCTTACATCCTGTAGAACCGATGACATCGTTGGACACGAAGGCGGTAGCCCTAGCGCCCCTAGTTTTCCCCCTTTGGGGAATATAGTGTAATGCTATTACTTGACGTTGATGATCAACCTATTGCAACTTGTTTATTGGAGTGCTACTATCCATGCCAAACTCTGCCCTGTTCATGAGCAGCCAAAATCACATAAATGATAGCACCATGCTCCCATGCAGCAACACTCGTTTTCTCAAGGATATTGCAGGATCTGATCTCCCGTCCTCCCTTTTTTTCTTTTCCAACTAGAGGCATCCAGATGTCAAAAAACACAGCTGCATTCCTCAAACACTGGGCTCCACCAAAAATTCATGTCAAGCTGGCAAGCCCTACACAGTTGTGTGATTGTTTCATTTGCCGGTCGCTGTGGTAACTGTGATGATTCGTGTCATTATCGAGGGATAGTAACACTAGTCAATGAATTATTATTTATTTGTTCAGTAGGACACTGCTTCAACGAATAATAAATCCATCAGAGTGTTACAACAGAATAATAATTAGAGGCTATCACTTTATTTTTACAAGCCACGCGGGGCTTAAGGTCTTAGTCATACATAGCCCGATAATATTACAAAATTAACTGTTTTCACCATTAACTATACAGAGTACTCAAATAAAAGAAAAGTATATAATATAGTACTCATTTGGCCCGGGGTGACGAACTACAGATTGTCTACTCCTCCCAGCAGCCGTATACGACCTCTACCTCATTGAACTCCTAGTCAGTCTCAACCTCGTACCCCTAGGTGCCTTTATTATCCACCCCACTCTCGTTAAATCCCAAGTATAACCTAACTGCATATGGCTTTGAAAGAGGGAGATTTAATAGCAAAAGTGAGTACGAATTACTCAGCAAGTTTTTAAATAATGATGCACTTTTGTTCTCATTTTTCTCACGTTCTTACTTGATATTTCCTTCAAAATCCATTTTATCATGCTGAAGAGTTTGCAAGTATTTAATATCTAAAATTATTCTAACAATCATTCTAGATAAGAGAAGGCCCCTAGTTGGTTCTCGTAGACTCTTATCCAAGAGACTAATACAAATTTATGATTTATTAAGTACTATGTAGACTTGTATCACTTTACCCATAGTTGTTTTGAATTATTATGGACATTGGGTCTTTCGTATTTCCTTTGATGCAATCCTAAATTTAGAATACATAAGGACATAGAATAGTGATATGATAAAAGGGATTGGCAATTGGATATGGAATCATGGTAATATGCCAGTGGCTAGATATGCATGCATGGACAAATTAACCCGAAGCCCCATGTACGTGCAAAACCCTTTTTGTTTTTTTAGAAACTATAACACCTCATATACCAAAATAAGATACTACTACGGAACGTCATTGCCAAAGTAAGGAACAAATAATAAAAGCAACAATAGGAATCATAAGGAAATTAAAACTTTAAGAGTACTTTATTATAGAATCAGCGGAAGCTAAAATAAATGTTTTAAACATGGGACCGGTCCACTTTGAACCAGATGAAGAAATAAATAAGCTAACAAAATAGTGGCAAACCATGGTACTGAATACCCGAGTGCTCTTACCCATGCATGTTGCTATCACTCCACTGGCCTTTTACCTGATAATGGAAATAGCAAGTGTGAGATTTGGAAATCTTAGCAGATACCCAACAACGGTTGCAGGCAAGGTGTGTAACAATAAATTATGCAAGCAAGTAATTGACACATGTTAAGACAATGAAACTAGGTTACTGGAAACACTGATAGGAATCAGAGATAGGGATAACGGGAATGGTGGAATTAAAGATAATTATTATTTAGCAAATTATGGCAATGGCACTGGCGATTAATTCCCACATACCTGGTTATACGAGAATAGTCAAGCACGTCACTGTCCTCGACTGTATAACCACAGACGGGGTATAGTATTCTGAGTAACGAAAGCGTACGCCCCCCCGTACATTACTAGGTGGGTGGCAATCTTCCCTATATGTAGGTAACCCCATGCCAGGTAACCGTTGTATTACCAACAATCATAAGGTTAAGCGATTAAGGTAGCTAAGGGAAGGCTAGGATAAGGTTATGATGAGTATAAGAATTTGCTAAGGTTGAGAATGGAAAGTGTAATTCCCGATAAGAGGTGAAGGAAAAATGAGAATATTGTGAAGGTGATCTATGAATTATTCTGTAAGGAGTATTATTATATATCTCACCCAAGATTGTCAACCATCCAAGTTTTATTACGTGATAAGTGATTATTAGTCAGGTTAACAGATATTATATATAAAATCCGTCATAGCCCACATACAACAACATACAAGTAAAGGATTATGCTATTGGAACTAAGGCATAGCAGTCCTAATGGTAAAACGAGTGCTAGTGGTTTGAGCCTGGGTCAAAACATATTCGTAAACTACTCCCATTAATGAATTAAGGATTACTTCTAAAACACTACATTAAAAGCATGAAGTCCAGATCATCGTTAACTAAGTATTCTAATAAACCTAACAGCATGTAGCATCACATAAACTAGAATAACATGGTATAAATACAATACTAGAAATCTATGATCAAGTGAGCATTACCAATGTGATAATTGTACTCGGTGGCAATGTTGACAATGACATTATAGATGTGATATACGGAATGGAAAGCTTATGGCCGTGAGGTACTTGCCTTGAGTACGCTTGGCGGACTCGCTGCACGAAGGATCTGGAATACGCAACTGCCCGAAGGCTCCCTCAGCGGCTGCGTGCGAACCTACACAATGGGGGTGGACATGAATCAGATACAGCTCAGTTGAAATTGACAAAAGATGACAAGAGATTCGGTTGATCAGAAGAAAACAAGTTCGCTAGCCCCTTTTGCCATGTGAATCGCTGTTCGGCCGCGCGACTCACCATTCGACCATGCGAATCACGCCCTTCTGCATGACCCAGCAAAGCATTGTGCGAACACGTGGTTTGGCCGCACGCCCGACCAGGTGAACCATGTGACCGTGAAAATGGTCACTGGCCACCACTGCCGCCGCCTGTGCCGCTTCACCGCCTGCCACGGCCACCCGTGCCCTATGGTCGTGCGGCCAAGCCACCTCGACCGACTACCGCACTAAGCCACCACAGCCGGCCGCCTCCACCGGACGCCTGCGCCCCTGGCCGCCACCGCCATGGCCTACCATCACCTACCATGGCCCGCCATCGCCTGCCATGGCCCACCGCCTCGAGCCGTGTCGCCCGCACGTCGCTCCTAGGCTAGTCGCACTGCCTCTAGCCGTGCCGACCCCTCCCGGCCATGCCCCTCGTGTCGACTGCCTCAGCCACTCGACTGCCTGCGTCGTATGCCAAGGCCCTCACACTGGTCGCCGCTGCAACCACCGCCCACGATGCAGCTGCTGCAGCCTATCGGCCCTTGTGCCAGCCTCACGAAGAGAGAGAGAGAGATAGGATGGGGGTATAGATTGGTTTTGTTTTACCTGATGAGAGAGGAAGGAGGGGGTGTGCGTACGGGAAAAGAGATGGCTCCTAAATAGCCCCTCAACTCAGATTAGGAAGATTAAGGATTCATCGTTTTGTGGCCCCTTCCAAATCCAGGGCGCTACACCTCCTTTACTTCTACATTACTGTATTCCTTCTAGTTTCTTATTGTTGTTGCTTGTTTTATTTGTGGAATGTGGTGCATGGCTCAGTGATTACTTGTAGGGGTGTTTTAAGGGTTTGTGGCTTGTGGTGAGCAACCATGTGGGTGCTTGGGTATTGGCACACGCAAGGGAGCATTGACAATGGCCTGGTAGCTCATGGATGGCCACTGGCCCTTTTTCTCTGGTGTTGTTAGCCGAAGGCGGTGTTCCATTGTGGCTAGGTTAGCTGGGTTCTTAGACCTCTCAAGTTGGCAAAATGGAATGGTACAGGCTATAGTATTACCTTGCTATCATTGTTAGGCTTGATTTGGGTTGGTTTGATAATGCACCTGTTCTCACGTTGTTGTGCTTTCTTGATATGGCTAGGGCTCTATGGTGGCTTGTGGCTACCATCCTTTGGTCGTGGTACTCCCCTTTGGTGTCCTTCGGTCTTGTTGTCTTCCCTTGACTTCCCTCTCTTGGCTGAGTTTAGGGTTCTTTTGTGGGGTTTAAATGGATGAGTTCTACCTCTCTTTGGTTGTCGATTTGCCGACGGTAGCTCATGAGTGCTCTGTGTTGTGGTATGGTGGTGCAGTGCTATGGCATTGACTAACTGTGGTGGTTTTTGTGAGTTGTGATGGGTGATGGCAGCTTCCTGTCAACTTGTTATGGCAATGAGCTTGCCTATCTGGTGGCTATGGGTTGTGTTGTTGTTGCTTTCTCCCTACTAGCTCTCTATTGGCTCTATTTCATGACCTTGGTTGGCTTTGGTGGTGACCAGTGACTTGTAACGAGTTGTGCATGGAGTTGAAGGAGTGAAGGTTAAAAAAGTAAGGGTAAAGGTAAGAATAGGAATTTATTTTTAGATGATGAAAACCGATTACGCGAGAGATGCCGATTGGCCTTGTACAATCCTAGTATCTCGATGAACGATTGCCCTTGTGCAATATTATTTGAAACCAAGTTTTGATGGTAATTTATTATTTATATTTGCTTTAGCTTTTTCTAGTTGTGACTTTTGGATAATGTGACTTGCAGGTGTCTTCAGCCTTCAATTTGGTCGACCGCGAGGATATTAGATATATTTTGGTAAAATGTACTTGTATAAGATTATTTTTGTAATTACATAAATAATTTTATAACATTTAATTGTTGGATTTTATTCTTTTGTAAATCTTCAGATTGAAAATTTGTACATTAGACTTATGGCATTTAATGTATGTGAGATAAATTTTTGTAATTAAGTTTTTATGTAGTCGGACTTTTTATATAATGATACTTCATTTAATTCCTGTTTTGGATGATTGAATATTAATTCTCTCATTAATATATTAATTACTTCTTAATTGAGTGATTTTGGTTAATTAGTTTTGAGGGTCATCACACTAACAACCAGAAACAGTGGTAGTAAAATCCTGCTTAGGTCTCTGCGCTTCACATTTTCAAGACGAATGTTTTGCCACAGTGACAAGACAGGGGATGGTTGGTGGTGTGAATCAATTTGACTAGCTGGGATTGATATGGTCCAAGCTTTTTTTTTCATATTGTTTGGTTAATTTGGACCCAAAGAACTGTACCTGCTGTGCATGCATTCATTCAGTGTAGTATGTATTGCATACTCAGCCAAGCGGCCAAGCCCTGTGCCTGCGACAGACAGAATCTATTGTAAGTTGCTCCGTTGTGTACACTGTTGGTGACACTAGCAGGTGGGCCGACACCAACATGGTCTCTTCTGCTGTAGAAGCTAGCTACGGAGTGCTACTAGCTAGCTGACTAGCTGCGTATGTATATGTAAGATGTAACTTGAATTTTGCCGTGCAAAAGAAAGGAGGAAAAGAAAGAGAATTGGAGCCTGACAGACAGACATGGGACGAGAGAATCTCTCCGTAAATATCAGGCTCCAGGCAGGATCATAGCTGCTAAAGCTCCGTTTTAAATAATTCCTGGTTTCTAGATTTTAGAATCTAAAAATTATTTAAAATATATTAGTTTTTTAACGTGATTTTTTCTTCTTTTTCTTTATATTATCCGTAGAGATATAACAATATTTTTTATTTTTCATCATTTTTTCTTTATTTTTCTTTAATGAAATATCTCAGAAAAACTAACGGCCGTTACAGTGTCATTTCAGCTAAATAACCATAAGAAAAAAGCAAATTATATAAAGGTTTGCTACTGTACAGAGATTGCTATCGGATAAAGTCAAAAACTGAAAAACAAAAGTTAAAAGTTACCGAAAAAACTGAATCGAACGCACCCTAACACTAAGAGCTATGCTACTCTACTGAGGTTGCTATGTGGGTCTAGCCCAACGCACTCAACCAGCACCTCCTGTCCCAGGGCCAATAGAATGGACCTTTTCGCTCAGATGCTTGTTGTGATGCGTTTGCCTCAAGCGCGCCACGAAGAGCGCCGCGACTCCCTGAAACTCCAATTATATACAGAACCAAAAGGATGCTCTGCTCTTGCCATTGCAAATGGAGTAAAATTTAATCTTGCCATTGTTCAGATTCAGTCGATGTATCAAATGAACATGAATTTTAGGAGCATAAAGATGCATCACACCCTCGTAAGCAAAACTACAGATGGGTCGCAAGTTGCTCGCAACAAGTTAGGGGCAATAGGATTTGCCGGCAAAGGAGAGAGGAACAAGGATGGAGACCAAAGCCAAGTTTTCAGCGAAGAAAGCTACTATACTGTACTCCAACTTACGCAAACACGTTCGACTAAAAAAAACCAACAGTTCCCCCGGTGAGAAGCATGGGGTCAGGTTTCCCAAGCTTAAACCCCATACATAATACTACGCCCACCCTTAAACTAATCACACAAGCTGAAATTACCCTAGCTGGCATCAACTCTGACAAAAGCGTCCGCGACATATCAAGGCCATTTTCATTGATTCAACCACTATTCGATCGCCTTGTAGGAGCAGTGTGGTTTGTTGTGTTCTCCTTGCACGACTTAGCTTGTAGTTCACTCCAATCAGCTGAGCATAGATCTTATCTTTTTCAGCTTTTGACTTCAGCTTTTAATTTTTCTATAATAACTAGTTTTTAAATGAAATATTTTTTAAGATGAAGTCCACTAATTAATTGTAGTACATACAGTACCGATTTCATTGATATTGGTAAAAACTACACGTGAGTTTCTATTACTCTGTAACCTCTCGTATGAACAGCTCAAAAGTCATAAGTTATAGCTAAAAACTATAAACCTCAGTCAAAAAGATTAGGCCATATATGCATGCATGCAACTCCCATCTAATTTTTCTGTTGGGCTTTCCGGGTTCCAATGATTGCCGTGGAGGTAGTAACCAACCCCTGCTTTGAGCTCTTTGCTTGCAACTAAAGGAGCAGACTGTGAGTAACAGCGGCAGTACTACTACCACACCAGCTGCGATCTGGTCCCGAATGGCTGTCTGCCTGCGGCCGGGTGTGGTCATGGCCGGATCGATCGATGCACATATGCTGTAAGTGGCTTACAACGTGTGCTTCCACCTTACTTCACCTGTGGATCGCTCGTTCCAGGGGAGGAAACGTCTTATTTTGACTTAGACTTCTGGTTTCTGACTTATTTTCACTATTCGATAATTTCGTCTTTTTCTATTTTTGGCTTTTTTGCCGGTTCTTTTTTTTCGAATTCGTTTGTACTGTCTGTGATGGGTTAACCTATTTTTAAATTTTTTAAATTTAATTACGCCAAATAAGCCACCATCAGTTACAGTGCAATTTCAATCAGCTACAGTGCTTTCCAACTATAAGCCACTAAAAAAACCATTTTAAGCACCCCATAACCCGGCTCTTCCCCACGCGCGCGTATGCACAGACGCCGTGTGGCCGTCGAGTTTTACTAGCAAAATTGTACGACGAACCTCTATCTGCACAAGAAGGTGATGCTATAAGGTTTTTAGCCTCGAATTGGGGCTTGATTGTTACTAATTCCATACGGGGTAAATTGTAGTTTGGAGTAAACAGTACTATATGTTAGCCCTTATTAGAACAACCGGCGTTTCTTTGGAAAGACAGAATAAGCAGCGTCTCGTTTGGTGCAGGTTTCATATGTCGGCTTTGGGATGGAACTTTACGGAGGTGCATGGACAAAGTCATGCACGGGGCTCATGGTCCTCACCCTTGTGTGTGCATGACTTTTACAAAGCGCACCATATTACGCATGGTACAAAAGAATTTTTGTACGTGGTCCTGTCTCCACTCCAATCAGAGGTTAAACTAAAAGTCTGGTTATCAGACAGACAAAGAGAGAGAGAGAGTAAAAAAAGTTATACTAGTTAAGAGCAAGGCTAATAATACAGTTTTTAGTTGGATGTATGGACACTTACAGCCCACTTATCAGCCATTCATATAGTAGTTTACAGCCACCTGAAGGCTGTATGACCCACCCCTTTCTCTCACAAAGTTTCTTGGTTCTTGTGCTTTAGCTGACTGTAAACTTACAACCCACCTCTCTTCTCTCTCCTCCTCTCTCTCTCTTCCACCTCAGCATACAACCTACTAATAGCCTCTTATTATACTTGCTCTAATGAAGGACTAATTGGTGCTTTAGGAGCTGGGGGCCAGAGGATTGGTTCGTTGGTTGCAGTCCCTTCCATCCACAGGGAGACGTTTGGTGTTTCCCAATCATCTTCTTATGAGTATCGTAGGACCCATGGCGGAAATCAGGGGTGAATGATCCTTTCCTCCTTCTCAACTAATACAAAATCAATCTCTTTTAGCTTCTTTATTTAATTAGCTATAAAAAACTAATAAGATCAAATGCACAGAGGAAATAAATATAAAACAGAAGCCAACAAGCCAAAAGAATCAAAGAAGTAATAAACAGGCCAAGGCATCAGTTGGCCAGTCTAGTCGTAGGCATCACACTGGTTTGATCAGGCCTGAGCAGTCTGACCGATCGGAACAGAGAATAGCCAGCCGCCAAGAACTTGAAATGGCCTAACTCCTAATCTAATCAAGCAAATGAGTTGAAACTTGAAATGTAGCTTCCTCAAGGTCCTAAGAACCTATTTCATCAATGGATTAACAAGTTACTCAATAAAATCTTGACCTTTACCCAAAACAAGGTAGCTTACACTATAACTTATCAAACCGAGACAAACACTAAGAATTTATTATAGAGTTACCTAGATGGATGTGATCTAACCTATAGGAGGTTCTTCCATCATCCGCGCTCATCCTTGGGAACCAATAAGATCAAGAAGAGAGGAAATCCAAACAAGAAAATAAAGCAAATCAAAATCAGAAAGAGAAATCCATAGCAAAACTCACCTAGATGAAATTTGGATCTTTATTTCACTTGAAGATAGATGTTTAAAGCCACTCTACTCTTGGAGGAAGAGCTCCCTCTTCATAGAGAACACACACAAAGTTTCCCTCTTAGAAACTTTCGCCCTAACTTTTAAAGACTTAGTCAAGACTTCCAAAGCTTCGCACCTAAGCCACACCTCTCCCATATTATATAGGGAGGCTCATAAGAAACCCTAACTAGCACATCTAGTTAGGTTTAATCCATTTATATAGGCTAACTCGTTAACCTAACGCTATACTGGGATTTTCACACACGCACTCTTTTCAAAGTGGCTCATCCAAAAGGTTCCGATAGCCTGAAACGCCAATTGAATCCATCAAAATATCTTCGCATGCTTTGACACCTAGTACAAACCATCCTCAAACACATTATTAAGACATCTAGAAAACACCATCTCTGGAATTTCAGTTAAACTCTACCTAACTTCAACTTAGAACTCTTAAACGAGTGACACCTAGTACAAACACATTCTCAAACATGCCTACACAAAATGTTTGATATCAATTTTGCAAAAGGCATATGGCCGATCTGACCGCTACATAGCTGTCGGTCAGACCGTCGATGCCAGACTGGTTAGATCGGTTAAATCCTAACAACAACTATGAAAACTGAAATGTTTCGAAATCAAACTTAAACTTCGATAAAACTTGCACTTCAAAGTCAAATACTCATTACATCAAAATCAAATACTTGTTATAACCTTGTGGACCTATGTATTTTTTGTGTTCGCCTCACCAACAAGCATGTAAGCGTCAGCATCGATTCCGAGGCGTGCGATAAGAACAAGCTGCACATCTGGAAAGAAACATTTAGGTGCCAAACTGTCGGGTGGTGCTTGCAGTAATTAATCGGTGATAACCGGTTTCTTCAAACCTGATCCTCATGCCTCAGCCTCTCTGCACCAGTTGCAAATTCCCATTTCCATGCTTCCACGGAGTCAAGCACAATTTGTAGGTTAAAAAATGCCATGAACTGAAAGAACAACAAAATCCCACGACCTGTAGACTCTACTTGTAAGTTGCTACACATGAACATTACAGAAGACTTTGGAAAAGTCATGAAGCCACGACCGAGAACTAAACCGAAAAAAAAGTCATGCAATTCAAACAGGACAACGAAAATCCACGACCTCTGGCTAGATTCTACTTACAACCCATGAATTTCATTAAAAAAAAAAATACTTCGTAGGGAATGAATCATTTGGCGAGAACCAACAGAAAAATTCTTGTGAGGAAACAAGTCAATGAAGCTCGCCACGGAGAAATTTTTTTATAAGTCGGCCATTGACAAAAGGGGGTTTTTAATTTTTTGTACGGTACAGGGAGGGAGTTTGACATTTAAAACCGGGTGTCAATTGTTGAGGAACCGTCGCTGGCGAGTCCAGTCTGATCGATTCCTCCTATGCAAAGAGACGGATCAAAACACAAAATAATGCAATACAATAATAGATTGAATACAAGAGATGAGAGGGAACTTCTTTCTTTATTACTTTTTTCTCACAAGGTACAAGATATGACAATGAGGACCATCTATTTATAGACTAATGGGGAGGGTGTCCACCAATGGGCTAGGCTTGCAGGTCTAGACCCAGGTTTTTCAACACCCCCTTGGACACTTATCTGACATGATCATGCCTCATCAAAACTTCATAAAAACCCAATGGGAAAAATTTGGAGAAAGAGTATATGATATATGTAATGTTGTGTTACACAAATTGCCTCATTAAAAATCTTGGCCGAGAAACTTTAAAAAAACTTGTTAAGAGAAAAAGAGTACAATCCACCTAATTCCATTCAATCAACCGGGTTTATTCATCGGGTACTCGATCTTCGTGATTAAGTTTTAATAGTGAACTCGTGAAGAGTCCCATCTTGAATTCTGCACTTCTAAATTTCATCATTCCAATTCCACGTACATATCTTTCAATATTAGATGCTGGAAGTGACTTGGTGAATAAATCTGTAAGATTTTCAAATGACTTAGTATGGAATATCTTAATTTTGTCCATCTTTTGCAATTCATGAATATAGAAGAACTTAGGGTTGATGTGCTTTGTAAGATAACTCTTCACGTATCTCGTCTGCACTTGTGCAACATAAACTGCATTATCTCCATAGATAATTGTGAGAGCTTATATGATGTTCAATCCACATGACTGTTAGATGTGTGTGTATGACTTTTACAAAGCGCACCATATTACGCATGGTACAAAAGAATTTTTGTACGTGGTCCTGTCTCCACTCCAATCAGGGGTTAAACTAAAAGTCTGGTTATCAGAGAGAGAGAGAGAGAGAGAGTAAAAAAAGTTATACTAGTTAATGAAGGACTAATGGGTGCTTTAGGAGCGGGGGGCCGGAGGATTAGTTCATTGGTTGCAGTCCCTTCCATCCACAGGGAGACGTTGGTGTTTCCCAATCATCTTCTTATGAGTATCGTAGGACCCACGGCGGAAATCAGGGGTGAATGATCCTTTCCACCTTCTCAACTAATACAAAATCAATCTCTCTTAGCTTCTTTATTTAATTAGCTATAAAAAAACTAATAAGATCAGATACACAGAGGAAATAAAATATAAAACGGAAGCCAACAAGCCAAAGGAACCAAATAAGCAATAAACGGGCCAAGGCATCGGTTGGTCGGTCTAGCCGTAGGCATCACACTTAGAGATGGCAATCGGGCACGACGGGTACGGGTAGTGCTCGCCCATACTTGTACCCACAACCCCGATTTACGCCCACGGGTATACCTACGAAGGACGACGGGTGAAAAACCTCGCCCATACCTATCGTCCGCGGGTACCCGTCGCCCGTGGGCATACCCGTTTACCCGCGAACTGAGAATCACCATCTGAGAGTTGAACTAATGACAGGTACATATAAGCAATAGCTGTTGCTAGGAAATATAATAGCTATCAAAAAAGTTTATAACAATAAATAGCAATTAGAGATATGGAAAAGTTTATAGCCCTGGAGGATGCACTTAATAGCTTTTGGCTCCAACTTGCCATTATTATATGAGCATAAGTAGAACGACAAAAAATCCTTAGGCTCATGTAGTCTGTAGGAGAACTAGCCCACATATTGATTGGAGTCTTCTTGTCGATGGCAGTGTTCAGTGATTGGTTGATCAGATGACAAGTAGTGGAAGTGGTTTTAGCCCAAAAACTCTTTGATAGACCAGACACAGACAACATGCAATGCACATTTTTCATAATGGTTCTGTTAATGCACTCGGCCACACCGTTTTGCTGAGGTGTGCCCGAAATAGTGTAATGCCTCATAATGCCTTCTAATCGGCATAATGATTCAAATTCTCCCAAACAGAATTCCAAACCATTACCTATTCAGATTTTCTTGACATGCTTGTCAGTCTATTTCGCAAATCATAATATTTCAGAATTTGAATGTCTTGAACATGTCTGACTTATGCTTGACAAAGTATGCCAAATCTCTTTGAAAGTAGTCATCGATGATGGTCAGCATGTAATTGGCACCTCCAAGGGATGAAACGTGATACTCTCCCTACAAATCAGAGTGCACATAATCCATATGCCTTTGAAGAGTGCTTTGCAGAGCTGAAACTCACCCTCTTCTATTTATCAAAGACATAGTGTTCACAAAACTTCAACTGGTCGATATCTTGACCATCAAGCATACTTCTTTTGCACAACTCCTTCATGTCAACTTCACTCATATGCCCAAGACACATATGCCATAGATTCGTTTGAAGTATCGAACAACCTTGACAAGGCAACATCAACACTTACAATCAGGGTAGTGCCTCGAAGATGATAGATGTTTGTAGCCTTCATATCATATTTCATCACAACAAAAGTGCCTTTTGACACCTTCAAGACTCCACATCCACTTGAATACTTATACCCTTTGACATTAAGAGTACTCAACGAGATAAAATTCCTCTTCAAATTTGGAATGTATCAGACCTTCGATAGAGGTTCTGATGGTTCCATCAAACATCTTGATTTGGACGAAACAAATGCTTGCAATCTTCCAAGGTATATTGTCACCCTTCAACACAAATTCACTCAGAATAGCCTCATAGTTAACGAACCAGCCATGGTTCGGGCTCATGTAGAAAGTATAGGATGAATCAAGAATTGATTCATTGCTAGTTTTAGAACCACTAGAAAAGGCAACAAGAACTCCCCCCTGGGACCCTTCTTTAGTGACAATATTGGCTTTGGCTTTATCATCTTATTGAACTTTCTTGGAATTGTTATTGCTCTTCTTCTTATTCTGGAGTTTTCAGCACTCAAGGACGTCATGTCCACCCTTCCTACAGTACTAGCACAACTTCTTGGTCTCTAACTTCGAACGACTTCTGTATCTGCTCGAACTTCTGCCTCTAGAATCAATGGTCGGATATCTCTTGACCAGTTTGCCTCGAACGGACAAACCTTCTGTATGCGAACTCGAGCTATCGCTGGAAACTATACTTTTCATCTTTTCTTTGAGAGAGAGCCTTACGATCTTTTCTTAGCTTCTCCTCAATGGACCATGCAGTGGGCATCTGGTCAATTCCCAATAATGCATAATCCAAGTCGAGTTGTGCAAGAACAACCCGCATCTTGACTTGATAAAGCGAAAATCTTGTGTCATGATCCAACAGTGAAAGATCATACTTCATTAATGTTATATCGAATATGCCCTAGAATGATCGAGCAACGAACCAAATTCTAGTACCACTTGTTGAGAAACCAACTAGGCAAGATACGAAACAATGAAGAATTATCAGCAATACGAGATACAAATTTAATGTGAAAAACATTTACAGGAAAAATTTATGGATGCACAATCGATGAAATCACTATATAGAGGAGAATTTGCAAAAATGCTCTTGGCGTATTACATGTTC
Source organism: Dendrocalamus latiflorus (assembly GCA_017311315.1). Lineage (NCBI taxonomy): Eukaryota > Viridiplantae > Streptophyta > Magnoliopsida > Poales > Poaceae > Dendrocalamus > Dendrocalamus latiflorus. Next base: position 5,232,684 of record CM029663.1, read on the forward strand.
ATGAATCTTTTTCTCTCTACTAAGAGGTTTTCAAGGATATAAATAGTTTTAGAAACAAGAGTCTAAACGATAAAGGAGTAGAGTTCTAATTGGCTACTGAAACAGAGACTAATCGAAGACGAAGCAGAGTCCTAGAAGATGACAGATATGAGTTATAGTCGGAAACACCTCAAGTAGTCACGCCTGACTCCAATCGGCGCAAGCACCTTTGGACATCACGTTTGATGTAGGTCGGTGCAAAGTCCATCACGGACACAAAGATAATCCTAACGTAACTCCAACCAGTTTGCATTGCTCACGACGAGTCATACTAATGGGACATATCCGACCACAACCAGTTTGACCAGCCTGAAATCCCGAGCATTTTAGAATCATATATTCATCGGGTAATAAGTTCTGATAGGACTTGATGGCCTAATTACTTTTATTTTTTGAGTGAAATCTGATCAGACTCTTCAAGCGGTCGGACCCAACCTGATTCGGATCACAAAATACAACAGTATTAATATGTTATATCATTTTTGTATTTCTATAATCTAGGCCAAATTCCTGTTAATTTAGAGCATATTTGGATTCCCATGAGCATTTGGTCGGCGCTTAGTAAACTTATTATATTTGCATGAAAAAACACTTTATTTGGAACAAGAAAAAAATAACACTTAAAATTACGATCTTGCCTCCTACAAAATTTACTTTCCTAGCATATTGCGGCCATAAAAAGGCCTGCCACCACTTTTAACCCAAGAAAAAGGGCGAGTGGATGTTTACTAGGGTTTATGAAAGCAAAAGCAAGGAGTGCACCAGAAGCAAACATGAATGACTTCGCCTTTTCCTTCTAGGGTGACTTCTCCGTAAAGATTTTATCATTTTAAGGCAAAGGGGTCGAGTTTACCCTACCACCCTGTGATTCCAAAACATTTTCCCATCTCCTTGCTACAGAAAAACAGTGCGTGGTCTATCCAACGGCACTGTTTGGCACGAATACCAGAAGAGCAGCTTTACTGTTTGTGCAATTGGCATGTATCTCTGAAAAGTAAAAAACTGCCTGGACAAATCCGGCTTAATGATCCCATTTCACGAGAAAAGGAGCTTGATGATTATTCTTTGGCCTGAGCATCTTCAATAGTGACTTATAAGCTAGCTCTAAACATATTATTTCATATTTTAATGGAAGAGAGAGAAAAACTATCTCTTGATTAAGAGCTAGTCTCATACACGCATTTCAAGATTATATGAGAGTATCATGTGAGGCTATTTATGTTATGAGCTATATGCTAAAAGTTAGTACTATTGGAGAAGTTGTCTAGTAACTAGCTCATTCTGTTGGAGATGCTCTAATAATTTACGTTATTCTCGAGGTAGATGTTATTGGTACGTGTGCGAAAATCTCAGGCCACTAGCACTTGTCTGAAGAGTGCTTGCCATGCCAAGGATCGTATTGTTACTCCACTATCATTACTCATATTTCTCGAAACGTGAATAATAAGCTCGTGTATCAACAGGCATTGTGTTTTGAGATTTGTTTTGGTAGGAACATTCATAAGGAACACGGTTTTTTTTTTAACATTGAGCCTGGCGACCAAAATTCTAGATTACGACAATATTGAATTGATAATTGGAGTTAATTTTATAATTATTATTGAAAACCCTGAATCCCAAACCTACCTAATCGAGACTAACGAAATATATGGATCGCGTGCTCTGATATCGCTTGATGCGATGCACTTTGATAATTTAGGTCTAATTTGTGTTTTTCGACAGCAGCAGCAACAAGTGGCCTGGTATGTATGAGGCAATGTTGTCATTAGCGTAAATCGTACATTACGAATTTATGTTTCATGAGCAGATGGGTTGAACGAATCTCGCAGGTCAATGATAGAGCACTTAACCCTTTCTGTTTGTATTTCATGCCATTTGCATGCTTGTATATATAAATAAGTAAAATTTGTAAAACTACGCCTATTTTGACATAACTATTGAAAAACTACACATTTTGATTTGTATTTCACGAAACTACACATATTTTGGCATAACATTTTAATGAACTATACATTTGTTGATTCTGTTAAATGAGACTGAATCGGACACATGGGACCCACCTGTAAATTGTAAAGGATGTTCATAATTTAGCATACATCCATTTAAAAGTTCAAGTCCAAATACAATTTGTGTTAGGGGAACAAAGAAGAGAAATTCCTAAAAATATATAAGGTAAAGGGAAAATAGATAATAAAAGACCAAGTTACTATATACAGCAAATTTGTCCTTTACATTTCAGCTAAATCATTTGCATTCAAAATTAAAATTTTTAAATCATATATTAAATAACTGCTTCATGTGTTGTATACGTCAAGTATAGAGTAGTGGCCTAGAAAACTTTTTTTTAAGGAGAATGATAGAGAAGCACACTAAAATGCATGCATATAAATAGAAGTAAATTTTATAAAAGTACACATATTATTTAAGATTACCAGAAAGCTACACATTCTACAGGATTACACATATTTTTGCCAGCAAAAGGTGGGTCCCACTTGTCAGATTCCGTTGCATTTAATGGGAATCAGCAGATGTGTAGTTTGCTGGAACGTTATGCCGAAATATGTGTAGTTTTATAAAATAAAAACTAAAATATGTTGTTTTCTGATAGTTATGTTAAAATAAATGTAGTTTTGTGAAATTCACTATATATAAATGTTCTGAATTCCTGACTCTAGCTGAAGTAGATCACACTTGCCCCCCCCCCCCCCCCCCCCTCTTTCTATTTTAACACAATAAACTCACCGAGGCACTCAAATGCTATTAACTTCATTAGGAAGGGATAGAAAGCTAGAAAGTACGTAGTCCTAAAGAAGGGATACTAGAAGGCCCGATAAAATTCAAGAATACAAAAACAAGTCGAAGATTAATGAGAAAATTTGCTGGGAAAATTCAATTCTCACAGCACAAAAACAAATCACACCTTTTTCCATCCAATGGACTATTGTTCTATCCTCAAATTAAAAATTAGATAATGATTTAAAATGATTTATTTTTTTGGCTGGAAACTAACCAAAAACTACCAAGCATCCTTTGTCCCCTTGTGGCCTTCCCCCCCTCGCCAATTTAATGATTGGTTGATCTCTTAATTTCATGAGCAAAACAAGTAAACAACACCCCGGCTTATAGGGGCCATCACCTTCATCTCCTTTTCACTTAAAAAAATAATCCCAGGATCAGAAGAAAAAAACACACGAACAAATGTAAAACAAAACATCTCCAATTTATCATCTTTATTTTTAGTAGTTTTTTTTGTTTGCACAGCACAAATAAAGGCACCAGCAATGCATCCCCTTTTCCTCACTCTCCTCTCTACCTCCTGCAAGTACCTTACCACCAAAATTTTTTATTGTTTAATCCTTTTTATTAATATTTTAAAGTTAATCCCTCAGCAACTTTATTTCTAATTCTAACCCCTTTGGCCACGCCATCTCCCGTGGCGTGGCCAAAATGTTCTATCACGCCACCCATAGAGGCATCAGGAAAGTTGCGACGCAAGCCCTCAGCCGCGCGCCGTGCCAACGTGGAGATTTACGTGGCATCTGTTATACCATAACACCTGGCATGACAAAACCTTGCCACACCGTCATACTTGGAGTGATAGGTTGAGATTGTCATGCCACTAGACTTGGCGTGGTAGGGGCAACTTGCGTGCTATTGTCGCTACAGTTGCCATTTTCCCCCACGTCCTCTTTGTCCTGACGCGTTCTCTGTCGTCCCCCAAATCAATGAGATTGAGACTTGATTGTTTATTTACTCTGTTTGCTCAGAATGCCTGCAGCAAGTCTCCTGACAAAGCGTAAATCATTGTGTTAACATGCACTCCCCGGCCGCATGGGTTCTTATGTTCACGAGTTGATTTCCCTTGTTGATTAATCATTGCATGTGATTAAAAAATCGAGGGTATACATTTCATTTGGGAGTTCTATTTGACTAATTTTGTCGGGTACCTACTTAGTTTTGCTTCCCTTTTAGTCTTGTCACTGCATAAGGATGTTTTATTTGGTATTGTTATTGCACAAAGCTGCCCCATCTGGTTGGTGTAATTTCATGTTTGCTAGGCAGCGAGCCCAAGGAACACTGGCGTGATAGTAGTTGTTATCATTGACTACCAGTGCCAGGTTTTGTCACGCCAGAGTCCTTGGCGTGACATAACTGTCTTTTCACACCAAGAAAACTGGCATGACAGTAGCTATTACCATTGACTACAAGTGGCTTCCAGTGCCAGGTTTTGTCATGCCAGAGTCCTTGGCCTGACATAACTGTCCTGTCACACCAGGAAACTAGCATGATAGTAGCTGTTACCATTGATTACCAGTGGCTTCCAGTGCCAGGTTTTGTCACGCCAGAGTCCGTGCCGTGAGAAAGCTGAACTGTCATGCCAGGAAAACTGGCGAGACAGTACGTGTTAACATTAATTATCAGTGGCTTCCAATGCAAAACAGACATATATGCAGGCAATGGACAACAATCATTTGTTACTTCTAGCAAGTTTGTGCCAAAAACTAAGGTCACCCAGTTGATAACGAAACTTTTTTGATATTCTGCTTTTGTAGTTCAACAAATGTGCCATAGATCCATTGACCCGCGCTTCCGGTGTGAACCTGACCCCGGTATGAACCTCGCTGCTGGGTGTTGGCCTCGCGTGCCCCCTATGCTAATGTCCATGCGATCATGCTGTTTAGGGCAGGGAGGCATGGCCTGAGTTGGCTGCGTGAGGGCCGGTGCACCCACAAGGTCCTGCAGGGCCATCTCGTCCGGAAGCCTAGCATCCACATCCTCCTCGTTGTCCTCGTCGCCCTCCTTGTCCTTGCCACCCTCATCGTCCTTCGGGTGCTCGTCGCATGTGGCTAAAGTAGATGTCGTAGCACGCGAGGAGCCACTCCGAGCCAGGGCAGGTTACACAACGTGGCCCACTAGCGGCATGCAATTCATTTTTGCGGCCAAACACCATCATCACCGTCGAACCATCTGCAATGTTTACCAAAATAAAATGAGATTGAAGTTTAATACAACAAAATAAATGGCAGGGAGAGAGGTCATGCTTCAATGCCAGAATAAACATTATTTGATTTAAACCGAAGAAAGAAAATAGCCATCTAGTTGAGTTTATATACAATGATTTGTCAGATACTTCATGGTAAAAATGATATTGGTAGGCTAGCATTTTATATACAATGCTTTATCATAAAGAAAAGAAAGCATGGAAACTAAACAAACAATGTAGCATGTACTGAAAATTTGTCTGTACATCATATCGCCTAGAAACAAACTAGCACCAAAATTGGTTCTATACTAGTGGATTCACATAAGGAGACAAATCAGTAGGATAAGCTATCACATGGTTTTCTGTAAAAATTTGCAACATAGTTGGGTTCTATTCCATGCAATGTATGGTTCATAATATGACTACCTTGTACCAATGAAAAGATGGTTACCTCAACAAAGCCCTCATGCGCTGGAAGCTCCCTCCGAACCCTCGGGTAGCCTAAGGGCCTCATCGGCCTTGTTGGTTATGCATCCGAGCTGCGTTCCCTGCGAAAGGGTTCGACAAAGTAAATTAGTTTCGTCACCCTGAGTTGGCATAATAGTACCGGGATTGAATGTACTTACGTAATAGGCGTTGATGGGGGCCCTCTCCGGCTGCGTGCCCATCCATGTAAACTCATCATAGTCATCCATGATATCCTCATCCAACGAGTCCCCCTCCCCTATGTTCGCATCGGTCATGGCTAGTCTAAGCCGGAGGCACGCGACGCCGTGGGGCCACTAGAGGTAGTGAACAAACTGAGCCTTCTGATGGACCGGCGACGTGTCCCTGGATCGATTACCCTGGTCTCCCTATCCAACAAGTAGTCACGGTGATATACAGCCCATTCGGTGTGGCGGTACCTCCTCCTTCAGTTCAACCTGGATAAAACTCCATACCCAGATTCTTGGACTGCATAGCAGTTAGGATTCGAGGAAGCAACCCGTAAGCCTCCTTCCAATCACCCCACAGTAACAGCATCGCTCTCTACTTTGCCCTCCATGCTTTTCCATACTTCACGTGGTACTTAATGAACCCAAACATAACCTCAATGAGGGTGGCGATCGTCACATCAGGATTGACAGCCACAACCTCAGTAATGCACCTTGCAATGAAATTAGCGGTCACCTGAAGGTGCTCCCCAACGCTCAAGCATTCTGCTTCACGTTCACTATTTTCCATTGCTTGTTTTGCGCCCCCATATCTTCCATCCACACCCCCTTTCGCACCTCATAGTATACCTCTTGTCCACATCGGAGTGTGTCACTATGAATAGACGATGGTGCCACATGGAGTATTCTTATAGCCAAACCTTCATATCGTCCATGGTTGAAAATAACATATTCTTATGTATTACATCATTATTCGGGTCCGCAATGCCATTCCGGCTTTTCAACACATTAGTAGAAACGACTTTATCAGCCATTCTAACATCATCGAATGCATGCATCGATAGGACCTCACCCAAAACACTGCGAAGAACCCACCCTTCCTCATAGGAGAAAAGCATTGCGGGAACCTTGTTTTTGGTAGAACTCCATCCTTCGTCGGACTCCATTTCACGGGTTGTTCTATCTTTGAACACCTCCTCCTCAAGCTCGTTATTCATTATAGCGTCATTGAAATCAGTCACGGGGTCACTAACATGTTGCGGCGAACGAACAAGCACGTGTGATAGATCCATCAATGGGGACCATCATTGTTACGACTGATGCCATGCCAACGAACTCTTCAGAAGGTTGCTCCTCCATTAGGGGGCCTTGCGAAAGATGGATAGCGGATTCTAGTTCATCCATGTTCCCATTCACCACATACAAATTGTTTGCCACATCCTCTACAACGATTCTTCTCTACATCGCCAGTTCCAACAACCAGACCTGAGATGCGAACACAACATCCTTGTATGTGTCCCAATCATCGTCGGACAAGATTGGCACCAAACAGACATGCACCTTACAAGCCATACCAGCATCATATTTCCCCTGCAGTCTGACAACTACCCCAGGCCTATCCCATCCAAGGGTCGACTTAATCCTAGTCACAAGAGTTCGAAAGTCCGATGATTCGCGAAACAAAAGAACGGTCACTTCCATGCCACCAAAGTCGACATCACTACCCATTTCACTAATCGGCCCACCGGTAAATACACGTACAACTTTATCCATCCACATGCAACAAAATATTGCAAAGTCAATACCGCAAGCCTAGTATGATAGTATGACCATACTACCCAGTATGATAAAATTCAGAACGTTGCTTCATCATACGTACATACAACAAGCCTAGTGGACTACTACAGCACATGGTACTAGAAAGCCTATTGGTAACAAATTTACTGTACATTACTGCAATCATAATTTCATATGGCAGTTATTTACTTCTAAATAGTGAAGATCAAAGTTTATAAAGTTTAACTATAACAAAGACAAATCTATCATTGTTTACTGAAGTGCAATAGTCACAAATAGAGAGATGAAACCTATTAAGGCTTAACATCCAACACAAATATCCTCGCTATGCACCTCTCCCTTTCTCATTTTCCCTACATGTACATTCATATTACTGATCCTCTGTATCACACTCTCCATCTATATCTCATCATCCCTCCATCCTCTATGAGACTATGACCAAACCCATAGCTCTCAACATCCTCGGCCCTCCAAAGCATCTACTCCTAAACAAAACCTAGCATGCCGGTCAAGCTTAACAACACTTCTCCGGAATAGATATAAACCCTCCACTAACTAAGCCCACCATTTTTCCGAGCATAAATTACTCCACCTCTACTTCCATCCATCCCACCAAGGTCAAAACCAACGGTATCAGTGTTAACATGAATATAGCGCCACATATGTACAAGTATTTACATGGGTATTGTTATGCGCATAAAATAATTTGAATACTCCCTACAATTTTAAGCCAAATCCAATACAATTCTACATCCATCTATACCAATGCTAAACTGGGAATTACAATTACACATCAATACAAAATGAAACATTTCTTAGTACCAAATCAAAAATATCGCACTGGAGGGAGATGGTGACGACATGGTCATTGATTATTACCTCCATCGGTCTGAAGATGCAAGCGGGGAGGAGGCTGCTACACGCACGAAGGAGTCCGTTGGGACTTGAGGCGGGGCCACTTGGACTGCAGCTAGTCGGTGAAGGAGGGAATGGCGGTGGGCGACGGGCTGGAGGCTATCGACGGGCGGTGGGGCTGGAGGCAGGGGCGGCGGGGCTGGAGGCGGGCACCCGGGCTAGAGGCAGGCAGCGGCGATGAAGGCGGGCGGCGGGGCAGGAGGCGGGTGCCAGGGGTCGAGGCGGGCAGCGTGGCAGGAGGCGAGTGGCGACGATGGAGGGGGCGGTGGGCGGCGGCAATGGAGGCGGGAGCTGACGATGGAGGCGACTGGCGGGGCAGACGAAGAAAATGCGGAGAAAAATAGGAACTAGAGCGGCGGCCGCATTTAAGTCACTCCTATCACGCCAAGTCTCGTGGCGTGACAATATGAGGTTGTCACACCATTACGTACGTCGTGACAGAGGCAACGCAAGCCTCCACGCTGGCACGACGTGCGGCCTAGGGCTTGCGTGGCAACTTTGGCCACGCCACCACCCATAACGTGACAGAACGTTTTGGCCACACCACAGGAGAGGTCAGAATTAAAAATAAAATTACCGAGGTATTAACTTTAAAATATTAATTAGAAAAATTAAATAATAAAAAATTCTCACCACCACCACTACTCTCTCTCTCGGAGCGCTGTCTCTAGCTTCTTCCTTCTTTCATGGCAGGAAAGGCTGAGGTGATGATAGTCATAAGCCCATCCAATTTGACCCATGCCATCCTGGTCCCTGGACCTATATACATACTGACCCTACGCGCCCACTCGCAATATCTACTACTACTACTAGTGTGTTCCTTTCTCTCCCCTCCCCTTGAGCCTCTCTGCTTTTGCCTGCAAGCTTTTGCTTTGTTTTAGGTGCTTCTTTTCCACTCCTTTACTGTTCCCCCACTTTTCCTTGCTTTGTCACACACACACGAAAAGCTCCTGCCTTTACCTTCCCGGACCTTATCTCCGCCCCGTAGTGGGATTTGTGGGAGCTGCGCTACTTGCCGCTCGCGTTTCTTTGCTCAATTGGGGGTCGCAGCTCTCGGTTGGGCGCTTGCCTTCTTGGTGGGCTCGGAATTCGGCTTCTTGGGAGTGGGGAGTGGGTTTGCCCGATTTCTTGGCCAATTGAGGTTGCTCGCTGCGGAAAGCACAGATCTTTGCGAAATTCCGGCGCGCCGGAGATGAACTGCGGGCCTCCAGACCAGCTGCCGCCGGCGACGGCGCCGTCGTGCTTCCTCAACCTCAACTGGGACCAGTCCATGGACTCGGCCGCGGCCGCGGCCGGCGGCCACCCGATGGTCTCCTCCCCGACGTCCAACTCGACAGTGGCCGCGGCAACCGAGGGCCTCGCTTTCTACGGGATCTCGCCGCAGCCGCACTACGGTGGCACCCCTCTCAGCTCGCCTCCCAAGCTCAACCTCTCCATGATGGGCCAGTTCCACCACTACCCGCCGCCGCAGGTGGGTGGCGCCGGACCCGGCGGCCTGCCAATCCTGGAGAACTTGACGCCCATGGGCCCGCTGGACCAATTCCTCGCCGACCCAGACTTTGCGGAGCGCGCCGCGAGGCTTTCGGGATTTGACGCCCGCAGCAGCAGTGGAGGCTACGGCGGCGCTGACCCGGGACAATTCGGCCTCCCGCACGCCGGCCCGGTCGGCGCATTGAAGGAGCTGGAGCTCGGAAACGCCCGGGACGAGTCGTCGGTGTCTGATCCGGCGTCGGCCAGCGCGGAGATGGCGCTGAAGGGGGCTTCCGAGGGTAATGCAAGGAAGCGGAAGGCGGGCGGGAAGGCGAAAGGCAAGGACGGCCCCATGTCCACTTCCGCTAAGGATCTCGCTAAGGTACGCGCAGAATTCTGCTCAGTTATGTGTCTTGTTCCGTTTCGAGAGCGAAAGATTTCATTTTCAAGAGTGTTTTGCAGGAGGATTCGAGCGGGAAGCGGTGCAAATCAACGGAGGAGAGCAATGGCGCCGAGGAGAATTTTGCGAAGGGGAAGGCCGCGCAGAGCAACAGTGATAACGGTGGCAAGAAGCATGGGAAGGACAGCACTTCAAAGCCCCCCGAGCCGCCCAAGGACTACATTCATGTCCGGGCGAGGCGCGGTGAGGCAACGGACAGCCACAGCCTCGCGGAGAGGGTACAGTTCTTGGGGTCTCGCTTGCATTGCTCTTGTGATCATCTTTGTTGTAGATTTATATGTTGTTTTTCTCTTCTCTTGTTCGACAATCCAGGTGAGAAGAGAAAAGATTGGCCAAAGGATGAAGCTGCTTCAGGATCTTGTGCCGGGTTGTAACAAGGTAACCGAAAAGCACTCATCATTGGTTTCACCCACATGTTGTCACTTTAGTAGTTTGGTGTGCTCAGATTGGAAATTGGGAAATGTTACTTGTTTCAGGTGGTTGGCAAGGCTGTCATGCTCGATGAAATTATAAACTATGTGCAGTCGTTGCAACGGCAAGTCGAGGTATATGTCCATTGTCAGTTCACAGATGCAGAATGATTGTGAAACTGCGGCTTTTGCCGTTTCAGAATGGAGCAAGCGTCGATGTGTGCCATCTAAACCCTTGCCTTTCACATCCATTTTGCAGTTTCTGTCCATGAAGTTGGCCACTGTGAATCCCCAACTGGACTTCAACGATTTGCCTAATCTCCTTCCTAAAGATGTGAGGACAAGCATATATGATCCCATTTCTACATTTGGTTCCTCTCTTGTTGAGGCAGCTGACTAGTTGAGCTTATCTCATATTCCAATTTTGTCTCTGATCAGATGCACCAGTCATGCGGCCCGTTGCAGAACTCACATTTCCCACTAGAGACCTCAGGTGCACCGCTGCCCTACATTAACCAGCCTCACCAGGGGAACACTCTTGGTTGTGGCCTAACCAATGGCATGGACAACCAGGGTTCTATGCACCCACTAGACTCAGCATTTTGCCGGCCGATGGGTTCACACCATCCTTTCCTCAACGGAGTTAGTGATGCGGCCTCTCAGGTAACAATGCACACCTATGCCTCGCGCTCACGTAATATTCTCATGGGGTGACACTGAGAATGATGCTTCACAGGTTGGGGCTTTCTGGCAAGATGATCTACAGAGTGTTGTTCAAATGGATATGGGGCAAAGTCAGGAGATTGCTACCTCTTCCAACAGCTACAATGGTAAGCAAATTTCAGTTTCCTATTAAGCTGATGTCTGAATTAACATCACTTTAAATGAGTTCTGATGTTTAACTACCGTGGACCAGGTTCATTGCAAACAGTCCACATGAAAATGGAGCTTTGACATAGCCGAAAGTTCGATCCAAAGCTCGCGCCCGTTGTATATAAAGACAAGTCAGCTTGCCACGGCAGCAGAGATTCAACCTAACAATGTTGGGCCCTAGCAGTGTTTTAGTTTCTAATTTTCATCTTGGTGCAATGATTCTTTGAACAAAATGAAACGCACCGTCTACGGTAGTTGGGTGTATCAACCCGCATGTCTAGCTACACGTTCGTACATAAGGCGGTGCCGTATATGCTCAGTCAGACCCTTCGTATCCTCTCAAGCGAGAGTTAAGACGTGTAATATCATTTGTATTGTCATTGTATTTGTAGCTGATATATATCTTTAAGATCCTTGTGCCTGTCCATTGATTCCCTTGAGCTGAAACCCTTACTCTGAATGAATTGTTGACCTCTGCTTCCTTCATTATGCTAATAAAAGACATAGTATGCTGATGACAAAATTCACTATTGTTGCAGTCTTATGACCACTCTTAGGAGCCGCTATGATCACCTTGTAGTCGCTACGACCACCCACTGCAGTTGTACAATCACGTTGAAGAGGCTACGACACCTCCTGAGTCGTTACGACCGTTCTACTGGTTCTCCGACCACGCTGATAGTCATTAGACCACATTGTGACCTCGTCAATCATGCCTCGTTGCTCCGACCACGTAGTCGTAACTTCAGCAGAAGTTACGACCACGTAGTCGTATAATGTAGTCATAACCCGATTACGACTACGTTGTGATACCGTCGACCACATCAAAAGCTCTGTCGACTGCTGTGGTTGTAATGCTTTAGGATCACATCTCCCTGCTGTGATCGCTTACGACCATGCTTTCTCGCTGTGATCGCTTACGACCATGCTTTCTCGCTGTGGTCGTAACACTTACGATCACATCTTCTGCTCTATGACCGTGATCGTAACTCTTTTACGACCACGTCTTTAGCACCTGTGGATACCTCTATTGTTGTCGTGGTCGCAACTCTAGTTACGACTACGTCTGTGAACACAATGAACTCAATAGACTTCTTAGAGCCAAACCGCTTTCTCTTTATTTTTTTCTCTCGATCACACCGATCGCTATGATTCTTTTGCGATTACACCAATCGCCTGCGATCACACCGATCGTCCTCTGCTTTGCGATCACACCGATCACCCTTGTGCTCGACACCTCCTCTCAACTACATCGCCTCAACTCATTGCATGCGATCACACCGATCACCACCTCTGCGATCACACCGATCGCCTCCCCTGTTTCTCGTTCTCTGTTGTCTCGACTCTTCGACTACGTCTCGGAGATAGCTACAACTCTAAGACGGACTCGAACACGACTACGACACTGACTCGAAATACAACTCGTACTCGTACACAACTTATGACCATGACAAACCGACTACGATCATGACTTAAACTGACTTGCACACTGCAAACTCGAATACAACTTTGACTTATAAACTAAAAACAAGATTACAAACTCTAATAATCACCTTCTTAATCTTGTTTTTCCATCTTGATCACACCGATCTTCTCTCTTGATGCTGCCTTTTCCTTTTACCTGCACTCCCGTGCGCCTGAGCTGTCACAGCCCTACTGCTTATGCTTGCACAATCTGACGCTTACCGCGCCTCGCGCCTGAACTAAACCGTCCTTCCTTGTACGCCTGCCTGGGCTGGAGCACCTGCTCCCACAGCCACCTTGGCTTCACCGTTACTTGAACCTCCCGCTCCTCTCCCTTGGACCAAGACTATCCACTTTTTCGCTTACATCTCAGCTGAGCTTGCCTCCAACACTTTCCGCGTTCCCTCTGCAAATCCACAAAAAACCAACATGTGCTCCAAGTCTTCCTCTTGGACCTTGTGCACCTCCTCCACATGATCAACGCCCTCGTGCATCGTCTGCAGTGTCTCCCATGCCTCTCGTGCTGTCTCCTGCCGATGAGCTGATGCATCATCACATCTAACACCGCCTGGTAGATGAGGGCTAAAGCCACCTAATTCACTTTGTCTTTCACCTCCTTGTCCTTCCCCTTCGGATCGACTGCACCCCAGACTCCCTGGGCGCGCATATTTGCCTTCATTTTCCTTGCCCACATCGGGTAATTGTTAGTCGTCAGGAGAGGGTGCTGGAGAGAGATTAGCCCACTCCGGGCACTCGAAGTCAATGCTTCACCCATGCTCTGATACCACTTATTGCAATCTTACGACCACTTCTAAGAACTGTACGACCACCTTGTAGCCGTTGTGACCACCCACGCAGCCGTATGATCACGTTGAAGAGGCTACGGCCACTTCATGAGTCGTTACGACCGCTCTGCTGGTTCTCCGACCACGCTGACAGTCATTACGACCACATTGTGACCTCTCCGATCATGCCTCGTTACTCCGACCACATAGTCGTAATTTCAGCAGAAATTACGACCACGTTCACTGCCTCTACGCTACACTTCCTTCGACCACGGTCGATCACCATAGTCATAACCCGATTACGATTATGACCACGCGGTGATACTGTCGACCACGTCGAAGGCTCTATCGACTGCTATGGTCGTAACGCTTTACGACCACGTCTCCCCGCTGTGATTGATTACGACCACACCTTCTCGCTGTGGTCATAACACTTACGACCACGTCTTCTACTCTGTGACCGTAGTCGTAACTTCTTTACAACCACGTCTTCAGCACCTGCGGACACCTCCACTCATTGCCGTGGTCGTAACTCTAGTTACGACCACGTTTGTGAACATAATGAACTTAATAGACTTCCCAAAGCCAAACCGCTCTTCTCTTCTTTATTTCTTTCTCTCTCGATCACACCGATCGCTATGACACCAATCGCCTGCGATCACACCGATCGCCTCCCATGTTTCTCGTTCTCTGCTCTTGATTACATCTCTTCAACTCGTCTCCTCCTCTCGACTACATTGCTCTGCTTTTATATCCGGCTCTTCGACTACATCTTGGAGACAACTACGACTCTGAGACAGACTCGAACACGACTGCGACACTGACTTGAAATACAACTCGTACTCGTACACGACTTACGGCTATGACAAATCGACTACGATCATGACTTAAACCGACTTGCACATTGCAAACTCGAATATGACTTTGACTTCTAAACGGAAAATAAGATTACAAACTCTAACAACTACATATCACTCTGGTTAGCACTTGGAGCTCAGGAATCAAGTTTTTCATTCTGGAATCTGTTTAGCCAAGAAGAGAGCTCACGTAAAAAGGAAACACACAGAAGGAACATGCAAGTTGTGTGCTGGGACTGAATTCTGGGTGCTTTATAGCTGTATGGTAAGTACCCAGAGACAAAGACGGGCTGAGGAGGCCTCCCCTTACCCATTATTAGATTGATTTATGCAGAAATGCTAGGCGTACGTCAGACAAATAGTGCAACGGCATTCACTGCGATGCTATGCTGCTCCTGTTCATCTATAAATACATCTGAAATTTTTTTATAGATATATATCGCTCTCCCTCCCTTCTCTGAACACCTCTTTTATTGTTAAGAATTCGAGCTCCCAATCTACTTCAGGGAGTCCACATCATCCAGGCTGTGATCACGCTCCAAAACGGAATCAGCGGAGCGAGCTGTTCAGCTGATCACTCGTTTTCTTGAATTGGACAAAACAATCTTGTATATGCTATAGCTCAGCTAGCTCCAAATCATGACTAATTGGGACACAAGATCTTAGAGCAGTGTTCACTGTCCCAAATCCACGCACTGCGATTACTCTACCTAAACCTTAATTACCGAAGTGCTGTTGGGACAAAAATGCAAGATCATCTGGCGATATTTTTTGCAAATGCTCAGCACAGTAAATACGGCAAGTTCATAAGATATAAGAGATTGTTCTCCAGCCAATATGAGAGGAAAGGAAAGGAAAGGGAAAAAAAGTTGAAACAGAGGAGGTACGTTTAATAGCCAACTGGGACAGTACAATCTGATGTGTCCTGTACATAAGATCGTGGTTGGACATGAAGGGACAATGCATCTCACAATCAAGGTCGTGGTCGTAATGAACAGCAGGCACTGCATCTCGCAAACAAAGGTCATGGCTCTGTCATGAGCTAACACTCGAAGCTTTTATATTTTTTCTGCCGTGGCGAGACACTTGATATGGTGAGATTCGGTGCTGCGTGTATTGCTGAGGAGTGGGCATATCTTATTGCCCTCGTCCTTTTCCATTTTCAGGGCTGGGATTGGAGTGAGATGTAATTCTCTATTAGTTTTGAAGCAAAGGCTAGTGTATATCACCTTCAGAGAGCAGCTGTGCATTACAAAGGAGAGGTGATGCAATGACAGCCACAACAAGAAGTCAAACGCTTCGCTTTTATTACGAGAGGATGCGTGTATCGCCAGCTGGGCTAGATATGGTTGCACACATCGTGCCTGTAATTAGTGGAAATTTAAAGTGTCCTCAAACATGCATTGGATTTTGAACTCTCTGTGTTCTCATATGCGAGCAAGATAAAATTCAGAATTTAAGAAAAGTTTTTGGTTTCTAAGGAGGATTCGCGCATCTGAAAAATTTCTTGGGTACTAGCATTACATGACTACATCCATTCATACAGGCAATCATGTGGCTATGCCTAACTTGTTGTCAGACATCCTTTACTTCACAAGGTCAATAGCTAAGCTATCATCCAGCAGAGATATAAAAAAATGTTGGACAACTTTGCTCAAACCTTCAATTCTGAAGCTTGCTTGCTTTCATATATACATGGAAAAGAGGTTGACCTGCCTATATCTATTTCAGCTTTTGCACCGGTCATGGAATCATCAACGCCAATATCAAGTCAAACCATTGTTGACTTGTATGTACCTCATACAAGGGTCTTTTTCACCAGAAGAGAGTACTGTAATTAAGTGCAACGCACACCTTAATAACTGAACGAACAAGAGAACAATGCGGCTTTGAATCTGCGACCTTAGTCACCACAACCGTGTGCGCTACCTTGTATGTTGTATGTATGTTGGCGGCCCTTTTAACAACTGAACTATACAAGTCTACAACGCAATTACATTGTTGTGTACCTGAAACATGCATGATTAGTACACTACATGAACAAATGTTAGGTTCAGATTTAGCCCATCCGGAACACGCCCCTGGACCCTGGCTATACCATACCATACCACCACTGGCTCGTAGTTGGCATGATGTAGATCCCCTTCCTAAGCGCCATCTCATCCCATCTCATCTCACCCGACATAAGCAAGCGTGCAAGCCGGAGGACCTAAAGGATCATGTGAGAATGTCCTGATTAATATTATGATAAACTATTATCAAGTTTGTGAAGTGAAAATTTGAAGTTTATATTTTGTCAGGTTTTTTGTGAGATAGTCCGTTCTGACCACTAGCTAGCTACCGGTTTGAACGCTGGTCTGTTGCCAGTTAAATCGTCAGTGTTCTACTGATCAGACCGTGTCAGGCGGTATGACCACATTGGTCAGACCGTCGGCCACTAGTGTCATAGTTTAATTGCCAATTACAAATTTTCAGAGTGGGTTGTTTTCACTGTCTGTGACCAGTATGACCAGTCTCTGGTTGGTAGTCAAACCAGCCCAAAAATTTGGTTTTGTGGTTTTTGGGATTTGGTAAAGACCAAGTCAAGGCGACGGTATTTGGTAATTTGCCAAATATAGAAAACTGTGTTGGTTCAAAACCACGATGTTTGGGACAGCGATTTAGGTCAAGGAGATACTGAGAATATTAAGTGGATCAAAGGCTAGAAACTTAGCGGATTCGGGCCATGTGCTTTAAAAATTATGCATGAGTTGAGTGTGTGAGTAAAACCTGTGTTGTCTGGGGCTAACAAGTTTTTCTCACATGTGCTAGTGAATAGTATCCATTAGAGTAGATGTGGGCTGGTTGTCTCATCTATTTGACGGGTTAGGTTGGAAACTTGCAAGTTAATCATCCAATCATCTCTCATTGTAACTTTATATTTTAGGGTTAGGGGTTAGAAGAGTGAGTGATATGGTGTGCTCTCTTATCCTCCAAACAGAATGTCTGTAAAATTTTTATCCTCAAGTAATAATATATTCACTTTATTCATCTCTCTTTGTGTCTCTTTGTTCTGGTTGGTTTGCTCTTGCTCTTGTTGATTTTAATCTCCTCTCTCCCATTTTTGTACTTGCTGTGTGCTAAGGATGTATAAGTGATGACGTTGACTCATGGAGATTATATCCCATCCATCTAGACACCAAGTTTTGTAGGATTTCGAAGTTGCCCAGTTTTGTTTGGATTTGGCCTAATCTTGGAGTTTCTTGATCTCAAGGTTTTTGGTTTGAATCATTGGGAGTTTTTGCTTGCTATGATATATGACAATACATTTAGAGTCATCTTAGCCATCCTCTACCAATACCAAGTTTTATGCCGAATTTTTTATTTTTGCTCAGTTTTGGTGCAACTTTGCTTCTTCTTGAGAAAAGTCTGAACTTTGACAAGGATCTAAGTGATCCTTTGATGGAATAAGTTCCTAATATCCTAAGCTAGATGTGTGCAAAGTTTTATCTCATTTAACTACGGATTTTTGGAGTTGCACTGAAAGTGGTTTGGATTTAGGCTGATTTTCTATTCTGGTAACAAGGGAGTGGTCATACCGCTCCTTAGACCTATCGTACCGCTCACTAGTCAAACCACTCTCTTGTCATCGGTCCAACTATGATAGTCATATCACCAGGGCACTGCCAGTCTGACCGCCATATAGCTGTCGGTTAGACTGCACCTTGTAGCCGGTCATATCCCTCCAGTGTTGAAGCTCTCCTATATTCAGTTCTTGAGGATGTTGCTTTAAGTTTGGCTTTCAACTTTGATCTTCATAACTTTGTAACTAGTAAAGTGAAGAGTTTTAGAATGCTTGGGAGGATTTTGTGAGACTCCATTCACCCCCTCCGTTGCCATCCGGTATTACAAGTGGTATTAGAGCCCAATTAGCTCTTCTCTATAGATGTTGACCGGTCTTAGAGCCATGATATCAAACAAATATTCAATCAAGTTATCCATCTTTGATGGGGTTTATTTCTCTTGTGGAAGGCTCAGATGCACTCTTACAGCAAGGCTCAAGGGTACTCAGACTGGCTCAAAGTCAATAACACTTATGTGGTGTCTGCCAATGACCAGGTGATTACACCGAATGTAGAGGTATATAGTGAGTCAAGAAATTTTTTGATTCAGGGGTTTAGTCAATCTGAGTTTGAGTGAGTAGCTCATTTGGCATTTGCTCATAAGATCTGAAAGACCCTCGCTGACTACTATAAGGGTTTTACCGCGATCAAGAAAGTGAGACAGAAGCAACTCAAGAAAGAATATTCTAAGATTGAGCAAAGGCCTGGTGAATTTGTGGATGAGTTGTGGGGAAGGTTTAACAATATTATCCATGATTCATGTGTTGTTGGCTTGTCCTTTATTGACTTTGAGAATGCATACAATTGCTGGGTGCATTTGATGTGAAAATCTAGGGAATGAAAATCACTTCTATCAATGACAACACTTTTATGAGTAAGCTTACCATGAATAAGCTTTATTCGAGGTTGAAGACACATGAGGTTGACTTCATCTCGCGTCTCACCAAGACAGAGTCGATGGCTCTTGTCATGGACCCTACTCAGAGTAGCTCTTTTAGTCCTTTGGATTTTGGCTCTTCTGAATTTTCAATGTCTGTTTTGCATTCCCTGAGTGATGAGCAGCTAGAGAAACTTTGTAAGGATGATTTAGTATCCATATATACTAAATTCACAAGAGCTTACCATAAAGTGAGGAACAAAAAGAGGGATGGTCCTATCACTTGATTTGAGTACGGTGAGCCAAACCACATTCGGGCTAAGTGCCTCAACCTGAAGGGCAAAGTGGAGAAGGACTTTCGAAGACGTCTTCAAGCTCATGACATAAAGTTTAAGAAGCCCAACTATTACAAGTTCATCAGCCTAGTCCTTGCCACTCTTGAGAACATCAACATGAGTGATGTGGATTTGGGGACTAAAGATGACGAGGACGACTCCAAGGGCAAGAAGAAGACCCATGACTTCACCGGCATGTGTTTCATAGCCAAGGGCAATGTCACCAATATCGACTCCTCCAAAGATAATCCCTACAGTGATTGTGATGAGGTACGTCCCTCAGATCAACAAATGAAGCATACTCTTGTTGTAGCTGAAGAAAAATTGAAGAAACAAGCTAAGATAATTAAGAATCAGGGTCTCATGATTGATAACATGAACCTAGAAATTGTTAGCCTCAAGTCCATAATTCCTAATATTGAAAATTGTGAATCTTACTTGTCTTTTCATGATCAGTTAACTATACTTGTAACTAAACATTATTCTATTGTTTATCAACTCAAATATGCTCTAGATGAACTAGAATTTCTCATGTCTAGTAATGATCATTGTTTCTCATATGCTATTGCTTTGGTTATGATTCCTTTAGATGTTATTTCTTCATCATGCACAAATTGTGCTTTGCTTGAACTGAGACTTAATAGTGCAACTAAGGAATTGCTCAAATTTAATACTGATCATTTTTGCTATCATTGTGAGGATAGCAAACTTAAAATAAAAGAAATGACCGAGATGCTTCTTCATTCTATAATTGTATCTTGTGAAATTTAAGCTCTGAATTAAAAATTGGTGCTCTTAACAATACACTTAAGGACAAATGTAAAAAAAATCCTTGTCCATGGCTGTATGTAAGAAAGTAATTGATTCTATTTCTTGTACATTTTGTGCTGAAATTGGAACTAATTTATGTGAAATGCATAAGGTGTTTAGAGTCAAGTTCCAGACGCAGTTTGGTAGGATTAGACAATCCCCTTGTGTGTCTTTTGAAGCTTTGAGACTTGAGATAGCTATCCACAAAGAGAGATATGCTAAGGCAAACAAGAATAGCGAGTGTGCCATATGTGAGAACCTAGCCTAAGAAAATGACTACATAAAAAAAGGCTCTTGAGAGATTTTCTAATAGGAAGAAAAACCTCAACATGATTCTTAACCAATCTAACGTGAGTGTGAAAAAGAGTGATATAAATTTAAATTCCCTAGAACATTTCAAGAACCACCCACCTAAGATTGTGAGAGTTGTGGAGAGTAGCAAGTTTGAGGTTAAACCTCCTGTGCCATCCAAGACTATATTTAGGTCGGCTTGATTTACCCAAACCTCTTATAGCAAGTTAGGTGCTTCTATTTCAGTAAGTCATACCCTTCAAAAGGCCAAGTATCATTGCACCTTCTACAAGAAGAATGGTCATATTGTTGAGTTCTACTTCCATAGGGTCAAGGTTGAGAGAAAAGAGATTATGTGTTCCTTGAGATCCATTAGACGAGTTCCTTCAGCCATGAGAGTCTCTAGAGCCAGGCCTCCAGCCTTTGGCCCTAGATATAAGTTTAGGTTTGTAGATGACTTCTTTGACTCCTTTAGTGGTGGTAGGTAGTGTTTTGGGTTAGAATATCATGAGGATAGACCACGGGTAGTATCTAGATAGAGGGAGTACTGGTCTTTTGGTAAGCTGATTTGGAGAGGTCTAGGTGGTTCTTGTGTGCATTCTCATGATTATCTTGATAACCATTTCATTCCTACTTCTACTGCTATACTTGGACATCGTGTCGCTCAGAACTAGATTCCTAAGTCTTTCATTTCTAACCCAAGCACCGAGACACATATGTCTTCTTTTTATGCCATGTAGGTCCGGCGAGCGAGAAAGGAGGGCATGTGGCTTATTGACTCTGGGTATTCTTAACATATGACTAGATATTGTCATCGGTTCTCCTCCCCCACTCCTGCATTTGACGATGAATTGATCATATTTGGGGATACTTCTACTAGGATCATGCTTGCTAAGGGCACTGTGCACGTCAATGATAAGTTCATGCTAAGGACGTCGCTTTGGAAAGTAAGCTGAGATATAATATGCTATCTGTCTCCCAACTTCTTGATGATGGTCTAGAAGTAAAATTCAAGAGTGGTGAGTGTAGAGTTCTAGACTCCTCGAGTGAGTTTGTGTTTGGGGTCTCTAGGTTTGAGTAGATATTTAGTTTTGATTTCAGTATATGTGCCTATGTGCTTTCTGTGTTGGGGTCTCTAGCCCTATGTGCCTTGTAGCTTCTGGCTCTTGTGATCTAGTTTTGTGGCGTCGTAGGCTAGGTCACATAAGCTTTGACCACCTGTCTAGAGTCAGTACCTTAGATGTCATTAGAGACTTGCCCAAACTTAAGAGTAATAAAGATCTAGTTTGCACAACCTATAGACATGGTAAAATGATTTCTTCTTCTTATCCTCCACTTACCTTAACAATGATAGATGCACCTAGACAACGCTTGCACTTAGACACAGTTGATCCTTCTAGAGTCCAGTCTGCAGGAGGAATGTAGTATGTACTTATCATTATAGAGGACTTCTCTAGATATTCTTGGGTGTATTTTATTACTTTAGAGAATTAGCCCTTATATTAGCAGTAAATCTCCCAGGAGCCTTGAGAGTCATCTGGAGTGATAATGACACTAAATTCAAGAACCCATCTTTTACCACTTTCTATGCTGAGTGAAGTCTAGAGCACTAATTCTCTTCTCCTAGAGTCACCTAGCAGAATGGAGTTGTAGAAAGAAAGGATAGGACTCTCGTAGAAATGGCTAGGACTATACTAGATGAGCACAGCGGCCCTAGAAAGGCTGGGGCTGAGACAATTTATACTGCTTTCTATGTGTCTAATAGGGAGTATTTGATATCTTCCTTAGGCAAGACTTCTGTTGAGTTAAGATTTGATCATAAGCCTAAAGTCTCTTATTTCAAAAAAAATTTGTTGTAAGTGCTTCATTTTTAAACATGTCAACTTAAATAATTTTGAATTCGGATGTTATAACGAAAATTTTCTTGGATATCTTGCTTATTTTGTGGCTTTCATGTCTTTAATTTGGATACTAACAAAATCGTTGAGACTTATGAAGTCACTTTTGATGAGGTTAGTCCTGATACTGACCCGACAGTGTAAGTACATAGGTACATGGTGATCAGGAGAGTGTCTTTGTCGACGTCGACTTAGAGGATGGGGATCCAATCCCTCATCTTGCACCTCCTTAGTTTGTTGGAGAGTCTGCTTTCACTACTCAAGCTTCAACAAAGCAGCCTCCTCCTACCTTCACTGACACTACAAGTGGTTCTACTTCTACCTCCACAGCCCATGAGGTAGAGGTTACATCTGTACCAGGACCACTACTTCATATTCAACGACAACACCCTTAAGAGCAGATGATTGGGGATTTCCATGAGCAAGTCACTCATTTTGGGTTTATCTCTCCAAATTCCTATTCCCATTCTACTTTTGTTGTGTCTTTTGAGCCCCGACATGTAACCCATGCTTTATCTTATTCTTCTCGGATCAATGGTATGCATCATGAGCTTGAAAAGTTTAAGAGAAATCAAGTTGGACCTTAGTTAAACCTCCTCCTAACCATAATATCATTGGTACAAAATGTGGTTTCAAAAATAAGCAATGTGAGAATGGGTTGGTAGTTCACAACAAGGCTAGGCTTATAGTTCAAGGTTTCTCCTAGGTGGAGGACTTATATTTTGAAGAGACTTTTGCACTTGTAGCTATATTAGAAGGCATTCATATTCTGCTAGCATTTGCTACGTCTAAGGGCTTTAGGTTATTTTAAATGGACGTCAAGAGTATTTTTCTTAATGATTTGATAGAAGAAGAGATCTGTATCAAGCAGCCTCCTGATTTTGAAAATCCTAAGTTCCTACATCATGTGTGTAAGCTCTTCAAAACCTTGTCTAGATTAAAGCAATCCCCTAGAGCTTGGTGTGATAGACTTAAGAGTAATTTCAAAATGGGAATGATAGATAAAACCCTGTTCACTCTCAGGCATGGCTGGGATTTTTTTATTGTTTAGATTTAAATGGATGGCATAATCTTTGATGGCTACTCTCATGCTTTAGTGTCTAGATTTTCATATTTTATGAGTAGGGAATTCGAGATGTGTATGATAGATGAGTTGACTTTCTTCTGTGGTCTTCAAGTCAAGTAGTTGAAGGAAGGGACTTTTATTCATCAAAGCAAGTACACCAAGGACCTTCTTCAGTACTTTGATATGGGAAGCAACAATCTAATGACCACTCCAATTACCTGATGTGGATGGAGAGTCCATAGACCAAAAGAAGTACCGTAGCATAATCGGTTCCATCCTCTTTCTCACGGCTTCGAGGCTGGATATACAAGTTGGTGTGTGTCTGTACGCTTGATTTCAAGCTTTACCCTCATGCCTCTCATCATCAAGTAGTGCGTCGCAATTTCAGATATATTTAGGACACTCTTGACTCTTGGAGTCTAGTATTCTTCTGATTCTGCTGTGTGTGTGTTTTTTTCTGATGCTAATTTTGTGGGTGTAGAATAGATACAAAGAGTATCTCTGGTACATGTCATTTCTTGGGATCATCTCTTATCTCTTGGTCATCTAGAAAGCAGTCCTCTGTTGCGTAGTCTACTGCAAAAGCGGAGTGTGTAGCTGCTACTAGCAGTTGCTCTCGGGTTCTCTGGATCTAATCTAATCTGCAGGACTGTGGGCTAACCTTAGAAAGTGTTCCACTTTTATGTGATAACATTAGTGCCATCAACATTGCCAAAAACTCATTGCAACACTTCAGGATCAAATAAATTGATATTAGATATCAAGTGAGTTTTTTTGGGCTGATGGCTTAAATATTTGAATTCTAGCTATTCACGAGAGGTAGTATACAAAGGGAAATAGTCGTATGCGATTTTGGCTGGTATAGCTGAACTTAGTACACTCTTTACTATAATTTTCCTATTGACACCGCCTTGAAAAACGCACCGTTTAAAAGCTAGTTACTGTAGATAGTACAAGCATAAGCAACCCGGCCATCATTTCCTTAGAGACCATGTAAAGAAGGGGATGTTTTTCTTCAGTCTATTGAGTTTTCTCATCAGCTAACTAATATTTTCACTAAGGCTCTCGATTCTTCTCGTTTTACTTCTTTGCCAGAGGAGTTGGGTATTTCTCCCTTTGGCTTTCTTTGAGGGGGAGTTGGACTCATTTGTATTCATTGTATCATATTGTATATTTAAATTCAGCAATTTATTATCCCCATGTGACATGATATATTACTTTACATCTTGACATATCTTGTGCTAGTTAGATTAATCATGTCTTTCTATATATAGCTTAACTTTTATGACTAGCTTTGCTCTAGTGATCATCTTATGATTTATGCCATGTCAAATAGGCTAAGTTGAGTCTTAAATCTAATTAACCTTTAGATTTAGCTATGCTAGTTCTTTCTTAAAGTTTGAGTTTACTTCTCCTAGGGTTTTGTGACACAGGTCATATATTGCTTACGGACTAAGGAGTAGCTCATTGTCTTGAACTAAGCAAATAAAATGAAAAATGATCTCTTTTGTGCGAACCACTCCTCAGTTGTAAACTTTTTCTATGACTGAATAGTAGTAAGTCCTTCTACGACTAGGTAGCCATAAGTCCTTCTATGATCATATAGTCGTAAGTCGTCTAGAGGTGGTCGTGAACCTTCCTGCGAATGGTTTATCTCCGACTGGCTTGTCTACGACGACCTACTACATCGTGGGTCCATCTGACAAGGCGGTTAAAACCTATGCTTATCCTTAATAACCACACATGATCTCTCTCTGACAACAATCGTCGCACGACGAACGGGCCATCATGTCTCTCGGACAATTACTCTCGCCAGATGGTTATGATCCGAAGCGTTAAGGCGTCTTTTGGCTTGGGACAACGGCTGCCACTTCACCTACTATATAAAGGTTGATGTCTTTTAAAACTCATTTGCTATATTTAAAAATTCAAACAAATAGTATAAAAAATTAAGCTAGGTAATTAAGCCGTCTTAATTACCTGGTGTTCGGTGGTGAGCGGTAGGCATCTAGTGCCTAGTGGCAAGGCGATAGGTTACACGTGTCAGCCTACGGCAAAAATACTACTTTTGCTAATACGACATGTATATGATTATTTTTTTAATTACGGTTGCAAACAGTGCTATATATACCAAAAAGTCAGGTAATAACCCTCGTACGTATACTTTACTTTATGTACTTACTTACATGTTCATTTCTACATAGTTATATTTACATCTGATACGGTCCAGGGAGCTGCTTGATCGACAGGTGCCCATCTTTGGAGAGATCACAGGGGTAGGAACGACAGGAGCTGCAGGAGGGCCACTCCTGTTCCAGTGGTTTGTTTGCGTTCGTATGTGCCTGTCTGCCTGCGGCCGTGGACCAGGGCGGGCATGTGTGCATGTCACCACAGCCAAGGGACATGACATGCGCCTAGCTAGCTAGCTACGTAATGTAATGAAACGCAACGTATGTACGTGCCTTGCAGCTTACACATATTAGATCTGCTGCGCCTCTGCCGCCGCCGCGGCTGCTGCCCCTGATGATATGTTAATGATAAGGGCCAGCCGGACCGGGGAGTCGAGAGCGACGGGGCATGGTACGTACGCATGGTCCCATGCATGCATAATCATGCAGTACTCCAGTGCAGTGCAGCCAGAGTGCCACTCGATCTGCTCGGTCGCTCTCCGGCCGGTGGCATCGCGTGGATGACTAAACAAACCAACGAAGGAACGCGCGGTCGCGCGCCACGCCAACCGGTTGCTTCCGTGGCCCCGCGCCGGCCGCGGGTTGTGCCGCGCGCGCGGCTCGTCGATGGTATTGCAAGAGGAATTGAGAAAAGTGTTAGACAGAAAGATTGCTTGTTATATTTTATTCTGAAATCTGTACAATGATATATATAGACAATGAAGGAGTGGAACATAAGGTGTCTTTTGCTGTAAAGACATCTCTGTATGAAGAGGCATCTGTACATTGGGCACCTGTTGCTTTTTGTTTATAACACTCCCCCTTGACCAATGTATCTTCATATGATCATCTTGATTCATCATCTTGGAAAAACTTCTCCAAAACCCTGTAGGGAAAAATATGAGGAGAACCGATAGAGTAGATATGCCATGAAAAACTCCTTTAAAACCCAATGGGAAAATTTTAAGGAGAAAAATGATATGGTATATATTTGATTATATCTCCTAAAAAACCCCTGTGGAGAAAAGAGAGATATATTTATGATTACGTTGTCATATTGCCTCATTAAAAACCTTGATGAGAAACCTTAGAGGGAAAACTCATAAATGGAAAAAGAGTACAATATTTGTATTGAACGGGTTAAGTCTTAGGAGATTTCTCCCCCTGACATCTGCAAATTACGTAGTCTTCGCATACCAATTCCATGAACACATTTTTGGAATGTGGAGGTTGGTAATGACTTGGTGAATAAGTCTGCGAGATTATCACAAGACTTAGTTTGCAGAATATTTATTTCCCCACTCTCTTGCAATTCATGTGGGTAAAATAGTTTAGGTGCAATATGTTTTGTGATATTGCTCTTTATGTAACCCGTTTGCATTTGAACAACGCAAGCAGCATTATCTTCGTAGATAATGGTAGGTGATGTAATGGCACCTATACCACATGATTGTTGTATGTGGTTAATCATTCTGCGAAGCCATACACATTCGCGTGATGCTTCATATAATACAATAATTTCAGAATGATTAGTGGATGTAGCCACTAGAGTATGTTTTGAAGACTTCCAAGATATGGCTGTTCCACCGTGTAAAAATACAAAGCCTGTTTGAGATCTGGCATTATGGGGATCTGATAAATGGCCAGCATCTGTATATCCTATTAAATCCACATTTTTATTCTTCTGGAAGAATAGACCGAGATCTTTAGTGCCTTGAAGATATCTAAAGATATTCTTCACTCCTACCCAATGTCTTTTGGTTGGAGTAGCGCTATATCTAGCAAGTAGATTTACCGCAAATGCAATATCCGGCCGGGTGCAATTTGCAAGGTACATAAGCGCTCCGATGGCACTGAGATATGGAACCTCGGGTCCCAATATCTCTTCATTGTCATCTCAGGGTCTAAATGGATCTTTGTCCCTGTCGAGAGATCGAACAACCATGGGCAGTGGCGAAGCCAGAAAAAAAATGGAGGTGGGGCTAAGACGCCAAGCTAGATTGTCACAAATACAATATTTTACTTTTGCTCAATTAAAATTCATGTATGAATAGAAGAGAAATAAAGTAAAAAAGAAAGAAATACAATGAAATTATCTCAGTAATAGAAAGCACATCCTAAAAATATATAAATATACATGCGAAGTTTAATCGTACCTTATTATTAGCTTTTTTTTTCATTTGTAGAATTTGCCCAATGTCTGCTTCAATGAGTATTCTACTTTTTTGGTTTTAACAAATGAAGTGCTGATTCCACCAGAAGTTCTTTCTAGCAAGACTATTTGGACACCGAACGGAGAGCTTGATACCTTTCTAGTATTTTTTATTTCTGTAATTTACCATCATAATGATATCTCTTAAGCTTAACCTATATAATATATTCTTGCCAAGGAGGAGGTGAGGCTGAAGCCTAACCAAGCCTCCCCCTTGGCTACGCCCCTGACCATGGGGGTTTTCGATGGATATGCTTTGTCCATATTGAATTTCTCCAATATTTTCTGGACATAGGCTGATTGATGCACTATGATGCATGTATGAAGGTGCTCAAGTTGTATACCTAAGCAAAATTTGATTTTACCCAAATCTTTCATTTCAAATTCCGTCATAAGATGATTACGTGCTTCATCTATATCTTGTGTGTTACCAATGATGTTGAGATCATCAACATACACAGATATAATGCAAAATCCTGTTGAGGATCTTTTAATGAACACGCATGGGCAATCATCATTGTTGGAGTATCCCTTTTTGGTTAGGAACTCACTTAGTCGGTTGTACCAAATTCTTCCCGACTGTTTCAAGCCGTATAAAGACTTGTTTAATTTTACACTATACATATTGCGATTTGCGTTTGGATTCGGAATTGAAATTCCATCGGGAACTTTCATGTATATGTCAGAATCAAGTGACCCATAAAGATATGCGGTCACTACATCCATCAACTGAAAAGATAGATGATTTTGTGCCGGAAACAGGCGTCGACTGCACCGGGTTCTACACCGGCGGCGACAAGTTCGGCGACGTGCAGGTGGACGCCGTGGACAGCGGTTACTAACAGCGTGCGTTTGCTTACTGTTTCTCACAAAGGGCCATACCTTGTTCGTCTCGGTCTCACTGTATGTGCTGATAACGTATTGCAAGAGGTATTGAGACAAGTGTTGGACAGAAAGATTGCTTCTTATATTTTATTCTGAAATCTGTACAATGATATATATAGACAATGAAGGAGTGGAACATAAGGTGTCTTTTGCTGTAAAGACATCTCTGTATGAAGAGGCATTTGTACATTGGGCACCTGTTGCTTTTTGTTTATAACAGATGGAATGGTGAGTTGGTGATGCGCCGCGCGAGCCAATCCATCGATATTATTAATGTTAGGTATCGTTGACTATAGTCTTTTAAAATTTGATAAAGTGTGTTATACAGAATCATAGAAGAATTTTATTGCATTAGAATTTCTACTTTTATTTGGATTATGATTACTAATTTAAATTAAAGAATAGCTAGTAAGAACATATGACTTATTCGTATTGGCTTCTACTTAGAAAAGCCAATACGAATACTCAGTTTCTCACAACGACTTCTCTTTATCTCTCACTACCGTCTAATTCTGGGGACAAGACAGAGGATCACAGGTGCATCACCTACCCCACTCATCTTGTTCCCGTCAAGCACACGCACCTCTCCCTCACTTTTTGCACCACTCGCATCTCCTTCTAAAAGTCTCTTCTTTTAGCCACTACTATTTATTTTCAACATAAGTCATAAGTCGCAGCTAAAAGCTATCAGCAAAACCCAATACAAACGCCCCTATGAACCATGGGGTGATCATGGAGAGTAACAAAATAACCCAACAATCAAGCTTACTCATCCAAAGCAGATGGTGCATGAGAGGATTAAATGTTAGGATATTGTTTAGCACTAGATTCTTATATATGGCAAGGATTTGAGGGTTTTAAAAGATTTGAGAGGGTTATGAGTAAGCGACAATCCCTTATACCCTCTTGAGGTTATGCTTAAGGATTTACGGTCGGCTTTGCCAAACCTTTTCTCTCTCATCGTGGTTACTTCAATGTCGTTATTTAGTTCTTTCTACGAGATTCATTTTCTTCGTTCTTGATATTATGCATGCTCGTATCATATCTCATAAACTCTGATCTGATCCGAAGACTACTACACATAAATAAGATATGCGAATGTAACAGATACAATGGTGGTGTACTGTTGCTCTTAGCGTGGCGTGGTGGTGGTGCGTGTTGGGGGGTAAGGATGCAAAGGGGGCGGTTTGGTTTGAACCTGACCCTCATCCCCGTGAAGCGATGCCGAGGGTCAAGGGCCGGAGCGCCTCTCGCTTCCTTCCCGTCCTAACGAGCCCTTGGGTTTTGTGGGTCGGCTCCAAGACAAGCATACATGTAGAATGAGCCAAACACTTCATCATTCGCAAGAACTCCCAAGGCCTACGGCTACTGTACCATTTCCATGGCAGACGCGACAACAACCCTACGCTACTCCAGAGAGAGCGTCCACTGCGTGTTCAGATGGATTGAGCTCATACGTGCTATCAATGGTGAGTGTGGTTTGGGGATCTTCCTCAGGGTGGAGCCCCTGGAAGCGTAAGTGCGCTCCGCCTCGGAGTTGGCGACATTGGCGTCGGCGTCCAGGGAGCCAGTGATCTTGCGGAGGTCTGACAGCGCGACGTGGCCTGGGGTGAGTGCGACATGCAGGCTTGGTAGACAGGAGGAACCGTGAGCGGCCAAACGTGTGGCCGCCATTGTCGGACAACCTTCCAATCTCGTGGCCTTGGTGTCGGTGTTCGCGAAGCGCGGGAGCTCGGTGCAGCTGCACTGGCGAGAGAGCGAACTACGGCGACGTAGCAGGGGGTGTTGTCCAGGGTATCGTTAGGAAGAAGGTCGGCGAGGGTTGCTAGAAGGGAGTCGATGCTCTGTGATGCCGATGAGAGATGCTTTGGTTCTACACCGGGTCAACCCGAGGGTCAAGAAAGTCGTGGCCTTAGTTGCCCGTAAAATTTTACGGACCGGCCCATGAACCTTGGAGCCGTAATTTTAGGGACGGAGGGTCAACGGGTCCGACCCACCCCCATTTGCATCCTTATCGGGGTGTGCTAGGACGTTACACGGTTTAGGGGCACATACAATGTATCATATCGGTCGGTTTGGTGATGGCGAGGGAGCGCCGCTGATTTGATCTGAAATGTCCCTGCTGCGCGCCCACCGCCCGTCCGTCATGTGTTGTGGGCCGTGTGCGGTGCAGTCCTTGTGGTGGATTAGTAGTACGTGATTGGTGAAATGAAAGGGGGTTGTTTCAAGTGCTGGCCATCCCTTCATAGCTACTTCTTCTCTACCGGTGTTGGAGTTGATTTGCACAACTCCAAATTTTATTATGTGGCTTGTAGACTAAGGTGGTGATCGGTTCGGCTGAAAAGCGCATAGCTGAAAATACTGTAGCTGGCTGAAAAAAGCACTGTAGCTGACAGAGGCTTATTTAGCATAATTAAATTTAAAAAAAATTTAAAAATATAAAAAATATGTTAGCCCATTACGTATAATACAAACAAATACGGGAAAAAAAAGAACCGGCAAAAAAGCTCAACAAAAAGCCAAAAGTTTAGAAAAAGACGAAACTTATGAATAGTGAAAAATAAGCCAGAAGCCGAAGTCGAAGCCGAGATGATCAGGGCGTAACTGAATAAATATATCTTGCAAGTTTTACAATCCAGTTAGTTTGGGATCTCAAGATCTGTTTGTATTAACTTTTGACTTTAGTTTATAAATAATATCAGTTTGTAGAGAGTAATTTTAGCATATATAAATGAATTTACTAATATATGTATTACACTCTACAAATACTATATTTGTACTATCCCAGCGAGCTAGCATCACGGCTCAAGAGGCTAAGTACTAAATTTGTTTGCAGCATTGGGGTGCGGATCTCTGTTGTGCATGGCTTCCAGCAGCTAAAGAGGTACAACCTACTTTTTACGTGAGGGAAAACCTGGAAGTACGACAGTCCTAAATAACCAACCTTTTTATATAAAAGCTGAAGTAAATCAAACACAGGGAGATCGGTCCTTACACTTGTTGTACAATGAAGTACGCTCGTGCAATTAGCTGCCTCTCAGACATGAGGCATTTACTTTCGTGTAACTAAGGACTCACTTCAACATAAATGTAATGTCCTTTTCGGTTTTGGGCATGTTGTTTTTGACGGTAACTTATGACTTTTGGTTGAAATTTTTGAATTTTAACTGTTTACGATAGAGATTACAGAAAGATACTCGCTTACGATTTTGGTTGATACAGATGTTGGACTTTTAACGTGTACTACAATTAACTTGTAGACCCCGTCTTAAAAAAAATACTCCGCTTGAAAGTTAGGTACTATAGCAAAAGCTAAAATCCGTTTTTAGAAGCCGAAAAGAACAGGGCCTTTAGCATTAGCTTATCATTTCGTATTATAATAACTAGTTTTAAACGATATATTCTTTCAAAACGAAATTTATAGATAAATTATAGTAGACATCATACTAACTTCAGTTATACAAATCAAAATCAAAAAAAATTAAGTCGTAACGTCCTCGCAAGAGAAAAAAGTTCTAGCCGAAAACAAAGGGCAAAATGGGCTGGAAGTGGAGACTATGGGCCATCGTTTGCGGCTGGAGCCGGACCATACATTCGACTGAAACAAGCACCAAAACTCTCCTGGCCCAGCCGACACAGGATCACATATCGGCCGTGCCAAAACAGCACAACCCCGACGGAAAGGCCCGTATCCTCCCACCGCAGCAACGACAATTCCACGAATGGGCCCGGTGGCTCCCACCACCCGACCAGCGGCGCCCACGTTGACTTCGTCGTCGCCGCGGCGTCGGCTACAAATATCCAACTGAAAAGGCTCTCACCCTCCAGAATCGATCAGATAGACCGAAACCGGAAAGCGTCTGCCCACTCTCGTCTCGTACGCGAAAGCTCGAAGCCGCGCGGCACTCGGGTTAGGGTTTGGCCTTCGTCCCCCTCCGGCCTCCGGCCATGCTCTCCGTGCGCGGCGGCGGCCCCGTCGCCGCCGGGGCCGAATACCCCGCGCTCTACCCGCACCCTCTTCCTTCCGCTCCGCGGCAGCAGCAGCTCGGCGCGGTGATCGATTCCCTGCTCCTGAACCCCCTCGAAGGTTCGGGTCGCTCCGAAACCCTTTCCCTTGTCTCGCTGATGCATAATTCAATTCGATCGACATTTCGTTGAGGCTTGGAGTTGTTAATTTGTTTCGTTTTTGATCGTGTTCAGTTGACGAGGGCACGCGCCTCGAGATCGCGCAGCAGAGATACAATGCAGGGGATTACAGAGCGGCACTGGAGCACTGCAATGCCGTCTACATGGCGAACCCTAGGCGCTTGGAGAATCTCCTGCTGCTCGGCGCCGTCTATTACCAGGTTTCCCGCGAAATTCAGCCTCAAGTTATTAGGTGTTTCGGTGTGGCGTGGGTGTTGTAATGTTGTATTGATGTTGTTTTGGGTTTGTTTCAGCTGCGGGAGTTTGACATGTGCATCGCGAAGAATGAGGAGGCCGTTGCAATCCAGCCGAATTTCCCAGAGTGCTTCAATAACATGGCGAATGCATGGAGGGTGAGGCCATTCCCTCTGGAAAAGTGTAGGTGGTGGTTGGTGGGATTGTTTGGTGCCTGGGTTAATGTGTTTTAAATTCTATTGTTTGGTGCAGGAGAAAGGCGATGTTGATCATGCCATCCAGTTTTATGAGTATGCAATTAAGGTAAATGTACAATCTGAGCCTCTGAGGGCCGAAGATGAAATGGGGATTAGTGCTCCCTGCTTTGAAAATTCAAATTTGTGAATTGAAGATGTGAGGGGTGGGTTTCTAGAGAAGTGCTTCTATGCTTTCCCAAGAAAACTTGAATGGATATTTAAGCTAACAAGAGCCTAAGACTATTTTGTGTTAGTTCCCCCAAACTACTTCATAGGAAGGGTAATTTGATCACCTCAAGAAAAGCTCATACTGTGTCCAAAACCGCTACAGCCTATGTTACATCCTTGTGGTGGAGGCAACCTGCTGGTGGGGATTGCAATGGCTGCGGTGAGAACGGAAGGTGGATAAGGTCAGGCTCACCAACTGCCTCTTCTCCAAGCAGATGACACCCATGAGTCTTGCATGCCATCTAGGAAGGATTTGTGAGCAAGGAGCAGCAGCTGCAATGGCTAAAGTTGGTTACCAAGGACCGACCGATGAAAGCAAAATGTGTTCAGCCTCGTGCAGGGAAGAAACAGGAGCACAGACCATGCTTAACAGAAAAATATGATAACGCGCACGCAGATGTGAGAGCAGTTACTATTTTGGGCTTGGGTCCTCATTTCAAAATACTTCTCTGCCCCTTACTATGACTAAATGTCTTTGCTTTAACATTTCTAGAAACTTTTCCTGGGAGAACACCAAAGCACTGCTTGGGTTTATGTGGTGGCTCCATTTCCCTTTCAAGCTTAATTGAGCTTCCTTTTTTACTTGATATGTAAATTGGGTAAACAAACTGAAAATGTCTGATCCACTGTTTCCAGAGGTGCTAATGATGTAAGGTATTATAATGACCTCAAAGTCATTGTGGCTCTAGTGAGTAGTGAGTCAAATTTGCTTAGGTGCATCCTTCTTGATTAAGGAATAGAATTGGTCCCACCTCACCAATGAGTGGCATTCCTTACTACATTCAGTTTGTGATTATGTTGGTGATGTGTTCTGTCCCTTTGGGCCAATGAAAAAGGGCTTGGGATGTTAAACTGTTTAATACATATTCCAAAATTTCCAAATAATGTTAGGTAACTAAGCTCGACAAGCAAGCTACATACGATTTCATCTTTTGCTTCCTAATAGAAAGATATGAAATATTTTTCTAGTTTGTTTAGATTTCCATCTTGTCTGTTTTTATCTAAGGACATGCACAAAATGTGTTGTTCTTTTTAAATATAATTTGTTATAATAAGTTTATTTGAACTGTCTGACTCGTTAGCTGATAAATTCTAATTTTGTAGCTCCGACCCACCTTCGCTGATGCATGGGCAAACTTAGCGGATGCTTATACTCGAAAAGGGGATCTCAGCAAGGCAACCGAGTGCTACCATCAAGCTCTTGCACTGAATCCTCGTCTGGTAATTGGCACTTTTGTTGATTCGATTATGATGAATCGAGTGTTCTCAATGTGCTGTGGAACTTTTAATTGATTATGTTGCAAATTTAGGTTGATGCATATTGCAACCTCGGTGACGTCTTGAGGGCACAAGGATTGTATAGAGAAGTAAGTAGCAAAACAAAAAGTTGTCAGATCGATTTGATTTACTTTTTGTCTGTGGTATTGTTCACCAATGTGTGTTTGTGAAGAGCACTTTCTCGAGTTTGCTTTTATAAAATTTGTTTGTTTAGCGGTCATGCTTTATATCATACCAAGCTTGTCATTGTTACCTATGCACAAAACAATTATTTTATTCATTGCTTATGGAGCTCGGAGGTTGCCCTGACGTTTGTCTTGTTAAATGACAACTTATTTGATATTTTCTAGCATTTTCATAGGTTGTTGAAAAAGACATGATATTTGCACCATTCTTTTGTGACTGTCAACTGAGCAGAGTTAAGTTGAGCTGACATGCATAGGGCCTAATTATGGCTGATTATCTCTCCAAATTCAGTTTTAAATGAAAATTTTGCACGTTAGTCTGTTATGGCACCTTGAATTAAGATTTAGTGTAATACGGCTCTATGATAATCGATGAGCACTACTGACACACAGACACAGTGTTTGTATTGGTGGCATACCTTATTTGGATGTTGATGTAACTTACATCTTGTGCAGGCATACAGTTGCTACGTGGATACTCTAAGCTTAGAGCCTACTTCTGCAAATGCATGGTATAATGTTGCTGGACTTCTCATGCAATGGGGAGATTATAATAAGGCAGTTCTCTACTATAAGGTGTGTGATATGCATTGACATTGCTTCCCATTGTAGATGCTCTGCTGGATGCATAGCTTGTCTTTAGAGCCTACATGTTGTGGTTTTGACATGAGCAGAATTCATAACTACACCAAGAAAATTCGCAATGAATTTATTATATCAGGGTTTCTTCACCATGTAGACTCTTGTGTTCTAGCATACTTCAGTTTTTCCTAATGCTCTTTTATGGTGTACCGCTACCTTTTGGTATACTTTGGAGGAATTATCGGTGCCACAGCATTCTAATTCTTTAATATTTTGTACATCATCAGGAAGC
The DNA here is from genome assembly GCA_017311315.1 of Dendrocalamus latiflorus. NCBI lineage: Eukaryota > Viridiplantae > Streptophyta > Magnoliopsida > Poales > Poaceae > Dendrocalamus > Dendrocalamus latiflorus. The sequence continues at coordinate 5,268,497 of CM029663.1, forward strand.
AATCAAACACAAGCCAACATTTTATGATGCACACCTGAACTTGGGCAATCTTTACAAGGTATTTTCATTTACTCATAAATGATGGTTCCATTGTGGAAATATCCTTCTGATATCTTTACGGGAAACATTTCTTTTAAGGCTGTTGGAATGCGTCAGGATGCAATTGTCTGCTATCAGAATGCAGTGCGGGCAAGTCCAGAAAACGCAATAGCTTATGGTGAGTGTAGATCTATGTTGTGATAGAGTATGAAAAAACGAGTGAACCCACAATTTCCCTCTGAAAGCTGACTCCTGGGATAACCACAGCTACTTAAAATTGTGCAACAATTTACTTTTATTGAGCAATTGGACAGAGTTTTTGGAATTAATTTTGAGGGAGTGTTCTTGAGGATGATTTAGTTATCAGCTAGTTCTAAAAATGGATATATTATTTGATGATTGAGTCATGGTTTTGTCATGAACATGTGGATTGGTTGTTTGTTTGCAGGCAATCTTGGCAATACCTACTATGAACAAGGCCAACTGGATCTTGCTATTCTAAGTTATAGACAAGCCATCAATTGCAATTCATCTTATGTTGAAGCATACAATAACCTGGTTGGTTTTGCATTCTTCTATGCTGGTAAATCTTGATTCCTTATGCTCGTAAAATGTGACATCTGATATGTGTTGTTTTCCACTGTAAGGGAAATGCTTTAAAAGATGCTGGAAGGAATGAAGAGGCGATTGGTTGCTACCATGTAACATTGACCTGCTTAATTTTGTCTTCATAGTTTCAGTTTTTGTAATCCTGATGTAAACCTTGTCATTGCTTGTGTTTTTTTTTACAGACATGCCTTACTCTTCAACCTAGTCACCCTCAAGCTTTGACAAACCTTGGGAATGTTTATATGGAGAGGTGAGCATTATTAGGATGTGTTCTTTTATTTGTTTGGATTGTGTAGGAGTTTTATTTTTTAAGTACTCGCAGGAACATGATGGACGTAGCGGCTTCACTTTACATGGCAACACTTACAGTTACTACTGGATTGTCTGCACCTTACAACAATTTAGCAATAATTTACAAACAGCAGGTAATTGTGCCATTGAAAACATGCTTGATTCTACCAATTAACTGTTTTGGACATACCTTTTTTTACTTCGTATTTTCGTTAACCATATGTACCTTTTACCTAGAAAATGACAAATCTTGTTCCTCATTATTGAAATAGGGGGACTATGCTCGTGCCATAACATGTTATAATGAAGTGCTCCGCATTGATCCTATGACTGCTGACAGCCTTGTGAACAGAGGCAACACATTGAAAGAAACAGGCAGAGTCAGTGAAGCAATTCAAGACTATTATCGGGCTGTCACAATCAGACCAACTATGGCTGAAGCTCATGCAAATTTGGCATCTGCTTATAAAGACATGTAATTGCATTTACTACCAAAATTTATTGCAAGTGTACTGTGCATCTAGGACAAGGACAGCTGAGCCGTATTGCATGGATGCGTATATGTCAACATCTTCTCTCATCATTTGCAGGGGCCTAGTGGAGGCAGCAATTACCAGTTACAAGCAGGCCTTACAATTACGTCAAGATTTTCCAGAAGTTACCTCTAATCTCCTGCACACTCTACAGGTGTGTGGAAACTCTCAAATTCCTACCTCTTTTTGTTCTCCCTTTATTTGGTATGTTCAGTCTTTGATGACTCATGTAATGGTAAAACAAAAAAAAAAAAAGATGGCATGGGAGCAACAAAATTAAGAGTTATATTTTTGTCCTCTTTAATTTTGTGCAGCAAGAAAATTGCAATGTTTAAATCCATTTCGTGGTCATGTTTATATGGTTGTATTTATGACATGAGTCGCATGACTAGGTATTCAATATCTTGATGTAATAACTAATAAGTTTACAACAGCAGAATGGGACAAAATTTCTTGGAAGCAAACAACTTTTTCAGCAACTAGGATGCTTATTCACATGAACCTTAGTTCGTGAAGATTGTTTTGTTTGATTCACGTTTGTGCAGTGTGTGTGTGATTGGGATGATCGGGAGGAGAAATTCATTGAAGTAGAGAGGATCATCAGGCAGCAAATAAAGGCACGAGCTTTTCATGCATTTGTTGTCTACTTGTTTTGCTTCTATATTATTGCCTTAATAAGTTCTTTTCTAAATATGCATTGCTTTCATTTGGCCGTTGTTCCAGATGTCCCTTCTCCCAAGTGTACAACCATTCCATGCTATAGCATACCCTATTGATCCAACTCTTGCACTGGAAATCAGGTGAGGCTTTTTTGGTGACTTATACTAACCTCTGTAGTCTTTATTAGGTATGAATTGATGATAACAATATTATAGATACCATGTTTTAATTTTTGCTTCCTTTTAGTAAAAAATATGCAGCTCATTACTCTTTGGTTGCTTCACGTTTTGGGCTTTCTACATTCACACATCCCTCTCGAGTTCCTATCAACACTGGTGACAGAACTTCACGACTTAGAATTGGGTACGGGATCTACTTTTGCTACATATTTGTCCTGAAATGTTGCTTCCTGACAATTGGTATGTCCATTTGGTTTTAGATATGTGAGTAGCGACTTTGGCAATCATCCTCTATCTCATCTCATGGGCTCTGTGTTTGGACTGCACAATCAAGACACTATAGAGGTTACCCAGTCTTTTGCCCTGTCATGTTGATAGTAGTATTTATTACTATACATACCGAGAGTAAATAGTTATGTTGAAGAGGGCAATGGTTATTTATAAATCTGCTGGCAGGTTTTCTGTTATGCCCTGAGCCAAGATGATGGTACAGAATGGAGGCAACGTATTCAATCCGAAGCAGAGCATTTCATTGATGTGTCAACAATGTCATCTGATATGATTGCTAAAGTTATCAATGACGATAAGATACAGATTCTTATAAATCTTAATGGCTATACAAAGGTATTTACTTTCTAGGATGGCTGATCACCGTTCCATTCATTTACTGGAAATCGTGGCACTTTTACAAGCCCCCTCTTTTTTTCTTTTCCATTCCATTTAATCAGTAATTTACAGCATTAGCAGCTAAGGTAACAATACCATGTAACGATTTATGAATATTCTTTGCCTGTTTGCAAAAGCTTTACCAAATTTTGTTCTACACGGTGTAGATGTGACATCTTGAGTTCCTGACTGTTGTAATTATACTTTAGTTTTTGACACCAAGCCACAGTATCTGCAATCTTGGAACTGTACTATCACACTATCACCTTTAGGAAAAAAGTCAAAATGTATAAGCCTTAGGTCTGAAGGATTGGGAATGGCAAACTGTGCAGCAATGAAGTTGTTAATTTGGTGCACTACTGTGTAAATGTAATCTTTTGTCCGTGCAACACTAAAGATGTGCAACATGGTCATACGTTCTTGTATATTTTTTAAGTCATGTTTTGTCTCAAGTGATATGCTAACTTTCCATTTTCTTCAATGCTAGTTTCTGTTCTTACAATAAAACTACTTGCTGCTTCAGGGTGCACGGAACGAAATTTTCGCTATGCAACCGGCGCCAATCCAGGTTTCTTACATGGGATTTCCTGGAACCACTGGTGCAAGTTATATTGATTATTTGATTACTGATGAGGTGAAATATTGAAGTTTCTAACCCTGTGTTATTTCAACGGCAAGTTCTTGCTCTGCATTCATCATATTAATTGGTCATTTATTTTTGTGACAGTTTGTCTCTCCTTTGAAGTATTCGCATATATACTCAGAAAAGCTTGTCCAACTTCCCCACTGTTACTTTGTGAATGACTATAAACAGGTATGCCTAAAATGTGGTGTCATAAATATTTAAAAAAAGCATTGTTTTGGTTCTCCAACTCTGGGATCAACTTCGTTTTGGGACCTAAATTTGAAGGAGTTGCTTCTGTCCCAAACTTTCAGCTTTGGTCTCATTGTGATACTTCTGGTTAAAATTTTGTTCAGTCCTTGACTCTCTGTGTCATTGACATATTGGAGCTTTTAGGCTGACCTATTAGTGACATAGAAGGCTTAGTTCTGACCAAGGTGCAAAGTTGAGGAAGCAAAATTGCTCATTTGACGACATAGGTCCCAAAATGAACAAGAGCTCAAAACATTGGAGAACCAATGGATTTTCTCCCAAATAAGTATAGAAACAAGATTGGTTTTTGTATATGGATTTATATTCATAATGTATATTCATGCTTTGCCATAGAAAAATCAAGACGTTCTTGATCCTGTTTTCCCCCACAAGCGAGCCGACTATGGTCTGCCCGAGGACAAATTTATCTTTGCATGCTTCAATCAGCTCTACAAGATGGACCCAGATATATTCAACACCTGGTAAACTTATGTTATGCATTCTGCTAATATGCATTTCATGGAGATAGGTTATTCTGATCTTGGAGCGACTTGTTTCATTGTTTGGATTGAAAAAAAAATGATAGTATGCATGTTTGTTCAAATGATTGTTGCAGTAACCAAGATACCAAGCACATTTATTGGAAATATCAATAGCTGATTAATTTGACTTTTTTTTGTCAAAATCAGGTGCAATATTCTCAAGCGTGTACCAAACAGTGCATTGTGGCTATTGAGATTTCCACCAGCCGGAGAGAGGAGATTGCGTGCATGTAACATCCCATCTCCCTTGTCTGTCTCTTTCACTCCGTACATTTTTCTAACTTTACAGCTTCGGCAGATGCAATCTCAAAAGGAGTAAGGGCAGACCAAATCATATTTACAGATGTTGCTGTGAAAAATGAGCATATCAGACGCAGTGCCTTAGCAGATCTATTTCTTGACACGTAATCTTGCTTACCACCCATTATTGCTCTAATCGGTTTTCTGTTCTCTACAAAGCTCTTACTTTTCCAATTATGTTGACTGAGCAGCCCACTTTGTAATGGCCACACTACTGGCACAGACATATTATGGGCTGGCCTTCCAATGATAACTCTTCCACTAGAGAAAATGGCAACTAGGGTTGCAGGCTCACTGTGCCTAGCTACTGGAGTTGGGGAAGAGATGGTGGTCAATAGGTTAGTCTTCTCAGCCAAGCACTAATCTTTTTCCCTTATATGGTTGAACTCCTGTTTTAACTAGATTTGCTGCTACTCAGCCTGAAAGACTACGAGGAAAAAGCTGTCTTTCTTGCCAAAAATCCATCAAAACTTCAAGCTCTTACCAACAAGCTCAAGGCTGTTCGGATGACCTGTCCTTTGTTTGATACAGCCCGATGGGTAACTTTTCGGTCCTGTTGAACTCCATATCTATATCTGTTCAGGTTTAGCTTTTCACTTTCCTATGCAAAAATGACAGGTAAAGAATCTGGAGAGGGCATATTTGAAAATGTGGCGCCTGTATTGCTCTGGTAGGCATCCTCAACATTTCAAAGTGCTAGAAGACGATGCCCAATTTCCATTTCACAGATAAGCAGAGTTAGCAGGTGGTGTAGATATTACATGAGGTAAGTATATTAAGATAAATGGGAGGATCGGTTAGCTGTTTCATTGGGGCCTTGACCACACAGCTAACAGGAAACGAACCCTGCAGAGGTAATACAAGCCTTTCTTCACCTTCTAAAGGCATGAACTGACAAAAACATGTCCATGCCAAAATCTTGGGGAGCAAACTATACTGGTACTGCTTTCTATATACAAAACAAATGTGTCAGCTGGTTGAACTCCTAGCGGATCCTATTCCTTTCCAATTCTAGAAATCCTATCAGATTTCTCATAGTGAGCACTGCCTTTTGTTAACCTAAGTGAGGGAGACTTTTTTTTATCAATGTTTGGAGCGGAGAGTTGGATATTTCTGGACTTGATAAACAGTCAATACTCAAAGAGGCATGCAAAAACACCTGTATCTTTTCTTCTGCAACCTGTTACCTGTATGCCGATTAGGCTGTTGCAAACCTCTGGTGGCTGATCTGGCTGACATCGTGAAAATTGGACCTGAAATGGGTGGCAGTTTTTGAAAAAAAAAATGGCTGGCCTTTTCGTTCCTTTTGCGAGTGGAATTGCTGGTGTGTTGATTTCTCCTATATATACGAGTACTGACTTTTGAACCAGATATGCAGATTCCTTCATGTTCGAGCTGGAGCACGTGATACTTCCTGTCAAATATGCCGTTGATGCACCTTTCTGTGGGCATGATTGCTGTGGAGCCTCTGATGGAGCCTCGGATGGTGCTTCCGTAACTGTGCTGTCTCCACACTTTAAACTAAAAATAATTTCCTTGTAGGCACGTGATACTTCATTGCAGGTTATAGTTCACTTGTCCGAAGCTGGTTCTGCCAGTTTCAGATTTCAGTGCTGTCCGGTGGGCATAAGGTTGACCCCCCGGCTGGCGCCCCGCTACCGCCCCCCCAACGGCGACCCCTCGCGGCGGGTTCTAAACTCAGGTGCGGTACTAAAAGCTCTCTGCTGCATCCCGCAAGCGCTAGGAGCCATAGGATGGGATCCCATCCAGTAGGATGGGATCCCAACTTAACAAACCGAGTTGAAGTAGGCTGGCTTCCTTTACTATTTTTACTTGTCTACGTTCCATCCAAGCCGTTGTTTCGCGACCCAGCGTCTGATCACGCTCCAAGGTTTGATAAGGGCAGTTGATAGCAGCAAACCGAGAAGCTAACAGCGACAAAGGTCACGTGAACGGCCTGTTCTTCAGTGCTAGCAGGCAGGGGTGGACCCACCGGCAATGCAGCAAACTATTGTAGACCGGTAATTCAGTATTCGATAAACCGGTGAGCAAGTCACATTAGCTCCTAAATTTTGAGCCTAGGTTTGTCACTATGGGCATCATTCTCGGATGAAGTTGAAAGGCGTAAGAATCACTAAGAGATACATAGCTGGCTAGAAAGGCGCTTGGAAAAGTGCTATACTGCAGATTGCCCTACAGTTTCTGCTGCATCCATTTATCCAGTATTTGCCAGCGTCGTCGTTGGGTGAAACTACCCTGCTAGAGCGATGGTTTCACATCGGTTATAAATCGATAATATTATTTGAGATTAGTGATAATAAATCTCAGTAAATCAGTATAAAACAAAATATTTGAGATTGGTTTGTAGTTTAATTAGAGGTGTCCGGTGGAGCCGGTTTTTGACCGATTTCGATAACCCTGCGAAGAAGGCCAGCGCACGGGACGGCAGCCAGGCTTTGACGACGACAGTTCAGAAAACCTCCTCGTCGGCGCCGTGCCCGTCCCGAGCAGCGATGCGGAGCCAGTACATGATGCCAGAGACCACCTGCGTCTGCGCCGCCACGACCCTGGAGAAGAGCAGCCAGTGGGAGCCGCATCAGTTGTGCTCCATGACGCAGAAGAGCCCAAACTCCTGCACCTCCCTGTCGCCCTCCATGTCCCCGACGTCCGTCCTCCCGGCGCCGCCGCGGCCCGCCCGCCCGCCAGAGTTCGTCGGCGAGGCGAGCGGCGAGAGGAGCAGCACAAGAAGGACGAGTGGGAGGGCGTGGAACGTGCACTGTTTGCAAGCCATGCTTTGCTAGCTTTTGGTTTGGACTTTGCACTTTGCGGAGATGTTCAAGAGATGATATAGGGTGGTGTCCAGAAACGTGCATGCGGCGCCTCGGCGCGGCGAGCGGGCGTTACGTGGACTCTGGCTTCTCCGCGCAAGCTCGGCTCGTCTGGCGTGGCTTGCCGAGGACCGGCCGGGTGGTGAAGCTAGCTTTTGTGGTAAGAAAAGGCATGAGCTCCGGCCCGTTTTGTCACTCTTGGGTGAGTCCGTTTCATCTTTTCAGATGCATCCTGCATGCGACGGACTCATGTCGCGTATGATGTGCCGGTGATCGGCCTTTCGCGTAAATATAGACGTATCAGAAAAGGGAGGGAAAGTCCCAGGGCTAAATGAAGGGAAACGTGATGCCGATAGCTTGTCGCGATGGACATATTAATTGCTTCGCCAAAACCTGCTCGCAAGGGGCGTTTGGTTCGTGGGTCCATCGCCTCTTGGTTTGGTTGCAGGGATGAAATAGTTCTATGCCAAACGAGTTGGTTTTATTTGGTTGATTTGATGAGAAATATTCTATCTAAATATTATATCAAGATATTGTATTACGTCGTTCGAAAAAAATCAAAGAAACCACGCTATCCCGAATGGGACGGTTCCATTCAACTTGGTATGCCCCTTAAGTTGGCGGATTTGGCGAGTGACATGTATGCCTTAGAGCTCGACCGATTTGGCGGGTGACAACCAACTAATTTAGACAAAAGAACATGCCATGAAGTAGTAATAGAACAGCATATTTATTGTCACACTCATCTCTCTATAAAGAAAGCCTTCAGAACGTCGATCGATTGATCGCCGCAACGTACAACCTTCTACACTCTTAGTCTCTACTACTACCCAGTGACCACCTTACATTTTATTTTTCACACTCATCTCTCTATAAAGAAAGCCTTCAGAACGTCGATCGATTGATCGCCGCAACGTACAACCTTCTCCACTCTTAGTCTCTACTACTACCCAGTGACCACCTTACATTTTATTTTTCACACTCATCTCTCTATAAAGAAAGCCTTCAGAACGTCGATCGATTGATCGCCGCAACGTACAACCTTCTCCACTCTTAGTCTCTACTACTACCCAGTGACCACCTTACATTTTATTTTCCATATGTAGTGTACGACATGGGCAAAGCCACAGGAGGGCTTAGTAAGGCATGAGCCTCACCTTCTCAGTGATAACTTTGTACATACTAAAAATAGAGAGAGAAAGAAAGAGAGATTAATAAATCAAAAGAGAAGCTAGCTCTCCTTGATGAGAAGGTTAATAGCAAGCATGAAATTAAAGAAGACGATGAGGAGAAGTGAAAATCATAAAATTAAAAAAGAGCTAATCAATCAATCAAAGAAAGAAAGTGAAATAATATATGTATATCATAAAATTAAAGAAGAAGAACAAGAGTAGTCAAAATCATAAAATTAAAGAAGAGATAATCAATCAAAGAAAGAAAGAAGAAAGAAAGTGAAACATATATGAACCTTCTTGAGTCCGGCGATGACGATGGAGAGCTCAATGAACCACTAGTTGATCTTCTCCCTCCGTCGCCGCTCCGCGATGATGTGGTCCTGCGCATGCCCCGAAGGCGCCGCTGCCGCTGAGCCCCCCGCCGCAGCAGGCGCCACGCTGCCCCCTCTCTTCCCAGCCGGTGTATGCGCTATAGCGGCCCCGGCGGCGTCCGGCAACGCAACGCCCACGCCGTCGCTGCCGTTCTCATCAGTTGGCTACACCGATGCGGCGTTGAAGTTCCAGCTTATCGGCCTGTTGCCGCCGCCGCCAGTCCTGGTGAGGGCAGTGTGGGGGACCACTCGATGGCTGCGTCATGGTCCATGGCGGCACCAGGGCTATCGTCAGAGCTCCAGCTGCTAGCTCGGTGGTTGACCTGCACTGTGTGGTCCCAGACGCTGGCGGCCGCAGTGGTCTGGGAGGCACTGTGGAGCGCTTGTAGCGAGGGGAAGGAAGCACCCTCGTCGCCGCCGTCGCCATCAGTATATGCGGGAGCGACGACGGCAGCCAAGGAGTGCCGGTGTAGCGTGTCCATTGCCCACTGTATGAAGAGGTTCGAGTCGTCGAGTCGGAAGTCGCAGTTGTAACAAAGTCGAAAGTCGTAGTCATATTCGAGTTCGAGTACGAGTACAAGTTTATCAAGTTCGAGTCCGCTTCATAGTCGTAGTCGAGTCTGCTTCGTAGTCGTATAGCCGAGTATAAAAGGCAGACCCATTGTACCGAGAAGGGAGCACCAAGTTGAGACAATGTAGTCACAGAGGAGAGAGGAGAGAGACGACCGGTGTGGTCGCAGGTGATCGGTGTGATCGTAGAGGGGCGATCGGTGTGATCGCAGGCGGTCGGTGTGATCGCAGAACAGAGGGTGACCAATGTGGTCACAGGCAGTCAGAGTGATCGCAGAGCAGAGGGTGATCGGTGTGATCGTAGGCGGTTGGTGTGATCACAGAGGAGAGAGGCGATCGGTGTGGTCGCAGACGATTGGTGTAATTGTAGAAGAGTGATGGCGACTCGTTCAATGTAATCAGAGGCAATCGGTGTGATCAAGAGAAAGAAATAAAAGAAAAGAATGAGCGGTTTGGCTCTGGAGAAAAGTATCGAGTTCATCGTGTGTTCTCAAATGTGGTCATAAATGACTTATGACCACGACGAGCAGAGGATCGCAGACGTGGTTGTAAACGGAGTTACAATCACGGCGATCAAGCGGAGGCGTCCGCAGGAATAGCAGACATGGTCGTAAAGGAGTTATGACCACGATCACGCAGTAGGAAGACATGGTCGTAAGGGTTATGACAACAGCGGTCGACAGAATCACTGTGTGGTCGTAAGAAGCTACGACTACGGTGATCGACCATGGTTGAAGGAAGCGCAATGCAGCGGTGGTGAATGTGGTCGTAACTTTAGCTAAACTTTATGACTACGTGGTCAAAGTAGCGAGGTTTGATTGGAGAGGTCACAACATGATCATAACGACTGTCAGCGTGGTCGGTGAACCAGCAGAGCGGTCGTAATGACACAGGAGGTGGTCTTAGCCTCTTCAACGTGGTCGTACGGCTGCAGGGGTGGTCATAGCGACTACAAAGTGGTCGTAAGATCCTAGGCACAGTCAGGAGGACTGTAACAAGTGGTATCAGAGCATGGGTGAAGCGTCAACTTGGAGGTGTGGGAGACACTGCAGACGATGCACGAGGGCGGTGATCGTGTGGAGGAGGTGCACATGGTCCAAGAGAGAGGAGTGGGAGGCTCAGGTAATGGCGAAGCCAAGGTGGCTGTGGGAGCATGTGCTCTAGCCTAGGCAGGCGTACAAGGAAGGACGGTTCAGTCCAGGTGCGAGGCGCGGCAAGCGTCGGATTGTGTAAGGCTCAGGATGGAGCAAGCGCAGGCAATAGAGCAGTGACAACTCAGGCGCACGGGAGTGCAGGAAGAAGCGGAAGCAAGAGAGAAGATCAGCGTGATCAAGAGGGAAAACAAGATTAAGGAGGTGATTGTTAGAGTTTGTAATCTTGTTTTCAGTTTAGAAGTCGTAGTCATGTATGAGTCGGAAGTCGTGGTTGTAACAAAGTCAGAAGTTGTAGTCGTATTCAAGTTTGAGAACGAGTACAAGTCTATCGAGTTCGAGTCCGCTTCATAATCGTAGTCGAGTCCTCTTCGTAGTCGTATAACCGGGTATAAAAGGCAGAACCATTGTACTGAGAGGGGAGCACATAGTTGAGACGATGTAGTCGCAGAGGAGAGAGGCGATTGGTGTGGTCGTAGGCGATCGGCGTGATCGCAGAGGGCGATCAGTGTGATCACAAGCGGTCGGTGTGATCGCAGAACAGAGGGCGACCAGTGTGGTCACAGGCGGTCGAAGTGATCGCAGAGCAAAGGGTGATCGGTGTGATCGCAGGCGGTCAGTATGATCACAGGCGGTCAGTGTTATCGCAGAGGGAGAGAGGCGACCGGTGTGGTTGCAGGCGATTGGTGTAATCGCAGAAGAGTGATGGCGATCGGTGTGATCGTAGTGATGTCGTTCAGTGTAATTGAAGGCTATCGGTGTGATCGTGAGAAAGAAATAAAGAAAAGAAGGAGTGGTTTGGCTCCGGAGAAAAATATCGAGTTCGTCATATGTTCTCAGACATAGTCGTAAACGACTTACGACCATGGCAAGTAGAGGATCGCAAATGTGGTCATAAATGGAGTTATGACCACGGCGATCGAGCAGGAAGACATGGTAGTAAGGGTTATGACAACAGCGGTCGACAGAATCATTACGTGGTCGTAAGAAACTACTACGGTGATCGACCATGGTCGAAGGAAGTGCAGTGCAGCAAAGGTGAATGTGGTCGTAACTTCAGCTGAAGTTTATGACTACGTGGTCGGAACAGTGAGGCATGATCGAAAAGGCCACAACGTGGTCGTAACGACTGTCAGCGTGGTCGGTAAATCAGCAGAGCGGTCGTAACGACATAGGAAATGGTCGTAGCCTCTTTAACGTGGTCGTATGGCTGTAGGAGATGATTGTAGTGACTATAAGATGATCGTGACACAATCGAGAGATCTGTAACACCTTCGTCCTGGCTCACCGCCTCACCGGCCGATGGATTCTTGTGTTGTTGAATTGCCAAGGGCTAACACCTGCGTCTCGCACGCCTGCGAGTGACACAAAGGTAAACAACTAAGGCCTGTTTGGCAGAGCTCCACCAACTCCAGATCCACCAAAAACAGCTCCACTCCACGAATTTTTACCCAAACGCTCCAGCTCCACGAAATCTGGATTCACCAAAATACTGAATCTAACTCCAGATTCATGAAATCCATGGAGCACCTCAAGGGATGCTCCACGAAACCTTGTTTCGTACCTACTCGTGGAGTTGGGTGGTAATTACCGACCTTTTGCCGCTGGTTACACACCCCATCCCATACCACCATAAAACCCATGGGCAAAACAGGCCATTCCCACCAAAAACTCAGTTTCGTGGATCTGGAGTTGCTGTGCAAGCCAAACAGTTTTGTCTAGCTCTATGGTGGGATCCCAGATTCACAATGGAGCTGTTTTTGGTGAATCTGCTGTTCCAGATTCATTTTTTCAGTGGTGAAGCTCTGCCAAACAGACCCTAACTGTTCTCTCGTGCATCTCGCTGTGCGTACACAATAGAATTTGCTCGTGAGATTTTTGTGCAAGGAAAAGGAGGAGCATTCTTCCTGGCTGGCTCGACTTTGACGCGGATACCAGTCTGCTCGATTTCCTGAAGAAAACGCGAACCTACCGAGCGTCTGCGTCAAACTGCCAAGTGAGGTCCTCGTACGCCACCTTTTACAGCACTATCCAGTGTACAGGCCTATGGCTTGACCTAAACCTGTTCGCAAAGCTGACAAGTCGAATCTGTGCTCCCGATAAGTCCAGCATCAAGGCAAGACCGGACCTAAGTAAAATTCATTTTTTTTTAGAAAAGAAATTTGCGTGCTGTCTACAGTGTAGATAAGGTGTACAGCTAAGCCGGTGGGGGCCGAGAGGAGAGAGATGGAGAGAGCCTTCGGGAAGGGATGGAGTGCCGAGATAAAGCGAATGGCAAGTCCCTATCCGCCTTGTCTCACGGCGAACAGCGAGCCATGCCGCGCGGCCGCGGCCACACACGGGAATGCACGGGCGGCCACGTCCCCACGGCAGCGCCAAGGGCCAAGCCGGCGTGCCCCCGTGCACCTGGCACGCGGCCGCACGTGCTGACCTGGCCCAATCAAATTGGGGCGAGTTCTTGCGAGTGATGTCATATGGTTGTGTCTAATACCTAGGATGGCAATTTCTTCCAGGGAGACGGAGTCCCGCGGGGAATTCCCCCATCAGAGCAAGTATAATAAGAGGCTGTTAATATGCTGTATGCTGAGGTGGAGGAGAGAGAGGAGGAGAGAGAAGAGAAGTGTGCTGTAAGTTTACAGCCAGCTGAAGCACAAGAACCAAGAAACTTTGTGAGAGAAAGGGGTGGGTTATACAGCCTTCAACTGGCTGTAAACTACTATATGTATAGACTGATAAGTGGGCTGTAAGTATCCATACAGCCAGCTAAAGGTTGTATTATTAGCCTTGCTCTCAGGGTGGGGCCGTGGGGCGCGATCTCCCTTGAGGGCCGGGGCTCGTCTTCCCGTGGGGGCTAAGGACCGGTAAAAATAATTTTTATAATATATTATAATTTTTTTTAATATGGGAGATTATTTTCTCTTTCTTATATATTTAAACATTTTTTTCTCTTTCTTATATATTTAAGCTTAAACTTGAATTTGTATATAAAAATATGTATTGAAGCTATTTAAAAAAACATGCATAAATAATTATAAAGTAATAAATAAAGTTGTATTATTATTAAATAATTTAATCTATTTTTAATCCCCATAGCGTCGGTCCACGCGGGGACCAGGGACAGGGGGGCTGAGACGATCTCCGCTCGTTAGGCTAATGGGCTGAGCTAACCAGGGGCGGATCTACAGTAATTCATGGGTATTCAGCTGAATACCCAAATTTTTTTTGCAAAAAATCTGCTATAAATTAGGTATAGTATATATATATTAGTAATTGGATTTAAATTACAGTATTTGAAGTAAAAAACGGAGCTCCGGCCTCCCACGCCCAAACGGCCCAGTGGCCCACTCTGCCATTCGCGCCTCGCGCTGATTTCTTGCCGCGACGCCATCTCGAGTCAACTCAGACACTTAGTTCCTCTTCCTCAGTCCTCACGCCCACGCCCTCTCCTCCTCATCTCGAGTTGACTCAACCCTAACTCTCTCTGTCTCTCAGATCCGGTGCCCGGGCGCCGGCGGCTGGCGGCAGGCCGCCTGCCCGCTCCTCACTCCTCAGTGGCCTGCCGCTCCTTCCTCAGGCTCAGTCCGGGTCCGGCAATCGGCAGCGGCCTTACCGCCGCAAGCCCGCAGCGCAGTCCCTCTCCGGCTCTCCCTCGTCAGCTCATCTCCCTCCGACCTCCGTGACTCCGCCCGACCGGCGGCCGCAATGAAGGTTGGTTTAATTTTTTGTTGGGGATGTTTGCCCAGAGATCACGGATGTCTAAATCTGATGGAGTGATGGTGCTTTGTTTGCTTTTTTCTTTGGATATTCCAGCTGCTCAAGTGTGAAGTGTTGGATATTCCACATTTCTTACTCGAATCCATGGTGATTTCTCGCGGATCTGCTCTGCTCCGTCTCCGTGCCTACTGAATCTGCACGCAGGGATTGTCTGCACGAGGTCGTCGAGGTGCTTCCTTAGTTCCTTAGTTGATTAGCTCCTTTATCTCGTCGGCTATCATCTGTGTAGACTGTGGATCAGTGAATGGTTGGTAAATGCTGAGCCCCTCTGGTTGGTAACTTGGGTATATGAGTATGACAATATTTGTGTATATGAGTATATGGCAATACTTGGAAATGGAGTAATGGATTTGTTTGGCTTGCTTCGCGTGCTTCAGTTGTGGAAGCCTGGTACTCTGGTTCGATGTTTAGATGCAGTCTGCTGCAAGTTTATCAATATTAGTCTTAAGTACATAAGTTTGAAATCTTCCCGTTCTAGTTCGATTTATAAAATATTAACAGCAATGTCGCCACACGAGATTTTGCCCCCCATAGTGCCATCTAGAGGATCAAACTAGCTGCTTGACATTGTGTTTGTAAGTTGTAACCTTGCGCTTACATGTGATGCAAATTGCTAAGAGGAGCCCTGTTGTATGAGCTAGTTCCCAAAGTTTCAACCTCTTAGTTTGTGCATGTGCATACATGTGTAATGTGTTTACGTGCTTGCAATCCTTAACAATTGTACACTCCTCTTATGGTGCAACTCTTTTATGGGTATGCACACACATGTGTGTTGGGTGCTATCTATGAGACAGTCTGGATTTTTAGGCTAAAGTAGACTTTAGAGGAGAATGATGCAAAATGTTGTATACTATGTGCTTGCTGTGATGCAAATTGCTTTATGTTGGAATTTGAGTGACATACGATAATGTTGGGAGGCATGGTAATTTTACTCCTAATATGAAATCAGGGTTTGGATGTAACCGTCTAATTCTGCCCTTGTTTGGTTCTTTGGCGTAGGTCATTGCTGAGATCGATTGGTGTGGAAGACCCAAAGGTGAAGACGGTAAGTTTGTCCTGTTTGATTCTCATATTTTCTCCAAAGCATGCGTTCACTGGCTCTTTTCTCTGGGTGGTTAAGGTTTCCTTACTATTTAGTGCAAACTGCTAATTAAGAGTCATTTGATTGCTTAAAATGATAAGGGAAATTAGATATTATGGTTTATGTTCTGCATTGTGTGAACTTGTGGAACAAATAGCTATTATGGACCTTTACATTTTTTATTGAACAATATTTTTGTAACTTCGAATACCCATTCCGAAATTCCTGGATCTGCCACTGGAGCCTCAGGGGCCTCCCTGGAGACCCTTCGGCCCTGTTGCCACTGCTACTAATGGCTTTTAGTTCTAACACGAGCGTTCATACGAAAAACCATAAGTCAAAGCCATCCCACCATCTCGCTCGGAACAATTTACGAAAAATGACACTATAGCAACATTTTTAAATTTGGCCATCTAACACCCATTTTTTGCAAATCTAGCCCCTCCATGGACTTACCAAGTTCGACAGGTACGAGTTAGGGGAGCTTGACAGGTGACCTATCGAGCTACAGTAACTCGGCAGTACATACCGAGCTATCCTAGCTTGGCAAGCCGCATGAACCGGCAATGTGCATGCTTAATTAGTATTATAATTAGTGATAGCGTATTTAATTAGTCCTAATTATAATTAATTAGTGCTAATCATTATCTTAATTAAGCACTAATCAATAGCATTGATTGGTGCCGCATACAGGTTGCTCGACAGGCGTGTAGGATCAAGAATAACCAACTAGAGGGGCGGTGAATAGGATGTTTTAAAAATTCTTGTCTCTTAATAAAAATTCTAACAATTTTAATATAACAAAGATTTAAATACTTGAAACCTTTACAATTCTAGTAGTGTTGCAGCACTAAGAGAATTCTACCACAAGCAAATAATCACAATGTACTAAGTAAACTAGAGCTAAGAGGAGACAAGAGAAAACCAAGTACACACGATGTTTTACCGTGGTGATCGGAAATTTGCCGGTTTCCCCTAGTCCACATTGAGGTTAGCCCAAGCAAATTGGACCGGCTCTACGAATTAAGCCTTCCACATCAAATCTACTATTGGTAGCTCTTCCTCGCTCCGGGTAAGTGAGCTCCAACCTTCACACATGCTGAGCCTTCTTATAAGCTTCTTTGAGAAGATCACCGAGCAAACTCCACCAAGTCGTCTAGGTGCCGGCAAGCACCAAGAGTAATGAATCACAGCGTTGCTCGACAGCCTTCAAGTGCCAAGGATCAATCTATGGATGAATGCACTCGAATTTTTGCTCAACTACCTCAAATGAATGCACAGAGAGAATTGAGGTGAAGAGTGAATGCTCTATGCTCAAGAATGTTCAATGAGGTCTTTAACTTCTGTCCTTGAGCTGGTGGGGAAGTATTTATACCCCACCAATCAAAACTAACCGTTATATAAAAGAATTCTGAAAAATCAGGATGGCCGGTAGTTCCGCTATGCAAAAATCGGAACTTCCGTTCCTCTACTGTAGCCACAGTAACGGCTATGTCAAAGCATTAGAGACAGTCATTGGAAGTCGGTGCGGTACTTCTAATTTTTCCAATAGTTTCGATGTCTGGCCTGTAACTTCTGATCTCCATGAGACTGAGTTTTTCAAAAGTTGCTCTCTGAAAAAAAACGTACCGTTCAGTTGACTGGAGCTTCCGAAATTCAAAAGTTCCGCTGTTGAACAAGTGGTATTTCCAATCTCCGCGAGGCTAAGTTTTTTGGTGGTCACTCTCTGGAAAAAACGTACTGTTCAGAGGCCGGAACTTCCGGATTTTTGGAAGTTCCGCAGCTTTCACGCCGAGACTTCCGATTTTTCTGACAGAGCATAGTTTCAACAAACAATTTTAATTTTAAGTTCATGTATGATCCTAAATTGATCTATATGGCACAAGAACATGCAATCAAGTTACTAGCCATGATCCCTCTTAATAGTACAACATTTATCTTATAATTCAGTTTTCCGACCTTTCTCCTAAGACCGGTAAAAACAAAAAGGATTCTAAATTATTTACCTTTGTCTTGAACCATTTTGAGTCCATATGTAATCCTTTTCATGCATCTCATCCTTGCCTTCTGAACTAAACCGTTTAAAACACTTAGTACACATATCAGTCCCATATTCTCATAACGTCATTAATTACCAAAACTATCTTTTTAGGGGCCTAGATGTTTTCAAGGTGACATACTAAGCTAGGGGAAGGGAGCTCGACAGGTTTAAAAACGGATGTTTGAAGACTATTTTTTTAAATAAGTGTTATTTATAGGAACAGTTCTCTCGCCCACAGCCACGTAACAGTGCGAACCCACGATGGCACGGCATATCCCGCCATGCACTAACACCTGACCCCGCCAGGGCACAGTGCACACACCACACCCATGATCTAGTCCTCTATTTATACATGGACTGGGTTCAGCCAGGCTCATCCTTTGGTTTATCACTTCCTGCTATTGTAACTAGTTTTTAAATAGTACGTCTTTTTAAGGCAAGATCTACAGGTAAATTGTAATAGACACCGCACTCAGTTCAGTATAACGATCAAAATCATATACGACTATTTTTCTCTGCATATTATCTCTCATAAACAGTCAGCATTTAAAAACTATTTTTAGGTTATAATTTTAGCTATAAATTATATTTTTAGGTTGAATTAAGCGGGCTGCAAAAGAAACCACCATGAACTTTCTACGATCTCAAAGTATTGACGAAAGGACGTCCTGACTGTACTGATGACTTCGCTGCCTAACCGCACTGATTTCAGATTCAGGATACAACCTTCATTCTACCGAATCTCTCCCCAAAAGGACTGCGAATATGCTACTACTTGAACCTGAGAATATGCTACTACTTGAACCTTGCGTGGTCAAAAGGGTCACCTACTTTTAAATGCTGTACATAACATACTCCTAGTTGAAACGAGCACCAGTATGACAGTACGACACAAAATTACTACTACCAACATTGTTATTCTACTAAGTAGTAAAAAAATACAAATGGCATTTGGTTTGGAAGCACGTGCAAACAACTTCACGATTCCGTTTATATTAATTTATAAAAAATATTTTTATAGTAAATATTTTTTATATTTAACTTTTAAATTAAGTATCTTTTAAGATAAAATCTGGTCAACTATAATATATACTGTAGCAACTTCAATTATATCATCTAAAATCGTATACAGGTATCTCCATAAGCTATTATTATTTATAAACAAAATCCAAAAGATAAAACCAAAGACCTGAATAAACATGCCGGAAACTGTTACTTCACAATTTTGACAGTAGAAAAATGTAACTGTCAAACTATGGATGGAACTGAAAGAATCATAGGGATAAGGGAAGATAAACTTTGTGAACGTGTCAGCCATCAAAACTCACACCTTGGAACTATTCCACTGCGGGGCCGTGGCACGACCGGATTAAGGTTCACTTATTTTAGTTTGAACATCTAAAATTTTAAATATTTTTTTACTATTTTTAAATTTTATTTTTTTGTTGGAATTTTAGTTTTTTTGCTGATTCTTTTTTTATTCGTTTATCTTGTCCGTGGTAGGCTAACATATTTTTTATTTTTAAATTTAGTTACATTAAATAAATCATCATCAGCTATAGTATAATTTTAATCAGCTACAATGCAATTTTAGTTATAAACCAGCTTATTTTTAACCCACCCAAACACACCTAAACCGGAGAGGGCACTATTTTTAGCGCTAAGCTTCCCCGAAACTCCTTATCAGGGGAGCATATTCTATGGTTAACTTCTCAAATCCGGCTTTTAGAAAATAAATAGTAATCCTTGTCACCTAAGCGCCCCCACTAACGCAATGGTTAAGTTTAATCCAAAGAATAAACCCTAAGCACCCATCGCCCTTTGCCAACGCAATGGTTTAAGTTTAATCCAAGGAATAAACCCTAAGCACCCATCGCCCTTTGCCAACGACCCTATAAAACCCGGGTGCCCAAAGTGTACGCCTCTTCCCTCAATCGCGACTCACACCACCACCTCCCCCGAGAAGCCGAGCGCTGCAGCTCGCCGGCGACATGGACGTGTACATCCGCCTCGACGACGCCGTCCGCGCGCGCCTGCACGGGGACGGCTGCGGTGGGGGGTTTACGAGCAGCGGCAGCGACCACGACGCGTCCGCGTGCCTCTCCGGCCTCGTCCAGGCGTTTCTTGAGACGGACGCTGCCGGCGGGGAGGAGGGGGCGGGGTCGGTGCCGAACAGAGGGGACGGGTATGATTCTGATGATGCAGACGGTCCTGGCCGCGCTGCGGCGGCGGCCGCGTCCGTGCGGGAGCTGCTTGACCCACCGGCAGGGGAGGATCCATTCCGGATCAGGCTGGTTGCTGCCGTCGCGGCAGCGATGGAGGCGGAGGCGGCGCTGCGGGCGCACGGCGCGGCCTTCCGCCGCGCCGTGATGCGGCGGCTGCGGGCCGCCGGGTACGACGCCGGCGTATGCAAGTCGCGGTGGGAGACGTCCGGCGGCATAACGGCCGGGACGTACGAGTACATCGACGTGGTCGAGCCGGCGGCGATGGGCCAAAGGAGTAGGTACATTGTGGACGCGGACGTCCGGGCGGGGCTGGAGGTGGCGCGCGCGACGGCGGAGTACGCGGTCGTTGTGGCAGCGGTGCCGGCGTCGGTGGTGGTCGCGCGGGAGGAGGCCGTCGGGCGCGCGGTGCGCGTTGCGGCCGACGCCGCGCGCCGGTCGCTCCGGTCGCACGGCCTGCACGTGCCGCCATGGCGCAAGAGCCGGTACATGCTCGCCAAGTGGCTCGGGCCCTACAAAAGGTCGACGGCCACCACGTCGCCGGCATCCGGCGCAATAACGATGCCCGGCGCCGCTGGCATGGACGTGAAGTGCCGCGCCGTCGGGTTCTTTCCGCCCCCGGCCGCCGCGCCGGCGGCAAGGATCAAGTAGCCTCGCGCGCGCGGTGTTCGCCGCCTCCGGGGATGGTCTACCAAGGCTGTGTAGATGGAGAGATTAGCGCGAGAGCTTCTTTCAACTTCGAGTTGCTCTCGAATTTGTTTTGTACATAAATTTTGGTCGAGATTATCAAGAGGAAATTGTTCTTTGCAAATCCATCATTCAAAAGGTGATGAGAAATCATCAAGTACTATACTCAAAACTTGATCTTTTGCAAGACAAATGAGAAGGATAAAGATTAAAAAGGAGGGGAAAACACAAGCAAGAAATGGTGTGCGCGGCGGGCAGGTGTTGTTGC
Organism: Dendrocalamus latiflorus; assembly: GCA_017311315.1. Lineage (NCBI taxonomy): Eukaryota > Viridiplantae > Streptophyta > Magnoliopsida > Poales > Poaceae > Dendrocalamus > Dendrocalamus latiflorus. Next base: position 5,289,358 of record CM029663.1, read on the forward strand.
ATTAGCTTGGATAGAATGATGGCATTGTTTATACTTTAGTAGCGGTGGAAGAAACCGATGAATAATAGTTGTTGATAAATAGTAATATATTATATAATAAAGTTGATATAACGAGAGATACTATAATATTTGAATTGTTATATAATATTTGGATCATTATATGATTTATGGAATTGTGATATAACAACATGATAGGCTGTTTGCAGCTATCTGCGTGCGATATTCTCTTTGAAATGTAGCAGCTGCATCCTGACGAGCACATGGTGTAGGCGTTCTAGCTCTCTTCCGTCGGTCGGTTGCCACTTGAACGTCTACGAAATGTTCTACTCTCGGTAGATTTAGATTCTCAATCACAGTGAGAAAGAATTAGTGAAGCTTACATAAACTTGTAAGCACGGCACGCATAGGCGCATTAGCATTAATTAGGAAGCAATGAGCGCGTAGCTATTGCTGGAAGGAAAATTTTGCAAGCAATGGTTGGTGTATGCATGCCAAAGGGATGTACATCAGTAGACCTCGAGACTCCATGCGGCGAGGGGGTTCGTTGGAATTTCATGTGACCAAAATGCGAAAAATAATTCATCGGCATCATCCATCCAACTTGAAGGTCGAAGCGGATAGAAAAAAGCGATCGAATCGAAGGAAATAATTGTCAGTGGTCCAGAGTTGATGGATAATGGAATAATGAGGGGACTAGCGACGAGACTTGTCACCCGAGGGTGCATCGTATCGTTGACACATGTCTGTGCCCGTTCCATCACCGGTGGTCTCTCTCTCTCTGATCAAGGCTGCGAGCTCCACGCATAGGCATGTAGATATGGGCGAGCTGATGAGGCTTCAGCACTGATCAATTCGACTTCTGACTTCTGGCTTATTTTTTACTATTTATAAATTTCATCTTTTTTTGAATTTTTGGCTTTTTGTTGAGTTTTTTTGCCGGTTCTTTTTTTTCCTGTATTTGTTTGTATTATACGTAATGGGCTAACATATTTTTTATATTTTTAAATTTTTTTAAATTTAATTATGCTAAATAAACCTCTGTCAGCTACAATACTTTTTTCAGTCAGATACAGTGTTTTCAGCCATAAACCATGACCTTTTCAGCCGAACCGATCATCACCTCAATCTCTTCGTGAAACCACCAAGAAAAGCCACGGCTAGGCTAGCTTAGCTGCCAGGGAAAGAGACGTTAATGGACCATCTGTCGCCTGTCGGTGAAGTGTTCACATGTACAGTCTATTAGTCATCTGAACATTATTACGGCCTCTAACAAACATTGGGCAACTCGTTCTCTTACTGCCATTTGTGAGACAACTAAGGTCCACTTGATTAGGCTGAAGCATAGTGGTTTATAGCTGAAATTATACTGTAGCTGGCTAAAATTATACTGTAACTGAAGATGGCTTATTTGGCGTAACTAATTTTAAAAGATTTAAAAATAGAAAAAAATATGTTAGCTCATCACGGATAATGCAAACGAATATGGAAAAAAAGAACCAAAAAAAGCGAAAAGTTCATAAAAAGACGAAATTTATAAATAGTGAAAAATAAGCCAGAAGCTCAAACCGAAATGAGCGTGTGTAAATACTTTTTTTTGTAGTAATGATAAAATTTGTAAAAGTTCACTATGCATTTTAAAATGACGATTGTATGTCCTTTTTATTTTGTTTTATGGCTTTTGAACTGTCCATAAAAAAGTACAGAGTAATAGAAACATAGTAACTTGTGTATAATTTTAGCTAACATAAATAAAATTAATATAATGTGTCTCACAATTAACTTGTAAATTTTGTTTTGAAAAAATATTTTATTTGAAAGTTAATTATTGTAGAAAAATTAAAAAATAATTTTTAAAAGCTGAAAAAAAGAAACCTGATATCTACGTGAAAATGGGGAAGCAGTACCTAGATGAGTTAGCCCCAGATTTATCTATATTGAAAGGATAATTATGGTGCTGAGTAAGCCAGATGTAGAGAGAGAGAGAGAGAGAGAGAGAGAGAGAGATGGCCCTCATGATACCAGCCACCTGGTAAACGACGAAGATGATGTACATCTTTCCGTTTTTGTGTGCCCGTTTTTTGTGTGCAGAAACGCAAGCTAGGCTCCTACCACAAACCCAACGGTACGGTGCTGTGTGTCAACCGGCGAGGGGTACAGAGGAGCATGTACCACGCGTACAGGCAAAGCCGCAAGCCTGAACACAAGCGATGTGGCACGCGCACAATGATAAAACGGTTGTAGTGCTGGCTTGATGTGATAAAAACGGTGAAACCTAGCTGGCCAAGGATGAAAAGAAGACAGGTGCTTCCACAATATGGACTGGAACATCACCTTTAACCATCTCGTCCTTTAGATCTTATCTATTTTCTGTCAGATCATTATCTCTTTTTTTTCCTTGAATGTCGGTGGACCATGTCTAGAGGTGAAAACGGATTGAATAGTTTTCGATTTATCGAGATAATTTTTTAATACGGATTATGTCGGTTTGAATATTTATCGGATAGTATCAGATCGGAAATGAATACAAATTTTTTTGTTGGATACAAATACAAATTTAGTAGCTCACTATCCGTCGAGTACGAATATGGATCCAGATTATCCAGATACTTTAGGCTGGATATCCGCGGCATATATCATCTATTTTGGCCCAACCCATTTACATGATATTTTAATAGCCCATTATACATTAACATATACATCAATACATGGAGTTAAAAAAGGAATCTTAGCTTATATTAAGAATTCATTAATGTTCTTCACGAATGTTTAGATGAAATAAATTATTCAAAATTTTCAGTTCATTTTGTGTGTACAATTTAATGGGTTTTCATGTTTCGAGAAATATTCGTAACCGTATTTGATTCGATATGTATTCGTTTCGTATTTGTATTTGATATTATTCGTATTCATATTTATATCCAAGGTATCCATATTCGTATCCTCATCCGGTGAAAAATATGAAAACAAATACAATATAGCCATTATCCGTCCGTATTCAATCTATTTTTACCCCTAACCACGCCCACCAAAAATCTTTTACTTTGAAAACTTCTGGACCTGATTGCTGACCTACCAACAAGTAGTCCAGGATACTTAGGTGGATCCCACACTAGGTAGCAACCGCTTGCTACCTTCAACAGAAAGTTGAAAACCACTACGACCCGACTAAGGGTTGGAGCAACAGATTGCTTCCAAACGCGAAATTGCAACTGCACATGGCAAAAGAACTCATCCTGCGACTCGGCATCGCTTAGGAAAACCGAGCCTTGACTACATAAGAGGTCGAACTCCGAGCCTCCCTAAAGAAGAGAGTGATGGGTCTAGCAGTAATTCAAAAATCTCGGATTAAGCAGGCGTCGTGCATCAACAGGGCGATGCCAACACAAAATTTTTCCACATCAAAATCAACTCCCGCAGGTGAAGGAACTTTATCCAATGCCTCACGATGGGACAAGGTTGGGTGATCTCGCATGAGGAAAAATCCGACGTGCTCTTTGACCACTTCTCTCGCATACTCGGACACAACTTGCACATACCTACCCCTTCAACTGGGAAATGCTACAACTGCCACACATAAACCTACAAGACTTAGCTGCACCTTTCATCGAGCTTGAGGTGCACATGGCCATTCTTCAACTACCAAAGGACAAAGCACCAGGTCTAGATGGCTTCAATGAGAACTTTTACCGTGCATACTGGGACATCATAAAAGAGGATCTCATGGCAGTCTTTCAGAGCTTTTACAACCTCACAACATCCCGCTTTCAATGCTACAACTCCGCCAATGTTATTCTCCTGCCAAAAAAGATGGAGCCCAATCTGCGGCAGATTTTAGACCAATCATACACAGCATATCCAAGATCATTACCAAACCCTTGGCCTTGCGCCTTGCCCCCTTCATGAATAACCTAGTTTCACCAAATCAAAGTGCTTTCATTAAGGGAAGATGTATTCTGGAAAATTTCCTTTACGTCTGGAACCTAGTAAGGAACTTTCACCGAGCGAGAACTCCAACCCTTCTCCTTAAGCTAGATATTGCCAAAGCTTTCAACTTTGTTTAATGGGACTACTTGTTGCAGCTCCTAGCAGTCAGGGGGTTCCCTTCACGTTGGTCGGACTGGATCTCTTACCTCCTCTCTACTGCAACCTCTGGAGTTCTTCCAAATGGTGTTTTTTTTGTAGGGGTGGCCCCCACCTAAGCCCATCCGGCCTGCTAAAGGGTTGTAAAGCCCAAAATAGAATATGTGTAATGACATGGATGCCCCTACAGGGGGCACACGGATGTAAAGGCATAATTGTAAAATACTTCTCATGGAAATATATATATATACCCGCCTCTGGCATAGGGAAGGGGGCAAGCATTGTTCATCTTTCATCTCCACTACCACACTCTCACTTTACTGTTCGGTCAGTAGTCACAACAGTGTTCCCGGAAACACTATTCAACACCGCAAAGGTCTTCGATAGGGCGACCCTCTTTCCCCTTTCCTCTTTATCTTGGCAATAGTTCCTATCCGAAACATCCTCAACATAGCAACGGATCGAGGTCTTCTCCAACTCTTGCATGGATAGGTTGCGACCTTATGGACCTCACTCTATGCGGATGACACGGCCATTTCTTACACCCCTCCTAGGCCAATGTAAACATCTTGATCTACATTCTTAAGAAATTTGGTGAAGCTATAGGCCTACATACAAACTTACAAAAAAACCAAGTGGCACTGATTCGCTACAAAGGGACCAATCTACAAGCCGTGCTTTAGGGCTTACCTGCCATTCTAACCAACTTCCCTTTGGAATACTTAGGCCTACCTCTTGCTCTTAGAAGTCCATGCCACCTGCACTTCCAATGACTACAAGACAAAGTGGTTGGACGCTTCGCGAGCTAGCACAGTAAATTGTTGACACTCGCAGGAAGGAGGATTTTGGCTAAATCACTTCTAAACGCCCAAGTAACCTACCTTCTCACGATCATCAAACCACCAGCTAGAGTGCTCCAATTCCTAAACAAATGGACGAGACAGTTCCTTTGGGTGGGGTCGGATCAACTCACGGGAGGTAAATGCAAAGTCAGCTGAGACAAGGTGTGCAAATCATATGGCTTTTGTATTAGTGGATAGCCACAAACAAGCTTTTGAAAGGTATGCAAACCCCATACGATGAGCATGACGGCCTCTTATTTGCGGCAGCCACCTCCATTACACTCGGTGATGGCAAGACAACGAGCTTTTGGAACTCAGCTTGGGTTGATGGGAGATGTCTACGTGACAATGCTCCAAGCATTTTGTCGCATCCAGAAGAAAGAATCGCTCCCTATATGCATCTCTAACCAGAAACAAATGGCTACAAGACCTCAATTGGTCCACAGGCCCAACTGCACAACATATTCAAGAGCTCGTCGCCCTCTAGGGACACATATCCCCTTTGAACCTTTAGGAAGGGGTGGAGGACAATATAACTTGGAAGCTTACTTCACATGGAAACTACACCGCGGTCTCAGCTTATAAAGCGCAATTCTTTGGCACAATAAACACCTCCATGAACCCCCTAGTTTGGAAGACTTGGGCCCCCAAAAAATATAAAATCTTCGCATGATTAGTCCTGCAGAATAAGTTGTGGACCGCTGACCGTCTCTCCTTGAGAGGATGGCCAAACCAATCGGTTTGCCTCCTTTGCAGGAATTCCCCAGAAACAGTAATCCATGTCTTCGTCGAATGCCGCTACACAAAATGAATATGGACCCTTGTCACCCACTAGATTACATCAGACTCCTTGGACCCAGCTGCTTGGCAAACCGCCGGTTCCATTCGCCACTAGTGGGAATCCGCCATTCTAAAGCCATATGTGCTTCGTAAACCCCTAGCTTCTCTAATGAACCTTGTTACTTGGGAAATCTGGAAAGAGCCGAATTCTCGCATCTTTTATTCTGTAACGTCCTCCCCTACTTTACTATTAACCAAAATAAAGGAAGAGTCTCAATCCTGGATCCTAGCAGGGGCAAAGAGGCTAGTAGAGCTCTTATCTTTATCTGTAGCACCTTAATCTTTTACTTCTGGGTGTGGTCTACTTTAGGCTGGCTACTCTCAGCCTGTACATAATTTTCTTTTCGGCTTTTAATATAAGATAGTGTTCTTGCCTGTTCAAAAAAAAAAAAGAGAGAAAAGAGAAAAGAATGCATGCCTGGTCAAAATGGAAAAATCTCTGTGCAGGGTTTCGTGAGGACAAGATTAGTGGATGGTTGTTTATGCACCTAGTGGATTTGTTGTATTGGGATTTTTTTTTTTGCGGTTTGGAGTTTAATCCGTGTTGAACTTTTCGTTTTCTTTCTTTAATTTATCCCTTCTCCCAGCAAAATTTTCTTTTAACATATACTAGCGCACTTCTTGACGGAATTACTTAAAGTGGTCTATTGGATCTCTTTAAAAATTTCAAATCGGGATTTGCTGAAAGATTTGATTGCATAAGAATATATGTGATTGCTGTCATGTATATCGAACTAATAAAACACCTATCATGGCAACTTTTTATTTTTTTATTTTTGCACTAGGGAGACGTTCACCGGATGCTCTTTGCACTTCTTTTGGGTAACCATGTGAACAGCGTGTTAATAATCTAGGACGTAAGCTTACTAATCAGTGAGCCTAAATGTTAACAGACTACATGAAAAAAAATAAGATTAGCATATGTGTCAGTACTCAGTCTAGCCCAAACTGACAGCAGATAATATCTTGAGAGAGAGCTAATCAAAGCTAAGATGACAACTGACATAACAATATTATCTTCCTCCCGGGAGCAACTGACGTTACAGACTAGAGAAGGGTCACAAGAGCATTGTTTAAGCTCTTGGGTCCTGATGGGAATAGAATTTGGTTGGAGCCGTACTTCTTTTCTTGATAAACGAAAAGCTAATCTGAAACTTTCTTGTGAAGAGAGCAGTATATACATCAAGTAGCAATGAGAGGGCAAGCGGATAGCTTCCCTTTGTTAGAACTCTCGAGGAACTTTCTTAATGCTTGAATTTTACACTTCATTGGAATACTGACCTCATCATCTTTACACTGTTAATGACCCTCTGAAAGACTAGTGTGTTACACTTTCACATTATTTTACCTCCCTTGAGCAAGAAGGCATTTGACGCCAAATTCTCCAGGTATCCCTGTAGGTCAGGCTATTTCCGTCAGACACTTGTTTTTTAGAGCATAAGTCGACTTATGGTTTTATATCTTTGCTAAGCACAAAGGTTTTATAAAGGCCTAGATGCACCAACTTGTTCCTAGTAAACAAATGGCAATTACATACACGGTTTCTGTAGCGAAAAGCTACCTCCTCCACCAAGCTGACAAGAAGTAAGAGGATACTCAAAAAAGAGTAGTACTAAGAGGATATACAGTTTCTGCTACCCTATTCTTTCCCAAACAATAACAAGATCATAATTTGAACTAGAAACATGTGTCTAGGCAAGACCAAAACCATAATCACAACTGTAGTGGTGGCAACATTAGAACTGTACTTGGCACAACACAGAAATTGCAGTTCAAGTCATCCCAATAAATTGTGAATGACAAGTTCTTTTTTCAATTGTTATATTCTCATACCTAGCTGACAAGTACCCATACAAAGCACTAAACATCAGTTTACGCAATGAGGTTTTCGGTTCCACAAAATTTGGCAAGAAATCGTACGCCCAAGAATGTGTCAGACAAAAAACAACGAACCTTACATATACAGATCAACTGCTCACTGTTTCCCATCCTCTTGCCAAGGGATTGGGACTAAAAAGCCAAGTCCCGTACCCAATCCCAACACGAACTCTCCTCTAGACGCCTATTCCCTATCCCAATGGTTGTCAAACACGCCTCTAGAAAAAAATCCAACCAAAGCTATAATTCTTCCTATCTGTGGTAAAACAACTAAATGATTAGTGTTGTGATATACGCCAATGTTTGGCAGCATTGCAGAACGTATCACGCGATGGCAAGTAGCCAGCAAGCTTTTTTCTTCAGCTTATACTCCCTCTAATTCTCTTCGTATAGTCTCTAGCAACATCTCATTCCATGTATCTACAAATCCTGAGGTGGAGGCCTTCCATCTGGCCCTCTTTGTGTCTTCTTGTTTGGGTCAGGACTTCTGTATGGACCAGGATGCCCATCGGTCCTTAAGGCAAATGAGTTCAGCGATGTCCATCAATTTCAGCCTGGAACCATGTTTCCCAGAATTCTTCACTGCCTTTCTGAAGCCTGTAACCTGTTTTCCGTACATTGTATCTGTGAGTCTGAAGGATCATGTGAAAAGGTCTTGATTTATGTTATGATAAACCATTGCAATGTTTGCGGAATGGGTATTTGGTTTTGCAAAGATAGCATCTTATCTGGACTATTTTCTCAACTTGTTAGAAAATGGTAGTTCCGCGGGTTATGGTGTGGTCATACTGCAGGGCAGTAGTACTGGTTTTAGGTTCCGGTCATACCGTAGATCAGTAGCTCCGATTTCTAGTTGGCAGTATATTATTTCCAGAGAAATCCAGTTTTGATGTGCGAGGTGTGATAGTACCGATCCAGGGGAGCGGTAGTACCGACCTAATGGAAGCAGTAGTGCCGTTTTGGGAAAAAAATAAGGATTTTAGGTTTTGAGTCACGAATTAAGTTGGGGTAACCTGGGTCATTGCATTAAGATTGTATGATGCATATTTTGGCTAACATAGGCCAAGTTGTGAAGAACTTATGTCGAAAAATGATTTCTTTGTCTTTCACTATGGTTGACAAGAATCGGGGCTACGCTCAGAACAGAGCCGAGGTCCAGAACGATCAAGAATATCGGTTGAGATGGTGAGCTCAAGTATGGCACAACAAAGGTGAAAAATATTGAAGGCGAGTTTGAATGGCGAGTTTGTACCATGTGGCTTGGTCGGTCGGTCCAAGTGAGGCTTGGTCGGGTGGAACCAGAACGGAAGAGACTTGCTGACACATGATAAGCCAATGGTGAACCTACACGTGGCATATGAATAGCGTTTGGAGAGCGGCTTAGGTCAAGAAGAAGCCAGTTTGATCAAGATAGATCAATGCTAAGGATTTAGCGGATTCAGACTGATACGTTTTGAAAAGTGTGCATAAGTGATTATGTGTGAGTAAAACATGTGTGTGTGGTTATCAGGTTTCTCATTATGCTAAGTGAAAAGTATCCACTAAGGACTAGGTGTGGCTAGTTAGCCCACTTATATAAAGAGATTGGGATGGAGACTTACGTTAACCATCCAATCCATCCATCTTGTGCTCTTATATTTTAGGGTTAGAGTTTGATAGTTGAGTGCTTTCTGTCCTCCAAGGTGGAGTGGCTATAAAACTTATCTCCTCAAGTAAGCAATACATCAATATTTGATCATCTTCATGGATCCTTCCTGTATTGATTGATTTACTCTTGATTTAGTTGGTTTTAATCTCTCATCTTCTCTCTTCTTGATATTGTTGTGCCAAAGACATGAATAGATGGAGATAACCTCATAAAATCAATATTTCATCATCTATGCATTTTGATAGCAAGTTTATCAAGAAACCTGATTTTGGTTGTTTTCGATCTTACTAAGTGATTTCTGGTTTCAAGGTTTTCGGTCTTACTAAGTGATTTCTGGTTTCAAGGGTTTTTGGATTGTATTCTTCAGTGTTCTAGCTTGCTATGACATGTGAGAATATATCTAGAGCCATATTGGCCATCACTCACCCATGAGCAAGTCGTATTCATCATTTTTGGTTTTTATCTCGGTTTGATGCACTCTTCTTTTAAACTGAAAAAGGTCTCAACTTTGGCCATGATTTTCACGATCGTTTGTTGGAATAGGTTCTTGATATACTAGAAAAGATTTCTACAAATTTTTATGTCACTTAGATCTATAGATCAAAAGTTCCATCGATTTTGGTTTTTGAAATTATGATAAACACTATTCACCTTGATTTTACTGTAGCAGCAGTAGTACCGCAAGTACTGTAGTGGTAATGCCGCGGTTACTGTACCAAGCTGTAATACCATAGTTCTGAAGCGATACTACCGATTTTGCTAATATTTTGTTTAATTTTTATTATTTTATTTTGCTAGTTTTTGCATTGACTTCCCATCCTAATCCTCATAGTTTTGTAGCTGTTAAAGTGAAGGATTGGTGAATACTTAAAAAAATTTGAGACACCATTTATCCTCCTCTATTACTATCTTCGGTCCTACAAAATCCATTCCTCACCACCTCGTCCAAGGGCTTAACCTTGCCATTGCATGATCCACCAGTGTTCCATGCCCCACCTTCATAATGATCTAGTGAATATGAGAGCACAATAGCTACACTTGTGAAATTTGGGTTAGTCGCCATAGCTTATGCAAATCTCAACAGAGACACCAAAAACGTCAATGTTGATTTGCATTTTTCTAGCTTGATGAGGCCACCAGAGCTGCCCTCCAACAACATTACCATTCTAGTCTTAGGCTGATCGTTTGGCAAACCAGTGTCCAGAGGAGAGGACAAGCACATCAAAACTTGGGAGGAACTCCATGAAGGTCTCATTTGGGATATCCAGGAAAACCTTATCAAGATCCTTAGGAGCGAACCCCACAGCTTTAGTTGACCTGTGCACTAACCATGAAGACCAGATCAGATGATAGTTGTTGAGGTTGACCTGAAGATCCACTTGTTCATCCTACGGCTACCGCGGTTTATTGTAAAGGTGCAGAATATGGAGAACAATATCCCTTACAGGGATTATCTAAAAAACATATATATATGCAAGATAACGTGAAGGTACATATGTCATCTAGCTAATACTAAGTGGTGTCGTTGACAACCTTCAGCAGACTTTTGTGAAGCGCTGGAATTAGGTCCTCAACTTCTCCCCGGCTCTTGCCTTACCGCGAAGAGCTGGTTGGCGTTGACCCACTCCATGTAGTTGTCTTAAAAGTTGCTATGCATGAGATTTCGGATTTGTTCCCATGCGTATATGAAGCCAAAGGCAATAGTGAAAAACCAAGAGAGCGTCACTCCCTGCAAGATGAGGGGCAACCTTTTTACCTTTGTCGAGTCGACGCCTCCTGTCGCCTCAATAGCTGTCTTGCAGACGTGCAAGAACACGCGAGGGTCGGTGTCACCTTTGTACAGATCCATCGTAGGCATTTTGAAATCCTCTGACCAGGCACTTTGTTGCAGGCTTGCAAAGAGGGGGACTCCGGATCCACCCACCGAGAGATGTTGCATGCTCCGACGTGGGCTTGGTCTGCTGGTACCATGATGGTCATCGGCTGGCTTTGACTTTCCTGCATGTCGCGCATGGCTCTCCACAAGTCTGCCAATTCTTGCCGTAGTGTCCCGTGGATCACCTCAAGGGTGCCCCCGCTCGCATTCAATGCCAGAGGAAGGACGTCCTCCACCTCTTCCATGCTGATGGCGATGACGCCGGTACGAGTCCTGGGGTTCCGGTTGGCTGCCACCGCCGGGTCGCCCGCTCGAGGCGCCTCCTGCTTTATCGCTAGTGCAGTTGCTGAGGGACCTCCTTTGTTGCCCATCGTTGCCCAGATGTCGTTGCGGCCCCCAAAGGATCTACTCTACCCATTGCTGCCCCAGACATTGTTGCGCTGGTGTGGCACTGCCACAAGGGTGGTGGTCCTTCATAGTTTGCCTCTGTTGCTTAATGCTCCTTTTTTTTGCTTGGGGATCGTACCGCCACCTTCTTTGGGGTCGATGTCTTCTTCGGGGTCCATGTTGTGGCCTTCTTTGGTGCCATCACACCCGAACGCTCTTACCTTGGCTCACAGCTTTTAGGTCAGTTCCCATAGACGGTGCCAACTGTCATAGCTATAGACCAAACAGTGAGTGGATACACAATCCACCTCTAGATATAACATATGCAATTTAGAGCCTTCCTCGTTGCTCACAAGGTGCAACACATGCACAATTGAGAGGAGGATTTCACACTAGCTCAAAGGCGTGTCAAAGGATGCAGCTTACCATTTCTCCAACCAGCCATAAAGGGGTATATATACACACACCACAAAAACTAGCCGTTGGAAGCAAAACCCCTGAAAAACAGGATTTTTAGAAGTACCGTCGGCTTACGATTGGTACTTTCGCTCTCCTCTGCAACGATCAGAAAACTAGCCATTGTAAGCAAATCCGGTAGTTCCGACGAGCAAAGTCTGGCACTACTAATCATCGGAAGTACCGCAGCACTGGTGTGAAACTACTAATTTTCTCGGGGATGAGAACACTCCACATAGGTGTCTCTCTGGAAAAATGTACCGCTACACAAGCTGGTCGTTCTGCAAATCAGAAGTACTGCTTACACAAAGCCGATAATACCGTTCGCTGATCGGACTACTCACACAGAGCTGATCGGACTACTCATATAAAGCTGGTCGAAAGTCCTGATCGTCTACACTGGTCCCTGACCACGTCAGATGGTTTGACCACTCAGGTCTTCGACCACATTGATCTTCCACCACGTTGTCCGATTCGACCACACAAGTCTCCGACTACATTGTCTAGTTCGACCACACAGGTCTTCGACTACGCTGGTATCCGACCATGTGGTCTTGAACCAAGCTGTCTAGATTGATCACACAGGTCTTCGACTACGTTGGTCTCTGATTACACTGATTTTGACCACTCGGGTCTCGACCATGTCGACCATGTTGATTTTCAACCACATCAATCTTCGATCACATAGATCTCCGACCACCACGTCAATCTTCAACCATGTTGTATCAATCATGTCAGGTTGACCACATCGATTTTGACCACATAGGTCTTGATCACGTCGGTTTCGACCATGTTGGTTCAACTACACTGGTTTCGACCACGCTGATTTCGATCACACGGATCTCTACCACATCGGTTCCAACCACACTGGTTTCGATCACACAGATCTCGACCACGTTAGTTTTGACCAAGTTGGTTTCGACCACTTCAATCTTCGACCTCGTTGGTTTGACTACGTCGGCTTCGACCGTACTGGTTCCTGACCACATTGATCTTAAACCACATAGGTCTTCGACCACATTGGTTCGACCACAATGGTTCTCGGCCACACAGGTCTTTCGATCAGTAATAGACATGGTAGTTTCTTGATTACAATGCCCGTAGTTCTGACTAGCGGTAGTACTGCATACCACACTGCGGTAGTTCCGATTGTCTTGAAAATTGCAGATACTTCAACATATTTTGCAAAACACATTTGCAAACTTTAGTATCATACACATAAGTATTATCCATGATTCCCAATAAGTTGCAAAACACATTTGCACACTTTTAGAATCATAACACAGGGATTATATATATGAGCTATAACTATTTGCAAAATATATTTGTAAATATAAGCCTCATACTACAAAGAATAGAAATATAGACTTTGAACACTTGTAAAATACATTCGCAATGTATAGTCCCATGTTATAAGAATTCAACTCATGAACTTCAATTATTTGCAAAACACATTCACAAATACAAGCTTCATGCCAAGGAGAGCTAGAAAAGGTGAGGTTGAGCTATTAATACATGATGAGACTCAAGCTACTAGACATGACTCCTTTTAAAAGTACGACAACCTATATTAGAAATCTGATCTTCCAACCAACACCAAGACAGGTAAAAGACTAGGAACACATCCTTAACCCTAACTAGTTATACCTTTGCCTTATGCATCCCCTTGAAGCTTGATGACTCACATCTACATTGCAAGTCCGGGTCATTGTCTTTACATGCATCAACACATGATTCATCCTTCACTTGACATCCATCAACATATGATGGATCTTCACTTGACCTTGACTTGATGATCAACACATGATCATTTTCTCTTGGATATACATCAACTCATAATGCATCTTCTTTTTGATGGCCTTCAACACATGATGCCATATTCTATCCTGACTTGATGATCTTCAACCCATGAAGTCATCCCAAGTCATCCTCATTTGTAGAACCTAACCTATTCATCCAACCCATAAAAATGTTAGTCCATAAATCAATTGCCATCAATTAATAAACTTACCATTAACACATAATGGAGGGACTGATTCTATAATCTTCTCTTTTTGGTAATTCACAATAATCTCAACAAATAATGAGATAAAAATTGAATTATAAGTATACAATATGTGCACAACACTTGTATACTTTAAGATAAGTTGTAAAGTAAAGCTTACTTATCCGGTTGTCATTAATTATCCAACCATTAATATATAGTGGACGAACTAGATGATAACTTGATTATGAGTATACATGAACTACACAAGCTATATATGCTCAAGGGATATATTTCAAAGTAAAGATCCTTAATATATGGAAATGGAACATGGATTAATACTAATGAAACCACAAAACATAGAGTGAACTTCCCCTAAATATGTGCATATAAGAATGTATTGTGAAAGCATATGCACATATTTAAGTTTGATTTATTTGGTGAAGTTCATTCTATATTTCAGATCTGAGGAATGCAATAAGATAAGAATGTGATATTGTATGCATACTTCTTATGTTTTTCACAATTTCATCCAAATGAGACTAAGCAATAGAATAACCAATAAACATATTAATCTCATAATTGTATTTGTCATTATCACCAAAACCAACTTAATAGAGATTGAACTTAAAGCCGCTTTCCTATGCAACCAAGTGGCGGACCCAGTAATAAAATTTAGGTCAAGCGACATGTACCAATATATCCAATAGTAAACAAGATATGCATAATTCATATTGCAATCACACTAATAAGAGCATATGGCACTAAATGTAACCCAACAAAATAATTTGCATGTAAACATGTAAGAATGAATGTACACTTATCTGCATGTGGACAAAACCATCCCGGTCCCAGTCTTGCTACCTTACTCACTCCCTACCAACCTTGCTGATGCCAGCTAACACCTCATTATGATGCTTGCGTAGCCGTGCATCGTGGCTCGGCGCCCGCAATAGCCTCTCCACCGACTCGTAGCCGCACTGTGTCTTTCTCGCTTCTTACCAGTTCGCTGATGCCACTGTGCTACCATGTCACACGCCCCCTCAACCCAGCCTCTAGAGTCCAGGATGACAAGATGAGCTAGGGTAAAATGGGGTGTTTCTATGATAAATGTCTAATTACTGCGTGATTTCTATATGTCGCATAGGTGGCAGGAAGCCAAGTGCCTCCTATCTTGCAGCCCATGGCCCACTCTTACTCTTTGAACACAAAAAAAATAACAAAAACTAAGATATATGGGTAGCACCAGGTCCACCCGGCCACCTAGGCAGCAGGGGCGATCAGGTGGAATATAGGAGCTCCCTTAATAGTTGCGCCTTGGAGGCTTTGTGGGCTAGTCTAGTAGGTCGCTTCATATAGCATCGTTCCAAGGAGCAAGCCATCTCGCCAAGCCTAGCGCACATGGCAGCCACTACTTCTTCTTCCTTCTTCGTTGAGACAGGCAGACATCAGAACTCCTAGGCCATGGCGAAAGGGGGGAGGGGGTCTGGCCGGTGGGGCAGCTTGGGTGGCCGCCTAGGCTTGCCTAAATGCTGGTCTGCCCCTGGTGCAACCGGCATGTATGACATATGTGACATTACACTTCACATTGACACTATTACAGTTTATAAATACTGACATAGGATATTCAAGTACATCGCTACAGACATGCTACGTATAATTATAGCGTGTATACATTATTGAAAAATGAGTAAAGTATAATGTAGGTCCCTAAACTTGTCAGTGGGGTTCACATGGGTCCATAATCTATGAAACTATCCAATCCGGTCCCTAAACTTATTTAAGTGGGTCATCGGAGGTCCGAAAGAGGCTGGACTAGCCTTGACCTCTGACGTGGACGGTTAACCATGGTGTGGACTCGCCATCATGGAATATGCTTATACATAAATAGCCCATGTCTCTCTATCCTTTGACATCACATCCCCCACTCGTCTCCGCTCCCTCTTCGGTCGTCGGCGATGGACCGACCGTCGTCCCTCAAACCCCCACCCACCACCACCTCCACCTCGGCCTCCCTCTCACTACACGATTGGGAGCAGCTTCTCGACGACTCCTCCTCTCCCCGCTGTCACTGATGGCTCCACTTCCCCTCCTCGACCTTGACGTCTCCTCCCTCCCTCTCCACTTCCCCTCCTCGACCTTGACGTCTCCTCCCTCCCTCTCCACGGCCTCCCCTCCCACTCAGACCCCTCCTCCTCTCCTTCATCAACGACCATCTCCTCCCGCCCTCCCTGCAACACCTCCCCCTCCTCCTCAACTCCCTCCTCTCCTTCCCCTCCGACCACCCGCTCTGCGACCACCACCTCCTCACCGCCACCTCCGCCTTCACCTCCACCCTCTCCGTGCCCATCTCTATGTCCAGTGAGGTCAGCAAGTTGATCAAGTCATCGGCGCTGCCTGGCACATCGGTCAGGCGGTCCTTGCCAATAGGCAGGTCGGCGCGGCTGTTGATGGGTGTCAGTGGCAAAGCTGGGTATGGGTCCTTATTTGCCGGTGCCCTGACCTCCGCCATTGTCGTTGGAGAGGATGAGCCTGACCATCTCCAGATAGACGAAGGTGACAAAGCCAAACATGATGAAGGTAGATCTGGCGTGCGCCGGGGTTGGTGATGAGGTCACCGCGATCCATCCGAGGCAAGCGCACGGAGTACTTATGCAGGAGTAGGAAGTTGAGGGCTTTGAGTGTCGCTCTGCTGCTAGAGCAGGAAGTTGAGGGCTTTGGGGGATGGCGAGAAGGGGAAGGAAAATGCCATGAGCTACGAGCAGTCCTACTCAGCAACGTCATCGAGCGGTAGGCTGTGCAGGAAGCGGCAACAGGAGTCGTTCTTGTAGTAGCCGCGGCCAAAATAGAGGCACGGCTTCCACTCGCCTGTGGCAGCGGCATCAGCGTCAGTGAGCAAGAAGCTCTGATGGTGGGCACCACTCGCCGGGGACTAGCAGCCGTAGTCCTAAGGGAAGAAGGCTTGGGCCACCTGGTCGCCTGGAGGCAGGCCCCAAGAGGCGGAGGCGGGCAGAAGAGAGGGGGCTTGTGGGCGAGGTCGGCGTGCGCCTTGGCGTGGACGAAGTGGAGGAGGTGCTCGGGGCCGAAGGCGAGGCAGATTATGTCCTTGTCGCTGCTGTGCTGGATGGGGAGCATGCCCATGATCTTGGAGGCGAGGTTGGGGTCGAGCACCTACATGCAGGCGAACACCACCTTGGTGGCCTCATAAGCATCCATGGCCTCGTCCACGAGTGGCGCTTTTAATCAGTTGCTTGGAGGAGGGAGGGGAGGGGAGGGGAGGAGATGAGGAAACCACCGGAGAGGAGCAGGAGAGGGGAGGGCGCATTAGAGAGTGAATTAATAATAACTCGTGTTCTCATGCCACGCTGGCGAGTCCACATCATGGTCAACCGTCCACATTAGCGGTCAAGGCCAGCCCAGCCTCTTTGGACCTTCGATGACTCACTTAAATAAGTTTAGGGATCGAATTGGACAGTTTCATATATTACAGATATATGTGGACCCCTCTGACAAGTTTAGGGACTTAGTGTGCTTAACTCAAAATTAATAATATGGTAGCAACACCGCGGCATAGTTCAAAAAAAAGATAGAAAAAAGTACAGAAATCGAAGCAGCATCTGAGATTTTGAATGATGGTACAATTTTGCATCACATACAGTTAAACACACCATGAACAAAGATAAGCTAATCTTGCCCAAATTTACATCACAATTGTGACATCCACAGGCAGTGTATAATACTGTAAAACGCTAATAAGTAATAATCACCCTTCATGGGTAGTGTACACTGAAACGAAAAAAAGATTCTAACTAATGTCCATGCTGATGGTTGGCATGATATTACCAACAACCATCAGATCAATGATATCTAACTAAACCAATGCTGCAGGCCTGCATACAACCAAGGCTGTCTCAGCTAGAAGTATTCTACAAGCTATACCTTAGCGTTCCAGAGCTGACTAAGCTCCCCTCTTCGCGCACCCAGTGTGACGATAACTCCTGCATAATTTCAGAGCAGATACATATGTTAGAACTCAAAAGATGTTCCAAGGAGATGCCAACAGAGGCATCAGTCTGGTACCTAGTGTTGAAGGGACAAGGTAGAGCAGAGCTGGCTGGCCACTCTTCGTAAGGTACAGGCCAACATATGTGCATGACAAGCCTACATTGGGGTGACAATGTTGATGTCAGTAGCGTTGTTCTTCTACAATTCAGAAATGGAGAGAATATTACATACCAAAGGCGTAACCGATCATCAAGCAGAGAAAATAACCGTCAGTCAAGTCCTTGCCATGTGATCTGTCAAATCTGCAACTCAAGAACAGTTGGTAAGTTTCAGGAAAAGGAACTACTCACTAGTGACAAGCAGTTCTTAACTGACATAGTCGATGGGATTCAGAGACCGGTTCTGGTTTTACCTGAAACTGAAAGCAACAAGCAGTCCTGGGAAAAGAATGTCCCCAAATCCAATCATGTCATAGCCATTCCATGTATCAAACTCCTTTGGCATCTTCAGAACCATGGGAAGACTCGGTCCATCATCGGTGCCACGAGCAACCTATAGTATGCAGCACATCGATTGGATTATGATTGGAACACCGATGTTGCTCTGGAATTTGTATTTACTCTTTGTTATGAGACAAACTTACTGTGATCATGACGCTTTTCTTGAATATGACTGGTGATATGAACACCCAAAATATGTCATACAGAAATGCACTGACGAGAAGGGCTGATGCAACCTAAAAACAATCTCAAGTAAATCAGAGAGGTATACAAGATTATTACAATTGCTAAACTTACTAAACCAACGTAGTATATTATGTCCCTGCTAATCTTACTTTTATATTTGGCAGATGGACCACTTGCAATACAAGAATCATCATACAGATGCCCTGAATGTGAGAAGAACCATCTCAGTAAAAATGAGTACAGCAAGAGAATGAATTATTTGGAACACAAACACATCATACCATGAGATTCTGACCAACCCAAGCAAACGGTGAATTCTGATGTACAGCCCAATATATCACAATGATTAGGGCTACCGGTAAGACAAGAAGTGTCACCACACTCACGTTCCCTATGGCAGGAAGTTTCACTTTTGCATCACGACACCGTTCACATGCTCTGTGCTCATCAATTTTGCAGCAGTTAGACTTGCAAGCAAGAACCATCTCAATCAATGGCACACCAATGCAAAAGATTTAGTTTCAGTGATCATACCTTACAATGAGACTCGAAGCAACATAGTGTAAGCCCTGAAAAAATGCAGGATGTTGGCTTTGCCCAGGAACGCACACACGCACGCGAACGCGAGGATGAAGATAAACAGTGCACACACGAATTGGTTTCCGGCGACGAACACCGCAGCGACGTGATCGCCTGTAACTTGAGCCGTTTATTACTCAACTATTCTCCACACCAGGAAACGGAGGAGTACAAGGAGTATTTATCTTGCCAGGGACACGCCATGGAGCAACGGCCTCCATGCCTCCATGCCCGGCCTCCATGCGCACGAGATCCGCAGGACCCGCTCAGGTGACGTCGCGAGCCACTCGCTCGATCGGACGACGCGGCTTCCTCCGCACGAACCGGCGCCAGAACTCTTCTCCTCTACGACTCGATCAACCTAGCAACAAACTCAATACGCGCACGCCCGGACAGGACCCGTGGCGTGGTTTATTCCTAACAATCACCCCCTAAACCCCGACACCCCGCACACCCCGACCTACATGAGTGTGGGCTCGTCGTCGACGTCGGCAAGTAGCGCCCTTTCCTTCTTCTTCCCGCGGCAGTCCCTGGCCATGTGGCCGCGCTCGCCGTAGTCGAAGCACCGCCCTCGGTAGCGGCTCCCGTTGCGCCTGCTGAACCCCGAGCTCGTGCTGCTACCATCGTCGTTGTCGTTGTGGCCACCACTACGGCCACCGCCATTGTCGCCGCCGCCGCGCCGATCCTTGCCGCGCTGACGTCGACGTGCCTCCCACTGCTCCTCCGTGAGCAGTAGGCGCTGGACGCCGTCCGCAGCCTCCTCAACGCCGCCACAGCGCTCCTCCGCCACGTGCAGTCTGCCGACGAGCTCCTCCATGGACATCGTCTTCAAGTCCGCGAACATCTCGATGGAGCACGCGATTTGGTTGTACCTCGCCGGCACAACGCGCAACATCTTTTTCACGACGCGTTCCTCCTCCATCTTCTCCCCCAGCTCGCGCAGCTCCGTGGCGAGGGAGCCGATCCGCACGGCGAAGTCGTCGATCGTCTCACCGTCCTTGAACGCCGCGTTCTCGAACTGCTTGAGGAGGTGCTGCGCCTTGGCCTCCTATACGCGCGAGTCCCCCATCCGCCTCGACTTGACCGCCTCCCAAGCCTCCTTGGCGGTCTTCTTCACGGCGAGGCCGGCCTTCAGCTCCGGTGGCACCGCGCGCAAGATGACGGCCAACGCCCGCCGATCTTTGGTGCGCTCGGCCTTGCCCGCCTCCACAGCATCCCAGAGCTCCATGCCCTCCAGATTGACTTGCATCACGAGCGCTCACTCGTGGTAGTTCGTCTTCGTCAGCATCGGGAGCTCCATCACGCCGCCGATCACGCGCTCCATCCTGACGTCCTGAGCAGCCTTGTCGCTGGTGCTCATCTTCACAGCGTCGATGGCGTGTTGCTGTGCCGCCTCAACCGGCTCTGATACCAAATGTTGGCTTTGCCCAGGAACGCACACACGCACGCGAACACGAGGATGAAGATAAACAGTGCACACACGAATTGGTTTCCGGCGACGAACACCGCAGCGACGTGATCGCCTGTAACTTGAGCCGTTTATTACTCAACTATTCTCCACACCAGGAAACGGAGGAGTACAAGGAGTATTTATCTTGCCAGGGACACGCCATGGAGCAACGGCCTCCATGCCTCCATGCCCGGCCTCCATGCGCACGAGATCCGCAGGACCCGCTCAGGTGACGTCGCGAGCCACTCGCTCGATCGGACGACGCGGCTTCCTTCGCACGAACCGGCGCCAGAACTCTTCTCCTCTACGACTCGATCAACCTAGCAACAAACTCAATACGCGCACGCCCGGACAGGACCCGTGGCGTGGTTTATTCCTAACTCAGGAGCCATCAGAAAAGAGATGAAACAGTGCATAGTAGTCCATTGATCAACCGAACCAAGTTATGTCAGATTGGGTACGCACCTGAAGACCACCGAGGCAGAACAGCACAACCAGCAACCATGCAGACCAGGTGGATTTGAAGAAGAACAGGAACAGCACAGGACAAGCGATGCGGTGACGACGAATACAATCGCGGTTTTGGTCTTCAGCTCCACGAGTTCAGATTCAGGAGCTTCTTCTCTACCCAGCGAAGGAGAATTCTTATCCTAGAAAGAAGACAGTTGCCTGATTAAAGCCACATTGTAAATTTTTTGTACGGATAATCCATTTTTTATTCGAAATTACAGAAATATACCCGCGAGAAATTTTTTTATAAAAATAGGCTCAAGTCGCCCAATGGGAGGGCGACTGGAGCCTATCGCCCAACCAGAAGACGATTATGTTCCTGTCGCTCAATCATTGGGCGACTGCATCCAGTCGCCCTCCCATTGGGCGACTTTAATGCAGTCGTCCAACGGTTGAGCTAAAGGTATCAAACCTTCGCCAAAAATAGTGAAAATTGGTGGGGGCTATTCTTCATACATCCAAAAGCCTTCAGAAAAAAATTTGAGCAATTTCAGCTACAGGATCAAAAGTTATAGCAGTTTCAATTTGAATTGCAACATGGATGGTGGGATTGAAACTGCTATAACTTTTGATCCCGTAGCCGAAATTGCTCAAATTTTTTTCTGAAGGCTTTTGGATGTATGAAGAATAGCCCCACTAATTTTCACTATTTTTGGCGAAGGTTTGATACCTTTAGCTCAACCGTTGGGCGACTGCATTAAAGTCGCCCAATGGGAGAGCGACTGGATGCAGTCGCCCAATGATTGAGCGACAGGAACAGAATCGCCTTCTGGTTGGGCGATAGGCTCCAGTCGCCCTCCCATTGGGCGACTTGAGCCTATTTTTGTAAAAAAATTTCTCGCGAGTATATTTCTGTAATTTCGAATAAAAAATAGATTATCCGTACAAAAAAACTCCGGTCCCAACAGCCATCAGCCAGAGGAAAGGTATGGCGCCGTCGAAAGAGGGCTTCTCCGGCGAGTACATCAGAATGTCCACTGCAAATTAAGCGCCCACATAAACGATTTACACAAATCAATTATCAGAATCACGTTGAAAAAAAAGAAAAAGAAAAGGCAAGAAATTAATCCAGCTCTCACCCTTTGCCCCACCATCCTCTATGCCTGGGAGGATCTTGAAGCCTGCAGATCGCGATACCATCACGATCGGAATGGTGATGTCAGGAACCGTGTCGTTCTGGGTACAGACCATCTTCTGCAGATCTGCAGGAAGAGCTGAATGAATAGTTTTGCTACGAGATTGTATGTATGTACTGTACAATGGAAATGCAGGTGATAATTAATGCATTAATTACACAACCGACCATCCACATCGTTGATAAGGAGCAACGCCGCCGCCCCGCCGGACTCCGCCGTCTTCGCCTTCTCGAGGAACGTGCACTCCCCGCGCTCCGCCACGGCTATGGAGTTGGCTAGCTGCAGCTAACGGAAATGCGGGCATGCAGCTCGATCAATTGTTTGTTTGCCACTTGAAGAAAGGTGGGGTGTGTGTGAGGGGGGTGGGATTGGCGTGGAGGAGAAGGACTGCCTGGGTGGATGACTTGGCGCAGCTGCTCCTGGGGCTGGGAACCACGGCCTGCAGCTTCTGGCTGTCGGAGGCGGTGGCCGGCAGCATCTCGCCGAACCTCGCGGTGATCCCGGTCAGGCTGTTCCTCTCGTCGCCGTCCACCCAGTACATCACTTTCACCTGCACGCGCAATTGGAATTAACTAATCCTAGATCGTTTGGTGTTTCCTCCTCAGCGCGACACACACGCGATCGTTCGGCGGGTAGCCGGGTACCATTACCACCGTACATACCTTTTGGAAGGGGTTGTCGCAGCCGGGGAACTTGGGCGAGGTGCCGTCCTCGAAGTCCGAGTCGTCGCCGGCAGCGGCCGGCGCCCGGCATGCCGGGAGGAGAACGTAGAGGAGGAGGACGAGGCTGCCGCGGCGAGGGGAGCCTGTGATCGCCATGGCTCGCTTGGCCGGCAGCGCGCGAGGAAGCCGTCGGACGTAATGTACATCCCTGCAATAACTGTTGGAATAATCAAGACTTTGTTGGATATTCAAAGTCTGCACACAGAAAAACTGAAGACTATTGGGTGATCGATTCCTGCGCAAAGTCTGAAGTTGCAGAGCCCTGCGTCAGTTACGCTCGGTCAAAATAAGACTGCTTCAAGATCTGCATTCCCAGGTCATTCGGATCAAGCCGTGGTGAGATATCAGGAATGTAGTTAGGAAGTAGTTAGCATTCCCGTAAGCCTTTAAATATCCATGTAATCCATCAGTTTTCAGAACGGAAAAACTAGTTCCTGAATAACATTGTATTTCCGGTTACTGGTCATCGTATTGATAATAGAGTTTCCATGAAGCTTTGTTTCCTCACTCTTCCACCCGAGTGACACACATGACCGGAGAGATCGAGTGATTATTTGGGCGTATTCCATCATTTGGTATCAGAGCCGAGGTTGAGTTCTTGAGCGGTGTATGCCCAAGTATTGCGGCTTGAGAAGATGTCGATCATTGAGGCGGCGCCGGCGGCAAGCAAGGAGGGAGGGATGTCTCTCCAGTACCCGGTGCTGAACAAGACGAACTACACAGCTTGGGCAACGAGGATGAGATTCCTCACGAAGGCGCAAGGCGTGTGGGAAGCAATTGAGCCCACGGAGAATGTTGCTGTTGATGTGAAGAAAGAAGAAAAGGCCATGGCTATCATCTCCCAGGCGTTGAGCGATGTGACGCTCATGCAGGTTGCAGCCAAGAACACTGCCTTGGAGCTGTGGACAGCTCTCCGCACCATGCACATGGGGGCTGATCGAGCCAAGGAAGCGAAGATCCAGACGCTACGCTGGGAGTTTGAAAATCTTAGCATGGGCAATACGGAATCGGTGGACGATTTCGCAACGAAGGTAACATTACTTGTTGGCCAGATGCAGGCACTTGGAGAGAAGATAGAGGAGAAGAACGTCGTCAAGAGGTTGCTGCGAGCCGTCTCTGACAAGTTCATCCATATTACGACAACGATCGAGTATTTGGCGATGTCAACAACATAGCTCTTGAGGAGGTCGTTGGCTCCCTCAAGGCGTATGAGGAGCGCACCCAGCACCGTCATCGCAGCAACGGGGATAAAGAGCATCTCCTTCTCACGAAAGCCCAGTGGGAAGCTCGATCATCAAGACAAGGCGGTGGTCGCGATTCCAAGATGAAGCGCGACAAGAGCCACATCAAGTGTTTCAACTGCAGTGACTACGGGCACTATGCATCTGAGTGCCGCAAGCCAAAGCATGATCGTGTGGATCAGGTGAACCTCATGTGTGCACAGGAAGATGAACCAGCTTTACTTTAGTTGAGTCTAGAGTAGAAGGATAATGTTAGCAAATAATCTAGACTTAGTTTTTTGCTTTAGTATATTTGCATGTGTGTATGGTGCAATAGGTGGTGTGCCTGAGATTGTACCAAGTAGTATCGCACAGAGTTATTCTAGGTGCAGGAGAACCGGAGAGTCCGGAGTAGCGGGGAGCCACTTGAACCTGCGGATTGATCCTAGATAACATGTGCTAAAAATAATTACCGATGGCGAGTAGCCAGGATGGCCGGGTCATCAGTTGTGAAATCTTGATTAGGGGCGAGTCTGTTGGAATAATCAAGACTTTGTTGGATATTCAAAGTCTGCACACAGAAAAACTGAAGACTGTTGGGTGATCGATTCCTGCGCAAAGTCTGAAGTTGCAGAGCCCTGCGTCAGTTACGCTCGGTCAAAATAAGACTGCTTCAAGATCTGCATTCCCAGGTCATTCGGATCAAGCCGTGGTGAGATATCAGGAATGTAGTTAGGAAGTAGTTAGCATTCCCGTAAGCCTTTAAATATCCATGTAATCCATCAGTTTTCAGAACGGAAAAACTAGTTCCTGAATAACATTGTATTTCCGGTTACTGGTCATCGTATTGATAATGGAGTTTCCATGAAGCTTTGTTTCCTCACTCTTCCACCCGAGCGACACACATGACCGGAGAGATCGAGTGATTATTTGGGCGTATTCCATCAATAACCTGCATGCATCGCCTGCGCTCATGCGCCGTGTGTCTAGGCGCCTCGCGCTATTGCTGGTTAACGCGTACTATTCCTTGGTGGCTGCCATTCATCCCCCGACCCCGATGTTCCTGGTACTATCTATACTATATTATTACAGACGATTTTACAGGAATGACTATTTGTCATCTGCGATGTGCCACTATCACAGACGGTTCGTATTAATAACTGTCTATGATAGTTCACAAACTGTTATTAACACGAACGTCTGTGATAGTTGAAGACATCATAGACGGTTCGTATTAAAAATTATATGTGATAGTTCATAGATGGTTATTAACACGAACTATCTGTGATATTTACACACACCACAGACGTTTATTAACACGAACCGTTTGTGATAGTTCACAGGCATTTATTAATACAAACCGTCTGTAATAATTACGTATTACAGATGGTTTGTGGTTAGACGTATCTGGGATACGCCACGTTATAAATTAATACCAAGCCAGACCAGTTCCGACAAATCTATCTTCATTGCGCTGCATTGAAGGAGGTGGCCAGCTTTAGGGAAGCATCCCAATTGTAAATCTAGCTGCTTGTAGAACGATTTGTTCTATCTTAGTGATTAGAGGTTAGTATTTATTTCTAATTTATATGTCTTGTAATATAAAGAGATGATAGCTAGATTTAGATCTAGTTTAATTGGTAGTTTGGTAGTTTAATATATGTACTATCTATATAATGATTGCGATAATCTGAAAATGTTTACCAACTCAGCGCAAATTGAAACTCACCTGATTCAAATGGGTTTTAAAAATAAGTATACATGTTGGACCAATCATGATGAAGAGAAGATTATATGGGGAGGTGTCGAGGGAGACAATGATATACTAGTTGTGGACTGTGCTTTCGATAAGGATAGATCATATGATGATAATCTGGATCAGATGTTACGTGACGCAGAAGGAAACTATAGTGAGAGAGTTCGGTAAATTTGAGGGCTTGTGGAGGACATGGAGAAATCTTTATTTCTGGCTACAAGCCACAATACATAAGGTTGTTATCTGTCCTTGAACTACTGAAATTGAAAACAAGTAATGGTCGGCCCGACAAGAGTTTCACGGTGTTGTTTGGTCTCCTAGAGAATATCCTTCTAAAGAAAAATATGTTGCCGAGAACCACCTACTAAGCCAAGAAGGTTCTTTGTCCATTAAGAATGGAAGTAGAAAGAATACATGCATGTCTGAATGATTGTATCCTCTACTGTAAAGAGTATGCAAAATTACACATTTGTCTAGTGTGCAAAGCATCCAAATACAAACGTAAGAATGACTCCGATGACGGCGAAGGCATCGAGGTGAAGCAAGAACCTCCTAATAAGATGTTGTGGTATCTGCCTATAATTCCCCGTTTAAAGCATTTATTTACGAACCGAAAGGATGTAAGATTACTGCGTTGGCACTCGGAGGAGCGTAAGAAAGATGGAATGATAAGACACACTGATTCTGCCCAGTAAAGGAATATCGATAGGATGTTTGTAGATTTCGCTGCAGAACCAAGAAATATAATGTTTGGGTTGAGTACAGATGGAATGAATCCTTTCGGTAACATGAGCAGCCAACATAGCACCTGGCCTGTGAATGTATACATGTACAACCTTCCTCCTTGGTTGTGTATGAAGTAGAAGTACATTTTGATATCACTATTTAACTAAGGGCCGAAGCAACCTAGGAATGATATTGATGTATATCTAGCACTATTGGTGGAAGATCTTGTGACACTATGGAATGAATGGGTATAGGTATGAGATGCAAACAAATGAGAGAATTTCATTCTGTGCACCATGTTGTTCTGCACTATCAATGATTTTCCTGCCCTTGGTAATCTATCGGGATTAAGTACGAAAGAAGCCAAAGGCTGTCCGCACTGCTTAGATTATACCGAGAGTGTGTGGTTGAACAACTCGCGCAAATTGTGTACATGTGTCACCATATGTTCCTTTCACGGTATCACCCATACCATAAGATGAA
The DNA here is from genome assembly GCA_017311315.1 of Dendrocalamus latiflorus. Taxonomy (NCBI): domain Eukaryota; kingdom Viridiplantae; phylum Streptophyta; class Magnoliopsida; order Poales; family Poaceae; genus Dendrocalamus; species Dendrocalamus latiflorus. The sequence goes on from CM029663.1 coordinate 5,316,622, forward strand.
GAAACAATTTGACGAAAAAAGAGGACGACTCAGCACCTAGGCCTTTTAGTGGGAAAGAGGTTTACGATATGGTTAAGAATATCGATGTTGTGCTTAGAAAGGGACATAAGTTGATAACCCGTCAGAATAACATGTGGAAGAAAATGTCAATATTTTAGGACTTACCTTACTGGGAGCACTTAGAAATTTGCAATTGCATAGATGTCATGCACGTAGAGAAGAACATATGTAATAGCTTGATTGGTCTCTTACTGAACATTCATGACAAAACAAATGATGGTGTCAACGCATAGCGTGACTTGGTCGCTATGAACATCAGAACAGAGTTAGCACTGATAGAGACTGATAAAGGCCAAACGTATCTTTCCCCAGCTTGTACACTCTGTCAAAGTCCGAGAGAACTAAATTGTGTTAGTGCTTGCATGGTATGAAAGTTGTCCGGTTACTCCGCCAGAATGAAGAAACTTATTTCCATACAAGATTTGAAATTAATTGGCATGAAGTCTCATAACTGTCATGTGCTAATGACACAATTACTTTCTGTTGCAATTAGAAATATTTTGCCAAATAAGATTCGAGGGACAATCATGAGGCTGTGTTATTTCTTTAACGCAATTGTTCAGAAGGTCATCGACCCCGATGGACTAGATGCTTTGTAGACCGAAGTGGTGACTGTTATAAATATTGTGTGTATATTCATGGGGCCCAAAGGGCAACATATATAAGGAGTACAAGGGAATATACAAATAAATATACTATATATAGATAAGGAAACCAAGACATGTATGAAAACGAATAACAATCCTATTCTATCCTTAACAACCCCATCAAACTCATGGTGGATCATACATATTGAGTTTGGAGAGAAAAAATACAAATTTGTGCCCTAGCTTGTGGCTTCGTGAAGAAGTAAGCAAGTTGTAGCTCTGATGGCACAAATTGTAGAGCAAGTTATACCAGACTGATCAAGAAGATCCTAGACATACTTCTGCTGGGAGAGGTAATAACCCTCAGGCGTGGAAGAAACCTCAATCCCAAGGAAGTATGTAAGCAAACCAAGATCAGTCATTAGAAACTGCTCATTGAGATGCTTATTCACGTATGTGATGAATGAGGAATCATCACCAGTAATGAGCATATCATCCACATATAGAATAAATAGTGTCCTACCTCGAGGTGAGACATGGACAAAAAGAGCAAGATCGTGGGCACTAACAGTGAAACCGACAGTGGTAATCACTGAGGTGAAACGCGCAAACCAGGCATGAGGGGCCTATTTGAGGCCATAAATAGCACGACGAAGATGACAGACATGGCCATCTGGAACAAAATACCTAGCTGGTGGCTGCATGTAAACCTCCTCATGCAAAACAACATTTAGAAATGCATTCTTAACATCCAGTTGAGAGATAGATCACCAACGAATAGAATCAACCGTAACAAGAGTGCGAACAATGGTCATATGGGCAACAGGAGAAAACATCTCATTGTAATCACGACCATACTCCTGCTGGAAGCCACGAGCCACAAGACAAACCTTATAGCGCTCAATAGTACCATCAGACCTGGTCTTAATCTTGTACACCTACTTGCACGTGATAGGATGAGCATGCACAAGCATCAATACAATATCCTAAGTCTCCGTATGTCTAAGAGCATCAAGATCCTCTGTCATAGCGGGCTGCCACTCAAAATGAGAAGCAATATCATGATAAGAACTAGACACAATGACAGAGGGAGCATGAGCGGTTGAAGTAAAACCAAGATGATCAGGAGGTCGAAGAGATGTCCGGTCACGAAGGGTATAACGAGGAGCATCATTAGAGGAATCAGACGTCGGTGTCGGCAAGATACCAGAAGATGAGTCTGGTGAAGAATGAGGACGTCTGGAGTAGTGCACCCCAGAGAAACGAGATGGTGCTGCAGTAGGCAACATAGGAGGTGAAGGTACAGAAGGAACCACTGGAGACATGCTAGAGGAAGGCTATGAAAGGGGAGAAATGGGTGAAGAGTTAGGGAGAGACAACTAGGAGATCATCTCGATGGTGGAAGCAAGACGAGGAGATGATTCTCGAAAGAAGAAAGGTCGAGATTCATCAAAGACAACGTCTCGTGAAATCCTAATTCATCGAGTAGAAGGATCATAGCAGCGATAACCCTTATGCTCAGAATTGTACTCAAGAAACACACACTCAACTGACTGGGCTGACAATTTGGTGCGTTCACGAGGCTGCAGCAAGACAAAATAGGTGTAGCCAAAAACACGAAGGTGACTGTACTGGGGGCTCTAGAGTATAGACGCTCTATAGGACTGACATCCTTAAGAGCAGTGAAAGGCTGCATATTGATAAGATATATAGCCGTAGAAACAACCTCCGCACTAGAACTATGGTGGAACATGAGAGGAGAGGAGAAGAGTGCGAGCAGTCTCAAGCAGATGACGATGCTTGCCTACAACAACCCTATTCTAAGCATGAGCATAGGACAAGAAGACTGGTAAGAGTGCCATGCTCAGAAAGAAATTGTCTGAAAGCATCAGAACAGTACTCTCCAGCAGAATCACAGCAAAAAGTATGGATAGAGGACTCAAAGCGAGTACATCTAGAACCCAAGAGGTATCTGAAGGAGACGTTTGAGCTAGGCTACCAGAACCTGCTGAGATGTGAGAGAGTTGCTGAAGTAGAGCCTGGCGGAGCTGTTGAACAGCGTCACCTTTTTGAGCAAAAACTGATGAGCTAGTCTGTCCTCTTGTGAAGGAAGGGCCTCACGTGTCTTGTTCCGTTTTTTTCTGCACCATGCAACTCTGATAGTCATGCCCAAAGTTCTTGCAGTAGTTGCACTGAACTCTAGTTGGTGCGAAAATAGGAGCGGAGATAGGCACATGGGGAGAGGCCATATTCGAAGCAGATATCATTGTTGTAGTCGAAGAAGGGGGCAACAAGCACAGTCGGAATAGACTGTGCTGCTTACCTGAGACGAAGCTCTTCAGCCCGAAGCGTCGAAAGGGCCTCTATAACAGTCGGCTATAGAGAGCAGCTCAGCAGCTGAGCTCTGACAAGCTCAAACTCTGGGCAAAGGTGGCAGATGAAGTCATAAAGGCAAGGGCGATCATGATCTGCCTTCTGCACTTTGTGACACTCCTGACAAAGTAGAGAGGCCAGGCCTCTCATCTAGCTGGCGCTAGAGACTTGCCAGGGCCCGAAAGAAGTTGTCAATGGGAGAATCTCCCTGGCGAAGCATCTCCAACTCACGCTAAAGCAAAACGAATTGAGCATCACTGCTATACTGGTATCGCTCATGCAAGTACTCCTAGATTTGTCAAGTAGACCGAAGACCAACAATGTCTGGCTGGATGGAGTCATGGATGCTGACCACTAGGACGGCACGAACACGAGCCTCGCTAGCACACCAGCACTCAAAAGCATTAATGGCATACAAAAAAGCCTCATCAGCAGTGTTAGTAGCAGCCTTTGCCTCCTTCTTGGCAGCCACATCTACTGTAGGAGGTGTAGAAGTAGACTGCCTAGGAGGACACTTAACCGGCAGTGGCGGAGAAGGGCATGCACCAGTGACATGTCCCCAAAGGCGGAGACCATCAAGCATGATCTCCATGAGACAAGGCCATAACTTGTAGTTCGTTCCATAGAGCTTTATTCCCGAGAATGGGATCGCAGCAAATGGAATGGAAGCCATCGATAGGCGGCACTGGATGGTACAGTGACCAAGGCAACGAAGTCTAACAGGTGGCGCTGGACGACACGGCGGTTAGATCAACGTTATGTTATATTTTTTTCTTTTTTCTTTCTTTTTTGCACTAATACAAAACGAGCATCGGCCAAAACTTCTCAAACCAAAACAGATGGCCGACTAGGCTCGGGCATCACCAAGGCGAAGAGCAGGTGGAGTGGGTGCCGGTGGAGCGGCGACCGATAGGGTGGGTGGCTGGCAAAGCATCGGCCGATGGCTCAGGGGCAACGTGCATGCAGACGATGGCGAAGCAGCCGTTGACAAAGTGGCGGCCAAAACGGAGGTGGCTTCAGTCAAGCGACGGTGATGATGAATCGGGCAACAACAACGCCGGATCTGGTGGAGACGATGGTAGTGGCCTGGGCAGCGGTGGTGGTGACGATGAATTGGGCAACAGCAACGCCGGATATGGCGAGTGGTGCCAGATCGAGCGGGTAGTGACGGATCAAGTGGAGACGATAGCGACGGCTGGGGCAACGACGGCGATGGCCTAGGCGACGGTGGCGGTGGCCTAAGCAACAGTGATGACAGCTTGGGCGATGTCAAAGGAAGCAGAAGAACAGGTTAGAGCCCTAACTCTGATACCATGTTATGAATATTATTCATGAGGCCCAAGGGAGGTGGCGTCGAAGGCAACAGAAGATCAGGGTCAGAGCCCTAGCTCTGATACCATGTTATGAATATTGTGTATATATTCATGAGACCCAAGGAGCAATATATATAGGGAGTACAAGAGAATATATAGAGGAATATGCCATATATAGATAAGGAAACCAAGGCATATATGAAAACGAATAACAATCCTATTCTATCCTTAATAGTGATGACTCTATATCATCTTGAGATGTATTTCCCTTTTGCATTTTTTGATATCATGGTCCATCTCATTGTCCACCTTGTGAAATATATAAAGATATACAACCCTGTATTTCTACATCATATGTACCCGTTCGAGAGGTACATGGGAATTCTGAAGTCCTATGTACACAATCGATCTCCGCTGGAGGGCAGCTTCATTGAAAGTTATGCAACCAAAGAGATCATTGAGTTCTGCATCGATTACATGGCCTAGGTCAAACCGATAGGTATGCCTGTATCTTGTCATGAGGGGAGGCTAGAGGGTATCAGGACCATCGGAAGGAAAGCAATAACTCTCGATCTGGATACATACACTCAAGCCCATTTCATGGTCTTGCAACACATGACTGAAGTGTCTCCGTGTATTGAAGAGCACAAGGACATGCTACCCCCAAGATAATCCAGGCCGGTCAAATGTTTGGATCATGAGACAACATAATCGTCGATTCAACGAATGGTTGAGGGTGTGATTCACTGAGAAGTCATCAAGTAAAACACTGCAATGGTTGGCAAATAGCCAAATTTTACAATTGTAACATGGTAAGGATACGACATTAATGGGTACACGTTTTATACAATAAATTAGGACAAAAAGAGCATAGTCTAGAACTTAGGAGTCTGCATAGATGGATTTCGTAATGAGTAGTTCAGTATCGTTGGGCTAAGCTCCTACTACAGGCTTGTAGAGTAGATTTGGGAGCTCGACTACGTAATTTTCAAGATCCCTCTACTTCGGTGCCATTGGGTCCAACTCCCACAGGGTATAAAGGTCGAAAAGTACGGCATCACTACTGTGGACCTCGAATGCATAGGATACAAAGATGAACCATTCATACTCGTGAGGCAAACTGTTCAAGTTTTTTTATGTAACTGACCTGGCAAATAAGAAGCGCCACGTAGTTCTTCATGGAAAAAGAAAAATTGTCAGAATTGAGAATGTCGTGGATGAGAAAGAGTATAATCAATTTGATAAGTTACCTCCATTCGGAGACAGCATCAGGTTCAAGGAAGAATAAAGCGATGAAGCAATATATATGCGCATCTACCATCGTGAAGGGCTATATTTAAAAGGAAATTGCCAAGTGTAATGATCCCACACGAAAATCACCTATTTGGAAATTATTCCAATATAATTATAAGAAACTCAGCATGCAATTAAGGAGTTATTCCATTGTAATTGATTTAGTAATTAACGAATAATTACATATGTGATTATATGTGCTTGCTTTTTTTCATAGGGCATGGCTAACACTTTCTAAGGCTAACCGAAAAATAGAATTTATTATACTATCACAGATGGTTCCATAATATAATCGTTTATGATACAAACATCATAGACGGTTCTATTGTGGAACCATCTGTGATGTTGCTTATATCACAGATAGTTCTATTATCGAACCATCTATAATGTGGTTTATAGCATAGATGGTTCTATTATGGAACCGTCTATGATATTAACATCACATACGATTCTTTAATGGAATCGTCTGTGATAGTTCCTTCTATAAGTAGAACCTCACTAGGGTTTGCGCCCTTATTCCTCACTTGTTTGCCCCTGTCACTCGTCCACCGCCGCCTCCTCAAGTGCTGCCTCCTCCCCAATCTCCACCTCCCACGTAGATCTGACACTGCCTCCTCGTCCAGCTGCCTCCTCACGCAAATCTGCCACAGCCAACCTCCCCGTGTCTCCATCTTCTCAAACCTCGGTGACCTCAGCCTCTTCTTCCCCAACCATAATGATGCCTTCGCCATCGGCTTTCTCAATGAGCCTCTTCTTCCCCAACCACAACAGCATCTTCATTGACTTCCTCTGTCGGTATTACTCCCCATCAGTATGTGAGTTAGTAGTTTATCTATGTGTTGTGAGTTAGCCATGAGTAATTTGTCTATGTTCTAGGATTTGGATCTAGGATTTGGACCAATGGAAAGAACCCATTTTAACAGTATAGTTAAAAGAAAAATAAGCTCTAAACTAACAATATGGGCCAACCAGTAAATACACTAGAAAACATTCTTAACCTTCATTTGTATTATTGCACTTCAAAATTTGATACATGATTTTGCAATAGTTTTCACAAACTACATGTAGCTTTGCAAATTTTAATCATACCAATATAAATATCCATTGAAACTAAATTAAGGCATATCATTTTCCGTGGGAGGTAGAAATTTCCACGGATAACCTAAAAAACCTTGAAAATTATCTTGTTAATCAAGTACAAAAAGGGTTTGCACTATTTAAATTGTGGAGCTTGATTTTAATTATGCAAATTAATCAAGTAAAAAAGGGTTTGCACTATTGAAATTCTTATGAAATCAATGCAAAGATGAAAGCTTTAAGGGAAGATGAAATTAATTTAAACTAATACTAATATTATAGAAGGTTCTTTTAAAGAGAGATGTCGTTGTCATCATTAATGTCACCGATTGGGTCTGATGTTCCGAATACTAGGATAACTAAGCATGGCAGAGGAGTATCTAAAAGGCCAGTGGGTTGAATGGCCATCACGGAAGTCTCTCCGGATGGAGTCCCTCTGCAAACGAAGAAAGCAGCTACAGTATTTTGGACTACCTACGGGACAACTGGAAGAGAACAGGTCCCCATCATCGTAGCAAATTGGAAAGGTTTGACAGAAGACGAAAGAAATGTGCTGTGGATGGAAATTTTAAACTCGTTCGAGATCCCAACAGAAGTCCAGGAACGCGTACAAGGGCATGCACTCCTGCTATGGGAAAGCGTGGAAGACCTTCAAGAGCACGCTTGTCATGCAGTACATGACCAAGGATCGCATGCCCTTCAGGAGGTATCCTTTCATGTCACCGGAAACATGGGAGGCTTTTGTGCGGGTGAAGGCTACAACGAATTTCAATAAGAAAGTGCAGCGCACAAGGCTATCCAACAAGAAACACTTACCCCCACAAACTTGGCACTGGTGGGTACGCAGGTAAAATCCCGCAATGGAGGATGGAGGATGAGGTCACAACCAATCAAAGGCCTCCTCACCATTTGCTGGGATCACAAATGAGCACACCCAAAACTGGTTAAGAGCGAGGTCATCAACCACGTTTTCGGGCGTTGCCTCTCTCAAAAACCTCGCAGACGAGGAAGTGTCCCAACACCTGATAAGATATGTTAAACTACCTACATGTTAATAGGTCCATAACTTCATGGGGTCTAAAATAAGATGATTACCTCTTACAGCAAATATTGACAACCGAATCTTCCGAAGGCTCCTTCCAAGCAGTCAGGGAGAGGGATATACTATCCACATTCCTCATAAACGAGGAGCACCGAGATTGCACGCGAGGCCTAGGGGTTTATGTATCTTAGAGGCACGGATTACCAAATGACTCCAAGGCATATAGGAGTAGAAAGAGATCTAAGGCCGAGCATGAGAAAAGTATAAAACAGGACTTTGATGCAAAACTTGAGGACATAACTGCCTCACTTCGAGGAGAGATATATGCATTGAGGAAAGAACTACAAGAAGTCCGCAACCAGTCACAAGCCACCACTATTATTATGGTACCCAATCCCCCTCAACGTGAGAGTAGCTGCGCATCCGTGACACTTTTGGAACATAGCGATGCGCACTTGCCTATTAACAACATACAGGTAATGTACATCTCTAAAATGTTACATAGATAGACCTGGTGGATGCCTTAACTCATCTTATATTGTTATGTAGGAGGCCACACCGTGCATCCTCAGAATCAGGGTTGTTGGCTCCATTCCCGTTGACGCTAGGCGAGGGTTGGCGTATCCATGCCTTCCAGGGACATTGGTGCACAGTGCCTAGCTAGGGACCGGTTTCACGAAGGTCCAAGTGAATATGATTAATGACGTTTTTAGGGCCATCCCGTTGGAGAGGCTCCCCAACAAAGAAATCATGACACTAGGGCATGCCGTCCATACATTCTTCTAGTGGCACAAGAGGGACATCACCCTGGACCCTTTCGTACTGCAATCTCCACACAACCATGTCTATCAAACATATCGCTCTATTACTCCACCTCAAGCTCCTCTTCAGAAGGCCAGCGCATCGGCTCCTGTGAAGGTGACACCAAAAATGTATCGCAAGCGAGACGCTAAGGCCCAATCGAAGAAGATTAATGCGCCTCCCACGGAATGAAAGTTCATGCTCGGAGTGTTGTTGCTCCCCAAGTTACAATTACCCAGGCTTGGATTGGTTTGCAATACTTTGCATACCTGGCACATGCAGAGGTTCAACATGAAGCTAAACCGGTACAGTGGATTCACCATAAGATACGCAGAGGCACATTTCCTCTATGACTCGAGCTACTTTGTCGTGACTTTTGAAGACTTATTCTTACTATTCAACCTCAATAAACTTGACGCCTCACTTCTACGATGCTAGATACTGAAGTGTACTGTACAATCAAGTTCTACATTCACGTAATGCTAATCAAGTTCTACATTCACGTAATGCTAATAAATGTCATAACTCATTGCTTATGTATAAATTCATATTTGGTCTCTGAGCAATCCATCATCGATAATGGACCCTTCGTCCAAGATTACATAACAAGAGGATTGCTTGCTCACAGTGACAAAGACTATATCATGGTACCCTTCAACCAGGGGTATGTGCGTCACTAATTGCCATACAAGTTACATTTGTTCTTTATATGCAATATGAATTTAGGATTAATCACTATGGCGACATACATGACTAGGGGTCACTGGATTCTTATTGTGATTATACCAAAGTGGAGCAAGGTAATATATATTGATTCCCTATTTAGGAGCAATCATGACTTCACCCATGTGAACAAACACTTGACAGGTAAACTCATTTCCTCTTGATCCATACATAATTCTATTGTAGTCTTTCCTTCATTTGCAATGGCTGAGGCTAACCTTTTGGAATCGCGTAGATCATTCAATGCTTACATTGCCAGGAAGAGAGACACAAGGAATCCAGAGCCACACTGCAACACAGGACGTGATTTCCAGTACCCGCTATAACACAACAATCCTATATCACACTTCGTAATAATGCCTCTAGAACTGACAATATCTATGTATGTAATTCTATTTTTGCAGTGCCACCAGCAGCTACAGGGCAATGTATGTGCATTCTACGTTTGCCGCAATATAGAAGACATCATGGCCATTAAGACGAATGATCAAGAGGTTTATCAACTTACCAATAATAATAATAATAATTATTATATATATATATATATATGCTAATGACTTTAACACTCCTAGCGATAGCGCGTAGAATTCGACGTAAGTACATTCAATCTTGACAAACTCGCCAAAATTCGAGGAAAACTCTCCCAATTCTTAATAGTGGAGGTCATAAACAAGACTGGAGAGTTCTATCCCGATGAGGAAGATTAGATGTTGAAACATTTGATACAATTGTAATTACTCAATTATGCTTAATCAAATAATTCATTGAAATGTACTTCATTTACTTGTTTAATTTATTTGTGAGATCTATGTAATGATTGTCGTGTGCTATATATAATATGTTTACTTGTTTTCAGGGGGCATGCTAGCATTTCCTGAGGCTAATAAACCGTCTGTGCTATATGAATATCACAGACAATTTTTAATATTAGCCATCTATGATATCTTACATAGTACATATAATATGTGATATGTTTGAGAGCCGTATGTGATATATGACATATCACAGACTGCTTTTGGCATTAACCTATGTGATAATTAGCATATCACATACGGCTATATTTAAGAACCATCCATGATACCTGATATATCACAGCCGATTTTTTTCAAAAATCGTTTGTGTTGTAATTATCATAGACGATTTAAGAGCTGTCTGTGATAACCACCTATTATCACAGACATATAAATTCAGACGGCTTAATAACCTTCTATGATGATAGTTATGAACCGTCTGTAATGACCCTTTTTAACATAGTGTACGTACCATGAGTGGTGTGTGTGAACATCATTGGGCATCAATTAATATTTGTGATTCGATACTATATAGTAATATATAGAGTTTATGACAATTTCATTTTCACTATTCATTAGTCCAAGCAAGCGCGTGGTAACAATACAAATTAAGAGAAAAACTAAAGAATAGTATATCGTGCCATTCTCCTTACCATTCGATCTCTCTCGTTCACACCGACGGGGGTCGCCGCTGCAGGATCCATCGTCTCTAGCCACAGCGCCACCGTGTATCACCATCCCCGATCGCGGTGCTACTGGATTTGTCGTCCCTGGCCCGGAAGAGGTCGATTGGTTACCCGAGCTCCAGCCCTGACGGTACGCCCCTTGCTCGAGCGTTCTAGCTCTCTTTTCCCTATGTTCTTAAACTCTGCATGAGAGGAGCGGTGGCATCACAGTCACTGACGGGTTCACCACGCACTCTAGATGTAAAGGGAAGCTGGGGAGACGATGGTCTAGTGGTGGGCAACGATGAAAGGAGGCATGGCAAGGCAGCGACGTACTAAATATTAGGTTAGATATGGTGAGGATGGCAGGGGAGGGGGAGATGGCGATGTGGCGAGGCGACGAGGTCGCCATCAGCCGCTGGTGGGAGAGGAGAGGATAGGGGGAGGTGGAAGAAAGGTGCGGAGCTATAACTGGTGATGGGAAAGAAGGCACGAAGGGAGAGCGCGGAAGAGGAGGGTAAGTGAGCTGTATACCGTTTTGTAGCAGCTTCCACAAATTAATGGGCTTTATCCGGCCCAATACAGCCGGCCCACCTGGCAAATCCTCAGGCCTGGAATTCACGAGAAATTTCGATATTTGACACTGAATACGTGCGCCTCTCAACTTTTAACCCCCAATTCGCACGCCTTTGAAAATTTAACCCTGTCACTACGAATTCTTTTGATTCAAGGGATTCTCTTCATTTTCGTAGTGACAAGTGTCAAAATAGAAAAGGAGAGAAAATGAGGAGAATTCTTTGAATCTAAATTTCCAAATGTGTGCGAATTGGGAGTTAAAAGTTGATAGGCACACGTATTCAGTGTCAAATATCGAAATTTCTCGGAATTCATTGGTTGGTAACTACTGCAACCACGAATCAGGTCAATACACTCGCCGGCTTCAAATTCCATGTCTCGTCGCCCTCTCGCCCTCTCGGCCCTCCTCTCCCGCCTCCGCGGCTGCAGCTCCGCCTCCCATGCGCTGCAATGCCACGCCCTCCTCCTCACCTCCGGCCACCTTGCCGCCTCCCCGATCCGCATCTCTAACCTCCTCCTCCTCGCCATCGCCTCTACCTCAGCCGCGGCCCACGCCGACGCCGTCTTCGCCCGCGGGCTCCCGGAGCCCGCTTCCTGCCATCCCTTCCCCTGGAACACCCTCATCCGCCTCCACGCCCCTTCGAGCCCCCGCAAGGCGCTCCTCTACTTCGCGCGCATGCGCCGAGGCGCCGTGCACCCCGACGCCTACACCTTCCCCGCCGTCCTCAAGGCCTGCGGCTGCTCGCCCGGCTGCGGAGTCGGGTTCGTCGTGCACGCCGGGGCCGTGAGGTGGGGGTTGGACGGCGACCTGTTCACGACAAACGCGCTGATCAGCTTCTACTGTAGGATCGGGGACTGCCGTTCCGGGAGGAAGGTGTTCGATGACGGCGTGCGGGACCTCGTTTCGTGGAACTCCATGGTGGCGGGGTACGTTGGATGCGGGGAGGTGGAGCTGGCGCAGGAGCTGTTCGATGAAATGCAGCAGAGGGATGCGTTCTCCTGGGCCACCATGATCGATGGGTACGGGAAGCGGGCGGGAGGGGTAGACCGCGCGCGCGAGTTGTTTGATCAAATGCCTGATAGGGATTTGGTGTGCTGGAACGCGATGATTGATGGTTATGCCAGGCATGGAAGGATGGGCGAGGCGAGGGTGCTGTTCGAGGAGATGCCTGAGAAGAACTTGATCTCGTGGAGTGTTGTCATCGATGGGTATGTTCGGTGCGAGGAGCCGAAAGAGGCTTTGGAATTCTTTCAGAGGATGCTGAGGTGTGGCATCAGGCCTGATAGGGTCGCTGCAGTTGGGGCTGTCACGGCTTGCGCACAGCTGGGCGCTCTGGAGCAAGGCAGGTGGCTGCACTCTTACTTGGAGAAGAAGAAGGTGTTGTTTGATGTTGTGGTGCGGACAGCTCTGATAGATATGTACATGAAATGTGGGCGCTTGGATCTTGCCACGTTGATTTTTGAAAGCATGCCTGACAAGAGTGTGGTCACTTGGAATGTGATGATTGTTGGACTCGGAACTCATGGTTATGGATTTGACGCCGTCATGCTTTTCTACCAAATGGAGGCTGAAGGAGCACCAATGGATGATCTTAGTGTACTTGCCGTGCTGACTGCTTGCACACATGCTGGGTTGGTCTCAGAGGGTTTAGGGATATTTCACGGAATGAGGAAAGTTTTTGGGATAGATCCTAAGGTAGAACATTATGGTGCATTGGTCGATCTCCTTGGCCGTGCTGGACGTTTGGATCAGGCTAGGCATGCCATAGAGACGATGCCCATGGAACCAACTCCCGAATTATGGGGATCTCTTCTTGCTGCCTGCCGAAGCCATAGGTGTGTCGAGCTGGCTGAGCTGTCTGTTGAACGTCTAGCGAGTCTTGGAGCAGATGACTCTGGAGTCTATGTTCTTCTGTCCAATATCTATGCTGATGAAGGTATGTGGGACCATGTTTTGAGGATTAGGAAATTGATGAGTGCTGAAGGAATGAAAAAGGACATCGGACGGAGTGTGATTGAGGTGGATGGACAAATCCATGAGTTTGTGAATGGAGATAGTTCACATCCTTATACGGATGAAATTTACTTCGTGCTGTGGAATTTATCTAACATGGCAGCATCTTCTTGATTGCTCTGTTGCCCACCAAATGTGCTGGATCCTTCGTTGTGATGTCTGTTGATTCAACATTCTTGATATGAGCCACTATAATGCTGGAGGGAGCTCTTTGAAAACTCTGTCACATCCCAAGGTTTCTTTCAGAAGCTGCTTGGCATGATGAACATTTTGCAAATGTGAGTTACCTGGTAATTCAATCAAGTATTGACAGTGTTGCCTTATTTGGGTCCATAATCCAGTTGATCCTCCTGAATACTGCCCAGCCTTCTTGGTTTCACAACATGAAGTGCTTGGTTGGAATTTGCCTTATTTCCTAAAGGACTTCAGAGATAACAACCTGATGGAAGCGAGCTACTTTCCAAATTCTATCAATTTACAGCCCAAGCAGGTGCTTGGTTACTTGCACGGAGGTCCATCCTATTCTTTTTATTCATTTTACTTGCCTTACTTGCAACTGATTGAATGTTCCCAAACTCAGAGATCTTGAGTATCCATGGAGTGGTCCATTCTGTTCATTTTGCTTAACTTACTTGCATGGTGGTAAATAAAATTGGAACTTTCAGATTTCACCTGCAAACATTTGGTTGAGAAGAAACTCTATTTGAGCCTGCTGATTTTTACTCCTTTCAGCCGGTTCTAAAGGTTACATTGCAAACAGTTTGGTCCTACCACTTGCTGAATGTGGGATTTTCAAACTGATTTCAGGCTGAATGACAAGTTTGGTCCTAATTAAGAAGTCTTTGCTCCTCTGTTGCATTGGTCTTTTACATCATCGGAATGAAGGCATATGATGATATGAAGCTCAGATTGAAGACTGAAGTCGTCGAGATAGTATGCAGTCAGTTACTCCCATCTACTTTCTATTTCGTTTAGTAATTATTGTTGATTTATTACTATGCATTGAATGAGAAAAATGGAATTTGATTGATCGTGCAAAATATAGTAGGAAGTAGGAACTACCATCAAGGCACCAAAAATGCAAACACTGAACCACGTTCTCTTTCTGTCGATTCTTTGGCTTCATATTTCAAATTCATTGCTTTCCATATTACCAATCTTTTCTCAATATCTGCTTGGCCTCACTGCTGAACCCTAAATATTTACTTGGATGACCACATGCAAATTTCACAAGCAGCATGACTTGCCTGATGAAACAATGATTGTTTAAAATGGTTGGTCATGTTTTGGTGCGCTGTATGCTCCCAATCTAGAAGCATGCTCTAGTTTAGATTAGATTCTAATGACATTAACAATGATGAACAACATGGAGATATGAAGGTGTTGTAGCCTGCAAAAGTGCAGGACCATGATGTCTGCTGCGGTGGTCACACCAACCTTGGTGCGTGACCCATGTGTCATCCTATGCTGGGACTGGGTCCGACACAGGCATCTTGTGTCATGCAAAACAAAACAGCTCGAGATGGATCCTCCCACTTACTTCCATGTGAATGCCTTCTTCCTTGCATGCAGGACCACCTGACAGGGAGCAACTGCGACCTCTTCTTGTTTTCTTAAGAAAAATGGTGACCTCATTCTACCACCAAAGAGTAGCACTAGGGGGCCACTGCATTGCAGCTTTTTATTCCTCTCACCGTATGCATCTTCTCTCTTATGTCACTCTCAGAACACCACTCTATTCATCTTTTTTTATTATTTTTCTCATTGTTTTTTCAGGAGATCTACATGCTGGTCCTGATGCCACTTGAAGCTACAATAGGAATAAGAGGTAAAGTTGCTATCTTCACGTGTAATCAGTCAGCATAGTGTGATTTACTTGCTTGCAGAGTTTACCTGCATGGTTGCAAGTCTTACAAGAGGAGTTGATGTTTATGATTTTATTTGGTTAGGAAATTATGTAGTTCAAACATAACTGTTACTCGCTGGAGTCTTGCTGTTGGTGATAGCAAGATCCTTACTCATCGAGAGGATGACACTTGGGGATGGGGCAATTTTCTTGCTTATTTCTCACACAATGCCATGCTAACCTGAGGGGTTGGGGATACAAATTTATAGGCTGCTAACCAGCCAAGCATATGCTAAGATGCTAGTCCTAGATGCTAGTTAAAAGCTGTCCTAAAGCTAGTCTAAGATGCTAGTCAAAAGCTGTCTTAAAGCTAGTCTAAGATGCTAGTCTAAAACTGTCCTAAAGCTCAAGAAGCTAGTCTAAAGCTGCTGTACAAGAACCATGTGCCCACCCCACAAAGACCACAGTACAGGGACTTATTCATCATTCTCCCCCTAAGTCTTGTGCGTCGTCTTGTGGGAAAGTTGAACCATCCCGATCCTAGAGCAGAGCTCGAGGAATTTGACCCTCCCAAGAGGCTTGGTGAGCAGGTCCGCAAGCTGATCCGTGGTGTTGATGTAGCTCGCCTTGATGCTGCCTTCATCCAAACAGCCTCGGATAAAGTGGTACTTCACCCGGATGTGCTTGCTCCGTTCGTGGAAAACGGGGTTCTTTGCCAGAGCCAGAGCGGACTTGCTGTCCACCCTGAGCGCCACCGCTTCAGTGTCTCTGCCGAGGAGATCACCAAGCAGTCGAGCGAGCCAGAGCGCCTGAGTCGAAGCGGTGGAAGCCGCTATGTACTCGGCCTCACAGCTGGACATGGCCACCACCTGCTGCTTGACTGACTGCCAGCTAACGAGGCACTTGCCGAGGAAGAAGAGAATCCCGCTTGTGCTCTTGCTGGTGTCGATGTCGCCTGCGTGGTCGCTGTCGCTGTACCCGATGAAGTGCGCCGCGCCGGGACACCTCGGGTAGTGCAAGCCGTAGTCGGAGGTGCCCGCAACGTAGCGGAGGATCCTCTTCACGGCCTGCTGATGCTCCGTCGTCGGTCACTGCATGAACCGACTGACGTGGCCGACGGCGAACGCCAAATCTGGACGCGTGTGGACGAGGTAGCGAAGGCTGCCCACAATGCGCCAATACTGCGTCGCGTCCACCTCCTCCGCCGTGCTCTCACGACTCAACTTCAGCCTCTCCTCCATAGGAGTGTGGGCTGGGTTGCAGTCGGTGAGCCCGCCCAGCTCGACGGTGCGCTTGGCGTAGGCGGTCTGACGAAGGGAGATACCGGAGCTGTCCTGGTGGACCTCGATCCCCAGGTAGAAGGAAAGGAACCCCAAGTCGCTCATCTGGAAGGCGGTCTTCATCTCCGCCTTGAACGCCTCGACCTCGGCCTCCTTGGAGCCGGTGATCACCAGGTCGTCGACGTAGACGCCCACCAGCAGGGCGTTGCCGCCTTTGCCCCGCCGGTAGACCACAGCCTCGTGTGCGCTCTGCTGGAACCCCATTTGCTTGAGGGTGGAGTCCAGCTTAGCGTTCCAGGCTCGTGGTGCCTGCCGCAAGCCGTAGAGGGCCTTGCGCAGGCGGAGAACCTTGCCCTCCTTGCCAGGGATGACGAATCCCGGCGGCTGACGGACGTAGGCCTCCTCCTTCAAGTCGCCGTTGAGGAAGGCGGACTTGACGTCCATGTGATGGACGCGCCAATCCTCCTGGGCTGCAAGTGCGAGGAGAAGACGAACGGACTCCATGCGCCAAGTGCAGCTCCGCCTCGAAGTCGTGCTGCGCCAGTCCAGGGACGGGCAGCTCGCCGAGGATGTTGTCCATGGTACGATAGCGCAGAGGCTCGTCGTCGTGGTAGGCGTCGACGCGGTCCTCGTCGTGAGACAGCGGAGTAGCGAACTCCACCATGCGCTGCTCGTCGTGGACCGAAGCAGTTGGGGCCGATCCCGGTGGTGTGGCCGCCGGTGCAGGAGAGTGGTGAGCCGGTGCGGGAGAGCGTGGAGTGGCCGGTGGTGAAGAGTGGGGCGTAGCCGGAGCCGAAGGTGGTGGAGCACTCGCCGGAGCTGGTGGCGAGCAAGGTGTCGAGGTGGACGAGCTCGGTGAAGACGAGCTGCTGGCTCCCCCGGCTCTCTCGAAGTGGACGTAGTCGACAACAAAGTCCCTGAGAGTCGAAGTCGAACCGTCGTCCACCGCCTTGTCCCACGTCCAGCCTCGCCCTTCGTCGAACACAACGTCACGCGAGATGCGGACGCGCTGTGTGACAGGGTCGAGGATGCGGTAGGCCTTCGAGCCCTCCGCGTAGCCGATGAACACTCCCGGAGTGCTCCTGTCGTCGAGCTTACCGATGTGGCCAAGCTCCTTGGCGAACGCGAGGGAGCCGAAGACCCGCAAGTGGGAGACCGCCGGCTTGCGCCCATGCCAAGCCTCGTACGGCGTCCTGCCGTCGAGCGCCTTGGTAGGCGAGCGGTTGAGGATGTAGACGGCCGTCACCACCGCCTCTCCCCAGAAGACAGCCGGCATCCCCCTCTGCTTGAGGAGGGCCCGAGCCATCCCCACAACCGTCTGGTTGCGCCGCTCGACGACGCCGTTCTGCTGCGGGCTGTACGGCGCGGAGTAGTGGCGCTGAATGCCCTCATCAGCGCAGTACGACGCGAATTCAGCCGCCGTGAATTCGCCGCCGTTGTCTGTGCGCAGCACGCGCAGCGTGCGGCCGCACTCCGCCTCCGCAGCAGCCTCCGTGCGCCTGATGGCGTCCGCAGCCTCTCCCTTGCTGCCGAGGACCATCACCCACATGTAGCGGGAGAGGTCGTCGACGAGCAGCAAGAAGTAGCGTCGTCCTCCCGGTGTGGCCGGTGTCACCGGGCCACACAAGTCCCCGTGCACGAGCTCGAGCCTCTCCTTGGCTCGGAAACTCGCCCGCTGGGGAAAGGGGAGTCGCCTCTGCTTCGTCAACACGCAGACGTCGCAGAACTGCTCCACATGGTCAAGGCACGGCAGGCCTCGCACCATTTCCGTGGCACTGAGCCGCTTCAGGGCCTCGAAGTGAAGGTGCCCAAAGCGCTCGTGCCACTGCCACGCCTCGTCGTCCCGACGAGCAGCGAGACAGAGGGGTTGTGCCACCTGCACGTGAAG
Source organism: Dendrocalamus latiflorus (assembly GCA_017311315.1). Taxonomy (NCBI): domain Eukaryota; kingdom Viridiplantae; phylum Streptophyta; class Magnoliopsida; order Poales; family Poaceae; genus Dendrocalamus; species Dendrocalamus latiflorus. The sequence continues at coordinate 5,334,951 of CM029663.1, forward strand.
AGTGTAGAGTTGATTTGTGCCTCTGGTTACCTTGGCAAGAAGGCGGCGGCGAAGATTCCAAATCCGCAGCACCCCGTGCTCGATCTCGACACGCGAGCCGTTCTCATCCAGCAATGAACAGAGCCGGCTGCTCCTCCTCCTCCGCCTGCGCGACGTGGGCCTGGCCGCGTCGTGGCTGTCGACAATCCCTGGCCCAATGACCAAGCTTGCCGCAGTTGTGGCAAGAGTCGTCTCGTGCCGGCTTTTGCTTGCCAGCGGCGCCGCCCTGGGCGCCTCCACGGTCATCACCCTCGGCACGTCCTCGCGCCCCTGCCTGGGCGTCTTTGCGTGGCTTGCCGCGCTTGCGGCCGCCTGTCGTGGAAGAAGGCTCCCCCTTCTTCCTGTCACCTTGGCCGGCAGCCCACTGCTCCCGAGTGAGGAGGAGCTTCCCGCCAATGGTGACGGGTCCCGAGAGGCGCTGTGGCTCATCGCTGTCAACGACCTTGAGGCGACCCAACGCCTCCTCGATCGTCATCGTGGAGAGGTCCAGCAGAGACTCGATCGAGCGAGCCATCTGCTTGTACTTCTCGGGGACGCAGCGGAAGAGCTTCTCCACAGCTCTCTCTTCGCCGTAGGTGTCGTCACCGAACTGCACCAACTTCTGCAACAGAGTGTTGAGACGGAGAGCAAAGTCATCAACGTCCTCACCTGGCTTGAAGGCCAGGTTCTCCCACTCCGTGCGTAGTGCCTGCAATGTAGACTTGCGGGCGCGGTCGCTGCCGATGCGTGCTGCAGCGATGGCGTCCCAAGCCTCTTTGGCAGTCCGCTTGTTGGTAAGCGAGAACTGCATCTCGGGCGGGACTGCAGCGATGAGAGCATCCAGCGCCCGTCGATTCTGGTCGTAGTCGACGTCGCCGTACCGGACTGCATCCCACATATGCCGCACCTGGAGCTTTACCCTCATCACCGCAGCCCACTCGACATAGTTGGTCTTGGTGAGGCTAGGCCACCCGCCGCCGGGGCCGACGTCCCTGACGACAGCCTGGTACTCGTGGTGACCACGGTACCGAACCGGGGAGAGAGAGCCGCGTCGCCTGTGAAGGCCGCGCTCTCCGTCGACCCGTACGCCGCCGCCGTGCGCGCCTCCTCCAGGAGCGTCACCGGCGCGTCCGCGCTTGTCTGGGCTGCCGCCGCGCTCGTGGGCGTGCGCGGCTGCCCACTGCGCCGCTCACCCTCGCGCTGCCTCTCTCTCCAGCGGCTCAAGATCCGCGTCGGCGCTGTCATCAGCAGAGATGGAGCTGCTGTTGCTGCCGCGCAGAACCTTGACCTCCGCTGCTGCCGCACGCGCTGCATCTGCCGCCGCCGCCGCTTCCACCTCCGCTCTGGCTGCTGCCAGCTCCGCCGCTGCCAGCCTTGACGCCCTTTCCGCCGCCGCAGCGGTCTCTGCCGCCGCTCGCTCGCGCTGCTCTGCCGCGGCGAGCTCGGCCGTCTGCTGACGCCGCGTGCTCGAGGCGACCGAGCGCTGAGACTGCCCTGCGGACATGGCGCGCTACTGGGGGGCTGTTGCGTGGAGAGAGGGCTGCTTCTGACGAGCTGCTGCCCGTCTCCGGAGCTGCTGCTGCTACCGGCTGGGGCTGCTGCGAGGCCGGAGAAGGAGATGAGCAGGAGATGCTCAGGCTACAGGATAGTATAGCTCTGATACCACTTGTTACTCGCTGGAGTCTTGCTGTTGGTGATAGCAAGATCCTTACTCTCATCGAGAGGATGACACTTGGGGATGGGGCAATTTTCTTGCTTATTTCTCACACAATGCCATGCCAACCTGAGGGGTTGGGGATACAAATTCATAGGCTGCTAACCAGCCAAGCATATGCTAAGATGCTAGTCCTAGATGCTAGTCAAAAGCTGTCCTAAAGCTAGTCTAAGATGCTAGTCAAAAGCTGTCCTAAAGCTAGTCTAAGATGCTAGTCTAAAGCTGTCCTAAAGCTCAAGATGCTAGTCTAAAGCTGTTGTACAAGAACCATGTGCCCACCCCACAAAGACCACAGTACAGGGACTTATTCATCAATAACTACCCTTTTGATGTGTGGCCAACCTTTACAGAGACATGGCTACCTCTGTCGTTTGTCATGATTCTCACTGAATTTCTTTGGTGATTTACTGAATATTGTTCAAACAGGCATGATTAAGCACCATACCTGTGAATTTCTCAAGGTTTCCAATAATTTTGTTGTACATTAACATATGTTAAATACATGTCTTGGTGTTGTGTAAACCACTATAGATTTTAGCGAGCTCTACTTGCTGTGATGCAATCCTAACAGAGAACACTCTTAGGTTGCCTATTTGTCAAATGGACTTGGTAAAGTAACACATTGTTCTGCAAGGAACTGTGTCATCCTGCTCGTAATCTACACCAGTTGCAGACGCAACTCTGAGGGGGGCATGTCATGCACAAGCAGAGCTTTTCAATATAGGGTGAGCAGTGGTTCGTGCAAAACTGTAGTAATCTACAAAGTTAAAGAGAGCAACGCTTACGAACGGAAAGTAGTGCCTGAACGTCACTGCATCTATCAGTGTCCTTTGATATGCATGAGTTACTTTAGGAGTGTTCCGTTGTATAAGTGTCCTTAGTACCCCCTCCAGTACAAAGAGCTATAGCTAATAAATGTTCACTACTGAGACAAATCCTCCACAAATCTTTTGTTGAATACAGACAAGGAACCCTGCACGTTCTCTGCTTGCAAAATAAATGCTCTGTTTGGTACTGAAAAGTTTGTTACCAATATGATATGGTGCAAGTATGAAGTTTTACTTGTCAACTTAAGTTAGAGATGTGCGTGTGATGGTCTGATATTTTTTCCCCTCAGAAATGTCTGCTTAGTTAAATTTTTTAAAAAAATGAAGTCTGCTTTTCTGAAGGATTGCAGTCTGCACAAAAGTTTTATTTTTGCTTGCCCTTAGTAGTCATCATCGTTCTTCTTTGATTTGTCTAAATGAAAGGTCTGCCGCTTTGTACGGGTGGTTGTTACTACGGAAAGAGGAATGGCACAAAAGCCCATGAGAACTGAAGATGCCCAGAATGGAGAAGATATTGTGAAACTTCAGGTGGAACAGAAGAACATTTACAGGCTTACAGCATTTATACACCTCTGAAAATGCCCAGAATGGAGAAGATGCTGTGAAACTTCAGGTGGAACATAAGAACATTTAGAGCGTTTAGACACCTTAAAGGGTCAGCACAGATGGAGGCCAACAGTCGCAGAAGATCCAGCCTAGAGCTCGAAGACTGTTCAAGCTGAAGACTACATCGAGGTCTGTTCATAGACTGTGTGCTTGTCGTCATAGGTTAACAAGGAAACTGTTTATCTACACATATAAGCTTCTCATTTCAAACTTCGGATTTCAAAATTTCTGGCCATTTATTTCCAAAATTACTAGTCCACAACATGAACTAAACATCCTAAAGTACAAAATGCCCCTCCAGTCCTCTACTAGCTAGCCTCTTGTAAAAAAAAGGGAAAAAATGAAGCCTTTTTAACATAGAAACAGAATAAAAGGAAAATAAGAGGAAAATGAAAGGAAACTACTACCCACTAAGACATATCATAGCATAGAAGCTCCTCCTAATTGTTAAAATCACCTGTGGCAAACACACTTGTAATGGTAGGCACTATTCATGGGGTCATTTGCATCCACCGGGACTTGCTGAGCAGTACACTTGAATCGACACCCCCTGCACTCGTTATACGTGCATATTGGAGCGGTCGAACCAATCAGCATTCTCCTTGCATACTTGGGCAGTTTCTCCTTGTTTAGACCCTAATGTCAAGCATGTGAAGGTCATGTTAGTTATAGTTTCTTTCAGATCTTTACCCACTTTCTGAGTTAACTTTGGTATTCATGCTTTTGCTCTTGTTCTGAATACTTCTCTAACTACTGTAGGAGTAACGAGAGAGGCAAGTGGCTACCATCTTCTTCTACCAAAAGCTGCATACACTGCTATACAGCACGCTGTTGCTAGCTGCCACCATTCTCTCCTACCAAAAACTCCATAGCTATATAGTACTCCAAGTTGACATGTAGGCAAAACTTTCTTCATAGACATATATAAAGAAAGTGAAGAGAAGTTGATGATATTCTTTATCAAGTGCTGCAAGCCTTTGAAAGTAGAGCATTCATAAGAACACATACCACTTAGTATTAGCTAGATGACATACGTACCTTCACGTTCTCTTGCAAATCTATATGTTCTTCAGGTAATCCCTGGGAGGGATATTGTTCTCCATATTCTGCACCTTTACAACAAATTGAATTTAAACAAGCGAATACAGAATGAACAGATGAAGAGCAAAAAAAGAGTAAAACAGGGTACTCTTATGCAAGGGAAGAGAAATAACAAACTCAGCATTTGTACAAAGGGGGTGAGGGGGGGGGGGGGGGACCTGAGATGCTGCCATGGTGACCTTGGTTGCAAAGAGCATCACCGATGAGCAGGCAAGAGAGGAGGAAGAAGAGGAGCAGGGAGCTTGTGGTTGTTGTGGGGCAACCATTGGCCATAACCCTTCTTCAAATGGGCAAATTGATAGGGAACCGGAGGATGGTGGTATGCTTGGATTAGAGAAACAACATAAGGGAGCAAATGCTAGAAGCTATGTAGATGGGAGACTGGTGCAATACTGCAATGACTCTTGTGTGTGCCCGCTCCTGTGGCTCTGCTCATGAGTAGCATATGCATATCCTCAGTGTCATACCATGCAGACAATGATATAGAGAGGGAGCAGTGGGGACTGTGGAGACCACCAGGTGGCTCTGGTCTCTCGCATGGACGCACACATGAGGTAACGGAGGCGTCTGAAACTTAGCTACGCGGGGGGCCGTCCTTCAATTATTTACATCGCGTCACCTTGTACGCCACAGATGTGCTTCTCTGCATCTTATTTTCCGTATTCCATTTTGAACTTAAGAAGTCAAATACTATGCTTCATTAGCCATTTAGTTCACCCTTTTTTGTTCCTGTTGTTCTACAGAACCAGGACGTGTAGAAAGAGGGGACAAGTATTTGTGTCAATCGTAGAATATGGAAACAGGCGGATATAGTACGCAAAATCTAAGCCGGAGGGGTAAACTTATTCAGTGAAAGAAGATGCTTCAAGGAATTACCTAGATGCTTGGGATGGTGATGGAAGAAGGGAAGCACGCAGGTACGGCGTATCATTTCTGAACATGTAAAGTTGTGTGAGTGCCAGAGGAGCGTGAGAAAGCAGGGGATTGGAGGTTCTTGGATTCTGCATTTCTGCCTGCCAAGCTCTTGTTTTGTACATCACTGTCACTCTCCTCCTGTAACACGACGGCATGGGCTGGATCTGGATTTTGGAGCAATATTCAGAGCCGTACCTTGCGCAGTCTGGTGATTTCTCCTAGAAAGCAATTGTTGGAAGCTCTGGATCTGCGGTGCATCGCTCTATTTTTTTATGTGCTTCTCCCGTTCCTGAAGATGTTGGCCGTGTATATGGGCAGGATTCAGCTGATATTGCTTTCAGCTCCAGAGCAGCTACCACTGGGAGATGCTGGGGTAAAAAATTGGTCAAATCTGATTGGTAACCAAGCGGACACCAGTAGGCTGCATGCTGCTGGTTATCCGAGTCAAGACATGTTGGCCACGAAGCATTCAGCGTGTAAAAATTCTTACCTGCAAGGATTTACTGAATTTATTTTCGCTACTCGAGCGCATTGAAGGGATCTGCATCCTGCCCCCGTTGGTTTGACTGTACATGTTGCAAAATGCTAAAATGCTGCACCAGTTTATAGGACCGGACAGGCAACAAGAGAGTGAATAGTGCCTTCAAATCCTCCCTAAATATTCATTCAACCCTTTTTTTTAAAGCTACAGAGCTATAAAGATTAGAGTTGAAATCCTATATGAAAACCAAAGAGATAGGACGAACAGAGTAAGAATAGCAAGATGGTCGAAATCTGTCGATGTTGTCGAAACTAACAACGTGGTCAATAACTGACAGAGTGGTCGCCAGTCTGATTACTTGACAGAAGTACAACGTGGTCGAAAATCGACTACCGAACAAAAGTCACTATAGTCGATAACCACGGAGACCAGAAACAACATGATGAAAAATGGTTGCGGTCGAAACTGACATAGTCGTAGACAACGTGATCAAATGTCAACAAGTGGTTGAACAATCAACGTTGTCATAACCAATTGGCACCGTGGTCGTAACCAACGTGGTCGTAAGCCAACGAGTGGTTGAACAACTAACGTGGTTGGAACTAGTCTGCAACCAAAATAATCAGCGTGGTCGAAACCTCTGTGGTCGTAAACCAACAGGTAGTCGAACAACCGACGTGGACGAAAACACGTGAAGCAAATGAAAGACCAAATGTGATCGAAGATAGAGCGATACGATCTGAGACTCAACCGTGGTCGAAACCAATGTGATCGTAAAGGCGATTGAGACTTCAGTCAGTAAACTTCATGACTGTTTTAGATCTGAATGAAAACCAAAGATCTCGCAACGACCAGAAGCTTGAACGTGGTCGAAAAGCAAAGCGATGCAATCGGAAACTCAACCAAAGTCGAAGCTTAGGCGCGGTCATAAATGAATCGAAAGAACAAAAACAGAACAGAGCAGCGCACGATCACAAGATCCAAACTCGACATAACTTTCGATTAAGAAAACATCTGGTCGTGAGACTTTGTATAGAACAAAATTAAGGTCTTACGAAGTTACTCTACTTTTTGATTGAAAACTTAGCAAGCAAATAGAGAGCTTTATGAGATTTCATCAAGAACGCTCAAAACCAAAACTGAGAGGATGAAAGGATAATCTGACCTTGCTCATGGGAATAGAATAGCCAATATGACTTTGAGTATGATTCCCCAATACACGGCAAGTAAGATCATCAACAAAATAGGCAAGAACTATCTCTCAAATCCAGAAAAGAAAAGAAACAATCAACGAACAGAGAAGCAAGAAAACTGAAGAACAAAACCAAACCAACTCAAAGCCATCCAGACAACAATACTCAAGAAGTAGATCAATGATTGATGTATTACTCCGAGGATTGAGTCTACAGCCACTCTATCCAGGAGGACCAAGAGCACAAGTGCTCCACACAAAACCCTAACTCTAAACCAGAAAGAACACACGCAGGAGAGACCAGAGAGGGGGCGAGATGAGTAGCACTCCATCCCCTTTTATAGACTCTCCAGACCGAACCCTAGACCTAATGGATCTAACCACTAGTCCAAACCGGGGATAACCCGTTAACCCCACCTAACACCGGGTTTTACTCATGCACGCTTCTCAAAGTAGCTTACATGTGGCCCCAATAACTTGTCGTCAAGCCTCTCACATGTCCGGATCCCACTGAACTGTCTTCGCTTGTAAACGACCCAAGTCACTTGGCGCACCACATGCTTCTCCTCGCTCATGACGGCACCCGGCATCCTTGACCGTTTGGACCTCGACTCCTCCTTGAGCCTAGTCCCGGTCCACCTCACCGTTGCCCGTCATGTCCACCTCCGGTAGCTCTTGCTCCGGTTCCTCGTTGTCCTGGCTTGCAACCACCTCACCAGCCTCAATCATCTTTGACGTCTCCCTGACCGTTCTAGACCTCAACACTTCCCTGTACCTAGTCCCGGTCCTCCTACACCTCACCATGACCTAGCTTCGAAGTCCTGCAATCAACACCAACAAGCAAACCATCACGTAGCATCGCACAATACACAAGAATCATCAATCTGCATAAATAGAATGTACTTGGTGAACAATCCAGCTGGTCTTATACAACTTACGACTACTCGGATGCATAGGACATGAGGTACTTGTAACCCTTGAAGTCCTACCAGCAGCCTACGACCACTCAGCAAGTCGTTACGACCACCACACAGGTCTCTACGACCATGAAGGAGATGCTATGACTATGTAGCAGTCGTTACGACCATCGCTCACAGTAGCTACGGCTTTACCAAACCTGGTCGCTACAACTATCGACCACACAAGTAGAACACTACGACCACTACAGGGGTCGCTACGACTATCGATCACAACCAGTCAAAGCTACGACCATCGACCATAGGCTACGACTATCGATCGCGCAGCTTACAATTACCGATCACGACCAGCAGAAGCTACGATTATCGATCACGGCTACGACTTTGCCAACCTGAGTCACTACGACTTACAACTATCGATCACGTGCAGGCAAAGCTACGACTATCGACCAGCAGAAGCTACGACTATCAAATTGTAAGAGTACCTGCCGACCACAAAGTCATAGGAACTTCTGCCAACTACCAAGTCGTAAGAACTTCTGCTGACCACCTAGTCGTAAGAACTCCTGCCGACCACCAAGTCGTAAAACCCTCTGTGACCACTAAGTCGTAAAACCTACCGCCGACCACCAAGTCATAAAAGGCTATGCCGACCACCAAGTCGTAAAACCTTCTGCGACCACTAAGTCGTAAGAGACAAAGGCATCTGGTAGTCGCAGACAGACAGAACAAGAAGCATTCTTCTGCAAACTTCTCAAAAACCAAACTCAACCTCTACCCAAACTCTAATCCAAAGATCAATTACTCGTCACAACTATGGGGTGACCTCTACATGGTCTCACACAGTTGAAGCATAAAAAGAAAACTGTTCAAAATTAAGCACTGTTTACTAAGCATGCATGATGCGTATGGCTTGATCTGTGATTAAGATTATCCACCATGGATTTTTGCTAAGGTTCGTGTAGATCAACGGTTGTTAGAGCAGAGGCCACCTGGGAAGAGAGTCAAGACTCGAGAAGTGTGGTGCTGGACTAGACGCAGGTGGTTCACCCAACTATACAACATTTTGAGAATGTTCTCATGCAACTACGCAATACCGTGCTATAATAGCAACAGGCAATGCTCCCTCCATATATTTGGTGAGAGCAAGGCAAAAAAAGATAATTTATTTTTTTAAGACAGACAAAGGGGGAATTAATCGGATCAGAAAAGGCGGCAAATTTTATTATTGCGGGAACACGGTTGAGGTAGGAGAGGACACAGCAATGACGTCAAAAAAGCACAAGATCAGGATAGCATGCATGAGTCATTACTCGCACAAGCATGCACAATCGGCCAGCCGATCAGAACGAAAACGGGAAACGACGAAACACCACATGATGACCTAACATAAAAAGGAGTAAAAAGTAGATATGAAATATCCGTATTATTTTGTTATCATATTCGATAGGATACGAATATAGTATAGATTTGTCTATCCGATTAACAATTTCTATTTTATTCATATTCGAATTCGCGTAAACAATATGAATACGAATATGGTATGGATTTTTATCATCCGAAATATTATTTTATCCGGGCTATCCGCATTCGTATTCGACGAAGCAATATGCATATTTTTATTACAATATGAGTAATTAGTTATACAAATTTTTTAATTGAGTGTGGATTGTGTTTCTTTAAGTGAAGTAAATGAATTAGAATGATTAAATGTGATTATATAAGGATAAAATATCATTAATGTTTTCATACTACTTAAGTTATGAGGATATCTAAATCCGACCGAATTGAGTAGATATTCGATTCGAATTCGTATCCGATATTTGTTTGGTCCGTATTCGATGTTTGTTTGATTCGCATTCGAATCCGAGAAAAAAAAATATAGATACGAATATAGTTTGAACACTATTCGATCTGCTTTCACCCCCTACGTAAAACGATTGCTACTGAGCTAATTCACCATCCCCCAATCCAACTGATGCGGACATAAGCATGCTTTGTATTTTTAAATTCAAGATGCCTTATATTTTCACGCTCATACATATATATATATATATATATATATATATATATATATATATATATATATATATATATATATATATATATATATTATCTATTTAGGTTTTAAATCGATTGTTGACTTGAAAGCTGAGAGAAAACAATGAACACTTGCTAACCACGAAGCTCAAGAAGACATCCACGAAAAAACTCAAAAGAACGTATACCAAATTATCATTCAAGTTTCACAAGGAAGACAAGTCCGAAATGCAATATTCCTTGGAATACAGTTCAGCCGATAGCACACTGCAGCACGCGGGCAGGATACTGCAGCACACGTGTACTGTAGTTGCCAACAAGCCGAGCCCCTGGACTGGCAGCAGGGTGCGGCGAGAATCACTGCGCGCGGTTACTGTTGCGGGGGACTATAGCTCGAACACCGTAGTGCCGCAAATATGGACTGCCGATAGGCCGTAATACTGTGGCGACTGCTTCCCTGTGCCGAGGACATTACTGTAGCATATGATACTGTAGCAACCGACTTTGTAACATATATGTATGGGTACCCCTCCATTGCAATGTAAAGCATGAAATTTTCATAGCCTTCCTTGTCCTAAGACTGTTAATTCCAACCCTTTAGAATTGAACAATATCTGAGATTTTATCTTCGTCGTTTTTATGATTGTGTCGGTGATTGCAGGAATACATTTACTCTATGTGAGTGAGTAGATAAACTGATTGAAGCGTGTGGTTGAGTAATCGAGTGTTGTAAGTTGTGTATAGAGGTGATGGTTGACCGCATCAATTGCTAAATTACACAGATTAATTATCTATAATCCTACGTCGTGAAGATGACGATGAAACACCTCTCCCACATCACCAACAATTTAACTGGAGCGCATGCGCGCGCGTCTGCATCAGCTCAAAGAAGACAGCTACTTGCACGAGGTCAGCGCCCCCGGGATATGGCGCTTGGACGGGATCTGCTTATCGCGGTAGCCGTCGACATTGTCCATTGACAACGGCAGAGGCACCGAGAAGTTGGCGTGTCTTTGCTGCGGCGCAGCACTCCTCCTTGGGTGTATCCTCAGTGCTGCCCACCGTGCAGTACGAACTGCACGCGGCCTCCATGCGTAGACTGTTGATTTCTCGTAGAAAGCAATTGTCGGAACAATATTGAGCCACACGCACCATGCGCAGACTGGTGATTTCTTGTAGAAAGCAATAGTTGGAAGCTCTGAATCTGCTGTGCATTGGCCTATTTTTTTCTCACAGCAGTTACCACTGAGATAGGGTGCAATAAGATCAGATATTTTTTGACCGACTGATCGTTCGGAGCATAAAATAAAATATTTAGGATTCTTGTCGGATTTCGGAGTCAGATCCTGATAGTTTTTGCCAGATACAAAAACAGATTCAAGACAGAGATATCCGTTGGATTTTGAGCTATTTGGATAAAGTCACATCGGATATCGAATATTTAGGCTGACCCAAGATAAATGATGAGAGGGGAAGAGAGGGCCATAGTGGGGCCAAGGAAGAGGAAAATGGGTTGCTACCCAGGTGGGGTAGGAGGGAGGGAAATAGGCTGAGGAAAAAATCAGCCCACGGAAAAAAAGAAAAGAAAGAATTTTTAATTAAAGAAAATATTAAAATTTTAAATAAGATTCAAAAAAATACCAAACTAACCCCCAAAAATCCAATAAAATTCATAAAGACAAATTTGAATATTCGAAACCCAAATAAAATACTTTCAACTCGATATTGAAGTTTAAATTAATCAAATCAAATCACTTTTATTTAGAAAATTTCAAATTAGGCTTTAATTAATTGTGAAAATCCAAAAAAATTCTATAAAGCTATTTAGAAAATAATATTTTTGAAAATACCAAAGATTGGGATGTTACAATATTATTCCAATAACTCTTTTGTGGCCAAACTATATCGACCCATAAATGCTTGTTGAACTGCTAATGTAGTTGTGTTTTAAACATCTTTTGTACTATGATGTCTTCTAGCTATATCTATGGGTTAAATTTGCTTGTTAAACTAGTAATGTAGTTATATTTTTGACATCATATACAGTTGATTAATCTTTACATGTGCGGTATATATTCACAGAATATCCAGCCAAATATTTATGACCAATTAGGACTATTCGTATTCGATGTGATATGTATTCGCACCATATTCGTGATAGAAAATATTCATATTTGTGTTTGTATTCAACACTATCCGTGTTCAACTTGAACTATGAAAAAATATAAAATAAAATACAGGACGAGCGATAACCGTATCCAATTGCACCCTACTGAGAGATGCTGGCACGTTGCCAATAGTCACGAGATGGCAAGTGGGCAAAATTGGTGAAGCACGGTCCGGACAGGATCAGAAATTCAGAACCGCCTTGATTGCTATGACTGGTAACCAGGGGCATAGCCAGCCGCTGGCTAGGTCTCGAGCTCAGTTCACTAGAGAGCGCAGGAGTTTAGTATTTAGCCTGTTAACTATAGTATTATACAGTGAGAAATTTTGACCTCGCCTGTGGCCCAGCTCTGCCTCTGCTGGTAACCTAGCGGTCAGCAGCTGACTGCGTCTGCCTGTCATCCAAATCAGTACATACGGGCAACGAAGTATTCTCTTTCTTATTTTTTTAGAGGCATTCAGCGTGTAAAAAAAATCATGCTTGTACGAAGTTCCCGGATTTATTCTCATCATATTAGTTGAGCACATTGTAGGGATCTGCTTTCTGCCCCAATTTGTTTGGTTATATATCTCTGTAAATGCTTAAACGCTCGCCTAGTAAGAATATATAAAAAAGGGAAAAAAAATACTCGGGTGGCTTGGGCATGCATGTTACTTGAACTCATTAACACAAACAGCGTCTCTACTGCTAAGAGCAACAGGCAATGCTCCAGGTAAACCTTGTCTGTTTTTTGAGATAACAGTAGACGATAAAAATGTCAACATAGAAGACATATATAATTTGATTCGAGAAGCTTCTTAGAAAATCCGTTTCAAAAAATCGCCACGTGTATTTCGACTTTGGAAGAACACAAAAGCTATAGGCTCCCTCGGTATGTTCAGTAAGAGTAAAAGCAAAAGGAGAATTAATTCATCGGATCAGAACAAGCGGCAAATTTTATTATGGCAACAGGGTGGACACACAACGTGAAGGGTACATATGTAGTGTAGGTATAGCATGACTAGCGCAAGCACGCACCTACGCTATGCATGCATCAGAATTCAGAACGAAAACACAACTCGAAAACAACAAAGCGAAACATGATAACCTAGCATATGGATCTCATGCATCGATCTGCTGGGATTGATCAGATAGCTAGTAGCACGAGGACGGCACCGGCTTGTTGATGTTGCACTTGGAGGGGATCTGCATGACGCGGTCGGCGACGATGTTGCCCATGGACCGGAGCGCGGTCTTGTAACGGCAGAGGCACGCGAAGTCGGCGCCACGCGCCGCCGTGCAGCAGGCTGGCTCCGGCTTCTCCTCCGTGCTGCCGGCCGTGCAGTACGACTTGCACGACTCCAGCCCGGGTCGGTCCATGCCGCAGAACCCGTCCGCGCGCGCCACGGCCACCACGACGAACAGCGCCATCAGCGCGGCGGCCACGGCGGCGTTGCTCACCTTCCCCCCGGCCATCGGATTATATATCTATTAGGCTTGATTGATTAGCTAGCTAGCTAGGCAGGCAGGCTGTGCCTGTGATGAGCACTTCAGCTACTTGCGTGTGTGTGTGCAGCCGTACTTGCGATCTGCGTGTCACGTTGGACGATGGCTGCGCGCGCGGCCTTATATAGCGTGGGATAGCGTCGCCCGTGACGTGCATGTGGCCGCGCGCTTGTCTCCACTAGGAGGCCAGCCCACCACTGAGGCCAGTCACGGGCGAGATTGAATATATATCGTCGGCGCCAAAGCCATTCGATCGCCATTGGCCATGCGTGCATGTACATATATACACACTAAAACACACACGTAGAGTCAGATACAGTGCCTGCCTAGTGCGCTGCCTACTGGGACATGCATCTGGATGGCTGTGCCAATGGGCAAGCCGACGGTAACAACGCTGGTTTCCTGGCTGGAATTGGACGTATATACGTTTTAGTGCCATTTTGTGCGTGACAAGTGGGCGTTTTTTTAATTAATCCCAGCCCGGATGATGATGATGATGATGATGATCACCAAGAAATGTTTGCATGGTCGGCAAATGGGACATAGGAGCCTGGTGTTCGGTAGCGAAGCCATCTAGCTGCATGTCTACCGACTCCTTGTGTGTTAGTACGTATGTATTTCGGGCTGACCGACAGGATTAACATGCCCTGGTCGATCGACATGCGTGACTTTCTTCATTCTAATTTCTGATTCCTTTTGTTCTCAGTATACCTCTACACTATATGTGTTTCTTTCTTGCAGACTGTACGCATGTATGCTCCCTTCCTTTGCGTATAAAAAAAGACGTCTCACCCTGCTCTGGTTGATTTGCAACTTGCAACTACTCCCTCCGTTTTACTTTAGTGGACCTCTTTATTTTTTACGGTCTCTAAAATACGATTTGACTGTTCCTTTTTATAACTTTACATCATGATAAACTAATAAAACTATAATATTATGAAAGTATTTTTAACACTAAATCTAATAATATATATTTTTTATACAGCTAATCTAGATAATTTTAATGGTCCAGCAGCAGTGCGCACGCTACGCGCTGGTCGCAACACGCGTGTGCAAATTGGCTTGCAAGTTTGTGCGTAACAGGATTGACAATAACTTTCCTAGCATTGCATTGTGAAAATTAACACCGGACAAACCAAGAGTTATTAGCTCACCGCGATTCGTGCGTAACCGAAGTTTTCTCAATTTGTAAAACGTTATTAACTTACCCTCTTCAAGTTATATGTCGTAAAACATTAAGTTATTACCACCAATTGTAGTCTAACATTTTTTTGCGACGAGCCAGAAAGTTACTGACGTTTGTGAATGAAGTTATTGTCATATACATGTTGAATTACTACCAGCATTTAAACTTACTATTGATAGTAACTATACGTAAATTTGGAAGTAACGTCTCTAATAAACGCAGGTAACTTTCTGGCGCGCAAAAAGGCACTAACAGAAAAGGTATCTTTCGATATACAGAAAGTTATCACTCGTGTAATAATAAGTTATGATCTTTGGCATTGCACTACTGAATATGAATCTTATTGTCATTGTTATGACTTGGGAAGAAAAGTTATCTTCCGATATGCAAAAAGTTATCGCTCGTGTAATAAGTTATGATCTTTGGCATTGCACTACTGAATATGAATCTTATTGTCATTGTCATGACTTTTACGGGATGGTTGAATTGTAGATGATAACTTTGTGAGCAACTTTATGAATTAGAAATGATAACTTACTGTGTATATGATAGTAACTTTAGTAAATGATAACTTCATAACTTATAGATGATAATTTCATGGGTAACCGAAAGAAACTTCATGAAACTGTATCTTACGACTATGTGGATGATAACTTGCCATATAAATGATAACTTAATTACTTATAGGTGATAACTTCATGAGTAACCAAAAGTAACTTTTCATCACTTGTAAGAGGTGGCAATCTGCATATAACTGGCTGCAATCCATAGTTATATTGGATATCAAACATGAGCAAACTTCATGATTACAACCGTGGCGATATTGTTAGAATTAATCTTGATGATTTGTAAGTAATCGAATGAGCAGTCGAAGCCGTAGTCGAAACTATGGCCGAAGGAGCAGTCAAAGCTGTGGTCGAAGCCATGGTTGAAACAGTGGTCGAAGCCACGGTCGAAGCTACAGTGAGTGGTCGTAGCTACAGTAGTCGTAGGTACTGTAGCAGCCGAAAATACTATAGCAGTGTGGTACTGTAGCGGGGTACTGTAGCAGTTGTAAGTACTGTAGCAGTCATGGGTACTGTAGCTACCAAGTCATTCGGTCGTACTCGGAGGACGTAGTTGAAGTAGCGTCATGGTCGTAATCGTAAGAGTACTATATCAACCAGACTCTTAAAAAAAGTTATATTTTAGTGATCTAAAAGTTATCGAAAATACACTACAAAGTTACCACCTACTAAATAATAAAAGTTAAAGACCATTGATCTAAAAGTTACTGACCATACACTACGAAGTTACAAACTATAAAGTAGAAATTTACTATACATCCACTAGTGATTTACAAAACGTGTATTACAATGTTACACGTACCTCATTGTATTTGGAGCAACTGTCGCCCCTCTTCCTCTTCACGCTATGAGTATTTCTGATGGATTTTACAATGGCTAGTTCTGCTTGAGTAGAGTCGAGAGTGATCTCCAAAGTATTTTGGCTATCCGCAATTATGATTTTGCTTGCCTTAGACGGTGCCTTGCCTGTTGTCTTCATTTGCTCTTCTAACACAGAATTTTTGGTGATAATGGGAATTAGGTATAAAATACAGGAACAACATCACAATGACGAATCGGCTGCACTACAACCAGAATATAAGAAACATCTAATCAAATAGCTAACCCTAGGTACAGCCGGGTGAGGTCGACGCTGACGATTGACAGCATTGGTCGAAGCGGCGACGAGAGAAGATACCGGATTAGGACGTATGGTCAACAACGAGGCAGCGAGAGAAGATACCAGATTAGGAGTGCGACCGACGACTAGGCGGCAAGGTCGCCGAATTAAGGAGGCGCTCTCGTGAGAGAGATGGAGAGACGGGGAGAGATTGAATCAGGAGAAGACGAAGAGAGATTCCTAGGTTGGTTTAAAAACCGTTCGGATTCCATACCCCACTAAATCCTGGAAAAAGTGGCACATGGGACCCGGGAGCGTGGTTTTAACGCACGTGATAACTGTAAGTAACTTCATGTATTGTATATGATAACTTGATGTGCAGAAGATAATAACTTTACCGTGTGGATAATAACTTTACCTTGCGGCTGATAACTTCATTGTATATAGACGATAATTTTATATGTAACCGCAAGTAACTTTTTCGGTCTACCAACAACACGACCATCAACCGTATATAGGGCTGACTGAAAGGGGGTGACATGATTGTGATTGGCTAATTGGGTTCAAATCGCGTCGCTAGGAGGGCGTGTGCTTATTCTACGCTTAGCCACTGAATAGTATATCTATAATTTTAAACCTATTAACGGTAGTGTGATGGCACAGATTTTACAACGTCAACTAAAAAATACGGAAGTAGTAAAATGAATCGAGTGATTGATTTGCACATACAAACAGCTCCACTATAAAACTGCATTGTGTTAAATTGTTAGGATTTGTACTACTATTAGATCTTATCCATAGGCCTTATTTATATTGGTTTCTACTTCTAACTTTTAATTAGAAAAGCCAAAAAACAATAAACACCTGGTTTCTCTACTCCTCTCGCTACCATCTTGCTCCAGGATAAGCCATGGAGTCACAGGTGCATTACCCACACCACTCCTCTCGCTCCTGTCATACGCATGTATCTCTCTCTCTCACCACCATTTGTCCTTTTATTCAAAATGTGCTTCTTTCGGTCATTACTATTTATTTTCAGATAAAAACCATTAGTAAAAATCAATACGAATGCCACCATATCTGCTTGGTAGCTAGCCCCGATCTTCACCTATAGCTACAACTTCTGTTCAAACTTCAAAAGGAACAAAAAACCAAAAGCAAGAGCGCAGAGTTGTGGTCCCAAATGCCCATGTTATGTTCTGTCATTGCATACTTACAAGAAGAAAGCCAAATTGACTAGTTTTGGCGCACAGGAAGATAAGAACTACGAGGAGCTTATTACTACCTGCACGCAGCAGCAAGAAAAGCAGATTTGAATGTCACTTCACTCGGGACAACTGCACTGTCCCTGTACCTAGGATAAACACATCAAAAGCCTAAACACAGAGGCATCAACTTTTAATCAGAAGGAGAGGACATGTTAAAAACTTGGGAAAGATAAAGGAAAAACAGAAAAGAAGTTCGCTATGCGGGCCGAGATTTATAAAAATCGCCACTTCGTCAAAGTAGATTCCGAAAGATTCTTAGCTGGGCCATCATAAAGGCCCATGGAGGTATCCACATGTACAAGGCCCGGACCATTGCTCCACATAGCTTTGGATACCTTTACGTTAGCAACAATTAGTAACAAACCTTTCATTTGCTTTGAGACAGGCTAAAAGTAATTCCTCTATTACATAGATAGAGAGTAGTAGTGGTGGCAAGGATGTCAGAATCTAGTTACACGATCTTACAACTCTACAACCCTAGATCCATAGTCTTAATTTGATAGGATCTTAATATTATTACAATTCTACTAAAAAAGTTCTAAATTGTGATCAAATGTTTTATGCGATCCTAGCGATTTATTATAAATAATTTACTTGTGTATGTGCTTTGAGTTGTAAAAATTTATGTTTACCTCCTCATGTCTGTTATAATTTGCATAAATAACAAATGATCTTTTCTTTGCACTACAACTTTGTAAATAAAAGCTTTAAAAGTATACATGGTAGATTTTGAAAATTCTTTCTTTGGTAAAACCAGATAAGATCTTAGATTCTATGTTGTTCCTACGATTTGCGATCCTACCAAAACACATCTGATCCAATTCAAGATTGTGACTCTGACAGCATTAGCGGTGGTGGTGATGGTGGCAGTGGTAGACTAAAAGTAGTGTTAGCGCCTGCTGGTAGCTGGTAATAGTCGTGGTGGTTAGTTGTTGTAACAATAGTAGTAGAAGAAGAGGACGAGGTGGAGCATCTATCTTGAAACAAGGCAGCATATCAGGTAACTCAACCTTAGGGTGCATGCAATAGGTACAACCCAATATGTCGGGTGCACAAAATCAAAATGAAAAATTCCAAGAAAAATGCACAAGCAATTCAAGCTTGTTTATTCTACTACAAGTAGGCCTGTAAATGAGCCAAGCTTGAGCGTGCTTGCCTACATAAGGTAGAGAAGAGGTCAAGTCCTGCATTGGGGTCCGAGCTTGGACCTGAGCTCGGGCCTGGGCTCAAGTTTGGCTCAGCCAAAGCTCGAGCTTGAGTAAGATCATTAAGGAGTGAATGCAGCTTTCACAAGCGTCAGTCTTCAATAGTGAGAATGAAAAAATTATCACAAGTTCACATATCACAATCACAAATCTTCTTCATAGCCGACAGCAAGAAATATTTCACTTATGCACAAGATTCAATATCTGCAAGTAATACTATGTGAAATGAATCAACAACTAGCCAAGAACAGCCTAATTAACAATCCAAAATCCAGCAATTTCTAGTGGGTCACATAAACAAAAGAGGGGTGAGAGGAATAGTTCATACTCAGATCTTGGAGTTGGTGGTGGAGGAAAAGGATGTCTGCGGCTCGGTGCAAGGAAGAGAAGGCCGTCATCATCATTGTTTGGCAGCGAAGGCGAAGAGCTGATGACGGCTCAGCGGGTCATCGTCTTGCCTCAAGGCGGGAACTAAAGGATGGAGCACTTGGCAGCCTTTGCCATGGTGATGGCAGACAGTGGCCAGAGCCTGATGTGGTGGTGGAGACTACAAAGGCGATGGGGAGAGCGCTAGGATGCAGTGGCGGAGGACCCGATAGGGCAAACTGTGGCATGGGCCAGACCTTGAATTTCGCGGCGGCGACAGAACTGGGGGAGCGGCGGGCGCGGCGGCCGGCGGGCGGGACTCGGGAGGCGGGCGGGCGGCGGGAGGTGGGCGATCCGCCCCACCTCATTTTTTCCCCGTCCTCCGCCACTGGATAAGAGCACAGTGGCGGAGGACCCAATAGGGCAAGCTGTGGCATGGGCCAGACCTTGAATTTCGCGGCAGCGACGGAACTAGGGGAGCAGCGGGCGAGCGGGACTCGGGAGGCGGGCCGCCGGCGGGCGGCGGGAGGCGGGCGACGGGAGAGGGGCGATCCGCCCCACCTCATTTTTTTCCCGTCCTCCGCCCCTGCTAGGATGGGAGGAGAGGTGGCAAGGAGAGCGCCAGGACAGGAAGAGAGGCAACGGGGATAGCACTAGGATGGCAGGAGTGGTGGCAGAGAGAAGCGCTAGGATGGAAGAAGAGGCAATAGCCAACAGCCGCGAGTGCCCTAGTTGGAGTTGGGAAATGGGGACTAGGAGGTGAGGCAAACACTACGGTTGGCACTCAGGTGGTGCGACATGCGGCTAGGGTTGGGAATAGTGGGAGTTAGGAATTTGGGATTATGTTGTAGAGGTGGGTGATGTAAGGTCAAGGAGGCCGACTAGAATGGGTGAATAAGCGCTTTTAAAAATCTTTTGGTTAAAATCAAGTTTTATGCAAAATTGCAAATTAAAATAGTTTTGCACAGTTAAGACCTAAATTAAATAGTCTCAACTAAGTGCACCAACACTCTATAGTCATGTCAAGGTTTATAATCCTAGCGAGATAAGTAAACAATTTAATTTTAGAAATGTAAATTGTAAGAATGTAAATGAACACAAGAGAGCAAACCACAATGACACAATGATCTTTTACTGTAATGTTCAGAAACTTGCCCAGTCTCCCACAATCCACGTTGAGGTAAGCATAAACAAATTGGACTGACACCACAAATTAAGCCAAGCATCTCAATCTACTAATTGTAGCTTTTTTCCCTTCTGGGTAGGTAAACTCCAATCTTTACAACAATACTGAACATTCTCACAAGTTTCTTGAGAAAATTACTGGACTACACGTCTCCACACCATCTACATGTCGGCGAACACCAAGAATAACAAACCAAGACACTCACTTGACTATCAACAAGGGCAATACTTGTACAAGTGGATACTCAATAAACCTATTGATGCAACACATGCAATTAGAGATCTCTCCTTGCTCACAAGATGCAACACATGCATAATTAAAAGGAGAAGCTCACACTAGCAAAAGAGAATGAAATAGGGTGCCAAGGAATTATCTCCCAACCGGCCAAAGGGCTATTTATACCCACATCACAAAAACAAGCCATTAAAGATGAAATCAGCAATTTTCAGTAAATGTGGTCATACTACACTTTACATGATGGTATAATTAAGAACTTGTATCAAATCTCTAGTGTACTACTCAGAAGGATCCACCTTTTGTTTGTCAAAGTATATTAATGAATGCTAGGACTATTTCCTCTTCATAAAAAAAGTGTGTATTACATAAATTATATATGTTCTAGTTTATGCATATGTCCTATCATCCTGTACTATATATGTTTTACTTTATGCATATGTTCTAGATTAGTTTATATCATTGTGTACTGCATATGTTTTTAATACTGTATATGTTCTTGTTCACTGTTCATCATTCATGTTCATGTTTTATTATTAATTAAAAAATAAAAAAATAAAATCTGTATCATACCTTCTTATCCAACCAGTATCACTCGTCAAGTTATCCCATATCCATACACCCGAAGCCATTCTCCACCATATATTGTAGTGAATGGATCCCTACGTCAATGCCTAGGTATATTAATTGGAAACAATATGCACATATCCAATTTGACAATTTGGTGAATTCACCCTATATTTTGGTTCTGATGCATGCAACAAGACATAAAAGTATAATATCAAATGTATATCTCCAAATATCCGTCTTTCAATCCAAATGAGGCCAAATAATATCACACTCAATAAGTGTATTAGTTACATATTTAGATTTATCATTAATCATCAAAACCAATTTAGTGGAGTTTAAACTTACAGATAGGCTCGGTCACAGGTCACCTCGGTGGATTTCGAAATTGAGGTGACGGCAAGGAAAATTTGGGAGGAGTGGTGCTTGGCGGGACCAATACGCAGGATGTGAAAAATTAACAAGCCAAATCGAACTATTCGAGCTCGGCTCATCAAAGTTTGCAAGCCTAGAGTCAGACTCGAGTTCAGCTAGTTTAGCATTTCGAGCCGAGCTCAAATCAAACGTGGAATAGGCCAAGCTCGAGTAACTTATCAAGTCCGAGCTTTTCTTACACCCCTAAGTGCAGGTGTGCAATTAATCTTGGACTTAGCTGGAGTATGGGGATGCCTCAACCGGTTGTACTATTACAAGCCAATTTTTTCTGTCGAAAAACTATGGGGAATTTGCTCCCATGCCACACAGTTTAATGGCGTTTGTTAAAATGCCCCATGATGTCTCACTGACATGTGGGCCCTGGACCCGCATGTCAGTGAGACATCATGGGGCATTTTAACAAACGCCATTAAACTGTGTGGCATGGGAGCAATTTTTCCAAAAACTATTACATGCCAATTGATAGTTATCACATACGCCCTTCTGAAATCATGGCAATTTCTTTCAAGTGAGCATTGGAAAACTCATCTCTTTAGCAAGCATATACTACCATCATGCAAGTTTAGTATCATACCATACGTGCTCTGGTGAGTGGTGCCACACCGAATGACTTGCAAAAGAAAGATGGCATACCAAAGGGCTCACTCAACGACTTTATATACATGGGCAACTGGTTCTTCATTAGATTCAGTATTCTCCGATCAATCACGGATCATTTGTCCTATCAAAGTCACAAGTAAGTACACGATTAGACAGGTTCCGGCACGGCCATAAGCCTCTTTCTCGGCTGTAATCGTGACGCCGGCCGTGGAAAGCGGCAACGCGTGCAGCCGCGGAACCCAGAGGAATCATTGTGATTTGGCCATGGTTCCAAAGAAAAGCACCTAACTTTTGCTGCTTTTCGCTAACATGCGTGGCCTTGAGGCGCAGCCGCGGCAGGACCTGCCGGGACGACCACCATGCCATCCGCGGGTGACAAAAGCATGAGACACACACTCATTGTTTATCATACAACTGCAAGACTTGTTGCCAAAAGCCGGCAACTGTACTGCCACACTGTGTGTGAGAGAGCAGTAAGGGCATGTACAACACTTCACCGTGGCCGGTGGCCTCGCAGGTCCACGATGGAGCTGAGCCACGGTGGAGGAGGAGGGAGGAAAGGTGGTGGCTTGCAGTGTGTCAGGACCCCTTGCAAAAGCAGCGGTAGTTTGTGGGAGAGAGTGTGGTCCATGGAAAGAGGGATAGAAAATGCACCTGTGACCTGTCTCCTTGCCAAATCGCGTGTGGCGGACACGGCGAAGCACAAGGGAGTCGTTGGAGGTAGCGAACAGGACGGCAAGCCGACGAAGGTGACCTCATTTGCCCGCATGACAGCCGGGAAGACGACGACGGCGACCTCAAATGCCCGCGTGACGGTCGGGGCCTCGGTGACTGGATCCGGTCGGATCTGGACTCCGGCGACTGTATCGAGCGGTGGCAGCGGCGGACCGAGCGAGAGCTTGGGCGACGGTGCCGGGATTGAGCGTGAGCGAGGGCAGAGGCGGCTGGACCAAGCGTGGGCGGCGGCCGCCCAGACGCGGCATGGATTGAAGGGAGCGGGAGGGGAGCGAGGTGAGGGGAAAGTAAGGGAGAGGGGAGGGGGGAAGACTGACATGTGGGACAGTATTTTAGGGGTTGTTGTGTAATTCATTTTCTTTCTTTAGAGTCCTATAAATTGGAATTCATTTAGACACGAAAGGTGGTTTCTTCTTTTTCAGCTTCTAACAACAGTTTTTTTAATAGTAGCTAGCTGTTTATAGTGACTAACTTTTAAACGAGTGTCTTCTCAAGTTAGTGTCTACAAATCAATTGTAGTAGACACTGCAGTTGCCTTATTTACATCGGTCAAAATCACGCACGAGTTTCTCTCTCGACTCTCTCTCGCAAACAGTTAAAAACTATAAGCCGCGGTTAAAATCCATAAGTTGAAGAAAAAAACAAACCCAAGTACGAGGGTTGAAATAGAAATGCCTTGCACCACTGCTTGAAGCTGCGAATAAGAAACTTTTATGGACGTGGAATACTCCCTGTCCCCTGAAGACTACCACTTGGAGGTATGTGCAGTAACTGACCACAAAAGAACAACATCATCGCTGCACTAAACAGGGGCGGAAGCATATAGAGGGTCCCGATGTCACAGGATATCGAGTCAAAAAAATTAGTAGGGATTAGCAGTTTCATTCTATGTGTGAACCCCCTAGGCTAAACTCAGTACATCCAGTTCTTTCCCTTGAAAGCCAATGAAGGGAGCACTAGCAGCCCAAATTTTCGGTAGCAAACAGTAGTCCACGAGAAGCCTCCGCTTCTGTCAGCCTATGAGACAACTACAGCAGGCTAAGCCAGCCTTTGAACCAACGTAAGAGGGAGGAGCGCAAGGGCACGGTGTTCATTTGATAATACCAAGCATGTCACCTCGTAGCAACTCTCGATGCTTGTTTGTCTCGTATGGTCAGTCAGGAGATGTGCACCACATCTGCCACACAGCTTAGCTAGGTAGCGACTAATCACCGGAGAATGGGAGAAATCGGCGTCACTGGCTGCCCTCGTCTACCATCTCACCTTGGCATTGCCTGGTCCCTATTGCCTCACGCCCTCGCCAACCGAAATAAGCTTAGATCCACTCGATCAATATATCCTTTGCTCTAAATTTCTCTCAATTATTCCAATTTGTGAGTTAGGGTGTCAATGTGATGATTATTGATTGATTTTTGTCAATTTGTAGGGTTGAAACTTATGGTTTTAATTTTATTTTTTGAAATACCAGCCTAGCTCGTTGCAAATTGCAGGCAAAATTACAGTATTTGACCGCAATGTCAAGTAAGTAAGGCACTGGACATATTTTCTATTATACTGTTTTTGAACTATTGAACATATAAATATCTAACTGACTTTTCAATTCATTGGTGATAATTTCATGAATGATACACTTATTTGCTATATGGAGAAATAAGAATTGACAAAAATTACTAATAATATTATGGTTTGGCGCTTTATGAGTTTGAAAGAACGTAAATACTAAAAAGATAATGCATTAACTTACATTTGATCATTATACTATTTTTTACTTACAAACTTTAAATAATTTTATTCTCTTTTAATAGGTCATTGAGGTTGAATGATGTATATTTTATCAATACTGACCAACTTTTGGTTGTGGTTTTGCTCTTAGTTCCTTCAGTTTGCTTCAACTAATTAATATTATCATCGGGTTTTTTATTTTGGTAAGTATTTTGATCACTACTTCTTTACCACCATACGCTATCATTGGTTACGTTAAAGTATTGATACTAAAAATTACCGAACATATTACTATTTAGCACAATATTATTTGATAACTATATATGTTGTTATATATATGGTGAAGTGGTGAACCCCGGCCATTTTCGTTCTAGTTTCGCCCCTGGCACTCAGGATACTAACTTGAAACGCAAGGGGTAGAGGGGTCTGTAAGTATGAGGCACTCATCGTTGCACTAAGGACACTAACTCGAAATGCAAGGGGCAGAAGGGTGTGTAAGTATGTGTGTCAAGCAGTGGTACTCATTGCCTTCGCTCGGTACCAGGCCTTATTTTTTGAGGCTATAATTGATGGCTTTTGGCTATGATTGGTGTTGTTTATATATGTTTTTCAAGACGGCAGCAGACGGTGAAGATACTAACATGGACAACACATACGGTTTTAGGTTCGGAGAGCCGTTTGAAGAATCCGCCTTAAAAAACTGCTCTATTTATTTTGACTTTTGGAAAAACTAAGAGGCCAAAAGAACTGGGCTGACCATTCCTTGCCTCGGCTCTTGCTTTCTAGTGGTCTTTTTGTAAAGTTTAGGTACGTGTGTGTTGCGGCTGATGACGTTTATTTGTGTTTTTTTAGATGGTAACAGACAATGAAGATAACGACATAAACACTGCATACGGATTTAGAATCAGAAAGCCGTTTGGAGAATCCATCTTAAAAAACTATTTTATTTATTTTGACTTTTGGAGGAATCAAAAGCAAAAACTAAAAGCCAAAAGAATAGTTTAAGCCAAAAGAACCGGGTCGAAGACTTCCTGCTTCGGCTCTTGCTTTCTTGTGGGCTTTTTGTAAAGTTTAGGTACGTGTGTGCCCCCACATTCACTTTACCTAAGCTTCTGCGTGGCTATGTATACAGCTCGTTGTTCCTCTCTGCCCAATTCCAATATAGCTTTGACTAGCTTTCCTGCTCCTTTGCCTCCCTCACTCCTAGCTACTAGTCTCCTCGCATCTGCTCCTGCTTCTGTAACTGCGAGATGGAGGTGAGCCATGCATGGTGATCATGCATTGCATCTTTGCTGTTCTCTGCGTCTCATTTTGTATACTTCTGTTCTTTTAGCTAAACTTGTGTTCTAGTTCCTTAGTGAGGTTGGGGTTTACATCCTTTTGCAATGACAAGAAACGACGCCCTGTAAACCTTGCCATTGTAGCAGAAGGATGCTCTTCTATTGTAATATACTGTGCTCGTAACAGTTTTCAACAAAGTGCATGTCCTACATTGACATTGACATACTGTTTTGATCACCTGAAATTTCCTTCAGTCCTAGCTCTCAGATGCTTCCAATGCCCCTGCTTCCTCTCTTTTAACCAAGCACACATCAGTTGCTCAGTGAAGTTCGTTTCGTTTCGTGACAGGCGCTAGACGATTGCAAGTGGCGCCAAATCCCGGCGTTCGGCGACTGGAACCTGTGGGATGACATGCCCGTCACCCAGTACTTCGACTCAGGAACCTTCTTCTTCACAGCGCAGGCAGAGAAAGACGAGGACCTCTTCAAGGTGCCCCAGTTCCCTTCCAAGCCCTACAACTACAAGAAGGTCGTACAAGAACACCAACTCTTTCCTTGATTGTGATACTAGTTCAGTTTAACTCCCATACTGAGTTCAGTGTAGTTTTCGATATTGAGTTCTGCAACGACAGAGATATTGACGATTTTGTGGTCAAAATGCAGTGTGTTGTTCGAGTGAAAGGGGAGAAGGCACATGCAAATGATGTGCCTGTGAGGAAGGGAGGCAGGAAGCATTATGCGAATGAGCAGCAGAAGTGGAAAACAAAGGCAGCAGTGGATGAGGACCTGTACAAGATCTCCCCAAATTCACTCTGCAAGGTGAAGAAGGCAAGTACTAGTAATGACATGTAATCTTTGTTTGTTCCAAAATTAGTGCATCTTTGATGGGCCCACGTGTAGCCAACTGAGTTCACTTTAGCTAGTTTCTATCATGTGATTGACATAAACCTTTTCTTGAGATAATCTGAACCTTTTCTTGAGATAATCTGAACTTTTGTAAGTAGCTAGTTTCTATCATGTGATTAACATAAACCTTTTCTTTAGATAATCTGAACTTTTGTAGGTAGCTTTTCTTAGGATAATAACTCTACAGTACTTATCAAAGATGTTATGACCTTTTGTTCGAAAGCTTAAATACTGCATGTATAGCACTTTTGGAGCTTTAGCTTAAAGCTGGACTGTAAATCGCAGCAAGATCCTAGTTGAACTTGAGCTGCAATTCTTCTTTTCTTTTGATCTTATGGTGATCTTATGTTTGTGTTGCAGAAGAAGCTGCTGAGGAATTTGCTGGGAGGGTGCCTCGGTCTGAGCTGCATCGCCTGAAATAAGCGAGCTTAATAAACTTTATCGAGAGTCTGGTGTTAGAAAGAGATGTATGTATATTGTCTATTAATATGGAAGTAATGGAAACTGATTACTGCTTGGACTCGTTCGCATATTAATAATAATAGCACTTTTCTTTCTACGTCTCCACTTTCCATATCCCGTTATGATCTCCTCACCGAGCCGCTCACGATCAGAATCTCTTGAATTAATGCATCAAAAATCAGTAGGCAGAAAAACACTCGAATAGGAAGTTTCCATATGCGCAGAAGTAATTCGAGAAAAAAAGGAAAGGTCTCGCAGTAATTGCAGAGAATTCGGATTGGGCGTACAGATCCAATCTTGTTTTACTCCCAACGTCGTGATCCAATGTGTTAGTGCGCATGAGCACGGAATTAAAGATTTAAACTTTGATTTTGTACTCAGCAGAAGCATCATTTTGTTTCAACTAACACGAAATTACGAGGAGTAATAATATGGCTAGTGGCTACGAGCCTACGATCCTACGAACCTACAAGCAGCAGGGCGTTAGAATACGAGCCCGCGTCCGGTGCAAACAGGTTGAACTGTTTAAGCACGTACATCCACAAGATCGATCACATTTAGTCGCCGGAGTTGCAATCGAGGGAGGAGCACCGCCACCGCCATGCCGCGCCGCAAGATCCCGATCAGCCTCATCGGCAACCGGCGGACGCGGGCCGTGACCTTCGCGAGGAGGAAGGAGGGGCTCATGAAGAAGGCGCGGGAGCTCGCCACGCTCTGCGACGTCCCCGTCGCGGTCGTCTGCGCCGGCCCCGACGGCGGCGCGATGGACGCGTGGGAGTCGGAGGGTGGCATCTTCGACAGGTACCGTGCGCTCCCGGCCGAGACGAGGGCGGCGCACACGCACATGAAGTACCTCGAGGACCATCTGGGCAAGGAGAAGGCCAAGCTCGCCAGGCAGCGGCAGGACGGCCCCGACGAACTAGCGCCGTCGGACGCGGTGTTGAACGAGATGACGCTGGACGAACTGCAGGAGATGCTCGTGTCCGTCGATGTGGCGCTGCGGGCTGCGGGTGAGAGGCGAAAGGCACTGGGGTTGCCAGACGATGACGACTCCGACGGTGGCCGGCTCGAGCAGGCCGCCTCGGATGTTTCCAGCGCCGTCGTGTCGCTTGGGCCTGGCGTCCCGTGCCCTGTGAGCAACTTCGTGGACTTGGACGGCTACCAGATGCACGCGCCAGGCAATGGCACCATCAACGACGGCTGGCTCGAAAAAGTCGCTTCGTATGCCTTCCAGCCGTACAACGCCGCCGGCATGATGCAGCCTCGCACGGCGTACAGCGCCCAACACGTTGGCGGCAACAGCGTGGGCATGGGCGGCCACCAGCTGCCGATGCCGCGCAATGGCAACAACGACCACGGCCGGCTCGCATGGGGTGGCTTCCAGCCGCGCAATGCCGTCGTGCAGCCTGGGCACGGCGGCTTCCAATGCACTGACAGCAGCTCCGTGGACATGGACGCCTACCAGATGCAGGCGCCGGGCAATGGCAATGTTGACGATGGCTGGGCCAGTCGGGCCATGTGGCGCACCGAGGAGTCGTGCAACGCCATCGTGCCAGTTGGGTACCCCTCCATGTACATCGGCGGCAACTGTGTGAATGCACCGGCTGAGTACCCCGTCCTCAGCCTCGGCGACAACTCCATCGACACACCAATCGGGTTCGGCGTTGGCGACAACTTCATGAATGTGGACGGCTACGAGACGCAGATTTCAGCCGATGTGTTCCAGTGCTCCGGCCCCAGCCAGAATTCATCCAGCGTCGAGCAGCTGCATTACCTCAGCGATCTGGCCGAAGGCATGCGCTTCGGTTCCAGGGACACGCAGTTCCAGCTTTGGAAGAGCTAAACTCTTTGCTTCTAGGGACATCATGATATATGCTCTATAGTAACAGTACGGTCTAGAGTTGCAGCCAGTCCGAGTCAGATGTGTCGTGAGTCCGGCAATTTTGGGTGATGGATGGCCGCCGGATTCAGCTGATGTCGCCACCGCCGCCCACAGATCCTGAGCAATTTCCCCGGCCAACGAGTGAGGGACATGGGCTAGCTATTAGGTCGTCTATGTTCGCCAGGAAAAGACCCGGCAATTTTGTCAATTCAGCAGCTCAGCCTGAAGAAGATTCCGGCAATTTTGTAGCTCTGTTTGGATAACCCAGCAATTTTGTTACCCAGGAAAAGATCCGGCAATTTTGTAACCCTGCTTAGATGATCTAGCAATTTTATTAGCCTGGAGAAGGTCCAGCAATAATCCAACAATTTTGTAGACTCAGCCAGGACAAGATCTGGCAACTCTGTACCTATGCTTGGAGATTATCCTGGCAATTTTGTAAACTATAAGAGTACAGATACCATCATATAGTTAATCAACTCGTTACATCTTGTGCCAATAATAAAGTCAGCTGCAATGGAATGTTACGTCAGAATGACAAGTTAATCCTCTGTTTTACATTTAAATCAAGCAGTGGGCTCAAAAGTCAAAATTCTTAACAAGAAACCTACACTAATTTTCCTCATCACAACCATAAAGATCAAAAACAACAATTGGCCACCAAAGTAGACAGAGAAATTTATTTGAGCCTTGGTTTAGGATATTGTTACTAATTACAGCAACTAATTCGCTAATAGGAAACACTTTTGCCACTGCATAAACAACAAGATGATAAAAAATGTGACTTCACTTACATAAATAATAGGTGAACTTTGTTGTTGTCTTTGGTGTGCTTCCAGAGTTCTTGGCTGAGTCACACTTCGCGCATAGCTGCAACCATAACGCTTTCTCTTACTCCTAAAGCCGACGAAACCAAGAAAGACCAAACACGGACATCAGGTGTTTCTCCATGGCCGATCATCTCCTTTAGCCATAGGAATGCATCATATGTTCTTCCAACAGAACATAAACCTTCAATAACAGTTTTGAATTCACTTCTGTCAGGTCGATGATGGCCCTACACCATTCTCTCCAAAACCCTTGCCGCCTCGACAAACTGGCTTTCTGAACACAAGCCAGTGACTAAGATAGACAAAGTCTCCTTCCGAGCAACACAACCAAGCTGCTGATCCATCCTTTTAAGGTATCCGAGTGCCTTCATTGATTGCATAATGTCGCAAAGACCCTTCATTATCAAGTTATATGTTGTCACAGTCGGAACGCGATCGGGCAACTCCTCCAACACCTTCACTGCATCATCCACCCTCTGTTCCTTGCACAAAGCAGTGATCTTCACCTCATGCATGCGTATTGTTGGCTTGAACCCCTTCTTGACCATGTCCTCAAACAAATTGTCTGCCTCATTCAACCGTCCCTCATCATAGAGGCCAAGCACCAAGGATTCAAAGCTCGCGACAGTTCGCCCACCTCGCACAACCAACGCCCGGTCAATGACTTCCCGGGCGTCCTCGATGCTAAGCCCAGCAAGCATTGGCACACGAAGAGAGCGCTCACCACCTGGCGACCCCTTCCTGAGCACCTTATCCAGCACCAGCTCCGCCTGCTCACCATGGCCAACTGCACAGAGCGCGACCAGCAACGCCCGGTACACCACAACATCTGCGTCGCAACCCCGCTGCGACACACGAACACAACATAGAGTAGAAGACGTGCGTGGCCTCGTCGAGCATGCCAGCATCGCAGAGCGCGGGAACGATCGCGCGGTATGCGTCCCTATCCGGCGCGAGGCACTGATTAGGCATTTCGTCGAGCACCCACAGCGCGACGCGGCACGGCTCGGAGATCAGCAGAGTAAGGTTTTCGGAAGCAAGAGATACTTCCGGGCGCCCTGCGAAGTCAGCGAAGAGGCGGGCAGCTTCCGGTAGGAGACTGTCCGAGAGGCGGCGACGGAGGAGGGCGGAGAAGGAGAGGGACCAAGACGGGGCGGGGGAGGAGGGTAGGGAGGAGCGGAAGATGGAGACAGTGGATACGGATGGAGGCGACGAGGAGGGAATCGGCGGAGGGGAAGGAGAATGCGGCGGAGGGAGGGGATGAAGGGTGAGCCGGAGGCAGCGGCGACGACGGAGGAGTGAACGGCGTTGTTGTGGCGGTAGGAGGAGGGCGGGTAGCGGCGGGGCGCGTCGGAGTACAGGTGGACGGCTTCGAGGGGGTTCTTCTGCCGGCGGATGGCTCCGGCGAGGTGCGCCGGGACCAGCACCGGCCAGGGCGCGGAGCCCAAGAGACGCACCCGGTGTCACACCGGGTCCAAAATTTTTTTAAGCAGGATCAGCCCATATAATACGTATGTGAATCCAGCCTAAACTCGGTAACCCCCGGAGTAGGCCATGGTTGGATTCTTTTATAATATGACTTTGGTTTATGGTTTTTTAAATTGTAACGATTCGTAAGAAATAATATATAGAAAAAATTATATGTAATTTTAATCAGTATAGCTGAATTCGGTATAGTATCTACTACAATCTATCTATAGATTCTATCTTAAAAATATATTATTTAAAAATTAATTACTATAACAGTAAATTTAAAAAGCCAAAGCACAAGTGAAAATGCACCCACCCAAAAGCCTTAACTCTAGCCTACGCCTATGCCCGTGCCCGAGAGCACACGTGCATGGTCCAAAATCTTGGCCACGCCCACGGCCCACACTTCCATGCGGCCCATACAGATACCCCATTTGACTGGAAATAACATGTTCGCTACTCGCTCAGGCTTCTGTTCGTTGCTACTCTGCTCGGCCTCTTGCCCGATACCGAGACCTAGCGAAGCGAATTGCAACGCACGCATCGTGTGGGCGCCACAAGCAACTAAGCACACCCCATCGCTGCCGACCACCGGGGAGCTGAAGACGTCGACGTCCTCACTCGCCGGTCACCGAAGCTTCTCCTTATCGCCAACTTGCCGTCGATTGTCCATCACCTCGACCATAGCGAAGGAATAAGGAGCTACTCAAGTCATGAATTGGCATAGGGCATTACGTATTTGTTCTAATTTTCTCCCAGCTCTTTCAATTTCTTTCAAGAAAAGAGACTTTTCGATTTGTTCATTGTCTTTTTTTCTTCTTCAAATTTTAGGGTCATCACTTTGGGTTTCAAATTGGGTTTTGAAAATACAGGCCAATTTGCAAATCAGAGACGAAAATTTGTAGAACTTTATGACCTTAGGAAAACTTTATTCCAATTATTTTGATTCCGTTATCTTTGCCTCTACATTATTGACGTGCGAGCAGATGATAGATTCTCTAACATACACACTATTAGTGAGCTTTCTCACATAAAAAGGTGGGGACAAGAAAATATGTTTGCTATCCTTTAGTTTATTGATTTTTGAAGCTAGTACTTAGTATTGTTTGTCGCTAATGCTACAGTTGAGATATGCCTTTTGACCATAAAAATTGTAAAAAACATATTTGCGCAATCACATCAACAATGACTTTATAGATAGCCTTATTCGCTATATCAAGAAACAAAAAATAAAAAAGTTACCAATGATGTAGTTTATCATTTTATGAACATAAAAGAATGTAAATACTAAAAGGTAATGCATTTACTTAACTATTTTCATTTGATCCTCTGCTATTTTTTACTTGAGAATTCTAAGACATTTTGTTCCCCTCTTTTCAGGCCACATTGAGGTCGATGATGTATTTTATCAATATTGATCATCTTTTGTTCGTGATTTCGTCCTTATTTTCTTCATTTTGGTAAGCATATTAATCGTTACCTTTTATTGCTGTTGATTATGTCGAATTATTGATGTTAAAAGCTGTTGATTATGTTGAATTATTGATGTTAAAAATAGCTGAACATACTATTATTAAGTACAATGTCACTTCAAAATTTTATACGCTGTTATACGCAGGTTGAAATACCCGGGTAATTTCGTTCAAGTTCCATCCTGCGCGCGGCCACCGCACCGGCGTGGCGCCCATCGCCGTTGCCGTCTCGCTGTGGACGCGACGCGATCACGCGATGGTTCCTTCCAATCTTCACGTTTCGTAGCCATCCGGCCGAAAATGGAAGCAGGCCCACGTTGATGTTTACAACCTTGTCAGCTGTTCACTATGGGCTAAACCAAGGCGAGGCCTTTTACAGCCCAATTAGAAGCCTCGGCGTCGCACTGGGCCCAATTGATATGACCACGAATTTTTCACTCTGCAAAAAGGAGATGAAGAGAAACAATGCTGCCACTGTGTTCCATATCGATATCTCAAAATCATTATGTTCTCCCGAAACAAAATTGGTGTTCCGAAAATTCCATGATACCATCGAACTGTTCAAACGCATCGGAGTAGCCAAGACGGAAGCACGAGGGAGAAGACGAGGGAAAGCCGCGCCAACCGCGTGAAGCACTCGCGGCAACGAACGAACGGGCGCGATGCACGGCTCCCGCGGCGCGCGCGCTGCGGAGGCGCGCGAGCCGCGCGGCCACTTGGCGGCCTCCACGGCCGCCCGGGCGGTTCTCTTGCACGCCACGACCCTTTCCTCCCCACCCCCACCGATCCAAACACCAACGCACCGCGTCCGCGTGCTTACCACCACCACCGCGCGCTCGCGGCATCCATCCACCCGTGCATACATACAGAGCGCAGCGCGCCCGCTTCCAAGCTCTGAGTGCCAGATCGCTAGCTACCCCCTGGTCCACCGGCCGTCCCCGTCCGCGTGGGAGCAAGAAACCGCGCCCTCGTGCGTACGTAGCCTTCATGGACGATAAGGAGAAGGAGCGCGCCGCGTCGTCGGCCAGCAACGCCGACGTGAACGACGTCGAGGAGGACGAGGAGGACGAGGAGGGCAAGCGCGCCGTCGTGCTCGGCCCCCAGGTCCCCCTCAAGGAGCAGCTCGAGCTCGACAAGGTGCCAATCAATTGTCTGTCTCCACTTGTTTGGGAAATGCTGGTACTAATGAAATCCATGTGTTAATTTCTGCGACATTTTTTCTAATAATGTAGGATGATGAGAGCCTGAGGAGGTGGAAGGAGCAACTCCTTGGGCAGGTTGACACAGAACAGCTTGGAGGTAACCACAACATCTGCACTTGTTGATCTCATATGGATCTGGCCATTGTGCTTGCTTGCACACATGAACAAAACTACATGTGTTGATCTCGGAATTCTGATGCAGAAACTGCTGAGCCGGAGGTGAAGGTGCTGAACCTGACCATCCTGTCGCCGGAGCGGCCAGACCTGATCCTGCCGATCCCCTTCGTGGCGGACGAGAAGGGCTACGCCTTCGCGCTCAAGGACGGCAGCCCCTACAGCTTCCGCTTCTCCTTCATCGTCTCCAACAACATCGTGTCAGGCCTCAAGTACACGAACACTGTCTGGAAGACTGGAGTAAGAGGTGACACCACATACATGATCACTCAGTTTGGATCTGCTTTACATACGTACTTGAATTTTGTTCATGTTTGCTAATTTGTATATTGTAGACCAAATAAAAACGATGATTGAATTCTACATCTATTTTAAAAGTAACAAGAGACATCGATAGTTCGTTTCGAATGTCATGACAAATGGTGTTCTGTTACATTTCCTGCGGTGTTCGTCGGTAATATAGTGTGTAACTTGCGAACTTCCCATGCCTAGATAGATAGACCATTTGGATAATTTGAAGGCATCCTAACTGCTCCTTTCCTGGAGGAGTGTATTTGCACTACTTATTCATTCAAAGATTATATCTTTCCCCTATACCTCAAATATGCTATTAGTGTTGTAATAGCTACAGTGAGCTCACCATGCGTAACTTCCCAAAGGCTGATGAAAATGAACTGTACTTCAAGAAAACTGTGATCTATGCAACAATGAGCTCCATTTCATATGATTTGTACTTTTGAAGTACTTGATTATTTGTTGTTCCTTTCTTGCAGTGGAGAACCAGAAGGTGATGCTGGGTACATTCAGTCCCCAGCTAGAGCCCTACACATATGAGGGTGAAGAAGAGACCACCCCTGCTGGCATTTTTGCAAGAGGTTCCTATTCTGCTAAACTGAAGGTATGTTTACTTATGGAGTTTTACTATAATGCCTTAAGCCAATTGTCTGCTGATCACTACTGCAATGTATTGGTTTTTCAGTTTGTTGATGATGATGGCAAGTGCTACTTGGAGATGAATTACTACTTTGAGATTAGGAAGGACTGGCCAACCATCCAATGATGTGGAGCAAGGCTTATGGAAAATGTTAGCTCCTAGCTAAGCCAAGGCAGATGCACTGTTGCTTCTAGAATGACTCATTGTGTCGTCGTTAACCGCCTTTAATTTGTTTGAGCTTGCCACTCTCTTTTTTCCTTCTTTTTCCTGCTCTTCACATAATGTCTATTCAACCTATATAATTGATTCTCTTTGGAGACACTAATATTTATGTACTGAACCAGTTGTTTGCCTGAAACACACATGCTTCCTTTGAACGCATCAGTTGTCCTGTATTTCTTTAACCTGTGGTTACTCAGGCACTTCCAGAACTGGTTGCTTCTAACAGTATGAATGGCTTAGCAGTTAAAGTGCAGTGTTAGCTCAGTTTCCCTTCACAATGATGAGTGACTGTCTTTCAGGACTTCAGGTCGAGATTTTGCGTGCATTTTAAGTTGTTTTTGCACTTAGCATTGCTCTTATTGGCTGCTACTGCCGTAGGGTAATTAGTGCTTTAGGTAGTGCTGCAATGCCATTTCTTGAGCTGGATAAAAGCAAGCTTAGGAAGAGTGACATACCAGCTAATGCTTCGTTACAGAGAAGCATCTGCTATCTGGAGGTACCAGTAGTACTAACGGTGGCAGGCACCGTACCATATCACTAAAAACTAAAAGGTTGGCATTTGGCAACGACTTGTTGCAGCTAATGATTTAGCCTGTGATTTTCGTTGATTCGTACACAATTTTTTTTTTGCGAATCGTACACAATGAATGAATTAGCAAGCGGAGTCTTAAAGCTTGCGTCTCGAGGTTTGCGCCATCCCTAGGCTGATTTCTTGTAGTAACTTGTAAGTAGATCCGAAGTAGACACCATTGCAGTCTTACAAAAAGGGACGCCGTTGCAGTCTTACAAAAAGGTAAACGTAGCATCGTCTAGGGCTTAAAAAACGTTGAGGCACGACTCGAGCTCGACTCGTCCTAGGTTTTGATTCAAGCTTGGGTCGAGTTTTCAATAAGCCGAGCTCAAACTTGATCCTAAGCTCGTGAGCTTCAATAAGCCGAGCTCGAATGTCTCGTTAGGACTCGATTCGAATTTCAATATTGCTACATGGTAACTTTTACCTAACTTATTTGAGTCGAATTCGAGCTTAAGTTTTTCTTATTGTTAAAATTAGTGCATGTTGAATTGTTAACTATTATCGAGCTTACTCGAATTGAGTTCAAATCTAGATCCAGACTCGGACTCAACTCATATTTGCTCAAGCTCAGCTCATTTATAGTCCTGACCTCGTTCACAGCGTTTGTAAGGAGAGATTTGCCTTGGGACCGTATCCTATGTAATCATCTTCTATGGTGCACTGATGCAATCCCTTGCCGTTTGGATACCAAACCAATAACAAAAAATCCATAAACAAATTTTACAATGACTTCTCAGTTACTGCACCTATGTGTAAAAATTCAAGCTAAAATTCCTTATTTGCTAAGAGTAAAAAATGAAAAAAAAACTCTACAGAACGATAAATCAAAAGAAAAAGGAACAATGTAGGACCGGTATGGCAACAAAGAGATGAATGAAGCCTTTCAAATTTTTCCTCAAGTATTCATCAATTATTCACTCCAATAACTATGAGAAGTTATGAAAATCAAGAACTCAAAATTTCAAAAAATATCGGTGCTACAATAATTCCAATCTATGAAAAGTGAAAAACAACACTATTTCATATCTAAAAATATATGAAACTTTTGATCCATATATCCAAATACTTGAAATTTGAACCAAGACTAGATCATAAGACGCTAGTCCGAAGGTTGGGGGACAGAGTGTGTGTGCCTCAAGTCCTCGCACTATTGCCGACTACGTCGATGCCCACGACCATGTCATAAGTGACGTAGTCGTGAGGTATTCTACAACCACCTCATGGTTGAGACTTCGTCAACACCTATAACCACCTCGTGATTGAGCCATCGTCCGACCGCCTCAGGGGGTCAAGACTTCGTCGTCGACACTCGTTCGACCACTCGTGGTCAAGACTTCATCGACGCTCATCCGACACCTTGTGGTCGGGACTTTGTTGATGCCCACTACCACGTCATGATTGACGTAGTCGTGAGGCCTTCTAGGACCACCTTGTGGTCGAGTCTTCGTCAACACCTATGACCACCTTATGGTCGAGCCTTTGTCGACACCTACGACCACCTTGTGGCCAAGCCTTTGTCGACACCTACAACCACGTCGTGGCCCATACTTCATCGACGATAGTTCAAAGGTGGGGAACGAAGCATGTGCTTCAAAGCCTTCGTCCCGCCGTCGACTTCGTCGACACATGAGACCACCTTGTGGTCGCATCTTCATCGACGTATATGACCACGTCATGGTCAACATGCCATCACCACCGGTCTACGGGTGGGGAACGAAGCGTGTGCTTCAAAGCCTTTGTCCCACCGCCAACTACGATACCTATGACCACCTTATGGTTGCATCTTCGTCGACGTATACGACCACAACGTTGTCAAGACTTCGTCGCTAATAGTCCATAGGGTGGGGACATAGCACAAGCATTTCAAGTCTTCGTCCCAACGTCGACTACATCGATGCCCACGACTGCGTCGTGATCGATGTGATCATGAGGCACTTTACGACCACCACGGGATCAAGGCTTCAGCTGTGGCTACTAGTTGCATTAGCTCGCCTATCGACACCTGCATGCTTGCTGTCGAGGGACGGGGGGCTAGGCTGATTGGTCACGTCAGCTCACCCCTCAGGACATCCGTGCTTGTTGTCGTGGGAGTACTGTTATGGAGGTGGCCCAGTCCCAAACGACTAGGCCTTCAATAGGCCCAATAGTATAAGAAAATGCACCAATATACCCTCACCTTTTGTAATTATTAAGGGGTATGATGGGAATTTCACATCCGTTCCCACCCAACGGGGGGTGAGATGACCAAAGCCACTCATTTTTACCAGCCCTGTCTCTCTCTGTCGGTCGTCTCTTTAGCTCTCAGTACATATCCCCCAAGGGGGAAACGGGTACCCTGTACCCACTGTTGTGCTCATACAACAACAGTAGGAAAATCCAATAACCCCGCACGTAGGTTTTAACTCACACACTACACTTATACACGCTTTGCAAAGCGCATAAGCCCAAATTTGCTAAGTTTTTAGCCTTGATCTAACTTGATCTTATTATCTTCTCCTTGACCTCAATCGCTCTCCCAAGTGTCACTCAAGCCCCGTGGTTTTGATCCAAGGTAGTTTTCAGTATTTTGATCAACTTACCAAAATATCCTTTCTTGACCCGGTCTTCATCTTCTATTGCAAGCAATCATCATGCTTGCCACTTATTGGTGCACCACTAGCTTGCCATGTATCGGTAAGTCTATCCTATTTTGGTTACATCGGATCATGCCTCCCTTAAACTGACCAAATCACATGGTGCAACCCATCGCTCAAACTTTTCTTCAATATTTTCCACCTTCCTTATGGTATGCTTGAGCTTAGCCATCTCATACGACATCCTTCTGGGCTTCGGTTCCTCTATGAGTGTATGCCCAATCCTCGTCGCTGACTATTGTTGGCTCCAAGCGACCCTGCACATTCAAAGACCAAGAAATCGTTTTCTTACATAAGTTCTTCACAACTTGACCCACATTAGCTGTAACATGCATTATGCAACACATATGCACTAATCTAGATCAAAACAAATCATCCCATAATTTAAATTTTCCAAAATCATCCATTTCTGCAAGATGTCTAGAAAAATCTGTAAATTTACAAAATTTAAAATTTCACACCTCCAAAATGATAATTGTTCGTCACAAGAAAACACTGGACCTTCTCACATGATCCTCCAAACAAAGATAAAGACAAATGCTGCAATTCATAATAAATTTATCTTTTTTTGGTTCTAACACATTTTTAATTTGAAGTTGAATTGTTAAATTGTTCTAAAACACACTACGGACTATATCATCAATTTTTTTGGATTTTTCATATTGATTTAGTATCAAAACCGAAAGTTGATTGCATAACATTGTTTTTTGTTTTATTTGTATTGTGGGTGCTATATGATTTGTGATATTGAGTTATCCACAAGTGCGTAGCAAATCATGCCCTGTCAGTCAGATAAATACTCTCTTCATTCATTTTTAGATATCGTTCGGAATACATGCAATTAACCTTTTTAAAACATTGACCGCCAATATGCAAAAAGTTATTTGGATTTTATCACATGAAAATGCTATCGCTAGATTTGTCACCAAAAAAACTTTCATATCATTGTATTTTAATAATTTTACTAACATATAATTATAAAAATTAATAGTCAAAAATGTATTTGAAAACCGTGTCGCCATCTGAAACGACAGGTAAAAAAGAACAGAGGCGATATATAACATTGGAACACTTAATAGTGAAACCACTTGCGAAAGCATTGACTAACTATTTTATCGCATACTTTTGTTCAGGTTTTTTATTAACAAATAGTAAAAATCTTACCAAAATTTGGCCAAGGCCGCTAGTTAAATCTAAGAGTAGCAGTAGCAGACTAACAGTGCAGTGAGTAGTGCTATTTTTTTTCCATTGTAGAAACTTTCCGTAAAAATCCTGAGTTCCAAGCCGGCCTTCGAACCAATTCTTACGTTCTTAAACCCAACTATCCCAAGTAGGGCTGGTTATCAAGTTTAATAAGTTATTATTAAACTTTTTTTAAAATTAACATAGTTCAATATAAAATTATTTTATTTATTATTTATATGATTATTTTAAATTTGAGAGTCTCGTTAACTTTTCCACTCAAAATTGATTTATTTTAATTATAAACCTATTAACGACTATAAAAACAATCCCTAATCCCAAGTGCCTGCCTTGTAGACTTCTTGCCGTACTCGTCGTGAGCCAGGCGCCACAGACACCGCCACCGCCGGCATGGTGCATCGGGCGCTACTCTCCCGCCTGCGCCACACCCCTCTCCACCACCACCACGTGCGCCGCTCTCTCACTGCCGCTACTCCACCACCAGACGAGTCGCCCCGTCCCCCGCCACCGCCGCCCTCCAACTCCAAGCTGTTCGTCGCCGGTACCACTCTGCTCTCCTGCCTCCGTTTCCTTCTCCGATCCAATCCCCAACCGCTTA
This sequence comes from Dendrocalamus latiflorus, assembly GCA_017311315.1. Lineage (NCBI taxonomy): Eukaryota > Viridiplantae > Streptophyta > Magnoliopsida > Poales > Poaceae > Dendrocalamus > Dendrocalamus latiflorus. The sequence goes on from CM029663.1 coordinate 5,375,425, forward strand.
ATGGCTGTCACCTCATTTTTGCTTCGCTTTCTTGCGAGCACGCGCAGGGCTGTCGTGGTCCGCGGACGAACGGTCGCTCACGGACGCCTTCTCCTCGTTTGGCACCGTCACCGAAGGTAAAGAACAACCCAAAGACTGCAACCATTTTCACTTAAACGTTGCTTCATTAGGCCGTAGCAAATAACCTCTTGAGTGGTGGGTGGTGGGCGGATTCAGATGGTGCGCACGGTAGGTGTTCGACGAAAAGGCTCCGGGGCCGTGGGAGTCTCGGTCGCACCCCGCCTCGAGAACTGTTTGACGAAATGCCTGTTAGGAACGTGGTCGCCTGCTCGGCGGCAATCTACCGGCATGCAAGGAGTGGGTTGTTTGACGAGGCGGTTGGACTATTTGTGGATATGACGAGGGAGGGGGTGTGCCCGAACTCGTTCACTTTGGTTGGCGTGTTGCTTGCAGTAGCTGGGCTGGGTGACACCGTGCTCGCCGAGTGCATCCATGGGTGGGCTGTGAAGAGTCGGTTGGAATCCAATCCTTTTGTTGGGACTGCGTTGCTTGATTCCTATGCAAAATGTGGGTGCCCCACGAAGGCGTGGGCTTTGTTTAGTGAAATGAGGGATCCTGGTATAGTTACCTGGAATGCGATGATCTCCGGGTTAGTGCACAATGATTTGTTCGAGGAAGCATTGTTGGTGTTTAAGAGGTTGCTTCGTTTGTTTGGGCCAGTTCATAATGTTGTGACCATGATAAGTGTTGCTCAAGCTTATGCTGGTTGTGGTGACCTTGGACTGTGTGAGAGCGCACATGCTTATGCAGTCAAGATCGGGCTTGATTTGGATGTCTCAGTTACAAACTCGATACTGGGCATGTACTTGAGTTTTGTTGGCCTTGAGATTGGAAGAGAGATTTTTAGGAAGATTGCTGTTAGCAATGTTGTTACTTGGACGATAATGATGGGCTCCCTTCTTGAGAAAGCATATGCTGGTGAAGTTATACGTGTGTTTGTTCAGATGAGGTCAAATGGTATAGTGCCTGACAGGGTAGCAATGGTTAGTTTGGTGCAAGCTTGTGCACTTTTGGGTGATAGAAGGAGAGGAAAGTTGGTTCATAACCAGATTGTAATCCATGGGTTCAGTAGAGAGCTTCCTGCAGTTAATTCCTTAATCACAATGTATTCCAAATGCGAGGATTTAAGTTCTGCAAGAATGTTGTTTGATGGTTTAAGGGATAAGAGCTTGGTTTCATGGACTGCAATGGTATCAGGGTATGTAGAAAATGGAAATGCCCTAGAAGGGTTGCATCTCATTGCTATGATGAGGCATGAAGGTTTATTTGTGATTGATTCCGTGACTTTAGTCACCTTATTGCTTGCTTGCTATGAGATTGCTAAGTTTGACCTATGTGTTCAACTTCATGGGTATAGCTACAAGTCAGCTTTGTATCTGTACAGACCTGTTTCTAATACCCTAATGGCAGTTTATGGTAAGTGTGGATATGTGATTTTAGCCCATAGAGTGTTTGATGAGATGATTTCTCGAGATGTTGTCTCGTGGAATACTATGATATTATCCTATGGTATAAATGGCCAAGGAGAGGAAGCAGTCACACTTTTTAATGAGATGGAGAAATACAGTGAGGACCGAGACAGTGTAACATACTTGAACACATTGCTAGCATGCAGCCATTCTGGACTGGTGGATGATGGGTTGATCATCTTTAGAAGAATGATTAACGAGAAGGGCATAAATCCATGTCAGGAGCACATTGGATGCACAGTGGATATGTTGGCAAGATCTGGCCGCTTGGACGAAGCAGCAGAAGTGGCTAGTTTGACTCACAATAAAATGGGACTAAATGCTTGGAAGGCTTTGATGGGAGGGGGCCATTTGTATAGTGACATGGAGTTCACTAAAGTTGCTGCAGAGAAGGTGCTTACGATGCAATCTTTTGATCATGGGCATTTGGTGTTACTTTCTAACACTTATGCATCACTTGGGAAATATAGCGCTTCTGAATCTATCAGATCCTGTTATACAAAACGAATTGCAAAGAAAACTCTAGGGCTTAGTTCTATTGAGGTCATGCCATCCTCCAGCACAGGATAGCAGAATGATACTTCCCTAGGGAAGGGTAAAGATATATCTAATAATTACTATCCACAGTCTCAAGCTATCGAAATCTATGTAGTCATGAGCGATGGGATTTTACTTTGTCATATGGTCAAGCCCTTGTGAAAAAAAGATAAGCATCAAGCATGAGGTTTCAAACGATGCAGATGCAATGGAGGATTGCCTTGGTCCTTGGGTCATGAGTCTTGTGACTAACAATATTTCATCTCAACTCTAGCACATTCGCTTCAGGAGCCTTTTGACATGTGAATATGGAGTTTGTCTGACATTATTCTGACACACTTGGAAGACTTGCTAAGTACACTGTCATTTTTCATCACTTTCTCTTTTTGTTTATGTCCATTTTATTTTTTGTTTTTACAGCTGCCTTAGAATCTATCTGGTTTTTAGAATTTGGAAGTGCAGCAGTACAAACGTCTCGTTGACCTAATTTGCACTGATATCATCCACTCTGATTTAGCTGATCCTGAATACATGCATGTGCTGAATTGCGGCTACAGCAACAGTATACAGTTCATAGTAATAAATATTGGTAGAAGAGCCTGCAAATACCAGCCATGTGCTGTATTTGATTTTTGAGCAATATATTGGGGTGCACCTCATCATGTAACTTGTGGACATACAATTAGTGCCTAGACAATCTCAAAAATATAACCAGGATTTTACTCGATATATTTGATAAGATGTTTCTTATATGTGCATCCATAGATCAGGTTAAGTGCAATCCAAGCATTCCTGCTGCATCTTGTATTTTTATTTGGCAGTCCCTTTATATCAGCCACTTTTAAGCTTTAACTAGGATGTTTGTTCAGGAATCTAGTTGTGTGGCCGTACCTTTCTTCTTTTAAGGTGATAGCACTTTCATGCATATTGCTCTGCTACTCCCAACAAATCCTATAATTATCAGATGTTGACACTAAGATAAGAGTCATGTAGTGAAGGAAAATGATATTGGTATTATGCCATAGATAGCTTGCAACACTCTTGTTCATTCAATCAATAAACATTTGGCGGCCCTCTAAAGTCTACTTATCCGTACTTGCATATAGTCTAGTTCATGCACATGGATTCCTGTCAATGGCTATCATTTCTGTTTGGTGCAAGTTCATCTGTGGTGTGTGGTTATTGGTTCACCTGGCACAGGGGTTTACTCTGAGAGATAACATGCCAATATGCATACTGTGAAATCATCTGGTGGATTCATATCAGGGTTTGCTTGGTATAAGATTGTGTGGTCGAAATGGATTTTAGTATTGTATATTGCATCCATCCCACAAATTGCAATGCTTAATGCCTTTTTTATGTTTGTTAGGCTCATAATTTAGCAAAGTTATATGGGGACTATTTGTTTAATTGTTGTCGTAGTGAGAATAATGTATGACAAAAACTCTGGAAGGTCAAGAGGCTTTGGGTTTGTGCACTTCTCAAATGATTATGAAGCTAAGTGCGCCAAGGATGCTATGGATGGAAAGGTATAGCTTTATGAAGAGAGTTATCTTACAGATTACTATGTTAACTATTGCAATCATAAAATAGTCAAGCAAATGAGCACATATTTTGTTAATTCTACAGGTAATGCTAGGATGACCCTTGCGGATAAGTTTTGCTCTTGACAAAGTCCGTGGTGCACCAGTTATGGTTCCACAACTTTCAACAGCGAGGTAAACTTAAAATTGACATATTTGTAAGTCGAGGACATTGACTAGAGCGGGTAAATAAACGGTTTTAAAATTTCCTTGCCAAAACCGAAGTTTATATGCGAAAGCGTAAATCAAAACGGTTTTGCACAATTAATGTCTAAATCAACTAGTCACACTAAGTGCATCAAAAACTTTAAGTCTAGATCAAGATTTGCAATTCTATTATGACAAGCAAACAATTTAATTCTAAAAATGTAAATTGCACAAGGCAAAACACAAGAGAGCAAACAACACGAAGTAACACGGTGTTTTTTAACATAATGTTCGGAGACTTGCCGATCTCCCCTAGTTTACGTTGAGATAAACTCAAATGAGTTGGATAGACTCTATGAATTAAGCCCAACACCTTAATTCTATCAGTGGTAGTTTCTTTCCCGCTCCGAGTTGGTGAGCTACCTTCATAAAGAGATCACGGATTCTTTAACCTCAAGCCGTCTAGGAGTCGGCAACATCTAAGAGTAACAAGCCAAGTTCCTTGATCAAGTGCAACACATACACAAGTAGATACTCAATCTACCTCTAGATGCAACATATGCAACTAGAGAACTCTCCCATTGCTCACAAGGTGTAATACATGCACAATTAAGAGAAGAAACTTGCACTAGCTCAAAAGAGTGAAATAGGATGTATCAACATTACCCTCAACTGGCCACAAGGGATATATATATAGCCCCCACAATAAAAACTAGTTGGGGCCAACATCCCTAACTCTCAGCCGGGACCGGTGCTACCGCAAGTAACTAGCCGTTACGGTTGGGTCCAATCAGACCGCACTCACAAACACCAGTAGCACCGGATTGGTTAAAGTTGAAGACCCAAGGAAATACCCCTTCTGGAAAAAAAAAAGTAACTGCCAACTAGAAATGGATAGCACCAAACTTTATACGGCGGTAGCATCGGAAAATCGGTAGCATCAAAAACTACGTGGCGGTAGCACCGCTGGCACAAAGGGCGGTCAGACCGTAGGCAAAAAGGTAGTAGAACCAGAAAATCAGTAGCACCAGACTTCAAAATGGTCGTAGCACCGGCTTTAATTTTTAGCACAGCTGACACTTGGAAAAATGGTCATAACTTTTGACTCTGATGTTGAAATTGAGTTATCTTGGACTCTATGGAAGTTTATTTAGAGGGCTATACAACCCATCTGTTTGCTTGATCTCAAACACATTAGATCAATACAGAAAACAAAAGAACTTGAAAGAGTTGTTACCATAGTCTAAGTCCAAGAGTTGTTACCATAGTCTAAGTCCAAGGAAATAGCAATAAGCAATATTAGACCATATCAAGGAAAAATACATGAACTTCAATAATTTGTAAAACATATTTGTAAACTTTAGTATCATACCACAAGGAGTAGCTGTATGAATTTTAATCATTTGCAAACTATAGTCACATGCTATAAGGATATATGCATGAGCCACAACTATTTGTAAAATACATTCGTAAATAATAGTATAATACTATAAAGAGCTAGAGCAAGCGGGATTAAACTATCAACACATGATGATACTCAAGTTACTAGACAAGATCACTCTTAATAGTACGGCAACATACACTAGTAATCCAGTCTCCTAACCAAATACTAAGACCGGTAAAAGACTAGGAACACATTCTTAAAACATGCTAGTTATACCTTTGCCTTGCGCATCCATTTAGAGCTTTTACTTGATGACAATCATTTTCTCTCTAAATCCAGGTTCTTGCCTTGTTGTGCATTAACACATGATGTCATTCACTCTGTCGGAATCTTAACTTGATGACTATCAACACATGATGCCATCCTTTATCCCGAACCTTGACTAGATGACCATCAACACATGATGGTATTCTTCATCCCGAACATTGTTTTGATCAACACATGATATTCATTATTTGACTTGATGACGCTCAACACATGAAGCCATCTAAATCTTCATCATTATGGGGAATAACTTGTTTCACCAACTCATGAAAAATATTAGGACCGTAAATCGATTGTCATTAATTACCAAAACTTACCATTAACTCATAATGATACATCTAGATTTTTCAATCTCTTTTTTTGGTAATTGACGAAAAACTTACCATTATCCCGCATGCACCAGATTGAATTGTTCACCGCATGGCTCTCGGAACCAGTACGAACGCACATTGAATTGGAGGGCCCCTCTACCCTGCAGTAGGCCATGAATCAATTTGAAAATAAGGGTAACTAATTCTATCGAGTAAACCGAGTTCAGATACCAAAATGATACGGGGTTGCCCGATCTTCTCGTCGTAGGATCAAAATACTCACGTATAGCCTCTCAAATTGTAGCGATCCTCCGTTGCCAATGCAAGAACGAACGCTCTTTAATTCACAAGATCACACGCGCCGGATTTCACGACCACCAAGCAAAAACCTTATCGCGCTCTCAATTCCCAGCGGAAAGATTAAACGATCTCAATTTGCAAGAACTCTCAATTTTCTACTAAATTTAATCGGCTAATAAAGAGCAAAAACATGCAAAATCACTCTCCAATTATCTAGTCGCTCCATCTAGTCGTAACATCTCATATCTAGTCTCCATCCGTCTGGTTGATGACAACGTGTATATTTATACTGCGGCCAACACCTGATACGTCCACGCGCATAACTATTGAGCCTAAGGACTTGGGCAGGCTGGTGGCTCAGTTCAAGACCTTAATTAACTTAGTAATTAACGTATAAATTACATGATTTGAAACTACGTGGCCGAGAGTACAACATGCAGTCCAAGTCCGATGGTTTTGACATCACGTGTCGGATTCCTTCATGCGGCTTAGACTTTGCTTCTGAATTAGGTCTTTTCTTTCCAACGTATGCATGTTTACACAGCTTCCTTTTTTGTTTGGTTTCAAAGTTTTTACATCGTTCAAATCTGATAATGTATAAAGAATTTTCATGAGATAGTATAATGTTCTCATCAACGCATGAAATTCATTAAGAAATAAATTCACCTAACAATATTTAATGCTGCTTAATAATTCTTTCCAGTCAAATAATATTTTTAACTGAAAAGCGTAAGACATATGTGTATCCACATCATTATGTTTCTTATTCACTTTATTCAAGCATGTAGGACATTCTACTCACTTGCAGAAAAGGGCTTTCATTTACCAACACACATGAATTTCTGCAGTTTGTTAGCCAGTACATGGATATCGTTAATTGGTAAATAGTTATGTGTCAGTGTTGTTAAGTCTACAAAATACTCTTGCAAGTTAGGATACATAATCTGTATGAGTTTAACATCTAGTTGCACAAATCTTCCATCTTGTTAAGAGGTAATGAGCAAAAAATAAAACAAAGCCTGGTTAATTATTGAGGTTGGTTTTTGCTTGGAAAAACCAGGATGCTTTTGGAACTAGGACGGTATCAAATGGTTTTGCCTTTTTTGGATATGTTGTGATACTTTCATTGTGCTAGTTATTTTTGGTTTTTATTGGAAGCTGTTTGCATCTCTACCTACCAATACTTTCAATTTTGTACATGTTTAGGGGTGATGTGTGTTTACCTGAACTGGGAAGTAAGTAGCAATCTGAAAGTACGGTTGCCACTTTTGGGAGGGTTGTAGAGCATCAACTCTTGTTGATTTATATCATGAGGACATGAAAGCTTGAGTCTTCTCTTTTTAAATGATGCTACTAAAACTTAGGCAATTCCAGCGAAGATGCTTCCCTCTGGTGGTACATGGACATAAAATCTGGTACCCGGAAATAAGATGATAATTCCTAGAAACATGAAGAATGTGGGTATGCCAAATCCAATTGGCCAGCTGATGTTGTTCTGGATGTAGATGAGAATAGTCAGAGAGAACACCAGGGCAGCAGCAGTTGTGCCATAGTACCAGTTATTATAGCTGTTTAGGCCCTTTTGACTTTCTTCATCGGTCTTATTGAATTGGTCTACTCCAAAGGGCAAGGTGCAGGGCCGGATCGCTCCACCACCAATAGTTAGGAACCCTAGGGAAAGGTATAGCACACTCAGCTGGAGTGTTGATGGACTATTGCAGTGTTCACCTAATCGGGTTGTTTGATTGCAGCTTGGTGGTTTTAGAGCTGGAAGTGATGCAACAAAGTCATTCCCAGCATCCCCTGTTTTCATAGCAAATAAATATACTTATTAGGAAGAAGTTAATCTCAATGTACTATAGACTCTGAAGCAACGCACAGTTCCATCAAATTTTGACATTTGCAAGCATTTTGTAGGAATTTTAGTGCAGTTGTGATGTTCATTTTTTCTTAGCTTGTGTAAGGTTGTCTCTATTAAGAAAGTGCAATCTAACTAGAATATGTTGATCTAAATGAGGTGAATTGTGTATCATGTGCTTTACATTTGTACTTTAAGCTACATGATGTAACAGTGTGTAGCAGCATGCTGTAGCATGATAGCATCTACATAGTGCGGTATTACTCCATTGATCTTGGTGGGAAATCTGGTTATCCGCGGACAGTGATTACTTAGAACAGCTTAAACCAGTAAAAATATCAGTTGCTGAGATATCAAGCTATGTTGCGTTAAATAAACAAATGAAGTGTTAAGCATTGACTGGGGTTCCTTGCGCACGTCATGTCATCCATTAACCAATATTGTTGAATATTCCATTCGTTTGTTGGAGCCTGATTTTGACAACGACAACTGATCTTGCATTTCCTTTTGGGTCGATGAGCAGGTGAATGAGGCTGAGAGAAGAGCTTTTGTCGTGGCATGGACATTCCAGGAGGCTAGCGAAGGATCCATAGGCTAGGATTTTGAGCCTTCCCAAGTAGGAGTCGGAGATGAAGGCGCCTAGCAGCAGCGCGATGTTAAGCGTACCGTAGAAGATGTTGGTAATGTTTGCTGCCTTGAGTTTCCCAATGTTGAAGCGCTTCACAAGATTGGCCGTCAAATTTGCTGCCACCCCAATTGACGCCAACTTGTCAAATGTCTCAGTTGCTGCATAGACTTGTGGATGATCTGGATGCCCCTCGTACCATCGGATCATGATGATCTCATGAATCTCAATGCACGGTCAGATAGCTGTGAGAGGCATCCCATGTCGGGGTAGTTTCCGTAAAAGCTTTTTTTCATCTCTTAAGTGTTACCAGGTTTGTAGCACTAAAAAAACTCTAATTAGGGATTAAGACTTTAAAAAAGGGATACCTCTCCTTTGTTGTGCAGAGTCTTTTCTCCATCAGGTTTTTCTATCTACTATCATCTCTCCTATTTTTCCTCTCTCTCTTCTTGTGCGCGCGACAGTGGCTACGGCGGCGGCAAGGCGCAATGCACGCGCACGCATGCGCGGCCATGGCGCGCGGCGCACGGCGGCGGTGCCGGTGGTCAGTGGCAACGGTATAGCCAAACGGCCGTTCGTATGGCCAAACGGTGTTTTGCTCAACCGAATGGCTGTTCGCTCGGTCGAACGGCGTTTCGCACAGCCGTGGGACTAGCGAATCTGTTTTCTCTCCAATTAATTTTACTTGTTGTTACTTTATCAAATTCAAATGTACCTAACCGGTTGCCTTCTATTCTATCTTGTAGGTTTACACGTAGCTGTTGAAGAAGCAGTTGGGTAGTTGCGTATTTTGGACCCATCGTGCAGTGTGTCCATCAAATGTGCTCAAAGTATCTCGCGGTCGTAACCTATCTTCTTCGCACATTACCATTTCATGATTAACTGTTGCCATTAACTTAGTGCTCAATGATTACATTATATTGATTGCCGGGTCGTATGCTGTTATTATACTGGGTTGATCTTGATGTTCTAGGCTAGCTGGTGTTGTATACTTATAGGGTATTATAATATGCAACGTAGGATTCATGCTTTAATTAGCGATTAGAATTGATGCATAAATCATTGATAGGGGTAGCGTATAAGCATGTTTGAATTTAAGGTTAACCACTAATAATCTTTTAACATTGGGCTACTTTATTTATATACCTTGCTTTCCTGATCTTTTATTTGTATGTTATTGCTTGTGAGCCTCGACTGCCTTATTTATGGTACTCATTAACTTGACTAATAACCACTTATCACGTAATAAAACCTAGATGATTGACAACCCTTGTGTGAGCTATGTTAAAGTGCCCATTTAGAGTAATTCCTGGATCTCTACCACCATAGTATCATCCCCCATTGTCTCGTATGGAAATTATACCTTTCCTCCTTAACCTTAATGATCCTGTCACTTATCATAACCTTATCTGGATTTATCCTTAGTTATTTTAATCACTTATCATATTAGCCATTAATAACATAATTATTACATGGCCTGGGGTTACTCACATATAAGGGAGATTACCACCCATCTAGTAACATATGGGTGGCCGTACATTTTCGTTACTTAGGATATTACACCTTGTCTGTGGTTATACAGTCGAGAACAAAGACGTAACTAACTACTCTCATATAACCGGGTATGTAAAAAGGGATCGCCAAGGCCATGGCTATAACTTGTTAAATAACTAGTATCTTGGTTCCACATCTCCGTTATCTCTATCCCTGATCGGTATTAGTGTTTCCGGTAGCTTAGTTTCATTGCAATTAGCCTGTCAATTACTTGTTGCTTGCTTGTCCTTTTCTCTTCGTATTGCGACCGTTATTGGGTACTTGCTGATATTCCAAATCTCACGTTTGCTCTTTCCATTCTCATGTAAAAGGCAAGTGGAGTGATAGCATCATACATAGGTGGGAGCACTTGAGTTTTCGGCACCGTGGCTTGCCAATATTTATATTATTTCATTTATTTTCTTTTGATTAGAAGTGGATCGGTCTCATGTTTCAAACACTTATTTTAGTTTCCGCTAGTCTCTAATAAAGAACTCTTAAGGTTTTAATTTCCTTGAATTTCTATTGTTGTTTTTATTACTTGTTCTTTACTTAGACAATGACGTTCTATAGTAATATCTCAGATTGACTATATGTAGGGTGCTACAAGGTTAGTCCACGTGTATTGTGAGGCTTAGGCACAACCTGGAAGTAGCTAGTATAAACTGTTTGGGCATCCCAGCCAAGCTTGTTGGCCCAAGCAAAGCCTGACAAAACCCAACCCAATCAAGCTTCGGCCTTAGCCCGAACAGATCCGAACCTGGTTCAAGTCTCGAGTCCGCATCTGTTGGATATCATATGGCTAGAAAATTGTAGGCAATGTTGTGCTCTTTATAATTTGAGCTGATGCTGTTTTCGGTGCATGCATGAACGCAAGATGAAAAGGACGTTGGAATTTGCAGGCACACAGGTTGTGGTCGATGGAGAGTGAAAATGCCGAGCGGATTCTGAACCGATCGAACCTATGATGAAGGGCATGCACTTCCACCCCTGCGGCCTATTGTTGGCACCGCCATGCTTCACCTCGTCTTCCTCCTCTGCAGCAGCAGCAACAGCAACAGTAGCCATATCTTTGAGCCTCCGAAAAAGCAGGAAGCGACCTACAGATGCTTCGAGTCACCAAAGACGTCGCGTATATGTATACAGATATTATTCACTAACTGTATCTTTCGTCGATTAAGATTCACTCACTGTATCTGTCAGTGACGAAGTCAGAATTTGGTTGCACTTCGGATTCAGTGGTGGAATAATTTACGCTATCAGGGCTGGATCATGAAAATGTTACCTATACTGGACTAAATTTATTCAGACTATACACTAGATATTTTTCTACACTCCGAACTAAAGTCTATCCTATCTGAGATGTAGCTCCACCCCTGATATCTGTAATGATAAATTTCGCATTTCCTCATGCACTTGAACACACGCAAGTATGGATATGCACCATACATACATCCGACGTATGGCCTGACGATGTACAAGGCCACCACACGTTGCACGCATTGGAACGTGTGGTGGACGGCACAGCAGTGGGTGGCTGGAACTGTACTGGCCTGCCGATGGGCTACAGCCCTGTGAGGCGAAATAACGGTAGCTCCTTGGAGATACACTGGAGGCTTAGGTAGTGCTTATTTGAGATTAAACTTATATATTTTAGGTTTTTGGTATTGTTTGAGTTTTGTTTACTATACCTAGTGTAAACTTTTTTTTACGTAATTAAATTTAAAAAATAGAAAAAACAGATTCTCTCATCAAGAACAATGCAAAGAAATACGGAAAAAAAAGAAAAAGCAAAAAAAGCCTCAAAAGGCCGAAAAAACAAAATTAAGAAGTGAGAAGCTAAAAGCCAAAAGCTTATGCTTGTCACATTAGTTTTTTTCCTTTTAAAAAAAGTGTTAGGTTACTACTCCATTCCATGACTGCAAAATTCGGTGCATCGCAAAAAAGCAAGAAAGAAACTGGGGTTTCCCTTTGCAAAGGTGGTGTTGATTCGGGCAGCTCTAGCGCCCGGTGGTGTGGAGAGAGAGAGAGAGAACAATGTTGGGGAGAGAGGGGATGGGGATGGAGGGAGGGGAGGGAGGGAGCGGCAGATTCTTTTTTTGATTTTACTCAGTTGTGGGTCCACCTTGGTGGAAAAAGCAGGTTGGATGAGGAGCTAAGAGCAAGTCCAATAATAGTCTTATAGCCAAGCTAATCAGCATTTTTGTTGATGTGGAGGAGAGAAGAGAGGAGAGAGATGAGAGCTTGGCTCTCATGCAAGCAACAAGCTGGGCACGGGAGCCTATGCAGTGGTGGGTTTAGATAATAAATGTATGTGAGGAGGAATATGAAAGAGAATGCGAGATATGGTACCACATAATAATAAAAAAAATATTTTTGTAGACAAATAGAAGACAAATTATTGTATAACTTGGCTCTTATAGCTTGACTTATAGCCAAACACTTGACTTTATTATTGGACTTGCTCTAAGGGCTGCAGTAAATTTTTCCAAAATTAGCTCTTGTTTGACGTGGTGGTGATGTGAAAAACTTAGCTCCCCCCTCACATTGTACATGCCTAAGCTCAGGTCCTTCTGCCTCAATTTCTTGGACCAGCTATGCCAGCCTGCAATGCAAAACAGACCATGTACTGGGCCTCAACCAAAGGTGGTCCATTTGACGGACCTCTCCCAATTTGCTACTCTCGTCCCCGCTGCTGAATGATACGAGCGTGCTCATCTACCGCAGAACACAGGAGAGAACACAAAACTCCCAGTAAATTAATGAGGTAGATTATTCCATTAGCCGGTAACAGCAGTCATCATATAATCCACAAAGCCATGTCCCATGACACGGCCGGGCGCAAAAAGACGTCTCAACCACACGTTAACAGTGAACAAAAACAAGTAATAATCAGGCCATCTCACTCATTTTTGCAGGTAATTTTCAGGGGAACGCATTGGATCAATCAGTGGTCGCAGTTATCTAAAGAGGAAGAGAGGGCTTCACTGAAAGGGGGTGTCGAATCCTGGAAAAAGTGGTGATGGAGTTCTTTTACAAGTTTGGATGGAGTAGAAGGCATAGGATTGCAAATTAAGTCTTTTGATGTAATGCTGTTTTAAAACTTGTATCACCGTTTGGTGAAGAGTGGCCTTAGTGCTATTTGTGGGTGTCGTAAACGGCTGTACTCATTCACTTGTGAATGTTGGAGGTCGGAATGTTTATTCCTTTATCTAAAAAGCTCCTGTCTTGTTTTTCGTTTTATTGAAAAATGCTCCTGTTGCATCTATCATGACGCGTGTACGTACCATCTGACCCCCCCCCCCCCCCCCCAGTCGATCATCCCCGGATTAACACGCTCTCGCGGCTAGATTAAACAAAATAAGCTAAACTTTTCGGTGGGTGTGACGTGACTAAATTTGGGCCCGGCGCGCTTGGCTTGGGCTCTAAGTGACCGTAATTATTGAGCCGGGAGCAGAGGAGATCGCGCAGCGCGGAGAGGGAGGAGATGCATGGACCATTAGTTGGAGGAGAGCACACAGACACGGTCGCGCGCGCGATCCATGCAGAGAGTTTTCGCCACCTGCATCATTTGCGGCGTTCCGTGGTGCGCGCGCGCGGTCGCGGAGCTCGACACGATCATTGCTCGCGCGCGCGCCACTTGTTGTACGTCCCGTCCTCGCCATCGTCGTGTAGTGGTCTAGTGGCTTTACTACCAACTGATCCGTGCCGCGAGGCCCCTAATTCAGGGCATTATAAGCACATTGTGCCTACTGTTCTCAGAATTGCATACTCTAAGATTTCTTTCTTTTTAACTTATGATTTTCTCTAACGAAACAGTTTTCTCGTTGCCTTTTAAAAACAAATCATTGAGATAGTATTTTTAAAACGATTCATTAGTATTCGATTTATTCGTATAAACACTCACACTAAAGTTATAAACCATCAGCGGGAAAAAAAACCCCACTCCAAAGCTATCAATGTCGACTGGTAACAAGTAACCTTTTCTTATGCGGCAGTCTGAAACGACCCATGCCACTCACGTCCTGCTTATTTCGGTTTAAGTTTCTGGCCTCTGGTTTTTTGAGCTTTTTTGCCAGTTCTTTTTCCATATTCGTTTGCATTGTCCGTGATAAGCTAATATTTTTCTATTTTTAAAATTTTTTAAATTTAATTACATCAAATAAATCACTTTCAACAACAGTGTAATTTCAACCAATTACAGTATAATTTCAACTATAAACCACTATTTTTTAACCTAACCAAACACACCCTCAACCATGAGACCACGTCAGCCAGCACGTACAAATTCGAGAATGGATCGACAAATTACACGATGTCAATTAATTATTTCCCTACCTACGATCGAGCCAGTTGCAGGTACATCCAGGTTGTGGTACACGATGAGCTCTCGCACAATCATTCTTCTTTTCTCCGAATCATTCATCCATGCAAGTAGGGGGGGAAAGGCAGCAAGCAACCTGGAGAGAGAGTGAGTGAGTGAGTGAGTGAGAAAGAGATACTATGTAACTATCTCCTTTCTTCTCGAGGTGTTCTTTCAGCTTTGAAGCGTGTGCAATGTACACACATATGTAGGCTTTTGTACGGCCATCTGGGATGGAGGGAAAAGGAAGGAAGGAGCCAATGATGGAAGCAAGGAACGAAGGCAAAGGCCGGAGAACAACGGCAAGCATCTGGGCATGAAACGAGACAAAAGATGTCGCCCATCGATCGATTCCGATGGGAAAGTTGATGGCTGAAGCTGAAGTGAAGGCTGCAGTTGCAGCTAGCAGCAAGATTTCACCGGGAGAAGTAGAAATATCTTAGCCGATCGATTGGTGGCGTGTGAATCCCGTATGCTCGTACTACATGTGTGTGTTTGCTCGGATCCCCACTGTTTAACTGTTATTATGGTGCTCCCTCGCTTCGCGTGCTTCCCCGACAGCTTGTGGTCATCAGGGGTAGCTGAAACCTTGCAGAGCGAACACTAGCCATATCAATAGTACGGCCTCTCCGCTTCGCTAGTTCATAGGGCGTGATTGTACCTCTGCCCGAGTGAACGGCTAGGTTCATTCGTGCAGTATCTTTTTCTGAAGATGGTGATTGGTTGCCGGACCTGCATGACTGACAGACGGAGTCCAAATGTCACCCTGTAAAACTGTTCCTTTTTGATTTATGGGTCAGTTCGATGCGGCTTTTAAAAACGATTTTTTGATTTTTATTACAATACTTAACTTTTAAATAAAGTATTTTTTAAGACAGAGTCTATAAATTAATTGTAGCACACATTAAAATACCAATATTTGTACCAGCTAAAATCGCAAGTGAGTATCTCTTTCTTCGTAATATCTGTCGCGAGCAGTCAAAATTCAAAAAATTTAGCCAAAAGTCATAAGCCGCAGCCATAAAGAACAGGTCCTAAAACAATTAGCATTTTGACTAAGGTAAGGTAAGAAGATACTTCCTTACTATAGAACTTATACCAAGATTCTTTCTTCTTTTTTTGTTCAGTGCAATTTCTTTTTTCTTGAGAGAGAGAGAGAGAATGATCAGTGCAATTTCTGGCAATGGGAAAGGAGAATATACTAGTTTCTCTCGACCCATGATTAATTCCCCATTGGTTTAGTTGGATGACAATTTATCTTTGGTCAGGTACTCTGCAGATGATATGTCAGAATGAATACGAGGGCGCACATGCAGTGCAGGACGGAAGCCTCCAAAATCCAGATGCACAACTAATGCATTCACTTCCCAGTGGATGCATTTCTTGTTCGCTCATGCCTCAGTGTGTCATTGAGCTACCAAGTTTAGGAAGCAGTATGAGCACTATTCCGCCGAGGCTACACTGTGATAGCTGAAGTTGCCATTTACCTTTTTTTTAAACATAACCTGCTGCAAGTTTTTCCCTTACGATTACCATGAATGATCAACAGATTAAAACAACCCCATGAAATATTAACGTGTTTGATCATGTACGAGCGACCGCATAAACTTTTCCATGTGCTAACGAAACTTAGCTTGGGTTTTACTTGTAAGTATAAATCACCTGTCAAACAGATTGATGCTTAGGGCCTAAGTGGAACACAAGCGTTCCCCGGGAGTTTGACAACCAAAAAACAAGAACATGTTATTTTTGCAGTTTTTCCGTGGAATTTCAATTTCTGGATGGGCCTTAATTTCTTTGTCGACGACGTAGGCTGCACCCGGCCGCTACGATCGACTTCCCTGTAGGATCGTGCGCTACGTACGGTAGATTCTGCTCGGCGAGGAAAGCGATGCTGCGAAGAAGAAACAAAACTTGGCACACTGTGACTGGGGTCCGGGCCCCACATGGCAGCACCAAGCACCGGCGCTCCACGGACGCCCGGCAATCTCGTCCTCGCCCTCGGGTTCCTACCCTTTCCCTCTTGTTTGACCTCCACGTCAAGCGAGGAATGACAAGTTGCTCCTCTCATCCTCTGTGGCTCTGTGCCCACGTCACAGGTTCTTCCTCCCATGCGCAGCAGTGCAGCACTCCTGCTCTCCATTTCCGATTTCACGCTAGCATAAGGTTGAGCTCACTTCGGGTTCACGATTTCTGCTGAATAAATAAATAAAATAAAATTTTAAAAATATTTTTAGAATAATTTTTAAGTGGTTTTATCGGTACATCGATATTTAATTTATTTATATAAATATTTTATACTAAAATAAAAAAAACTATCGGTCACAGCTATAAACCATAAACTTACAATTCTCTGTATACATACATTTTGAATGTTCCCACTAATTCTACACCTGGACAAAAGGTGGTTCTCAAAATCTACCACGGAGGCCTGTATAAGAATTTTTTGTACGGATAATCCATTTTTTATTCGAAATTACATAAATATACCCGCGGGAAAATTTTTTACAAAAATAGGCTCCAGTAGCCTAATGGTTGGGCGACTGGAGCCTTTCGCCCAACCACACGGCGACACAATATATCTCGCTGCACAGTAGAGCGACTGCATTAAATCGCTCTTCCGTATGGCGACTGGCATGCAGTCGCCATACCGTTAGGCGACTGGCATGCAGTCGCCATCCCGTTAGGCGACTGCAGGTAGCCCCCGTGATTGTTTTAGAATTTGTGAATTTTGTAACGTTGAACCGGTAAAAAATACGGTGAAGTTGTAATAAAAGTTTATGTTCATTGTATATTGTAGGTGTGTAAAAAGTTTTTTAATTTTTTTTTTTGAAAGATTGAGTAGAGAACGATCGATACATACACTGTTAAGTGAGATAGTTTATATGCGGAAAGAGATGATAGACTTATGTAAATATAAATAAACTTCATAATATAACTGTGAGTAACATGGCGCATGTATTTTCATTACATGCATAACATATATAGCATCTGCAGCACGCCTCACTGGTCACCCTGCTGTGCCCCGTCACCGCGCCCGCGTCCTCCCATACGGCCTCGCTTGGCCCTCCTCCGGTGCAACGGATTAGGACGATCCGAAAAGGTAAAACGAGGAGGAGGGTGTCTATCCCGCCCCTGCGCTGGTGGAGTCAGCTGCACCTCTGGCTGTGTAATCTCCGGTGCACCGGGGAGGGCACTG
Source organism: Dendrocalamus latiflorus (assembly GCA_017311315.1). NCBI lineage: Eukaryota > Viridiplantae > Streptophyta > Magnoliopsida > Poales > Poaceae > Dendrocalamus > Dendrocalamus latiflorus. The sequence goes on from CM029663.1 coordinate 5,393,118, forward strand.
GCAGAAAGAACCTGCGGTGCGACGTCGGGCGACGGCGCGAAAAACTGGTCCACATCCTCCTGGCCTGGGGAGACGCCGTGCTGGTAAGTACCTGCAATATTAATATCGTTAGTGCGTTGCATGTCGTCTTCGGATAAACACGGTATAAGACCCTATGCGTACCCGTAGCTGGCGCCATGGAGGAGGCGTACACCCCCTGCGTGGGGAAGACAGGGGTCTGCGTAGGAGGCGTGAAGTGAACCGGTGTAGGAGGCCCTGCCCAGGCTGAACCCCCTGGCTGCTCCGGGTGAGGTGGTGGAGGACGTGTCCACGTAGGTGCACCATAGTAGTGCCACGCTGGTGGAGGTGGCACTGGTGGACGAGCAGTCGTAGCGGGGGGCGTGGAGACCGCCGGTAGCCTCGTGCAGGACAGTAGGCTAACGATACGTCTACACCCCTCGTGCACCCGACGCGCAAAGCTGAGGCCCTCCTCATGGGTCAGCTGCGCACCACTGGCGAGCCTCTCCAGTACTGTGCCGGACTCGGCGTATAGGTCAGAACCGACGTCAGCCTGGACACAAAGACATAAAATGGTCGATTATGGAAACAACATTACCATTTGGGAATCTTTGAAATGACATGTAACGTACCGTGAGGTGAGCGTCGTGCGCGAAGTGCGCGGGGTACGTGTCCGTCGGAGCGGCGACGTGTGTGGCAGGCGGGTCTACCACATATACGAGCCTGATACGGGTCTGCGGCTGGTACCAGCGCAGGTACTCCGCGTACTCCCTGCTGTCGTACGGTCGGTCCTCGTCCACGCGGTCGTCGAGCGCATCCTGCCACTGCTCGACCCAGGGCTGCATTCTCACCGACCAGTCCGTGCCTCTTTTCACTCCCTTCCCGCTGTGCCTGCGTATAAAACCATTACGTAATGTGAGATACTTGCGAACGCAGTAGTAAGTATGTACATATTTAGCAGAAACGTACACTCACCCGTGCACGTGCGGCGGAAGCGATGGTCCGACTGGTACAGGAACCGGCTGCCATAGCCCGAACTGCCGCATCACCCGCTGGGGTGCGTAGTCCTCCACGTAGATGAGGTACACGAGCTTCCGGCGGGTGAGCCAGAAAGCCCGGTCACGCCAGCAAAGTGAAGACAGACCGCCAGGAGCACGGGCCTGCACTGCCGTATCAGCGTATGGCTCCCAGCGCACGTCGTCGGCTGTGATGCGGTCGAGCTGCTCCACAAAGACCCGGTACGCCCGCGTGACCTGCACGTGCGCGAACTGTACCTGCAAGAAAGACAAGTTGTTTACAATGACGATCGTCAATAAGAAAGAAATAGTTAACTGTGATAAAACTTACTCGGCGACGGCACCACATAGAACCCATCGTCGGCCGGTCGACTTCTCCCCCCCGGATACATCTCGGGCCCGTACGGACCCACGTCGTCTAGCACAGGTCGTCCGACGCTTAAGCGCTCGAACGACCACAACTGTAGTAGCAGGGGACAACCCGTGAGGATCGAGTTCGGCTTGACCCTCGTGCACGCATCGCACAGCGCGCGGTACGTCGCGGCAAGTACGTCCGATCCCCAGCTGACCTGGTGGGGCTCGCCATCAGCGATCGCCCTTGCATAAGCGATAAGGCGCGCATCCACCGAGTTGCCGTGGCTGGTGGTGAAAAGCACCCAACCAAACAGCCACAGCACGTACGCCTCCAGGTGCCGCGAGACCTGCTGATCGTCTGCCTGCGGAACCATGCGCTCCACCTGAATGCAAAAAAGTTGTTATTAGTACGTAATACCACAAATAAGAGCTTCGAAGATACGATCGATTTTATATACCACGTACCCGGTACTGTCTGAGCCACCTCAGTGTCGGCCCATGGGTCTGCGCCTCTCCGAACACGTGGTGGTCAGCGGCCGGTGCAACGACACCCTCGAATCTGCCGAGCAGGTCAGCGCGCCAGTCGGCCGGGGCCTCCGGTAGGAAGGCAGCGTCTCCCGCGATCGGAAGCCCAAGAAGCAGGGACACATCCTGCAAGGTCGGCGTCATCTCCCCGAATGGGAGGTGGAAAGTGTGCGTCTCGGGCCGCCAACGGTCCACCAAAGCCGTCAGCAGGGAACGGTCGAACGGAAATCGTCGTGATCGATCCCCGCCCGCCTCGTCCCCGCCCTCGTCCCCGCCAGCGGCTCCATCCTCCTCTGTGGCCTGCACCATCCGGGCAAGAGGGAGTAGCCCGGCATCCCGCAGCCTGCAAACAAAGTGAAGGTCAGCACGGAACGAACTAACGGTCGCACTAAACGCTGGAATAGTGCTCACCTGGCAGTCCAACGAGGGTCGAGTCCCCAGGCCACGCGAGGTGTCCGTGTCCGGACCACTCCCAGCTGAGGCGGCTCGTCCGTGCTCCCCGGTGGCGGCACTAGATGGGAAGCGCGATGAGAGCGGTCCACGTGCTCGTCCAACAGCGCGAACCGCCACTCCGAGTCACGTCCAGCACGAGTCATACCTGCAAAATTTGTACAATACTTTCAACATTAAATTTTCTGCATCTAAATTTGTACAATAATTTCAACACTAAATTTTATACATCTAAGACTGTACATTAAACTTGGTACATCTAAATTTCTACATCTAAACTTGTACATTATACTTTCTACATCTAAATTTGTACAATAAATGGTACACAAAATTTATAAACTAAATTTTCTAAACTACATTTAGTACACAAAATTTGAAAATTAAATGTCTAAATTATATTTCTATATTTAATTTCTAAACTAAATTTTGAAACTACATTTTCTAAACTAAATTTGTAAACTAATTTTCTACACTACATTTTCTAAACTAATTTTCTAAACTAAATTTGTAAACTAATTTTCTACACTACATTTTCTAAACTAATTTTCTAAACTATATTTCTAAACTAATTTTCTACACTACATTTTCTAAACTAATTTTCTAAACTAAATTTCTAAACTAATTTTCTACACTACATTTTGTAAACTAATTTTCTAAACTAATTTTGTAAACTAATTTTCTAAACTAATTTTGTAAACTAATTTTCTAAACTAATTTTCTACACTACATTTTCTAAACTAATTTTCTACACTAACAAAAAATATAACACGAAAAATTACCTGAAAATCGCGCACTCCCCCTCCTCTTCTCCTCCTCCCCTTCTCCTCCTCTCCCTCTCCTTCTCTTCCCCTCCTCCCCTTCTCCTCCTCTCCCTCTCCTTCTCTTCCCCTCCTCTTCTCCTCCTCTCCCTCTCTTCTCTGCGACGGCGGCCGAACGACACAGTGACCGCTTGGCCGAGCGCGGTATATATCTCACTAGAAGTCGCCGAACCGTTGAGCGACTGAAATGCAGTCGCCTAACGGTTGGGCGACTGGATGGAAGTCGCCCAACCGTGGGGCGACTGCAATTAATCGCCCAACGGTTGGTAGATTCATTAAATGTCGCCGTGTGGTTGGGCGAACGGCTCCAGTCGCCCAACCATTAGGCGACTGGAGCTTATTTTTGTGAAAAATTTTCCCGCGAGTATATTTATGTAATTTCGAATAAAAAATGGATTATCCGTACAAAAAATTCCCCTGTATAAACGCTGTGCACAGCAAGTTCCTTTCAGCGATTAACCTAATTGGTGAGGCTCCTTGCTTACTTGTGGATTGTCTCTTCGGCCCACCATGCATGGGCCCGAGGGAAGTTTACACAAAGGATAGGCACGATGATAACATCGCAAGGAAAAATCATATATGTAAAATTAAGAAGAGTATTTATCCTCCTTCATAGCTATATGACCCCGCTCTCAAGTCTCAATAGGTTCTGGCTTCTAGAAGTCAGAATCTATTTAGAACACATTGGTTTTTTAATTTGGGCTTTTTTTACTTTTGATTTCCCCCTTTTTTTTTCCTTTGCATTGTTCGTGAGATATAACGGTGTTTTTTATTTTTTTATTTTTCTTTAATTGAATGACTCAGATGAAGCTAACAACTACTACAGTGTAATTTCAGCCAATAGCCAAATAGAGAGCTTTTTTCAGTTTATAAAAACTGTTTTTTAGCTTTTTTTTTACAATAATTAGCTTTCAAACGGAGTGTTTTTTAAGACGGTATCTACAACTTGATTGTATTACACATTATAGTAAATTTATTTATGTCGGCCAAAACCGTACACACATTTCTATTACTCCGTACTTTCTCTTATGAACATCTCAAAAACTATAAGCCACATACCGAAACAAAAAAGAACAAGCCCGGAGTGGGCTCTAAATATGATCCTTAGAGTACCATAGAGGGGGGGGGGGAGTTCAGAAGGAAAATAGTAAATAGTAAGACTATTAAGTATCATCATATCTATTCTATTTCTCTCCCCACACTCGAATCTTAGGCTTCATTCATGCCCTCCTCTCGGGTCCCCCGAAACTTTGCTATCTATTGTTTGACGCATAACAACAACACTTACCATTATAGTGATCACTGTCTCGCTTTGAGCGTTGTTACATTTGGTAATCCTACTGGCGAGGCAGCTGGCTTACATGATCACCATCTAGTTTTTGTGTCGTTTAAGTTAGGATTTGATCACGCGACGCCAACTCAAGCAATGCATAAAAGGCAACTAACAGCCGAAGCATTACAATGAAGCAACCTAAAACGCTCACCAAAAGACCAGGAGAGACGCGCGCTGGCGTCGCGAGTCAGCCGCGCCCAAAGCGGCTCAGGCGCTGCCGAGCCGGACGCTGATGCTGTGCGGCTACATGCTAAACATAATTAAAAGCACTTTACGCGCAAACCGAGCCCCCTAAATTAAACTGTCACGGGCAGGTCGGCCCCACCCCCGCGTCCATCCCCATCCCATGCGCCCGCATTTCATTTCATTCCATTCCATTTCCATTTCCCCTCTCAATTATTGCCTCCCTCTCCTCCCTTCCATCCCATTCCTCTGCGCCCCCCGCATCGCCGGCTCTTCGAGAATGGCCGCCGCGTTGTGGACGCTGCTTGTGGCGGTGGCGGCGGCGGGGTGTGGGTGCTGGTGCGGTGAGGCGGCGCCGACGGCGGCGGAGACGGCGCACGAGGTGCTGCTGGCGCACGGGCTGCCGCGGGGGCTGCTGCCGGCAGGGATCGCGGACTTCCGGCTCGACGAGGACAGCGGGCGCTTCGAGGCGGCGCTTGAGGCCGCGTGCACGGCGCGCTTCGAGGTCGGGCTGCGGTACAACGCCACCGTGGCGGGGGTCATCAGCTACGGCCGGATCGCCGCGCTATCCGGGGTCTCCGCGCAGGACCTCTTCCTCTGGTTCCCCGTCCGCGGCATCAGCGTCGACGTCCCCTCCTCCGGCGTCATCTACTTCGACGTCGGCGTCGTCTTCAAGCACTTCCCCCTCGCCGTCTTCGAGTCCCCGCCGCCCTGCACCCCCGACCCGCTCCTCCTTCTCACGTCCCAACAGGTAAACACACCAAGCAAACCACACCAATGGATCTTCCCTATCACCAATTTTCCATTAGTACGTTTGCAACTGTTCTGAATTCTTTTTCTTGGTCGCGGCAGAGGCGGGAGGACGACGACGTGAACGGATCGGTGTCGGCCGGCGCGGCGTTGCAATGATGGGACGGATTCGATGACGGTATCGGCGAGCCAGAACCAGAAGCACAGTTTTGAGACAAGCAAGTGATCGGTCGGTCGCCGGCGGTGGCCGGCCGGCGTCTGTGCAGATAGATAGAGTGGGCATTCCTTTTGTTTGCTACTAGCTAGTAATCAGTCCTCATCACCTCATCACTCTGTTCTTGTCGTCGTTCTTGTCCGTGTCCGGTTGGGGCGAAAGCCACAGCCACGGCGGCAGGGAGGTTCGAAGCTGCCGATCCGGCAGACAGCGACGTACGGGGATGCTCGCTTGCGCTGCTTGCGTGCCCTTCTGCCTCCGGTGCCGTGGCGGCGGCCGTCGCCGTCCGTCGTCTGGTGGCGATACTTTTTCTCGGTAATGGATGGTTCGTGTATATGTCAAGTTGTGAATGATCACATGTTTATTGGGGTCGCGAACTCGCGTCATACCTGGGTTGAATTCAGCATGATGCGTACAGGCTTTGCAATGCATTTCCCCCTTCCTCCTGTCCAGTACAACTGGTGATCGATCGGCAGTGCGCATTCTTTCTTGGCGTTGCAGCGGGGAGCAGCGTCGTTGTCTCGGTACTGCCTCCATCAGTTTTTGTATGAGTTTGCGTGGCGAATGCCGTTTCTGTCCGAGCCATCTTGGCATCCAACGGGATTGCTTTGCCTAGTAGCTGCTTGCTGGTACTTCCCTGACTCGTCTGAGTAGTGGCATCGCGCACTCGTCTCGATTCGCCGCTGCGAAGCTGACGAGAAGATCCCAAGGGATCCTGTCCGGGAAAGAAGAATGGCGAGCCTCGTGGTTCGTGCCTTATCCATGCTCCCTGGCTAGTGCCCTAGCCTGCGGCTCTCTCCAATAGCCATTTAGGCTGGTCTCTGATCTGTCTCGCCAAAAGTGACCTCCCTTTGGGAGATTGGACCAGTCACCGCACCAGTGAGCATAGCGGTAGCATTTCTGACTGGCGGGTAGCGGCCGTGGTGTGACCATTCCTGTCCGAAAAATGTAACACTAGTAATTACTGACCTTAAGGGCGGTTTATAATATGTTATTTATAAAATATAGATAATATTGATATAATGACATGTATACTGTTTATAACGGGTTATTTTCTTGCGTTTTGATCGTGTATAGAATTGCAGTCAACCTCCTTCTCTATCCTCTTTCTCTCTCATCCACCTCAGCAAAATTCCTATGTGACATCTCTTACAGACATTTATGTCACCCTATTATACATACCCTAACCTTTTCACTGCTTTTGTGATATGTGCAGTTTTCTTCTTAGGAAGCAACCGTTTTTACTACAGTGACATTCGTATTAGCTTCTACTGATAGTTTTTGGTTATGGCCGGTAGCTTTTTGGCTAAAAAAAATGAAAAGTAGCAGCTAAAAGGAGTGGGTTTTAGGAGTCAAATAGTGTAAAAAGTGAAAAAGATACGTGTGCAAGATGAGAGAATAAAGGAGAGCATAGAGAACTAAGTCGTCTATTATACAGTAGTCGACTGTAATATGATAAACAAGACATATTGTGCCATGGGGAAACTGTCTATAAAGATATGTAAAAACATATATTATATAAGCCGTCTTTAATATTATTTATAGATGATATAAAAGATATTATATATAGTAGTTATATATTCCATTGAACCTGCCCCTAAAAATCTTCCAATCGGCGAACAGCTCAGCAAACATCTGGATCCCTGGGTATGGCAATCGGCGGCAGACATCGTTTTTTCCCTTCCTTGGGGTGTAGCGGTTTGTACTGTTATGGTCCAAACTGCTACGCGTACAAACAATTCTGATAAGAAGTTTTTATACTAAGTTAATGGTATGTGGGTCCCAGGTTACTCGACGGGGCTCCCGTGTCAGCGACTGCTCGTAACGAGATTCCGTAGAAAGATATACACATTCGTACGTGTCAGTGCTCTCGTGGCGGGTGGGGGGAGGTAAACAGCGAGGTGATAGGGTGAGACTAGAGGAAGCAAGGGGAAGCAGCCAAGCAGGGGCATGTGCGAGGGGAGCTAATGATGGGAGAGAGAGACAAGCGTATCAACTGCAGCGCCTTCTTGTAGCTGATGGGGTTGGTGTAGTAGGTGGCAGGCTAGGGGTAAATTTGGTAAAGAGGAGGCAGCTGGGCTGGGTGTCAGGCTGTCAGCCAGCCTGCCGGCCCCCTCATCGTTTTCCTGCGCTGTCAGCTAACTATTGCACTGACCTTGTTCGTTGAGGTTTGGATTCGTTGGCTCCGGATAGCGAATTGGGTCCCTGCTCCAAGGAGTTTTGTTCTGTCTTCCAGTTTTTTAATTCATTTTTTACTTTTAGAGCTTTTTTTTTCTTTTTTCTTATTTTTTGGTATTATCTACGAAGATATAATTTTTATTTTTAAATATAATTTCGTTGAAAAACTAAGAATAGCTATAGTAAAAAAATTCAAAAATTTAGACCTATAAATCTTTTGAAGCAACTGCCCTAGATAGGAAAGAAGCCATTAAGCCATGCAGGTAGGGGTGGATATCGAGCCAACTGCTTGTCTTATCGAGCTTTTTTTTTTCTTCTAAAATTGGCATATTTTGATTTAATACCATTTTACGGATAATTTAAAAGTATTTTTAGAAACGAGCTAACGAGCCGAGCCGAGCTTGAGCAAAATTCAAATTCATTTGAAATCAACTCATTTTAATGTTTAACCAATTAACAAGTATAATTGAAGCAATTTTGAACCGAGCCAACGAGCCCCACTAACGAGTTTTTTTTCCACCCCTACATGCAGGAGTCTTGGCTCTTGAGCGAGCCCCCGGGGCTTGGCTTGCATGGTGTTAATGTGGTTTGGATGGATGACATGTGGATGTAGTGACGTCAAGTCCGTGGTAAACAAAATTGGGGCGTGAAGAAGGATACATCATCCTGTTCTCATGGGAAAAAAAAGGATACGACCATCCCTTGCGAGACTAGTACTTTAATTCGCGGCGATGATTTTTTTTTTGGCCTTAGACTTGACTTGAGTATAAATATCTGAAGCTTGATCAGTGTCATCAAGGTGCATTTTGGGGATTTGCTTCGAAGCTTGAAGGCGTAGTGGGAACTGAGAAGAGGTCACATCGCTAAACACTAGCTATACAATTTTAATCGTGGCATTCATTCCCTCAGTCGTCAGACAACCAAGTGCCTTATCAACTGGAGTGCCGGTTGGCCGGCTTGCTGCAAGCTTCATCCTTGGATTTTTTGGGGTCTTTATACTTGGAAGCTGTATTGATCTCTACAAATTTCCTTTCATCAAAACGCCTGCGGGGGTGTTCGGCAGGGCACAAGCTAGACGGCTTTTGGCAGTCGCTACAGTACCTAACTTTTAAACGGAGTATTTTCTCAAGATGGGGTCTACAAGTTAAACGTAGTACACGTTAAAAGCCCAACATCTGTACTAGCCAAAATCGCAAGTGAGTATCGATCTCTCCGTAATCTGTACCGTAAACAGGCAAAATTCAAAAATTTCAGCCAAAAACCATAAGCCACAGCCAAAAAGAACAGACCCTGTGTTTTGCAGTCAAAGGCAAGTAACTGTGCCATGGCATCTCTTTATGCAGAGAAGTGGCAAACTAGTTAAAAAGAAAAATAAAAGAGAAATACCAACTGAAGAAGTAGGCCGTCGAACTCAGACCAGAGTGCAAACCAAAGCCCAATCTGCAATCCTCTAACCCCAACTCCACCAAAGCCGAGCAGTTGGTTGGTTCCCTCTCCCCCCACATGGCGGCCCAACCCAGCGGCAGCGTGCGCATCCTCGCCTCCGACCACCCGCACCCGACGGTCGCCGCCCTCCACGCGCACGCCGCCACCCCTCCTGCCGTCCTCCGCTCGCTCCTCAACCGCGCCCTTCGCTGCCGCTCCACGCCGCGTCCCCACGCCGCGCTCCGCCTGCTCCCGCCTCCCCGTCGCCAACGCCCTCGTCGACCTATACGCCAAGTGCAACGACCTCCCAGCCGCCCATGCGGCGCTCGCCGACATCCCGCTCCCTGACGCCATCTCGTTCAATTCGTTCCTCTGAGCACACGCCCGCCTCGCCTCCGTGCCCGCCGCCGAGTCCCTCTTCGCCTCCATGCCCTCCAGAACCCAGGTATCCTGGGATGCCATGGTGGTCGTCTACGTCAGTGCCGGCGACGTCACTTCCGGTTGCCGCATGTTCGATGAAATGCCTACCAGGTACTCGGCCTCGTGGTCCGTGCTGATTGTAGGGTACTGCAAGCGCGGGTCGATGCGGAGCGCGCGTGAGCTGTTTGATAAAATGCCGGCAAAGAATGTTGTGGCGTGGACAGCGATGATTAATAGGTACGCACAGAGTGGGCGTCCAAAGGCATCACTTGCGCTGTTTTGGGAAATGGAGGCTGCTGGGATTAAGCCAGATGCAGCCACCATGGTTGGTGTTATTTCTGCTGCTGCGCAGATTGGCAGCATGGAGTTGCTTGGCTGGGTTGGAACTTTTGTAGACAGGAAGAGGACTGAAAGGAATGAGAAGGTGCTTACAGCACTCGTAGATATGCACGCTAAGTGCGGAAATGTTGAGCAGGCTCTCAGTGCTTTTAGTGAAATTGCACAGCCGGATGTGTGCCCCTATACTGCACTTATTAGCGGGCTGGTGACTCATGGGCATGCAAAGCTGGCACTTCAAGTGTTTGAAAGGATGCAAGCTCAGGAAATCAGGCCTGATCCAATTACTTTTGTCGGTGTGCTTACTGCTTGCAGCCATACAGGGCTTGTTGATAAAGGATTGGAGTATTGGGAGGCGATGGTTCAGGATTATGGGATGGAGCGCCGCTCAGATCACTATGCCTGTGTTGTTGACATGCTTAGCTGAGCAGGGAGGCTTGAGGAGGCTCATGAGATGGTGCAAACGATGCTGATGGGGTCCCACCCAGGGGCTCTTGTTGCACTGCTGAGTGCTTGCAAGACATGGAAATGTTGGAATAGCAGAAATTGTTGCAAATAAGCCTTTTGAGTTGGAACCTCGGAACACTGGGAACTATATACTGCTGTCAAATATATATATGCTGGGAAAGAGCAATGGGAGGAGGCAGAAAGAATTAGGTCACTGATGAAAACAAAATTGCCCTTCAAACAGCCAGGGTCTAGTTCGGTCGAGGATAGACAGAGGGAGCATGGCAGGATGTCTATGAGGAACTGAAAAGCAGCAGAACATCTCTCTTTGCCATATGCGAATTCTTTTGAGATGTTGCAAGCTAGACAGGCATAAAACAGAGATAATTGAACTGTCAGGAATGCAGAAGCTACGGATCAATATGCCTTTAAGGTACCTTCTTCGGTCTTCACAGTTCTTGTTATATCTGAAACTTACCATGGTAAAGTATTTTGATTTGTGTAGGTACTCAAGAGTTGCTTTTCTATAGCAAGTTTGGTGATCTCCCAACGAATTGATGTAGTAGAGAATAATACCTTAGTACCTAAACCTTGCCCTTTAAGCTCTACATCTTAGATAAGTGTCTTAGCAAGAGATTCTAAGATATGGTTCACGGAATATCATAGGAATGGACACAACTAAGGCAATTTGAACTCCATATCTTAATGCTTGTAACTATCAGGGGTCAGAAAGAGATATTTTTATATAGTTTGCAAAACATGCTCAGTATGCAAGACTAGGGTCATTTGCAAATTAGTAAGATTAGAAAGTAATGTTATCCTTATGAAGTATGAAATGATTATTTACATTCATGCACTCCACATGGTGACATGGATGAGTGTATATTGTTCTGAACGCTTGGTAAATCATCATAAGCAGAAGAACTACAATAACTTCCACAAAGGGTGGTTCATCCCATAGTGTACACTAGTGATACAATGCTAATTGGTGCATTTTTTCAGGGCATTGCTCAGCTTGACTTCACTGTCTCGATCGCATCGGCTAATTCATCAATCTTCGCACCGGTGACCTCCTTGACCACCTTCCCATCCTTGAGAATCTTGAATGTTGGTACAACCCTTATGCCCAGCTCCTTTGCAAGAGGCTGCAGTAACAAGTACCAAGAAGCTTAGCAAGATCTATTCAACAAAATAGTAGATACAGAAGAGACATAAAAGTTGTTCAAAAGAAGAAGAAGAAGAGACAAGTAATTCCAACTGACCTTGTTGTCTTGATTGCAATCGAGCTTGAGGAACACGATGTCGAGGTTCTTCTCGGACATCTCCTGGAATTTCGGTGCCATCACCTTGCAAGGGCCGCACCTGCATACCAGTAGGCAGCCATTAACACCGTGCAGTGGGATGAGATCTATACTTGATTTTTCATGGAGCTCTAAAGAATCTGATCCAGCTTGCATGGTGATTTGACGATGTGAGGCCACAGGCCCACATCTCATCAATGGTGAAAATCTGAAACGAAGAGATTGTTGGAGTTTGTACAGTACCATTGGGTGTACATGTCGAGGACGACGACCTTGGGTCCTGCCGCCTTGACAATTGGCCAGAAGGTTTCCTTGGTCACCTCCGTCACCTGTCCGGTCACCGCTACCACGTCGTCTCCCACCGTGGCCGTCTCCAGGCTGCTTGACTTCACCGGGATCACTCCCCTCGCCTCAGAGCCAGACATCACCGTCAGGCTCCTCTTCTGAGAAGCTGCTGTGCTGCCGAGCAAGACCGGGAAGCGGCCGCAGGCGGCGGGCTGGCATGTGGAGAAGGCCGGCCCGTGAGACGAGGAAATGGAGAGTCGTAACGCCATTAGATGGCAGAGTTTTGGAAGGTAATGGCGTAACGGCTGGTGAGTTTGTGATAGGAGGGATGTTTTTCAGCAGCAGTGCCAGAAGTGAGTGGGTGAGCTTGAAGGGATATCCTGGGTTGCTTGGTGGTATTTATCGGCGTTCGAATAGAGATAGTTTCTTCTGGGGAATGACACGGCTGCCCACGGCAATTTGTGCACTTTTGTGGTGCGTTGCTTCCCGTAGCTTTCTGCGGTGAGGGCATTTTCGGTATCTAAAAAATCGGATTGTGTGGTGCCCTGCTTAGCTCTCAAATTTCATGGAGGAGAGAATTTGTGTAATATTTGTACACGAGTTTTGTGTCAGCATGTGGTGGGCTCCGGACAGCATTAGCGCATAGGTCGGGCATACATGTGTCTTTTGTCCTAGTAACTGTTCCTAGTCAAAAACATGAGGCCTCAGGATGAGTATAACATGGAATCAGCATCATAGATCCTTCTCCTTTCCTTTTTTTGATTGAAATGAATAAAAGTGCTACACCTGTGTTCGACTGTCAGTAAAAGTCCTAATGAGCTCTTTAACAGAGCGCAAATACAGGAGGTAATAATGATTGAATTTGACGGTGCTGCTCAGAGTATCGTCTTCCCTCGTGTGTTTTATCAACCTTCAACATGGTGCTGGGCAATTCTGCGAGGGGCTATCCGGAGAAATCAGTTCTACATGCTGTAGACTGCACGGAAATGTGTCCTAGTTGAATTTACGTTGCGCGTGAAATTACTTCCATGACGTACTGTAATTCAGGACGGCCTTTTTTTTTAAGGTGTAGTTCAGGACGGTCTGCAGTGAACAAATAAATGTCCCAAGTGTTCCGTATCTCCAAAGAATCAGTATCACAGGAGAAGAAACCAATGATTTTTTTCTAGCAAAATGCCAAACCCACGATTGCACTGCATTCTGACAGTGTCGCCACGTTGTGCGAGTTCTACCGGTGCCTTGCCGGCAAAATTTCCTTCAAACTACAGCCTGTGGATTCTAGACAACACTTGTGGCTCGGCTCGCTTCTCGTTTGGAAAGACGACTATGGACAGTGCCTGCCCGAGATTTTCTTGGAAAATGCCAGATATCACCGTGCCGCTAAGATTGCGACGCAAAGGTAGAATGCACAGTCATCACGGATAATTAGCAGCAACATCAGCAAGCGAGGCAGCTGATAAATTAATCGAGTTGCAGTTTTACGTGCCCCTTGGGTTATATACACTATGGAGTCAGCCTTAAGATTTAGATAGGACCTACCTTAAGACCCTTTGGGTTATATACACTACAGATGCTCTTAGCAGTTACAGAATATCTAAAGAATGGTATAGCGTTCCAAGCAAAAAAAAGAAAAAAAGGGATAGCTTAAAACAGTTCGATCCCTTGCGACGAACGGCCAGATGACGACCGCGTGTGCACATGGAAAATATCGACCATTATCCCCAGCCGGCCAGCCCCAACACCTCTCATTTCTGTCTCTCTCACACACACCAAACTTCCCCCAAATCAAAGCATCGCCACGGACGACGAGCAGGCGTGGCTGAGCGGTATTGAGAGAGCAAATTTGGCGGGCGGTTAGCATGCTTGAGCAGGAGCTAGCGGCGGCGAAGGCAGCAACTAGGATCGGTAGGCTTCGCCACAGAGAGTACCACCACTTCGACATCCACCTCCAAATTCACCGTGTCCTCCTGTAGGTATCCTCGCCTAGATCCGATGGGTATTTCATGCCCGTTGCTGGCGAATCTCCTTGTGTGACAATGACAGTGGCAGCGGCGTGTCAATGGTGAGATGCCATGACGGGTAACAAGCCATGGCGACCGCTAGCCGGCTTGGCGACCAACGGTAGTGGGCAGTGCGGCGTACCACGCCACATTGTCGTATTGACATGATGGATGAACATAGGGTGAAGAGGTGTCGAATTCTCCCTTAAAATGTGCTAAAATCTTGGTTTGTTTGGAATTTTGTTTGACCTTGTTTCACACCCTTTTGGAATTCGCTAAAACTCTCTGAAGTGGGCATGAAAGTATGTGTATTTTTCATAAAACTCTTTGAAACATGCGTGAAACTAGATGGAACTTGCATGAAACTTGGGGTATAATTGAAGTTTCATTTTCCTTCGTTTTGAAACTTGAAGTTTCAGTTTAATCAGTTTTGAAACTTGAGTTTTCATTGAAGTTTCACCGATGTTTCAATGATATTTCTTGAAGTTTTAGAAGATTTCATGCATAAATTGACTAGTATTCATGTTTAAGTTTTAGAAGATTTCATGCCTAATTTAATTTAAGTTTTATGATATTTCATAATGTTTTATAAAGTTTTAGTTATTTTTATGCTTAAGTTGACTAAGTTTCATAAGATTTTTATGTTTAAGTTTTATGGTATTTTATGAGGTTTCGTACATAAATTGACTAGATTTCATAAGGTTTTATGGCTCAATTTTATGAAGTTTCATGAGATCTTATGTTTAAGTCTCATGATTAAGGTTTATGAAGTTTCATGAGGTTTGATAACCAAGTTTCATAAGATTTTATGAGATTTTAAAGTTTCATAAGGTTTCATGACATAATGTTTCAAAGTTTCATGAAATTTGTTGAAACTTCACCAAAATAAAGAACTGAAACATGAAACTTGTTGAAACCAACATTAAACTTTATTTTGAAGTTTGAATCTTGCTTTCGAAACTTGATGCTCGTCTGAAACTTTGCTTTAAAATTTGAAACTCGCCTAAATCTAATGCGAAACTTGCCTCCGAAACTTGAAGCTCGCATGGAACTTTTCTTTCCATTCTTGAAACTCGTCTGAATCTTACTTTAAAACTTGAAGCCTGTTTGAAATGCTACTTTTTCAAACTTGAAACTTGCTTTTGTTACACAAAACTTGTCTGAAACTTTCTTTCGAAACTTCAAACCCGAAACTTGCATATAAAATTTGAAACTTTGCTATTCCGTTGGAAGAGCTTTCAACCGTACAGCGTGCTATAGCAGTACTCGACGATCGGAAGCTCGGGGACGACAAGCTCAATTGTAGCACCGGCGCTTGCGCTTCCATGTCTGCCTTCCTCGGCAGTTCAGTCGAGGGCCCGCCACTCGCGTCGAGAAAATTGATGATTTGCCATCTTCAAGAATGGGCTTCGCACTTTTGCCACTTTCAACGTTGGTTTCGCAAAAATACCATGCAGTACATTAATCCCTTGATTAGTATGCTATTTCATCCCTTTAATTCATTTTCTTTTTCTTTTTCTAATTTCAGGGACTGGAAAAGACCCTTCTACCCCTGGCTAATTACCACTTGTCAACATAAATAATTGTCATATGGCACTGCAACCAGCTTCCTTTGTATTGGATGTTTCAGCCATTAATTTTCTCGTCCTCTGAGCATCCTCCCATTGACTAGATTCTGCATACATGTTAGCAAGCACAGCATAGTTGACAGAACTCTCAGGATCTATACTGAAAAGATTCTTGGCTGCAGTTTCTCCAAGAGGCATGCTTCCGTGCATTTTACAGGCTCCAAGCATTGCGCCCAACATTGATGAGTTGGGTTCAACATTTGTCTTGTGAACAAGCTTCCATGCATCCTCTAACTGACCTCCACGAGCAAGAAGGTCAATAGCAGAGCTGTAATGCTCGGCTCTTGGATCAATACCATACTTGCTCATCATGGAAGTGAAATACTCCATCCCTTTACTCATAAAACCAGAATGGCCACATGCAGACAGAAGAGAAAGGAATGTCACATCGTTTGGCTTCACACCATCCTCCACCATTCTATCAAAAAGGCTCACAGCATCTTTTCCAAAACCATTTTTCCCATAGGCACTAATAAGCGAAGTCCAAGAAATCACATTACGGTTGGGAATTTCATCAAAAGCACGCCTGGCATCTGAAAATTCTCCCGCCTTTGCATACATGTCAACTAGAGCATTATCCAATGTCACATCACCCATAGACTGCTTCTTGCACATATAAGCATGAATTTGTGTCCCAAATCTGATAGATGCTACATTAGCACAGAGGCCAAGCAAGGAGCTTAATAGAACACCACCGATCCTTAAACCCTTACGATGAATCTTACAAAAAGCTTCATTGCCAGGGGTAGAAGGGTCTTTTCTAGTCCCTGAAATTAGAAAAAGAAAAAGAAAATGAATTAAAGGGATGAAATGGCATACTAATCAAGGGATTAATATATTACATGACATTTTTACGAAGCCAACGTTAAGAGTGGCAAAAGTGCGAAGCCCATTCTTGAAGAGCGCGATGAGCCTTGACACCATGGACGGCATCCGCCGGCGCGCGGCCTCGTACGCCTCGCGGAACATCTTGTTCGCGCAGGCGACGTGTATCTGCATCACCTCATCGGCGGAGACGTAGCCCCAGGTGTGCTGGTTGCCTTCGAACCTGACGTGTGCCCGCACTTGCAGCAGGGTGACTCGAGCCTCCGCTTAAGCTCCAGCTTGATAGGAATCAGGGGACCTGCTTGTCGGAAGCGCGGCGCAGCAGGGGTGCAGGACTGTGCAGTGTTCGATGATGCAGCCGAACACGCGGTGCTTGCGCTGGTATGCGTAATGTAACGCCCCCGTTTCCAGGGGCGCGTACGGACACGACATTCCGCAACTATTCACGCATGAACAATTAGGGAGTGTCGCGCAAGAGTATACCATTGCATGCTTACAACAAAAGTCCAGCATATATTTTACATATGGATTAACATCCATTTTTCCACAGCGGGGCGTGCAAGCCCAAAGCATAATTACATCACAAAAGCTCCAAGATCCGCTTGAGCGCGGCCAAGACCTAAAGCCACGGGTCCTCGTCGAAGAAGAGATCCTCCGGGACGTCCTCGACGGGGAGACCTTCACCTTCGTCTTGATCCTCTAAAGAGTGGATTAAGCAAGCCGTGAGCCAAACAACCGGCTCAGCAAGTCCCAAAGGGACTCTATCTTACTACATGCACGAAACATCAAAGGAAGGGAGTATACTTGGTTTATTAACTTTGAGTGGATGCAGTTTTATTTGCAAACATTTTGATAAAACGGACCCAAAACTACTCCTTAAAATCTCAGGGGTTTTTCACAAAGAGTTAATTAACCAACTGAACAAGTTAAAGTATTTACAAAACTACTTAAGCTTCGCTGCTGGAATCACCCAAGTGACACAGCTCTATTAACCGGGAGCACGGCGTATTCGAATACTATTTATTTGACTCTACAGAGTTTGCTCAGCTTTACCTACACGATCCCTTAACTCCCGCGACAGAGTTAAGAAAGCCAGGTCGTTTCACTGCTCAACTCTTTATATAGACTCTACCCGGTAGAATTGCTTGATCGTGCAAAAATAGCACACCCGCAAGTGCATGGGTTGCCACTGAAATAGCGACGAGTGTCGTGTTCTCCACAGGGACTAGACTGAGGCTACCGATGCTCAGCTAAAGCTAGGTCAAACGAAATGGGGGAGAAAACTAAACTAAACGACTAAAACGACCAGACGATCTATCCAATAACGACGAAACGAACGACCGTACGAATGGACGTCGTACGACCGAACGAACTACACGACAAGAGACTAAACGAACGAACACACACGAACTACAACGACGACTACACGACAAAAGCAACTACCGACGACGACCTAAATAACCACCGATCGCAAGACAGAAAGAGGAAGTCGAGAAGCACTGGGGGAGTTTAGAAGCACGGAGAGAGTCGAGAGAGAACGAGGGAGAAAACGATCGATGTCTAACTAGACGACGACGGCACACGACAAACACATGACTATGACAAACGAACGCACGTCTTAACTATCGACAGACCGTAGAGAGAAGAAAAGAGAGAGTCTAGAAGCAAGGGGAGGTCGAGACGGCAAGGGTAGGAAGACGGTCGCCGAATCGCTAAATCGCGCAACACAACTAACACTAATACAAATTAACAATAACAACTACACTAACACAGGGCAAACCCTACACAGGAACTGATCATAGACAAGCAGACACTAACCTAACATCATATTAACAAAGCTAAACAAACTAACATGAGCTGAACCAATATCCAATAACAGAATATTCACTGATCTCAAATAACATCTCAGTGAGCACAAGCATTCATCAGTGCATAATTCACCATCACACAGAGATATCAACCAAATTCACAATACCAGATTAACATTCACAATTCACAAAGTCTGTAATGAACAGGATAATCAACATCAACAGTAATCAGAATAGAAGATTTGGGAAGGATTCAACCTAATGGGGTAGAAGTAGCAGAGGAGAGATTGGAGGCAGCGCCGTAGAGGAAGCAGTGGCCGTCGATGCCGTCCAGCTCGGTGAAGAGGAAGCAGGGCGGTCGGTGGAAGAAATTGCTGTCGGAGATCGCCGGCGTCGGTGGCGATGGAGTAGTAGAAGCAGTGGTGGGGTGAAGAAGTCGCGGCGGCCCGGCGCTTGGTGGCACGGTTGGCCGACAATGATGGCGTAGGGGCGGCGCTCGGGTGAAGAGAAGAAGTGGGCTCGGATCGGTAGATGGGGCGGCGGCGCCGACCGGAGGTAGAGAAGGAGGGAGGAGAGGTACGGCAGGGCTTGGTGGGAGATTGGCGCGGAGATGAGGAGTAGGAGGAGGAAGCAAAGGGAGGCGCGGTGGAGAGGAAGAGGAGTGGCGGCGGGGAGCGCAGGGATGAAGTGGCCGGTGAAGGGAGGTGGCGCACGGGAGGATTTGGGCGGAGGCGCTAAGGGCGAGATATGGCGGGGTGATGGCGGCACGGTGGAAACGTGGTCGCCGGCGAGATATGGCCCGGCCTCGCCGGCGCCGTGGGTGGAGAAGAAGGGGGAGAAGCAAGTGGAGGCGAAGGAGAGAAGCAAACCGGGCTCAAGCTCCCTCTCCACAGGCGGCGGCGGTTTTGATGGAATTGGGGGGATTTTGGCATATTGCAGAATAGCCCTCAAAGATTCTAGGGTTTACAAGGAGGTCCTTTTCCAATAGTATTTTCTTCTGTTTTGGCCCCCAGAAACTCTGATTTTATCGCGGAAAGATCCTACGCATTCATGTTGATGCGTACGTCTGTATGGAGCAGTCCCAAAATGCCAAATTTGTCGTTTATGCGCCTCGATCGCGCCGGCCTGCGGAAAATTGCAGAAAAAATGTAAAATGGTCCATTTTGAGCAATTAAATATGGAAAAACGTGTAAATGATGATAAATGATCTCGAAAAGCGAAAATATTAGGGTAAATGACGGCTAAATATATGCAAAAATGACGCATGTCGAGAATCCACTCGGGTCTAGCACATATAAATAATAATAGTAATACAAACGTCCGCTTCGAGTGAACTCTACCGTTGTTAGGCATCCGCAACACGGCCTGCCTAACTTCACTTCTTATCCTCCTCCTCCGCCACACCTGTAGAGTTTCAATCGAGTTGAGCAGCTACTAGACCAGTGTTGACAAGTCAACTCCTGTGGTTGAGCGATCACTATGACATTTGCTCAGCGTAAGGGTTTAGTCCTTATATTTTCACATGGTCCGCAACCTCGCCAGGCCCGCGACCCAACCTAGGGTAAGCGGTGGGCGTAGACCGTCTCGCGGTTTCCCACAACACCCTTACCCTAACTCAATCTTAGGGTAAAAGATGGGCGAAGACCGTCTCGCGGCTCTTCCCCAACCCTTACCCTACCTTGTGCACGCCGGCACTCTCCGCTCTAAGATACGGTGTCCCATACCACCCTACCTTAGAGTCGGGTTTCCAAATTCTATTGGCCCGCAGCCACAACCTTATCAGTGTAAAGACTTTGCATGATAATAATAACCTACAGTTATCTAGATTAACAGATAATTATTTCTAGGGTTACAAAGGCATGGCTACAAATTTAACATGGCATTTGTCGGTGGTAGGTCTAACTACATAACATGTCATTCTAAACATGTTATTTTATTTTTGAACTAACATTTCAGAACTAGCTTAATGCAAATAGCATAATAACATAATTAAATAATATGGTTTGCAACATGGTCAAAGGATTTGAGACTTGCCGGCAATTTGGACGAACTCGGCTAGCTTAAACGTAGAAGCTCCTGGATCCTGCGACTGCACTTGAACTTCCGGGAACTCCGAAACTAGCGCAAACACACAAAATAAATAAGTCCAGCTTGAGACTAATCAAGCGAGGGAAAATAAACTAATCAAAAAGGAGTAAAATACATAAATCCTCAAATGGGGAATTTTTGAAATTTATCTGGAATGAATTTGGAGAAGTGGAGGTCAAAAATGGGTCCAGGATATTATTTGGAGCAAAGTGGTGAAATTTGGGAATTTTTGGGATTTTCTGTGATTTTCTAGGATTTATTTGGATCTTTCTGATTTCTGGAAATTGGAAAAAGGTTAGAAAATCTGGATGAACAATAGAAGGCCGGCCTCTGTGCTACAGTGTGGCCCGGTCGGGAAATCGCCCGCACGGCCGAGCAGCCCAGACGGCCCAGACGGCCCGAGCGCACACGCGCGCGTGCGAGGGAACGGGGCAGGCCGAGAGGCCGCGTCCCAAACGCGCGTCGCGCCCGCACGGGGTGGATGGAGGGCGCGTGGCGCAGCGGGCGGCGCCGATGCGGGGGAGGCGGCGAAGCGGTACGTGGATCGGACGGAGGCGAGGGGGTACTTTTATGAAGATCCAACGGTGGCGGAGGGGCTTCATCTGACGGCCCGTTTTATACGGCAACGGGAGGCACGGACGAAGGGGATAGAGCCACGTCGCGGGGAGGGGGTCGTCTTCCTCCTCCCGCTGCTACAGTAATCCCCGCGGTGAGGCTACGGTGGCGACGGCGGCCTGGACGCCAGGGGGCTCGTCGGCGACCACCGAGGGCACCAGTGTGTGGAGAAGACAACGGGGAACCCATTTTGGGCAGTTGGGAGGCGAGGGAACCAACGGAGGGGACAGGAGGTAGAAGGGGGTGGTTCGGGTATTTGGTGGCGAGGGAGCCCAAACGGCGGCGGCCACACGGACAGGGGGCCGAGAGGCTCACATTGGCGGTGGCGGTGGGGGCGGGGAAGCCTCGGGGGAGTCCGGCCACGGCGAGGTGCGACGGCCTGAGAGAAGCTCCGACGCCGGCGCAGCACAAAGCTCCACCTGGCCAGAGGAATACACCACAGGGGTTAGGGAGCAGCGGTGGAGCTCTAGGCAAAAATAATCGAGGAATGGGGAAAGGGAGAGGGGGATCCAATTTACGGGGCCGCCGGCGCAGGGGACGGCAATGGCAGAGCTGTGGGCGATGCGGCGTCGATTGGCAGCTCAGGGAGAGGCTTGGGAGTGGTGGGAGGCGAATGGAAACGGTGGAGGCGTTCGGGAAACGGAGGAGCGTGCGGGAGGGGCGAGGGGGTTTTATACCCCGAGCGGAGGGGAGCGGGGCATGGAGGAGAAGCCAACGGGCGGGGCTCCGGGGCAACAGGAATGACGGGAGCAGGTAAGCGTCTCCTCCGCGCAGGGGGGTGACGCACGGCCCTGTAGCGGCTTAAAGGCGAGGCGACAGGAGGGGGAGCAGGTGAGCTGCGCAGGGGCGAAGGCGCGTCCGCGCGCGGGGAGAGGGGAGGAGCGGCGACTGCCAGGTGGGCCGGAGCAGAGGCGGGGTGACGTGGCGCGAGGACGGCCACCCCTTCGGACCGAGGCGGTCGGGGCGGCGGAGGCGGTCCGAGACCAGGGCGCAGCCGCGGGCGCAGAGGCAGTGCGGCGCGGGCGCAACGCGCAGCGCAAGCGCGTGCGCGGGGAGAAGGCGGGGAGGAGCAGGGGCGCCAGCGGGAGAAGGGGAGCGGGGCGGCGCCGCAGAGGGGGAGAAGGATGGGAAAGCGGGAAGGGAGGCGGCGCCAAAGGAGGAGGGGAGACGCCTAGCCAAAAGAGGAAAGCGACAGCGGGGAGACTTTCCCGAAAGGGAAAGTTTCCGAAATTCACTCAAAATCCAGTAAAAATCACGAAATTTTTGGTTTTGAAATTTTGGGGTTTTTCACGTAACCTGACACCTGATGCAAAATGATTGATGCAACCAAGGTTTTAGCCCTATTACCGCTTGCTATGGCAAAATTAAGAGGGGTCTTCGTCCTGAAACTTAGCATACAAAATTATGAAAGATACAATTGAGCGATAAACTAACGCCTCATCTTTCCGGTTAGTTTTACTACAGTTGAATATTACTGTTGTTTCTTTTCCTCTGTTTTGTTTTTTATCTTCAGTTGTTTGCCTGGATTTGGCCTCGTAACTGACTTATTTCTTTCTTCATAATTAGCTGAATTTCTCACACAATTAGACTAGATGTTACAATACATATGCTTATATCGAAACATTAAGTTGTATCTGTTATACAACTCTAATGCTTACAATGAATTATAGCTGTATTCTTTATACTACAACCATAACAACTCTCGGATCTATATTTGGTTAATATGCACCGTCATAATCTAGATAATTTTTGCTAGTGGTATTTAAATCATAGAAACCCACTAATATTTATTCAGGATTGCTTGGAAGAAAAAAAGTGACGTAGGAGATTTAAACTTGTTCGTATGTGGATTAAATTCATGTACCATCTTGTACATCGCTTCAGGGCAGGTTTAGATACCAGATATTTTGGTTAATTCCATTTCAATTGTAGAAAAACTATTAATAATTATTCATGATGAAAAACTATTAATAATTATTCATGATGATTAGAATAGCTTAAGTGCCGTCAGTAGATTAAAATCTTACACATACCGATTTAATTGGGGGTATTCCCATTTAGATCGCTTTGATGCGTATTTAAATATCTAGTTTGAGAAGCTGGATGATGGGGAAGTGAATAATATCGTACCATAAACCGAATTAAATTTACTTCTGACTTGTACTAGGGTAAAAGCTCTCGAATGAAGAAAGAATAGCTACGATAAAGATAAATCCCGTGCGTGCAATTCTTTTTTTTTTCAGACCGTTCTATGCTTCTCCGGTATATACGCCAGAGTCACAGGCCCTTGTAGGACGGTCAGATGCGAAGATGAAGCTCAGTAACAGAAAAGGGGAAAACACGTACTGTATATGGAAAACTAAAGAAAGAAACCGATGCAACAATTACAGCTTACATATATCATATACCCCCCTCTCCCCACGCCTAACGATAAAATACAAAATAGGGGAGAATGATAGGTGGGTTCTTTTTCTATGGCTTTTGACTTTTCAGGAAGAGTACATAGAAATACTTATGTACGATTTTAACCGATATAGATAAAGTTAGAACAATATCTACTACAATCAACTTGTAAACCTACACTCTATTTAAAAGCTACTTACTGTAAAAAGTCAAGCCATAAGCTCAAAAGAACCCACCCGATTCTTGGGAGGCTATTCTGTTTATTGCCAGTACAATGTTGTAGCTCAATACTTGCCTCACGAAAGTCACACCATACATTTTCATTTTCTGTAGAAAAAAGAATGGTTACATCAAATGGCTCCAATATACATCTTCTCATCATGCTTTGAGCAAAACGGAGCTATATATATATATATATATGAAAGAAATATTATGGTATACTAAAACTCTATTTCCACTAGAGGAGTTTGCTGGTACGCCGCTTTGGCCCTCCAGGGAAGAGCTTCATTATCCAGCCAAGCACCCGTTCGACAACCTGGATAAATATTCTATGTCAAGACTTAAAAGTATAGTTCATAGAAGCTAACAAGTTGAGAAAGATAATAAAACACCTAGAACACATGTTAGATTAGATTCCCTTTTTTCTAAAGAAATAGTCAAGGTGACAGCACACAAGAAAGCTTTCAAATATGTTCTTTCGCGGGATCCACTATCAACCCTGCTGTTAGAACTTAGATGCTTCATGGTATAAACTGAATTACCTCATCTCCTTCGTCAGCATACATAGTTGCATCATTGATGGAGTGTGTGTCGATTGGTTTTGCAAGCACATTCTCATTAGCCATCCTTTGAGAAGTCAGTAACTCAAGTCTCTGTGTCTGAATCTCCAACTTTTGTGTTATATCCTTGTTCAAGTCCTTTAATAAAATAAAAGAGTAAATTGCATAAGACAAATGCACTGTGAGTCTGTAACAAAAGTAACACAAGTGGACCTTGATTGACATGTTGTCATGTTGCCCAGTAAGCTGGGTTCCAATAGATACAAGCCTGGTGTACCAGACTACCAGCCTAGTGTACCAGTACCTAGAGCTTAATTATCTCATATGGTACAGGCATCTCATCAATTTTGGTAGGAAAATTCTCGGAAAGAAATAATAGAAACAAAACATGCTGCATAACAAATGAACAATACCTTCAGCTTGGAGCAATTGGACGACTCAATTCTCAATGCTCGCAGCAATTCTTCTCTCTCCACTGCTAACTGCAATGCAAAAAATACTATCATAAGAATGGTAAATTTATACAACCAAAAATCAAATATGGTGGCTAAGGTTGTTTGGGAGCAAATAATTAATGTAAACAATTAGCACCGAACACTGGACATTTCTACACAGCAAAGAGATTACCTCTGACATTAAGGAGTTGATGTTGCCAATCATTCTAAGCTGATCATCCGGAATGCTAGAAGACACCTCTTCGAAGGAAGGAAAATCAGACATATTATTGGACCGCAAAACGGATGTTCCAGCATCTTCTAATGTGTCAACGGTACTGTTCAGGGTTTCTGAAGAGCTGCTTTCCCCTGTATCTGAATAAACATATTTGGCGTCAAGCAGAAAAGTAGTTGATACATATGTTAGATAAACAAGCAAAGGAGTGTAATATCACACCTAAATCCTCGGTCGCAGTTGATGCATCTCTTTTGTTGGCTGAAGGTTTCTCTATGACACTTACCTTCTCAGACACAGGAATGTTCCTCAATTTACAGTGTAGGACCTTCTTTTCTGTCCAAATGCATTGATAGTAAAGTCAAATGATGTGGCAACAATTGCATGCATAGGTCATGTCTACACGCAAGTCTTATTCCAAGTTCCAACCAGATATATAAATATCTAGTTCAATTTCATTAGTAGACAGCCAAAAAAAGTAACACAAAAGGGCTTATGAAGCTAAAATACACAGGGCACAATGCATGCGATATGTGAGCACACCTGGTGATTTTCTAGGATTGTCCAAAAGAGAAAATTCAGTGGAAAATGTTTTTTTTTGTTGGGGGGGGGGGGGGGGGGGGAGAACTAGAACAAGGTAAGTGTTACATTACAGTAAAAAGCTATATACCTTCTTGAAGAGCCTCGACAGTAGATTGAAGATGCTGACGCTCCTTCTCTAGGCTAGAAACTTTGCGCCTGTGTATATAAAAGAAAAAAACAGAAGGAAAAGAAACATACTGTCAGTACCCTTAGCTAGGAAGTTCACCTTATGGGTTCAGTCAACTCAAGTGATGCCTTCGCAAGATTACATATAACTCTCATATTTATTTACATAGCAATTCCAAGAATGCCAATGTGGACAGCACCATGACCTTCAATCATTCATATTTTTCTTTAGGATCCATTAAAACTTATCATGAAACACAAGAGAACTCATTCTGTATTCTTCAAACATTGTGCACTCATATAATCACAGCATGTGAATTAGCACAACAAATCAGCTCAAAACCTCACCTGTATGAAGAAATCTCTGAATGTAAACCATCAACTTCCTTTTCAAGTTTTAACTCATTTGACCTCAGTTTAAGAGCCTACAAAATAGAAAGATATATCAAACCTGCCAAGCGCTGATGACTGACGCTAAAATATGTGCATCAATAGAAGTGTTAAATTTACATAACTTTTGTGTTTTACATCTTATTTATATTATACAATGATTATGCCTTCATTTAAATCAAAACCCAAGATTGTCTTACCAAATATGCAGGCTAAATGCTAAAATAAAACATTGCTACAATGATCAAATAATAATAATGAGGCCAAATAGCATATAGAGTGGATGCGTGCTTGATGTGCTAGCATGAAAAATGCACAGGTTTACTAGCCAGCAAACTACCACAACAAAACTACCAGACAATGTTGTGTACTCAATAATAAGTGTGATGAACCCAGCCATTATGGTCAAGACTAGAGTTCAAATCCCAAGATCTGCAGATTATGCCCTGTGCTGCAGGTGGATGGGATATTTGTTGTTACTTGGATTTGTTCCCATAATATCTCTGATAATCATGCATATTTGAGGTGCATAAAATACTCTGAACAACTCGTGCTCTCAGGAGGGGGGGGGGGGGAGATGACCTTAAAAAACCTACAAACAGTACCAACCACAGTATCCTGCTCAGAAGGTAGGTTGATTTGCAATATTAATTTGCTAATGTGCAGGAAGCGAGGAGATAGCAAAGCACCTTATCTTCCAATAGAATAACTTCTGCTGCAAGTACTTTTGCCCTCTCATCTGCAGCGTTGCATTCTAGTTGGGCATTAGCATATTCTGTTCTGACAGACTCAAGTGCCAGCTGTTGTACAAATAGAGTCCGAAAGAAAATAATAAGGATTCTTCCAAGGTAGGAAGTAAAACTTTTGAGGGTTAAAAAGGGAAGAGAACACACATTATATCATAACGATGATAATAACTTCATACTGACAGATACTAGCACTGAGCACATGGATGATGCTTAAACGACCAGAGACATCAGCGAAAAGTCAATTTAGCAAACATAACCTTATGTGTCTTGTGACAAGGCATTCATAGAAAACGATTGTGATTCTAAAATCACAACAGTTCATTAACACACTGCAGCCTGTCACCCTGTCAAACACCAAATCCAAACATATTGTGCATGAAGTGTAGAAAATAGCGATCGAAGAACTTTATGCTCTTACGAACTCAATTCTTCCCTCAATGATTCAACTGTTGAAACCTTGAACCATTCCCCTAACTCCTCAAGGCCACAATACATACACTCATCGTAATTTTATGCTGTTGTTTGTTTTGACACTTTCCAGGACAGTAAATACCTCTTTGAAACCAATCAAATATTTCTATATTACATAGCACATACTACTAATAAAAACACACAGAATAACAGCATACTGACGTAGCAGGAAGTGAGACTACAAAATCTTAAAACTGATTATATCTTTAAATTTTCACAAATTTCAAATGCTAGAAAAGGTGGAAGAAGCCTAACCAATTGAGCTTGAATTTCATCCTGCAACCTCTCCATGTCAGATGTCAACTGACCGATAACTTGCGCCTGATATTTGCAAATGAAAAAAAAAAATGACACATACAATACGCCGATTAAAAATGACTAGAAGTAAATGAGTAACCAGCATCTATTCCATCCTTATAACAAAGCTGTAATTTAAGGGAGAATTTGATAATTCATAGACAGCAGTTTGGTTAAAACTTGCTAGTTGCTTAAATATTCCAATCTCATTTAGCACCTGCAGGCTGTGACTTAAATTTTTGTTTTCCTTGCAACGTTATTATGTCCCACTATCACAGCTAGGGTTTGTGCAAACATTCTACTAAAAATCTGGATAACACTACATTAGCAACTTTATCCTATGATAGATGAGAGACTTTGTAGGCAACCACTTTGCTAACATGTTGTGCTAGTCGAATTTCAGATATCTCAATGAGGTGGAACATTAAGGACTGAAAAACTCAATTTTGACATTTAAATTACTATGTTATAGCAGGAACCAGTAACTATGTAAACATTTGCATTTTCCGTTGCTACTATGATGGCAAAACATCTCTCAGTTGTGATTTTTTAGCAATCATCAATGACAAAACTTCGTGAGGATACCGAATACAACTTCCAACTATTGTAATAACAGTGCCATGGAAACTTTGCCAACTTACACATACCTGTTGGTTGAACTTATCTGTTAATGCTGAGTTATCTGTGGCCAAAGTTTGCGCTAACTCTTGAGATTTCTCAAGAGTCCGTTGTAAGGAAAACTTCTCTTTTGTCAAATCCTCAATGAGCTGGCAACAAAACCGGAGGTTATGAGTAGTATGTTGATGGGCCTAAATAAGAAAATGTACATGCAAATTGCAAAAGCACACTATATTGTGAACAAGCATCAAGTGACTAATTTTCAAATGACATGTGTGTCAGAAGCTTCAGAAAATAAAAACTAGATATGCCAAAATATCCTTATCCAAGATCAAAGCTGTTAATTTCATAGAATCTGACATGTCTCATGATAAAATTTGGATACCCAGTCACAGCAACACATGCAAGTGTCGTCTAGAATTCTGGACTAGGGAAATACACCAAAGAACAATTATGGTACACAGGACACAGACAAAGAAGTGACTGCATCTAAGTTATGAAGAATATATTTGTTAAGAGATCCTTCTGGACATATCGTTGGTGGAGAGATAATTTCCACCACAACTTTTGGATTCTGTACAAATAGCAACTATACCAACAGTTTATCAAGTCACCACTTAGTGCTTCATGTGTAAATGGCGTCAAATCAAACAAGAAGTAAACAATTATGTCCCCCCTATACAAATGCAACTTTTAATATTACGTCCACTGTACAAATTTGCTAAGACAGCCCTGATGCATATATGATTAACAACATCACCTGCTCAAGTGCTGCAAAATCGTCATCTTTCCCTTGAGTTGTGAAATTTCCAAACATTTGATTACCATGCTGCAGACTTCGTCCATCTTTGGAAGGCAAGGAATCAGGAGGAATGGAATGGCCATATGGCCCCTTTTCATAATTATATTCTTGTCTTCCTGATGTAAGAGAACTGTCCACATCACTGCTTTGAGTGGATTGTTGATTTGGCTGCTGAAAAACCGAACTCCCAGAATTTGAATTGCTGAACAGTTTATTAGCATGTGCAGGCTCCCCATATGGGCCTTGTGTTGTTGGAGCTCTTTGTACTCCAATTGAATCAAGAAAAGATGGCCGAGATCGACTGTACGTAGTTGGATAACCAGTTGGCAGAAAAGGATCCTGTTTATCGAAATTAGTAGGTGTAGAATCAGATGCATTCCGAATTATTCCAATATTTGCATTATACTCCACACTATCAGCGATCTTCGAATTACTGAAGGTACTGCCATACTCTCGGCTGCTGGCATATGCAGAGTGCTCCACTTGGGAAGAGTCTTTAGGGGTAGCTACATAGAGGGCAAAAACAAGGGTTAAACGAGCCGCATATTCAAGGTAATCATCGGATATTTTAGTTTAAACATATGAAAATAAGGCCTCGAATTTACCTCGTAACTGACCAAATATATCATTATTTATGGAGTAATCCTGAGAGTAAATTCCTTCAGACTTTACAAAAAGGCTGCCGGATGAATATGAACTAGATTGTTCGGTACCACGTACTTGACTCAACAAAGAATTTCTTCCCCAACTCGGCAAGACCTCACCAGGAGATGGGGAACCTAAACTATTGGAGTTTCCAAAGGTACTTAATTTAGATGTTAAATGTGTATCTCTGCCGGGACTGTGTCCCCCCCTTTTACGGGCAACGTCGCCTCTCCAATCCTCGTGATGCCCATTAACTAGGTCGGAGAAGCTCAAATTCCCATAAAACTTACTCCCACCATCACTAACAGCATCTTGCAGGGGAGCAACATTACAAACACTAACTGATGCATTTACAGTAACAGGCCCATTTGACAGTAATTCCGCACCTCTGGCAGAACTCGTTGGACCATTCTCATAGACAGCAGACAGCTCAAATGATGTGCTTGCTGTGTTTGAGTCCACATCAGACACCAGCCCGTCTCCTGAGTTATCATTACTGGCATTTGGAGGGGGGTTCTCCACGACATCGGGAACAGATGGTGTTGCTTGATCTGCAATGGTGGCGTCCTTTTGCGCCACCTTATTCTTCTTCTTCTTACGGAACTCCGCAAGCTGGATCCGAAAATAAGAAATTATTATTCTAGAACCAAGTTTAAATTAAAATTGTGCTGAATTAGCATTCAAGCTCAGTTGATGGAATAACGAGATCTAAACAGATAAATTTCAACAGTTTCAAATTGAGCGTGGTAATAATAGGGGCAAATTTGATGGCATTTGGCTTCTTTACCATAAGCAAAAAAACATTGATTGAACTGCAATTGTAATGCCAAACAATGCAAGACCCCTAATTTTTTCTATGCCGTCAAACGAGTCCGGACCAAAAGATCCACAGATAGAATGTTTAATTAGCAAATAGCAGGTAACCAACGACTACGTATTTTGCAAGCAACAGGCAACAAACCTACCGCTTTCTTCCCGGCCTGGAGATCCTTCAGCTTGCGCGACGACACGGGGGCGGCGGAGGAGGATGCCTGTGCCGACGCCATGCCGCCACGGCTCCCACCAAACCCAACCCAATCCAAATCTCAGCGAGAGATCTCCTCGAATCGCTGGCCGGGTCCCGCCGCCGATTCGATCGTGCCCGGAGGAGGGCGGCGAGACGTGGCCACGGGATCGGATTCGGAATTGGGATGGGGGGTTGGAGATTCGCGCTGCTTCGAAATTTCGCCTCGGCCCCCAAATACTCGGGCCTCAATTCGCCGCCTCTGCTGCGTAGGCGCCTATCTGTTTTTGGTGCGTGCGGCGTGCTCTCACCACCCTCGTGGGTCTGAGGGTCTATGGAGTCCGGCCGGTTTTGAGTTTTTGCTGTTGCGTCGTCGCGGTCGCTGCTCGCTTCGCAAGTGATAACTGGTTTGCTGGTGGTTTCTCGGTGAAGGACGGGTCTAGGTGGTTTGCCGTTTGGTTGGTTTCGGCCATCCCATTTCGACTGTGTTTAATGGTTTTTAATATAAGTATAAATATTTATGCAAACAAATTAAACATCGATAAACCATTTCAAAAAGACTATCTTAACAAGTTATTTCTAAATAACAGTGGAGAAACCGTCTCAATTGTTTATTCCGATAAAGTCATAAGACGAAAAGAACTAAACTAACCTCTGTGGCTCGCAGGGGTGATCCTTAGGCTCAACTGTCCACCACGTGGATCTATCTTCTGCCTGGTAGCAACTAGTGTGTTTCTAGCGTGGCAACTGTTGAGGAACCGTCGCTGGCGAGTTCAATCCGATTAATTCCTCGTATGCAAAATGGATGGATCAATCACAGAGTAATGCAAGAAATACATGATTGAACACACAGAGATAGGGGAAGAACTCTTTCTTTATTGCCTTTTCTTCACAAGTACAAGATGATAACCAATGGAATCCTTTGTATATAAACTATAAGGTGAGATATCCATCATAGGATAAGGTCTCAAGTTCAGATCTAGGTTTTCTAACGGCAACATGGTTTAACAAGCTGGTGGTAGTGGTTGCTAGAACTGGAAGCATACGAAAGTCTTCTCAATTGCTGATTCTTGCCTGCAAAAATATGCTTAGATGATGGGCTGCTAGGCAATGGATCATCGTATGCATTTTTGTGCAGTGGATTTGTGCGAAGAGCAACCATAAAGTTCAAAGCTTGAAATATAAACCTTGGCTATTCCCGCAGGTCGCAGTACATTAAAGGTGTTTCTATTTACCAAGTGTAACATGCGTTTGAAAAAGGTAGAAAAAAATATTAGTGGTTGAAGCATATGTGACCCCAACCCACATTCATGAAATGCAAAGAGCCAAAAAGAATGTACCTCGTAGTATTTATGAACATCCTAACGTAAGTTGTTTGGAGGTCAAAGAGGTTGTAGTATTTGTTCACACATCCTATCGCAGCGTTGGAACTTGGACAGGATTCTTTTAGGTTTATAGCCTAATTTTTTCAGTAATTGCTTAGAGTTTACATGTTAATTATGAGACACTATCTTGACTTATTTATATCGGTCAAAATCACATGTATCTCTCTCCATACTCTCTCTCACAAATAGCTAAAACCAAAAATTATAAGCCACAGTAAAAAAATCCACTTAGAATTTACCGGGTTCTTAAAAAATGGATATTGGTGAGAAGGACCCATATATATGGAGTGTTCTACACAGATGTGTTTTCTTATCCATTATGTGTATAACACAATCTGTATAACACTATAACTGGTTGTGTGCTAGGCGTAATCTCAATCAAAATGGAAAAAACAGTATTATGTGGTACATGTACTGTTTGTGCAACTGTGGCTTTATGAATAAAATTATATGACTCTTACATTTTTTTAAAAAGTTATATTATAGGATCAATGCCGACAATCAGAACGGGTGGATGATTCTCAAAAAAAATTAACTAAGATATTCAAAATCTTCACTCAAGTTACTACGATAATCACTAAGGGCCTGTTCTTTTCCTCCGAAGCCGGCAGCTTTTGGCTTTTGCTAAAATACCTAACTTTCAAACGGAGTATTTTCTTAAGACGGGGTCTACAAGTTAAACGATGTACACGTTAAAAGCCCAATATCTGTACCATCCAAAATCGCAAGTGAGTATCTCTCTCTCCGTAATCTGTACCGTAAACAGCCAAAATTCAAAATTTTCAGCCAAAAGCCATAAGCCGCAGCCGTTGCCAAACAGGCAAGTTCATATTACACCAACTAGGCTAAGCATAACTAAGCTAAAGATAAGAATCAACAAAATCAACAACCTACTACATAGGCCCGACAGACTACCATTGAAAGGCTGATCTGACTAATCCCCTGTTTCCGTACTTGAAAGCCTATCAGTCAAAAGCTCAAATATCAAGAACTTTTCTAATTATCATTCAAACACTTTTAAACTTTGAATTAAACTTGTTCAAGGTAATAGAAACCATTCGGCTTGAGTTCACCAAATTGAAGGGAATCGAACCTAGTACACAAGAACACCCAAAACCCTAAAACTCAAATTACTTCTTGCTCATGAGGATTTAAAACATGAGGTCTTTCATATATATTCTCACATGTCTTAACAACGTAATTTAAATAAGAGATTGGGTTAGAACTCTGACGAACCTGAAATCATAAATCTAGCTTAAGAATAAGCCAAATCAAGCAAGAACACAAATTAGAACATGTTGAGACAAAGTTTTGATTTATTTCAGTAGAGGATGAGGTTTACATACTCGTATATAATTACAAGGTGCCGCCACAGCACCACTCCTATCAATTTCTCTCTCACACAACCATGAAAGGAAACAAGGTGGTAGAGTAAAAACTAAAACCTAGAATCCATTGAATCTCCCACTTTCTCTCCTCCTATCTAAATAACCATCATAACCTTAATGGGTCCAATCCATTAAGTCTATCAAGGAAACCCATAAACCCTATTAACACGTGTTCAACACACTCACGCATGTTTTTTAAAGCGTTTACAAAACTCAACTCGATAACTTTTTAGTGATTGATCCACTTGTCAATTCCAGCTCTCCTTAACCTAAACCACTTATTCTTTGCGCCGCTTCGTGTTGTAGTTTTGATCAAGACACCAACCCAGTATTTAGCCAACTACCAACATACCCTGACGAAGCTTCCAGGCACTTCCCTCGACTCCGTCTTCACCTCAAAGTATCTCTATATACTTTGACACGTAGTTCGTAGTGTCTAATGACAAGCCGCTACATCTTCACGCATTTGGACTATCCTAAACTGTTTCTACGTGCATCAACCTTATCACTTAGTGCACCACATGCACCAACTCATGCTCTTCATGATCCTTTTCTTCTATGTACTTTTCGCTTGAGCCACGTAGTCTCACCTGGACTTACATGACCGCTCGGACCTCAGCTCCCCCACCTAGTCCAGGTCCATTGTGTCGACCACTAAATTTCTCCAAGACTCCAACTTGTTGTCTAATGGCACTCGTGTGGGTAGTCGTGGTGTCTTCAAGAGGAGTGACCTCCTTAGCACCAAGTCCACCGAGTACATTGTTCAAAAGTGAGATGTTGTCTTGAAGATTGATCTTCATTGACTTTATCTCCTCTTCACTACGAGTTGAAGCTTTTGGAGTCACTTTATTTCAACTATTGCCTCTACAAATAGTGTAAAGCTAGTAAGAAAATAGCTCCTAAAAGACTATTTTATGGAACTAGTCATAGGTAAAGAATTCCTTACCTGCTAGTCGTGACTCAAGCTTCTTGACTTCATTATCGTGAGAGGCAGCATCTTTTTTGCATTGCTCTTCCCATAACTTGACCTTCTGGTCTTTTTGTTTGCTGAGATGGGAGAGCTCGTCGATCACTATGGCCTTTTGTTCAACCTCAGTGCAGAGCTTACCCGTTTCGACATCTTTATCTGTCAAAAGAAAAGAGTTAGAGAACGAAACGAAAAGACATTCATATAAACAGTCTTAAGTTCATAACTTACTATTTATTTTATCTTGCAACTTGCTAGTTGCAGAGCTTTCTCAGAAGCTTTATCCAAAAGTCTTCATTTTTCTTCCTTGGTTTCTGCATCTCGACCTTCTTGTTGTCGAGTTTGCCAGCCAAGTTTTTTTCATCACTTTTCGACCTGCAAAGGTTAAAGATAGACATGAGAATTGGACAAATAGTCGAAACAAAAAAAGACTACATAAGTCAGTGACTTACCATCTCTCTGCCTTCTTGTAGAGTTTAGTATTTTGTTATCGTAACAACATGAGTTGTCTGTGTTATTCACACACAGGGACAATATTCTCCAAAGCACTCTAAATAAGGAAGGATAGTGAGAAGATAGAAAAGCCAATTATAAGAATGGTTGAGTACTCGATACTTACATTTATGCTCATTCGAGCAAACTTGGCATATACTCATTTGGGATCCTTGAGTTCATCGATCTCTTTAGTCTTGTTGCGCCACACCTTTTCAAGGCGCTCGTCATCGAAGACATTCCCTTTGTTGAGAATATCCTTGGGTGAGGAAGTTGACTACAACATCGGTACGAAGAAGACCCTATTATGGAAGCAGGGCCAAAAAACTCAGGGAAGAAATGGAGGTACTCTTCTTCCCCTTCTTCTCCAATGTTAGTAGTCTCAGTCGCTCCCCCTCGGAGAGTAGGAGGAACGTCCTCGGTGATTTCCTTCCCAATATGTTGGTCGAAGGTATTTCTGATTTCCTGGCCAGATGCTTCTGCCCTGTCTTCTATTGCCTTCACCTCTATTTATACAATCCCTTCAGTGGTTGTAGTCGCTTCAACTTCAATGGCTGCTTCTGCCACCTAGATGGTGGATGATTCTTCGACCATCTTCTCTTACGTCTTTATGACAACAAGAAGAATAGCAAGGAGCTTCTCTATAGAAGCATCCTCCCAAGATAGAGGAGCCATGCTAAAATCACAAGAAGGGAAGTAAATCAACATTATAGAAGATAAAAGGGTAAAATGCTATTCTTATGCTTTTGATTACATACATTGTTTTCTTAGCCTTAATCTTGAATACAGAAGAAACCTTCCCTAGGGAAGATTTCTTTGACTTCTTCTCTATGACCATGTCTAGTCACTGAGGAATGGGGTCTCCCACGATCTCGTTTAGTCGTAGCTCCTGAGAAAGTGTCGCTGCTCCTTATGCTTTTTGCCCCTCCTGATGATCGAGGCCTGTTTCAACCACCTGAGAAGCAACTTCCTTCTTGATCATAAGTTATGCAGGTGTAGCAATTTCCTTCACAAAAGATTCAAAGCTTTTATAGTTCTCTTTTTTGAGGTGCTTAACAAAGCTGTGAGAAGTGCTGACTCTTAAGGGCTTTTTGCTCTAACACGACTAGCCCTTTTTCTCTGCAGCAGTCACATTTGCAAAGAACTACTTAATAGGGCTAGACGAGGGAGGAGCAGCACTCGAGCTTCCGCCTAGCTTGTCGGCAGCCTTCGCTAGCCAATGCCTTTTGGCTGGAAGAGCTTTAACTGCCTCCACCCTTTTTTCGACTCAGTTTGACCTCTTGATCGTCCTGATAGTTTTCTATGCCTACTTTCTGTAAGAAAGAAAAATATTACTTGGTAGTTTCCTACAACTATGGAATCCTAAAGATGAAGTTGACTACAACATCAGATGTCAATCTCCCCTAGTGAAAGATCTGTATAGACAAATAAAAGCGATCAATAATCCAAACATAGAATTAGCCAAAAACAGTTTGATTGTTATTTACCTTCCTCGTAATCTATGGTCGAATCTTTAGCCCCTGAGTACATCCACATAGGATGTGCTCGTTTCTTCAGCCGGCTAATGCAGCATGTGATGAAATCCTTCACCACATGCCAGCCGGTAAGCCCTTTTCCCTTAAGTCTTTTATGGCTTGAATGTAAGGGGCTATCTGAGTAAGGTCCTTGGAAACCGAATTCCAAGGAGGCTTCTTCTCTACAACCTTTTCCACAAAAGAGATATATTCTTTCTTCGAGACATGAAATTTAGCTTTCTCCTTTTCAAAAAATTCATTAAATTCTTCTAGCATGTCCATCAACTCATCATATGAAGCTTTATCATTATCATTCTCATTATATACCTTCTTGTTACCTTTAGCTATGAAGCATTGAGTTGATGTGGAGAGAATTGTGGATTCTTTATCATCAAAGCTAAAAGTTGAGCATTCGTCTCTCGACATCCACTTCTATATACAATCCTCATCGGTTGAGGTGAACATCTCATATTTATCTTGAATTTTTGTCACATCTCATGAGCGCCCTCAAGATTGCATATTTTGTTAAACACCTCTACACTCAAAGCACTAAATAAGGTGTTAATTGCTTGAGCATCGAGATGTGAGTATTTCTCTTCCTCAATTGTTGGAGCAAGAGGATCCAATGGAGGAGAAAAGCCTACATCTACAATCCACCATATTTTGGGCTCAAGGCCTTAAAATAGCATGTCATGCAAATTTTTCAATTTGCATAATTGGTGCCATTAAATAGATGTGTGTCATCTAGGTGCACTACATCTCTAGTAGATATCCTTTACTCTCTAAACGGTAAAACCTAATGAATGAGAGGCCAAGCTCTGATACCACTTGTAAGATCAAGGAGGCCGACTAGAGGGGGTGAATAGGCTATTTTAAAAAAAATTTTTTGGCTAAAACCAAGTTTATAATGCGGAAGAGTAATCAAATTGGTTTTGTATGATTCAGGCCTAAATCAACTAGTCTTACTATGTGCATTAACAACTTAAGTCTATGTCAAAAATTTGCAGTTCTAGGATGACAAGCAATCAATTTAATTCTATGAATATAAATTGCTTGAATGTAAATTGAGCACAAGAAAACAAACCAAAATGACACGGTTCTTTTTTACCTTGGTGTTCAGAGACTTGCTGGTCTCCCCTAATCCACGTTGAGGTAAGCCCAAACAAATTGGACCAGCTTCACGAATTAAGGCTGTAACCTCAAATCCACTAATGGTAGATCTTCCCTGCTTCAGATAAGTGAGCTCCAACCTTCACACATGTCGGGCCTTCTTACAAGCTTCTTTGAGAAGATCATTGGGCACAATGCCTCTAAAGCCGTCTAGGAGTCGGCAATCTTCAAGAGTAACAAGTCAAACCCCTTACTTGACTCTTACCACATGCAACAAATGCACAAACTCAAGTGGATACGAAATCCACCTCTATATATAATACATGCAACTAGAGATCTCTCTCCTTCCTCACAAGGTACAACACATGCACAATTGAGAGGAGAAATCACACTAGCACAAAAGAGTGAAATGGAGTGTCAAAGACCTTACCCCAACTGGTCACAAGGGAGTATTTATACCTCACACCTCGAAACTAGTTGTTGGGGATAAAAATCAGAATTTTTGGAACTACCGCTATTATAGGAGTGGTACTTCTATTTTCCATCATAACAACTAAAACTATAGCCGTTATTCAGCCATTTGCGATACTATCGCAGTTATGAGAGCGGTACTTTCGTTTTTTTGGAACTACCACAGTTATAAGGGTAGTACTTCTCATTTTGGTTTTTCAGCACAGACGGCATTCGAATAACGGTCATAACTTTTGTTTTCAATGTCGGAATTGTATGATCTTGGACTCTACGGAAAGCTTATTCACAGGGTTACACAACCCATCTATTTGTATGATCTCAAAAATATTAGATTAATGTAGAAATCACAAGAGATCCAAAGAGTCACTACCATAGTCTAAGTCTGAGAAAATAGCAATAAACAATCTTAGATCATGCCAAGGGATAATGCATGACCTCCAACATTTTGCAAAACAATTTGCAAACTTGGATCGTGCCACAAGAAGTAAGTACATATACTTCAACCATTTGCAAAGTATATTTACATGTTACAAGGATTAGATGCATGAGCCTCAACTATTTACAAAACACATTCGCAAATAATGGCATCATGACACGGAGAGCTAGAGTAAGCAAGATTGAGCTATCAACACATCATAAGACTTAAGCTACTAGACAAGACCCCTCTTAATAGTATGGCAAACCTGTACTAGCAATCTGGTCTTCCAACCAAACACCAAGACTGGTAAAAGATTAAAAACACATCCTTAGCCCTAGCTACTTATACATTTGCCTTGAGTATTCTCTTGAAGTTTGATGATACACCTCTTTATTTCAAGTTCGGGTCATTGTGTTCTCTTGACTTGATGATCAACTCATGAACATCTTTTCATCGGAATCTTGATGTGCATTAACACATGATGCATCCTCTTCTTGATGACCTTCAACTCATAAGTCATCTAAAGTCTTGATCATCATGGAACCTAACCTATTCATCCAACTCATGAAAAATGTTAGTCCCACAAATTGATTGTTATTAATTACCAAAACTCAACATTAACTCATAATGGAGAGACTAAATTCTCAATCTTTCACTTTTTGGTAATTGATGACAATGACAACAAATGATGAGATAATAAAATGAATATAAAATGTGTAGGATCGATTCACACTAAGATAGGCAATTAAAGGGGGGTGAATGATTGCGGAAGCTAAAAATAAATTTTAACACTCCCCTTTTAACACAAAACATATTTAAGCCTTGTTTAAAGTTTTGGACAGAACATTGTATCCTTACTAAAACTGATCTCGATAAAAAACCGTGACTCCGATTAACCTCAAACTTTTTCAGAATAAACTAGAGACAATTATTGAACTAACGTAACTAGAATTATGTCAATCGGAGCTCTAGAACTTGAGATATAAAATAAACAAGATCGCTGATGCAAATAGTGACAAAAATAAATTAAGCCCTAATTATGCAACTAAGTAAAATCTGAGATTGCTTGCCTGACCGATGGCCGAACAATGTCGTGCGCTTCGTGATCAAAGAGATGCCATGCCAAAGAAAACGTTCGGTCACCCCAAAAGCCGTATATATATTTTTCTTCCACGGCTGCTCGGTACAAACTCTTGCCATGCCAACACATGCATATATATACACACACAACCCAACTCCAACTAGGCCTTAAAATCCTAATCCAACTCCAATTAGGCCTTAAAATTCTAATCCAACTCCAACAAGGCTTTAAAATCCTAATCCAACTCCAACTAGGCCTTAAAATCCTAATCCAACTCCAACAATGCCTTAAAATCCTAATCCAACTCCAACTAGGCTTGGGTCTTTTTTTACCTCAACTAGACTTTTGGCCTACTAATTTTCAAGGGACCCGAAACCCTTCCTAACACAGGTTTTTCATACTCACGACTTTTCTAACGCGTCACGTGTCAAAGCTGTAATATCCTGAACGTCGTTACGGCGTAAGTTTTTAAAACAATCGCGGAGTCGCCGGTTTTTCGGTAAATCGCGGGAAGGGAAAATAAAAATTGAAGAACAGTATAAAATGAATAAAATAAATTAAAATTTTAATTAAAAACCCAGAGTGAGCTGCCTAGGGAGTGGGCCGACCGCCCTGGGCCAAGGCCCAAGGGGGTGGCCGCACCCCCCTTTACCCTAGAGCCCCTCCCCCTTTTCCCCACACCCAGCCGCCACCCCCTCCTCCCCTTTCTCCACCTCTTTGGCCGCCCCTCCCCAGCAAGATCTGCGCCCCCTGCTGCTGCCATTGGAAGGAGAAGGAAGGAGAAGAAGGAAGGAGGAGGAAGGAGAAGAAGAAGAGGAGGAAAAGAGGGGTGACTCCTCATCTAGGTAATTTTCCCCCCATCCCAAACCCTTTGTTTCTCGAACTAATTAGGGTTCTTGGCACGGATTTTGAAGGGAGATTAAAGATTAATTGCCCGATTAGAGATTACCTGCTGTCTGCCTGTAGATTGATTCGCGTAGCGCGTCTTGTCGCGCGGTTTAGACCTAGTAAATGATTTTTTCTTGTGGACCCTCCCAAAAGGAAAGTTGTAGAGGACTTCCAGATGCATGTCCTGTATTTGTTTCGGAAATTTTGGCCGTGGGATCTAGGCGTTACAGGGTCGGTATTACCGCTGTTCGTCAGGCGAGCAGATTGGGACAGACTAATATTAATCTGTGGTTTTGAGGTAGTAAATAATTTTTATGGTCATGGCCATAATTGAGAAAGTTGTAGATAATCTGGTAATCTAGCTGCTGTAGAAAATTCAGAATTTTTAGACCCCTGTACTGTGCTGGGACGCATTTGAATGCTGCTGTCCAGTCTGCCAGAACAGAGATCTTTCTCTGTTTTGGGCATTAAATTATACCTAGCTGTGATCAAAATAAAATAGGTGTTCTATATGAAAAATGTAGGCTTTTAAGTGATGAATCCAGAGAGGTATCGTTTGCTCTAATTGGATCAATATTTTTAAATTTACGAAAATGTTAAGCAGCACTGCTGCAGAGGGTAGTTTGCTGAATTGTTGAGCGAAGAGGAGTTTGTGCGGGTTCGGGTTTCTAGCGACGTCTTTAATTATTTTAGTCGTGTTTGTATGCTGTAGCTTTGTGCTGAGAGATGCCTTTTGGACAGGTGGTCTTGCCCCTGAGTGCTCTTGATTTTGCTTCGCTTCGTCGGTTGAGGCAAGTAAACGTAGCGGTGGTTGCTACCGTTTAACTTGTTATTCATTCTACTTGCAGTTTACATTATTATCGTAATTTGATACATTATGCCATGATTGCATGATAATTTAATTGTGGAGATGGTAGCAATTATTGATCCATTGATAAGTTGATAATCTGCTAGTAGACATGTGGAATTCTTGCTTAATGCTATAATGTGGAACATGAAAATAACATATGGTGGATGTGGATATGTTGTGAGCGTGATAATGCTCCTTGAGGATGGATTAATATGCTTTATGATTATCATATCATTCATGTCATATCATGTCATATGCATATGTGGATGTCGCCGCACCTAGCCGCGGCCGTACTGGTGCAGCATCGTATATTGCCGTAATACGATGCACCTCTTATTCCGCTGGGAGCCTCGTATATTGCCGTAATACGATGCACCTCTAATCCTGCTGGAAAAGAGTGATGTGGAGCATAGCATGAAGCATTCATTTGCATTTATTTGTGGATAAAATGACTGTATCCATATGCCATTTAAATCTGAAATTGAAGAGGTATGATTCATGAAAGTTTGTGGTGGTTTAATAATTGTGGACATGAATTGTGATTGTGGTTGTATGGAATTATAAATGATGATGTATAATTGTTTGTAGTTGAATAACCTGTTAAACTGTTTGCTTGCTGAGATTTTTATCTCACCCTTGTTTCCCCCTCCCTACAGGTGGACTTTGAGCATGCATGGGAAGGGTAGAGCGACACCACACTGATGCACCTGAATTATATTTTAATGCTGAAATAAAGTTGAAAGGATTCTAGTCTTTTGCTTAGCTATCTTATCGATGATTGTTTCACCTTAATAAATGTTAAATTTGGAATTGTTTCCTTTGGTTATTATTTTGGAGTTGATTATGAATATTGAATTGTCATCTCTATTCTGTTTTCCCTTAGTTGTTTATGCTTCCGCTTGTATTATCTTGTTTAATTACTGCCAGTTTATTTTATTTTGTAAATTGGCTAGTTGTGGAGTGGTTTTAGTAGCATCCCAGGGTAATGTGGGTCCTGGGGTGTTACAGAAGCCTCCAGGACCGCACCTCCCGTAGCTTCTCCACGTATCATCCACCTTTGATCTCCATGCGCCCCAAGCATGAGCCCGATCATCTCGTGACCTCCTTGACCGTCTGAACCTCAGATCTCCCCATCCTAGTTCTGGTCCACCTCGTCACCGACCATGATCGCCTCCATGCTCAACCTGCACATGCAAGGACCAAAGAACATTCTTCCAGCACAAGTTCGTCTCAACTTGACCAACATCAATCCGCACACACGCAACACAACTCGTATAACACCGCTTAAACAAAATCACCAAATATTCATCATAACAAATTAACCATTATCAATTATTCATCACCAAAATATCCTAAACCTAGCCACATGGTCTAACAATCTCCCCCTTGATGAATACATTGACAACACCACAAAATTGTATGATGAATTTGCTTGAAATAGATATAAGTGAAGAACTGAAGCCGAAAAAACATTTTAAGCCATAAACCAAATCTCTCCAAAAACTCTCCCCCTCAACACAAGAGATGCAATTTCTCAAAAGCACGCCATATCCCTCCCCCTTTGGCAATGTAATCATCAAGAAAATTTAAAGAATGAATAATTCTAAGAAATAGCAATGATAATAAAAATCTAGAAGCTTTGTAGATTATCCAAGTCACGTTGCATTGGTTTAATAACACAACCAAGTCATATTTTTGAGTAGAGCTATCTAGATCATATAAAACCATATATCATATAGCAATGTCACAACAAGTTTTCAATATGATTAAGCAATTTATATTAATGACAGGCATCTCAACAATGACCAAACCAATTATAAAGAGCACAATGAGATATCACAACAAAAAGTCAAAACCTAAAAGTGAAGCAAATTTTAACTCTAGACGGGCTAGCAGTCAAATGTAACAACTTATTGCTCCACACTCAATTCTTAGGCATGTGGCATGCTTGTAGCATACTTCTTTTTCATAATGACATTTTTGTTTGATGGTGGCATGCTTGAAACATACTTCTTTTCATTTTGCGCATTTTTGTGCCTTTTTTGTTTCACCATGCCATGCTTGAAGCATACATCTTTTCAATTCTCTCTTTCTTATATACTTTTTTTAATAATAACATGCCAAATTGAGTGATTATAAAAATTGTAACATGAAACATACGAGCCTCATAGCCAAGAGTTAAAATAAGACTCACAATCAAGCTCATCTTTTTTTATGGATATCGCAAAGTAATAAATATAATCATTCTAGTCAAAAAATTCCGTCATGTCATGCTTTTATTTCAAATGTAGCAATTTAATTTTAACAAGTCGTGATCAAAGCTACATAGCATATGGATAAATATGATAAAAAGAGCTCTACTACTCAATTGGTTTCAATGACTTGGATTTGATGAGTTACTTGACAAGAATAATAAACAAAGCTTCCGAAATTTTTAAATAACAAGCTCCCATTCAGAATAATCCCATAAGATGTAATACGCCCAACTCACTTCGCAAATGAGGAAAATGAGAAGTATCAAGCGATTTCATATGCATAGCAACTTGAGAATTTAACAAGATGTAAGACAACATCACCTTTTCCACATGGTCTCTCAAAAAGTGAAATCTCATGGAAGCTACTAAAGAGAGTGAAGAACCATCAAGTGTTCCAATCAAACAATGATGTAAAAGATTGGAACCTAATCTAGCTCATGTTCTTCATCCTTGTCAACTGTTCTTACATCACAGGAAACATCGGTCTCACAGTATTGAAGTTAGTGAAATAAGATCTAGGAATCCAGTACTGAGACACACGACGAACAGGAGCAGCAAAGCTAGAACCAAAATCACGTGCATGTGGATGATCATAATGCCAAAAAGAATGTGAATTATTTGAATTTGATCTCAATCTAGCATGTGAAGCAGATTTAAAGCCATCATGAAAGTTCTCTAAAAACATAGTTTTCGCATTTGATCTAGGAACAAAAAACAATGCACGTTTTTGTTTTAGAGCATTCAATCTTTCCTTTTTTTTCTTTCTTAGCTCGCCTAAAATAAAATTCGTGCAAGTGCCCATCTCTTCCACAATAGGTGCAATGGAATTTAACATAACCAGAATTCATTTGAGATGATGAGCTAGCACCTACATTATTGTTCGATGAACTTTGCACAAAGCCAGCAGATTTAAACACAGTTTGTTTTGCTTCAGATTTTACTTCAATTTTTCCGGGTTCAAGAACCCTACCAACCTTAGGAGGATTATTCTTGGCATGCTCAACAAAATTAAATTCTAGACCACGATTTTTCACACTTGTTTTTGACTTGTCTAGAATCATATTTAAATTTTTCTTGCCAAAAGAAAATCTGTCTAAAGTGTCTTTCAGGTACCCATTCTCTTTAGCTAGAGTGGGATAAGTTGTGCATTTAACATGTTCATTCACAAAATTTTTAGAAGCACTAGACTGAGCCAATCTTTCTTTTTCAGCAAAGTCAAAACTTCTATTTCAGTGTTAAGCTTAGGACAATTGGAGCAAGAAGATATCTCATTATAAAGCATCTGTTGAATTGTTTTCTGAGATGAACTAAGTCTAGTTTCTAGCAAATCACATTTAGAGCAAAATTTAGATTGAGCATTTAAAATACTTGATTCTAAACATGAAGAAGA
The DNA here is from genome assembly GCA_017311315.1 of Dendrocalamus latiflorus. Taxonomy (NCBI): domain Eukaryota; kingdom Viridiplantae; phylum Streptophyta; class Magnoliopsida; order Poales; family Poaceae; genus Dendrocalamus; species Dendrocalamus latiflorus. Next base: position 5,437,857 of record CM029663.1, read on the forward strand.
ACTAACCTTGAGCTTTCCAATTTCATCATTAGCACATTTCAATTTTTCATCACAAGAGTCATGTGCTAATCTTAATTCATCAAATTTAGCAGTTACATCTCTAAGTTGATCCATGTTTAAAGCATTAAGTGACCTACCATTCTCTAACTCAGAACGTAAAATTTGACAAGACTCATAAGATTCATCATCAGGAATTAAAACTCTAAGTCTTGCAATTTCAGAATTTAGAGATTCAATCAAAGTATCGTATTTCTTAATCTTTTTATCTTTTTTTCTAGCAAAGTACCAAGTTTAGCAACAGCTTGAGCTAAATCATCATAAGAAGGTTCTACCTCATTGCAGTTGTCGCTGTCAAGATCATAATTGTCGGTGGAGCTTTTGCTACTTGCCATTAGAAACAACCCAGTTAAATCTTTCTTGCCTTTGGGAGTATCATCCTCGCTGTCCGTGTCCACATCACTCAAATTAATTTGCCCCAAGAGCGGCAAGAACACGATGCACCACCTTGCGATTCATATACCCCTTCTTTTTATTCTTCCTTTTTCTTTCTCCATCTCTTCTTCCTTGTCATTCTCTTCCCTTGCAAATCTTGCTAGAAACTTTGGACATTTGAGACGAATATGATTGAGATCACCACACTCATAACACCTTTGAGGACCAAAATTTCCTCTCTTTCTTGATCTTACATTCTGCAAAGCTCTTGTGAAGCGTGTAGAGAGGAGTGCCAAATCATCTTCCGGTAGTTGCTCTAGCTATTCATCGGTTAGTGAAGACAAAGAAGACAAAGCATAGCTAGTAGAAGAATTATCACAATTAGACTTGCTAGATTGTGAAGCTAAAATAATTGATCTATTACCATTATATTTTCTAGCAAAAATATTTAATTCATGAGTTTTTAATTTAGAATAAAGTACATCTAATGTAAGTGTACTCATGACAGTAGATTCTCTAATGGATGTAACCTTAATCTCCCATATAGACATATCTAATGCTCCAAGTAATTGACGTGCATTTTCAGCATCGGTATAAGTAACATTAACAACACGTAGGTTACTAAGAATTTTATTAAAATGGGCAAAAAGATCATCTATTGATTCACCAGGTTTCATCTCAAAACGCATGTAATCCTTTTTGTACATATCTTGACGTACCTCCTTAATAATAGATGAACCCTTATGATAATCACATAGTGCTTTCCATACCTCATATACAGATTTTAGATGCACAACACGATCAAAATCACTCCTTCCTAGTCCTTGAATTATCAAGTTCCTTGCCATGCTATTTGCCTCCACTTGTGCTATATTTGCTGCTGTCACAGCATCATTCTCGGGTACTTGATAAGGCTTGTAGACCTTCTCCCATATTGCAAAGCCTTGAGCTTGAATGTATGCCTCCATTTTCGCTTTCCAATACTGAAAATCAACACCATAAAAAACACAAGGTTTTGTGGAATACCTATCCGTCGACATATTTTCTAATCACCGGTTAAGATCAATTAGAAAATAAACCAACTCTGATACCACTTGTAGGATCGATTCACACTAAGATAGGCAATCAGAGGGGGTGAATGATTGCGGAAGCTAAAAATAAATTTTAATACTCCCCTTTTAACACAAAACCTATTTAAGCCTTGTTTAAAGTTTTGGAGATAACACTGTATCTTTACTAAAACTGATCTCGACAAAAATCCGTGACTCCGATTAACCTCACACTTTTTCAGAATAAACTAGAGACAGTTATTGAACTAACCCAACTGGAATTACATCAATCGGAGCTCTAGAACTTGAGATATAAAATAAACAAGATCACTAATGCAGATAGTGACGAAAATAAATTAAGCCCTAATTATGCAACTAAGCAAAATCTGAGATCGCTTGCCTGACCGATGGCCGAATAATGTCGTGTGCTTCGTGATCAAAGAGATGCCATGCCAAAGAAAATGTTCGGTCACCCCAAAAGCCGTATATATATTTTCCTTCCACGGCTGCTCGGTTCAAACTCTTGCCATGCCGCCGCATGCATATATAGACACACACAGCCCAACTAGGCCTTAAAATCCTAATCCAACTCCAATTAGGCCTTAAAATCCTAATCCAACTCCAACAATGCCTTAAAATCCTAATCCAACTCCAACTAGGCCTTAATATCCTAATCCAACTCCAACAAAGCCTTAAAATCCTAATCCAACTCCAACTAGGCTTGGGCCTTTTTTACCTCAACTAGACTTTTGTCCCACTAATTTTCAAGAGACCCGAAACCCTTCCTAACACAGGTTTTTCATACTCACGACTTTTCTAACGCGTCACGTGTCGAAGCCTCCAGTACCGCACCTCTCGTAGCTTCTCCACGTATCATCCACCTTTGATCTCCATGCGCCCCAAGCATGAGCCCGATCATCTTGTGACCTCCTTGAACGTCTGAACCTCAGATCTCTCCATCCTAGTTCTGGTTCACCTCGTCACCGACCATGATCGCCTCCATGCTCAACCTGCACATGTGGACCAAAGAACATTCTTCCGGCACAAGTTCGTCTCAACTTGACCAACATCAGTCCGCACACACGCAACACAACTCGCATAACACCGCTTAAACAAAACCACTAATTATTCATCATAACAAATTAACCATTGTCAATTATTCATCACCAAAATATCCTAAACCTAGCCACATGGTCTAACAAAATTGTTTAAACTAAAAGTGTGGTACTATCGCCATTATAAGTTTGGTAGTTCCGCTCTCCAGAAGTTCCGATTTCATGCGTGGTACTTCCATTTATCTTGAGGTCCAAACTTTGTCCTCTTTGAAAAAACATGTCGCCCCATAAATCCGGAACTTCCGGGTTCTGGTAGTACTGCTCAGGAGTTGCGGTCATACCGCGCTGCAATAGTTTTGCCATTCAAACTCCAGTACTATCGTTTTCTTTTGACAATGCATAGTTGGCTTGAGAATTTAAATTGAAATGTATGCATGACCTTTGTCTTGAGCCATGTCGATCTTCTTGTCAACATTAGCATGCATCTCCAAGTCGTTAAGCAAAATCTGGGACTAAACCTTTCAAACACTTGATAATTATGTTAGTCCCATACACAGATAATTAAGTATAAATCGATATGAGTCAAAGTAAGTATATATGAATTACACAAGTTTTATATATTCAAATGATATGTTTCAAAGTAGCGATCCTAATATATGTGGGAAAAGAAACATGGATCAATACTAATGAAACCACAAAACATAGAGTGAACTCCCCTAAATGTATACATACAAGAATGTGTAATAAAAACATATGCATATATTCAAGTTAGACTTTTTGTGGAGTTCAACATACATTTTGGATCTTAGGAATGCAACAAGATATAAGAATATAACGTCGAATACATAACTCCATGATTTTCACATTTTCATCCAAATGAGACTAAGCAATAACATATTCAACAAAAGAGTTACTCTCACATTTAGACTTATCATTAATGAGTTAGGCTCATATTTATATTTGTCATTAATTGAGTTAGCCTCATGTTTATATTTATCATTAATCAAGTTAGTATCGTATTTATATTTGTCATTAATCATCAAAACCAGTCTAATTGGAGCTTAAACTTACACCAGTGCTTTCCAGTAGCTTCAATCCACTTCACAAATTTCCTTTGAGGGATCTTTTTAGCCTCAATCAATGCCTTCAACTTGGCAGCATCCATCTCCAACACCGTCCAAACCGAAGAGGTTTTAGCCATTTTCTATAGAAGGTCAGTTTGGATTGGGAAGAAATCAGAGATAGGAGATGACTTTGTTGGTGGCGAAAAACTCGAAAAGCAGTGAAATTGAAGGGGAAAGTAAGAACCCCAAAGGTTACCCCACGTTAAGTTTTTATAGCCTATGAGTCAGCTACTAATCTCGGGAACTCAACGGTTACTACCTCTTTAGGAACCGCTCCAACGGACAGATTGGCGAGAGTCGATTGGAATTCTTAAATTCATCTGTTCAAAACCAGCGTATCTTTACAACTCATGCAAAATTACTTTCTTGACCAAGTTCACTTCTAGTCAAATTAAATCGAAAAAGGTTTTGCTTTTGATCTTCACTCTTCTACATCTCTTTCTCAAGTAAGTTATTTTCAGTTGACGTTGAGGGCTAGATGATGAGAATATAATAATCCTTAATTTATTATTTATCTATAAATAATATTATTACATCATTATACTCCTTAAGGATACCCCTTATATTTGTAAGAGAGAGACCTAACCAGGTGGTCGTAAGCCTTTCCACGACCGCTTCATGATCATAAGTCTTTCTACGAGTATGACATAGTCGTAAGTCATTCTACAACCACCTAGTGGTCGTAGACTCTTTTGTGACTAGATTAACTTCAACCAACTTGTCTACAACAACTTGCTACGTTGTAGGTCTGTCTGACAAAGCAGTTAATGTACTGAGTTGTACTATGGAATAACTGCACATAACTTCTCCATGCAATAACTACCTGACAGTGAAGGGGTATCATGTCGCTAATAATAACTTCCACAAGATGGTTTCTCATTTGAAACGTTAAGGTGTCTTTTGGCTTGGAGCAACTGTCATCTCTCCGTGTGCTATATAAGGGCAGACGTCAGGGAGAAGAAGCAACACGCGATAGGAGAATGAAGCGCAAGACATTCTGCATTAACCTTTCTCTTGTAATTAGTATATGCAATATAGCAACACAGGAGTAGAGTTGTTATTCTCTTCAGAGAAGGCCCAAACCTATATAAAATTCTTATGTCTTTCTCTGTGTGTGGTCAAGTGTTTGAGAGATTCGTTGAACCAAATAATCATACATAAAAGTGGTATTAGAACACTGACAGCCTTGTTCTTAGATGCCAGGAGTAAACCCAAAAGTATCTGAAGTAATCATAAAAAATGTCTAGAACATACCACTTCTTTCCTGCTGACTAAAAGCTAGAAGGACCTACAGTGTCAATGTGCAAGAGCTGTCCTAGGCCATTTGTTATGACCATAGTAAGAGGTAAATATGAAGCAGCAACTATCTTACCATGCCTACATGGAGAGCAAACTAAATCCTTCCTACCCTTAAGCTTAGGTAATCCCCTTATCAGATTCATGGTACTGACCCGTGCCAAGTGATCAAAACCAATGTGTCAAGGCATACAGTGCCAAAAAACCATATCTCTATACTCTAAAGCAAAAAGATACTTAAGCCCAATAAAGGAAGGCTTAGTAAAATCAACACTAAAAACTCTCCCAAGACAAGAAATCCTAAAGACTAGATCCCTAGACTGATCTAGAACTCTACAAGCACTCCTCCTAAAGCTCACCTCGAGACTATCATCAATTAATTGCGAAATAAACAGCAAATTGTACTTGAGCTTACCTACTAAGGCTACATCATTGAGTATGAAATTGTCATTCACACAATCTGTGCCCTTGGCCATCATGATCCTGGTAGAAGCATCCCCGAATATGATTAATTCATCGCCGAATGCTCGGGTGAGGGAGGAAAGCCATCTTGAATTTTTGGTCATGTGTCGAGAACATCTAGAGTCCACTAGCCACAGATTCTCATTCCTCCCCTACCAAACCTACATCACAGAAATAGAAAACAACAAGATGACCTATCCCGCCCTTATGGTAACCTATGTCTAGACAACAAGCTAATCTAAAGATATCAAAGAAGTTCTCAATGAATCTAGACCTGAACCTAGCTCTAGGGACACTCTAGGCTATAAGCACTCATCTAGCTTTCAAGGATCTCTCTCTATCCTTCTTCTCTTGTTTGGCTCGCCTAAATTTGTGACTATATCTATTTTAGTTAATTGCCCCTTGTTTCAATTTGGATTGTTGTACATTCTAAAAGAGTGAATTGCCCTATCATTTATTCATGAGTTGTGTAATTGATTTCATTTTAAATCTCTAAGCTAGCAATTAAGGTTAATAAGATCATGGGGGTGTTTCATCCTTCCCCCAGAAAAGATTTCATCCCCGAAATCAGGACTAACTTAAAAAGGTTGGGGTAGGTCTCACGCCAATCCTTCACCTTAATGAGTGCACTTCTTAATTTCACAGTCCAGTTTCACCCCATTGGTAGATACCCATCTATATTCAGTATGGCTTCCTGACCCTTCACGTGTAAATTTTGTATGAAAAACTAGCGTTGCAGATTATTATTGGTTGATTTCGTGGCATTCAAGTAACTATTATAATTCATGTTAGGGTATTAACTCCGTGTGATGTTTCCCACGGTACGTAGCTTAGCTGATTTTTGAGTAAAATGTTCAAGAGCTAACGAATTGTGTGACACCAGATTTGAAAGAGTTGTAGCAATTGAGGGTGGAATACGTGTTTACCCATGACAACATCTATGGTTTCTCTCAATTCTTCTGTTGCCACGTGGTTCAATCTGGCTAGTCCTCCCATCAGTTCTACACATCCTACTCCTCTCGCTATCATGTTCACAAGTCCTCCTTGTCCTCATTTCATGGGTGGGTTTTGCACTTGAGCTTGCATCTGTAGTACTCAAATTGGTCGCATGAGTGGCTCAATTGGTTTGGCAGGGTAAGGGAAATTTGCTCTGTGGTGTCCTCCTTGTCCACAGTTGAAGCACACACCTATGCCCTTCCCGCAATATTTTGGCAAGGTGTCCCCTCAACATTTGGCACACTAAAGTGCTAGGAGTTGCTAGTTCAGTTGGCTAGGTCAAGGTAGTGGCACTATGAAAGGCTGTTGATTTGGAACATCACCTTGAGGTAGGAGAAATTGAGGATGTGCTCGCTCTAGCATCATGGGGCACTGGTCCATTCTGGCTTTCTTCCTTCTTTCTTCATTTAGGTTGTCGTATTCATTTTCAAGTATGATGGCTTTGATTTATTAAATCTCGAAATTCAGTGATTTTGTAAATGGACAGATGCATCTTGAGATATGGATTCATCCCTTTCTTGAATTGGTCCATCTTCCTCTCATTGGTGTCTACATCATCTGGGGCGTACCAAGATAACTCATTGAATTAGTGCAGGTACTCAGTGATCTTCTTGCCCCTTGTGTCAATGCCCAGAACTCCCAGTTTGTAATCTCCATTTGTCCTTGTGGGACATGAGTATCACAAAAGAAATTTGGTGAATTTCTCCCAAGAGACTAGACAGTTACTAGCTTTGTTTCCGTTAAAGTTTAGCTACCAAGTTGTGGCTAGTCTCATCAACTGGTGTGAATCATAGCATACTTTCTCTTCTTCAGAACACCCTACTGTGTTTAGTTTCTTTTCTATTTCTCGTAGCCAATCATATGCATCTAGCAGGTCTACTACCCTAGAGAATATTGGCGAGTAGGTTTGTAAAAACTCTCCCAAACTATCTCCTTCATTAGGTTGACGTTGGCTTGGGGAGCTATTCTTGTCAATCGGGCCTCTAGAAAATAGTTCTAATTTTCTTCATACTCCTTGCAAGAATTCTCTATGAACTTAAGAATGTTTCCCATATTGCCCACTATGGCTAATACCAAATGATGAAACATTATGGCTAGGAGAGGTGCCGACTGGCCAGGACGGTTTGCCATCTCTATAAGCGAATTGCCCATTATATTATTCTAAAGAGGGTTCTGATAGTAATTTGGGATTTGTTTATTTGGTATTTTTTGTGTCCGTTTATTGGCTCTTCCTACAAGTACTAAATATCAGTTGCTCTGGGTTGTGCCAAAACTAAAGGTCTCGAAGGAGTTGGTCAATTGTGATTGTATACATTGTATTCAGTTATATGTATGGACATGAATGTGTAATTCGCAAACTCAGTGGAATGTTTGTAGATCGTATAGAATTTGTAATTTATGAGCTAAGTGGCATAATTCAGAGAAATGTTATTTGTGAATATATCTATTTTACTCAATTTCCCCTTGCTTCAATTTGGACTATTGTACATTCTAAAAGAGTGAATTGCCCCATAATTTATTCATTAGTTGTGTAATCAATTTCATTTTAAATCTTTAAGCTAGCAGTTAAGGCTAATTAAGATTATGAGGTGTTTCACTCCTCCTCCTCGGTCCCCAAGTCCAAGTCGCTCAAGTTAAGTTGCTCGAGAGCGGACATAACTTGATGGACTACCTTGCGGTAATTACTCTTCTTTGGCTTGGCATCCCAAGGTGGTAGGCGCTTGCGGTACGCCTTCTCCTCCTTACCCTTTAGCTTAGAGTAGTAGGCTCTACTATGGTTGAGATCACCACACTCGAAGCACTGGATAGGATCTCCTCCTCCTCATCACCACACTCAAAGCACTAGATAGGATCTCCTCCTCCTCTCTTTCTCATACTCACTATGTTTAATGCTCTAGTGAATTTGGTGGATAGGAGGTCTAAGTCATCCTCAAGAATCTGCTTAAGCTGATCATCACTCATAGCATGCAAGGCAGTCAAAGAGATTCTAAAAGAAGCAGATTCAAGTGTTCTAAAAGGACTCTTAGTGGGATCAGTCATAAGTGTCATCGACTCTGACTTGTTCTTGCGAGAGAGTAAGTCGATCTCATGGGTCTTCAACTTTGAGTAAATCTTATCCAAGGTGAGCTCGCACATGACTACAATGCCATTGATGAAAGTGACTTTCATCTCCCAAACTGGCATATCCAAGGTTCCAAGAACTTGATGTGCATTTTCGGAGTTGTGATAGACCACACTGACAGCATGCAAGTTACTAAGGATCTTATGAAAGTGAACAAAGAACTCATCCAAAGACTCCAAGTCTCATCTCATACTTCTGGTATTCTTTCTTGAATTAGTTCTGAGCACCCTCCTTGATAGCTATAGAGCCCTTATGGTAATTAGTGAGAATCTACCAGATATTGTGCGCCGAAGCGAGATGAGACACACGGTCAAACTCGTTTCTGCTGAGTCCTTGAATTAGGAGGTTCCTAGCCTTGTTGTTTGCCTCCATATCCAGAAGATTTGCCTAAGTGATCTGATCATCGGTAGGGATAGCATAGGAACTCTTGACCTTTTCCCATATTATATAGCCTTGAGCTTGAATGTATATAGCCATCCTCGCCTTTGGAAAAAGACATCAATCTACTATGGAAAATAATTTTTATACAATGTAGCCTAACCATACTTATACATCATTCTAGAGAACTTTCTAAACATACAGGTTACCTTATAGGCCCAAAAATATGCAAGGAGTTTTTGCCCTTGCGCTTAAGAGTGTAATTAGAGAAGGTATGCAATATTTTTGGATTTGCATTGAAATGCACACACAAAAAAAGAGATGCAATTTATTTCAAGATATGGATGGTTGGTTATTTGTCGCTTATGAATTGAAACACTGAAATAAACAATGGCCAAAACAAATTTGGAATCATATTATACATTTATTGCTAATGAATAGTTTCTACATTACCAACTATAACGCATAGTCAAAAGGGTGGTGGCATCAACATATCCTACTATAGGGAAGTGTTCACGTGTATTATTTGCCACTTAGGAAGTAAAACACTGAATCAACCAATAATCAAAACAGATATGCAACTGTAACATATAGTTGTTAGCTTTGTTGCTAATGAATAGTTCTTATATTACGTTAGTAAAAGGAGATATCCAATTCATCAATTCGATCATTAATGATATATAAGATGGTGACATCAGCGTATCGTGCTATATGAAAATTTCCACATGGATTGTTTGCCGCCTATGAATTAAAACATTGAATCAACCAATAGTGAAACAAAACTGCAATCGTAATCATAATAGTAATAGTTTCTACGTTATCTTCAGCAATGCATAATCAAAAGAGGCATGCAACTTACTAGCTTAAACATAATGAGACTAAGATATGGTGGAATTGTCACATCTCGTGTGCTATACAAAATTTTCGCATGGGTTGTTTGTAGCTCATGAATTCGTACATTAAAAGTGACAAGTCTGCCATACATAGAGTACAACTATTACTTATTAATACTATACATTAACCTTTTCAAACTCATAGGAAGTAAAAGCAGACAATAACGTAAGATAAATCAATTTCATGTCATGGATCCAACTATTATTTACACAAATCAATGCACAAAAACAATGTAAACGCAGTGTGGCCCTATTGTTAATATAGAAAATAGCATATGGTTTGCCTTTTCCCTTTCATTTAGGATATTACATACATCATCCTTCAAATGTCGCCATACTTACCTATGGAAACTTTTTATGAGCAGTAATCTTATGAATATCTAAAATATCTTCTTTTATACATATTCATAAAATATCTTCTTATATACAGAAAACAAATGCTATGCATGCGCTCCCTCTAAGTCCAAAACACATTTATGAGACAACCATTTTGAATTGAAAAACACAAAGGAAAAGCGAGCACAAAGTGCCAAAGACGAAGTAAGACGAGACATACGCTGGTACACGCCACCTCTACAGCCAACCGTAGAATTCTACATCATCCTGACCAGATGAGCCCCACCTACACGTCACAATACCACTTCGTGTAGGTTTCAAGCGTGCGCATAGACAAACTGCTCCTTGTTCCCACAGTCGGCGCCCCTGCGACACGGACATCCGACGAGTCCAAAACGGCTACGCGCACGCCAGTTCCCCAACGGCCGTATGACGGGCCCCACGTTTCATTGACACAGTCGAGTACGCTCTCTCTTCCGTTCTCCGGAGCGGCCAAACAACACGCGCCGAAGTCTCCCACCAGCGCCTCCAGGACATAGCACCTGACATGTGGGCTCGCGTCAGGCGGCCCCACTGCCTTCGAACAGAACCATGCAGAGAGAACCTCCACGTACTAAGTTCGAAGCCCTAGCACTGACGCTGGGCCCAAGATCTCTCGGACCCACGGTCAGCCAGAGGGGTCGAGCGTGCGCGGAGGGTGATCGTAGGGTCGCCGAGGAGAGGCTGGAGAGGGCGGTGGAGCGCTTCCCACAGCCTCCGGCGGCCACCACGTGTGCTCCGCAGCCGCATCTCGCTTCCACCCCTCCTCTTCCGCCTTCCACCTCCTGCTTCCCCTGTTCATCTACAGCACCCACCCCCACACCAACACACAGAGACAAACGCACATTACACCTCTCTCTCTCTCTTGCGCTCTCCCCTCTCTCTCTCTCTCTCTCTCTCTCTCTCTCTCTGCATGGACGCCTCCGCCGGCTCATCGCCGCAGCACTCGCAGGAGAACCCACCGATGCATGGTGGCGGCCGGGGGAAGGCCCCGGCGGCGGAGATCGGGAGCGAGGAGGCGGACGACTTTCTCTTCGCGGATGATACCTTCCCGTCCCTCCCGGACTTCCCTTGCCTCTCCTCCCCGTCAAGCTCCACCTTCTCGTCGTCGTACTCCTCCAGCTCCTCCTGCGCCTTCACCGCCGCCGCAGAAGGGGGCGGCGGTGGGGGCGAGGGCGCCGCCCGGGAGCCCTTGGAGCCGGCGGCTGCGGGGGACGGGTTTGATGCGCTCGCCGACACCGACCAGATCCTCGACTTCGCGTCGCTCTCCGTGCCCTGGGACGCGGAGCCGCTCTTCCCCGACGTTGGCATGATGATAGAGGACGCCATCTCCGAGCAGGCGCCTCCCGTGGGCCACGGCGCGGACGGTAGCGGCGATGCGAAAGCGGTGTTGGAGGCGGCGGGGGGAGAAGAGGCCGGCGAGGCCTGCATGTCTGCGGCGGCGGGGGACGACCTGCCGCGGTTCTTCATGGAGTGGCTCACGAGCAACCGTGACAACATCTCGGCCGAGGACCTCCGGAGCATCCGCCTCCGCCGCTCCACCATCGAGGCCGCGGCCGCCCGGCTCGGCGGCGGACCCCAGGGCACCATGCAGCTGCTCAAGCTCATCCTCGCCTGGGTGCAGAATCACCACATCCAGAAGAAGCGCCCTCGCGACACGATGGAGGAGGGGGCAGTCCCTCATGGCCACTGCCATGGCCAGCTCTCCAGCCCTGGCGCCAACACCGGCTATGAGTTCCCCGCTGGTGGCCAGGAGATGAGTGCCGCCGCCACATCCTGGATGCCCTACCAGGCCTTCACGTCATCTGCTTACGGCGGCGAGGCGATGTATCCGAGCGCCGGTCCGTACCCTTTCCAGCAGAGCTGCAGCACAAGCAGATCAGTGGTCATGAGCAGCCAGCAGTTCTCCCCGCCGGCGCCGTCCGACATGCATGCGGCGAGCGGAGGGAACATGACTTGGCCGCAGCAGTACGCGCCGTTCCCCGGCGCTTCCACGGGTTCCTACCCGATGCCGCCGGTCGTGCCACAGCCGTATGCCCCCGGATTCGCCGGGCAGTACCCCGGCGGCCACCCCATGTGCCCTCAGCGCATGGCCGGGATGGAACCTTCCGCGACCAAGGAGGCTCGGAAGAAGCGGATGGCAAGGCAGCGGCGGCTGTCCTGCCTGCAGCAGCAGCGGAGCCAGCAGCTGAACCTGAGCCAGATCCAAAGCTCTAGCCATCCACAAGAGCCCTCTCCTCGGAGTGCGCATTCGGCACCGGTCACGCCGTCATCGGCCGGCTGCCGGAGCTGGGGACTCTGGTCGACGGGCGGCCAGGTCCAGAATCATCCGTCAAAGTCCAATTCCTCAAGGTCAGAGCAGCAGAAACCCTCGCCGGAGGCAGCGACAGCGTCGGAGTCGGCCTCGGGAGCTCAGCAGGAGGGGAGCCCTCAGCGATCAACAGCTTCAGATAAGCGGCAGGTGCATGAATGCAGTGCTTGACATCGCCATCTAGAAAGCATAGAATCTGAAGTGATCTCTTGTGTTGTTCCTAATAGACGCACATCGCTGTCCAGTGATAGAATCCGCATGTGTGCGTGTACGGTTGGTCCTAACAGATTGCATTGCATCTGATGAACATATGTACGCACGCAGGGTGCAAGGACAGACAAGAACCTGCGGTTCCTGCTGCAGAAGGTGCTGAAGCAGAGCGACGTCGGGAGCCTCGGCCGCATCGTGCTCCCCAAAGTGAGACGGCCACCACCCTTCTCCACCCCACTTGCAAATCCCGTGCATGATATCCATCCACTTGCACATATGTTCTTCCCTCGATTAGGCTACACTGGGGATGGATGCGTGTACATCTGAAGCTTTTCTTCGGATGGTACTAAAAAGTGTCTCCTTTTTTCTTTGGATGCTTTCAGAAGGAGGCGGAGGTTCACCTGCCGGAGCTGAAGACAAGGGATGGCATCTCCATCCCCATGGAGGACATTGGAACATCTCGGGTGTGGAACATGCGGTACCGGTGAGTGGCCGTTAGACGGGGGATTTAGGATAGGGATGCTAAATATCATCTGGATGTTTTCTTCCAACTATCATCCACATTTAGGACTGTTGGGCTAGAAATCCATGATCATGAATTATCCTTCCTACCCCTTGAATTCTATCATCTCCTTCTTGAAAAAAATCTTCCCCCTTCAAAAACAAGGGTCTCATCTCTAATCCAAGAATCACAAATTTGGATGATAGTTAGAAAGAAAATATTCGGATGATGCCTAAACACTCCCTTTGGGATAACCACCATGCTTAAGTCCACCGTGTCTTTGTTAATTAGGAGCAGGGATAGTACCTACTGGGCCAGATATAGTAATGACACGAGTGCTGCATCACTATGGGATGGTCCCTTTCCCAATTGGGCAAGTGGGTCATATGAATATATGACGGGAATCTGCAAGCAGCAAATAGTGGCATTCATTCATCATGCTCTACGTGAATGCAAGCAAAACAAGTGCATATAGAAAAAAAATGTTTTGGCTCTTATTGTTTTCGGCACTAAAAAGATTATGCACGTACAGTAGCTTGCTATAATCAGGTGTTTGTGATAACATAGTTCGTTCCACATTGTTCTTTTCATGCAAAGTACATGTAATAGTTCTGTATGATAACAAATTGTCGATACAGTGACATGAATGGCTCTTAATTTGCATGTACGCAGGTTTTGGCCCAACAACAAGAGCAGAATGTATCTTCTCGAGAATACTGGTGAGAGGCAGCAAGATGAAATTGGATCATCCAATCTTACAACCAAATAATCAACAATCTTTCTGGTTCTCAAGCATTACTGTTGTATGAACATTGCAGGGGATTTTGTTCGTTCAAATGAGCTGCAGGAGGGTGATTTCATAGTGATCTACTCTGATGTCAAGTCGGGCAAATATGTAATGTTCATCCTTTTTCCTTGAGTAGTTTACATGATCTAAATTAAAGTCAGTTGGCTGTGATCGTGAACATAACTCCATCTACATATATATAGTTCGCATGCTGCTGTTTGTATTTGCTGCCTACCTAGCTTCTGCAGCAGCTAACCTCGGCCTTTCTATCAACAGCTGATACGGGGTGTGAAGGTAAGACCGCCGCAGGAGCAAGGCAACAGTTCAGCCGGGGCGGTAGGTAAGCATAAGCATGGCTGTCCAGAGAAAGCTAGTGTCTCCGATGCAAAGGCAGTTGCTGAAGATGGCGGCGTTGAGGCAGGCAAGCCTGACGGCTGCAAGGGGAAGCCTCCGCACGGCGGGCGGCGGTCTCGATAGGAGGCCACCTCCATGAACCAGATGGCGGTGAGCATCTGATGAACAACAGCCTCCATACATTGAAGCTAGCTAGCTCCATCATCCATATACCTGATGATCAAATCTCTCCCGTTGCATGTAGTGCTAGGGCTGATGATATTAATCAAAGTAGCTATCAGCCGTGACGCTAAAAATGCATGTTTTAATTTGGTCTGTTGAACCTTGTAGTCCTGTACATGCATGAACGTACCTTATTTGTCGTTCATTCGGCTAACAAGCAAAGAACCAGTACATGGGTTGGTGTTATGTTGTTAATTACCTAACTAGCTGTATTTTTTTACATGGCTCTTGAATGGTACTGCAGGAAGAAGTATGAGCTAGTGATCAAGTGATCAGAACAGCACTATTTCTGCAGTTGTGCCCGTCAAAAACATTGACCTAGATGGCCGGCAGAGCATAAAATCATATGTAGAAAACCATGTGGCTAGCTAGAATATTGTAATCTGGAGTATGGATGGCCTACATGCATGGTGATGGCGCTGTTTGACTATCATATTCATATATATAGTGTAACCTGGTTGATTCCTGATGCATCCCTGGATTCTTCATCTGGAATGGACCAGACATGAATGAAGCTCGCTAGTTTGCGATGGCGCTGCCAGCCAGGCTGGCTGCTCTGAGGGGTTGCCATGTGCAGCATTGCCTTGGAAACATGACGTTATGGTGCGCTCGGGTTTATCGGGTGATCATATGATAAACTATAGGAAACTGTATATACTGCTAGTTTTTTAGCTAGGTTCTCTTGGCCATGTGCTACGTAACACTAGACATGATAGGCCGGAATCGTGGTGTTTTGATCCATCGAGTGACCAGATGTGGGACAGTGTTTTTCTTTTGTTTTTTCTGAAGAAAAAAAAAAGAGAAATAAGGTGTGTTCGTAAAGGCTAAGGCAATGATCGATGTGCGTGGTTCGGTGGATTATGAATATGGTGGTGTGCTTGGTTGCGCCAACTCAAAAGGGCAACAGGATCGATCGAGTACACAAGCTAGCTAGGAGAGTGGTTAGTTGGTGATGTTTTTTAAATGCATTCGTGTGGTTTCTTCGGAAATAGAAGGCTTATCCGTCAAGGATAACACATACGTACACGCGGTCTGAAGAAGAAAAACACGTCATACATATCAAGAAGAAGATGAGAAACGATCTGAGACAAAATTAGAAGCGACGTGTACAGTTAACGTATATGTGTCAAAAGGAAATAAAAACGAAGAAAAACAAAATAAAACAACGACGAACACAACGTGGACACAATTGTGTCAAGGACTCAAGATCGTTCAGGTTAGCAGGGCCTAAAAATCAAGATCGTTTAGGGTTAAGACAAAAAAAAAACTGCAATCGATAATAGCTATATGGAATTTGTAACAAAAGACTATTGATATTACTAACTTACTACCGTAAAAGCCACCGACTGTACCTACTATTCACTACGAAGCAATGTTCAATCGGACTTAAGACCTTTTTTTTTTGTTTTTGACTTTAGCTTCTCCAGAAACTAAAACAAACATGGCGGCTTATTCAAACGACTTCTCGAAACTGTTTTTCTAAATGGCTTCTTAAGTCTAAAACCGTGTGTCATGGGAAGCTAAAACAAACATGGCGCTTTGTTCAAGTGACTTTTTAGAACTGTTTCTCTAAACGACTTTTTAAGTTTAAACTATATGTCATACATGTTGATGTTTTCGTCGTCCTAAAAACACAAATAAAAACTAGTACCCGCAATCCAAAAGAATAAAGCCTTACCCACACCGCTAGCACGGTCAATGCAAAATATCTACTTCGAACTTTTGAAACGTAATAACCTCTACTTTGAACTTTGATGAACACCAAAGTCGTTTCAAATGTTTGCATCGACCAACGGACCTTATCACCAAACCCTACAACTGCTTCTTTTCAGTTTATAACTTATGTCTTTTTTAAATAAATAAATAGGATAGTTTCTTCGTTGTCATTTCGAAACAATTTATTATCGGGACAACCTTTTCGAAACGGCTTATCAACATTCACTTCATTCATACAACTGCTGGTTCTAGGCCTAAAAACCATAAGCCACAATTATAAGTTATAAGTCGTAGCCGAAAAAAGCTACATGTAGATTCCAGCCTAGGCCCTGTTTGTTTCCACTTAAGATTATTATAATCTAACTTATAAATCATAAGTGGAAACAAACAGCCTAGATTATAAGGTAACTTATTATAATCTAATAGCCCACATTATTGTAATCTAATAAACTCAAAAAAGGAGCTTATTTCAGCTTATAGATCCACCTTTTATCTTAATGACCATAAAACTTTAGGAATATTAACCACCTTTGGCATTCATCCAACCCCCAACTCCCGTGCCTCTCTCTCCCAGGGCATTGTAGTCTTTAAACATTCGAATACAACAATCCATAACTCTGATAATCCAGGCTGCCAAACACCTGACAGCTTATTTCCCACAAGCTTATTATAAGCTAGCTTATATAATCCCCACCTATAAGCTAGATTATAATAATCTTAAGTGGAAACAAACAGGGCCTAAGCTACCTCACCTGTTCACATCTCTCTCACACCAAGTCACAGGATACACGATTTAAATTTAGAGATCAAGCAAGTTAAAATCGAAGCTTGAGGACATGCATGTTTGGTTGCATGTCACAGTGCACCAAATTTTTTGTATCAAAGTGTTGCGTGCCATAATTTTTGTGGCGTAGAAATCGTCCACTGGCACAATATGGCAATGAGTTGTCTCTACAACAGTGGCTGGTAAGACACAAAGCTAAGATTTTATGGCACATCAAAAATATGTAGCCAACTAAACACCAGTCTACAGTAAGTCAAATTTGCCTAAATGGCATGCATTTACATAATATTAATAAAAATCTGCCTAAGTGGCATGCATTTATGTAATATTAATAACATTTATGCAAATATATTTATTTGCCTAAGTGGCTACATAACTATTTTTTGTTAATACACTCATGTAATATTACATAAATTTTCCTTAGTGGCATGCATTTATGTACTATTAATAACATTTATGCAAATATATTTATTTGCCTAATTAAGTGGCATACATAAATATATTTTTTATTAATATATTTAAGTATTATTAACAAAAATGAATTATTTAAAAAAACTCATCTACTCTGCATGCATCAGTCAAAATCACCTCAGTGGCATGAAAAAATCTCTCTAGGAATCGATAGTTAAACTTAAAAAGCACTAACATGGCTTGTGCCCACTTTTTTTTTAAAAAATAAACTATGGCTTGTGCCACTTTGATTCATTTGTTAGCTAAGTAATGGAAAAGTAACATGGCACTCTCCATCCAACAAACACCATCAACCTGTATAGGCCCTCTTTTTTTGGTTTTAAAAATTATTTTTTAGTTTTTTTATAGTAACTAGGTTTTAAACGAAATATCTTTTTAATGTGGAGTTTACAGATTAATTATAGTACATACTATAATAACTTCATTTGTATCGGTTAAAACTATATGTAAGTTTCTGTTACTTTGTACTCTCTCTCATGAAAGAGGCATAAGTCGCAACCAAAAGTCAAAAAATAACAGGCCCCTAATTCTGCCATTTGAGCCTTTGAGCACGTCTGGCTGTGGCCGTTAGCTCTTGCAAAATGCTAATCCTACGTGGTATTTCACTCGAACAACTTATACGCAATCGAAACACGATTTAAGTCTGAAGATCAAGCAGGTTAAAATCAAAGCTTAAGGACATTCATGTTTGGTTGCAAGCCATAGTGCACCAAATTTTTTGTATCAAAGTGTCGCGTGTCATAGTTTTTGTGGTGCAGAAATCGTCCACTTGCACAAATATGACAATGAGTTGTCTCTACGACAGATTGACAGGTGGGGCACAAAGTTAAGATTTTGTGGCACACCAAAAGTATGGTAGCCAAAATTTGCCTAAGTAGGTTCTGACACATCGTGACAGGAACCAAGCATGCCAAATCCAAATGGGACAATTTGAAGAGTTTCATTTTTTAGTTGCCTGAATAAATTACCATTTGTACTAATCTCGAATTTGTGAAATGCATTTTTGTAAACGAAGTGCAATACAATACATTTTTGAAAAGCACAGGAACAATAGCATAAAAATCTATGTTTGGCCTCGCTCGTTTGGCCTTCAGCTTTTGACTTCTGATTTCTAGTTTCTTATTTTTGTCTTTTTCTGGCTTTTCATTTTTTCATTTTTTTTGTCTTTTCTTTTTTGTATTTCGTTACATTGTCCGTGAACCTGTTTTTTATTTTTAAATTTAATTACGCAAAAAATAATCAGAAATTATAGTGCAAAATAAATTAACTATAGTGCTAAACAGTGGAAAATAAATTATAAACCAAAAAAATCAAATAAGTAGAGCGCAAAGCTAGTAAAATGACGCATTAACGAAAAGGAGGAGAGAAAAGCCAAGAGTCACGAGGCACCAGCCTACCACACCTGTTCGCTTCAAGTCTCGCCACCAACACGAGGTTCACAACTACCAGCCACTGCATGCGCTCAACCCCAGCTGCGGAACCCTTGTACTGTAGCTATTTTTTCCCCCCAAATTTGTTCTCAACAAATTTAGCTCCTTAGTAGATGTACCAAGCTCGGGAGGTTGCCTGCTGAGGCCCCGTGCGGGCGGCTACTGTTCACACTTAATTAGCGTTAATTACGAGGTTAATTAATCAATAATCATGAGCTTAATTTAATCACTAATCACGAGCTTAATTAAGCACTAATCATCATGAGATTACAAGACATACATATCAATGAGACATTGAGTAGAAAATACAGAAGGATAGATCAAGTACAAGATATAGAGCCTGTTTGGTTCATGACCAGAAGTTGACTAGCCACAAGTTAGGCGTGCCACAGTTTTTAGGTAGCTGTTTGGTTCACTGACGTAACTGTGGCATGCCACACTTTCTTAGGACCCGGCCCCACACGTCATAGACTCAGTTTCTTGCCAAACTTTGCCACAAGTGTGGCTTCAATTTTTTTAGCCACACTTTCTGTGGCAGCCACATATTGCCTAAACTTAGGCATGGCAAGCTTAGGCACCAACCAAACAGGCCCATATTCTTCCCTAAGGACTAGCTATTCGTATTGGTTTTTGTTTGAAAAAACTTAAAATCAATACGATCACCTGATTTTTCGAAGTGGATTCTGCACTCCTCTCACTACCATATCGCTCTAGGGGTAAGGCAGAAGATCGCGGATGCATCACACACCCCCACTTTCTCTCACTCCCGTGATGTATATGCATTTCTCCCTCATTTTTTTCCACCGTTTGCCTCCTTTTAAGAGCAACTTCTTTTAGCTATTACTATTCAGGTACAAGCGTATGCATATATTAAAATGACAATGATTCTAACATTTTAAAGTGCATTGTTATTATCAGTACCGACCTTTCCCAGATGTTGTTGTTGCAAGACAACTGTAAGTTTGATATTTAAAAGCGTGAGGACGATAAAATAAAATATAATAATTAGAGGATTTATATTGACTAAAGCAACATAACTTGTATTACTGAATTTTGTGGATAACACTATATGATTAAGGGCAACAATCATGCTCATGATCAGCGATTAATTAAGCTCATGATTAGCGCTTTGAAGTGGCAAGAGTACTATAGTTAATCTTCTACTTGGTTTATATGAACCTACAAATGGGCAAGTAAGCTATTTCTACCTCTTGCTATTGTCTGTGTCACATGACTACATGTAGTCACTTCAAAGCAAACCAGTTGGTTGGTCTGAAGACTGAAGTTACGTTTGTGATCAATGCATATATTTGTAGATGGTGTTCCACTCAGTGAGCTTGATATCAGATGGTTCAGGGGAAGAATTGGTTTTGTGGGACAGGTTGAGATCCAATTAACTCAATATAAATTGTGCTACCGCGTGAAACTTTTGCTGTATTGAGAAGCCATGTATATTTGGTATATGCAGGAACCTAGGCTATTCTGAATGGATATTAGTTCTAATATTACGTATGGTTGCCCAAGAGAAGTTAGTCATGAAGAAGTGGAGTGGGCTGCAAAGCAGGCATATCCTCATGATCTCATAATGCCTTTGCCTGACGGTTATAACACCATTGTCGGCGATGCTAAGGGCCCTTCTGAGGGATCCGGCCATCTTAGTACTTGATGAAGCCACTAGTGCACTCAATGCTGAGAGTTCACATTATGTGAAGGTAAACTCCCCATGAAGATTTTTAATAAAATTTGTGCGAAGGTAAACTCTTAATGAATATTTTAAATAAAATTTGTGCCTAGTAGATAATTAAAATGTGCCCATGAATAGCTTGATGATTTCCTATTTCCGCCTTGCTAGAGTGTCATCACAAAAGTTAGTACTGATTCTAAGGCTGGAAGAACCGTGATTATCATCATAGCTCACAGGTAAAATGTACCCTTAACTGCAATATCTGTTCTTTTTAAATCAGTATCTGTTATTTTGAATATGAAGAATTGAGTTGATGCCATTATTTCCTTTTCAGGCTATCTACGATTCAAGCGACTGATAGAATTAGTGTGATGGAAAATGGTAATATTGTCGAGGTATGTTTTCGACTGGTTTTGCTTCATTACTACAGAGTGCAAACCCGTAGCGTAGGGTTATTGTGATATTTGTAGATACACAATTGTCACGTCCCTTGGCCGTCGACGATGGAATCACCGAGACGTGAGACGAATTCACACAGAGATAAGGGAAGGCTTGAGGAGGAGGAAGAAACAGGAGAAAGGGGAAATTCTGATTTCAATTCATTTGGTCGATCCCTTCTTGCGTACAAGGATTGGGAATTTAAGCCCAGCTGATAACACCGACAGGTGGACCTCCTAGTCCATGGACTAGGACTAGGGAACACACACGCGTAGTCATGGACCACGTACACCTTAGTCCAACTGTTGTCTCCCTGCCTATGCATGACATATCCCTCCCCTCGAAATTCTGCATGCCCTCAAGTAGAAACCTGAAGTTACTCCCTTGCGCTTGACACTAGCAGTGATTCTTGTCCACAGTAAACTCCTACTTTGCAGTATTTGCGACCGCAGCCTTGCCGTTTTACATATGCTGGTTTTGAACTCATCATGTGAGCCAAGCAATAGTATTTGCATTGCAGCATGCAGAGTAGCAATTAACTCCCTTCCATCAGCTGCACCCTTCAAAATGTCCACAAGTAACTTGCTAACTGATGCACCTTGAAACCCCTCATCAAATGCATGCTCACTTGCATATAGCCAAGCAACAGTTGTAATCACTGAACAGACTGTCTTAAGTTTTGAGTCCTACCTAATTCAAATGTCAGGTTCATAAGAATTAGCCACTGAATACCTGGATCCCATGGTCTGGTAATAAACAAGTCAACCAGTGTCACATCTTCACCATCTACAAGCTGCGTTATCTTCTCAGATTTGGTGACAGCACCTCCAGGGCTAAATCCACTTCTACTCCGCGCAAGTATCTTGTCGAACACCAAGTGAGCAAATTCCATTCCAGAGTTCTAGGGACTAAAAATACTTCTTCCCCATGCTGGTATTTCCACGGACACTTGTTGTGCATCACTGATTTCCCCCTCGAGAGCTGGTCACCCGTTGTCATCGATGCCACAAGTGTGCTGAAAAACCCCAAAATTTCAACCCTAAAAATTTCTGTGATTTTTGCTGCATTTTTTGAGTGTTTTCTGGAAACTTTCCCTTTTTGGAAAGCTTCCCCCGAATTCCGCTTTCCCTTTCCGCCTTCCCCGTTTTCCCAGCGCCCGCGCCTCCCTCCTCGCGTCGGCGCCGCTTCCCCCTCCCCGCCTTCGTCTTTCCCCGGCGCTCGCGCCCCTTTCCGCTGGCGCCCCTGCTCCCCGCCTCCTCCCTCGCGGACGCGCTAACGCTGCGCCTCACCGCACCGCCTTTGCGCCGCGTCCTCGGATTCCTCTCCGCGCCGCCAGGTCCGAGTGCGTGGACGCCCTCGCGCCACGTCGCCACCTCTGCCCCGGCCCCACCTGCCAGTGGTCGCCTCCTCCCTCGCCTGCGCGCGGACGCGCCTCCGCCATACCCGCCGCCCACCTGCTCCCGTCGCGTCGCCAGTCCCCTGTGCAGCTCCGTGCGTCATCTCTGCGCGGAGGAGACGCACCACCAGCTCCCCTGTCTCCTGTTGACTCCCGGCATCGCGCCCGTGCCTCCTCCCCCTCGGATTCCCCCTCCCTCTGCCGAGGCTTCTAGTGCACGCCCGACTCTCCCCTCGCGCTCCCTTGCTCCCCTCGCCCCCTCTCTACCCCATTCCCCTCCCACCGCCCTTAAATACCCCCAGGAGCAACCAATTGGACCCTCTTGCTCCCCTGCGCCATTACCGCCTCCCCCTGTGCCGACGAGCTCCAGAAAGCAATCCCCTCCTCTTCTCCACCATTTTCCAATTACTACTCCCCAGAGCTCCTCCATGGGTTACTAATCGTGTTGGTAAACTCTTTTGCCCAGGTCACCGCCTGTGAAGCCCGGTCACCGAAGCTCACCGCCGTCCCAACCGTGCGCCCGTGGCCAGCTCGTTTGGGAGCTCCCCAGCTGACGCCTCCACCACCAATGTACTCCCCTAGCTCCCCTCCCCATGAAACCGCCCCCGATTCGGCCCCTAACGGCTCCGGTGACCCCCTCACCGCCGGAGAGCCACTTTCTTCCCCTTCGGCCTCCTGCGCTGCCCGTTGGTTCCCGCTCCCTCCAACGCCCCGAAATGGGCTCACCGTAGTGGGCTTTCCCCATTGGCACCCTCCACCACCGCCGGCGAGCCTCCTGGTGCCCGGGCCACCACCACCACCGTCGCACCGCCCGGGAGCACTGTAGCAGCGAGAGGAGGAAGACGACTCCCCTCGCCACGACGTGGCTGCCCCTCCTCCGTTCATCTCATCTCCACCTTACAACCACGGTCGTCCGATCTCCGTAACGGTTCGCTCGCCCCGTTATGTCCTGGCCGTCGGATCTCCCCACACCCTCATCTCGCCCATTCACTCCACCCCGCCCCGCTGTCGTCCGCCCGGGCCACGCGGCGGGCATCCGAGCCGCGCGGGCGCGCCTGCTCTGGACCGTTCCCCGGCCCAACTCCCTTCCGCGCGCGCGCAAAGGCCGGTTGGCCCGCGCGATTTGAATCCGGCCGAGTGGGCTAGGTCGCACTGTAGCCGAAGGCCGGCCCACTACTGTGCTAGCGAATTTCCTCGGTTTTATCCATTTCCAAAATGCCAGAAAATCCAATTAATTCCTAGAAAATCACAGAAAATCCCAAAAATTCCCAAATTTCACCACTTTACTCCAAATAATATTCCAGACCCATTGGTGACCTCCATTTCCACATATTCCTCCCAATTAAATTCCTAAAATTCCTCATTTGGAGATTTATGCTTTTACTCCTTTTTAAATAGTTTATTTTCCCTCGCTTGATTAGTCTCAAGCTGGATTTAATTTGTTTTGTATGTTTGCGCTAGTGTCGGAGTCTCCGGAAGTTCAAGTGCAGTCACAGGAGCCAGGAGGTTCTTCGTTCGAGCTAGCGGAAATCATTCGGATTGACGGCAAGTCCCAAATCCTTTGATCATATTGCAACCCATGATGTTTATTTATGTTAATATGCTATTTGCATTATGCTAATTGTGAAACGTTAGTTTGAAATAAAATAAAATGTTTGGAATGACATGTTATATAGTTAATCCTACCACTGATAAATGTCCTGTTAAATTGTTGCCATGCCTTTGTAACCCTAGAAATAATTATCTGTTAATCTAGATAATTGTAGGTTATTACTATCATGCAAAATGTTACACTAATAAGGCTGTGGCAGTGGGCCAATAGGATTTGCAAACCCGACTCTAGGGTAGGGTGGTATGGGACACCGTGCCCTAGAGCGGAGAGTGCCTGTGGGCACGAGGTAGGGTAAGGGGGTTTGTGGTGCGCCGCAAGACGGTTTTCGCCCACCTCTTACCCTAGGATTGAGGATTGGGGTAAGGCGGGGTTGTGGTGCGCCGCAAGACGGTTTTCGCCCACCGCTTACCCTAGGTTGGGTCGCGGGCCAGGTAAGGTTGCGGACCATGTGAAAATATAAGGACTGAAACCCTTACGCTGAGCAAATGTCATAGCAATCGCTCAACCACAGGAGTTGACTTGTCAACCCTGGTTTAGTACCTGCTCAACTTAAGTGAAACCCCGCTTTGGGAGTCGGACTAAGACAACGATAGGTCTCCACAACTCGGGTCCGGCGTTCCGCGAGGGCCAGCGGATACCCGAGGATGTGCGGGTTTCCTCGCCTATCGGGTGGAGTGTATACCAAGGGTTGAGCAGCGAAACGACCTGGCTTTCTTAACTCTTTAGCGGGAGTTAAGGGATCGTGTGGGTAAAGCTGAGCAAACTCTGCAGAGTCAAATAAATGGTATTCGAATACGCCGTGCTCCCGGTTATTGGAGCTGTGTCACTTGGGTGATTCCAGCCGCGAAGCTTAAGTAGTTTTGTACATGTTTTAACTTGATTAGTTGGTTAATGAACTCTTTATGAAAAACCCCTGAGATCTTAAGAAGTAGTTTTGAGTCCATTTTATAAAATGATTGCAAATAAAACTGCATCCACCAAATGTAATAAACCAAGTATACTCCCTTCCTTTGATGTTCTGTGCATGTAGTAAGTTAGGGTCCCTTTGGGACTTGCTGAGCCGGTTGTTTGGCTCACGGCTTGCTTAATCTATTCTTTAGAGGATCAAGACGAAGGTGGAAGTCTCCCCGTTGAGGAAGTCCCGGAGGATCTCTTCTTCGACGAGGATCCGTGGCTTTAGGTCTTCGCCGCGCTCAAGCGGATTCTGGAAGTCTTCTGTAATGTAATTATACTTTGGGCTTGCACGCCCCGCTGTCAGCTGGATGTTAATCCTTATGTCAAATATATGCTGGACTTTTGTTGTAAGCATGCAATGGTATACTCTTGCGCGACATTCCATAACTGTTCATGCGTGAATAGTTACGGGGTGCCGTGTCCGTACGCGCCCCTGGAAACGGGGGCGTTACATGTGCTGATCGCGCCTTGCGGAGACGATGCGCGGCGGTAGATGGGTAGCAAAGTGTGACACTAGTGACGCCACTCCTGGCCGCGTCACGCGCGGTGCCGAGCCATGCGTACCATGCTAATCCACTTCCCATGAAGTCCTTCGTTGCACGCCATTCGACTGGCATAGTCAATGGGCTCGTCATGATGACTGGTTGGAGCCACGCGCTGACATGCTTCTGTGATAGTTTCTCTCGCTTATTGTCGTCTTGTGGTATTTCGATGAACACAAGGTGGTCATCTCCCACAACCAGAGTTTGCCACAACCGTGTGGCAGTGTCATCTCCTTCATGGTTAGAACTCACCATGCAAGGCTCCGGTGGTTGTAGGGCCATCACGAGCTCCTCCTTACCTACCGACCGCTCGTCGACTTCGCAAGGCATTTCATCGAACACCTTGGTGGCCTGCTTGTTCTCGAGCTTGACGGTGTGCTTGAGCTTGATGTTGAGAACATCTATATCCATGGCCTCATCTTCTTTGACCTATGAGAACATGGCATCACGAACCAAGCTGTTGCTCTTGCTCTTCATAGCCTAGCGCACTGGGCGACGAGTGATGCGCACCTGTGACACCCACTTGACGATGTCTTGGCGCATCCCCTGGCACTGTGCAGATGGAATGGCACCAATGAGCTCCACGGCGAGTGGAGCGACACTAACACTAGTCTTGCCTAGGGTGGTGACGGTGAGTGAAGAGGTAGTTGTGCCTAGGGTGGTGATGGTAAGTGAAGAGGTGGTCATGGCCGCGGAGGTGGTCAACGACGTGACTGAAGCCGTAGCGGGGGTGGACGCAGCAGTCGCCATGTCAGCGTCATGGATAGGACACGTTGTCGAGCACTTGGTGGGCATCGTGTCGATAATTTTGGTGGTGAAGTTGTGGAGGGCGTCTGCACATAGAACGTTAGGGGCCATGGCGTGGCCCACATCGATGACCAAGGAGGACGTTGGCTCAGTCACTGGCAGTGGCTTGTCTTTCGAGAGAGTGTGTGTATTCATTAGCATTTCATCAACCACCTCTTCTGCATTGACCACACCAAACTCCAGAAACATTGGTAGGCCACAAACGTCAGTGAGCATGTCATTGTTCTCGGGCTCAGTATCCGTCTTTCTCTTCCTGCCATTTAAGTCCTCTCTAGATCGGGCCCGTTACCACAACAAGTCATCGTGTAGTTAGAGGACCTACGGCGTCTCCTCATCCCACCACATCCTTAAGAGGCATTGCATCGAACACCGCAGGGGCAACATCTGCAACATGTGACTAGTGGGCAGCACCCACGGCCGGTGTCTGCAACGGCATTGCGATGCCACCATGTCCACCACCTCTCTTGCAGCCCAGGACAACCTCGCATGTGACGTGGGTGGGATTGGCGGCTCAGGCGCGCATTCCTTGCTGTTGCACGCCTGTTCGCCAGTGATCCGCACAAGCACTGTAGCAGTTTGCACCAACTGCTTCATGATCTGGTTTAGCATCACATGACGCTCTCACCGCTACGGAATCAAGGGACAAGCATCCAATTGCAACGATATCAAGTCCAATTGCTCTTCCACCTCTGCTCATCCCTCTTCCGTCGGACCCATGCCCTTCTTATCACCATCAAGATGAACCATATCAGCTCGAGACGGAGAAGATGCTGAGGATCGTGAGTTCTAATACCAAATTGTCACGTCCCTTGGCCGTCGACGATGGAATCGCCCAGACTTGAGACGAATTCACACAGAGAAAAGGAAAGGCTTGAGGAGGAGGAAGAAACAGGAGAAGGGGAAATTCTCATTTCAATTCATTTGGTCGATCCCCTCTTGCGTACAAGGATTGGGAATTTAAGCCCAGCTGACTAACACCGACAGGTGGACCTCCTAGTCCATGGACCAAGACTTGGGAACACACACACAGTCATAGACCACGTACACCTTAGTCCAACTGGTGTCTCCCTGCCTATACGTGACAGTGGCTTATACAGGTGTATAGTGACTTTCAGCTTCTTCTTTTTTTTTTGAAAAGGAAAAATCATGTCTTCCATTAACCAAAGGCTCTAGGCGAATCGCCAGAGACCAGGGCAGTAACAAATTCGGGGACTTGGTTCATAAACACCGCTGAACCCGAGCAGACAGCGCTCGCCCCATACAAAGCTAGGCGATCAGCCACTTTGTTGCATGATCTCGGACAGACCCGGACCACACACTGCACAAACGCCTCATTGATAAACTTTCTGATCTGGCGGAACAAACACCCATCGACACTCCTGTCCATCTCTGTTGAAGTCAGTCCTTTCTGCATAGTTGTTGCATCTGTCTCAAGAATTATTCGGCCCATTCCCAACTCTGCAACTCGACGAAGGCTCATCAATGCTGCAATAGCTTCAGCCTGCAAAGGACTCGCGACTCTCTCCAACTTCCCACAACCCCCCTCCAGAAACTCCCCCTCATTGTTACGAGCAGCAAAACCCCATCCACCTGCTTGTGTGCTAGCCCTGAAGGATGCATCCACATTGATCTTGTACATATCGTCCGGTGGGGGTTCCCATTTCAAAGTGTTCTTTGCTCCCTTCTGGCCCTTTGTTTTTTTGAGCTTGTCGAAATCATTGACATAATAGCCGACCAGTGAAACAATTTCTGGACCCGAGGCTCTTCTTTCTCCAGCATTAACTTTGTTTCTAGCTGACCACCAACGCCAAAGCAATACCCAGACCCGCATCTGAGTTCCTGCTTCAAGGCTCCAGATCGCACTCACTGTTTCCTTTGCCGATCTACAGCTAACAAGCCTGGAACGCACCTGCTCCAAATTCATCAAACGCCAGCATTCTTTTGCTCCTTTGCACTTCAGAAACAGGTGGCCACCATCCTCATCAGCTCTATTGCACATCGGGCATAAAGTTTCACGTTTAAAACCCCTCCGTGCTATGTTCCTCCCGACTGGCAGACTGTTGTGTGCAAAACGCCACACAAACATCCTGACTTTATTTGGCGCTTCAAGCCGCCAAATCCTCTTCCAGTCAAAACTAGCATCATCTTCCTTATTCAGCCCAGATCCAGAAGCATCTCTTACTTTTTCATGTTCCCTCTTCCTCACTGCCACCTTATAAGCTGATTTGACCGAGAAAACCCCTTTTGGATCAAACTGCCAAGCTGGCCAGTCATCACTCTCAGCATCCGTTTGAAGAGCTAGGATGGTTTTTGCATCCGACTCCCAAAATATGTCATTCACCAGAGCCTCATCCCAAGAGCCAGTGACCGGGTTCATGAGTTCGGAAACCCGTGTCAAAACAGAGGCTCCTCTGGGGGTCGCTGTTTTGCGGGTTATTCCAGCCGGGATCCAAGGGTCAGACCAAATCTGAAGCGAGTTACCATTACCAACCCGCCAAACCACTCCCTCTTTAAGCAGATGGGCTCTCTGCAGAATACTTCTCCAAGTATAAGAAATGCCCTCTCTTGCACTACATTGCAAAATGTTACAATTTGGGAAATATTTGGCCTTTAGAACTCGACTGCAAAGGGATTCCAGATTTGTAAGAATTCTCCACGCCTGCCGAGCAAGCATGGCTAGGTTAAAGAGGTGTAGATCACGGAACCCTAGGCCCCCCTCTTTCTTTGATAAAGTCAGCTTGTCCCAGCTCAGCCAGTGTATTTTGTTTTCTTTGTCATTCTGGTTCCACCACCACCTGCCTATCACAGAGTTTAGCTCATCACAAAGGCCTTTCGTCAGATCAAAGCACGACATGGCATATGTTGGGATTGCTTGGGCCACCGCCTTGATTAGAACCTCCTTACCTGCCTTTGATAAAAGCTTTTCTTGCCACCCCTGTATCCGCGCCCAAACCTTCCTTTTAATGTACCCAAAGGCTGTTTTGCATGATTTGCCGATAGAAACAGGGAGCCCAAGGTACTTCTCATTTTTTGCTTCCTGTGATATGCGGAGTTCGGTCCGGATTTGGTGTTTGTCTTCTTGGCTTGTATTAGGACTGAACAAAACAGATGACTTATCTCTATTTATCACTTGACCTGATGCTCTCTCATACACATCTAGGATCCTTTGTAATTCTCTAGCATCCTCCTTCTGTACACGCATCAAAATAAGGGAATCATTAGCAAAAAACAGGTGGTTTATTCGTGGCGCCTCCCTACAGACTCTGATCCCCTCAATCTTACCATCCTCCTCGGCTTTCTGAAGCATGGCCGACAACGCCTCAGCACAAAGAATGAAAAGGTAGGGGCTCAAAGGATCACCTTGTCGTAGCCCCCTCTGAGGAATCACTCTGTTCGTGTACTGGTCATTTACTTTGATCCGGTAAGACACAGTGGTGACACAAAGCATGATGCGCTCTACCCATCTTTCATGGAATCCCATCTTCTGCATCACTCGTCTCAGGAAGCCCCATTCCACCCAGTCATATGCCTTGCTCATATCAAGTTTTATGGCTGCCACTCCCCTTCTTCCACTCTTGCGCTGATGTAAGTAGTGACTTTCAGCTTCGTACTTATAAGATCCTCTATATGGTTGTGCAGGATGGAAAACACAGCGAGCTAATTAAGCAGGACGGTTTGTATTCAAGATTAGCCAGGCGACAAAATGATGCTCTTCCAGTGTCCTGAAATCACATGTGGTGGTTTATTCCACGCCATTTTTTTCCAAGTGGAACGGCAGGTGAGGAGACTCCTCGTCTGTCATTGGTGTATTCTTTACGAGTGACCCTGACCCGGGTGATCAAATAATCGAAGTTGCCTCAATTTCCCGGTTCTAATAGTTCACAAATCACAACTAATCAAACTAAATTAAAATCGATTTCCCCCACAAGATCGTATGGTCTCGGACCGTCGGAAACCCTGTAACTTAACAATCTGTACGGAAAATTTTACCCCAATTTGACACAAAGACCCAATACCTCATCTACAATTTGTTTGTACTATTGTATACTTGTGTGATATGCCAAGATTATTTTTTTTCAAAATTACACGAAGAAAATGTTCTTTCGAGAACGATACAATTCTATCATGCAGTTGCCGCGATATGTGACACTTCTTTGTTAGTCTTGAAATGCAGCTACTTCACTTCGGCTCACGTCAAGGCTGTATATATTGGACAACCCTTTTCGTTACGAGGCTTGCAAATCACTCAGCTGAATGCAAATTAACGCAACGCCTCCATTTGGATGATAATATGATCTTATTAATTCTAGAAGTAAACATTCGATCTATTGAGAAAATATCAATTTATCATACACGAAGGTGAGGTCCTACTACTTTTCTAGTACCAGGATTCTTAAACTCCCCACTAAAAATGAAACCGAGATGTCCCTCAAAACTCAAGTTGCTCAAGAAAAGCTTGCAAGTGGTCAGAATCTCAAGCGAAGGCACTGCAGAACCCAACCAACTGCAACCGCTCGAAAATTGATGATCCGGAAACCTCTATTCCTCTCAAGCAGTCTTCTGTTTCGTCGACATCGAGGAAAGGTAAGATAGGGTCCTATGGCCCATGAACACAAGCAAGACAGCAAGGAAGCCGAGGTACTTTAGAGTTGTGAAAAGATCCAGCTGTTCCAACACAAGGATGAAGATGAGAAGAAGCTTTTGCTAGTGCAATTATGTTTTACCACAAGAAAGATGCTAACCTTAACCCAGAAGAGAGCATAGAGCAGCAGGACTGCTCCAATTCCAGCATGGAAAAGCGAGGCAAATACAACCGGTCCTGACAAGGACGGGAAGTTCTTCAAGTTCACTCCCAGACGAGCAAGCTGCAAGTGAATGCCAGTAGCATATTCTCAACATCAATGTGTTTCATTAGAGCAAGCAGTAATTTTGATTCATAGCAAATGAAATACACCAAGAGCAGGAATCGTTGACCCACCCCAATCAAGAACCCAATAAAAGGCAGAAGGGTGAGACCGGTAAATGCAAGTGAGAGTTCCTTGGCTGGCCTCTTCTCCGGTGCACGGAATATGTGTGATATCTCCTCCTTTGGCCCAAATTTTGAGAATGGGTCAACAGCTTGAGCAGGAGGACGTGGGGCTTTTTCTGGGGCCTCCGGCAAGTCCAACTCCAAATGGCCAATGGCTCTCAGGAAAGAATTCTCCTGAGCAAACCAAGCAAAGAAAATCAGAATGGCCAACCAGATAGGACTGTAGGATTACAATTATATGGCAACATACCATTGCAGCATCACCAACTGCAAGTTCAAGGTCATATCTTCCAGAAAGGTAGTAAAATTTCTCCACCAAGCCAAGAAAATCCTACAATAAATTGAACAGGCATATAAAAAAGCATGGTACTACACATGCAAATTATGCTTCGTCTAATCTTGTCATGCCATAAACTTGTGGTGCTTCTTCAACACCACATTTGACCAGTGACAACATAGGCATCTTTTTATATGTTAGCCCAGGAATGCCCTAAATTCAAGCACAGCAGGAAGATGCATCCCACCCACCATCCTCATTATACCAATGTTAAACAATATTTAAATCAGTTTATTCCAAATGATTTTGCACCAAAATGATCTTGTTCTTTGAACCTTGGTTTGTCAACAAGTTACCAACATAAACATGACTGACCTCGAGTAATATGGCCTAGGCGTTCTCTTTTCGAGATTGAAAACAAGTGTACATGGCCTAGATATTGCCTTCCATGTTGAAAAGCTGAATTGGTATATATGCATTTTCTGGATAATATATTGCACAGCCTAGGAACTAATGGCCACGTTGCCAAAGGGAATGAAGAGCAAACATTAAAAATTTGACAAAAACAAACTCCAAGGGAGGAATACTCAACTAGAACAATTTTGAACTGCCTCGCAGAACCTGGTACGACAAATAAGTGTTCGACATTGCTTTCATGCTTTAACTTCAAGGACACCTGAAAACAAATTTGCACAATCAAGTTGGGAAAAGAACCAGTATTGGGCCGTTAGAAAAATAAAATGAAGTACTATAGTAACCTGGTGAGGTTTAAATGTGTGCCCAAGTGGTGTAGTTAGTTGAAAAGATAAACACAACTTCTGCAGATGGTTCGCAGAAAGAGAGACTTTTGTATCTTTCAGTATATCTAACCTGAAATGAAGAAGCTTGAAAATGAGGTGTACAAAATAGGCAGTTTTGCTACAAAGTTAGCATATAAAACTTATGCAAGTTTTCATACTAACTAAATTAGATATGATCCACCATCACAAAAGCAAGAACACATGATATAAAACTTGCAGGGTATGCTCTCAAACAAATATCAGATGCAAGGAAAACTAAATACTTAAAAGTTGTGTAATGCCTGTCTGCTATTCCATATGAGAATGAATTGTATCTTAATATCTTTCAAAGTAACTATGTATAAACAAGAAATAAAGATTAATTCGGTGTTAGTGTTATCTTTTTAATGTTGCTGTAAAGTTCAGCTCATTTTATTTGAAATGGCTTGAATTAGATAAATAAAAAAGTTTACTTTTGTACAGACTCCATAGTCCCAGCATCACTGTCAGAAATTCCGATTTCTGCCTTGTCAACTTTGATCACTCCTGTGACAAAGACAGTTTCAGTGTTCCTCCCTCCAGTAGCATAAATGGTCTCATGTTCTGGCTCCTGAAGCGAAATCTGGAAGACAGGGGCGTGATCATTAAATAGATTGTCAAGTACTGTTACACCAAAAAGAAGCAACCAACTATAGTTTACAAGTACCTCAAAAACTAGTGAGTACTTCCCAACATCTATTTTCAATGGAGAAATGTCCAAGTAATGAACATTGTTGTCGAGGTCCAACTGAAGTTCCTGGGACCAGAAGTAAAAGGATGTCAGGGCATGGCAACTGCATCGTGCACACACATAAAAAATGATATGAACTATTATAACAAGGAAGTTCCAAGAGGCAACTGCTGATTCAACTCTATACCTTGCTGTCAGTGCTGATGACCTTGGAGTCAGAGCCCAACACTTGTACAAGACTCACTCTGAGGGGAGGTGCAGCAGATCCAAACACTGTAGTGACTTCAACCTGAAAAGAGTACACATCAAGGAAATACAAACTGCAGTTAACTTACGATCAGTTAAACACAACAAAAATCAAAAGCAATGAGTAGCAACGTTGCAGCTAGATATTGTACAATTTTACACACTGCACAAAATTCTTAGCAATCAATTCTTGTTAGTTTGCTACACAATTGCATCTACAAATTACCACACAGGATGGCATGCATAATAGCATGCTGTTAAAAACAGGACAGATTCAAAACTTTCAAAGTTTAATGATTACAAGCAGTGCTTGCCAGAGACATGGGGATTTCCCCCATCATAACATAGTCAGTAGTGCAATGTTCATATGCCTAAATACCTTGTATTACAACGCAGAATAATTCAATGATCAAACATGCCCAGTTTTGCACAAAACCTTATAAACATTCAGCCAAAGTAATCTCAATAAGAGCGCTATCCATCAGGCAAAACCCAAGAGATTAGTATGTGATAATCACCTTAAGCTCGTCTTTGGAGGTCAGCGAAAATACTTTGGAAGGAAGTGAAAGGATCAAAGGAACAAAGACCCTGTAAATTGTAGAAAAGAAATAAGCATCAAAGGGTAACAGGGGCACCAAGTAAAATGATAGGGGATGCACATTTTTTTAGAACAATATAAAAAAAGGGAAGACTTGCCTATTGTTCTCCAGGAATGATAAAGACTCAATCTGATTAAAGCAGTCCCTTGCACTGCCTGGTAGCCCTATACCAAGAAAGAACTTTGCCAAGCCCAGTATTTTCTCACCAGGGATCTGTAGATTGAGTGCAGTTAGTTATGAACAGTGCTTACACTTTAGATTTAATGAACAAGTATCAAATTAAAGTGAAAAGACTCACATTCAATTTCCCAGAAGCAACATTTGAAAAGGTGGCGACACCCCGTACAACTGAAGCAGAAGTTGTTATAGGGCCCTTGTATTCGGTACCATCAACATGTTTCTCGTCAAAGTAGAAGGTTCCGTCATCTAAGAATATATACATACCATAAGACACTATAAGTAAGAATATATACATACCATAAGACACTATAAGTTCAAAAGGAGGAATAGTTTCACTTGGAAGTGGTTGATTCTTAATAGAAAAGTATCAAAGTACACCAAGTAAATTGCCTCATATTCACCTAGACATATCCTAACAATCTAAAAGAACTGATTTCTGCACTAATAACTATCTAAATCTGCAATTCAGTATGCCCTAGGTTTAGCAATTGACAACTAAGTTCCTAGGTTCCTATAAGGTGTCAAGCAGGCACCTAGACTCCTGGAAACTCTAGCCAAGTTCAATTTGGTTCTGCATCTTGTCTTAAAGCTGATTAATTCAAATTTTTATATCTGGCAAGCACAGAGAAAAAGGTTAGAGAACATACCATAGCTCTTTATGGTGTCAAACAGCTTCATGATGTCATTTTTGACCACTCCTATCTGATGGCATGGTATTTAAAATCAGGACCAGCAACAAGTACAGGCTTAAAATGTCGCACTAATGAGTAATGATACATATAACAAATGTAGAACAAAAATAAGACTGGAACTTGGAAGAACCATTCACCAACAAATTGTACAAAAGCAAAAAAGAAAAGCAGAGTGTATACACGATCATGAAATGGTAGCACCTAAATACCACTA
This sequence comes from Dendrocalamus latiflorus, assembly GCA_017311315.1. Classification (NCBI taxonomy): domain Eukaryota; kingdom Viridiplantae; phylum Streptophyta; class Magnoliopsida; order Poales; family Poaceae; genus Dendrocalamus; species Dendrocalamus latiflorus. The sequence goes on from CM029663.1 coordinate 5,473,005, forward strand.
CAAGAGAGAATGCAAGACTGCATGAGCCTCGCGATGGAGGTCAAGGCAGAACTCATGGCGAAGAAGCGGCTGCAAGTTGCACTATCAACGCCACCGCCACCTCTGGAACAGGTGGTGCCATTGGCGCTAGCCGCGGTGCTAACACCATCGGCTCCACCGCTGGCGCTACTTACTTCTGCGCTGCTGCTGGTGATGGTTGCTCTCCCAGTAACACTGCCCTTGGCAACGCCATTGATGCCTTCGCCAAAGAAGATCACCGTGGTTTCGCGATCTTCTCCTCGTCGCAGACCAACACCGTGCCTTCGTTGGTGCGGAACACGACGGGTGCCATGTAGGGGTTAGTGACATCATCGTGCCTCTCCCACCGCTGTTGTGCTCCATGGTACGAAAGGTGTCCTTACTACCCCACGTGAGTTGCCCATGCTGGCGACAACTCATGCGACGTCAAGCCATCATGGGGAGTTGTTGTCGTCACTGCAGTCCATCAGCGCTTTGTTGATCCTTCTCCATGTGTCGTTCCTCCAGCGTCACAGCCTCTCGTCGACATGGGGACACCTCGGGTTGCAGCCATGGCCACCACCCTACAACTCAAGGACGAGCTGCTCATTTAGGATGGGTGAAGTGTCATGGGCACAAGCTCATGGATAGCCATGGTCCATTAGGGGGGCTGTACGCAAGGAAGGCTACCAGCAACATGTCATAGGCATGGGCCCATGGATAGCCATGGTCCATTAGGGGGGCTGTACGCAAGGAAGGCTACCAGCAACATGTCATAGGCATGGGCCCATGGATAGCCATGGTCCATTAGGGGGGCTGCACGTAAGGAAGGCTACCAGTAGCAATCAATTAGGACTTGCTTAGTTTGTTAAGTTCTCTTAGAATTTGTTTAGTTTGTTAGGTTATCTCTACCATTTAATATTGTTAGGAGCTAACCTTATCTATAAAAAGAGAGGAGCCATGCTACTCATAATCAAGCAAAGAAAGAACAAAGTCATTCTCATCTATAGTCTCTTCCCTCCCAACCACGCCGCCCGGCCATCATCTCGGCGGTGTTTACCCCCAATGAAAGCAAGCCCGTAACATATGCATTGGAGTTTCAGATGAATAGAGGTTGTGAGGTGTAATTAAGAAAGATAATCTGGGGGTTCAGCAACTTGACGGGCACAGTTATGCAGGTTTTCACTTACGTACAATTAAGCTCTTCCTCTTTTCAAGGCTTCATAACGTAGTATATAACTATATATGGTTACCTATACTTCCAGATTGCTTACGCTAAAGGAAGATGACACAAGGTAAGTTGGGAGATGAACAACATGACAGGTGTGAGTTTTCCACTTGCAACCAGTTAGGGCCTTCCCCCTTCCAAACACAGTATATACTATATACAGTTATCCATACGTTTTTATAACTTACGCTTAAGGAAGATAATCACATGAAAAAGTATGACAAGTTAACGTAATTACTCAAGCAGAGAGCATATACACACCATGGATGGATCAACCTCAGCATCAGCCAGCGAAACAACTCCTGCCAATGCTTCTAGAGCAATACCTGTGGCAGTACATTATTGCTAAACATCAGTGACCAAAGCTATGTATTAGAAGAGATCTCCCTGGTGAAGAGAAAAAGCTTCACAAAGACATTGACACTGATTACTAGTTCACTATTCATAACCTCCATAATAAAAGAGTCTGGAGAAATTAGACAACTAGACAAAAATGAACTAGCAACCAATGCATCCCAAATGCAAGTACACTTCAACATAAAATTTATTTAAGGCTTTGATTGACCGGTAAGAACTATTACCAGCGGCAAATGTGCTAGATTCAGCACTATTAGTGTCATAACGCCATCTCCCATCGCTTTGGCTAAGTGCCTACAGGAACAAAGACAATTATGAGACAACTCTAATTTGAACAGGAAAATATGTTGTAGATTGCTATTGCTAAAACTAGATAAGGAAAAAAATGCACAGCCATGTTGTCACCTTAATTGCGTGAAATGTGCTATCAGCATCAGATAGAACAACACTATGGCCTTGTTCCTGCAAAAACAACAAGATATCATCAACTAACACATTAAACTCAGACAACTACAAAAGTAGTGATCAGTAAAACAAACATATCAACAAAAGTGCATTAGAGGGAGCAACCTTGATGCTAAGCAGCCCTCCCAGAGAATAGTAGAATTTCAGCAGCGAGTTGGCGTCCTTGATCACCGCCTTAAGCCTCACCACAACATCCTACCACAAAGAATGAATCTCAGAACACCATCAAAAAAGAGGATCCCGGCAGCAACAGCAAGATCTATAAAGCTAGCACCCACATCGTAAACGCCGGCATCGACACTGCATCCGAGGACGCCGCTGATCCGGACCGCATGGAACAGATCGTTAGCGGACGACGACGAGGGGGATGCTAGCTTCTCGGCGGCAAGCTTGCACGCCCTACCAATAAGGCTCTTATCCTTCTCCACGCCGAGTATCTGGAACGTCCTGACCGCCTCATACGTCCTCTCCAAACTGCACAGAGTGCACACAGTCCAAATTACCACGTGAACGCGAGTAAGCCTCGAAAGTTCAAACACGCGGCTCCGTCTCGGACCGATCTGGATCAAACTAGGTCCGTAATTGCGCCCGGGGGGGAAGAACGCTGGAGATCGGGCGGAGACGGCGGAGTTGGCAAGTGGTTAGTGAACTTACTCGCCGAGGGAGCCGTCGGGGGAGGCGGCGAAGAGCTCGGCGGAGGCGGATCTGTGCGCATCGGAGACCGGGCGGACGGCGGAGGCGAGGTGGGCGAGGGCAGCGAGGAGGAGGAAGAGGAGGACGGGCAGGGGCGGGAGCCTCACGGCCATGGCTGAGGTGGCGGTGGTCGGAGAGGGGAGGGAAGGGGGTAGGGTTTAGGAGACTGGGCGTGTGGGAGCGGCCAGATCTGCTGAGATTGAGGGAAGGGGACGACGCCCGGTCAGCCCGCTCGACGTCTGGACTCCGGATGGTGGGCTGCTGTGAGATTGGTGGTTCCGTTAGCTTTGGAGCGTTTTCCACCGCCGTTAGAGCAACTCCAAGAGAGGAGCTAAATCATTTTCTAAAGGTAAATTTGATTATTATTGGAGAAAAAACGTCTTCAATAGACTCTGTAAATGACTCTCCAAATTTAGTACCTCTCTATCCCTCCTCCTTCGCTCTCTATTTTTGGATAGCCTACCTCGCTCACCATCCAGCCTCTTGGCGTGGTCGGCGTTTCCTTCCCGCATGCTGCGCCCCATTCCCGCGCGTACGCGACCCACCGCGCGCCCTCTAGTTTAGATAGCCTGTTGGAGTAGTCTTGTTTTTTGGGTGAGATTCATTTTAGAGAATAGCTAAATCACTAAATTTAGATACTTCTTTTGGCTAATCTCTTGGAGTTGCTCTTAGTCTGAAGAGCATACTGCTGGTCCACCAATTTTGCTCTCATCAAGGTTTGTTCGCATTGCCTTCTATCGAAAAAACAAAAAATTAATATAAATATTTGGTTTTTTAGAAGATTTTTCTATTTCTTTCACTATCATCTCGCTTAAAAAAAATAAGATATAGGGTTACGAATACATCACATACTCTACTCCTCTCGCTCTCATATACATCACTTATTCTACTCCTCCCGTTCTCATCACACGGACACATCTCTACACACTTTTTGGATCATTCATCCTCTCCTTTCAAAAGTGCTTCTTTCAGCCACTACTATGCATTTTCAGTCAAAAAACATAAGTCACTAGTGTTGTTCACTGGGCCGTGTCAGGCCGCAAGGCACGGGCCCAGTCCATTTAGGCACAGCAAATAAACGGGCCATGCCGTACCGACTCACGAGCTGAGGTCTGAGCCCAGGCACAGCCACGACCGTGTCGTGCCAGCATGGGCACGATTAGGCCTTAATGAGTCGTGTTGGCACGAGTAGCCCGTTAAGCGGGAAAAAGAGAAAAAATCAAAAAAAATAAGGAAAAATTGTAGAAAATTATAAACATTGTTAATCATCAAGATAATTATTTTCAATGATATAATAAACTTTATTAACTTGTTAAGTTACATATCATTGCTGCCTCGTTAAAAACTTTACCAAGTAAAAAAACTCAATTTAAAAAAACCTTGGTAAAAAGAGAGTACAGCCTATAAACTCACTAGTGGCTACAACCGAAGAAAAAATATTGAAAATCATATTCATTGATATCTAGATATAAATTCTCAAAAGATTCTTCTAAGTCTCTATTCTCTACAGTATGTTGGAGTCTTGATTTAGCTTGTTCCCAGTCTTTGACGATCATAAGGATTTCGATCATCACGTTTGAGAGACTTGTTTGTTGCTCCTCAATTATTCTTCTAGATAGACTAAAGGCTAACTCCGAGGAGATCGTAGAGACAGGAACAGTCAACGTATCTCGTGCTAATATGGATAGCACTGGATATATTATCTTTTGGGTTTGCCACCATGAGAGGATGTTCAACTCTTGCTCAAAGCTGACGCTATCATTGTTGAGAAAGCTTGATAGGTCTCCGGTACTTTACCGCCTTCCTTCTCCTGACTGATGTGTACCTGCACGAGAATTTCTAGAAGAAGGACAAAAAATCATGCCCCATTGCATAGTCCCCACAAAGGTGCTAAGGGCTACCGGGTATCTTTTCAAACGCACAGAGCTAAACTTATTTTCGTATTTCTTGTATACCTCATATAATTTATCCTTAACTACTCTATAATATGTACAATAATCAAAACTGGTAGCATTACTTAAAAGTTGTAATACATTTGTAAATCCTTGGAGCTTGGCCCTAGGATTTAAAATAAAAGCAAATGCATATAAAATAGGAATTTCCCTTCAATATTTTAAAAACTTAATTTTCATAGCATCTGTAGCATCCCGTAGTATAGGATCATTTTCAAAAAAAACATTTAGATGAGTGGTAATTTCAAGAATATTATAAACAATTACAGGAGTGGTAGGGTAGTATACTCTAGAAACACAAAGTGTAGCTTTATAAAAAATTATAAAAAAATATTTTTTCACCAACAACCCAATCAGCCTCAATACGTTTGGGGTCTCTAACTTGGGTTCTACTAGAGAAGCTACGAGATTGATGAAATTGGGTGTGAAGGAAGACAGATAAGATGCACTTATATGGCAAGTAGAGTTCTGTCTCTAAGCCAAAATTTCTAGTACAGACATTCATTGGTACTAGGGGTGCAAACGGGTCGGATTCGGACGAATATTGCTGTTACCATATCCTAACCCATATTTTTTCTCCGGATTCGGTACCAATCGAATTCGGTACCAATCGGATTCGATGCCGGATCGGTCGGGATTAACCCGACCCGTTTGCACCCCTACTTGTTTATAAGGAATGCATGCAGTACAGCAAATGGAGTAGGAGGATGTACTGTGAAGAACTTGATGTTACTACTTAATAGCTGATGTGGAAGATTTTATTTTACCATTGCAAAAGAAAATGAAACGTCAAATAGTAGCACTAACCTGAAATCAAACTTGAAGACGTATCGGATTCGGACGGATATTGCTGTTACCATATCCTAACCTATATTTTTTTCTCCGGATTCGGTACCAATCGAATTTGGTACCAATCGGATTCGGTGCCGGATCGGTCGGGATTAACCCGACCCGTTTGCACCCCTAATTGGTACGCAAAAGCTCTTATATGCGGCTATTCGTTGGTTATAATAATTAATATATAAAATTGCATCTAAAATAATTAAGACAAGAATTTAATCTTTTTAAACCAGATTTAACAATAAGATTAATAATATAGCAAGTACAACGTTGATGCAATAAGATTGTGCATAAGTATAGAATAAAGGAGTAAGAATTTCCATAGCCTTAATGTTTGTAGCCGCATTATCTAAAATAATAGGAAAAAATATTATCCGTGAGGCCAAAATCTTTTACAACTTTAATAATACATTCTGCAATATTTTCAACAGTATGTGCAACATTAATTAATTTAAATTCTATAATTTTTCATTACCCTATCATCATTAACATAATAAGCAACAACATGCCAAGGCCCAGCCCATTGGACAACACTATAAGTCACAGTAAAAAATTATCAGTAAAAGTCAATACAAACATCCTGATACTCTTAGAATTCATTGAAAGATCAAGTTCTATTTAAGGCTCTATTTAAGTTGGTTTTGGTGATAATGACAAATACATTTGAGAGACTAATTTTATTTAATGATTATGATATTACTTAGTCTCACATGAATAAAAAGGTGAAATCATTGAGGTATGCATTTGACATTATATTCTTATATTTTGTTGCATTCCTAAAATCCAATATATAGGTTGAACTCCACAAAAAGTCTAACTTGAATGTGTGCATATATTTTTATTACACATTCTTGTATGCACATATTTAGGAGGAGTTCACTCTATATTTTGTGGTTTCATTGGTATTGATCTATGTTTCTTTTTCCACACATATTGGGATCTCTACTTTGAAACATATCCTTTGAGTATATAAAACTGGTGCATATACTCACATTGACTCATATTGCTTTATACTCAATTATCTATGTATGGGACTAACATGATTATCAAGTGTTTGAAAGGTTTAGTCCCGGATTTTGCTTGACGACTTGAAGATGCATGCTAAGGTTGACAAGAAGGTCAACATGGCTCGAGACAAAGGTCAGGTTCTATGATGATGACGACTTTAGATAACTTTATGAGTTGAACGTCATCAAGAAGAGAATGCATCATGTGTTGATACACATCAAGAGAAGATGTTCATGAGTTGATCATCAAGGAGATGGTCATGAGTTGATCATCAAGTCAAAAGAAGACAATGATTAAAAGTTGAAGTGAAGATGTGTGTCATCAAATTTCAAGAGAATGCTCAAGGTAAAGGTATAAGTACCTAGAGCTAAGGATGTATTCCTAGTATTTTACGGTCTTGGTGTTTAGTTGGAAGACTAGATTGCTAGTATAAGTTTATCGTACTATTAAGAGGGGTCTTGTCTAGTAATTTGAGTTTCATGTTGTGTTGATAGATCAATCCCACTGCTCTAACTCACCATGGCATGATAACATTATTTGTGAATGTGTTTTACAAATAGTTGAGGCTCATGCATTCAATCCTTATAACATGTGACTATACTTTGCAAATGTGTTTTGCAAAAGGTTGAAGTCCATGTACCTACTCCTTGTAGCGTGATCTAAGTTTGCAAACGTGTTTTACAAAAGTTGAAGATCATGCATTATCACTTGTTATGGTCTAAGATTGTTGTTACTATTTTCTTTGACATTACACCATGGTAGTGACTCTTTGGATGTTTTATGATTTTTGTATTGATCTAATATGTTTGAGATCATGCAAATAGATGGATTGTATAACCCTCTGAATAAGCTTTCCATAGAATGTAAAATCACTTAATTCTAACATCGAAATTAAAAGTTATGACTGTTTTTACAAGTACGCCTGTACTGAAAAACCGAAAATGGAAGTATCGCCCTTATAACTGCGGTAGTTCTGAAAAACAGAAGTACCGCTTTTATAACTGCGGTAGTTCTGCAAATGACTGAATAACAGCTATTTTTCTAACCGTTATGATGGAACGCGGAAGTACCACTCCTATAACGGCGGTAGTTTCAAAAATCCTGATTTTTGTCTCCAACGGATAATTTCGAGGTGTGGGGGTATAAAACTCCATTGTGGCCGGTTGGGGCACGATTTTTGGCACTCTATTTCACTTTTTTGAGCTAGTGTGAGTTTTCCTCTTAATTGTGCATGTGTTGCACATAGTGAGCAAGGAGAGATGTCTCTAGTTGCATGTGTTGCATCTAGAGGTAGATTTTGTATCCACTTAAGGTTGTGCATTCGTTCCACGTGGTGAGAGTCAAGAAAGGGTCTTGACTTATTACTCTTGGAGTTTGCTGACTCGTAGATGGCGTTGAAGGCGTCATACGCGGTGATCTTCTCAAAGAAGGTTGTGAGAAGACCCCGCAAAGTTGTAAAGGTTAGAGCTCACCTACCTGGAGAGCGAAAGAACTACCACTAGTGGATTGAGGTGTTTTGGCTTAATTTATAGAGCCGATCCAATTCGTTTGGGCTAACCTCAACGTGGACTAGGGGAGACCGGCAAGCCTCTGAACATCACGGTAAAAAGAGACCGTGTCAATTGTGGTTTGTTTCTTTGTGCTCAATTTATATTCAAGCAATTTACATACATAGAATTAAATTGATTGTTTGTCATCCTAGGATTGTAAATCTTGACATAGTATTAAGGTATTAGTGCACTTAGGTGAACTTATTTGATTTAGGCGATATTTGTGCTAAACCAAATTGATTTAAGCTTTCGTATTTTATACTTGGATTAGACAAATAGAATAGGTCTTAAAATTGATATTAATTGAAAGAAGAATTTTTAAGACCACCTATTTACCCCCCTCTAGTCGGCTTTCTCGATCTTACATCCATCTCTAAATGATTAAAATAATGCAAATCACGATGAAACCCACCGTGGCACTACCTGCATCCTCGTTGACATGCGCTCCTCCACTTTGGCAGCAGGCCTATATGTCAATGACCATTTCTTCTGTTCTTGTCATCCTCTCTCTTTCTTCTCTCACTTCCCTTCTCTTTATCCGTACAACACAGCTTACCGCCGTCGCCCCTACATCAACCAAACCAATGAATCCTTCCCTCCATTTCTCAAACAATGCTAAGAGAAATCCAATGCAAAGTGAAGAGAGAAGAAAACGAAGCAAAAGAAATCAATGGCACAAAATAATCAAAACTACCATATCATCCAAGAGAACCATAATGAGCAAGAACAAGTTGCATGTCACAACATCTGCAAAACACAAATACATATAAAGCCAGAATCCTAGGCCGTAATTAACTATGTCGTTTGCGGGAGATGCTTGTCAATGTCTTCCTCAGTGTTTTGTTGCTTGGGCGGAACCCACAGTTCTACGCAGCCCTCTTCTTGGATGTCAGCTCCATTGTCCCACCCGTCATGATGAGCTCAATGCAGTCACCATGCTCACTGCCGCCATTGCCCATTGTGGCCATGCGTCATCTGTCGCCGTCCTCACCGAACGGTCTCTCTGCGATAGATTTGGAGCACCCACTTTAGCAGCTCCTGGTCGAGATACATGTCATGCTCTGCCTCTGCTACAAGGCCCATCTCTTCCCCGCACTCTGTAGGAGGCGAATCACTGTAGGAGGCGAGGAGGCGAATCACTGACATTTTCACCAAGTCATTAGATAGTTCGAGATTTTCAGCTCTGCGGGGAGAGCTTGGGGTGGTTTGTCCTTATGGACTGTAGTGAGGGGGAGCTTTGGGCTTTACTGCTTTACTATATTGATTATGCTTCTATCTCATTTCTGTCGCTTTGCACTCGGGGTGCATCGGGCTTAGTCCTTCTAGCATAGGTTAGAGTGCTTCTCTTGTCTAGTTGCATAGACTTCTTACTCTTATGTTGTGCTTCCAGGATGCTTCTTATTAGCTGTTTCTTATCTCACTAGATTGAGCTCACTCACTTCTTGTAGGTTCTAGCGAGGGTTGGGCCACCCTCGGGTAGACAGGGTACGTGTTTGCTCTCTAATGTGTGTATTTTACGGTCAAGCTAATAGTCCTGGAGTCATATGGGGTAGATGAGAGTCTGTCTGAGCCATAGTTGTCTCTATATCTTATCTATGCTTTAAGGACTGCCTGTTTGGTTTTCCTTGCCAGCTTCTCGTTTTTATTGCTTTGGTTCAGGGGGAGTCATTTGGGAGCTTCTGGAGCTTAATATTGACTTAACTCAACTTGAACTAAAAGTTGCATCTTATGTTGAGGAGGAGCTGGATTTTCTTGCACTTTAGCATTTTGCATTGTGATATAACTACATTGAGCCTTGATTATTATTCTGTTATGACATGTTAACAATGCTTTACATCTTGCCATGACTTGTGCTTATATGCTAGATTTATCATGACTTCATATGTGTAGACTAGTTTTTGCCATGATAAGTTAATTAAAATTGCTCAACTTGAATTAAAACTTGTCATGCTAGCATTTGAGTCTAGTCTTTCTTGAGCTATCCTTTTATGATTCATGCCATGTCAAGTAGGCTAAGTTGAGCGTTGGATCTCTATTGAGCCTTAGTTTGAGCTATATTAGTTCTTGATGATGCATAAGTTAGTACAATATGTTTAAAAAGCAAAATAATCTCTTTTGTGCGAAAAAACTGATTTCACCAATTCTTTTTCATGAGATGGCTTGCCATTGCTCTAGGCATGAACTCAGGGGGAGTTTTGGATGACCTAGACTATCTTCTTAAGCTTCTTGCTTGGAGTAGTCGCATAAGGCTTGAGATCTAGCACATAAAAAAAATTGGGTTGGAAACAGCCATGAGCTTTAAAAGGACAATGTTTTATGTGTTCAATTTGCTTAAGCTACAAAAAAAACCAAGTACTTAACCAATATTTCAATCTTAAGCTTATAGCACTCTATTTGGACTCAATATTAGCTTTGTTGTTCCGCTTAGCTTAATTGATATGGCCTGCATCATCCTTGGATATCTATAGTTAGATTTTGCCTATTGATGACTTGACATGCTCATAAAATGCATTACATTTCAGATCGTCATCTATGTGTTCTAGCTAGGATATACAAATCCTGTCATGATCTAGATAGCCTTTTATTGAGTTATGGCTTGGTGTAGTTGAGTATGGTCATTATGGATAATTCTCATGGCTCTACATGCTTAAAATAAACAGACTTCAGCCATTTTCATCCATTGACGTGTCATTTTCTCTCTTTTGCATCTTGATGTGTTATTGCCAAAAGGGGGAGAATAGAGGAGAAAAAGTCAATTGGGAACATTTTAGAGCTTTGGAGAACAATTTGCTCTTTCTTTGTTGCTCTAGTGTTCTTTCTGTCGACATGGTCAGTAGCTTCATCTTCTTCTTTTGGACCATGTTGGATTCTTCCAATCAAACTCAACTTCACGCTTTTTCTGGGTTTGTCAATATAGTCATCAAGGGGGAGATTGATAGATCATGTAGTGGTCATCCCGTGAGTGTGATGAGTAATTAACTTTGGTTTAGGTAAGTCGAGTTTGGTTTGAGTAGTTCGGAGTCGAGTCGTTGCATGGCGCGACGGACTCATTCGGTTTTGGTCATTCCTGGTCAAACGGGTTAGGATGCATATTCTGATATTTTGACAGGTTTGGATTTCGTCATGAGTAAGTATATTGTGCTTATGCTATTTACGCTTTCATGTATCGAGCGGTGCTATTTGATGTGTTTCTTGTCTGCGTGGCTGCAGGACATCGGGCGGAGTCGTGGCGAGACACGGTGGACTGGACTAGGCGCAGGTGGCGCTGAGGTCAGAACGGTCGGGATGTGTCGAAGATGACGTGGACTCGAGGTGATTGCGAGGCGTGCGAGGCAAGGAGCGCGGAAGCTTCCCGGAAGGTGCAGGAGGGGCGAATCGGGAATTTCGCAAGGCTGCACAAGCGGGAGCGGGCTCCGTTAGATTTAGCGGGCGTAACGGGGCGGAGACCCGTTAGCCGTCGGCTATAAATACTTGTGAGGGGCTGCATGCCCATGTTTGGAATTTGGAGGGAATTAGGGTTAGCTCTAGTCAAAAGAGGCTTTGGGAGGTTGGTTTCTCCTTTGCTCTTTAGTGGGTGAGAGTTGGTAGGAGAGGCAGAGTTCTGTTGAGGCTTGTCTCCCTTCGTAGCTTCCTCTCTCTGTGAGCATGTGAGTTCTTGGGTGTTCTTGAGTCTTGGAGAGGGAGATGGAGAGGGAGAGGATGGATTGAGGAGTATGTAATCAATCATCTCTGTTCTAATGTCCATGCGTATGGGGACGTATCTGTATTCGTTTGACTGATTGGAATGGAAATCTGAAATTTCTCCCTGCTCCTGTTTCCCTTCGATGCCTCTGTGCTTGATTTCTTGATTTTGTGTTTTCTTGTTGTTTCTTGTTGGGAAGCCCCAAAATGGGTTGCTCTAGGTTGAGATGTTACTCCAAGATCATTTGATCGAATTCCCATGAGCTAACTCCATTTTAATCTCAGATTTTCTCTCTTGCCCTCCTCTGTTCTTCTTTTGTGATTTCTAGGGTTTGAGATAGTTTTGGATTCCTTTTGAGAGAAGGCCTGATTTTTAGTCTGAGAAATCCTCTTGCTATTGCTAACATATTTGCAAAATCTTATTAGCAAAGGATTTGAGACCATGGAGTAATTTGAGTTTTTGGCTCTCTCTCTGAAATTTGCAGTCTTTTCTAGGGTTTTGGGTTAGATTTTGATTCCCTTTATGTGATGGCATGATTTTCGGTCTGGAGTGGCCCGTGGGTATTCCTAACATATTTGCAAAGTATCATGGCCATGGGATCAAAGACTTTGTGGGAATCTAAGTTGTTGTTTATACCTCTGTAAGTTTTCAGTTTTTGTCCAAATCTGAAATTTGTGGTCTTGTGTTGGATTTCCTTGATCTTCTAGACTCCTTGGGCTATTATAATCATTACCTTACTGTTCTGGGCCAAGGGGATCAAGGAGTAACCCCTATTTGAACTGGTATTCAAAGTCTGAAAAAAGAAAATTGCATTCCTGTTGCCTGATTTTCAGTTCTCCTCTCGGCCAGCTCCTGTTTAGTTTCAGCTCTGCCGTGGCAACAGTTTTTCGCTGTTTCTTCTACCGTGGCAACATTTTTCGCTGATTTTCCTTGCCGTGGTAGCTCTTCATTGCCGTGACAGATTTTCTTGCCGTGGCAGCACCTTCCTCCAGTTTCCTTGCCGTGGCAATGAACTTCTTCAGTTTTTTTGCCGGGTCCAGTTTTAGTAGCAGCAGCTAGTCCTCTCAGGTTTCTTCCTGCCGTGGCAGCATTTCTTGCTATTGTCTTTGCCGTGGCAGCTAATTTCCTTGCCATGGTAGCAAATCTTGCTGATCCTCTGCCGTGACAACTTTTATTGCTGTTTCTTTGCCATGGCAATGAATGTCTTCAGTTTCCTTGCCGTGACAAATTCATTTCTTTGTTGAGTTGAGATTCTCGTGAATACTTTGGGGGCGGAATTTTTTTTAAAGACGACATTCACCCCCCTCTGTCGCCGTTTTCGATCCACCAGTCCTCAGTTTTAGGCTTTTTTTGGTGGCTTATGACTGAAAAGCACGGTAGCTGGCTGAAAAAACACTGTAGCTGACAGAGGCTTATTTAACATAATTAAATTTAAAAAAAATTAAAAAATATAAAAAATATGTTAGCCCATTGCGTATAATACAAACACATACGGGGAAAAAAGAACCGGCAAAAAAGCTCAACAAAAAACCAAAAGTTCAGAAAAAAGATGAAATTAATGAATAGTGAAAAATAAGTCGGAAGTCAGAAGCTGAAGACATTTTGATTAGGGCCACTCATTTGGGCTTTTTTTGGGTGTCTTATGGCTGAAAAGCACCGTAGCTGGCTGAAAAACACTGTAGCTAACATAGGCTTATTTAGCATAATTAAATTTAAAAAATTGAAAAATATAAAAATATGTTAGCCCATTACGTATAATACAAACAAATATGGGGAAAAAAGAACCGGCAAAAAGCTCAATGAAAAATCAAAATTTCAGAAAAAGACGAAATTTATGAATAGTGAAAAATAAGCCGGAAGCCAAAAGCTAAAGCCAAAATGAGCGGAGCTTAAAGTGGAAACCCCTGTATTATTACAAACATAATGCCTAGATCACTTTATTAAATGTTCGGTGTGCACTACGTAGGTGATGTCCAATTAAAAGACAAGCTTTTGAATCACCATTTACCCTTGGATGTGAAGGGCATAAAAATATTAAGGTTTTAAATTCTTTTATAAGATTTTTTATAATGCTCGTTCTTTTTTTTTGAAGAATTATAACGCTCGTTCTTGATCAGATAAATCTTGAATGGTTAATTAGATGCATTAGTTGAAGTGACATAGCGGACTTTTCTCGATGCAAGCTATGCTGGTTAACCATGGAGTGCAACCATGAACAGGCTGACTCTCGTTTGGTCTGGTTTCATTGCATTCACCTTTTATTTGTCAAACAACAGGTCGGTGATGATAATATGTGTGTGTATACAGAGAGTATAAATAATAGGGGCAGCATGATCTCCAGACTCCATGATTAAGATTTTCCATGCATGATTGATTTAGCATGCTAAATCAATTACTTTCATTCCACTTGCACGTATCTAAAAGCAATCCAAAGACAAAGAGACTTAGTGCCCAGATATCATGGTGCCCCATTTCGGCGCTCTCTCTCTCTATATAATTTTCTCAATTTCATAAGCACACAATCATCCAAGTCGAAGGCTATAGTACTCTTTAGTTGCTTCGTGTTATTACCTTCTAAAAGTTACTTTTCTATAGTAAATAATTTTTCTATGTATTTAACTTTCAAACGGAATGTTTTTTTAAGATATGATCTACTAATGAATTATAGTACATATTGTAATGACTTCATTTATATTTACTAAAATCGCACGCAAATGTCTATTTCTCTAAAAGCTATTACTATTTATAAGCTAAAATTAAAAGCTAATATAAATAGCCCTCAAACTCATCATAGTCATGTATATCTTCATCGCCAAAAAAAAGGGCGAAAAAGAACTTCCAAGCTCGCTGGAGAGCATACTACGAAGTACAAACATGTCGAGGTACGCAGTACATGATACGCTCGGTACAAACATGTGGAGCGTATCATGTACGCGATGTAATAATTTGGTCCAATTATGCTCCATGTAAGGGCCAACATATCCCCAATCATCCCAGAGACCCAGACATCTATACGATTATCACCGGGGCAGAAAGTAGCGTGAGGGACTTCTCCTCATGCGAAAAGCGTTTCCTCAACGGACTCTGACACGTGGGCCACACGAACGGACCTAGCCCGTCCCCACACGCTTTGCACCACCCTCAAAAATCAAAGCCACCGGCCGCGCACGCCTCCACCCGCCGCCCTGCCCCTCCAGATCCACCTTCCCCCCACCGATCCTTCCTTCTTCCTCGACTCGCGCGGCGGCGGCGTCCTCCTGCTCCTCCGGGACTCCTCGCCCTCCGGCCAAACCTCGCGCGGCGCCATGAACCCCTCCGACCTCCGCTACGCCGACCCCTCCTCCTACCGCGACAGGCGCAGGTACTGTAACCCTAACCCTAGCCCGCGGGTGACCCGATCTGATATGATCTGACCTGAGCCGACTCGGTTGATTCTTCTGTGCAGCGACCTGCCCGGGGCTCCTATGCTCGCGCCGCCGGTCCCCGTGGCCGCGAACCCTTACGCCGCCGCGTACGCGCCCATGCCCGGTCCTCCGGCCCCCGCTGGCGGCGATTTCCCGCGCTTCGGCCAGGGCGGTAGAGGCCGTGGTGGAGGCGCAGGCGGCGGTGGGATGGGGAGAGGCGGCGGCGGGCCTGGTGGCTATCGAGGCGGTGGGAGAGGAGGTGGCGGCGGGAGGGACGGGCTGGACACGCTCGCCCTGCCGAAGCCGGACTTCCGGAGTCTTATACCGTTCGAGAAGAACTTTTACGTGGAGTGCCCCGCCGTCCAGGCTATGTCGGAGATGGAGGTGTCGCAGTACCGCCGCCTCCGGGATATCACGGTCGAGGGCCGGGACGTGCCCAAGCCGGTCCGCTACTTCCAGGAAGCCAACTTCCCAGGTTTGTGGTTTTAGTTTGAAACGCCTAGTTTTAGTCTAGCTTTGTATGTATGTGTGTTTGGAGAGCGCTGCAGCATGCCCGGATGAAAGGAGGTTGTGTTTATATTGCTATTTTATATTTTCTTCTGTTTGAACAGATTACTGCATGCAAGCGATAGCCAAGTGTGGATTTGTGGAGCCAACGCCTATTCAATCTCAGGGTTGGCCGATGGCTTTGAAGGGTAGGGACGTGATTGGTATCGCGGAAACAGGCTCAGGGAAAACACTATCTTACCTACTCCCAGGGTTGGTTCATGTTGGTGCACAGCCTCGACTAGGTTTGTTCCTGCTGTTGTATCGTGTATGTTCAACTGTTAATGGGTCAAATCCATTCTAATTATTAACGATTGCAATGGATGTAGGGCAAGGTGATGGCCCAATTGTTTTGATCCTTGCTCCAACAAGAGAACTAGCTGTTCAAATACAGGAAGAATCTGCAAAATTTGGATCATACTCAAGAACTAGAAGCACATGTATCTACGGCGGAGCACCTAAGGGTCCGCAAATACGTGACCTTAGGAGAGGTATTTGGCACTTTTATCTACTCATTTTGAGATTTTTTTAGAGCTAAATCTGTTATCTGTACTTCTAGGAGTTGAAATTGTCATTGCAACACCTGGTCGGCTTATTGATATGCTCGAAGCTGGTCACACAAATCTACGTAGAGTGACATACCTTGTCCTGGATGAGGCGGACCGCATGCTAGATATGGGCTTTGAGCCACAGATTCGAAAAATACTGGCACAGGTATGGTTTGTTTTGGAATGCTTATATTAGTGCTGATGATTTAGCCTTGTTTCTATGTTTGTTCATGGTACTAAATGCTTTTGCTGTCAATAGATCCGGCCGGACAGGCAAACCTTGTACTGGAGTGCCACATGGCCGAGAGAAGTTGAGGCCCTGGCTAGGCAATTTCTGCAAAATCCTTACAAGGTGCACATGGCTTATGCTGTTGTCATCATTTTTCATTCTTTTGGTGGTTCTTCCATTGTGTTTGTTTCGTTAGTCCTGTTACTAACATTATGCATCCATTGTAATGCAGGTAATCATAGGATCACCTGAACTTAAAGCTAATCATTCCATACAGCAAATTGTGGAAGTTATTTCAGAACATGAAAAGTATCCCAGGTATGTTTAATCAATTGATTTCAAAGTTGTACTGTTCATAGTCTATCAATTACAGAACTGACATGATGTGAATTGATTTCACTTCCTTCTCACAGACTCAGTAAGCTCTTATCTGATCTAATGGATGGGAGCCGAATCTTGATATTTTTCCAAACAAAAAAGGACTGTGATAAGATCACTCGGCAACTTAGAATGGACGGATGGCCAGCGTTATCTATACATGGTGATAAAGCTCAAGCTGAAAGGGACTATGTTCTAACAGAGTTTAAGAGTGGGAAGAGTCCTATAATGGCCGCCACAGATGTAGCGGCACGTGGTCTTGGTATGGTGACTTGTTTGAATATTAGGATTAGGTTGTAGTTCCAATTGCTCAGGGATGATAAGTCGGAGGGCTGTTCAGCTGTTTTTGGTTGAGTGAACTGAACTTGTGGATTGGTGGTGTATGCAAGGTGCCATCATGTCAGAGGTAGATCATCTTTTACCCCAGTTTACCTCACTTGAGCGTAAGCAATGGCAGTGCTACCTGGGCACTTTAATTTTCAACTGTCATGGTGGCTTTCAACTTTCTTGGTTGTGAAACTAGAAACCTGCTAGACTTATGGACTTTGTCTTTTAGGGACATCCTTAGCTTTGAATAGAATAGATAAAACCAGAGTACTATATTCATTACATAAAAGGGAGATACATGTTTTGGTCTTGTTGATTTTAAATTTTGATTTTGCACCTTCGTTTATCCTTGAGCATTTAGCATGCAAGGTGGATCTTGATGGCCTGTTTATTTTGTCCAACATTTAATTTTATAGTTGCTTTGTTGTCATGGTCTTCTGGAAGCATCGCTAAATACTATGAATCATTTAATCTTTGCTCTCTTCTTTGTGAATCATTTAATCTTTGCTCTCTTCTTTGTAAGTATCTTCTTTTACATTTTTATTATGACTACTTTTTTCATGAGAAACATGGTTCCACTTTTGTGAATCAAATCAATTTTTTTGGCATGTGTGCATGCATATACCAAAATGTGTAGTAATAATTATTGGTGCAAAAGCAATAGAATAAATTCACACTGGATGACTTGTACATGTTGTACTTCAGTTTCAATGTAGAATAAATTTGTTCAATATTTTAGAATTGTATGGATCTCCCTTATGCTTTCTTTATCTTTGCATGGTCCTTTAGAAGCTTACGCTGCTATTTAAACATGTGCCTCATGTATCGGTATCACTGCCAACTGGTCCAAAGATGGTTGTAATCAGTGTTCTTTTCAGTGAAATCCTCATATTGACCTCTGATGCAGCACCTTAAGCATTGCAGCCTATGTTGGGTTGGTATGGATGACAGATTTTGTTTGGGTTCCATTGGATATATGTTGATGCTGGTACATTATTGGATAAATTGTTGCTCAGGCATGTCCAGTGCACGCCATCAACATTTTATGAAAAAAAGGCTGAGGTTAATCACCATCAATTCCACATCCAGCAGTGATTGATACCCGGTTCAGTTTTGCAGCCCCTTCGACTTGTTTGTAGAAGTTGAAAGTGCAGCCATCTGTATTTTTCTTTGGATCTTGTCTAAGCCATGTGCTGCCTTCTATGGAGATCGACAATGTTGATGTCCCAGTGTGGTCCGCTGTGGTATTCAGGACAGCACAGTTATGTTGATTAAATACTGATATGTTCTTGTTAATTTTGCAGATGTGAAGGATATAAAGTGTGTGATAAATTATGATTTTCCAACATCTCTTGAAGATTATATTCACAGGATTGGTCGAACTGGCCGTGCTGGTGCTAGAGGAACTGCATTTACCTTTTTCACACACACAAATGCAAAATTCTCAAGGAATCTTGTCAAGATCTTGCGGGAAGCTGGCCAGGTTGTGAATCCAGCGCTAGAGTCTATGGCCAAGTCCAATTCCATGGGAGGAGGTACCCACATGAACTTTTGAAATTTTCTTTAGGAGAATGATGTGTCGTGGGCCCATTTGACCTTTGTTAATTTGTGTGTGTGTTCAGGAGGCAATTTCCGGTACAGGGGGCGGGGTGGGTTTGGTAACCGGGGTCAGATTTCTGGATCAAATACCATCCCAATAAGAGGAAGAAGGCCATTCTGATGGCTGCAAAAGAACGATGGAACTTGTATCTGTATACAATTGGGCATTAAGTGCATTCTTTGGGAAATTTCCTTGAAATTTCCCCTGATGCTAGATTGAAATCAAGTCAATTTTCACTACTTTTTACCAGACCCATGAAGCATGTCATATGGATGGCTAACATTTTTCAGGAACTTATGCATATGTATTCAAGTTTAATTTCACCTTTTGGAAAACGATTTTGCCTATCTTATAGAAGCCTATTTTCTCTTTGACTGTACTGTATTATTGCTTATTTGGTTACCTAAAACAACTTGTTAGTTTAAAGTTTTAATTGTCGTCCTATTTTCGAATTATGGAATTATGCCGAGATTAGGCACACTGCAGCTTTTGTACTTACTGTGGACTACACAATCGGTAATGGTCGTCCATGGGGTGACCGTACTGATATACCTTCCGTAGTCACCCGAGCTGTAAATTCTCGTACCGACGATGTGAGGCTCCACTGTCGAACGTGGAATGGTGCTCATCAATTTGGAGGAGCTAACCGCTTCTTTGTATTGCTTCTATTGTTGTTTCCTGGGCAGGCGATGCTCCCGCCTCCGTAGTGATTGCGAAGTTGCGGATTCATGAATCCCTTAAACTTTCGCTATTCGATCGTATAATACTAGTTGCTATTTCTCTAGGATTAATTTTCCTAACAAAATCTCTTCATCTGATTGTTCTATACTTCTATTCTTGACGAGTTTTTTTGGAACTGTTACTAGTATAAATCCACTTTACAAAGTTATAGCTTTGTATTATGAACTTAGCAGTAGCATTAGGCACAAATACCCTGTATTATGCACAGATATCCTATATTAGCATTATGACATTGTTGTAGCTCTGTATTATACATAGATACCTTGTATTAGCAGTAGCAAGGTTTAACACTAGTTGACATTGTTGTAGCATGGAAACTGGAAGTGCAAGTGGTAATATTTGCCACACTTAGTGCAAGTGGGAATGCATTGACAGCAGCAGGTGATGAATGAGCAATATGTGAACATGAAGTGGAAATCACTACAGAAAATTAACTCCTGTGAAGAAGCAAAAGAAATCTAACTCTATAGTTTGGTAGTACTTACCTGCCAATGCTCCTTTTTCTATTGTTGGGAACTTGGGATGCATTGCATTACGATTGTGACTTGTGAGTCACCATTTAGCTATCCTATTCGGGTGTTGGAATGATGATTCAAAGCAATCAATCTCTCAGGAATTGGAATGTCTTATGTGGGCTGTTGCCAGTTGGGGGCGCACTAGCCACTAGGAAGGCAGGAAAGAATATATCAGTTGCCGTTGAGCTGAGGATTGCTTCGTGCAGATCACAGCTCACAATGTTGTCAATATATGTTTAGATCCATGATCTTTCTATATGATATGATATATATGATATTTATGTGATATATGTACTCATATGCCAAAGGTCAAGGGGAGACATCAGAATTTATATTCATACATTGATATGTATGAGTCTTGTTTTCACGTGTTATCTGATAAAATATAGTTACCATATCAAATCCGGTCCATATTTATTCCATATTTGTGGTCATCCTATTTGCACGTGTAAAAAAACCCAATTTCGAAACAGCATGAGACCAAAGATGCGTTCTAAAAAAAAGTTTTGAAACAGTACAAGACCAAACATGATCCGTCATAATTGTCCCACATAATGATATAAGATCAGAGATAATTTAGAATAATATCAAAACATGAATAAAGAGTTCTACGAACAAATCACATACTTGTTAATCAATACAAAAAACATTTATTTAAGGGTTAAAATAACATATTATTGAAAAGATCATAAACATAGAAGTGATACAATCGTCTCCATGATTGCCTCTAGCGTATATCACTAACAAAGGCCACCAAAGCATCAAGAGTTGGGGAAGCGAACCTTGTGATATTCCACAAGCAGTTTCATCAGGAGTTTAGGATAGGTAAAAATTTCTGATTTGCAAGATTGAACAAATCTGTAACCACCTTAAACATGCACATCAATGCAAAAAAAGGTTGTCAGGGTGCGGTGCAACCTTGGTCCGACTGATGTTTGTGACAAACTGATGCGGACACAAACATGATTAGAACTTTTCAATCAAATACATTATTTCACTGGAAAGAAGTATTGAGCCGCATTAAATATTGTCAGGTGAATTTGTTTCTTAATGACTTTCTTTCTATTCGTGGGAACGATATACTACCTTATGCCAAATTCTTGTTTATTATTAGGTTTGAATATTATGATGATTCCGGGGCCAAAGCAATGGAGAAGCATAAGGAGGGTGATCATATTTGCTACCAAGAACGAAGAGCTCAAAGCCTATGGGAATGGAAAGGAGGAAACCAAGCAGCCCATGTAACTCATCAAGGTGGAAAGAAGCCCATGCAGTGGGAGAGCAAAAGGGAGGAGCCCAAGGACTTAAACTACAAGTTTTGGATAAGATTTTCAAGTCAAATTCAGACTTCCCACGTGCTCAATCCAATTCAAACTCGGATTCAACTCAGGATTCAACTCGGACTCGGTTCGGGACAGCCTGACAGGCAGTTACTAAAAAGGCCATAACTTTCACAAACGGAGTCCGATTCAGGTGTTCTTGTACTCGTTGGAAAGATAATTTCAAGGGCTACGCAATGGATCTGGTCCCACCTCCAAATTCGTCACGGATAAAAAGTTATGACCGAAACAATGTGACGGGTGAAAAATATAGTTTCCTTTTTGTAAGAGTTTGTATCTAAAACCATATAGGGTTGAGTTGTATTTGGTTTGGGGACCATATGGACGTCCCAAGGGGCTATATAACCCTTGTATTGGCAGCCTTTAGGGCACAGACCACGTTTGATAATAAAATACTCTTGTTCTTTCTGTTGGCCGAACCAACATGAGGGAATTGGGAGTTCGCTGAGTTCATCGAAATCAAGATCGTTCAACCTTTCCGCTGGGAATTGGGAGCGCGATAGAACTTCATCTGGTGGTCGTGAAGTTCAACACGTGTGATTGGGCGAATTATAGAGTGCTAACTCTTGCATTGGCAACGGGGGATCACTACGATTCATCAATTCCACGTGAGTATCTTGATCCTACGTCGAGAAGATCGGGCGACCCCGTATCATCTTGGTATCAGAGCGCGGTTTACTCGGTAGGATTATTTACCCTTAGTTTTAGATTGATTTACTTTTGTCCTATAGTCCATTAAAACCAAAAATTGCCACAAAAAAAAAAAATATCCAAACCCTAGTTTTTGCATCTGTTAATTTTGTGAGTTTTGCTAAGTTTTGATCCATTAGAACTTTGGTTAGGTGCTGATCATTCGTGTTTATTTGCGTAGCTTAATCTTTGTATCCAATCCAAAATTCAAAAAAAATTGATCTGCTACAGTACACGATCGCTACAGTACCGTATTGCTACAGTACGCGATCTGCTACAGTACCGCAAAAAAATCCTGTTCATCTTTGAGACTAGCTGTTGAATATTGCATCTAGGGCTGCTCTTGAGTATTTTACACTTTGCTAAATATTTGAGACCTGCAAAAAAATCAAAGGAACCATTAAAGCTAGTTCGGCCTTTAAAAAAAAAGAAGACAGCTGAAAAAAAGAGAAGAAGAGAAAAAGAAAGAAAAAAAACATTGGCCGAATTTGGGTGAGTTCTTAGTCCATAAATTCAGATTGTGTAATTTAATCTCTTGAGCAATCTCGTGCCCTTACATTCATATCATTGCAATTGGCTAGCGTCTCTCCTAGTACTTGGTGCAAAACGAGCTATCTAATCTTTAATTTCAGATTGCCTCTAGTTAGCTCATTCCCTTGTTTGCATCGAGTCACATTGATCTTTGCGTGTGCGTTCATATACTTCACTTAAATCTTTTGGATCAGCACTTAGGCAAAGTATTCTAGCTTGGATTATTACTTAACTTTACAACATCAAGAATGACAGATTGCTAGGATATACACTTTCATACCAAGCTCCACCATATAACCGTTGTTGTGCAAGTAGTGAACACTCTTGAATTCGCTTAATCATCACGTTGCTGTTGTCACTTCTACCAGGTGTAAGTTTTTATTGGCCTTAATTCACTTCGGAAGGGTAAGAACTTTACTTGGGAGAGAAAATAGTGAGATTGAGTGATTTCCACATATATATATGTTGCATAACTAACCATGACAGGATATTCAACAATTCGATCCTCTTGGTGTGAACAAAATAGGAATGAATCTTCAGTATTTCGTTCCTCATGGTGTGATTCCAAACCCAACAATTTGTCTCTTCCGTTCTATGGAAGTGAAGATCCAGAGGAGTATATTGAGTGGGAATGGCAATTGGAGAAAGAGTTTAGATTTCAGAAGCTTCCCAAAGACCAAGAAGTGATGCGAGCCACTATGCAGTTTAAAGACTATGCTTATAGTTGGTGGCAACAATTATCTGGAAAACGATTCATTAGATCTTGGTCAAATTTGAAGGTGATCATGAGAAATGAATTTGTGCCAACCTATTATGAGCGGGAATTGCTTCACCATGTGGAGAGCATCACACAAGGGAGTAACGCTGTTCAAGATTACTATTATGAGTTGAAGCATGCATTCCGTCGTGCCGGTGTCACCAGCGAATTAAGAGAGAAGGCATATTTCAAACAAGGCTTGAATTATAAGATCGCTGCTGCACTTCAACATAAATATTTTAGTAGCATGCATGATCTTGTGAATTGTGCTATTAAGGAGGAGAAGAGACTTATGGAGAGACGTACATCACGGTTCAATCCATGTCCATACTTCAGCTCTTATGGTTCCACTAGTGTGACACATGAGAAGATGACCGAGCATGGGACTTTCCCTTCGGTTAAGAAGACATGTACTGCTGCCCCATTGCTACAAACAACACTTGAGATGCATCAAAACCCATGTGAGAATGAGAGCCACATAGCCAAATTGAGTGAGAGTGTTGAAAAGAGTGAGCTGTGTGATTCCACCATATGTGAGTTTGAGAACATCCAAATTGAGAGTGAGAGAGATACACCAAAAGAAAAGAGAGAAGTAGAAGATAGACAAAGTGAGGTTGATTTTGAAACTAACACATTAATATATACTTCTAGTGTTGTTTCTCACATTATGCAGGTTGAAATTGAAGATGAGGAATTAAACATTCAACAACCGGCATCATTGGAAGTTAAAGATGAGGAGATAACCACGGTTCAAGATGAAGTACTTGCTGTCCCGTTGTTACATCATGATGATTTAATACCTACAACACCTACATCAACTGAGGAGAACAACAAAGGTAACAATATTGGTACTGAAATTAATTGTGAAACAGTGAGTACTTGTGAAAACTCATATGTGCGAATGAAAATTCCATGTTCTAAAATTTCTTTGCTTAATTTACATAATATGGAATTGATTACTCATAAGGAAGTTCTTACTCGAATATCTCCTAGTGATTCTTTATATTATATCATGTTCGATGATCCTAAAGAGCTATCTAGTGTCATTCAGAATGTTGCTGAAATTTCATGTTTAAAATCACTAGTTAGTTCCTATGCCTACACATATAAGTTCAATTTGATCGGAGATTATGGTGTAGATGACAACTTTTATGTTTATCGAATATGCATTACATGTGAAAAGCTTGCTGATTTGAAATTGCATATTTTGGATAAACAAACTTTTGTGCCATATCATGATCACAAGGAGATGAGGTTTAACAATAGTGCGTGCTGTTTACAAAGAGTTCTTGTGCCTACTTGTTCCTCTTTTAATGAACAATCATGTACAAATAATCAGAGTAGCGCAGTTGAAGCATGGAAGGCACTTAAAATTTTCTCTTCCATATTTGAACCGTTTGATCTGGTTTTGCCCATTAATGACTTGTCCACGTACTTCTCAAAGTCGAGGACGACTTTTTCTTGTGGGAGGGAGAATGGTGTGAATGAAAACATTGCAATGTATGCATTTGATAGCTGTTGTAGTATCAATTGGTTTGTGCAAAACAGTAAGAATGACAACGACACAATAATTGATTCATACATATACCACGCATATGTGTTGTTCTTTTTGCTTACTACACCTCTAGGTAATAATAATGTGAAAGACGGAAGGGGTGTAACTGACCAATACATATACCATGCATACACATTGTATTCTTTGTTTAGTACAATTTCAGGCTATCAAAAGCCGAGGACGGCTTTTCTTGAAGAAGGGGAGGATGATGCGGACACAAACATGATTAGAACTTTTCAATCAAATACATTATTTCACTGGAAAGAAGTATTGAGCCGCATTAAATATTGTCAGGTGAATTTGTTTCTTAATGACTTTCTTTCTATTCGTGGGAACGATATACTACCTTATGCCAAATTCTTGTTTATTATTAGGTTTGAATATTATGATGATTCCGGGGCCAAAGCAATGGAGAAGCATAAGGAGGGTGATCATATTTGCTACCAAGAACGAAGAGCTCAAAGCCTATGGGAATGGAAAGGAGGAAACCAAGCAGCCCATGTAACTCATCAAGGTGGAAAGAAGCCCATGCAGTGGGAGAGCAAAAGGGAGGAGCCCAAGGACTTAAACTACAAGTTTTGGATAAGATTTTCAAGTCAAATTCAGACTTCCCACGTGCTCAATCCAATTCAAACTCGGATTCAACTCAGGATTCAACTCGGACTCGGTTCGGGACAGCCTGACAGGCAGTTACTAAAAAGGCCATAACTTTCACAAACGGAGTCCGATTCAGGTGTTCTTGTACTCGTTGGAAAGATAATTTCAAGGGCTACGCAATGGATCTGGTCCCACCTCCAAATTCGTCACGGATAAAAAGTTATGACCGAAACAATGTGACGGGTGAAAAATATAGTTTCCTTTTTGTAAGAGTTTGTATCTAAAACCATATAGGGTTGAGTTGTATTTGGTTTGGGGACCATATGGACGTCCCAAGGGGCTATATAACCCTTGTATTGGCAGCCTTTAGGGCACAGACCACGTTTGATAATAAAATACTCTTGTTCTTTCTGTTGGCCGAACCAACATGAGGGAATTGGGAGTTCGCTGAGTTCATCGAAATCAAGATCGTTCAACCTTTCCGCTGGGAATTGGGAGCGCGATAGAACTTCATCTGGTGGTCGTGAAGTTCAACACGTGTGATTGGGCGAATTATAGAGTGCTAACTCTTGCATTGGCAACGGGGGATCACTACGATTCATCAATTCCACGTGAGTATCTTGATCCTACGTCGAGAAGATCGGGCGACCCCGTATCATCTTGGTATCAGAGCGCGGTTTACTCGGTAGGATTATTTACCCTTAGTTTTAGATTGATTTACTTTTGTCCTATAGTCCATTAAAACCAAAAATTGCCACAAAAAAAAAATATCCAAACCCTAGTTTTTGCATCTGTTAATTTTGTGAGTTTTGCTAAGTTTTGATCCATTAGAACTTTGGTTAGGTGCTGATCATTCGTGTTTATTTGCGTAGCTTAATCTTTGTATCCAATCCAAAATTCAAAAAAAATTGATCTGCTACAGTACACGATCGCTACAGTACCGTATTGCTACAGTACGCGATCTGCTACAGTACCGCAAAAAAATCCTGTTCATCTTTGAGACTAGCTGTTGAATATTGCATCTAGGGCTGCTCTTGAGTATTTTACACTTTGCTAAATATTTGAGACCTGCAAAAAAATCAAAGGAACCATTAAAGCTAGTTCGGCCTTTAAAAAAAAAGAAGACAGCTGAAAAAAAGAGAAGAAGAGAAAAAGAAAGAAAAAAAACATTGGCCGAATTTGGGTGAGTTCTTAGTCCATAAATTCAGATTGTGTAATTTAATCTCTTGAGCAATCTCGTGCCCTTACATTCATATCATTGCAATTGGCTAGCGTCTCTCCTAGTACTTGGTGCAAAACGAGCTATCTAATCTTTAATTTCAGATTGCCTCTAGTTAGCTCATTCCCTTGTTTGCATCGAGTCACATTGATCTTTGCGTGTGCGTTCATATACTTCACTTAAATCTTTTGGATCAGCACTTAGGCAAAGTATTCTAGCTTGGATTATTACTTAACTTTACAACATCAAGAATGACAGATTGCTAGGATATACACTTTCATACCAAGCTCCACCATATAACCGTTGTTGTGCAAGTAGTGAACACTCTTGAATTCGCTTAATCATCACGTTGCTGTTGTCACTTCTACCAGGTGTAAGTTTTTATTGGCCTTAATTCACTTCGGAAGGGTAAGAACTTTACTTGGGAGAGAAAATAGTGAGATTGAGTGATTTCCACATATATATATGTTGCATAACTAACCATGACAGGATATTCAACAATTCGATCCTCTTGGTGTGAACAAAATAGGAATGAATCTTCAGTATTTCGTTCCTCATGGTGTGATTCCAAACCCAACAATTTGTCTCTTCCGTTCTATGGAAGTGAAGATCCAGAGGAGTATATTGAGTGGGAATGGCAATTGGAGAAAGAGTTTAGATTTCAGAAGCTTCCCAAAGACCAAGAAGTGATGCGAGCCACTATGCAGTTTAAAGACTATGCTTATAGTTGGTGGCAACAATTATCTGGAAAACGATTCATTAGATCTTGGTCAAATTTGAAGGTGATCATGAGAAATGAATTTGTGCCAACCTATTATGAGCGGGAATTGCTTCACCATGTGGAGAGCATCACACAAGGGAGTAACGCTGTTCAAGATTACTATTATGAGTTGAAGCATGCATTCCGTCGTGCCGGTGTCACCAGCGAATTAAGAGAGAAGGCATATTTCAAACAAGGCTTGAATTATAAGATCGCTGCTGCACTTCAACATAAATATTTTAGTAGCATGCATGATCTTGTGAATTGTGCTATTAAGGAGGAGAAGAGACTTATGGAGAGACGTACATCACGGTTCAATCCATGTCCATACTTCAGCTCTTATGGTTCCACTAGTGTGACACATGAGAAGATGACCGAGCATGGGACTTTCCCTTCGGTTAAGAAGACATGTACTGCTGCCCCATTGCTACAAACAACACTTGAGATGCATCAAAACCCATGTGAGAATGAGAGCCACATAGCCAAATTGAGTGAGAGTGTTGAAAAGAGTGAGCTGTGTGATTCCACCATATGTGAGTTTGAGAACATCCAAATTGAGAGTGAGAGAGATACACCAAAAGAAAAGAGAGAAGTAGAAGATAGACAAAGTGAGGTTGATTTTGAAACTAACACATTAATATATACTTCTAGTGTTGTTTCTCACATTATGCAGGTTGAAATTGAAGATGAGGAATTAAACATTCAACAACCGGCATCATTGGAAGTTAAAGATGAGGAGATAACCACGGTTCAAGATGAAGTACTTGCTGTCCCGTTGTTACATCATGATGATTTAATACCTACAACACCTACATCAACTGAGGAGAACAACAAAGGTAACAATATTGGTACTGAAATTAATTGTGAAACAGTGAGTACTTGTGAAAACTCATATGTGCGAATGAAAATTCCATGTTCTAAAATTTCTTTGCTTAATTTACATAATATGGAATTGATTACTCATAAGGAAGTTCTTACTCGAATATCTCCTAGTGATTCTTTATATTATATCATGTTCGATGATCCTAAAGAGCTATCTAGTGTCATTCAGAATGTTGCTGAAATTTCATGTTTAAAATCACTAGTTAGTTCCTATGCCTACACATATAAGTTCAATTTGATCGGAGATTATGGTGTAGATGACAACTTTTATGTTTATCGAATATGCATTACATGTGAAAAGCTTGCTGATTTGAAATTGCATATTTTGGATAAACAAACTTTTGTGCCATATCATGATCACAAGGAGATGAGGTTTAACAATAGTGCGTGCTGTTTACAAAGAGTTCTTGTGCCTACTTGTTCCTCTTTTAATGAACAATCATGTACAAATAATCAGAGTAGCGCAGTTGAAGCATGGAAGGCACTTAAAATTTTCTCTTCCATATTTGAACCGTTTGATCTGGTTTTGCCCATTAATGACTTGTCCACGTACTTCTCAAAGTCGAGGACGACTTTTTCTTGTGGGAGGGAGAATGGTGTGAATGAAAACATTGCAATGTATGCATTTGATAGCTGTTGTAGTATCAATTGGTTTGTGCAAAACAGTAAGAATGACAACGACACAATAATTGATTCATACATATACCACGCATATGTGTTGTTCTTTTTGCTTACTACACCTCTAGGTAATAATAATGTGAAAGACGGAAGGGGTGTAACTGACCAATACATATACCATGCATACACATTGTATTCTTTGTTTAGTACAATTTCAGGCTATCAAAAGCCGAGGACGGCTTTTCTTGAAGAAGGGGAGGATGATGCGGACACAAACATGATTAGAACTTTTCAATCAAATACATTATTTCACTGGAAAGAAGTATTGAGCCGCATTAAATATTGTCAGGTGAATTTGTTTCTTAATGACTTTCTTTCTATTCGTGGGAACGATATACTACCTTATGCCAAATTCTTGTTTATTATTAGGTTTGAATATTATGATGATTCCGGGGCCAAAGCAATGGAGAAGCATAAGGAGGGTGATCATATTTGCTACCAAGAACGAAGAGCTCAAAGCCTATGGGAATGGAAAGGAGGAAACCAAGCAGCCCATGTAACTCATCAAGGTGGAAAGAAGCCCATGCAGTGGGAGAGCAAAAGGGAGGAGCCCAAGGACTTAAACTACAAGTTTTGGATAAGATTTTCAAGTCAAATTCAGACTTCCCACGTGCTCAATCCAATTCAAACTCGGATTCAACTCAGGATTCAACTCGGACTCGGTTCGGGACAGCCTGACAGGCAGTTACTAAAAAGGCCATAACTTTCACAAACGGAGTCCGATTCAGGTGTTCTTGTACTCGTTGGAAAGATAATTTCAAGGGCTACGCAATGGATCTGGTCCCACCTCCAAATTCGTCACGGATAAAAAGTTATGACCGAAACAATGTGACGGGTGAAAAATATAGTTTCCTTTTTGTAAGAGTTTGTATCTAAAACCATATAGGGTTGAGTTGTATTTGGTTTGGGGACCATATGGACGTCCCAAGGGGCTATATAACCCTTGTATTGGCAGCCTTTAGGGCACAGACCACGTTTGATAATAAAATACTCTTGTTCTTTCTGTTGGCCGAACCAACATGAGGGAATTGGGAGTTCGCTGAGTTCATCGAAATCAAGATCGTTCAACCTTTCCGCTGGGAATTGGGAGCGCGATAGAACTTCATCTGGTGGTCGTGAAGTTCAACACGTGTGATTGGGCGAATTATAGAGTGCTAACTCTTGCATTGGCAACGGGGGATCACTACGATTCATCAATTCCACGTGAGTATCTTGATCCTACGTCGAGAAGATCGGGCGACCCCGTATCACAAACTGCAACCCATAGTATGCTGAAATAGCCCTTGACCTGAACATTGGGTCAAGATGATGATCAGCCTGATGATCTACCTATCTTGAACCTGCGCAGAAGCTCTGCAGATCTCTTGCTTCTTGCCATGGACGCCATCTAAGTTTAGACTGTGGATGTCATCTAAGTTTGAACGAAACAGGATCTATTTTTAATTTACTCTGCTTCGTTACAGTTGCAGTTGCACTCCTAACTGGGGATTTTTCATATTCCTAATGCCCCTGAATATCTTTTGCTCAAGCAACAATCAAATTTTCCTACTGGATCCATGGCGAATGAAATGATTCGTCTTCACACGTAGATCTATGTGATTGGTAAAGTTGTGGCCTTCGCTTCATTTTTTTAGATCAAGTTTGTGTCGTCGCTTTGAAGATGGAAATGGGAGAAGAGTGCGGGTTAATGGAGAAGTTAATGGTGGGACGGGCGCAGGGGTGAATTGAGCGGCTGTATGTGGAAGCCGACGGCTTTGCCTAAGGAGGAAGAATAGAGAAGATGGCCTTTTCTTAGGCAGTTGGCCCACGATCACGAGTCCATAATGGCCAAGTAGGAACTAGCAACTCCAACAAATCTTCTAAAGTGCTCATATCCCCTATATTTTAGAAGAAAAGGTAAAAAAAAGGGCTCCAACAGATCCCCTAAGTGGTACCCGAAAATATAGAGAACCCCATCCCTGATTTTTCGTCCCCCATATATGGAGGACGCACACCATCCCCTAAATCGGTCCCAACGCTCCTGCGCCGTCCGATCCCCTAAATTCTTTGGTTGGTAGTTTTTGTGGACCCAGATTTTAATTTAGGGGACCATATTTAGAGGACTTGTTGGAGGTTACATATTTTTAGTCTTCTATATTCTAGATTGTGTCCTCTAAAAAGTAATTTAGGGGATGAGATTTAGAGGACATTGTTGGAGATGCTCTAATCCTCACATCCGTAGACGGCAGATCCGCCCCACGGTCCCCATCGCACCAATCTTCAGATGCAAAATCAAAGTGGTATCGAGTGGAAAGTGCACTTGAGGCTAAATGGTGGGCGTTGGTGCGAGGAGGCAGGCCGCGCAGGAAACTGAGGGCAGTGTCCAAGGCAGCGGCCGACGGGGGGCCTTAAGGGTTGAGCCCCGGGCTGCGGCGGTGGTGATTGACTTGGGAGTAAAATCTGATGCAGGAAATCACTGAGTCGACCAATAGGGGAAGCCAAGGGGGGAGGACGAAGGACACTGGGAGCAGCCGAGCCGATGAACGTGCGAGGATGACGGACGGGAGGAGAAGGGGAGCTGGGGAGAAAAGAGGAGGGGCTGATCGAGCGCCTCCTCAAGGCCGCCTGGTCAAGGCCTCTGCTCGGCTACTAAAGGCCTGTTTGGGAGAGCTCCACCAACTCCAGATTCATGAAAAACGTGGATCTGGAGCTGGATTCACCGTGGAGCAGCTCCATGGTGGATCTGGGATTCGTCAAAGTGTTTGGTACAGCTCCACCTCCCTCTCTATCTCACTTCCACCTGGGCCCCACGCGTCAGGGGCAAAATGAAAAAAAAATCCCGGCGGCGCAGGCGCGGCAGCGGCCGGCGGGCGAGGCGGAGAAGAGGAGGAGGCGGAGCGGCTGGCGGGCGCAGGCGCAGGCGAGGCGGAGCGGCGGCTGGGGGGCAGGCGCGGCGCAGGCGGAGCGGTCGGCGGGCGAGGAGGAGCGGAGCGGACGGCGGGCGAGGAGGAGGCGGAGCGGCCGGCGGGCGAGGAGGAGGCGGAGCGGCCGGCAGACGAGGCGGAGCGGCCGGCGGGCGAGGAGGAGGCGGAGCGGCCGGCGGGCGAGGAGGAGACGGAGCGGCCGGCAGGCGCAGGCGAGGCGAGGCGAGGCCGGCGGAGAGCAGGCGCAGGCGAAGGCGAAGGCGAGGCGCAGCGACGAGAAAGAGGTAAAACGAACCGTTATTTTTGTGTAATCAGTGGCATGGTGGGTAATTTTCTCCAACTCCACCAATTTGAGTTTGGTGGAGCACCCCTTGAGGTGCTCCACCAATTTGGTGAATCTGGAGCTAGATTCATGGTTTTGGTGGAGCAGATTCACGGTGGAGCTGCTGGAGCTGGAACTGTTTGGCTTGGAAAAGTGAATCTGGATCTGGATTTGGTGAATCTGGAGTTGGTGGAGCTCTCCCAAACAGGCCCTAAATGGCCGAGCGGAGCTGTAGGGCATAGAGGAGAGGAGATGAGGGACAAAGGGAGTGGCCGAGTAGACCTATCTAATGGGCCGTGCCGGACCGGTACGGTACAACTTTGTTTAGACACGATATGTTTAGGCCTGGCAAATAAATGGGCTATGCTATGCTGGCCCACGGGCCGCGGTCTGAGCCCAGGCACAGCGCATGCCCGTGCCGTGCCAGCATGGGCACGGTTAGGGTTTAACGGGTTGTGCTGGCACGGTTGACCCGTTAAGCTAGGAAAAAGAGAAAATTTTAGAAAATTAAGGAAAAATTATAGAAAATTACGTAAAAATTATAGACATTGTTAAGCATCAAGATAATTATTTTCAATGACATAATGAGATTTATTAACTTGTTAAATTACATAATGAGATAATGAGATGTGGGTGAAAGATAAAAAGTCTGAGTTACTCTTGAGGGTTTTGGTTAGCTGTTGAGCTTGACATCTTGCATGTATCAACGCTAAGACTTCCTCCTGCGTACCTATCTTGGCAAACATTAACTAACTAGTATTAAAATGGAGCAATTAACTAACATGAACTAACTAGTCTGGCTTTATGTGAGGGTGCATACAAATGGAGCAATGACCAATATACGGATACTATACTTGCAAGCCGAATACAAAGTCAAGCCGGATAATGTACATTCCGCATGTATAAACGAAAAGGAAGCACATACCCTTCTAATTAATATGTATTAATCTTGTAATAAACATTAGCCGAGAAAACATTGCAATTAGAAATTAAATGTTGTAGTTTATAGTAAAAGTAACATGTACCTATCATATATATTGCATATAAATATGAATTATCCTATTGTCTATACTCTTGCGGACATCAACGAATTAGCAATACTTTCACGAAAGGCACACGTGTTTGTATCATCCACTGCCAATCCACTGTCACTGTTGCCTCCAGATGGTCCAGCGTGTGTAGTGTTTGGTTCATAGTCTTCATCATCATCGCATCTCTCAAAAATTTCATCGCATAAAGCACTATCATGAATGAAGTTGTGAAGTACCATACACACAATAATAATTTGTGTTAACTTGGCATAGCCAACAAGATTCGTCATTTCATCTTGAACACACCAAATGAACGTTCAATCACATTTCTAAGGGAGGAGTGAGCATAATTGAATACCTCGTATTTGCCACTTGATTGTCAACCCCGTCGAAAATCCGATAGATGATACTTTTGTCTTTTGTAAGGAGATAGATAGCCCTTTCGATTGGGATATCCTGCATCAACAAGATAGTGTTTTCTACACATGACAAACATATAAGTGTTGACGATGCAAAATGAGAACGCCATCGTAACAATTAATTATATGTTCAAATAAGCAAAGTACCATCAAGAGGATGTGGAAACCGATTTGAATACTTGTCTAAAGTATTATTGAATATCCTTGTGTCATGCGTTGAACCTGACCATCCGGTGACAACGAAAGTGAACTTCATGTCGAAGTCACACACCAACATCACATTTTTAGATGTATATCCATGGTGATCGGTGTGGGCAACCTGCTCATCTGCTGGCACAACAATAGATACATGCGTGCCATCAATTGCACTTATGCAATTGTTGAAATGAGGAGAGAGACGCTTATCTTGAAGTCTTGGATGAACTATGTTGAACTCTGGGTCTCTTTGTTTAATATTATCTTTAGATAAACAGTACAAACAGTCCAAGACTTCATGAAATTGTTTGTAGATTATTTCACTTGACCTTTTGAAGGGGTTTATGACTTGGCTAATTGACTGAGGGCCACCAATTGTCCATAAGAACATAGCCAATGATTCTACAGAACTTATTTGTGTAGTTGAGTTCAAGCCATAATTTGCGACTAAGGTATCATGCAAGCTATAAAAAATATATCTACTCATTCTAAACATGTTGTAACAATCTCTGTCATCACTCAGTTGCTCCATAACCCATTCATATCCAGTTATGAGTGGCTGTCTTTTCCTTCTCTTGTTCAGGTAAGTCTCATAATAGTACATACCTATGTAACTAGCAGCTACAACAAAATCATGAAATGGTAACTTATTTGTTTTCTCAACTTCACCTTCGCTAGAATTGCTTTCGGTTGTTGAACCATCAATTTCACTTGATGAGCTCATCTACAAACAAACAACATGATCAGTAACATAGAGCATGGTAGCATGACATGATGTAACTCACATGACATTATCACACATGTTAAGGTAACAACACTGCATGATAATGTAAAATCAATGCACACAGTATAACTGATGATGTTATACGGGAACATAACTTACCTCAATAGTTTCAACTTCATTACATAACCATCACTAATGGATAATATGAGTGCAAACATAACTGAATAGTTTGCTAATTTAAAAGGACAACAAAAAATTTATAGTTGTTCTTCATCTCGAGATCATACATCCTTTTGAGCCAATTAATCTTTCCCTCATTGGTCTTCATAGTTACAAACACTTCTCTGTTTTCTTTTTAGTAAAGAGTCTTGTTGCAATGAAGTGTTCATCACTTCCTTCAACCATACCAGCTTGGACAGCTATATCCATGACTTTTGCTATGGACGGACCACTCGAAGCATGGCCTTTAACCATAATGTCCACCATATGCTTGAAATCCCTCGTCATGGGATTTTTCCTATTCTTCTTTGGGCTAGGACTAATACTACCATCCCTATGCTTCATATGGCCCTTTTGCTTCTTATCGACATCCTCATTGGTTTCTACATTGATAGGTGCAGCTTCGTCGTCTTCCTCCAAAGCATCAACATCAACAATAGTGCGTACTTCATGTGAAGGCTCACCTGGGATGGCTGAAGTGTTACCCGTCACATGAACATTTGCAAACATAACTTCCAACTCAGCTAGGTTCTCAGGCGGTCCATCACAAAAACTCTTATATGTTGGATAATTCTGCAAAACAAATAAGGATGATTAACACAAGATCAAATCACAATGATTACGAACTGAAACATGAAGAGCTTTCCGTAATGGCTACCTTCATGTGGTCATCCCACCAAGCATCAGATGCATCAATAGTTCCTTTTGCATGATCCCAACCAAGCCCAGTTGCTTTCTATTTCAGTTCGTTCCACAAGTTGTATACTTTTTTCATTGTTTCCCAATGGTTCTTGAATTGCTTTTTGTCGTGCTTTTTCCCTATCTTCTAAAAGAACTTGAGCTATATGTTCTTGTATCTAGTGGTACTCAAATAATGTATGGGTTTATTACTAGCCTCAACTTCCCAATTTGCATCCCAATTTGCCTTAGATAGAGGAAGTAGATCCATCTAGACACTTTCATTCCATACATAACACACAGGAATTACAAAACTAGTTTCCATTTGCTCAGATTTCATGCCAATATTCTCTAATGTAAAATTACTGTACAAATAAATCTTATGTCAATAAAGAACAGGATATATGAATAGAGGCTGAAATTCAAGAGAAATATGATCAATCTTCTGAAGACCAAATAAAGTGGAGGCCATCTATTCCGCAAGTTGAGATCATACATCCTCTTGTGTGGTATTTGTTTAAATGGACTAATCCCATCCATACTACCCATACAGTTTTGAAAGCCCTTATTACTACACAAGAACCTGAAGAGGATTCACCCTTTACTTAGTAATTAATACTCTTTACTCACTAATTAATCAAACAATGGTAGAGGAACAATTGTTCCATCTGTATCAATACATGATGCAACGCCCAACTACCAGAGAGAAATAAAATAGTTACTCAAAAATAACTGGCTGATCAAGCATAGTTCAAGATTATGCTAAAGCTATTGCATCCAATTATATCACTGTAACTTTGTAGAATACCACCACTAAGCGAGATTCAAATCGACGGGATAGGACACTAGGCGATGTAAAAGGGCCATTTGGTGTTTCATCTATATATGAAATTGACTTGTATTGCTTCCGACATTCCATCAAAAAGTTCATAATAATGAATTGCTTCGTTAGTTGAATGCTCACAATGTCTATACTTCTAATAGTATAATTGTCCCTATGCATATTTTGTGCAATATTCTCAGACTTTAGATTTTGCATGTAACAACCAAAAGATTTGGGGAAAAGGAGCAAGTGAGCAGCAATACCAAGATGACAATGACTGATCTGGGTTAAAGTGGCGGCGCTGGGAAGGATCTCATGAGGAAGAAGACGGGATGGCAACAAGATGGATCTCGGCGACGAGGCTGGGGACGGGGAGGAGGCTTGCGGCATCGACGACAGCAGGATGGATGTCGGCGGTGTCGGGGATAGGGAAGAGGACTCCGGGGATGCGGGAGGGCGATAGGGCTCCGGAGATGGGGAAGAGGACTCCGGTGACGCAGAAGGGCGGTGGGGCTCTGGGGACGGGGAAGAAGACGCAGGAGGATAGCGGGGATCTGAGGATGTGGGAGGGCGGTGAGGGTAGCATCGTGCGACGCTGCCACAACTAGTCACTTGGGCAACTCGGCTGGGATTGGAGGAGTGGGGATAGGAACGGTTCGGCCGCAGGGAAGGTGTATATACGATGGCATTTTGGCCGTAATTTTCATGAAGTCTAGTGGCAGATAGTTATTTTGACTCCGCAAAAGCCAAAAAAGTACCACACTACAGGCTTATGGCTTTTAGTTATGAGCAGGCTTTTGGCTTTTACAAAAGCCAAGAAAAGCCTGCCGTTTGTTTAGGCTTTAGCTTTTTTTGCTTTTAAGCTAAGAAAAAATATTATACAAACAGGGCATGAGGTGAGGGGTTAATTATCATGAATTCGTGATTGTATTTGCGTATTTGCAATGACAATTAGAGTATTCGACAATAAATTCTAAACTATCTAGTTATATTTTGTAATTTGTGTAGTGATGTAATTATAGTATTTCACAAATTTTTTCATAGATTTACAATAATAGAGAAACGAATTTTACGTAACTATGAATGGGATGAATCATCACTTCAATAAAGTTTTCTCAGAGTTATTGATATGCATGTCTTGCCTTGATCCAAGTGACTCCTTTAAGTTTGGTGTTCATAAACTTGTTCAACTCGCTGAGATTTATGCTCATGATTTTATGGTAGCTGATTGGTTCTTGTTAAGAAGTCAGTTTCAAACATTCATTCTCAAGGAATTTGATAGATATCATGATATTACAAAACAAAGTGAGGAATTTGATGGATATCGTGATATTACAAAACTTGCTCAAATGATGGTGGAAACCAAAAAAGATAAAACTTTCTCATTAGTATATCACCTCATCGAGTTGACATTGATCCTTCCAGTGGCAACAACATCTGTTAAGATAATATTTTTGGCATTGAATATTATCAAAAATAGATTTACACAACAAAAGTAGCCAATGAGTAGCTCAATGACTTGATAGTGTGCTACATCGAGCGTAAGATATTTAAAAGTATTGATGATGATAGAATCATAAGACACTTTCAAGGTATGAAATCTCGTGGAATAAATTTGCTTCATAATTTAAACTAGTGCTTAGTGGTATGTTTCATTTATTTTAAATGTTAATGATTATTTACAATTTATTATTGTATCCCTAATTTTGCTATTTTTGATACATGGATGATAGACCGTTACTCACTGGAAGTATATTTATATATTTTTAGAATGTTTTCCAATAATGAGGTACCTTTATCGTATTTCTCTCTTTTTTTGCTTTGCTTCTCTTCTGTTTATATATGAATTTGGATTGTATAAGAGTAAAAGATTATATTTGTGTTAAATTAGCTTAGTCTTTTGAGCC
Organism: Dendrocalamus latiflorus; assembly: GCA_017311315.1. Classification (NCBI taxonomy): domain Eukaryota; kingdom Viridiplantae; phylum Streptophyta; class Magnoliopsida; order Poales; family Poaceae; genus Dendrocalamus; species Dendrocalamus latiflorus. The sequence continues at coordinate 5,511,295 of CM029663.1, forward strand.
TGCCCTTTGTTTTTATCTTGGCTTCGCCACAGGATGGCCGCTTTAGGATTAGTGTTGTCACATGTCATGGTTTTGAGAGGGTGCAAGTTGATCAGAAAAAGGCAAGGTCTTAAAGGACTTTTTTTTCCACAGGGTGCCAAGGAAGTGCGGCGGTGCCAGAGGATTTGTTCGGCTTTGTATCAAGTTCGCTTAGTGCAGAACCGTAGAACCTTAACCATACCAAAGTTGATGTTGCGAGTCTAAAAACCTGATTTATCTTTCTATAAGCTTCACTACAGAGTCTAGCCGCTGAATCAAGTGGCAACAATAGTTAATAGCGCTAGCACATACATTTTTGAGGGAAAACATATATGTTTAGTACATTTGCATCACATGATATATAATTAAGAGCTTAAACTCCACAATTCTAATGCGCAATACATACATGCACGGCTGTGTGCTTGCACTTATTGGTCTGGTCATTGCTCATGATCATCCTTCAAACAGATCCGACAGCTGCTGCTTAAGATCTTCAGGGGTGTACTTCATTAACTTTAGAGCCTTCTGCTGATGCTTCTCCAAGTATGAACGATAGGTCGGCATGAGCTTTTTTACGACTGCTCGCCGCATGTGCTTCCGAAGCAGAGGATCTTCAATTTTCCATGCTTTCTGAGTGCTGTAAGTTTCCTCAAATTTCAGGCTAAATCTGCTCAGTGCAGGTTGTTTGAAGCACACTGGGATCATGACGCTCTTAGTTTCCAAGCAAGACAAGACGGGTGCCCAAGAAGCATCAAGGTACCTTGAGATGCAAATCCCCAGTTTCTCCCTGTGCTTCAAAGCCCAATCATCTCCCAGCATCTCCAAGACCTCTTTCTGCTGCAGTACGAAATGCATGTTGTTCCCCAAGAACAGCCATTGCAGCGCGGCAACTTGGTAACGGCTCGATTGCTTGTCCAGCGTAGTTCCCAAATGATGGATCAAGACGCCCACAATGCCATTCATGGTATGCATGCTTTTGATTCGCGAAGTCGCATAGGGAAATGCTTCTCCCGCGTCGTGACAGGTGTTGAGGACGATTGCTAGCAAGCTACCGTGCTCCAACATCAGGTTGATGTGTGTCATGAGGTATCTGGTGATCTCATGGACGCTGCCACCATGTGGAACCTCTTCGGAGTCATAGCCCAAGATCCATACTTCGAGCAACTCAAGCGTTCTCCTGACAGTACTGCTGTAGGCAAGCAAAGTAGGATCAAACCTCGCGGATAAGTCGTCATTAATATGTTCCGTAGACTGTATTTCCTCCATGATAGGTAGAAATGTCTGCTTCACTAGACTGAACAGGTCTGTAAGTTGCTTGAACATGCACAGTACAACGAAAAGGTTATCTGGGTGCGGCGCAATACTGATGTCAGAGATTTTTGTAAGAGACTGCAATGCATTGTATACTGAAGTGAAACTTGATCTGAACGAGGTGTCAAGATCAGGCTGCTGCATACACAGAGAGGTGATCTCCACATAAGTTTCTTGGATTAGGTCACTCATCTTTATCAGCTCTGAGAAGACAGCCTTCTGATCCCAGGAGGCAAGCCTGTCCAGGTCCAGCATAGCAGCTGCAGCGGCGGCTTTGCTCGAGTCGGCGGCGGCCCTTGCACTGGCATCGCCCCGAGAAACCTCCCTGGCGACGCGGGTGTGCTCATCGAGGAGTGCTCTGCTTGGCGCCGCGTAGACGGCGACACAGCCGTTGACACAGCCTGCGCGCGCTACGACGGCTGCCGTCGGCGTAGGACGGCTGAGGTAGGAGGCAGCAGAGCTGGGGCAGCTGCTGCTCACGGTGGATTGCGTGCTGGTGTAGAACAAGACCGAAGACGCCATGGTGATGCGTTTACAAGCTCTCAACACGGCTCCGCACCAATCAACGAGACAACAGCACGGTGCTACCGGATCGAACAGCAACCATGGCTACATATAATGGACCATAATAGATTGTTACTCACTTCATTCTTTTTTATTTGACTTTCTAAAATTTATACTATAAAAAGTTTAACCATTAATAGATTTAAAACTACTCAGATTGGTTATACGAAAATTATATCATTAGATTTGTTGTTAAAAATATTTTCATGATATTATAATTTTATTAGTATATCTAATATAAAATTGTAAAAGGAAACTATCAAAGATATATCTCAAAAAATAAAAAATCAAAAATATCACGTAGAAAGAAACAGATGGAGTAATTGATTAGAGAAAAAAAAGGTGTACCTGCCAGATGATACATAGCAAGAACAATTTCTGTGAAGTGAAGTGCAGTGGGTAACAAGAATGGAAGGGAAGCAATTTATAGGAAAGTGCAGTGGGTAATAAGAATGGGAGGGAGTCAATTTCTGGAAAAGTGCAGTGGGAACTAAGAATCGAAGAGAGGTAATTTCTGGAAAAGTGCAGTGGGAACTAAGAATCGAAGAGAGGCAATTTCTGGAAAAGTGCAGTGTGTAAGAAGAATGGAAGGGAGGGAGGGGGAATCAGGTGGAAATAAATAATGGACCTTGACCGTTGACCAGACAAACAACTGCCACCAGCTACAGGGCAGAACCGTAGATAAGTCCAACTGTTCAGCAGTCCTGGAGGCTGGACCAAAATTTATACCGTACGGACAAGGGTCGGCGTGGCTCTCGAGCCCGATAGAAACCAAGGCCCATTTGCTGGGTTATTCCTTATTAGACCCACTCGAGGTTAATGCGCTCTATCCAACTTTTCTTATCCTGCTAGAACCCAAGGCTTCTACTGCAACTCCGTTAGACCATATCCAATGCAACAACGCTTAGATATATATTTTTAAAAAAAGAGAAATAACACAACATCATGAGACATCTATACAAAAAACACAACCTCCAGTGCAAACAACTATTTTACATATACTTATATAATTTAAGAAACTTAAGAGCCCGTTTAACCGTCTATTTGCTCTGATACAAACTATGTGTCATCTTTCATCTAGAGAATTGCCACCTTCGAGTTTCTGCCTATCTCTTTCATAACGAAGTTCATTTGTTTGTTAGTTGCAGGGAAAACAGTCTCTTGCGAAGCGCCGCTGATACTGGAGGAATTTTCCTCGTGTGCGAACTGCTCCAAGCAGCGGCCTCCTATTCAAGCTACGACATCAACGTAAACTGCTAGCGATTTGTCTACGGTGGCAAAGTGAAGCCGTTTTTTCCCTCCCAAGCGCTCAGTACATCCCCGCGTTGGACATGGCCTTGGTCCGCCCGTGGCCGGCCCCTCCCTCCTTTTCTCCGGTGTTCTCACTCCCGTTGAGTGAGTACTGGGTAGAGAATCCACTAATTTCCAAAAATAATTTTAGATTTATCTAGTTTTCTTATACTTTCCTTTCTGGATCAACTTATCGAATTTCCCACGCTGCACTAGATATTGCAATGCATAAGACCGGAGACGCCATGGCCATCATGAGTTCAAGATCTCAACCAGCCTCATAATTTGCACGTCCCACACGACCGCAACGACAGAACGCAAGCTTTCCTTCGATCACTTGGTAATAAGCTACTGACTGATCAGCAGATCATTCCCCTTGTGAGATAAGACGCGGCGAGAGCTATTTTTCTGCCAAAGTGAAGAGGGAGAGAGAAAATGCAAGGAAGATAGGGGATCAAGTGGGAATAGCTCGGCTTCGCCCGTTCACCCGACAGGGCAGAACCACGAGATGTTGGAGAAATTTTTGTGGAATGTTGGAGAAATTGCAGCAGGCTACAACACAAACACCCTACCCTGCTCAGTGTGTGAAGCTTCAACTCCAAAGTTCCATTCAGCGTCAACGTTTTGCCAACGAACCGCCTTTTCTCTGTTGGCCGTGTTCTAGTAGCTCTGATGTCGTTTACTTCAACCCCTTCGGCACATCTTCACCGCCAAACTGCCAAGACACCCAAGGGCAGAACCATCATTTTGCCTATGGTAATGTACGTTCCGATTTAAATGGTGAATTGGTGAGTTTGTGGCATAACTGGGCTGACGAGCTTCTTTAGATGTTAATCCTCTGATTGGTTATTTACAATGTTACTAACATAATTTTTGACAAAAAAAACAATCTTTAGTAATTTGCCGCAAATTATTGTCTGCACATTTCAAATTAGCGCCAGAAGGTTTGTACTTTTGAATCTACAATTAACCTGTTGTAAACCACGTGCAATTGCAGGGTAGATAGTACGTTCCATATATTTATATTTGAAAATAGAGTTGTATTTCTCATGTAATTTGAATAGATATATCTCTTTCATTTTCTTTTTGTTCAGATTAACATGGAAACTTTTAACCTCTCAATCGAACATGATGTCTCCAAATATCCATGTTTTAATTATACAACTAGCTGTTTGGCCTACGCAAATTGCGCGGCTACCACCGTTACACGTAATTTTTAATTACTTCTACCGATTAATATGAGAGTTTCTATCCAGAAATTATACCTCACTCTATCTCTTTTCTGTATGTGTGTTGCTCTGAAATAATATGGTTCCAAAGGCATAATTCGATGGAAGCTTGACGCCAGCTGCTTGGCATTGGCGCAATGGACAATAAGTTTTTTTTGTTCTCCATAGTAGCCAGCTTGTACAAGAGCAAACATGATGGCTTCTTTTAAACATATATTTAGTTTTATGTGAATTTGAATATGTCATCTTATGGATTGGAACATTGTATCACCAACATATTCCCATGATCGATCTTCACCGTTATAATCTAGATCCACAATAACTGACAAAGTAGATCTTTTTATTTTTCTTTCGATTAATGTTGTAATTAATTTCTAGTCCTTAAGAGTGAATGATATATTTTTTAGAATTATTTTGGGATTTCTATATGCATTTGTATGGCTAGCATTACTGTCGGACCTGAATTTTGTCAATCTAGAATTCTCTGTGAAACCACTGCACTATTCCTTGGTTCAGTAGATAGTGCTCATAGATATATCACTGAATCATTTCATACAGGACGTAAACCATACTATATATTAATATTACAACATCATAATTTAAATAGACCACATCGGATCAAGTTTATAATAAGGCCGATCAAACCAAATGGATACACACACAAATTGCAGAAGAGGTAGCGGAAATAAAACAGGAGGACACATCTCGCCATAGGCAAGCAACTAGGGCGATTAATATTAATCAAATATTTAGATAATATTGGAGCGCGCAAACACCATGTTAGTTAGCTAGACTAGGGAGACACCTAATCTACTAGAGACTAAGCTAAACTCTGCCATCTTTATCACCATCATCAGCTCTTGGAACGTTATAATACGCGTAGTGTCGTTGATCCATGAGCTTTGAGGGATTTTGTGAGCGAGGGTAAACACAGGCAACAGTGCTTCGCAGACCAACACTCAGAATACAATATTTATACATGTAAGGTTTAACAATGAAGGCTCGGGTTCTTTTATTTGCTTAAAGACAACATTTCAAAACTACCATTATTTACGAAATCCTATGACTTAGCATTTTCACTAAACCATATTTTATTAAAGAGAGTGTAATTGTGCAATATTTATAACGGTGAAGATTCCATCCACCTGTTATATGGTTCCATCCAATATATGCTAGTTTTTTATTACTAAGATTACATCCACATAATTATCCACATTGGGTTACATCCGCCCAGGAAAATCCAAAACCAAGGGTACATCCACCCAATGAGTTTTCATCCCACCTACAAGGTTTTTGAAATAGAAACTAACTCGAGGAAGTTCCTATGCCCACCCTTGACCGTTGGCATAGCTGTTCGAACAATTTATACTCTGTAGAGACTATACAATTTACCTACAAAATATAATCAACTTGTAATGTGTCACACATTTTCTTGGATATATGGATCAAGAAGATCATCATAAGGCCTTTGTAATGCATCCTTCAGTGTAAGTTATACCCGCTAAGCTTTCATCTGAGGGTGGTTACGTCCGCTATACCCACACCCCCTCTTGAGCCACACAACAGCTTACACCAACGAGACAAGCCATGTCCACGATGTTTTAAAACTAGCGACATGACTCAGCGATGGAGACCTCAGCGGCTAGAAGCAAGGTTGGAAATGGGGAGCCTGTGCCATACCACACCTAAAGGTGAGTTGGTGCTACCTAATTTAATGGTTGTGGTGGCCGACGGTGAGCCTAGGAGACGGTGGAGATAGGGGTGTGGCACCACAGCTATCCATGGCACCAAAAGCCAATGGATAGTGCAGTGCTCCAGCCACGGCTAATCGATGCATGGTGCGCGGATATCCAATAGTGTTGGTGGTGGCGCTCTGGCTAGAGAGGAGGATGAAAAAGGCTTAGGGCTCTTGGGTTTGATTGGAGGCAAGAAGGTGTGAGTAGAGGTGCAAGGAAGGCCATGCGTGGCTTTATAGTGGAGGAAGGAGGCTTGAAGCCCTTGGTGCCATGATGGCTTGCTATGGCCGTGGTAGTGAGACCAACGGAGAATCAGGGCAGAGGTGAACAGAGGTTGGCATAGCGTCTCCTCAGGCGAACACTCACGCACATGTCTCAAAGCATTGGTAGGTGTGACTTGCACGTGATGGGATGGGATGGCTCGGGCTAAGATGGCACAGTAGGGAGCAAGGTAAGGATGGCCAGGCATTATTACACAGGGGAGGTGGCATAGTGGGGCAGCAAGGATGGGATGGCTCATCGCTGGGGTGATGCAAAGGAGAGCCAAAAATCCTGGAACGTGTGGTGAGCGTGAGTGGTGCAGTGTCTCGGTGTGCACAGTGCAATACGCACTGGTGCGATGTGTACATGGCGAGGCACAAACGCATGCAATGTGGCCAGAGCATGTTTGGTATGCGTGGGTTGGTGCAGTGCATTCCAGGCTGGGCCAGGGGCCAACTGGGCCAGACCAAGGCTTGGTGGGCCAAGGGGAGGAAGGAGAGGGCCGAGCCAAGCCCAAGGGAGATTTGAGAGTTTGAAATTTCTTTGAAAAATAGCAATTTGGCTAAAATTTGATTGAGAAATTTGAATTTAGTTTAGATTTGAAAATTTCATCAACCAACCTTAACATTCTCCAAAAATGGGAAGTTTCAATTACATGTTAGTCCAGCAAGGTCCAGGAGACAACCTCAATGAAGTCCACGAGCCAACCCTAGATGAGGTCCAAGATCAGTCGTGAACCAACCCCTAGGGTCTCTCGGACATGGCGGGACCCGTGTGGCGCAAAAGATGAAGATACACTTAGGAGTAAGCTAGGCCCAAAGGGTAAACTTGTAATTTCACTTACCTCCCTTCCCACTCTATAAATAGGACCCCTTGTAAATGAGGAGGCCATTTTTGTAACCCTAGACACTCATAGTCAATACACTTGGTCATTCATGTGTGATTCTCATTGAGTCCCTCCACATCCTTACTGAAGTTGCTCAAGTAGGTGCCCTGCTGAAGTTGCTCTTATAGCCCTACTAACAGCTTCTTTGTATTGATTCTATTGTTGTTTCCTGGGCAGGCGATGCTCCCGCCTCCGTAGTGACTGCGAAGTTGCGGAGCTTTGCCATCGTGATCGACCCAGAGTAAGAAAAGCTTTGTGATGAAAATACGTTGCCAAAATCCAGAGACCAAAGGTGGAGCCCATCCTTTTTATTGGGGTTTGTTGCCTGGCTTTGGTTGACATGCGTGGAGCCCTCCCGTCCAGTTCTTTCTTTCTTTCTTTTCATTTACTTAAAGTTTTTTTGAGTATTACTATACAACAGGTGACTGTTTTTGAGAATAAAAACAGTTAGATTGATCTGGAGTGTTAGATCTCCATCCAACGGATCCACCCATACAAACCCCCCTAAAAAAATGACCCCCTCCAAAAAAAATGATCTAGGGCGTTGGATCTCCATCTAACGGCTCAAAATCTGACTATTTTTGTCCTCAAAAATAGTCACCTGTTGTATAGACACTCCCAAGTTTTTTTTCTGAATGTTGTAGTAGGCCAATTTTTTCCTCATATTCATTTCTTTGTTCCACTATTATTATTTTAATATTTTCAACTAATTACTCTGATTTGTTCCACCAATATTTTTTAGTTTTTCTAATAATAGTTTTGAATTGTTGCATGGGCATGTTTGGTTTGTTCCACTAATATTTTTTTATTTTGAATGGTTCAACTAGAAGTTTTGTTTTGTTCCACTAACCATCTTAAAGTATTCCACGGGCATTTTTGACTTGTTCCGCTAGCATTTTTGAATTGTTCCACTAATATTTTTATTTTGATCCACCAGCACCTTTTGATTTTTCCATTAGTACGTTAGGTCTGTTCCACTAGTGTTTTTATTTGTTCCATTAATACCTTTTATCTGCTCCTCTAATACTTTCCTTTGTTCCGCTAGTATTTTTTTGTTCCACTAATATTTTTAATTGTTACAATATCACCTTTTTTTAATTATGAAACACACAAATTGCCATCCGAAACTTTGCTTCGCCGCTGCAAAACCAGGTCTTCGATTAGTAGAGGTTTATGAAACACACAAATTGACATCTGAAACTGCATAATGATGACATGTAGAGGGGCAATTATTCTTCAGTTAGTAAGTGGCTAATGGAGCAGCGCTTGCTTGTTAATTTAACAAGATATGTATTTTTCCAGCTCAGAGTTCGCATAACATGACAAGCAATGCCCTTCACAAAAAAAAAAGAAGCCCTGATCAAGTGGTCTTCCCTGGGAGCCGGCCCGTAGCGTCACCGCCTGCCAGGCCCACGGCCTATGCGAGCGGCGCACGGCAGTTGACTTACATGCTTCGTACCGGGTCTACCCGGCCTGCCCAATCACCGCTAAACAAATCAGTTTCGAGGAAGCTAATTGGTTTCAAATCCACCGGTGCTGTGTTCAATCCAACAAATGATTTGTTGGGTTTTTTTAGCTAGGCTGATGGTTTATGCTTGCGGTTGATGATTGTTAGTCATAACACGATGTGAACATACTGAATACCGATAAGGTAATAAGTCGTTTCGAAAAGATTATCCTGATAAATCGTTTTGAAAAGACGACGAAGAAACCGTTCCGTTTATTTGTTCTGAAGAAACCATACACTGAAAAGAAGGGCTCTTGATGTCCCAAGAAGGGAGAGTACACACGTCTGAATACGTTTAATGGTCAAAGCGTATGCCCATATCTCGTGAGGTGTAGCGGCCCATATTTCGTAAGGTGTAGTGCTTCTTTCTAGTTAGACGTGTGGTAGTGGATATATCTATGTATGAGTTGAGGTGTGCCTGTGAGTAGGGGTGCATTCGGAATCAGTTCGGAGCATATTCGAGGAAAATAGTCGGTAATCGAATGGTTTTGCCAGATATGGTATTGGAATCAGATAATACTTGTCGGAATTGGAATTGGGAGAGTAGTTTTCGACGAATAGGAGAACATCCAGATAATTATTCGATAATATCTGGTAGAAGGTATTTGGTAACGCTAACTCATTAGACATTAGGTAACGCTAACTCCCTTAGACCATTAGCTCATTAGACATTAGGTAACGCTAACTCCCTTAGACCTTAACGCCCCCAGGCCCAACCATCTCCAGCCTCTTGGTGCCCTCCACCTCCATTCCAGATTTGGAGACTGTCTTCTCCGTCCTCCACGGCAACACTCCATAGTCTCCATTCACCACTCTCCGGTGTCGTAGGCTGTAGCCCCCTCACCCACGCCCCGACCCCTGACACCATTGACCGCGTCGCCCATGACCCTCGGTGCCATCGTCCGCATCACCCATGTCTCGACCCCCATTGCCCATGACCTCGGCATCGTTGGCCCATTGCCCCTGACCCCTGTTGGCCATAAGTCTCCTCCCTACCCACCGGTGCCACGCTTTGTAGAACGAGGAGAGCAGGGAAGGCTGAAAGGTATTTGTCCTGTACTCCAATTCATGAATCCCTTAAACTTTCGCTATCAATCGTATAATACTGGTTGCTATTTCTCTAGGATTAATGTTCCTAACAAAATCTCTTCATCTGATTGTTCTATTCTTGACTCTATAGAGTTTCTTGGAATTATTACTAGTATAAATCCACTTTACAAAGTTATAGCTCTGTATTATGAACTTAGCAGTAGCATTAGACACAGATACCCTGTATTATGCATAGATATCCTGTATTAGCATTATGACATTGTTATAGCTCTGTATTATGCATAGATACCTTGGATTAGCAGTGGCAAGGATTAGCACTAGTTGACATTGTTGTAGCATGGAAACTGGAAGTGCAAGTGGTAATATTTGTCACACTTAGTGCAAGTGGGAATGCATTGACAACAGTAGCAGGTGATGAATGGGCAACATGTGAACATGAAATGGAAATCATTGTAGATAATTAGCTCCCTGTGAAGAAGCAAAATAAATCTACCTCTATAGTTTGGCAGTACTTGTCGATGCTCCTTTTTCTATTGTTGGGAACTTGGGATGCATTGTATTGCAATTGTCACTTGTGAGTCACCATTCTGCTATCCTATTCATGTGTTGGAATGATGATTCAAAGGAATCAATCTCTCAGGAATTGGAATGTCTTATGTGGACTGTCACCAGTTGGGGACGCATTAGCCACTAGGAAGGCTGGAAATAATATATCAGATGCTGCTGAGCTGAGAATTGCTTCGTGCATATCGCAGTTCACAATGTTATCAATATATGCTCATATCCATGATCTTTCTATATGATATGATATATATGATATTTATGTGAAATATGCACTTATATGCCAAGGTCAAGGGGAGGCATCATAATTTATATTTATACATTGATATGTATAATTTTTATTTTCTTATGTTATCCGATAAAATATAGTTACCATATGGAATTTGGTCCGTATGTATTCTATATTCGTGGTCATCCTATATGCACGTGTAAAAAAAACAGTTTCGACACGAGACCAAAGATGTGTTAAAAAAAACAGTTTCGAAACAGCACGAGACCAAAGTAACCTTCCTGCCCTAAACCCTCTCCGATTCTCTCCCGACCACGATGACGGCGGCGGCCGCCGCCGCCGACGCCGACAGCGAGAGGAAGGCCGAAGTCCTCATACGGTAAGCTCCCACCTCTCACGCTTCGCCCCAGCAAGAAGAAACAGAATAGGTCAAAAGAAATTCACACGGGTTTGGTTGCTTGCAGCGATGACGCGCCGAAGCTGCTCGCCGCCTTGAAGGAGATGAAGGACGGGCTCGACCTCGTCAGGGGCAAGGTCGAGGCCCTCACCCGAAAGGTACCCACTTCCCCCCTCGCAAGCTCCCCGCTTCTGACCCTTCACGGAATAGCCAGAATTGGGGACGACTAGTGAATGGATCTTAGTTTGCTTTCGGTGGGCGTGGTGGGGATCGTGTTCTTATTCTCTGGGGTGGTGTGTGTGGATAGGTGAAGAAGAACCAGCTGCCGACGGGCGATGGGATCGGGTACCTGGAGGCGAAGCACCACCTGCTCCTGAGCTACTGCCAGGACATCGTGTACTACCTGCTCCGCAAGGCCAAGGGGCTCTCGGTGGACGGCCACCCCGTCGTGCGGAGCCTTGTCGAGATCAGGCTGTTTCTAGAGAAGGTTTGCTTGTGCCTTGCGGCTATGGTGTTGATTGTTGAGTTCCTTGCCACGAATTTGTTGGCTAATTATATATGGTGGCATGTTGAATTTGATGCGGTAGATTCGCCCGATAGACAAGAAGATGGAGTACCAAATCCAGAAGCTCACCAATGCCGCGGATGGTGCTTCTGCCCAGGAGAAGGCGCTAAATGCAGAGGTGAAAGGGAAGGGCGGGCCACAGGACGAGGAAGACCTGTTGAAGTATCGGCCGAATCCGGATATGATGGACACAAAGTCTGCTCCTGATGGACAGGTGATGTTTCTCACTTCCTAACTGATATTTTCTGTTACATTCGCCAAGGGGACCAGAATTTTCTTGTGTGTGCACACCTACACAAACTCACAGCAATATTTGTTGTCTTCTCTTCATTTTAATTTTGAAATGTAGTGGTTGCTTTAGCCCAAACATGAATGGATAAATGCTACATAATTTGCATGAGGACCGAATCTACCCATCTTTACTGGGCTGTTTTGTGTAATATAGCCATCACTTGGAATGAGAAATCAACATGTTTTAATCTAGAATATGGTATAATCACATTAAATTGCTACTTCAGATGCGTTGTGAACTAATTTTTAACATGATGGTTTATGTATCTGGTTTTAAATCACATTAGCATAACTTCTATGCTTGCTTCTACAGACACTACTATGTGTTGCTTAAGATTGTCCTATTTCTTACATAAGGTTGGGATTTACGGCTAAGTATCTGATGTACAACTGCTTGACTTCAGGACAATGATGGTATCTACCGACCTCCGAAATTTATGCCTGCTAGCATGGATGACGAGGATAAGCGTCATAAACAAGTTGCAAGGAGAGATAAGGCATTAGCACGAATGGCAACAGAAAATCCTTATCTCAAAGAGATAATTGACAATGCTGCTGATAGACCTGAAGAGGTATGTCTACTGTTTCATTCGAATCGTTAGCTACTGGCTTAGATGTAGACTTACGTATTTGCTGTGCTATTCTCAAGCTAAATAATCTGTCTGTACAACTTCACAGTGGAAGGAAACAGCGGGTGATGAAAGCAGGGAATTTGTCAAGTACATGCGGCAGAGAGAGAAGCAAGAGAAACAAGAAGAGGAGCTGTTTACACGAGCTCCAGTAACCAAACGTGATAAGCAGATGGAAAGGCAGATGAGGAGACAACTACATGGGTATGTTCCATATTTCAGATTTTATACCCCCTTTGTAAATGTAACTAGGTAGCTACATTAATGAATGATGATAGCTTTGGTCAGCTGCAAGGTTACTTTAAGCTGAGGCCGTTCTTTGGGATTTTCGATTTTTACTCAACTGACCTGATTCTGTAAACAGGTTACGAGGCCTAACTGATGGATTTGACCTTGGAATGAACATGCTGCTCGATGGAGAGAAGGAAACTGATGGTGATTCAAGCAAGTTGCATGGCAAGAGTGGAGGACGGAGAAAACACCAGAAAAGCAAGAAGAGGAAGAGGCATTAGTTCTAACCCACCGATAGTCTCTTCACACGGCAATATCCTCAATTCAAAACAGAAATTTTGATCTATGCGAATCAAACAATAGGAATCATATGAGTTTAATGTGGCAGAAGCCGCACTTTTGTGCATCTACCTGGCAACAACTACTTGAGTCCTCCAAATTTCGGATGGCTGTCGTTTGCTTAAGATCAATTGTTTGTCTGGGTTTCTGGTTTTATTTGTAATCCTCGGTATTCCATGGTCACTCATGACCATGCCAATTAGTGTTATGGAAAGCCTTCTGTTCCAGATTCTTGAAGAGCCATTAGTGTAAAACCAACGGCGGCTGCTCAGGAAATGGCTGCTCGACAGGAAATTGAAAGTGGAATGATGCAATGCATCACACATCTTTGGATGTGTTCATCACGAGCAAACTTTGATTCCTGCTTTCTCCCATAAACAGCGAGCTGTCAGCTGTACGTGGGTCGTGGGAGAAGCAGCATCTTCCTGTTTATCCCAAGTGAAGTAATAAAGCGATTCAGGGCGAAGTATATATTCCCACTTACCAAGAGATAAGTATATTCTTATCTGAATTGAGACTTATCTCGAAGGTGACCTAAAAGACTACAGATGAGTCCATTGGCACCTTTGTTAGTCAATCATCAGGGGTGAGTTCTTTCTAACTGAATTTGATTTACAATTTTGCATGCAAGTTAAAGCAATCCTAGTAAAGCCATGAGATGGCAAATGTTAACTTGATTATGGTGGATCGGTGCTTGTGCCATTGTAAGCTATTCTTAACTGGATCACGATGGATACAGGCTGGATTATGAGATCAAGTGGCTTGAATGAAGATTACTGCAATTCATCCGAACTACCGTTTTTCTGAAAGACCATCCTAAGACTAAATAACACTATGCACATGACAGAGCCCTTATGTTCATTTTATTGATAATTTCTCCCCACATTTTAAAGGCTCTTATTTAACGTGTGTCAAAATTAGCCTTTTTCTCATGAAAATGTCCTCATGAAAAAGGGGAACAAACAACATATTAATGTGAGTCCACCTTGCTTTGTCCAATGTCCAATTAAAAAGGCACACATGCATAGCCGCCCCCAGGTTTATATCGACACCAATACAGCCCAGAAATTCTAGACGAATGCTAAAAGCAAAGAAGATCTTTCATGAAGAAATTCCCTACTTCACTCGTGCACTTCCACACTAACACACAAAGACTTATAAATGATGTTGTTATATATTTTTTATCCTTTCGAATATACTCTAATAATGATTATGACATACTTCAAAATGAGTTTTATGAAAAAAATTTATCAAAGCCTATTTTTTATAGCATAATTTTTGTATATACCGTTTTTATATATGAAAAAGGTTAGATAACAAAAATAAAGTACCCCGATGAATTTTTCAACTAAACCATATTGAAGTATCTTATAATTACTATTTAAGTATACTGAAAGTGATAAATAAGTATAATACGTTCGATTAAGTGATATATTAAAAGTGGGAGTATGTACTCCTCGGAATATGAAAAGGCTTCATACACACATACATACATATATTGCATATATACATATACACACATGCACACGCACACATATATGACCTAAACGGACATGTTATACTTATTTATCACTTTTGGTATACTTAAATTCTAATTCTAGGATGCTCCCATGGGATTTGGTTGAAAATTTTCATGAATGTAATTTATTTTTACTATATATCCTTTTTTATACATAAAAGGAGTGTATACACAAATTATGTTATACAAAGTGGACTTTGATGAAAATTTTCATATAATTCACTTTAAAGTATCTTATAATTATTATTAAATTATAATCAAAAGAATAAAGAGATATATCAACATCATTTAAATGGTATATAGCAAAGCTAGAAGTACACTACACCCGGGAGTAGAAAAGAGTCTACACACACATATATAGAAAACATTTTCCATACTTCCAGGAGTTCATACTCCCACTTCCAATAACATAGAATCATTTTCTTATATATATACACATACACACACCCTTCTTTTGCAAGGAAATGTATGGTCTTTTTGTTGTTGAAGGAATTATCGCTGTTGTTTTCTTTTTGTCAAGGGCCAAGTGTCTTGCAGTTGCAACATCCAAACTCTTTTCTTATTCCATTTACACACTACTTTGTCTCGATCCATCATATCTATGTACATATGTCTCTGCCTTGGCTTGAAACCTCTAGCTCAATCACAAATTCGTGGGCATTGACAGGAAGAAACGCGTCTCGATTTCTCTCTTATGTTCGATCCAAACGGGCAGGTGGCACGTATCGGCAGAAAGCATGGCACGCAGGTATCTTTCAGAACAAATTCCCTGCTCGAATCATGCACACTATTAGCAGATGCAGGCACTTGCACACTATAAAAGCAGGGCCAATCCTAGTATCCTGCATCAGGTCGCAGGGTTGCACATCACAAGCACTCACACACACACACACACACACACACACACACACACACCAACAAAGCCGTTCACTGCACCCCAGTCGACACCGGCCACCATGGCGCAATACTACTCGGAGGTGGACTACCGCGCGGAGGAGAGGAGCAGGCCGTACGCCAACCCGGGCTTCTGCCACGGCGAGGGCGGCGAGCGCTACGCCGTCAGGAAGGAGGCCTACGAGGAGGTCGACGAGGTGGCGCGCGCCGGTAGGGGCCACCACGACCACGGCCACCTCGGGCGCAGCGGCAGCCACCACGGCCGCGTTGGGCGCCGCGATGGTGCGTGCGAGAGCACGTATGACTCGTGCACCGGCCAGTACTAGCTAGCTAGCTGGAACGAGAGCACGAACGTACGAGGACAACTTCACGGTCATCGGGGCTAGCTAGCTATGTATATGCATGTATGTGTATACGTACGTCAGTGTGTGCACGGTCACATGCATGGTATGTACGTGTGTGCATGTACGGCGTGTTGGCTAGCATGCGCCTGATATGCAGTATACGAGAATAAGACCGTGAGCTGAATAAAGCTTTCGTGCATCCACGCACGCTTTAATACATTCCGTCGTGTACATACACGCATATCGTGAACTAATGCCGCTCTGCCTCTGGGTATACCACCGCGTACGAACGTGGTTGCCGCGCCGCGCCCACCTCGTCTGGATCGTCACGCAGGCCGGCCGGCCGGCCGTCCCGCACCGATCCATGACGCCGCTGTGTACGTACGCAACCTGGTGCGCCGGTGCCGTGCGCCGGCTCGGCGTTACGTGCTAGTGGCGGCCAACCACGTCCAAAATCACCGGCCGCGCGCGCTCCCGATCTTGACGTACATCGTCTCTCACGTACCATCTGGAACCGCTAAACATGCGTGCACGAATGCGCGCGATGCCACCAGCATGCATGCAACAGAAACGCCGAACCCATATGGACTGTTAGTTGAAGGCACCATTTTGCCATGATTGGAATCGACGGTCCGCGAGCTAGATACGTTTGAAATCAATCATCGGCATAGTAATATGGATTATCATGTTCAACTTAAGGCGGAGATTGGGCAGTGTTTTATAAGTAGTATAGTACAGAGATTACTAGATACGCGTTACTTCTAGCTAGCAATACAGGGAACACTCGAGTATTTTTAGGATTAAGATCACTTAGATTTTTTAGGTGTTGGATCTCCATCCAACGTCCTAGATTTGGGGCACACATATTTTTTTGGAGGGGGTGGGGGTATGGAAGGATCCGTTAGATAGAGATTTAACACTCTAGATTCGGTTTTTTAGAGGGAGGGGAATATGGAGGATCCGTTGGATGGAGATTCAACGCTCCAAAATGTGAGTACTTTTAACCTCAAAAAGCACTCAAGTGTACCTTAGCACTTCTCGGAAAAGAGAATAGGATCTCTGCTACTACCATTTGCACAGGTCGAATATGATCTCTGCTTTATGATTTACGGAGTGTACAACCCCACCGCGAGACGCCTAAGTGAACTTTTAAAAAAATGTTAAAGCCATAGACCAGATCAGAGCACAATCTGCACCGCACTATACTACCAGCACAAACACAAATGCTTCCACACACATGACACCGCAGCTAGCGCCTATAAAAGCCAATGCATGCAGGGCCTACGGACACAAGGCATAGATAACGCAGGAAACAAATAACAAGCCAGCCATGTCGTTCGAGGGCCACTGCCACGGGCCACGGCTACGGCCAGCCCCAACCCCACATTAACTACGTACCACCGCCACAACTCTAGGTACGTCGCGACCATCGCCGAGAACCCCTGCCACGGCGGCGGCGGCTACCCCGGCCGACGCCATAACCACCACCACCACCACGGCGGCAGCGGGCGCCGCCACGAGGTGTGCGAGGAAGGGTACAACGGCCGCCACCACGGCGGCGGGCGCGGTCGCTACGAGGCTTATGAAAAGACCTGCGAGGAGAGTTACTCTAACCGTCACGGCAGCATGCAGTCAGCACTACAAAGTGTACGAGAGTACATGCGAGGAGGAGGTCGTGACGGTGGCCGGCGGCGGTTGCGCGCAGCGCAAGCACGGCTATCTGGTCGCGTGAGCAGCGCTTCCGTACGTGCATGGCGCATGATATTACTGATGCTTACGTATCCGAAACGTACGTATGCATATGGTATATTTATGTGTGCATGCAGCCTCATTGGTGGATGCCACGTTGCTTTGCCTATTTGGGTTTGGAGCACTTAGATTTTATATATATATATATATATATATATATATATATATATATATATATATATATATATATATATATATATATATATATATATATGCATCTCTTCTAAAAAATATGAGTACTCTGATTACAAAAAACACTCGAATCCTCTTTCTCCCATGTATGTACCTTTTTTAAAAAAGGAATGTCTATACACCATTCGACTATTTTTGAGGACAAAAACAGTCAGATTGATCTGGGACGTTAGATCTCCATCCAACGGATCCACTCATACAAACCCCCCTCAAAAAAATGGCCCCCTCCAAAAAAAAATGATCTAGGGCGTTTGATCTCTATCTAACGGCTCAAAATCTGAATGTTTTTGTCCTAAAAAATAGTCGAATGTTGTATAGACACTCCCAATTATGCGCGTGCTATACCAAGCTGCAATTTGCTTGCTCGATGGGCATATTGCTTGTACCAAACCGAGGTGATGATCAAAGTAAAATGCACGTGACGGACCGATGCATGTGACGGTTGGGCGTACGCACGTTTGCACGGGCCGTTTGACGACGAAGAATAAGAACACATCGATCAGGGCGAGCTCGGTGTCTCGCCGCGGCAGCCACGCACGTTCGTAGTTCGCGCATGCGGCTGCGCAAACCGCGCGCGTGGTGGCAGCATGGCAGGAGAGCGGACCCGATCAGCCCCAAAACCTAGCCGATCTCCGGTTTCTGGGTGTTCTCTCCGCTTTCCCTTACCGAAACGCCGAATTCTCTGATTTCTGGCGTCCCGCGGCCGGCCTGAGGCCAGGACCAGGCAGCCGAGGTATCCCACGTCAGCCAACAGGAGACTCGCAACTACAGTGACAAAAAAAGTTTAGTGGGCTGGTTGATTCGGTTCAAAATTATTTTAATTATACTTATTAATTAATTAAACATTGAATTGAACTGATTTCAAATAAATTTGAATATTACTTTAACTTGGCTCGGCTCGTCAACTCGTTTCCAAAAATACTTTCAAATTATATATAAAATAATATTAAATTATATTATATTAATTTAAAAAAACTCAAGGAGACAAGGACTTACTCAATAGTAGAGTAATAGGGGTGAAAACGGATCAGATAGGTTTCCGACCGATCTGGATGAAAATGAATACGGATTGTGTCGGATCAGATTCTTTTCGGATGATTCTCGGATCGGAAACAAATACGGATTTTTTTTGTCAGAAACGAATATGAATACAGTAGGTCTGATATCCGACGAATACGAATACAAATACGGATTAACCGGATAATACGGATCCAGATATACGAGATTTCAGCTCAACATTGCCCAGCCCAAGCCAGCCTCTCTCATCTCCCCTACCACTAGCCCACTAGCAAATATTTATGTTTATTAAAAATAAATTTAGTATTGTCAGTAGATTAAAATTTGTACTGATTAAATTGATGTACTAAAGTTTAAATCATTCTGATGCAAATTTAAATTCTTAATTATTTTATTAGTCACATGTAAATGGTAGAAATCCATTAAGAATTATTTAGGACTTTACAAAAAATTAACTGTCATTTGAAGATTTAAAATTTATATAATGGTATGACTATTGTGGATAAAAATGCTTATGCTTGTTTAGATTTCATTAATGTTTTGACAAGATAAACTATTTATGTATTTTCATTGATTTTGGATGTATAGTTTAACGGGTTTTCATGTTCCGATAAATATTCATGACCGTATTTGTTTCGATTCATATTCGCTCCGTATCTGATTTTTGATATTATTCGTATTTATATTCGTATTCGAGTTATCTATATTCATATCCGTATCCAAGAAAAAAATATAAAAATAAATATGATAGAGATATTATCTGTCTATATTTGATCTGTTTGCATTCCTTAGTCAATACCCACCCGTGGCAACCTGTCGCCGTCTCGCATCTTCTCTGTACGTGAGGGATGCGTTAGTATATCCTGTGGTCCAAAACATATCAAGCCCACGTATAACAAGTGGAACGGACCTGCTGATGCTTGCATGGGTTCTCGTCCCGGAGGTTAAGCTTCAGAGGCTCTGTTCTAATCAGTTTTAATTTATATTTTGTTTTCTATCTTTCAGTTTATTTAAGTCAAAAGTTATTTACAACACGCCGACTTTTAATTTTTCTTTTTTCTTCTTATTTTTTACATTATCGGTGACAATATTTTTTTATTTTTTAAAAAAATTAATAGCTATTACAGTATAATTTAGTGAAAAATTACAGGTATAAGTTTAAACCAAAAGATAGTTGGAGCAAACCCTAAACTCTAGATGTGCAGTGACATGACATTCTCTGTCTTGTAAACACATTCTAAAGCATCAATGGAAGGTGCTCATCTCAAGCTCAAGCATCTGTTCTTGTTTAGCAGCTATTTAGGTTGCTCTTTTCGGGCTCATAGCCTGCCTGTACCAAAACCTCTGCCTTACCAAAACCTGTTTATTTCCTTCTCTAAAGAATGGCAGAGCTCCTGCCGACCTTTCAAAAAACAAAAAAAAAAAGGAAAAAGAAAAGCTCAAGTATCTGCAAGAGGGCGCGCTCGTATAGGGCATATTCTTTTAGCCTATGATTTATGGATTTTATTCTTAGTGCGAGTGTTCTTGTGAAACCGAAAGCCGATAAACCAATAAGCCGTTTCTAAAAGGCTATCTCGATAAATCGTTTCGAAACAACAATGAAGAAGACATCATATTTATTTATTTGAGAAAAATTATAAGTTATAAATTAAAAAGAATAAAGTCGAGGGAGTTGAGGATGATTGATGTCGTAGAAGCCGAGTTGGCACGATGAAACGGATAATCATAGGAGCTGGATTACAGACGATAAATTCACTTAGGGCATGTACAATGCAAGATGTTTATATATGAATGCTTAAAGAGAGAATATAGCCACATTATCAAGCATCCATGCAAAAGTTATTTCCTCCAATGAAAGCATCTGTTCCATTGGTGCTTAGATGCTATATTATCTATTAATTAGATTTAGTTATACACATAAGCATTTGCTAAGCATCGATGCTTCAAAATAAGCACCTTATCTATCCTATGTGGCAAGAAAAAAATAGTTTTTCCTTGTTAAGCATCTCTCTAAGCACCTGCATTGTACATGCTCTTACATGTGGATTGATAAAAAAACTAAGATCAATGCAGGTGGAAAGTGAAAATGTGAATGGCTCCAAGTGACTTATAGGGAAATTATGGATTTAGCAAACCATGCACATGGTGCTTGTTTAAGTCCATCAAGGGATTTAGCCAACTTACACAAATAATTTGGATGCTCTTGGTCTTCATAATTGGGAGGTTGGCTCATATATACCTCCTCATCCAAAATGCCATGACGAAAAGCATTTTGAATATCAATTTGTTGCATGTTCCATCCTCTTGTCACAGCCAAAGAAAACAACAATCTAATCGTTGTGTGCTTCACCATATGTCTGAAGGTATCTCCATAATCAATTAAATAGTGTTGTTTAAAACCTTTGGCCACCAACCTCGCCTTGTATCAATTGATGCTACCATCTGCCTTGTGCTTGATCTTGAACACCCATTTGCACCCAATGACATTTAAGCCAGGCTTCGGTGGAACCAAGAACCAGGTGTTGTTCTTAAAAAAATGCTATAAATTCGGCATCCATTGCTGATCTCCATTCTAGAATTTGTAAGGCTTCATCATGGGTTGCTAGTTTAGATGGTTCAGACTTGATTGCTATTGCCATATATGGTACAGTTCCATCAGTGCACTTTTTAGGGCACCGAATCATATGCTGCAATCTTATGCCATAGCGATGAGGGGGTGCTGGTGCTATGTTTCCTGATGTTTCACTTTTAGACGCTGAGCTTGGTGAGGAGATGGCTTCCCTTGATGCAGTTCCTTCAGTCACAGAATCACTAGACAAAGAAGACTTTGGTGCATCATCAAATAATTGTCCAAGTGATCTATTAATAGTGTTGTTATGTGGATGACTCACGTGAGGGAAATCTGTGACAGGAATTGGCAAAAATGTTTGAGGTGAATTAGATGAGCATTTTGCATCATCATCTAGACAAGGCCGAGAGAAAGGAAACATAGATTCGTCAAAGATTACATCTCTAGAAACATATACTCGACCAGAAGTTGGATCTGGACACTTGTATCCCTTGTGAACAGAACTATATCCAAGGAACACACACTCCTTTGAGTGAAATGATAATTTCTTGGTGTTATATGGTCTGAGACACGGCCAACAAGAGCAGCCAAAAACTCTCAGAAAGGAATAGTTTGGCTTGACAACAAACAATCTTCCAAGAGGACTCATGATATCAATAACATGAGAAGGGAGTCTGTTTATTAGATATGTTGATGTTAAGAAGGTTTCATCCCAGAACTTGAGTGGCATGCACGATTGAGAAAGAAGAGCAAGGCCAGTGTCAACAATATGTTGGTGTTTTCTTTTAGCCAATCCATTTTGCTGGTGTTTGTGAGGACATGACACTCTATGTCCAATGATAAGATTATTAAAGAATTTGGGTAACTTATGGTACTCTGCACTCCAATTTGATTGGACACACTTAATTTTCTTCTCAAATTGCCTTTCAACATGTTTTTGGAATTGTTGAAACACAGGAAAGACATTAGAATGAGATTTCAACAGATAAACCCAAGTGAATCTACTAAAATCATCGATGAAACTTACATAATATTTGTATCCATTAACTGATTGAGGTGCAGGACCCCAAACATCAGAGAAAACAAGCTCAAAAGGGGACATAGAGGTATGAATAGACAAGCTATAAGGTAACTGGTGACTCTTTCCCTGTTGACAAGCATTACGTATAGATTTATGTGTGGAAGATGCTATATGCAATTTATTCAAGGATAACATCGACTGAACTACTTGGGGGGATGGATGACCAAGGCGTGCATGCCACTACTCCTTTGATACTCTAGTACTTGTTAAAGTAACTGTGGATGAACTCAGAGGTTTGATGGGATAGGGTCCCGACTTAGTTTTGCCTTGGAGGATTTTTCTCTTCGACATCTGATCCTTGACAACAAAGAAATCAGGATGAAATTCAATGAAAACATTATTATCACTAGTCAACTTATCAATGGAAACAAGCTTCTTTGATATGTGTGTTGCATGAAGAACCCTCTTAAGGGAAAGAGGAGATGCAGTAGTATTAATAGAACAATGGCTAATATTTGAGATATGCAAATTTGCTCCATTGCCAACTTGAATTTGATCTGTGTTGTTGTACTTCTCCCGAATAGGCAACCGATCTAAGTCATTGGTGACATGAACAGTAGCTTCTGTATCCATGTACCAATTGGGTCTACCTGGTATGAGGTTGTATATGCTGTAGTAGCTGATGATCCATGCCCATTGTTTGACTGGAAAGAGTGGTAAAAGCGATGGTAACATTTGATGGCTGTATGACCAACCTGACCGCATACCTGGCATGTGGGACATGAGCCATGACCTCCATAGCTCTGCTGATTGTTGTTATTGCACCAATTCTGTTGTTGATTGAATCTGACACGATCGCCACGACCACGTCCTCCCTGGAAACCTCTCCCTTAGGCAGTGAAGTTTGTTGAGGGTACACCTGGATGTGTAATGTTACTGATCTGCAGCTGTGAATCAGCATTGTTGTTCTCCATGCACAATTCATAGCTCATCAAGTAGGCATAAACATCATCTAGTGTAATATTTTCTGGTCTTGTGGTAGTAGAAGTAACTAATGGATCATAGTCTGATCCTAAACCAACAAGATTGTATGGAATTATCTCATCTTTGTTAGAAATAGTCCCACATGGATTGTGAGAGAGGAGCAAGCACAACTTATAAGTGTGAGGGAGCCCCCACCCATCGGACTAGTCTTTTGAGGGGAGAAGGCCCAATACCACTTATAAGGTTGTTGCTCCGTTGCTCCGTGAGCTTAGTTTTGTTCAGCCCATTTAGACCTGCGGCCTAGTATGTAACATTTGGTATCAGAGCGAGGTTCGAGGAGAAGCTCAAAAGCATGGCGGCGAAGGTTCGCGCAGCCATGGCGAGGTCAGGGCGGTGTGCCATAATCGCACGTGACATGCACACTGGGGGTGACGACGTGATCGCTATAGTGTGGCGACGACGAGCGGCATAGGTGGGCTGCAAGGCGGGAGCGGCGTTGACGGAAAACGACGTTTTTCCACCATCAGCAATGTTTTTGGTGCATTTAGTTGAGTTCGTGTACAAGTATTAGTGCACGATTGCATTTTTTGAGTTGTTTATGTATTTGGCACAGTAGGTGTGTTGCATGCGTCATTTACTTGGTCGTGCACATAGGAGGTGTGTTACATACGTGCGCATAGTCGTGTCGTGCTCGTGCACGTAGATGTGTCAGTACATGATGTAATGGTTGTGAGTTCTTGTAGTTGTGTCCAAGTTCTCATGTGTGTATGCTCTGATGAGAGTCTCCGTCGCCGTCAAGTTGCGTCATCGGTGAAAGACAATTGGAGCTGAGGAAGAAGTCAAAGTCATCGGTAAGGTGTGTCACTGGCAGCATTGTCAACAAGAAGAAGGCAAAACTCCTTAGAGATGCGTCAGGAGATCGAACTTCATCTTGTGAGGTTTAGCAAATCAAGATTAGGGGGGAGATTGTTGGAAATTAATCTTGATTTGGTATTTGCTTTGAGTAAGGGCTTGCAGTTTCTAGTGAGTTAGTGATTGCAGTTTCTAGTGAGTTAGTGCTTGCAGTTTTTGGTCTTTAGTGTTTGCAGTTTTTTGGTCATTAGTATTTCAGTTTTTGTTCTTGTATTTGCTATAAAAGGAGAAGTAAACCAGAAAATGCTGCCAAGCTCTGCAGTGCCAAATCCTTTGTGAGTTCATCATGTTCTTGTGTTGTGTTTCTTAGGCGTTAGCAAGAGTTTGGCCAACATTTTGGCATCAGAGCATGGCGGCGAAGGTTCGCGCAGCCATAGTGGTATCAGAGCTCAGGTGCCTAACAACTCCTTGGACCTCGTGGTTGAAGAAGTGCCCAATCCATGTGTGAGGGGGAGATTGTTAGAAATAGTCCCACATGGATTGTGGGAGAGGAGCAAACACAACTTATAAGTGTGAGGGAGCCCCCACCCATCGGACTAGTCTTTTGGGGGGAGAAGGCCCAATACCACTTATAAGGTTGTTGCTCCGTTGCTCCGTGGGCTTAGTTGTGTTCAGCCCATTTAGACCTGTGGCCTAGTATGTAACAATCTTCTCTAAGTGGCATATCAACTGTAGATAGAGTATCTGCCAAAATTTTCATCTTCTTTAAGTAGTATGTAGCTGTCAACTCCTTCATGTTGGCGAGTTGCATTCAAGTCTGAATGACCTTCGCCATCGATCTGGATGCAAACATCCGCTCAAACACCAGCCATGCCTCACAAGAGATAGACACAAACATGATGTGAGCTAAGATGTCTTCGGTAAGCGAGGAGAAAATCCCTCTAAGAACCATCTGGTCCTGGTTGAAGGAGGATGTAATTGGGTGGAATTGGATGATATTGCATTGAGCCTCTCGGGGCGGTATATATAGAGGTACAAGACTTGGGGGCAAGATGGTACAAGGGATTGTAATCCCAATGGACTCTATCCTACCATATATTGTACTCTAACATCCCCCCGCAGTCACAACGGGAGCGTCGTAGACAGTGAGACTGGAGAAGAAGCCGAAGAGCTAACATCCCCCCGCAGTCATAACCGTCGAAGCGGTGCGTATGCTGTGACTGGAGCAGGAACCGACGAGTAGCTCAAGCAAGGCGGTAGCCCTTTTGTGCCGATGTCGAGGTAGCCGAGCGCGAGGGCGGAGTAGTCGTGGTCGAGGATGCCGTGCTGGAGATGACCGTGGTCGACGTAGTCGTGGTCGAGTTATCGATGTCGAGACGGTCGCGCATAAAGCCGCGGGCGCAAAAGAGGCGCCATGGTGATGACGGAGACGCGTCGAGGCAGTCATCGTGGAAGGGGGGCGATGCCGAGGTCGACGCAGTCAGGGCCGTCGAGGATGTAGGCGAAAAACGGCGATGCAATCGAGGCAGACGAGACGGGAACGGGAGGGTCGATGCCGAAGTCGATGCAGTCAAGCCGCTAGAGCCGAGGCGTGTGCCAGGTTTGCCGGACCCGGCAACGCGTCGAGGACGAAAGCACGCACCGGTGTTGCCAGTATCGGACGTACAAGGGAGAGAGCCCCAACCAGGCGTGGTTGTGCTGGAAGAAGAAGAAGCAGTGTGGAAGCGGACGCTACTACCCGAAGGCGAGCAGTCCGGGCAGACGCTCTGGCGCGAAGGCGAGCAATCCTGACGCAAGGTACGGCGGCGGCGGTAGCGCTCGATGTCGGCGATGAAGGCCCGATCAGTATGACGAAGACCATGTGCAGACAGATGGCGCACAAGAGGTTGCGCAGCACAGTCATCGATGCACAGGGGACGGCGATGTAGATGCAACGGCGAGGGGACACACGTGCGGCGGTGCTGCAGCCCGAGGAGGCGACACAGCAGCAGCCCTGTTGCTCGGAGAAGATGCGCGTAGTACTCGACGACGGACGTCACGGGAGCCGGGTGGATCGCGCACAATCGGCTGATCAGACCGAGTACGCGCAAGGCGGGACGACGATGGAAGAAGTCGGTAGAGGCATCCCGATCTGTGGTGGCGATGACGAACCGGCGATGAAGACGTGCAGACAGGATGACTGAGACGCGACGTGCGAAGGCGTCCCCTCGGCATCGCGTGCCCGGCCTGGCCGCACAGTCGAAGAGGTAGAGGCCGGTGTAGTCGACGCCGATGTCGGAGTAGATACGTGCGAGGTCGACGGGCGGTGGGCGACTCAACCCCGATCAGTGATTGGGAAAAATAAAAAAGAGAAAAAGATACAGCAGCAGGGGAACCCTCCATGTGCAACCCACCGGATGCACCTAGAGCCGGTAAAAGAATCCAGCGTCTTGGTCAAAAAAGGAGCTCACGGGCGAGGGGCGAGACGCAGGCCTCGGGCACCGATATAACCAGAGGAGGAGAACCGGTTGAAAGGGCGTGTGGGTCTCCGTCCGCCTCAGGCGCCGACCGATCGGGGAAGGATCTCCAGGTGATGGAAAGCTTTGGGCGGCGGGGCGTCCGTGAGTGAGCGCCAAGCGGCAGCGGGGCGGGTTCGGCACGGCCCGGCCGGGCACCACCCCCGGCGGCAGCGCGGATGCTACCGGGGTCGGAGCAGGGCAGGCGACCCCCCGGTCGCCGGCGGCGCGGTCCGGCGCAGCCCGGCACCATCCCTGGCGGCGGCGCGGTCCGGCGGCGCGGAGGCCAAGGCGGCAGAGGGGCGCATGCGGAGCGGGCGGATGGGGGCGGACCTCTCGAGGCAGCGGCCCCGGGCAGACCTCTCCAGGCGGCTCGGCGGCGGATCTAACGAGGAAGAGGCGCGGCTTCGTCCCCGGGCGGAGGATTTCCTCAGGCGGCGGATCTGACGAAGCCGAAGGAGCCGCGATGGACGGCCCGGCAGGCGCGCGTCCTGGCCCGGGCGCAGCTTCCGTCGTCGACCGCCGCCGTCTCCAGATTCGCCGCTGGCGTGGGGCGCGCGTCCTGGCCCAGCCGCCACCATGGCGGCGCAGGGACGGGGCGCGGCCTAGCCCGGCCGCCACCACGATGGCGCGGGACGGGGCGCGAAGATCCGGAAGGAGGTGACGACGACGGCCCAACAACGATGCCTGGGGAATAGGGCGACGGCAGCCGGACCGCGACGACCCAATCTGCTGCGTGACGATCGCAAGGAGGTACGTCGATCTGCTGCTTGAAGATGACGACGACGACGATGGCGGTCAGATCAATAGGATCCGCCGCCTAAACGGTGGCGCTGCCCCCAGCGGAGATAGATCTCCCCGGGGGCGCGCGGTGCGGAAGCGAGCGGTGGCTAGGGTTAGGATCTAAATATAGGCGTCTGATACCATGAAGGAGGATGTAATTGGGTGGAATTGGATGATATTGCATTGAGCCTCTCGGGCGGTATATATAGAGGTACAAGACTTGGGGGCAAGATGGTACAAGGGATTGTAATCCCAATGGACTCTATCCTACCATATATTGTACTCTAACACTGGTTATACCAGGTTGTATATGCTGGATTCACAACCTGAGATGCGCTAGCCTCTGTTGTGGTCATGATCATCTTGGTAGGGCACTCAAGGGTACCATCTATATTGACAATGAGTTGATAACTTCAGAGATACGACAAGAACTGAGTTCTTCAAAGCATGTAATTGTCCTTGTCGAGTCTAATGGTAATTGCATTATTGATGGCAACGGAAGGAATAGCGTTGGTGGTAGGAGAGGAAGATGAAATCAAGGATGGAGTCATGGAGGTGATGGATATGGTCAGACCTTTGGCTCTGATACCATGAAAAGATTTCAGAGTGTTTGGGGTTTGGCACACAACAAATGCTGTCGCTCCTCTGCTTTCTTTATACACATCCGAGAGTATCGGACGATGAATAGTACAAGGGATTACATGCTACAATTGGAGTTTTTGTCGCTGCTGTTACAATCTTCAGAGAAGGGAAGTATACTCCAGAAAACAGAAAGGAGAGACAGCGTTCGGATTGAATGAAAATCTGTTACAAGCGTATCTCTGAAATACAGCTAACAAATCTGATACAAATAGAAAGTATCCATTATTTCTAACACACTTGATGAAATGAAAGAGTAGGGGAAAGGTATGGGGGCAGTAGGCTTAGCATTTTCCTAATGGTCGCAACTCACAAGGGTCTTATGCTAATTGCTTATGGGATTCACGCTTGGTCAATGTGTTGCCTTTTGGTTTTACAAGAATATTTATGGTTTGTCTGTAAATTTCCCGGGTGAAAATAAAGCTATGTGCTCCATCCGTTTCAAAAATAAAAAAAACAAACTATGTACTTGTTGGACTTTGTTCTCTCTTATGAACATTAAACGGTAATCTGCCTTCTACAATTTAATTAGCAGTGCCCAATTGAACAAGATCTTGTAGCTAACTCAAATAAAGTATTAACTATAGCTGGGCTGCTAGGATAGTTCATTTTTCACGGTAGTGGCTAATCGTAGCATTAGTTCACCTCAGTCCTGAGAGTTATTTGGAAACAAGTATAGTACAGTTGTTTGGTTTCATCGACCAAATCATAGAGCATGTTACATTATCGTATGCGGCTTTGTTCTAATCGTTCAAATGGACCATCAGCGTTGCGAATTATTGTTTGAGTTCTTGTGCCAGCAAGCAGCCTTTCCCCCCTTGTTGTACCTCACTACTAATGTAAGCGTTCACTACCTGCAAAATGACCTCTAAATGCTTGCTTTTGGATGATATATAGAATAATTAATCCTGAGTGTGTGCAAGCATAATTCCTTAGTGAAAGTACTGGAATGTTACTTTCGTGATAATTGTAGAGTTAGCATAAATGTGCTGTAATTGTGTAACTCCTATTTTCCTGTAGATAAAAGCTATCCAGGATTCAAGACCGATACATGATAAGATAGTTCATTCTATCTTGAACAATTTTTTGTCCATCAGGTTATCCATGCAGGTATGAGTTTCCTGGAATTGTAGATATTCTTGATTATCCTACTGGGCAACATTCTTTGATAAGTTTTGGCTACCGATCATACAGTGTGAACGAGGCCTACCTAACATGCATATACCAAATTCCGAGCACTCCAGCTTTTTTCTAGTGATATGCTGCATGTATTATGAAACCAGGTAAGTACGTTCTTCTGCTTGCTATTGTGGACCTTTATATTTTCTATTAAATAATATTTTTGTAATTTCGAATACCTATTTTTAAATTCTTTGGTCTATTACTGTAAGGTAGGATAAGCATTACTGCCAGGCAAGAAAAAAGAGGCCATCAAATATGGCGCGCGAATAGGATCTTCGCTTTATCACTCAATGATCAGAGTATATGCGCCAAATTACAAGATGCCTGATTATAGAAAATTGGTGATATGATATAGCCCTGTTCGAATAAGATGCTGGACTAGATATAAAGTTAACAAGCCGAGCATATATACATTAGCTGCGCCGCCCTATGGCTATGATCAACCGAGCACAAATACCTAGCTCCCACTCACCACGGCGCCTATAAAAACCAACCTTGCAAGGCCATAAGGATATAAAGCGAGCCGGAGTCACAGTGAGTAGGTGTGCATTGTAAAAACGAGCCAAAGAAACTAGTTAAGCATGTCGCGCTTCAACTGCGGCAATGGCTACGGCGGCTACGGTCACGGCCACGGCCACAGCAAGCCCCAGATGAATTACCACCGCCAAAACTCCGAGTACGTGACCACCGTCGTGACGGAGATCAACCGCATGACCGTCAACGAGAAGCCGTGTTACGGCGGTGGCGCGGTGCAGAAGCACGCCTTCCGGGAGGAGGTGTTCGAGGAGGACGACCAAGTGTACCCTCTCCATCACGGTGGCGCCGTGCAGAAGCACGCCTACCAGCAGGAGGTGTTCGAGGAGGACGACCAAGTGTACGCTCGCCACCACGGTGGCGCCGTGCAGAAGCACGGCTATCGGCAGGAGGTGTACCAGCAGGGGGCCGACGGAGGGTACGGTGGCCACCACGGTGGGGCCGTGCAGAAGCACGGCTATCGGCAGGAGGTGTACCAGCAGGGGGCCGACGGAGGGTACGGTCGCCACCACGGTGGCGCCGTGCAGAAGCACGGCTATCGGCAGGAGGTGTACCAGCAGGGGGCCGACGGAGGGTACGGTGGCCACCACGCTGGCGGTGGCCGGATCCACCACTACAAGGAGTACGAGAGCGAGGAGGAGAGTGACTGCGAGGAGAGCGAGGACGAGAGCGACTGCGAGGAGAGCGAGGACGAGAGCGACTGCGAGGAGGAGTTTGCCCGTGGCCGCAACGGCCGCGTGCACCGCTACGAGGCGTATAAACGGGAGGAGAAGCGCGCCGGCAGCAACCATGGCGGCTTGCGCAACTACGCGGCGGCGTATGAGCGCCGCGAGGAGCACGGTGGCGGGAACAACTACGAGTCGTACGAGAGCACCACCACTGAGAGTGAGAGGTACTCCGGTGGCTACGGCCAGCGCAAGAACCGCTGCGTCGTCTGAGCTGCATGCTCCAGCAGTCCTGCCTACCTAGTACCTACGTGCATGATATGGTTGTACCTACGTATATGCGTATGGTATATATACTTATCTAGTGTGTATGCGCGCATGCTAGTATTCTCGGTGAATGCTGCGGCCACTCAAAAAATGCATCTTAATCTAAAGTATCTAAATAAAATGTACGTCTGGTCTGATCGATGTCGCTATGCACCCATGCCACCATGTGGTCTATATATAAAAAGTTTGATTGTTACTTTGTTAGTATGCGTCGCTCTCCAACGTGAGTACGACAGTACGTATATGCAGGACAAGCTTAAGATTTTGATCGTGAGGAGGTGCTCACGTGCTCCATTCCGTACACGTATATGAGCGTGCGAATGCATGATCGTCCCATCGTTTCTTCCTATAGAAGCAGCTTTTTAATTTAGTCTTTTCTTCTTCTTTTTTCCCTTTGTATTATCCATATAGATATAATAATTTCTCGGAGGAAAAAGATTTCGGTTCAAAATGCCATGCGGCAACATTTCTGGTTAAATTGTATTGGGACAATTTCGGAGGCTAATCAACTCTCGCAACTAATCGGGTTAGCGGGAAGCCTGTATCATGTCACCTTGGAGGATACAGAAGATTCCATTCTTTGGAGATGGACAGCAAGTGGGGAGTATTCGACTCGATCGGCTTACTCAATTCAGTTTAGTGGTTTAATTCCGAAACCTTCTCTAAACCATTTGTGGAAAGGACATGCCGAACAAAAAGCCAAATCTTTTGGATGGCTACTTCTGCAACACAAGATTTTAACTGCTGACAATCTCATCAAAAGAAATTGGCCATGCAATCCTTTGTGTGCTCTCTGTTTCCAGCAGGGATAAAGCCCCGGACACTTAGCAAAAGATTGCATGTTTACCGTTGCTGTTTGGAGCAAAGTGATAGAGCTCTTGAACTTGAGAGGCCTTCCAGCTGGGCAAAGTTACAATTGTTAAATCTAGTTCTTTAGGACCTCCTAGGGTTTAGATCTAGCGGGTTCTTTTCCATTGAGCGTTCGGGTTCTTGAGTGCTACACTGAGAGGGAGAGAGATGTACCAACCTTCCGACGTGGAGGAGGAAGAGCCGGCCATCTCGGGTTCGGTGGTGAAGCTCTGCGCACGGGCAGCGACGGTCGGAGAAGAAGGAGCGGCGGTGGCGGCGACGGCGGCGGCGGTCTGGAGAAGACGCAGAGGAGCCGGTGGAGCTTCCCGTCGCTACAGCGCTCCCCTCTAGATCGGTTAGGGTTTTCGGTGGGTCTGGCGGCGGCACGGCGAACCTCGTCTCACGTGCCGCCCCGGCCCCCACCTCTTTATATAGCGCTGGCGACAGGGGCCCACCAGCCATAATGGGCTGGGCGCCCCCGATCAGGGCGCGTGCAAGGGGGGTTTGGCCGTTGGGCCAAATCCCCTGAGATCAATCTAACATTCTCCCCCTTGATCTCAATCTATACTTTATCTTTGATTACTTTTGACTTTACACACTCCATCACAGATTAGTGCATAGAACATGTCTCATCGTCACGGTCAATCGCCGATAGATTCAACAGCTACAATACACCTCTCTTGTTCTGAAATAGTTACTTTAATCTTTTGGGCCATCTTTTAGTCCAGGAATCATAGGCTTTCCCTTAAACCCATGCCGGCTACATGTTCTCTGAACACGTTGGGTGGTAAGCCTTTTGTAAGCGGATCCGCTAACATCTTTGCGGTACTTATATGCTCTAGACTTATAATTTGATCCCGAACTTTATCTTTCACAACATAGTACTTTATGTCAATGTGTTTGGCAGCACCACTTGACTTATTGTTGTGGGCATACGTTACTGCGGGTTCATTATCGCAGTACAACTTAAGTGGTCTATTGATGTCGTCAACCACTTTTAAACCAGGTATGAACTTCTTTAGCCAGTTCACCTGCCCCGTAGCCTCATAACATGCTACAAACTCGGCATACATTGTGGACGATGTAGTGACGGTTTGCTTTGAGCTTTTCCACGATATAGCTCCTCCAGCGAGAGTGAATACATATCCGGATGTAGACTTTCTATCATCTCCCGCAAAATCAGAATCTGTATACCCCACTATATGGAGTGAATCTGATCTTCTGTATGTCATCATGAGGCCTTTTGTTCCTTGCAAATAACGCAAGACTTTCTTTATCAATTTCCAATGTTCTATTCCAGGATTGCTCTGGAATCTGCCAAGTAACCCGGTAACAAATGCTAAGTCAGGGCGTGTGCACACTTGAGCATACTGTAAGCTTCCGACAGCTGAAGCATATGGAACCGCTTTCATTTGATCGATCTCATACTGGTTCCTGGGGCATTGAAAATCCCCATATCTGTCGCCCTTGACTATAGGTGCAGGTGATGGACTACATTTATGCATACCAAATTTCTTTAAGACTTTCTCTATGTATGCCTTTTGTGACAGTCCCAATATCCCCTTGTTTCTATCCCGGTGAATTTCGATCCCTAGAACGAACGAAGCTTCACCAAGATCTTTCATATCAAAGTTTGAGGACAAAAACTTCTTTGTCTCCAGTAGCAGACTGACATCACTACTAGCCAGTAAGATATCATCCACATACAGGATTAGGAAAATAAACTTCCCATCTTTAAACTTTGCATAAACACAGTTGTCCTCTACATTCTCTTTAAACCCAAATTTTCTTATTGTACTGTCAAACTTCAAGTACCACTGTCTTGAAGCTTGCTTTAACCCATAAATTGATTTCTTTAGGCGGCATCCCATTCTTTCATTTCCTTCCACGACAAAACCTTTCGGTTGTGCCATGTAAACATTTTCCTCCAAATCCCCATTAAGAAATGCCGTCTTTACATCCATCTGATGTAACTCTAAATCATAATGTGCTACTAATGCCATTATGATTCTGAAGGAATCTTTACATGAGACTGGAGAAAAAGTCTCAGTGTAGTCAATCCCTTCTCTTTGCGTAAATCCTTTTGCCACAAGTCGCGCTTTGTATCTTTCTACATTCCCTTGGGAGTCATGCTTTGTCTTGTAGACCCATTTGCAGCCTACTGTTTTGGCTCCTTTAGGAATAATTTCCAAGTCCCAGACTTTATTAGTCTTCATGGACCTCATCTCCTCTTCCATGGCCTCAAGCCATTTTGAGGAATTTTCGCTTCTCATGGCTTCTTCAAATGAGGTAGGATCATCCTCCATTTGAAATTCCTCTGTATGATAAATCTGATAATCATCAGAAATAGCTGATCTTCTTACTCTTTGAGACCTCCTCGGGGCCTCCTCATTTGGTACATCTACTGTTTGAGGCTGCTGTTGCTCCCCCCCATCTGTGGCAATAGGTTCTATATGATCCTGAAGAACAGGTTCTTCATTCTCATTCATTGTTGCCACGGGAGGAACAATAACAGGTGCTGGCACCACAGTGTCTTGCACCGTCGGTGCAGCGACAGCAGGTAGTGTGAAGAATGGCTCTTGAATCATCGGAGTGGGCGCATACACCCGCTTCTCTTCAAGGTCAATCTCTCGAGCTACCATGCTCCCCCTCATCACTTCATCCTCTAAGAAGACAGCATGTCTCGTTTCTACAAACTTTGTATATCTGTCTGGACAGTAGAAACGATAACCTTTTGACTTTTCAGGGTAGCCAATGAAATGACAACTTACTGTTTTGGGATCAAGTTTCCCAAGGT
Organism: Dendrocalamus latiflorus; assembly: GCA_017311315.1. Lineage (NCBI taxonomy): Eukaryota > Viridiplantae > Streptophyta > Magnoliopsida > Poales > Poaceae > Dendrocalamus > Dendrocalamus latiflorus. The sequence goes on from CM029663.1 coordinate 5,545,801, forward strand.
TTGGGTTAAATACTTTAGCCTCAGCAGGACTCCCCCACACACGTAAGTGGTTTAGTGAGGGAACTCTTCCTGTCCACAACTCGTACGGTGTTTTGGGCACCGACTTACTAGGCACTCTGTTGAGAATATGAATGGCGGTTTTCAACGCCTCCATCCACAAACTCAATGGGAGTGTGGAGTAGCTCATCATACTTCGCACCATATCCATCAGGGTACGGTTGCGTCTTTCAGCTACTCCATTTTGCTGAGGTTCGCCCGGCATCGAATACTGGGCCACTATTCCATTTTCCTGTAAAAACCTCGCAAAAGGTCCAGGAACTTGTCCATATGGGGTATGTCGACCGTAGTACTCCCCCCCACGGTCAGATCGGACTATCTTAATCTTTAAATCGTGTTGGTTTTCAATTTCAGCCTTAAATATCTTGAATTTATCCAAGGCTTCATTTCTTTCTTTAATTGGATAAATATATCCATAACGGGAGTAATCATCTGTGAATGTTATGAACGAGTCATATCCATCCACACTTTTCACAGGAAAAGGACCACAAATATCTGTGTGAATAATTTGTAGAACTCCTGTGCTTCTTTTAGCGTCTTTTTTAATTTTCTTTACATATTTTCCTTTAATGCATTCTCTGCATTGTTCTAAGTCTGAGAACTCTAATGGAGGAAGAATATCATTCTTTACTAGTCTTTCTATTCTCCCCCTCGAAATATGGCCTAAACGACAGTGCCATAATTTCGACGACTCATCTAGAGTTCTCTTTCGTTTTCTGTTTACATTCGTAGACGAGGATTCAATCACTTTCTCGCACGCAACGTTCTCATTATCGCATACGACATTCACATCATCACACAATGATAACAAATAAAGCTCATTCTGTAATATGGCAATACCAACACATTCTTTATTAAACATTATTTCGCACTTGCCATTTCCAAAATTGCAATCATAACCATCTTTGTCCAAATTTGACACACTAATCAAATTCCTCTGTAAAGAGGGTACAAAAAGGACATCTCTAAGTAGAAGAGTGGAGCCATTAGCTAATTCTAATGAAAGATCGCCAACGGCTTCAACTTCAGCTTCGACTCCATTTGCGACTTTAACGCATCTTTCTTTTCTTTGCGTAGTCCTCGTCGAACGGAATCCCTGTAAAGAATTAGCAACATGAACAGTTGCTCCTGAGTCAATCCACCAAGTGGATTTCGAATATTGTACATACAGGCATTCATTTATAAAGGTAATAATATTCTCACCTTTCTTAGCCATTATCATCTTTAAGTAGTCAGGACAATCTTTCTTGTAGTGTCCCGTCTTCTTGCAGTGAAGGCACTGGTCTTTGTCTACAGCAAATTTATTCTGTTGAGGCTGATGTACAGAGGTTTTGCCCTTGTTCTTTGAGAAGGGGTTACTGTTGTAATTCTTTTTCTTGTTTTCCCTCACAAAGTTGATAGAACCACCATGTGAGGTTTTGATTCTTTCCTCCTCTTGCACGCACATGGCTATGCACTTTTCCATGTCCCATTTCTCGGGCTGCATATTATAGTTGACAACAAAAGTGTCAAACTCTTTTGGCAAAGAAGCAAAAACCAAATGAATAAGGAACTCATCCTTGAGAGCCAAATCCATCGGTTTCAGTTTAGATGCCAAGTTGCTCATTCTAAGAATGTGCTCTCTTATGCCATTGCCACCGCCAGAATACCTCTCTGTTACCAGCTGCTTAATCAGCTGTGTAGCATAAGTCTTTGGAGAGCCAGTGAACTGACTCTTTATTTTATCAAGGTATTCAGTGACAGTGTCACACTCTGCAATTGAGCCCAGAATAGCAGGCTCAATTGTGTTCTTTATCACAGCCATACATTTCTTGTTGGCTGTGGTCCATTTCTTATGATCAAGATCATAAGACATCTGTAAGGGAGCATGATCCCTCTGTCTTTTCTGCCATGCAGTGTCATCCTCATTCTGTTCCCTCACTGGCGCCAAAGGCTCAGTGGGACGTGCTGTAGTGAGGACCCAGTCCACCTCAGCCAAGATAAAAGCTAAATCTAACTTTTTCTTCCACTCTCCATAATTATCACCTTTGAGAGTGGGGATTTCTCTAATACAACTCATTAAGTTGTATCCTCCTGAAAAAAATTTCAAATACAGTGAGAACGTAACATCAAAATCATATGCCTTATTTTCAACGTTGGTCAAAATACGACATACAATTTAAATCAATTTTATCTATACATTAAATCTACATCACCGTTGGGCAGAAATAGAAATAATGCATAAAAATCATCAATTAAAAATTATAATATTGTTATTATCAACGTTGGTCAGAAAATAACAATATCATAATTATCTGGGATTTATCTCTATTTTTCCAAAATTAAATTCTCCCGTTGGTTCGAATTTAATAATGAAAAAACAATCAATAATATCTTTTGCAGCGGAAACTGTAATTATTCAAAATAATTCATTATTCAGAAGCATTAAACTGTACACATTTAATCTCTGGAAAAATTAGCACGTTGGTGCAAAAAATTACAGAGATTTTGATCAAATTTCAATGAAATTCACTCAATATTGCTTCTGGAAAAAATTAAAAACAATAAAAATCCAATTTTGGATTTACTGTTCAATTCAGCCTTTTGGCCCATTCTTTCGGCCGCGGCCCTGCCGGCCCGCCCAGCGCACCCGAGCGCGCGCGCTCCCACGGGCGCCCAGGCCGGCCCATTGGCCCGCCGCTTTCTTTGCCCCCCCCCCCCCCCCCCGCGCCAGGCCAACAAATCCCGTCGGCCCAAAACCTCCCGCACGCGCCGATCACGGCCGTCCAAATGATCGCACGGCCAGGAGGAATAATCGGCCGAACAAAAACCCCCGGCCCCCCCCGAAAACCCTAAAAACATTGAGACCCGAAAAAAACGGATCTTAGGGGAGGGAGCGGCGGCGCATGGGCGCGCTACGGAGCGGAGCCGGCGGCGCGGCAGCGGCTCCAAGCGGCGGCGCTCGGCGCCGACCCGAAGCGGAGCGCGGCGGTGCCATGGGAGGCGCGACAGCGGCGCGCCATCGGGGGCAGCGGCAGCGGCACGCTCCCGCGCGGCGACGGCGGGCGGCGCAAACCGCACGGGTTCAGGGCGACGCCGGCCGCGCGGCTCGGCCACTCGGGCGAGGCGGCCACTTCCGCGACGCGATGGCGGCGGCGGCCCCGAGCGCGGAGACAGCGAGCGGCGGCGCCATCGGGAGGAGACGGCGGCCCCGAAGCGGCTCGACGACGGCTCGGCGGCGACGGCCGGCCCCGGCGGCGCGCGTGAGTCTCCCCCTTATTTTTTCTTTTCTTTTCTTTTCCCGTGTAGATCTAGACGCTAGGGTAGGCTCTGATACCATTGTTAAATCTAGTTCTTTAGGACCTCCTAGGGTTTAGATCTAGCGGGTTCTTTTCCATTGAGCGTTCGGGTTCTTGAGTGCTACACTGAGAGGGAGAGAGATGTACCAACCTTCCGACGTGGAGGAGGAAGAGCCGGCCATCTCGGGTTCGGTGGTGAAGCTCTGCGCACGGGCAGCGACGGTCGGAGAAGAAGGAGCGGCGGTGGCGGCGACGGCGGCGGCGGTCTGGAGAAGACGCAGAGGAGCCGGTGGAGCTTCCCGTCGCTACAGCGCTCCCCTCTAGATCGGTTAGGGTTTTCGGTGGGTCTGGCGGCGGCACGGCGAACCTCGTCTCACGTGCCGCCCCGGCCCCCACCTCTTTATATAGCGCTGGCGACAGGGGCCCACCAGCCATAATGGGCTGGGCGCCCCCGATCAGGGCGCGTGCAAGGGGGGTTTGGCCGTTGGGCCAAATCCCCTGAGATCAATCTAACAACAATAGCCTCTCGGGTTGGTGGAAGGCTTTTGCAAAAATTAGGCCACAAACAACCAAACGAGAATGCATTGGGGCTCTACTCCAAATGTGGTGGAATGTTTGGAGGGAGAGGAATAGAAGAATTTTCGAAAACTCCTTTCTCTCGGTGGAATCGGTGGCAGATCAAACAGTTATAGGTAGCAGGCAAGTGATCTTAGTTGCTTCGACAAGAGAGGCGACAGGAATCGGGTAGCGGTCAGGGTTTGGAGTCCTTTTTCTTTTCTTTTCTTTTATTTTCTTTTTTTTTTGCCTTGTATCTCACGGTCGGGTGACCGTTTTGTATTCTTTTCCCCTTCCCTCTTTTAATATATGGCAGTCCTCCTGCCTTTCTTTCAAAAAAAATAATATTTTTATTTATTTTTAATTAAATATATTAGAAAAAGCTAATAGTCATTATATGTAATTTCTAGGGGTGCAAACGGGTCGGATTCGGACGGATATTGTTGTTACCATATCCTAACCCATATTTTTTCTCCGGATTCGGTACCAATCGAATTCGGTGCCGGATCGGTCGGGATTAACCCATTTGTAAGGAATGCATGCAGTACAGCAAATGGAGTAGAAGGACGTACTGTCAAGAACTTGATGTTACTACTTAATAGCTGATGTGGAAGATTTTATTTTACCATTGCAAAAGAAAATGAAATGTCAAATAGTAGCACTAACCTGAAATCAAATTTGAAGACGTATCGGATTCGGACGGATATTGCTGTTACCATATCCTAACCCATATTTTTTCTCCGGATTCGGTACCAATCGGATTCGGTGCCGGATCGGTCGGGATTAACCCGACCCGTTTGCACCCCTAGTAATTTCACTCAAAACTCAACGACCAAAACCAGAAGCCGCCCAAAAAAAAGCCGGCTAGAAGTAGAACCCATGCATGCACGGGCCGCGGGGTTCTCGTGCCAATTAAGCCGGCACACAGAAAATTGACGTGAAAATTAAGCGCTGCCTAGCTAGGTTGCCCTTGGGCTCGCGCGACGTCGTACGTGTCGCGCTCGATCAGACCGGACGCGCAAGGTACACGGAAGGGCTGCCTACAGCTTGTCGAGCCGGCGCCCGGCGAGTTCATCAGCGGCTCGCCATGTCCAACGTTCGCGCCTGCCTTCATCGAGGAGGTCCGATCCTCTCGGCGTCCGGCGATGACGTCGTGCCGCGGCCTGTCGTGCGGCGTCGATCATCTCTCATCCGCGTCCTTGTCGGCCCTCAAGTTTTCTGATCGATGTTTACGAGTCTGAATTCATGTAGAACTTCCACATTATTGTACTATATGTCAACAATATGAATGAATGAATGGATCATTCCTTTTAGCAATTGGTTGATCTCGATCTGTATCCCTTTACCCCTTTTATCTTGTTTGGATCGGGATGAACTGTGAAATTGGTTACATCCCTCTTGACTAATCGATTTGATAATATTTTGCGCTTTTTGTGGTGTCATGCTTTTGGGTCTGAATTCGTAACGACTAATGAAATTGATCCAATGAGTTGCTTAGTCATGTGCTTGACATGGCGTGATGGATGGTTCTGCTTGTTTCATTTTGTCAGTAAAAAACTTTAATTTGTTCAGATTTTGTTTACTGATGGTTTCAGTTCAACTCAATATGTCAGGCAACTTGAGGCTTGAGTAGCATCAGAGTGCAGGCTGTGAAAAAGGAGCTCTTTCGGCAACCTGTAGTAATAGAAAAGTAATGTGTGACTTGCTTGATCTATTAGCTTAAGTTGGCGATCGATCTAGTACTAGTAGTATTTATTGGTTTTGCTTTTCACGTAGGAGCTAGATGCCTTAGAGCATGCATGCATTACCCAACACCATCTCCTACTTATATCTGGAAGTAATTTGTGCAGTAGTGACGATGAAACATCACAGGTGTAAGTGACCATTAAACAACACAGTAGTGACCATGAAACGTAACCTCCCAATCGATAGCGCATCAGGTAAATAATACACAAATGCGTATGAAGAAAGTACTCGACCTCACAATCCCCTGTTACATCGGCTAGTTACATAGCTAATGTCACTGCCAAAAAAAATAAGGTGAAAACAAAGTGAACAAGGCTAAGATTAATACTGGTGATTCTCGTGAAGTCCCATGTACAAGTCTGGCTCTGGAACTGCAGCTATATAGAGGCAGCTGCTTTGACGAACATACCGAATATCCAAGGGCCAGGTTCCCAAAACAGAAACCTTGCCATGACACCTGAGGTGCATGTACTCATCTAAACTACTGTTGAATTCGGCAGTGTGATCCCTTGTTTGGAACATCCCCCATTCTTTTCTACAGCGTGCTCTTACCTGTGGCACACCGCCAAATAAACAGTAAATGCAAATCCATATGGCAGTGCAGCGAAGTAGCCATGCATGTGGATGGTGCAAGGTTCAGAATTCATGCACTGGAAAGTTGACATCAAGAAAAATGCAGAATACATAAGATCGGCAAATGTTCATGAAGGATCCTGTGAGAAGATCTATGATATTGTTGTGATGAACCATTGCAAGTTTTAAGGAGTGGTTAAGTGATTTTGTAAATATCACACTTGGTCTGGATTGGTTTTGGGCCGAAATTGAGGATTTTGGGATTTGAGTCGTGGATTGAGTTAGGATGACCTGGGTCATTGCATTAAGATTACATAATGTATGTCTTGGTTAATGTAGGTCAAATTGTGAAAAACAAGTTGTCTTTGAATGTGCAGTGTTGCTTGGAGTCAAATGTGGTCAACGGTGATCATCGGGGCTAGACAATTGGAGAAGTTGAGGCCTAGAATGATCGGTGAGCTAAAGCATCACACAAGAAGGGCAGGAAATGTTAAAGGCAAGTTCGAACGGCAGGATGGCACCATGTGACTTGCACGGACCAAGTGAGTTGTGGTTCAGTGGAACCGGGATGGTAGCGACTTGGAGACGCACTTAGGGTTTAAGAGTGGAGCACTTGGTGTGTTCTTTGTCCTTCAAGGTGGAGTGGCTGTAAAACTTTCTATCTCAAGTAAGCAATACATCAATGTTTGTGTATCTCTATGAATCCATCTTATTTTGATTGATTTGCTTTTGATTTGGTTGGTTTTGATTTCTCCTCTTTTCTTTTCTTGATTTTGCTGTGTCAAGGACGTGTAAGAGATGGAGACAACCTCTGAGAATCTATCTCCACCCATCTAGTCACTTTGATAGCGAGTTTATAAAAAAAATGGTTTCACTTGAGTTGGCCTTAAAGTATGATTTTTTGATCTGAGGGTTTTTAGCTTGATTTTGTCGGCGTTCTAACTTGCTATGACATGTGAGAATACATCTCAATCCAACTTGGTCATCTTCCATGCATGAGTAAGACATATTCACCGTTTTCGGTTTTTGATCGGTTTTTGTGCAGTCTATCCCAAAACTAGAAAAGGTCTCAACTTTGATCATGTTTTTCATGATCGTTTATTGGAATATGTTCATAATATCCTAAAAAATCTCTATAAAATTTTATGTTATTTGGACCTACGAATCAAAAGTTACATGGATTTTTAGTTCATGTCTAGTGCTGAAAGTCTCTGTTCATCCCCTGATTCCTCTTATTTTTCGATCATTCAGAAGTTATCGACCACTTTGGTTTCGACTACTCATTGGTCATTGACTTTACTGGTCATATTTTGACTTGTTTAGATCACGTTGGGTTTTGACCACTCACTGGTCGTCAACCTCACTACTCGTATTTCGAATTGTTCCTCAGATTTTTGACCACTTTTGTTTTTGACCATTCACTGGTTGTCGACTACATCAACTTTAGACAGCTTCGACCACGTTGGTTTTTGACCACTCTCTAGTCGTTGACCATTGGAGTCGAATTTCGACTGCGTTGGTCTTCGACCACGTTGATTTCGACTATGTTGGTTTTCGACCATTGAAAGCATCGAGGCCCCTAAAAATGGTTTTGGTAATTAATGAACTTATTTGAATATGGGACTACCATGTTTATTGAGTGTTTTGAAAGGCTAAGTCCCTAAGGTGATGACAAGACACATGCAAAAGATTAAAATGATGATCAAAGTGGCTCAAGGCAAAGGTATATTTAGAATAGGACCCTCTTTTATTTTTACCGGTCGTAGGAGAAAGGATGGAAGACCGGATTATAGGTTAGAGATCGTACCATAAAGAGGGATCATGGCAAGTAGCTTGATAGAAATTAATTTGTGCCATTTGAATCAACCTAGGGTCATGCATTCATTGGAAAATTAATTTTATGGCCAATTCAGTGCTTTGTCTGGAAAAGTGGAAGTACCGCAGTTTCAATGTCGGAACTACCGTGGCCTGGTAGTTCCGCATCCATGAACGGTACTTCTGGAGCTCAGAAATTCCGTTAGACCGAGCGGAACCTTTTTTCCAGAGAGCACCCTCCGGGCGACTCTGATTTTGTGAAAATTCGGAAGTACCGGTTTTACAACGTCGGAATTACCGGAGAAGCGGTAGTTTTGCTCCTTTGAACGGTACTTATGTAGCACGGAAGCTCCAGAGGCAAGGGCGGAACCTTTTTTCCAGAGAGCGCTATTTCCTGGTTCCGGTCTAAGCGGTACTACCGCGTCGATTTCCCAGAACTACCGCAAAGCGGAAGTACCGGATTTATAACGACGGTAGTCTCGCGCCGACTTTCAAACGGCTAGTTTAGAGGCTCTGACATAGCCGTTCTATCACGCCAGAGCCAGAATGGAAGTACCAGCCTTTGTCCTGCAGTACTTCCGCTCCCCCTGAATTTTTCTGGAATTTCTTTCAAACGGCTAGTTTTGGTTGGTGAGGGTATAAATACATGTACCACTGCTCAAGGACAGATGTAAGAGACCCCATTGAACATCTTTGAGCATTGAACATTCACTCCACGCCTCATTTACTCTTTGTGCATTCGTTTGAGGTGGTTGAGCCAAAAAGTGCATTGCATTCTGTTGTAGGGGTGGCCCCCACCTAAGCCCAACCGGCCTGTTAGGAGGTTGTAAGGCCCAAAATAGGACATGTGTAATGACATAAGTGCCCTTGAGAGGGATACTTGGGGTATAAGGATATAATTGTAAAATACTCCCCATATGAATATATATAAGCCATCCAGGCATGGGAGGAGCCCCAAGCATCGCTCACCTAACTCTCCACTACCATACCTCTCTCTCTCTGTTTGGTCTGTAACCCCAACACATTCAGTAGTTTGATCTTTTGGCACTAGATTGCAATCATTTACTCCTTGTGCATTCATTTGAGGTGGTTGAGTCAAAAAGTGCATTGCATTCAATAGTTTGATCCTTTGGCACTAGATTGCAATCAAGTGAAGCTGGTGATTTGTTACTCTTGGTGTTTGCCAGCATCTGGACGACTCGGTGGAGGTTGACCGGTGATCTTCTCAAAGAAGCTTGTGAGAAGGCCCGGTGTGCTTGTGAAGGTTGGAGCTCACCTACCCGGAGCGGGGAAGAGCTACCACTAGTGGATTAGAGGTGCTTTGGCTTAATTCGTGGAGCCAGTCCAATTCGTTTGAGCTAACCTCAACATGGATTAGGGGGAACCGGTAAGTTTCCGAACACCACGGTAAAACATCGAGTGTACTTGTTCCTCTCTTACTTTCTTCTAGCTCTTGTTTATTATTCCTATTGTGATCATTTATTTGAGTTAGAGCTAGTGTTGATTCTCAACTTGACTAGAATTGTGTAGGAATTAAGTGCTTTACACTCTTGTTATATTAAAATTGTAAAGAATTAATTAAAAGATAAGAAAATTAAAATACCTCCTATTCACCCCCCCTCTAGTCGGCTATCCTTGATCCTACAACCGCACCTGCTGATTTTTCCGCTGTGGTTCACCTCAGTGTGTCTCTGGATCTAGCAGAGAGTTTGTAGGGACCCAGATTTGATAATCCAGATTCCTCTGTGATTTTACTGCACTATTCCCTGGATCAGTAGATAGTGCTCACAGTTTACAGTTCTGAATATCAAAATACATATCATGCGGAAGCGTAAATGCAATAGTAAACTTACTCATGGGCCGATTAGGCCGAAATCAATAAATTGCAGCAGCGGAAGAACGAAGCACACAGGTGGGACCTTCAGGACATGCCCACAGGCAGCCAACTGGAGGTTCGCGACCTAGCCCTTGACATCTTCATCTTCTCGGCCAGCTTGTACAATCTTGTTGCTGAGGCGAGGTAATTTGATTCCTGAATCTGAATTTTGTCGCAAAAGCGAGCGTGAGCACCCCGACCCCGTGCTCCGCGAGCCAATACACAGAATGCAAATAAATAGTATGCATGGCTTAACAAAGGAGAGGCTCGGGTTATTTTTATTTGCCAAAATCGCCTTTAGTAGCATTATTACCATTGCTCAATCAAAGTGTTATAGTTGTTACCTAACTCCACACTACAATGGCCAAAATTGACCTAATCCACGGAAAATGCAATTTCTTTAATGACTGCTGTCTAAAACTCCAAACAGCAAGTGTCATCATTTATTTAATCCAACGATCATACTTTGTATTTTGAATTACTAATAATCCAATCCTGTCATTACTACTCATCAGCTCCTCACCTCTGAATTCTAATGATTCTCTAACATAATTACTTTCAAATCCATCGATATCATTCGTATTCAATCCTTTTCGTCATTGATTCAAAACCATAATCCAATAATCAATCTCATTTTCCATTATCTATCACTAGCTAATCCACAAATATACCTCCATCAAAAATTCAATTTACCAAGATTATAATCCACTAATTGATATGAATCCCCCAATCTTCTCAGAAATTCAATTCATCCCTCTAGTAATTGATCATCTCCTATTAACTCCCATTATCACTAATATCTTCCAAGAATTTATATTAATCATTAGTGTAGTAATCCAGCAATTTACCTTTGCACTCCCTAATTCTCCAAAATCATTGAGTATACTTCCACCAAGAATATCATTGACCAAGTATACGATTCACTATTATATATATGCACCAAGAATATCACTAATCAAGAATTATAATCCAAGACTCGTATTATTCCTCTAAATTCCCGAAAATTCAATTAGATCATTTATCTAGCCGATCCATTCAACTGGACCACACTAATTTATTTCTCCCAGAATGCACACTATCATTTCCCATTCCTGATCGACCTGAATCCACCAATACCTTTAAGTGCATACTACAAACATCCATCTCCTTTACCCACAACCCTGTTTATTCCACCCATATTTTAGGTTGTAAGATTAGTAATGCCACTATTCGAAATACAATACATAAAATTTCCTGAGACCTAGCAGCTTTGGAACAAAACATAATGTTCAAGGAATATTAACATGAATTTCCATACATATGGCATCACACCATATGCCTAATATCACCATAATTTTTCCATATATACGGCATCACACCGTATAACATCTTTCAGCGTTATAGCCGCTTAACTTACCACTGGGACGACACCCAGGACAATTTCAAACCAGGGCAGTCCTTCGCCCTTCACTTTTCCATTTCCCACCCACAAAACATTTTGAAATAGAACTATATCTGGTTAAGTTCCCATGTCTGCCCTTGACCGTGGGCACGGCTATTCGAATAGTTTTGACTCTGCAGAGTTTGTACACTTTCACCACAAGAGACAGTTTACTCGTTGCCCCACACGATTCCTTAGCCATGTGGTTAAGCCAACCATCACAGTAACTTTTCAAAGTACCTCGCCCCTTCCATCATTTCACCCTATGGGTCGCTCCCACTTGCGGTGGGTCCCATACGTTGTGCGGGATGTCCTCCTTCTGAACGTCTAGCAGCTGGCTCCCCACCCCCTTCTAGCCCGCCACAGCAGAAATTCACCTTCCACGGGTGTCTCATTCAAGCCGTCACACAGACTGCCGCTTGCACTATCCCACACCTCCTCCTGGAAGGATGACTTTCAGGGTTCGGTAAATCTACTAAGCCAAGTTGTATTTTACAGACTTGTGGTTGTACTGTTTTACACGGGTTGACATGACAAGATTCAGTCCTTAGTGGTATCTGGGCGGTTCTACCACAAACCACACTCTCGTGCACCACTGCACCATACCCCCGAACCATCCCCCAGATATTTAAGCATGTTGGGGTTTTTGGAAACATAAAATAATCATATCCAACATTTATCAGTCATTACCACCATGACTGTCCCAACCAAATTTTTCTCATGATTAAAAGTGATGCTTGGGCGCTCTCGCGCCCATGAGTGTCTAAACAATACTACGCATGGCATATAATTACGGACTTATTTTCGAAAGGTTACTATTATAATTTGTGCTAGGGCGACAATGTTCACATGTTCAAATATTTCAAAGGAGGGGTAATATTAACCAAGTACACAATGGGATATAACTAGAATATTAAATTAACATGTATTTGCATATATCATAACAGCATGCAATTTGATAATTTAAACAAAAATAATTTACAAAAAACGTAGGTTCAACATGATCAAAGTATTGACTCGCCTTGCTCGCGGGGGTCTTGGTCTGGGTCTTCGGAAGCTTCCAAGCTGGCTGCCTCAACTTCCTCTTCCTGAGCCTCGTATGCTATTTAATCGTGCGAAATACCCAAATAAAAGAAAAGCAACCAATCAACAAAATATCACCAGAAATTCAAATGAACTCCAAAAATTATGGTTCTGGTTCCATTAGATAGATCTTGAATTTAAACAAATTTAGCAATTTGTTTCACTCAATTTGGAGCTAAAACGAAAAAGTTATGATTGGTCAAAGTCCTCTGTTTCGGTCAAATCCAAAAATTATTAAATCCTGACGTGTGGGGCCCATTGTCATTCTCTGGCATTATTTGGTTTTCCCATTTATTTTTCTTTTATTTTCTCTGTGCCACTGACATGTGGGTCCAGCTACTGTTCATGGGGTCCACATGTCAGTACGGGTCCGGTATAAGAGTTCCACTGACCGGTGGGGTCCAGCGGTCAGCCTCGGCTCTGGCTACCGTGGCTGACATGTGGGGCCCACCTGTCAGATGGAAACAAAAGAAAGGTTCGACGTCGGCGCGCTGCGGAGCCGGGGGCCCGAACGCGCGCGGCCGAGGGAACCGGGGGGGAAAGAGAGTTAACGCTGATAGCCAAGTGAGCGGGGGAGGCTTTGCCTACCTCTATAGGGCGATTAATTCCCTTAGGGTGGGTCTGCAGCGGGGTCAGGTAGCGGAGTCGGGGTGACGGTGGCCGGCGGCGAAAGAGAGTCGGGGAGGTCCGGTGGAGAAGCTAGACGCGTTCCTCAAGCTTCGGGGGTGCCGGTGGTGAGCTTTGCAGGGGCCGAGGGGGCACAGTGGCGGCCAGCGTCGTGCGGCGGCGGCGGTTCGGGGAGGTCCGCGATGCTGGCGGCGTACGGCCGACGGGAAGCTCAGGCGAGGCAGGGAATCGCTTCGCGGTGCTCCGGGGATGGTGTGGGCGAAGGGAATCGGGCGCTAGAGCTAGGGAACGGCGGGGCGGTGTGCTCGCCGGAGTTGGGGAAGAACGGGCTCTCGGTGGCTACGGGGCTTGATTGGACAATTACCTGTGAGGGAGCGAAGAGGGGTGCGTGGGGAACCCAGTGGAGCCCTCAGCGGCTTTTATAGGCGCGTGAGCGGGGCTGGCAACGGGCGACAGCCCGTGCGGTCCCGTCGGAGCAGGTGGTGGCGCCAGGCGGTGACGCAGGCGGCGTAAATGCCCAGCAGACCGCGGTGTGACGCAGCGCACCCATCCCCCTGTGCGGTCTCCTCCGCTTTTTGCCTCTCCCACGCACGGGCGGAGCGGCAGACGACCGGCGCCACGTAGCCGGGCCGACGCGACCGGGCGGGGGAAAACTGTGGGCGGTGGCGCCGAACCGTGGGCGGAGGCGGTGGAGCCAGGGGCGGCGTCAACTCCGCAGGCTTTCCACCATGGCGACGGGACGGCGCGGGCAGGGCAATGCCGTGCATGAGCTCCACGGGAAGCTCAAGCTCTGCGCCGAGTGAGAAAAAGGCGTCCGGGGGAGGAAGATGCCCCTGACAGGGCCGGCCCACCGGTCAGCGAGAGAGGGAGAGGGGAAGAGAGAGCCGGGCGAGCGGGAGGGCCCGCTGACCAGAGGGAGAGCGCGGACGCGAGCGCGGGGCCACCGGCCAGGAGAATGAGCGGGAGAAGGCGCCGGGCCCGCGGGCAGTGGATGAGGGTGGGGAGAGGAGGCGTGGCCCGCCTGGCAGAGAGCGCGGGCGCGCTGCGCACGCTGTGCTGGGCCGCGCTGCGGAGTGGCTGCTCGGCCGACTGATGGGAGTGGGGTTCGGCTGGCTTCGGCTGGCCCAACTCCATTTCATTTTTTTATTATTATTTCTTGCTATATTTTTGGTTAAACTTTGGCACAATTTTCTGCATAAACCCCCAGATATTATTTCAATTCCTCTCCCCTAATTTCTGGATCATCTTTTCAGATTCTCAATCTCAATTTGAATTTTCCTTTTAATTGTATATTTTCTTTTTATTTCAAATTTTGGGAACCTTAACCAAAACCTCGAGAAAACACCATAAAATCCAAATCCAATAATTAGAATATATTGCAAAATAATTCATAAACTTTATATCTTCAAATTTCAAATTTTTGGGATGTTACAGAGTTCCTATCTAAATCTTTATAAGTTTGTAGCTATCGGAGCAAAGGGTAAGCGAATATTTAGAAAAAACTTTAAGGTACTATTCACCTCCCCCTCTGTTGCCTATCTTATCCTTCAATTAGCTTATCCCTTTCCATGGTGCTCTTCCATTCCCTGCGTTGCCCTGCCAGGAATGTACAGGATTAGGCAACACGTAACATAGTACAGCGAGAGGAGAGATGGACAGTGACGATACTAGGTTACCAAGTGATGGAACAACCTGATGAACAATCCATTGAGCATCAATAACCCCAATTTTCTCATGAGCTGGCTGTTTAATTTAAGACCACGTAGAGTTCTAGCTCAGTAAAACATGAATGGTTTGGATTAACATGTAAAGTGAAAAAACACATAATAGTGGCCCAGTAAAGTTGGTAATTGATATAATTATGGATGGCCCTAGCCTACTAGGAACATGTGATCAAATAGTTAATCCTGGAGATTAGTCCAAAAATAGGGGGCAATGAAGTTCTTTAACGCTTAAGGTTCGTGAACCTTAGTTTCCCATCATATACAAAAACCAAAAGCCAACCTCTGTTTATCCATCAGTACAGCTACCTTACCTCCCATCCTCTTATGTGCACTACCTGACTTAACCCCTCCTTTGCCTCACCCCTAATAGCCTGCCCACACCACCATCAACCACTATGCTCCACACCCGGACACACCCTGACCCCAAAAGAATTAAATAGAAAAAACTCATTCTATACAACCTGCAATTGAAGCTAACTTGGACCTTGTAGAGGTTAGCATTCATGTATAACAATTCACTTCAGGAGAGCAATATGTCTAATCGATAGCAGCGAAAAAAAAACCTCCACACATTTTCTAAGAGCAAAATCGAGACCCCATCCATGGACCATGTCATTCTGCAAAAAACAGTGTGTAAGCATACAACTCCAAACAAAGCTAAAAGATGAGTAGGTAATGCCACTCCACCTGAATCATGTGCCATACATAGCGCCATGCATCCCTAGCGAACACAGTCGCCAAATCAGTGGCCGGGGGGCCTCAAAATTGAGGGACCTCTAAATATGATGTAATATTTAGTAGACAGTGCCACCGTGGACTATCTCTATTAACTTAATTGATAAATGAAAAGCTTAACAAAACACTGACACACAACTAATGACTGGCCGAGTGCCCTTGATGCAACACACAACTCTTTAGTTGTCGTTTCATCTATCTCTTGTATTCTATTCCCATTTAGGTATTGGCATTGGTGTCTCGTGTTATTCATAATTGACCACAATCCAAAAAGTTTCCAATTATCAACGTCGCCACATCGACCGCCCAGTGAGGAGAAAGTAGCACAGGACGTCCAAGGTATTACCGCAATATTGATTGTTGACAAATAACTAAAATCCGATGATTGTGATCTGTATTTCAGTTCTTGGCTTTACTTATTAGTTGTTAGTAAGCACATCATACGATGTTGCAGTAGATCAACAATTACATAAGTTGAATGAAAGATTTGGTGTACAATCAATGGAGCTTTTGACACTAAATATATCCTTGGATCCAAGAGTTTTCTCTTGCAACATGTCAGATAAATGTACTTTAGAGGAGAAATTCTATCCTACAGATTTTTCTAGCCAAGAGAGAGCTCAACTAGAGAGTCAACTACCGCATCACCAGCTTGATGTATATAGCCATCCTGATCTAAAGAGTTTGCCCTTGCTTAGCGATTTGACAAATGGCTTAGTTAAGACTGGTAAAGCCTTTGTTTATCTAATGGTTGACTTTGTGTGGACGCTCCACGGGTGTGGAGATTGAGGTCCCCGTATGAAAATGACAGGCTATTGTAGTCCCAAAAAAGGACAGACTTGTGATCCCCGCATAGAAATAGGGCGGGCCTGAGTGAGCATCGACGGATGCTCACTCTGCTATACCGGTATAGGCTAAATAGATAGGAAATAAGTGCATGTGCATATGCATGATGATTGGTTGATGAGAACTTAAAGTGATTAAATGGAAACAAGTGGTTAATGAAACTATGATGGTTATGGACTGATTCGTGGACCTATTATTTACTGTTTTGCTTTGTACTTGCTGAGTCTTTGGACTCACCCTTGTTTTGTTGTTATTTTTTTAGGTAACTGTTGAAGACGTCATGCACGAACGGGAGTAGTTCATGAATAATTTTCATGAACTAGCAGCACTTCTTGTACCACCTTTTGTCAGCTTATTGTAGACTCTATTAGTATGCTAGAGTAATCGCTAAAAATGCTATGATGTATCTAGTCATAGCAACATAAACAAATTAGTGTTGCCTTAAAATCTTCTAGTTGTTAACGGAATGGTAAGAGTATAATGGTGGTAACATTCCGGGCCCAGAGGGTGAGTGGGGTGTTACACCTCCTCCTACTTATTGCCCATCACGGATATCAAAGCGGAGGAGGCGAAAGGGAGAGAAAGGGAAGGGGATCGGGGAGGCGGAGGAGGTGGGGAGAGAAGAGGAAGGGGAACCTTGGCATCGGATGTGGAGGCGGAGGGGAGAGAAGAGGAAGGGGATCGGAAGAGGCAAGGATAGGAGAGGAGATAGATGTGGAGGCGAAGGAGACGGGGAGGTTGTGGAGGTGAAGGGGAGAGAAGAGTAAGAGAGTGTGGAAGGACCATATATCGGCACAACTTTTTCTATGATAATTTGGACGAATATATCACTCATCAGCTCTCTCTTTTAAGTAGTAGATATATGGCTTGGTAGGGAAATTTCCATGGCACATGCTCCACCTTCCGCTCGACACACGGTGCGCACCAATCTCAAAGCACCTAGGAAAATCTGTGTGCCGTTGCTCTGTGCGCGTCTCCCGTCTGGCTCCTCGTTTCCCTGTTTCCGTGCGCACTCATCCAGAAGGCTTACATGGCCTTGGCCCATGGATTAATCGGGCCGGCGTGCAAACTGTGTCCGAGGCAGCATTAGGCCGTCACGAATCATGATCCAAGCAAATGTGTCCCAAGTCAAACGTGTCCAAGTCACGCCGTCTCGGGCTCAAGGGCCTGTCCTGTCATCCTGTGCTCCTCCATCTCTTCGTCATCTAGGATTCTAGGCGAACACTCACGGGGCATTTAAAAGTGCGAGGCTCGGATAGAATAGTAGCACTAAAAGTATCGGTATTTGGTTTGATAGGAGTTTTTGGTTTTTTTATTAGTTGATTTAGAAAATTAAAAAAATACACCTCCATGGCCAAAAAAAAGAAAGGAAAAGATGAAAATAAAAAATACATCTCTACGGACGTAAAATGAAAAGGAAAATGAAAAATAAAAAATAAAAAATATGTGCACAAGCGAAGATGGTGCGGGTAGGGCTAAAAAGAGAAAGGACAGCGGTAGATGGCACCGACAAGGTCAAGGGAGAAGGGACAGCGGCGAGCGAGGGTGTAGGCGGCCAAGGAGGCGAAGGCGGGACGAGGTGGATGAGGCGGAGGCCAAAGAAAAAGGGTGGCAGTGAAGGAGGCGAGACGAGGTGGAGGCACCGAACGCGAAGGAGGCGTCGACGGGGCCAAGGGAGAAGAGGCTGCAGTGGGCGGAGGCGACGGAAGGCGCGTAGAACGAGGTGGAGGCGGCGAGAGGAGACGGAGGAAGTGGGATGCTGGAGTTAAGCGTGAGGGAGAAGCGATGGCATCCAAAAGTTATGGATAGAAGTGATTTCTAGAAGCTGCTTTCTAAAACTAGATATTTGATTTGATTTCTAGTTTCTAAAAATCAGAAATTAAAGCCGAATCAAACACCACCTAGCAATCCGAGCTTCAAAGGAAGGTGGTAACCTTTGGCAAGGATCGAAGTGCACACATGAACTTCAAATGGGCGGTTCTAGTAGAGAACGAGGAATTAGTCGGAACACGAGCACGCAAACAAGTAGTTTGGGTCTCGCTTCCTTATGCCAGTACGTGTCACTAGCTCGTACATCCAGATCTGGAGCCCAACGATCTGTGCCACTGCGTCTCGAGCATGGCATCCTGACATGAATGAAGCTTCTTGGTTGCAACTTGCAATGCACCGGCTTAGGGGTGGATATCGAGCTAACTCCTCGTTTTATCGAGCTTTTTCTAAAATTGACATAATTTGATTTAATATCATTTTACGAGTAATTTAAAAGTATTTTTAGAAACGAGCTAACGAGCTGAGCCGAGCCGAGCTAGAGCAAAATTCAAATTCATTTGAAATCAACTCATTTTAATATTTAACCAATTAACAAGTATAATTGAAGCAATTTTAAATCGAGCCAACGAGCCCTACTAACGAGCTTTTTTTCCACCCCTACACCGGCTAGGTCTGCAATGTTAGGACAACCAAAGTCGATCACATGGCCGCTACTGTACCAGGGCCCGGCCATTGTTGTCCTCTGCGATGGCACACGGACACAGGCACGTGCATCGGTGTGGCAGTTCGGTTCGTTAGTTTTTCTTCCCAAAATCTGGAGAGCTCAAAGCTCAAGGATCGATGCACCGGCTTGCTGCTTCAACGACTCCGACTTGGCCGGCCGGGCGTACGTGTTCGTGAAAGGCACGATGCCATAGTAAAAAAGGATGGAGTAGAGGTCGTAGAGTTGGTCTGGATCAATATAAGTTGGATGAGCCACGAGGAGAGGCCGGTGCAGTAATGCAGTATCGAAGAGTAATAAGTGGACTTATTTACACAAATATCACTGTAATCTTTTTAAAAAAAATTAGCCTCTAAATATTTATTTTTACAAATCTAACTTTCTCTTCAAGCTCGGCAGGCATGATAGAAGACACATATCGACGGCCGCACTACAGGAGCTCGACAGGTGTTGCCGAGCCACCAGAGCTCGGCAACACCTGCCAAGCTACAGTTGCTCAGCAGCAAGACGCTGTCGAGCCCCAAAAGCGGCAGCAATTAATTAGCAATAAATTTTCATGATTAGCACTAACTAATCATAAGCATTAATTACGGCTGGCATCCTGCCAACTAGGATAGCTCGGTAGGTACCTGTTGAGCTTAAGAAGGAGGTTAGATTTTCAAAAATAAAAGTCGGAAGATTAAATTTAAAAAAATAGCTAGAGCGCTATTTGTGTGGACACTTCGAGTAAGTGAAACTAAAATCAAACCGATGTTGGATATAAGTACAATTATATTTTTTTACCAATGTATTACGATAGAATTAGGTGTCAAAGTTACACATTGCAGATGTAACCATACCTGTATCCAAAGTGATATTACCGTAATCATAAACAGAGTGATGTGAAGTCTATAGTATAGGTGTTGTAGGGGTGATCCAATCCCCTGTGACTGGACCTTACAACTGGGCTAATATGTAATAGGCTCAATAGTATAGAGGAATGTGCTAATGTACCCCTACCTTTTGTAAGGGCCAGTCTGGGCCAATTGTTTATGTCAGCTCATCCATCGGGACATTCACGCTTGCTGTCAAGGGAGTACTGTTGTAGGGGTGGCCCAATCCCCCGTGTCTGGGCCTTACAACTGGCCCAATATGTAATAGGCCCAATAGTGTAGAGGAATGTCCCAATATACCCTGACATTTTTGTAATTATTAAGAGATAATATGGAAATTTCCCATCCTATATCACTTATGTATATAAATCCCCAAGAGGGGGCATGGAGACGGCAGATCCACTCATTTTGTGAGACCATGTGGAGGTCACTGCGAAGGTTGAGTTTGGTTTTTTGAGGGTTTTGCAAAAGATTGCATTCTAGTTGGTCTATCTGCTAGAATATTTAGGTTAAGCGGTCTGACCGCTTTGTTTTGGTGGTCTGACCAGCAGACTTTGACCGCTAACAGTAGAGAGGCATGGTCCTTGACTTTGTAGTTGGGCAGTCCGATCGTCCGTAGGTAGTCAGTAGCCCGATCGGCCCTATGATAGGCAGTCCGAATGGTCGTGTGTTGGGCGGTCCGATCGGCAGATCGACCATGGATGGTCGATGGCCGATGGTCGAAAGCTACAATGCCTGAACAACCATGGATGGTCGATAGTCATAGACTTCACATACGATTGATAGTCGTAGACGTTGCGGTCGATAGTCGTAGACGTTGCAGTTGATAGTCGTAGGCTTTCCGACCGATGGTCGATGGTCGAAAACTACAATGCTTGACCCACCACAGATGGTCGATGGTCGGTAGTCGTAGTCGCAGGTGTTGCGATCGGCTATTGTAGACCTCGAGTACTTATGTCAGACCAGCCAGCGGTCTGATTAGCCTGTGCTTGGCGGTAAGACTGGCTTCTCTCGGTGGTCTGAGGTTGTTCTCTGGAATTCTTGAAATTTGGGTCATGGTTTGACCTGGGTGTTGTTACTTGTGTGCATATATGTTTATTGTTTGGTCCTAGAATTAGGATTCGTAATTTGGGTGCATACTTTTTACATTATGCATTGTATGGATGAATTGTGCCAGTTGAAGACTTTATGTATTGTGTAGTGCTACGTGACGATTTTCTTATTAGTGTTTGTTGCAGGATTTCGAAGTTAGATCATGGCGAGGCGTAGGAGGATCGAGACTAGGCACAGGGTGGTGCTGAGGTCCAGAACAGCCAGGGAGACGCTGAAGATGACCGAGACTTGTGGGGTGGTTACAAGTCGGGACAACGAGGAACCGGAGTGAAAGCTACCGGTGGTGGACATGATGGGCAATGGCAAGGTGGACCGGGACTAGGCTCAGGGAGGAGTTGAGGTCTAGACGGTCAAGAAAGCCGAGTGCTGTCATGCGTGAGGAGAGGCGTGTGGTGCGCAGTGACTTGTGTCATTTGCAAATGAGGATGGTTCGGCAGGATCCAAACGTGTGAGAGGCTTGGCAGCAAGTCATTGGGGTCACGTGAAAGATAGCGAAGCATAGTGATACTTCGTGGAAAAGGAAGCGGGAAACTTTGTGGAAGGCGTTAGAGGGGCATTTTGGTAAATTGTCCAATACTAGAAAAGTGGCGGTGTGTGAAACCACAGCGTTGGCCTAAGTGGTTTAGGTCTTATATGTGCTGAAAATGTGAAGTGGATCAAGTGTTGATTCACTAATGGGTTAATGGTTGTAAGCCGCTTTGAGAAGCGTGCGTGAGTGAGTGAAATCCGGTGTTAGGTAGGATTAATCAGTTATCCTCGGTTTGGCCTAATTTGTGAATCTGGTGTTAGGTGTCCCCGGTTTGGCCTAATTTGTGAATCTGGTGTTAGGTATCCCTGGTTTGGCCTAATTTGTGAATCCATTTGATTTTGCTTCAGGTTGTGAGCCTATAAAAGGGGAGAGGAGGCAAGAGTTAGGGATTGAGAAAGTTGGCTAAGCCTTTTGGTGGCTAGCTCCTCCTCTCTCCCATGAGAGATAAGTTAGAGTGTGTGTGTGCGCGCGCGCGCGTGTGCTCTAAGCTTAGAACTCTACTATTCTAAGGGATTGGTTGTAAATCTTTCCTCCTCAAGCAGCAATAGAATCAATATCATCCCCATATTACGCCCCGCGGGGTTCCTGGCCGCTGAGGGCGTCCACGTCGCCCCACTGCGCTCCCTCGGCCGGTGCGTGGCGGCCGAATTTTGGTACGGTCGGGGAGCGGTTTTGCGAAAAAGTCCCTGTACTTTTCCAGAAATTACGTAAAGGTCCTTTTTCCTCGCGAAAAGGTCCCTTCCGGTTTTTTAGCCCCTCCACTTTGCAGGATAGTCCCCCGCGGTTTTCTAAATTACGTACGGGTCCTCGTTTACTTACGTACAGGTCCTCCCTTTTTTACAAAAAAGACCTTTGAATTTTTCGAAAATACACATGTGCCCTCGGTTTTTTACGAAAAAGATCTTTAACTTTTCCGAAAATACACATACGCCCCTCGGTTTTTTTAAAAAAACCCCTCACGAATTATCGTCTCTTTTACTTCGGTACACACGGTGGCTGGCGCGGCGTGACGCTGTGCCTATGAGGCTAGTTTGATATTGTCCCTAGCTACCTCTCTATTTGATTGATTTGATCTTGTTTTAGTTGATTTTTTCTTCTCTCCTCACCCTTTTCTTGATTTTGTTGTGCCAACGATGTATAAGAGATAGAGAGATCCTCTAGAAATCATTCTGCACACATCTAGGCACGTTGGTAGCAAATTCATTAAGAAACTCGATTTTTGCACGTTCTTGACCTTCTAAGTGGTTTCTTGATCTGAGAGTTTTTGGAGAGATTTCTTCGGTGTTCATGTTTGCTGGGATATGTGGAAATATATCTAGACCCATCTTGGTCATCACTCACCCACAAGCAAGTTGTATTCACCGATTTTGATTTTGGCTCGGTTTTGGTGCAATCTTCTAACAAACTAAAAAATGTCTCAAAAGTTCCATCAATTATCAGAATTGAAACCGGATTGAAAACACTATTCATTACTGAAATTACTATAGCAGAGGTCTGACCGGCACTGCAGAAGCGGTCTAACCGGGGGTACTGTAGCTTCCCCTGATTTTACTGTTCATGGAGGTCAGACTGTCCCTTTTATGGCGGTCAGACTGCCATGTATATAGAGGTCAGGGCGTCGGGGATTTTCAAAGCACATTTTGCTCCGTTTTGATCAGATCTTCCCTAGAAATTATTTGTCTTTGAACTTCATAGGTTCTATAGCTACCGGAGTGAAGAGTATTGCTTCCGCTCAAAGGAAAAGATTTTGAAAAGTCTTGAATTGAATTTGGACTCCTATTCACCCCCTCTAGTCACCATACTCGATCCTACATATTTCAAACACGAGCACTTTCTCTCCTATCATTGGCTCTCTTTAATTAGTCTCCTTATATGCTATTTGATTAGTAGCTACAATAATAGATTAGTCGACCTCTCTAATCTCTATAAGAGCTAGTGTATAGCTAGCTTATACCAACTTCCTGACTGAACAACTCTTCATCCCAAGCTGAAACTTTCTTCTCTAGTTTCGAGTTCCAGGCCTAAAACGGATAAATAAATAAGCACTGGTCCAGTCTAACGCGGAAGATGTTCAGGAACGTTGAATCCGCCGTCACTTGCCACCAAATCCTTTGATCAAGTCCTCCACATGGAACCTCTCGACTCACATGTTGCCTTTATCACTGCATCCGTCACCATTCCCAAAAGCTTTGCACAACAAGACGATAGCCCTGCTCCTTTCTACTTAAACTTTTAATTTCTGGTTTATTTTTTATGATTTTTTAACTTCATCTTTTTTAGCGTTGTAGCTTTTTTGTTGGTTTTTTCTGTATTCATTTACATTGTCTGTGATGGGTTAATCTTTTTTCATTTTTAATTTTTTTAATTTAGTTACATCAGATAAATCACTATCAGTTGCAGTGTAATATTAATCATAAACTAAATTATTTCAGCCTAATCGAACGGCACAAGCTCTCCAAGCCAGCCTCCTGTCACTGACCAATCAGATACGTCCTGACGGCTTGGCTTGTGACGACGACGACAAAAATGTCCACGGGTTTATCTAGCTATCCACAGGCCAAGGAGCTCAAGAACGTCACCTCTTCTTTTTAAGGCTTTGCAGGTAGAGGATGTGTTATCAATCTAAAGTCCCTGCCTCGCAAGAAAAATAAGAGCGCTTATCCAAAAGCCACTTGTGTCCACTGACCACTCTTTTGGCTTAGGACCCAGCGCTCCTTTCTTTCCTCCCACACAAAATGGCCAGATTCTGCCATTAGTTGCAGTGTACATTTCATCCATAAACTTTTTCCATCTGCATGCATAGCGTTGTATATGCATGCAGTGCGGGCCTCTGTACTCATGTGCAGTGAGTTCAGCGTCTAATCCACTTGATGGAATCCAGTAAACAGGAAGATTCTGCTCTTGCTGCCAGATGAGTGGGATTTGTTGTGTCATGTGCCACATGATAAATATCACCCGGATGTTTTCTTCCTAACTATCATCCAGATTTATGACCATTGGATTAGAGATCCAACGGCCACGAATTCTCCCCTCCCCCTCCAGAAAAAATCTCCCCCCTCCAAAAAAAAAAGAGGCCATTGGATTTCTAATCCAACGGTCCTAAATCTGGATGTTTGTTAGAAAGAAAACATCTGGGTGATACCTAGGCCGAGCAGTTATGGTTAACTCACCTTCTGCAGCCACAAATCCAGCTCAACTGGCCAACGACTCCACAAATCTCCTGCATACCCTTGCCTGCAAAATGGTTGGCA
Source organism: Dendrocalamus latiflorus (assembly GCA_017311315.1). NCBI lineage: Eukaryota > Viridiplantae > Streptophyta > Magnoliopsida > Poales > Poaceae > Dendrocalamus > Dendrocalamus latiflorus. The sequence goes on from CM029663.1 coordinate 5,570,392, forward strand.
CAGTACAAATTATACTCCCCCAGAGCCCAGAAATCTTGTGCCTCGTCTCCACATGTCCTGCTATAGCATGTTACCCACATGCAGCTGCTTGCAATTGCTGAGACCTGAGGCAGTGAGGCCCAAAGAAATCCCAAGTCCAATGCATGGGGGCAAGAAATAGCCAGAAAGAAGGGTGCAAGATTCGACAGTGCTGCAATCCTCATACCTCAGAGCCATGGCCTCTGCCCCCTCCTCATGGTGAAAGTTGGCAGTAGAAAAATAGGGGCATAATGGCCTGCAGAGAAATCAAGATTGGTCCCTGAAAGATGGAGCATTTATTCCAAGCAATCGGAGAAGGTTCTTCCGGTTTTAAACACCCCATGAGGGTTTCCTCCACTCACTTTCTTGTACAGCCCACTTTCTTGGCCTCCCTCCTTTCCAGCTCGGTTTGCTAACCCATCGTCTCCTCTTCTCGCCAAACTCCATATCTCTGCATGCCTCCATGGCACTTCATGGCGCCTATGTATAGCCTTCCTTAGTCCCCTCTTCTCGTAGTACATACCTTGATCAGATAGGATTCGTTCCAAAGGCATAGTTAGGACACGATGCAGGACTTGTTCTCGGTTCCTTCCTGCTTCTCGTCTGGCGAGAAGCTCCCGGACGTCCCGATGTCGGCCGCGGTCACCAGGTCAGGGCAGAGCGCGGTGACGCTGGTCTACCGCGCAGAGATCTCCGGCCACAGACGCCTGGTCACCGTGACATGGTGCAGGAACCTGCTCACCCACGGCCTGTCAGTGTCCATCGAAGGATCAGCGGGCAGCGGCAAGGACAGGAGCGGCAGGGAGTACGGCGAGGCCGGCGCCAACGGCAGCGCCAAGAGCTGCAGCGCCTGCAAGGTGGAGATGCAACCGTGGCACTTCTGGCGCAAGTATGGCGCCAAGCAGTTCCAGGTCGACGGGAAGGCCATCGACGTCGTCTGGGACCTCAGGAGCGCAAGGTTCTCCGATGAGCCCGAGCCGCTGTCAGACTATTACGTCGCGGTGGTCTCGGACGAGGAGGTCGTCCTCCTCCTCGGCAACCTCAAGAAGGAGGCGTTCCGGCGCACCGGCTCACGGCCGTCGTTACACGACGCCGTCTTGGTGTGCAAAAAGGAGCACGTCTTCAGCAAGAAGAGATTCCTCACGAAGGCGAAGTTCCATGAGAAGGGCAAGCTGCACGACATCAGCATAGAGTGCAGCAGCAGCAACCTTACCGGCGGCATGGACGTGGACATGGTGATCAAGATCGATGGATGCGTAAATGTTATGGTGAAGCACCTACAATGGAAGTTCAGAGGCAACGAGTGCATCTCCATCAACAAGCTCAAGGTGCAAGTGTACTGGGATGCCCATGATTGGCTCTTCGGCACAGGGATGAGGCATGCCCTGTTCATCTTCAAGACTGAGGCACCGTCTCCGTCGTCGACTTCTGACTTCAACACCGATGAATATTCTGATTTCTGCCTGTTTTTGTACGCATGGAAGGTTGAATGAGCTAGGGATCCTACACTTGTTACTACATTACAGTGGACCTTTTACCATGTTATGAATCGATAATTCATATCATGTAATGGATTGGAAGATGGAAGTGTAAGGGAATGATTGAGGCCATTTTTCTATTTCCTTTCCATTGGAGGGTGGTGGGCACATGGAAGATTGGACTGGAGGGGCACAGGATAGTCCTGGGGATTAGGAACAGGCTGGTCCTGATAGAGAGACATGGAGGGGTGATGACAGGTAGGATTCACAATGGCATTGCCTTTCCCAATCATGCATTCATGCTGATTTATCCAGGGAAACTCCAGCTAAGAGCTGGTCCCTCCTATCTAGTACTCAGCTTCTGCTTTCTTATCTTTATTTTGATATTAGTTTCATCTACTTTTCTCTATTCAAGAACGGGAAGCAGATAGGGTAAGAAACCATGTGAATGTCTGGAACATGTTTGTGATGAATAATTGGCACTTTGATTGGGTTGAATTTAAAATTTGCAAAAGTTTCAGAAAAATTATATTTTTAGATGGTGCTGTCAGGGTTTAGCCTGTTTACCGCTATGGGGCGAGCGGTCAGACTGGCCATGAACTTTTGGAAAATTGAATACCAAGTACCTGTGTAGACTTATTTCGGGATGTGTTTGCATTAGGTACCACTGAAATTAAAAATTGGAGCTGAAACTAGATAGAGTTTAACCAAAAATCCAGAGAAGATGTTTTCTAGTGGTCTTAAGTGGTCTGACCAGCCAGTGGCCGGCGGTTTGACTAGTGTGGCGTGACCACCATGGGGAGTGCAGTCAGACCGGTGGCTGTGGCCAGAAATCAGTGAAAATGGTTTTTGAGTTGGATGAGTGTGTGCACGGCATGGGTGTTGTTTGTTGTGTTGTGTTGAGTTGCATGATGCATCTTTTGACAAACGTGAGTCAAGTGTATGAAACTTATGCTCAAAATGATTGCTTGGTCTTTGGATCTATAGGTGACTTGAAGAACGTTAGCGGTCGACGATAAAGAACCGAGACTGGCAAGGGAGTTGATGTCTATGCAATTCGTGTAAATCTAGTAGAGTCTACGTGGCACAAGCGGGAAGCATAGAGAAGACAAGGATCATGATGAGGCGAGTTGGTGCATGTTATGTGCCAAGTGACGAGGCCGATGCACGTAGAGATGGTTCAAGGGAGTTCGAATGCATGAAGACATGACGACTAGACATTAGGTATTACGGGTGACGTGTTAAAGTATGCGAAGATACTTTGACGTGATGTTGAAGATGGAGTCAATGGAAGGTGTTGGAAGCTTCGTTGGGGGTATTTTAGTAGATGACAAAATACCATGTTGGTGCCTTGATCAAAACTACGGTGCAAGGAGGCGCAAAGGAGAAGTGGTTATATCAAGGAGAGCTAGAATTGCTAAGTAGATCAATCATTAAGGTATTAGTAGGTTGAGTCTTGTAAATGATTTGAGAAGCATGCATAAGTGTGTAGAACCCATGTTAGTGAGGTTAATGGGTTTCCCTGGTGTTGTGGCATGAACACAACAGTGGGTACAGGGTACCCTTTCTCCATGGGAGGAGGTAGATCTAGAGAGAGCCAACGACAGGAGAGAGAGCTCATGTGTGAAATGTGTGAATCTGGCCATCTCATACCCCTCTTAGAGGTTTATATACATGAATGGGATAGGATGGGAAATTCCCATCCCACCCCTTGATAATTATAAAAGGTGCATATTGGGCCTACTACATATTGGGCCTGTTGCAAGGCCCGGTCATGGAGGGCTGGGCCACCCCCACAGCAGTACTCCCTCGACAGCAAGCGCGGAGGTCCCGAGGGGTGAGCTGTCATGTCCAATAGCCCCAGCCTCCCATCTCCCGACAGCAAGCATGAAGGTCCTAAGGGGCGAGCTGATTCAACTGCTAGCTCCAGCCCCCGGAGGTCTAGACACTCTAAACCTCCCAAAACAGGGTTGTTCTTTCACTAATTGTGATGTGGTCATGGAGTCCCCTGACAGACCTTGAGCCGCCACATCGAGGTCGAGCCACGGAGTTGGGTGACGCGTACGACTACGTCGATCATGACGTGGTTGTGGAAGTGCATGGAGGCGAAGCCGGGTGCAGCGCCGCCTCTCCGAGGTGACGCATGTGAGGGCTTCAGAGTCCACTAATGCAGCTAGAGCCATCGCATCGAGGTGGTGTGTCGGACGCGGGCAGCGTGTAGACATGGGCGATAAAGCCTTAAGCCAAAGCCATGGAAGCGGGCAGCGCCAAGGCAGAGTCGTGGGTCGAGCCGCCCCTCCAAGGCAATGCTTACGAGATGGGTGGCGAAGCCTTGCAATGTAGCCGGAGCCACGGGTCAAAGTTGAGCCTCTGACGTGGGCGGCACATAGACGTGGGCGACGAAGTCCCACGCCGAAACCGTGAAGCGCGTGCTCGCCGTCCCCAAAGTGATCAAAGTCACGACCACAAAGTGGTCGAACGAAGTGCACGGAGTCACGACTATGAAGTGGTCAGACGAAGTCATGACCACAAGGTGTCAAATGGGGGTCGATGAAGTCCCAAACACAAGGTGGTTGGACAGGCATGTATGACCACGAGGTGGCCGGACACGTCAATGAAGTCACGCCCACGGGGTGTTGGATGGGGTCAACGAAGTCATGACCACATAGTGGTCATGCGAAGTCAGTGGAGGGATGAAGGCTCAAAATGCGTGCTCCGTCCCCCACCCTTCAGACTGGCGTCGACGAAGTTGGCGGCTGAACGAAACCTTGAAGCGCGTACTCCGTCCCTCACTGTTCAAACTTGGCGGTGAGACGAAGGTGGCATCGGGAGTGTGCACTCTGTCCACTACTTGGATAGGCATTGACGAAGACATGACCATGAGGTGGTCGAACGAGAGTCGATGAAGTCATGATCACGAAGTGGTCGAACAGGCATCTATGACCATGAGGTGGTCAGACAACGTGCACGACTATGAGGTGGTCGGACGAAGTCACAACCACAAGATGGTCGGACTAAGTCATGACCATGAGGTGGTCAGACTAAGTCACGACCATGACCACGAAGTGGTCGGACAGGCATCTACGACCACCAGGTGGTCGGACGCGTCGATGAAGTTACGACCACATAGTGGCAAGCGAAGTTGGTGGAGGGACGAAGGCTCAAAATGCGTGCTCCGTCCCCCACCCTTCGGATTAGCATTGACAAAGTCAACGGCTGGACAAAGCCTTGAAACGCAGGCTCCATCCCCCACCTTTGGACTTGGCGTCGACGAAGGTGGCGACAGGACAAAGTCTTGAAGTGTGCACTTTGTCCCCCACCGTTCGGACATGGCATCAACAAAATCGTGACTACAAGGTGGTCAAACGGTTGTCAATGACTACGAGGTGGTCGGACGAAGTCACGACCACTAGGTGGTTAGACGAAGTCGTGATGTCATGACCACGAGGTGGTTGGATGTGTCGATGATGCCACAACCACGAGGTGGTCAGGCGAGCGTCTATGACCATGGGGTGGTCAGATAAAGTCACGACATGAGATGGTCGGACTAGCATCTATGACCACGAGGTGGTCGGACACATCGATGAAGTGATGACCAAATAGTGGTCGGGCGAAGTCGATGGAGGGACGAAGGCTCGAAACGCATGCTCTGTCCCCCACTGTTTAGATTGGCGTCGACAAATCTGGCGATTGGTGGAAGCCTTGAAGCATGCACTCCGTCCACTACTCCGATAGGCGTCGACGAAGTCATGACCACAATGTGGTTGAACAAAGTCGCGAAGTCATGACCACGAGGTGGTCGGACAAGTCGATGAAGCCATGACCACAAGGTGGTCGGACGGGAATCTATGACCATGAGGTGGTCGGACAAGCGTCTACGAGCACGAGGTGACATGCATCTACAACCATGAGTTGGTCCAACAAAGTCACAACCATGAGGTGGCCGGACGAGCGTCTATAAGCACGAGGTGGTCGGATGCATCAATAAAGTCACTACTAGGAGGTGGTCTAATGGAGTCAATGAAGTTATGACCATAGCGACAGTGGAGAGACGAAGGCTCGAAACATGCACTCCATCCCCCACCGTCTTGAAGCGCACGCTCTATCCCCCACTGTTTAGATTGGCATCGATGAAGTCAGTGGCTAGACGAAGCCTTGAAGCATGCACTCTATCCCCCACCGTTCAGATTGGCATCGATGAAGTTGGCGGCTGGACGAAGCCTTGAAGCGCACGCTCTGTCCCCCACCATTTGGACTTGGCATCAGCAAAGTTAGCAGCTAGATGAAGCCTTGAAGCACACGCTCTGTCCCTCACCGTTTAGACTTGGCTTCGACAAAAGTGAAGTCATGACCACGAGGTGGTCGAAGGAGTGTCTACGACCACAAGGTGGTTGGACGATGGGCATTTATAACCACGAGGTGGTTGGACAGGCGTCTACGACCATGAGGTGATCGATTGGGCATCTACGACCACGAGTCAGTCGGATGAAGTCATGACCACTAGGTGCTTGGACGAGTGTCTACGACCACGAGGTGGTCATACGCATCAACAAAGTCACGACCAGGAGGTGGTCTGATGCAGTCGATGAAGTTGCGACCATAGTGGTCGAGCGAAGTCGATGAAGGGACAAAGGCTCGAAACACATGCTCCATCCCCCACCCTTCGGATTGGTGTCGACGAAGTCAGTGGTTGCATGAAGCCTTAAAGCGTGTGCTCCGTCCCCTGCCATTCGGACTTGGTGTCGATGAAGGCGGCAACGGGACGAAATCTTGAAGTGCACGCTTTATCCCCCACCATTCAGACATGGTGTCGATGAAGGCGGCGGCGAGACGAAGTCTTGAAGCGCACGCTCCGTCCCCCACCATTCGAATTGGCGTTGATGATGTCAGCAATTGGACAAAACCTTGAAGCGCGCGCTCTGTCCCCTACCGTTCGGACTTGGCGTCGACAAAAGTGAAGTCACGACCACGAGGTGGTTGAACGAAGTCACAAAGTCACAACCATGAGGTGGTTGGATGCATCAATGAAGGTAGGACCAGGAGGTGGTCTGACAGAGTAGTCGGAGGAGTGTCTACGACCACAAGGTGGTCAGACGAAGTCACGACCATGAGGTAGTCGGACGGGTGTCTATGACCATGAGGTGGTCGAACGTAGTCACAACCACGAGGTGGTCTGCTGGGCGTCTACGACCACGAGTCGGTCAGATGAAGTCATGACAACTAGGTGGTCGGACAAGCATCTACGACCACGAGGTGTTTAGACGTGTTGAAAAGTCATGACCAGGGGTGGTCTGATGGAGTCAATGAAGTTACGACCATAGTGGTCAGGCGAAGTCGGTGGAGGGACGAAGGATCGAAACGTGCGCTCTGTCCCCCACCCTTCGGATTAGTATCAACAAAGTCCGTGGCTAGACGAAGCCTTGAAGCGCGTGCTCTATCCCCCACTGTTCAGACTTGGCATCAACGAAGACGGTGGTGAGACGAAGTCTTGAAGCGTGTGCTTCGTCCCCCACCATTCATACTTGGCATTGATGAAAGCAAAGTGACAACCACGAGGTGGTCGGACGAAGTCATGAAGTCACGACCACAAGGTGGTCGAACGCGGCAATGAAGGCAGGACCAGGAGGTGGTCTAATAGAGTCGACGAAGTTATAACCACGAGGTGGTCGAACGCATCGATGAAATCACAACAAGGAGGTGGTCTGATGGAGTTGACGAAGTTACGACCACGAGGTGGTTGAACGCGTTAACGAAGTCACGACCACGAGGTGGTTGGACATTCAATTCCATTAGTGTGGTGAACTCCCTGGTGAGGCGCGTGAGGCTCACCAGGGTTATCGCCAGTCTCAAGGACTCCATAGTGGGATGCGGGAAGCGCACGCAACCATGCATGCTCTTTCCTATGCTGCTATTTATACTCCGTAGAGTTCGTGCGGAGGCCATGGATTCCACGCAGTAATCTATACTCCATAGAGTTGCTCGAGATGGCTAAGGTCCCAGTGCTTTGTACTCCGTAGAGTACGCCGAGGCGCAATGCTACCGTGTGATTTTTTTATACTATATAGAGTTGCTCGGGATGGCTAAGTTCTCGATACTTTATACTCCACAGGGTACACCAGGGCGCAAGGCTGCCATGCAAATTTTTATACTCCGTAGAGTTGCCCAGGACACGCAATGATCCCGATTCTAGGCTCAGACGCCTAGGAAATGGCCGACAGATGGGCTATGATCATGCAACAGTCGCAGCGAGGCAAACGACCATAGCATTTTCGTAGGAGGTGCCTACACTCACAAAATGGTCGTGACAAGGCACATGAACATATCATGGTCACAGAGAGGGCCTATGATCACGAAGTGGTCGTGGCAAAACCAGCGACCAGATCATGCTCGTAGAAAATCTTACGATCATGAAGTGGTCATTGCAAGCAGACGGCCATAGCATATTCGAGAAGGGGCCTACGGTCACAAACTAGTCATGGCAAGGCTCACAACCCTATCATGTTCGTAGTAATGGTTAAGATCATGTAGTGGTCGTGGCGAGGAAAATGACCATAGCATGTTCGTAGGAGGTGCCTACGATCTCGAAGTGGTCATGGCAAGGCTCACGACCCTATCGTGTTTGTAGTAAAGGTTACGATCATGTAGCGGTCGTGGTGAGGCAAACGACCATAGCATGTTTGTAGGAGGTGCCTTCGATCATGAAATGGTCTTGGCAACACTCATGACCCTATCATGTTCGTAGTAAAGGCTACGATCATGCAACAGTCATGGCGAGGCAAACAACCATAGCATGTTTATAGGAGGTGCCTACGATCATGAAGTGGTAATCGCAAGGCAGACAACCATATCATGTTCGTAGTAAAGGTTACGATCATGCAACAGTTGTGGCGAGGCAAACGACCATAGCATGTTCGTAGGAGGTGTCTACGATCATGAAGTGGTCGTGGCAAGGCTCACAACCCTATCGTATTCGTAGTAAAGGTCATGATCATGTAGCGGTTGTGGTGAGGCAAATGACCATAGCATGTTCGTAGGAGGTGCCGATGATCACGAAGTGGTTATCGCAAGGTAGACGACCATAGCATGTTCGTAGAAGGGGCCTACGGTCATGAAGTGGCCGTGGCAAGGGCCATGACCAAATCATGTTTGTAGAAAGGCTAACGATCATGAAGTGATCGTAGTAAGGCACATGACCATATCATGTTCGTAGGCAGGGCCTACAATCACGAAGTGGTCATGGCAAGACACACAACCATATCATGTTCGTAGGCAGGGCCTACGATCACAAAGTGGCCGTGGAAAGGGCCATGACCAAATCATGCTCGTAGAAAGGGCCTACAATCACGAAGTGGCCATAGCAAGGGCCACAACCCGATCATGTTCGTAGAAAGGCTAATGATCATGAAGTGGCCGTGGCAAGGCACATGACCATATCATGCTTGTAAGTAGGGCCTATGATCACGAAGTGGCCATGGCAAGGGCTATGACCAGATCATGCTCGTAGAAAAGCTTACGATCATACAGTGGTCGTGGCAAGGCAGATGACCATAGCATGTTCGCAAAAGAGGCCTACGGTCACGAAGTGGTCGTGGCAAGGCACACGACCATATCATGCTCGTAGGCAGGGCCTACAATCATAATTGACTGTGGCAAGGGACACGACCAGATCATGTTCGTAGAAAGTGGCCATGGCAAGGGCCACAATTAGTGTCGACACCTTCGACCGTAGCCAGAGTCGATGTTTTCGACTATTGTCGAAGTTGAGATTTTTGACCGCATCTGGAGTCAAAATTCTCGACCGTAGGCAGCATTGAAATCTTCAATCGCTGCCGATGTCGACATCTTCTACCGCAGCGGGAGTCGATGTTTTTGACCGCAACCGATGCTGACATCTTTGACCGCTTTGACCACTACCGGTGATGACATCTTTGACCGTAGCCAAAGTTGAAGGCGCGGAGCCAAGGCCGACGGAGTCGGAGGTGTAGAGCTGAGGCCGACAAGGTTGGAGGCACGGAGCCAAGGCCAGGTTCAATATGTGCCATGCACGGAGGCCTACTCCCTGGTGTAGTCATGACCACGACATGGTCGGACCGCAATCAGTGTCGACATCTTTGGCCACAGCTAGAGTCGACATTTTTGACCACTGCCAAAGTCGAAGGCGTGGAGCCGAGGCCAATGAGGTTGGAGGCGCGGAGCTAAGGCAGACAAAGTCGAAGGCGTAGAGCTGAGGCCAACGAGGTCAGAGGCACAAAGCCGAGGCCAGGGCCAGAGGTGCAGAGCCGAGGATAGGGCCGGTCTTTGCCGTGCACTGAGGCCTACTCCCTAGTGTTGAGATGACGGTGTGAGGGCTCGATGCGAAGGTGGCCGATGCGAAATACAGTGACGACTGCGAGGGCACTCATGATGATGCAGAGCAGCCCACATACCTGACTCTTGTTACATCCGGACCCCATGCAGTTATGACAGGTATCGTATGCACTAGCGCTCAGCCATCCGCATGGCCGATGATAAAGGATGTGTTGCAGATCCTTCATCATCAGCCATGCGGATCTGAGAGAGCAAACGACAAGAGAGAGAGAGAGTTGATGTGTGAAATAAGTGGATCTAGCCATCTCATACTCCTCTTGGGGGTTTATATACATGAATAGGATAGGATTAGGAATTCCCATCCTACCTCTTGATAATTACAAAATGTGAGGATGCATTGATACATTTCTCTATACACACATCCCTAAACTATTAGGCCTACTACATATTGGGCCTGTTGCAAGGCCCAGTCATAGGAGCTGGGCTACCCCCACAACACCAAGTAATCTTAATGGGTTGGACCCATTAGGGTTGTTGTTGGTTATTAAAGGGAAGGAAAGGAGGTGTTAGATCCAAGAATTTTAGGTTTTAGATTTTTGTTTTACCACCTTGTCTCCTTCCATAGTTGTGAGAGAGAGAACTTGACAGAGAAAAGAGTGGCACTTTGGCCGCACCTTGTAATCATCTGTGAGCATATAAGCTTTATCCTCTTCTGGAAATAGATCAAAACTTTGTTTTAATCATGTTCTTGTTTGTATTCTTACTTGGTTTTATTTGTTCTTGAGTTAGATTTGTGATTTCGTGTTCATGAGAGTTCTAACGCAAACTCTTGCTTAAATTACCTTACTAGGACATGTGATAATAGATCTAAAAAATCTCATGCCTTAGATCCTCACGAGCAAGAAGTAATTTGAATATTAAGATTTTTGGTGTTCTTGTGACCTAGATTCAATTCTTTTCAATTTAGTGAACTCAAACCCAAGAACCTTGTAATTCTTGATTGGTTTAGGTTCTTAACACCTTGAATAAATCTCATGCAAAATTTAAAAATGTTTAGATAGGACTTGAGTAAGTTTTTGATATTTGAGTTTTGTCCTAAGAGGTTTGCAAGTTTGAAAACAGCTGACCGATCAGACCCATCCTAAACTTGTGGTCAGACCAAACTCACTGGTCAGATCAGTCTTGTGACTATGGTCAGACCAACTGTGATGGTCAGACTTGCCCATCCATGGCGGTCTGGCCAGCCTTGGGTAGAAGTTTCTAGATTTTGTTAGCTTAGGTCTCTAGTTTTGTTTTGCTAAGTCTTAAGTGATGTAATCTAAACTTAGTGACTCCAATAGTCATTTGAGTGGAGATTTTAAATACCATTAGAGAAAAAAGTTTAGAAAATCATTCAACTCGCTCTGATTGCCGGCATCCGTCCTTCATAGGGGCACAAATCCCTGAGAGTATTATACTTGTAATTCACCAGTCCCTCGAAAAAATAATACTTGTAATTCAGATGTACTATTGATAGTCAAGGAATGCAATGCTTTTCACCAAGTTTTTTACTAATGATCACATTTGGGCCATGTAGCTTTGGCATTCCCGAAGTCCCAATTAAGATTTCAGGCATGCCCAGTGAGCTATTTTAGAAGTCACCAACAGATGATAAAATCTGATAAATGACTAATACGTGGCATAAAGACTCCCTAAAAATAGTAATATAAGTCATACAGGATGCAGGAAAAGAAAGCAGCACCTTGGAGGACAAGTCAACCATGGAGATATCATCAACTGAAAAGTTTGCAAAGTTATATTCCTTATCTTTCTTAATGCTCATGTATTTCCCATTAGTTACAGCTCAATTTAAATTAGAAATACTAGAATCTAGACCAAGAAAATTCTTATGTATCTTTGTTATGCTAGTAGCTGTAATCGATCAACAGCATCCTAGGGTCTTCTGGCAATTTTAGTCTAAAATAGAATATAGGAAGTGCTTCAATAGTAGTAGATAGTCAAATATGTAGGCATGGAAAAGTAAATTTATTTGACCAAATGGCCAATTTCAATAGTTTGCAGCATACAGTGCTCATTTCACATGAACACGATACGAGGAGAAAAGTCTTCGTACTTCCTCAACACATGGCACTTATCAAATTCACGATATAATTGAATGAATAATGAAACTAATAGAAGTGAAAACCAGTTATTTTGAGCCAAAACCAAACAATTTTGCCAAGAAAAAAAATATTTTTCCCACGAGGAGCTTCATCTGAAACCTTTCCGCCATTTCCACGTGCTGGTCCCTGGTTAGCTGTGATGGAAACAAAAAGGCACCAAATCAGCAAGAGCTATACCACGTACAAAAGTACCCCTAAAAAACACGTACAAAAGTTGTTTGGACGTATGAACTGACATTGAAATTTTACTTACTAGTTGGTAGCGTAGTAAATGCGGAAAGAACAGTTGTCATGGTGTCAAGAGTTCAAACTTGATATGAGTTTGCCAAATGCAATCCAAAGGAGTGTAAAATTTCTTGGAGAAAACTTTTGGATGCGTCACTCGTTTTTCCTTTCTAAATCAAGGTTAAACCGGTAAAATGTGGTGCTCTCACTGATGTGAGAATTGCTCAACTATTTACAGGCAATCTGCTTGTCAAACCACTAGAAAAATTACTTGAATTGGACTTTTTAGGATCTTGGGATGACCCTGATGGTGAAATCGAATGCTTTTGGTCTGAAGGACTGTCTCCATCACCTAATTAATATGAACAACAGAACAAAACTGTGTCAGATCATTTCGGGGAAAAGAAATACATGAGTAATATACGAAACAAATATAATTTGGCAATAAAATATAGGTTATGACATAACTATTGTGGAAGTTTCATCCGAGTCATGAAGGTTGTAAGAATCAAGTGGTTACTGAAGTTACTAACAATAAGCGTATTTCGTCCTCATAGCATTAGCGGTAATATATCAATGCTGTTTTAATTTTACAGGAAGTTAAGAAAAAATAAAACTTTTTGAGCATCTAATTGAAGATATTGTGAATAAAATTCACCATCTGTGGATGACTTTCTGTAGGTGTTCTTCGAGTACTCAACAAAAGAATGATCATTTGTTGGGTTAGACTCCCTCTACATGGAGAAGAAGCTCAAAATTAGCTCATAAAATTAGAAGTTTGTGAACCATTGATTGCTCTCTTGATCAACGGTTGAGATACCTCCTCCTTGGTGAGGGGAAGAAAACCCTAACCTCTTCCTTCAGCTGGTGAGAGGGGGCTAGTGAGTAGAGAACAGCATACACACAACAAAGAAAGAGAGGAGAGGGAAAAGAAAAGGAGAAGATCTGTTCCAATTCGGGTGATCCTGTGTAGTCTTCATCAAGACGTCAATCGGACCATCAAACGTCATTGTATCGAACACAAACTTGGTCAGTGTGTTCTTGACTTGATACTCTTCGATTTGTATGATTGGATTGAAGATTGGAATAGAGGAACATCAAATTTTAGAGTGGTATTTTTAGTTCGGGTTACAGCAGATTTAGCACTCTACAGTTTTGGTAGATGATCTGTTTAAGGGTTCAAACAATGTCAAATTTGGCTGAAATTTTGCTAGCATGTTAGGGACTCGTGGATCCACATTCCTACAAAATTTCACGTGATTTGGATCTACAGTTTGCAAGATATGAACTGATAACTGAAAAAGACAGAAATTGTGTCTTCTCTACTTGACTGTTAGTGTACCTCTTGTTAATTGTGTGTGGTAGTTGATGATGATACCAAGATTATATCTTGATGATATTGTTATTTCTGTGATGTACTTTTAGATGTTTTAGAGAAGACTCATTGTATCCATTGCTAATTATAATGGAAGATTTGAAAGTAGGCTATGCAACCTTCATGGTTTTTACTCCTCACATTGAGGAGGTTTTCCACGTAAATCACTGTGTCACTTTGTGCATGTTCTTATTATTAATTCTGCTGCTTAACTGCTGGTTGAAGCTATCATCATTGATTCACTACAAGTAGAGGTATTGAACTTTTGTTAATTGCAATGTTTAGCCCTAACATCATTGTGATCAAGCACCACCGGTCCAAAGCAAGGTAAAAGTTACCAATAGCTATAACTATACGATTTTGCTACTTCTTGATTCTATATTCATAAACCAACGTCACAAGAATATTAGTATATTACATTGTTGAAACAATTCGTGCCTCTTATGCTCAGAGGTACCGAACAAGAGCAATTGTACAGCCTCTGAATCTCTGTTTGAGCACTTCTTGGAAAGGTTGTTAATATTTAACAGGATACCTGCAAGCTGAGTGGAAACCCATAAAACATAATCAAGAGATGCAAGTAATCTACGCACGATAGCCGCTATTACATGTAGCAAATGCACCAACCAGAAGTTCCTTTATGTCCAGACTCTGAAGCAGGCTATAAGCGTCTTCACAATAGTTATTTGTGAGGATTGGGCAAACTGAGCCCACCTAGGAGACAAAATCGAGCATGCTTATGAAGTAAATGCTGGAATCATATACATTGACCTCTGCAGACACTTGAAAGTACTTAGTGCAAGTACACATTATTACCTCACCTTTTGATTTCAGAACATCTTGCCCCACCACTACCAAGCTCACTCGCTGATCCATTATTAGCCCCTCCATATCGACCTAATTCAGATTATCAGAGTCGGCATCGTATACATTTTGCTTAAGATGTGTATGCAGCTTGATTATTCCTTTCAAACTGGAAAAGGATGCATGTTACATGCTCACAAATAGGAAAACAGATGGAAGGGAAGAAGCCATTGATAATAATTAGCTGCTGTTACTGCTGCACATTGCTATTCTTGATATCTTATGCAGAAAATGAATGTATCAAATTTACGATGTCCCTCAGTTGTTGCTAGAATCACCTTCCCTTTCTATCCGCATATCAACGCATTACGGTACAAGCACAAACTCCCAATTGCGAAAGGCCTATCAGTCATCATCACTCAAATGGCAGCCACATGGTGCCAATCAAAATTCAGGACACCCACATGACACTACTGCAATGTGGTGCTGTATATACCCCATCCTTGTCGCCTCTGCCCAAAATAACCCAACAACTCCGGGACCTAGACAGTTGCCCGATTTGTCGGAAACGAATCCTCCCCACCGCAAGCTAACAGTGTCGTCTCATGGCATAGCATGGTGTATTCACGTAAGATCACATCATGTACCTCGTCGGTGAAGAGCAGCCTTACTTATGTCTTCATGTGTTTTAAGATTTATAGAGAAAAGCATACAAGCACTACTCACGTCGTAGAGGAGCCAGGCCGCCTGCCTGCACCTCTGACCTCACCATCCTGCCCCGATGCATGTTCACCACCGGCACCGCTGCCTGGCCATCCGCCTTGCTCAACAGCATCCACTCGTAGCATATCGCCGCCATGATCGAGCGCACACCTACTAGAAATCAACGAGGAATCACAAGTGAGCATACTTCTTGGATGAGCTTCTTGGATTCAATTCGAACAGAAGGAGCTTATTACCGGTGAAAGAAGAAGGCTGATCTTACTTTTGGAGGCATCGGAGAGCACGATCTTGGTGGAAATCGGGCCGGAGCGGTCCCCGGCGGCCACGTCAGCGACGTCGGCGTGCTCGCGGCGTAGGAAGGTGTTGAGGCGGGCGACGCCGTCGTCGAATCCGTCGACGGCGGGAGCAGAGGAGGTGGAGGCGTGGCGGCGGTGGTGCGGGAGGCAGGAGTGGGCGGCGGAGGTGGGCGAAGTGGAGGAGGCGGTGCGGGCCGTGCGGCGGTGGGAGGAGGGGTCGGGGGCGGAGGGGTTGTGGAAGCGGGACTTGCGGCGGGACGACTGCGGGTTCGGGGGCAGCAAGGGGTTGGAGGAGGCGAAAGGGTCGGAGCGAGGAATCGAAGGGGTCGGAGCAGGGAGGCGAGGAGGAGATGGACGCGCGCTGTAGGATCTCGTCGCCGATGTCGCCCGGCTGCCAGTGACTGCACGCACTCCGGAGGAAGAGCGTATAGCTTAGCAGGGTGGAAACCGCAAGTTCGCGGCGTGCCGCGGGATGCCGCCGCGCCGCCGCCGTGGGCGGTAAAATTTTTGCTATTCCTTGCCGTAGTTGGGCCTGTAAAGTGTAGGGTATCGGCCTATTGAAGGTGGGGGGTTTGGCCATTAAAAAAGAAGAAATTTTTTCTGAAAAAAGGGCAAGAAAATTTGCAATTCTTTTTGTACAAGAAAAAATATGGCATCTTTTCCTCTCACAAAAAAAAGACCTCGAAGGCTGTGTTTGGTGTCAGTTAAAATAACCATGTTAGCTAATCTTAACCTAGGTAGGTTAGTTTAATCCAATCTTTGTGTTTGCAGGGCGACTAACCTAGTTAGTCTAAAATATTATTTGGTTAGATTACGTGAGTAATATGAAACAAATGAAATAATAGCGCTTCAGAAAAAGAAAATAAAACAAAATGATTGAGATATGGTAAATGAAATGAGAAATAGAGAAACGAGGTTAATTAGGTCTTTATGGTGGTCAGTTGATGAAGAACGTGGAGAATATACGTCGAAGAAGATTTAATCACAAAATAAAAGAAAAACAATATTTGATTTTTCCTATTTCTCTGAAAAATCTCTAATCTATACTTAATATAAAAAAACACCAGTTTAATAAAACCTTTTGTCACCAACCTAAGTTAATATTCTCTCCTCCTAACGGTTAGATCAACTAAATCCAATAACTACAATTATAAATTGGTCATGCCATCTGAATATATAAACCATTGACTCAAATTATCTAATGATTCATGTTGCAAGTTGGTTGTGCCGCACACCACCTCAATCCCCAATCTCTAACCGAGACCCTTACATGTTGTCCTCCTGCTCCGCCTCCCCCTATTTGCCCCTCCCCCCACCCACCTGCTTTGTGCCCCTACTCCATCTCCCACCTCCTCCCCCCGCGCCGCCACTTTGGCCCCACGCTCCCCACCTCCTTCGTGCTCCCCTCTTCGGCCCCATGCTCCCCACTCAACCCCCTGCTCCGCCACTCCGTCGACAAGGGCGATGGCGCAGACGGAGGGAATAGGGCTAGGATTTTTGTTTTGTTATGGTTGAATACCGTGTCGTATGCTGTTATGATTGCCTTTTTTTGCAAGATTAGAGCTTTGGGGGGGGGGGTAAAGACTTGTATGCACTAATGATTTGGTTTGTGAGGGAAAAATATATGGACACCATACAAATTTCCGTATCGTAGAGCATGATAAATTGACTATAATTAATAAGAGATTAGAAGGGGAGATTGTAACGCTCTTGATTCCCCTCCCTCAAAACTGTTTCTGTTGATGAAGTGCAACAAACTAGACATTGTGGTAAAATCGATGAGAGTAATCGTGGACGATTAATAATGTTAATGACGAATGCAAACTGACGGTCATTCCCCATGTGGTATGGCGGCACGTCGCGGAGTTGTGTGTACATGGTGAGCCACTAGTAAGTAAAATGAATGTACTTTGAGGATTGACTTTGTTTGCTCTAATTTGGGGTGTGTCAATTGTGTTGCTAATTCCGGCTTAAATGAACTGAGGTTTTGTTAGCTTAATTTATATTATAAACATAACAGTTATTTCCCTAGCGATCGACGAACTACTTATAACCAACAATTTTGACAAATTTAGTCTCTCACATGACGGGAACTGATCATGTATAGTCAAATAGATGCAAACCATCTTCAATAACACTCACCAAAACTTAGATCTAAATTGTAATGTAAAGAAAAATAAATTTTATTACTAACCATATCTAGAGCAACTAGGAATGTATGAATCTTCAAAGCTCTCCTGCCTCCCCCAACCAAATTAACTGGCCTGAAAGTCTTGCCTCCTCCAGGTGCAGCACCGGCTAGATCTGGATCGAAATGAAGACAGATACGGTTCTGAGCGGCGCAATAAATGATTAATTATCTTATCACAAACATAGACGATTTTTAATAAAAATCATCTGTGATAATTCTCATATTATTACAGACGGTTTTATTAAAAAACCGTCTGTGATATTCCAGTATCACAGACAGTTCATCGGTAAGAACAGTCTGTGATACTCGTTTTTTCCGACACCAACATACAGACGGTCTCTAAATTAAAATCGTCTGTGATAGTGTACATCACAGACAGTTTTGTCAAATCGTCTGTGATTTGACGTCTACTAATAGTATTTCTGTATTAGTGCACCTTACTAGTAAAGAAAACTTCGGAGTTGGAAACCTAAGTACTGAACTGGGAAGCAGGAGGAGATAGCCGTGAGACGACTGTGTTTTGCACCGAAACGACAGCTTATGTATCACGTTGTGTGCGCGTGCCAAACCAAACTTATTCTGTGTGTGCGTACATGCGCGGTACAGGCACCCACTCCTGCGCATGCACGCACGCACGGAGTTACGGAGTGATATGCAGGTTTACCCCCTCGTGGACCGTGACATCGGTCCCGGCGGTCGACCGTCGGCGTGGACTCCGTCCCGTTGCCGCCGGCGAACCTAGGCACCTAACTGGACGGCGAGCCGACGCCCATCCTTCCCGGCGACCCGGCCCCGACCATCCTCCTCACCTCCAGCCAGTCCTGCGTCTGCTTGCTTGCGCTGCCGCCGCGGCCGCTCTTCCCCAGTTGCTTATTCTTCGCCGGCGGAGGCCCCTTGCTGCTGCTGCTGCTCTCACCGGTCAGGTCGTACGCGCCTCTGCCGCTGTGCCGCGCGCCGACGGTGCCAAAGAACGTACCAGTCGTTCATGAAGTCGGCCAGGTCCGGGGCCCCGGCCGTCCGCCTCCATTGCAGCTAGCTGCGCGATGGAAACTACGTGTTTTTCTCTTTTCTGGCACGGTTTCTGGCTGGGTTTGATTATGGAGTAACTAGTAGGGTGTTACTGTAGAGAGCGGCGAGGTACGGTTTTCTGGCACGGTTTCTGGCTGGGTTTGATCAATCCGAGGGCTTTTTTATTTGCTCCGAACGGCTGGCTGGGCATGGTATATGCTAGCTAGCTGCAGATGGAGCTCGCCGAAGAGAGAACGGTTTACGACAGTTTGGCCCTAACGTGCCAAAGTATTTACTATTGCAAGTTTTTTTTAGGGAACTGTTACAGTTTTTAGGGCCTTGTTTGGGGTTTTAGCTAGGACTGTGGCCATCCCTTCAACTGTGAAATTCGTTAATTAATTGTTACAAAATGATGGTAGTTTGCTCAAAGAATCCAGTGGTCTGGCTTAGTTTGCTCAAAAGAACCAGTGGTCTGGCTTGAAGAATCGGCCCTATCTTCAAATGACCCCCCACTGATTATAGGTACGTGCAAAATCATGATTATAAGGATTACAAGATTGATTATATATGTGGCACTACCTGTATCGAGATTGAAATGGTTGCACAAGATCATCTGATAGATTTCAGGGTTTGGACAATCGATCACCATTACTCCTGTTGCTACGCGTGCCAACATTTCTTTCACCCACGCTAGTGCTCTTGGAGATCACAGGAACCTGAGTTCCATTTCCATGCCATCACTTCCGATGTATAAATTAAGACATGTGGCAAAATAATCAAAAGCTTATCTTTTACTTTAAAATACAGAAAAGGTAATTGCAATAAGTGAATGATATGGTGGAAAAAGGATGGCTAATTTATGTCGAGAAGAGCAAGGGTGGATTTAAGGATTGTTCGCATTGGCGTCTACTTCTGGCTTTTGCTTAGAGAATACAGAAGTCAATACGAACGTCTAGCTTTTCAAAGCAACTTCTCTACTTCTTTCGCTCCTGTCTCGCTCCGAGGATAAGTCAGGGGGTCACGAGCGTAGCTCATACTCTATTCCTCTCGCTTCTATCTTACGTACACATCTTCCCCTCACTTTTGTACCACCCGTCCATTCTTTTTAAAAATCACTCTTTTTAACTGTTACTATTTATTTGCAGCCAAAAACTTTTAGCCACAGCCAAAAATCATCAGTAGAAACTAATACAAACATTGATACTAGAAACTAATACAAACATTGATACTAGGCAAATGAAGTGTCGGGTGGCCCAATTTAACCCACAGAGACTTGCAACCCAATAGTTCTAACAGACCTACAGCCCAATAGCCTAGCACATGGCATTAGGCCCCACAACACATCCATGACGCCTGCCTAGTTGCCTCTAGACGCACACACCACATGCAAGTCATAGCCTCCTAAACCTAGGCGGCCCTCATGCACGGAGCATTTTGCCACCGCCACCTCACCACAGCCGCCACCAACGATTCGCACCCTCTACCTCTTCCTTTTTATCGCCATGCTCTAAATGACATTTATTTATAAGTTCTAGTTTTTAGAACACATTTTTTTAAGTTTGTCTTTTTTTATTTTTTCCTTATTCCTTTGCATTATGTGTGATGGTATATCTTTTCTTCTTTTTTAAATTTAATTACTTGAAAAAAGCTAACAGCCGCTACAGTGCATTTTTTGCCGCTACAATGCTTTTCAGCCAGAAAACCAAAAGTTACTTCGAGCACTACCATATTGCTCTTCATTGATGACATGCGTCATTTTTCATGTATTTTCCTATCATTTACCCATATATATATTTTGCATTATGTGACCATTATCCATCATTTACATGCTTTTCTATAATTAAGTGTATGAATTAGACCATGCTATACTTTTTGCAATTTTCCACAGACCGGCGCAATCGAGGTGCATTCACTCTAAATTTGTGTGCTAGAACTACTCCGCACAGATGTATGCATCACCATGGACTTGTACGATCTTTTCGCGAAGAATTCAGAGCATTAGCAGAAGTATCTCATTATAAATTCTAGATTCTTCGAGGATTAAATTGAAAAATGGGCAAATTCCCCTATTGGCAGTAAAATCCCTAAGAGAAATTTGATGATTTGCCTCTTCTTTGTTTGCGAACGGCTCATTTACCACACAAATTGATTTCAACTGGTCATTTGTCCCATCTTTCAATTTTCAAGTGATGATTTGCGCTCTTTGGATTTTTAACCCATTTTCTATTTTGGCAAGGCTAAATTACCACGGAAAATAACCAATGTGCCCTTCTTTTGAATTGAGAGTTGGCACCAGTGCACTTTGAGCACGACTTACCACCACAGCGCCTCGACTAAAGCTTACGACGAAGCCGTGGTCGAAGCGTCATAGTCGAAGCTTTGTTGTCAAAACATGGTTGAAGCATTGTGGTTGATGTAATACCCCAAAATAATGCATAAGGGAAACATTAGAGATAAATGAGGGATTTGCCGTCAGACCCATCGGCGTATAGCGTGCCGAATGTTTATCGCTCGTAGAGGTTCCCAGACTGCCCTGGGATAGTCGGCACCGTCTAGAGAGCCGAGTAGCGCTCTCAGAGGTTCCCGGACTGCCCAGGGGTAGTCGGCACCGTCTTGCGACGTGGGTATTCATCATCCGGCAAAGTTTCACCTTACCTTTATTACCGACTTACCTCTGCAGTAGAAACCAAAACAACAGCCATGGACCAAAATGCCCTTAGGCAGGCAAGTATGAGAGAGGGGCATGGGGTTTAAATGAGGGCGATCCGGTCATTTCACAAATGCAAAAGGCAACCCCCAACGTGCTCATATAAGCTAGCTCAAGCAGCCAAGCCCACATTTCCACCCCTTTACTCTCGGCCAAGGTAAAAGCATAGCAAAGGGAGCACCACTCTCCATTCCTTCTCAATGCCAAAACTGAAAGCCAACCCCAGAGCTCAAGCTCACTCTCTTTACTCTTCCCCTCTTCCTTTCCATTGAGTCAAACCAACATAGCCACACCCTTCCGATCGGCACAAAGGTGAGCATTCAACCAGGGGAGCACATACATGTAGAAATCGGGGAAGGAGTGGCATAGGGGAGGCGAGCAGGGGATGGCCGACCGTGAGCCTGAGGGCTGGCAAGCTGAGCCACCGCACGCCGTCTTGCCATCGGAGGGGTGCCGTGCGAGAGAGTGAGGGGGGAGAGGAGTAGTAGGCCGGGTGGGGGCCCGACCGGCGGAGGAGCTGCCGGCGACGCCACGCCAGGCCTCGCGCCACCGCAACGCTCCGGTCTAGCTTGGGCTCGGCCGTTGCGCCACCGGGGAAGCGCCTGCGCAAGAGCGGGAGGGGAGGAGAAGGTGGGAGAGAGGGGGGCCGGCGGAAAGAGAGGGGGGCCGGGGCCGACGGGCCACAGGGCCGGCACGCCTCCCACGCCTCCGCGCACCGCCGCGCCGCCCCCAGGCGAGAGAGTGAGGGGCGGAGGGGGAGGCCGAGGAGGCGGAGAAGGCCGGCGGCGAGGAGGAGCAGGCGGCGGGGAGGGGCCGGCACGCCCTTGCGCCGCCGCGCCGCCTGGAGAGGCCCTTGTGGCCGAGTGGAATGAGGAAAGGGGAGAGGTGGCCGGTTCAGCCAAAAGAGATAAAAAGGAGAGAGAGGGGGGCCGGGGCCGGCACGCCTCCCGCGCCCCGCTTGCCGCCGCGCCGCCCACAGGCGAGAGAGTGAGGGGCGGAGGGGGAGGCCGAGGAGGAGGAGAAGGCCGGCAGCGAGGAGGGGCCGGTGCGCCCTTGCGCCGCCGCGTTGCCTGGAGAGGCCCTTGTGGCCGAGTGGAATGAGGAAAGGGGAGAGGTGGCCGGTTCGGCCAAAAGAGATAAAAAGGAGAGAGAAGGAAAGAAAAGAAAAGGGAAAGAAAGGAAAGAAAAGAGAAGAGAAGGAAAGAAAGAAAAAAAAAGAGAAGAGGAGAAAAGGAAAAGAGAAGAGAAGGAAAGAAAGAAAAAAAAAGAGAAGACGCCCGAGGCCGGGTTACGAGCTTAGGGACGCCGTTCTCCGTTTAAGCTCTGGATTTTTGTTTTGCCGTTGAGTCGGGTTGATCTATTTTATTTTTAGGCCGATTTATTTTTACACTGAAAAGGGTTTATCTCTCTGACAAGTGGGGCCGGTTCATGGTGGACTAGGTTCACGGGTCGGCTTGGTCCACCGTGGGCTCGATCCATGGCCGACGTGACAAATAATATTCGGAATGCATAGTGAGAAATGATGGATGATGAACGTTTGGGGCATGGCATGTTGATATGCATAATTGAACTTGCATTACACGCATGTCATGAAAAGAGAGAGAGTTGGTCCACGTTGAGTGGACGCTCCACGGGAGTGGAGCTGGGTCCCCGTATGAGAGTTACGGGCTACTGAGGTCCCCGTATGAAACAGGACGGGCTTGAGGTCCCCGCATGAAACAGGGCGGGCTTGGGTGAGTATCGACAGGTGCACACTCTGCTATACCGGTATAGGCTAAAGAGTTGAGAAGGAAGTGCATGTGCATATGCATGATGAATAGATCATCGCAACGTAAAGTGGTTAAAGGGGAAAGAGGTTAACTGGAGGAATGGTTAATGAAAATGGAATGATTATGGTCTAATGAATGAACCTGTTATTTGCTGTTTTGCTTTGTACTTGCTGAGTCGGTGGACTCACCCTTACTTTGTTGTTGTTTTTAGGTGATCGTTGAGGGGGTCAAGCACGGGAAGGAGTAGCACATGAAATAACGGCACAAACTAGTAGCACTTTTCGTATCACCTTTTGTCAGTGTACTTTAGCCGTGTTAGGCTAGAGTAAACACTAGAAATGGTATGATGTATCTGAACGCAGTAATATAAATAAAGTTATTGTTGGCTTAAATTTCTTCTGGTGTGGATGAAATGGTAGAGTATGCAGAGGTGGTAGCATCTTGGCCCAGAGAGTGGACGGGGTGTTACAGTTGAAGCGCCGTGGTTGCAATGCTGTGGTTGAAGCGGCATGGTCAAAGGGGTCGGGGGGCACCTCACGTGGTCAGGTGCCGCGCCAGGCGCTCACGCGGGGGCGATGAGAAGGACAGGGAGGCGCCACGTGGTGGAGGGGCAACAATGGCTTGCGGGGGGTTGATGCCAAATCTCGGTTTAAAAGATAGATATATTGATTATTTTTATGGTAATTTAGTCTCAATAAAATAGAAAATGGATTGAAAATTTAAGAAGGGCAAATCATCATCTAAAAATTAAAAATTAAAAGATAGGGACAACTGTATCCACCGCCATCTCGCCGGTTTGCGCCACCGCCGTCTCGCCGCCCTGCAATTCCTCCTCTGCTCTCCCTCCGTATCCACCGCCCCACCGAATCGCCGCCTCTCCAAATCCCGAGCGCTGCCTTCCTCCATTCACCGCCACCACTACACCGTGCCGCCGCCTTCCCCTCCAACTCCGGCGGCTGCCCCCTCTACTCCACCCTCTACAGCGCCACCCCAACCTCGCCTCTCCGCCGCTCCCTCAACATACGCCGTCACCACCACCGCCTTCACCACGCGCCACCGAGTCGGCTGCCTTACCGTCTGTGTTACTCCACGGTGCCGCCGACCCCTGCTTCCTCTTCTTCTACCGCGACCACTGCGACTTCTTCCACCTCAGCCTCCTCTGCTTCTTTGGTTAATCCCCAATTCCACTCCCGTTCTTTTCTGTTCGTCATATGTTGCTCAAATTAACTGTTAATTGTTAACTGTGATTTACTCTTTATTGCACTGTGGATGTGAATTTGTGATTGTGCTATGTGGATGTGTAGCTGAATAGACAGTAGAAGTACTGTGTTATATATTTTCTGTCTGTGTTAGTTCGCAGTTAACTGTGATCTCTTTTAGTTGTCAGTTGCTTTGTGTTACTGGCAGTAAGTAGTAGTAGCAATAGTAGTTAAATGTTGCTTTTATCCTTTAGATTTGTGATATTGATATGTATATGTGATTCTGAGTAGTTCCTGTTAGGTTGAGTTTTGGATAGCGTTAGTGTGGGTGAATTGGAGCGAGTTGCGATTGGTTTTAGAAACTATTGTGCTTAAACCGGGGGCCTGTAGGAGTTTCCAGAAGCTTCTAGAACAGTTGGTCGGGCGCCGTTGGTGGTGACCGTGTCTTCATTCAGGGTCTTTGCTTTGCTGGGGTTTTTGGGAGGGTTTGGGGTGGTTAAGTGACGTCAATTAGCTCTGTCATTTGTCAGAACTCGGGTTTTTTCCTCTCTCCTTATCCTTGCGTGCTTTATGAATTATTACTTACGTCCGATTTTGTGTGGGGGTTCCTAATGGTGGATTGCCATTGACCTCTCTTGATAAACTGTTGTTGGATTGGCAGTTAGCATGAACCCTTTGAAGAGGTCATCGGAATCATCTGCTAAAGAAGATGAAGCAAACAGGCAGAAACAGCAGAAGAGAGTGTGTCAAGGTTTCACACCCAGAAGGTTCCACACAATTCTTTTTTTTCTTTCATGATTACTATCTTCTATGATCCGTAAAACAGAGTATTATCCATGATGATGCTTTGTGATGTTGAAATTGGTAAGATATCAGCTTGACGTCTATGAGGTTGCAATGCGACGAAACACAATTGCGATGCTTGACACGGGAGCGGGGAAGACAATGATTGCTGTGATGCTCATCAAGGAGTTTGGGAAGATCAATAGAGAAAATAATGATCAAAAGCTTATCATATTCCTCGCACCAACAGTTCAGCTTGTCACACAGGTTGCACTATAGTCTGTTGTTCATCATGTTCCTTGCACCAACAGTTCAGCCTGTCAAACAGGTTGTACTAAGTCTGTAGGCTGGTAGTTGTACGTTAGGTGTAACTAGTTTGTGCTGACACTTTCTGTCACAGCAATGCGAGGTGATTAAAATGCACACAGATTTTGAGGTGGAACACTATCATGGTGCGAAGGGGGTTGATCAATGGACGGCTCCTAGATGGGAAGAGCAGCTCTTGAAATATCAGGCAAGTGGTGTTTCTTCTTTTTTTAAGGCTCATTGGTTCCTCATTTGTTCTAAAGGAAATGTGCTTTCCAAGCTAGCGACAGTGCTGATCTGCAGTATTAGTTCATTGTATTTGATTACAATACATGCATTTTTCCTGTCCTCTTGACTTGTATCTGAAAGGTGGCATGGTATAGTTAATTTATAACTTATAAGCATATTAATGCTTTCAGATGTTGTGGGCTGTCAATTGGACCCAGAAAAGAAGTTCTTTTATATGTATCCACTCTTAATGTTTAGTTTTCACTCAAAAATATTTTAGGATATGATTGCTCAGTGCTTTCTTCATGATAACTTCTGTCCAATTATATGGGTTAACAATACCTTTGACCCTGTCTTTTTTCTCTCTCGAACACGCAGGAGAGCTGCGTATCTTTGTATTAAGAAGGGGGAAAAAACATACAAAAACCTTACAGACCCAAAAAACGCACCCAAAAACACACACCACAAACTCTTTAGGGAACTAGCCTATGGTACAGAAACAAGATCGACCTCGACCAGAGGGGATCTAAACCAAGACCTGTGGCGGGGCAGTTAGGTATGAGAATGAGATACCCTTTGCTCCGGCTAGACCGCAAATCCTCATCTCCTTATTGACAAAAGACAAGAGGGTCCTAACGTCCGGCACAACCCCATCAAAGACGTAGCGATTGCGAAGATTCCAAAGAGACCAAGCCCCCAAAATGATGATGGAGTTAAGGCCTTGCCGGACCTGGCCATGAACTGCGTTGTGTGATCTGGACCACCAATCTTCAAAGGAGAGCTCACCCAACTGAGGGGAAAGGTTTTGTAATCTGACCTTTTGAAGCAAGTCAAACCAAAATTGGCGGGCAAACACACATGAGATCAAGAGGTGGTTAATGGTTTCCTCCTCTTGGTCACAAAGCAGGCAACGGGGGGGGGGGGGGGGGGGGGTGTTGCAATCCTCGGCGTGCCAGACGATCCGCAGTCCAGCATTTATCATGTGCCAGCATTTACCTTTGATCCTGTCACTTTATTGATACATTTGGACTGGTTTCCTTGGCTCCTTTTCTTAACTGTGTTTATATTGACTTTTTACTATAATTTTATTTCATTTATATGTTAGTTGCTTTCACCACTTACTTTCTAGTGCTAATGAAAATTTGCAGGTCATGGTCATGACACCACAGGTGCTGTTACAAGCTTTACGCAATGCTTTCTTGATCTTGGACATGGTTAGTCTCATGATATTTGATGAATGCCATCATGCAACTGGTAACCACCCTTACACGAGAATAATGAAGGTGAAACATCATTTTATCATGGAATTTTTCATTTTTATACTAACAAAACACTTTCTTTCTGTTGTTCCTTCTAAAGTTATTGTGTTTGTCATCATCATCTTTTGAACAGGAGTTCTATCACAGATCTGAACACAAGCCAAATGTGTTTGGTATGACAGCATCACCTGTTATAAGAAAAGGCAAGCATTCACAAATAATATATATTACTCTTTTTTGGTTACATTGCATACATCACGACATTCTCTGAATTGTTTTACTTACATGCTCAAATGTTGAATAAGCTGATGAACTTTGTCAGATATGGAATTTGAGTTTAAAAAAATGATTGCTAAAATTAGTCAGCATACATCATGACATGCTCTGAATTGTTTTACTTACATGCTCAAATATTGAATAAGCTGATGAACTTTGTCAGATACGGAATTTGAGTTTAAAAAAATGATTGCTAAAATTAATCAGCATACATCACGACATGCTCTGAATTGTTTTACTCACATGCTCAAATATTGAATAAGCTGATGAACTTTGTCAGATACGGAATTTGAGTTTAAAAAAATGATTGCTAAAATTAATCATGATGGCATGTATTAAGTTGATTGGAGAGTATGATGAAAGATGCTGATGGCAGATCCAAGAGACTTGGCTGTGGTTGATGAAATATAAATTGAAGTAGATCATAATACATTTTTATTAACAATGGCATTTAGGTCATGTACTAAACCTGACCTGTCAGGGCCAAGAGAAAGAAACAGAAATCCAGAAAAGGAACAATTCGAAGGCATAATCTCCAGCTGTACTTGTGCCATAGATTTCACTACTGTCAATATTTCTGGCATTTCCCTTGTTTTGTAACAGAGATTTGATTTGCTCTCTTCACTTCATAAATCTTCTCTGATGATTTGAGATTTTCTTGGTCATCTTTGCAGGTGTCTCTTCTGATTTGGATTGTGAAAGTCAGCTCTCTGAACTGGAAAACCTTTTAGATGCTAAGGTGAATAAGATGGGTCAGATTATGCAGGACAAACTAGTTGTGATCACTGCAGTATTCTATTTTCGTCTATTGAACTGCTAAGATATAGCCATTCCCATATCCGAATATGCTTCCAGATTGTGGTTTTTAATTGCAATTGTTAATTGCTTGATTGTATGGTCCTCTTGAGAACTACACTTGTCTTTTTAAGTGAAATATATCTGATGTGCCCTGTAATTTTGGAAAATGCATATGCACCATTTTAAACAGTTAGTTGCATTCTCAGCTATGTTTATCTTTTACTCGAACCGATATATCTGTTTTAGTCTGCTAGTTGCATTCTCATCTATGTTTATCTTTTACTCTTAACAGATCTACACAGTGGCAGATAGAGAAGAGATAGAACTTTGCGTTCCTTCTGCAAAAGAAGTGAACAGATACTATGACCCAAATACAGTTTGTTTCGAAGATTTGAGTGAAGAATTGGGACTTTTGTGTTCCAAGGTTCCACATATCTTTGTTTCCATGCTCTATTGTTCAAGTATGTTACCAATGTCTGTACCTCAACATTTTATGTTTCTGATAACAGTTTCTTTTTGTTTGTGCAGTATGATGCATTAATAGCACAGTTCCAGAATAAGCCAAACTGCCAGTATAAAGATGCAGATGAAATAACAAAGGAATCACGGAGGCGTCTCTCAAATTCTTTAGGAAAAATCCGCTATTGCCTTAATGATGTTGGTCTACTTTGTGCTAGTGAGGTATCTGTTAGATTCATTGGTTCTAATTTTTCATGTTTGCCCCCCTTTGTTCTTTTTGGCTTGAAATATTGATTGTCTTTTTTGCCTTCTCTTTTTCATCATCATTTTACTTGTGGAGTTTCTTGGCATAGTTAACTAATTTATATTTCTCGCAGGCTACCAAAATCTGCATTGAAAGAGGTCAGAAAAAAGGTTGGCTGAAGGGAGCCTCTGATGCCACATATCAACAAAGTGACGCAAATGGATTGTGCCTGTTTGCAGAAATTTCAACACTTCATATGAAGTTTTTTGAGGAAGTGTTGCATTTAATTGACAAACGCCTCCAACAAGGTGTGTCTATGTAGCTAAAACTAGTAATGTATTGCTAATTGCTGTTGACCTATTTGGCAACATTATGCTGTTTTGCAAAGCTTTTAGCCAAAGGATCTAAGCAGATTTAGCATTGTAACACCTTATATGAAGTATGATATATCATCTATTTGATGAATTACTGACATTTTCAGGTATTGACGCATTTCTAAACTCGGAAAGTGGATGTGTGGAAGCAACAAAGACGGGCTATATTTCCTCAAAGCTTTACGAACTCATCCAAATCTTTTACTCTTTCTGGTAAAGTGCTATTGTTTGGAAGTCTACCTGTTGATTTCCAACTATGTGCTACACTGACATGACATACTTCTGTGCCTAACAGTAACTTTGATCATGTTCGATGCCTCATTTTTGTGGATCGAAAGATCACTGCTAAAGTCATTGAGCGGACAATGCAGAAAATTGGACATCTCTCACACTTCACAGTCTCTTTTCTTACTGGAGGAAGTTCTTCAGTTGATGCTCTGACGCCTAAAATGCAAAAGGACACACTGGATTCATTTCGTTCTGGAAAGGTTCTTAAAAATTTTAACATTCGGAGAAACTGGAACATAGTTATCATGATCTAACTCTGTTTTGCGCCCCCCCCCCCCCCCCCTCCAAACTAAAATGTAGGTCAACTTACTATTTACTACAGACATTGCAGAAGAGGGTATCCACGTCCCAGACTGCTCGTGTGTAATACGATTTGATTTGCCACGGACTACCCGTAGTTATGTGCAGTCACGTGGACGAGCACGCCAGAAGGACTCTCAATACATACTCATGATTGAACGGTAAAGTCTTCATTTGGCTATCCTGCCTAAACTTTTTATGCATGTGGTAATAAAATGATTGCAAAATGGATTGACAAAAAAAGGGAAACAAGAAGTCATAATTCAATGTTCTTTGCAGGGGAAATGTGAAACAAAATGATTTGATATCTGCCATTTTAAGAAGTAAGACTTCAATGGTTGAGATTGTTTCAAACAGAGAGTCTGAGGATCTATTGCCTGGTTTCTTCTCCACTGAAGAAATAAATGAATACCACATAGGCACAGCAGGTGCAAAAGTAACTGCTGATTCCAGCATTAGTGTTATTTTCCGATACTGTGAGAAGCTTCCGAAGGATAAGTATGATGATCACATTTTCCAATTTTGTTTTTTTTAACTTGGCTAAACGTATTATACCTGCAAATCTGCAATACCCTGTTTGTTATTTTTTTTGTGGAGGGCTCCCATTCAATTTCTGACGTTTCTGCTCATGTCACAGGTACTACACCCCAAGACCTACATTTCAGTTCACTCAGCATGGTGATGGTTGTGTGTGTACATTAACTTTACCATCTAGTGCTGTGTTTCAACTTTTGGTGGGCCCAAAAGCAAGAAACATGCACAAAGCAAAACAACTTGTTTGCCTTGATGCATGTAAGAAGCTGCATCAGATGGGAGCACTTGATGACCACCTTTGTCCAACTGTTGAAGAGCCACCGCTCGAAATTTTGAGCAAAACTAACGTTCGCATATCTGGTGCTGGTGTAGGTACGTGATTGCTGTTATGAATATTGTGTGTTGATATGAGACCCAAAGGTCCATATATATAGGAGAGTACAATGGGATATGCCATATAGAGGTAAGGCATATATGGAATAGAATACAAACTCTACCTCTAATACCCTTAACACCCCCCCTCAAATGCAAGGCGTATGCAATAGCATTGCATTTGAAAAGGGTTAATACTAAAACAAGATAAATCCGAAGTCCGAGTCTTGATGATGTCGTCGTTGCGTGCAGTTTTTGAATAAACTGTCAAATCAAGCCGAAGAGGAATAGATAGATGCATGACGGCACAGATCGAAGCCCAAGAGGCGGCGGCGTAAGTGCACAGAGGACACGCGGCGGCCTTTGAAGCTCGGGGCGGCGGCTAGAGAAGCGGCGGCATCATAACGACTTCTACGATCTGCACGCGGCTCAGAGAGTAGAGCGGCGGCTGCTGCCATGCAAAATAAAATTCCTATACTTCTATGACTGACAATA
The DNA here is from genome assembly GCA_017311315.1 of Dendrocalamus latiflorus. Lineage (NCBI taxonomy): Eukaryota > Viridiplantae > Streptophyta > Magnoliopsida > Poales > Poaceae > Dendrocalamus > Dendrocalamus latiflorus. The sequence goes on from CM029663.1 coordinate 5,601,370, forward strand.
AATTTGTGGACTCGCACGGCTTGGACGAACTATTAAAAACTACGGATTTGGATGTACGCAAGGAAAGACCCACGAAAAATAACTAGAGACTGACTCAAAAAATATATAATCCCTGAAAATCCCCCACCCCTCTCTCTGTCTTCACGCCCCCTCCTCACTCCCGTCGCCCGCTCTCTTTACGCTCTCTCCCCCCGTCTCTCTCTGCGCCTCCCTCTTTCTCTCCTCGGGGCGGCGGCCTGGGAAGAGCAGCGGCGGGGCGGCGGCGCCAAGGCGACGAAGAGGAGCGAGGAGCAGAGGCCGGCGCGGGTGTAGGCACAAGCGCCGGCGAGCGAGCGCCCAAGGGAGACGCGGCGACGGAGAGGCCGGTGCGGGCCGACAGCGGCGCTGGGCTCGGGCGGACGGCCGCCCTCGAAGATCCGGCCTGGAGTCGGCCTGGAGCGGCGGCGGCGGCCCAAGAAGAGGACTGCGGCGGCGGCTCGAGCAGCGACGGTGGCACGCGGATCCGGGCGGGAGGCGGCCAGATCTGGCCGGGGCGAGGCCAGATCCGAGCTCGGCGGCGGCGAAGATGGCCGGATCTGGCCCGGAGGCGGCCAGATTCGGGCTTGGCGGCGTCGGAGGTGGCGTGATCCGGGCGCGGGCGATGGTGGATCCGGCCGGATCCAGAAGAGGCGACCGAATCGATCTCGGGGCGGGCGGCGGCCGGGACGACGCCGGATCTGAGCGGTGGCCGGATCCGGTGGTGAGTCGTACTCGTCGAGCGGCGTCCAGTCGGTGCAACGGCGGCGGCCACGGGCGAGGCGCAGCGCACCCGCACGAGCCAGGGCAGCCCGAAAACAAGCCGGCTGCGCCGGACGCGAGCGACGGCGGCCGGGAGATGGTAACATGCGGCTGCGCCGGCAGCCGGGAAGAGGTGGCCGCCCCCGGGAGCGAAGATCACTCCTCCCGGGGGCAGCAGATGCGGAAGCTGGAGCGGAGGCTAGGAGGCAGCCACGACGGGTACAGGAAACCCTAACCCTAACCTAACATAAGCTCTGATCCCATGTTATGAATATTGTGTGTTGATATGAGACCCAAAGGTCCATATATATAGGAGAGTACAAGGGGATATACCATATAGAGATAAGGCATATATGGAATAGAATACAAACTCTACCTCTAATACCCTTATCTCTAATACCCTTAACAATTGCTATGTTTGAAAAAGATGTAGCCTGTCAGCTATTTGTTCCTAACCAGTGTATATTGTAGAGCTGATTTTGTAATATTGATTTTCAAGATAATTCTAACAGAGAAATATCCTGTATATCTCTCACCAATCTTTTATTGCGTTCTTGAAGGTACAACCAAACGAAAGGAGCTACATGGTACAACCAGAGTTCGTGCCTTGTCTGGCACTTGGGCATCCAAGAGAACTGTTATTAAGCTTCAAGGCTACAAATTGAATTTTGTTTGTGATCAAGTTGGCCAGAATTACTCTGATTTTGTTCTGTTAATTGATGCAAGTATAGCAAATGAAGCTGCTACTTTGGAGATTGATCTATATCTGCATGACAAGACGGTAAAAGCTTCAGTTTCTCCTTGTGGACCTCTTGAGTTGGATGATCGACAGGTCTGCTCAAGTTTGTATTTTATTTTCCCTACTTCTGTAGTTGTTTCTTTCTTTTGTTTTGATATGGAAGCTTCCTTATGTTTTTCTCTTAGATGGAGCAAGCAAAACTATTCCAAGGGCTTCTCTTTAATGGTTTGTTTGGAAAGCTGTTTACTGGATCAAAATCATCCAACACTTCTAGGGAGTTCATTCTCAATAAAAACGATACGTTCATGTGGAATAATGCAAATATGTATTTGGTTTTACCATTGTATCCTACTCTTGACTCTCATTGCAGAGTTTGCATTGACTGGAGTATGATTGATGCGGTGGCTACGGCTGTTAGACTTATGAGAAGCATTTATTCTGGGGACAAAAGGAATTTCCTTGGAACATTTGATTCTGACCAAAATGTTGGAGATCTGATTCATTTAGCTAACAAGTCATGTAAAGCTTGTGGCCTTAGAAATATGGTAGTTCTAGCAGTTCACACGGGGAAGATATATACTGCTCTTGATGTTGCCGATTTATCTGCCAATAGCACATTTGATGGTGCATCTGATAAGAAAGAATCAAAATTCCGGACATTTACAGAATACTTTGAAAAGAAGTATGTTTAAATTTGTGCATATTCATGTGCTCACTCAAGTATACACATGTTTACTCAGATTGGACTAATATATTTCATTTGCAGGTATGACATAGTTCTTCGTCATCCCTCTCAGCCCTTGCTAGTGTTGAAACCCAGTCACAATCCTCACAACCTTCTTTCCTCAAAGTTCAGAGATGAAGGTCCTTTTCTCTCCCTCTATAGCTACTTGTGTTTTCTCCAAGCATAATCGGTCACTCAGTAGCTCTTGCAAGAAAGACTACTTAATCATTCTTTTTTTAAAAAAGGCTATTTGTAGCATATCTGTTTTTGTACTTAAATTATGATTGACGATGAACTTGTTTGATTATACTAGATCCTTCATCATATAGGCTGCTCTTATTGTTTATGCTTGCTTGTTGCTTTTTGTAGGTAATGGTGTGGAAAAGAAAATTAATGGCACATCTTCTGTAAATAAGGTGAACAACCGTGTTCACATGCCTCCAGAGTTGCTAATTCCCCTTGATTTACCTGTGGACATTTTGAGAGCATTCTATTTGTTTCCGGCTCTGATGTATCGTATAGAGTCATTAATGCTGGCCAGTCAACTAAGAAGTGAAATTGCATATGGCGATTCTAATATATCAAGCTTCCTGGTACAGAATTTAGGTTAATATGTTCAGTCACTTATATACATACACCTATTATTTCCTTGAAATGAAATAATCAATTTGCATAAGTTCTTCAGATTCTGGAAGCTATTACGACACTTAGATGCTCTGAGGACTTCTCTATGGAGCGTTTAGAATTATTGGGGGACTCTATACTGAAGTATGCAGTGAGTTGCCATCTTTTCTTGAAATTTCCTAGTAAGCATGAGGGGCAGTTGTCATCCAGAAGGACTCATATAATATGTAATGCCACACTTCATAGGCTTGGAATTGAATGCAATATACAGGTAAATATCTTTTCATCATGGGCAATAGATACAAATGTTGCATTTGTTGAACATTGTGAGCTTTAATATCATTGTAAGCTAATATTTAATTTGTGGAATATGATCCATAGGGTTACATACGGGATGCTGCATTTGACCCTCGTCGATGGCTTGCACCGGGACAGATCTCTATCCACCCCTCTCCTTGTAAATGTCCAGTAAATTCTGAGATTGTGACTGAGGATATTCATGTCATTGATGACAAGACTATTGTTATAGGCAAGGCGTGTGACAAGGGACACAGATGGATGTGTTCCAAAACCATTTCTGATTGTGTTGAGGCTATAATTGGGGCATATTATGTAGGAGGTGGATTAAGAGCAGCCATGGCTGTTCTCAACTGGCTGGGGATTGAGGTTGAAATTGAGGAAGACTTGGTTATGCGTGCGATCTTAAGTGCTTCTATGCATACTTATCTTCCGAAAGTTGATGAAATTGAAATGCTTGAAGCAAAACTAGGCTATGTTTTTTCAGTGAAAGGTCTTTTGATAGAGGCCCTCACGCACTCATCACAGCAGGAATCAGGAGCAAGATACTGCTACCAGGTATTGAGTAGATATGAACTTTATTTACCTGGTTATTCATGTTAGGTGTCTTTTAAAATTTTATGCAACTTCTCTAACGGGAAAACATTCTTTTTTTTGTTCCAGCGCCTGGAGTTCCTTGGCGATGCGGTCATGGATATTCTGTTAACGCGGCATCTTTTCAATAGTCATAAAGACACTGGTGAGGGAGAGTTGACAGATTTACGGTCTGCATCAGTAAATAATGAAAACTTTGCACGAGTTGCTGTAAAGCACAAATTCCACCATTTTCTCCAGCATTCTTCTGGGCTCCTCCTAGACCAAATTACTGAATATGTTAATAGCCTGGAAAGTTCATCCATGGATAAAATCGACATTTTATCCAATGGACCGTCAAGAGGGCCTAAAGTATGTTTCCTTTTCTTTTGTTTTGATGTGCGTGTGGTTTACTCCTACCTTGATCAGGATAACCTAGAATCGATTGATTAGTGTTTCAGATCATATGAATGACATGTGCTTTCAGTTAGGACACTCCTATTAATACATAGTTAATTTCCTTTCAAATTTATTGGTATTCTCTTGTTATGCATCTTTTTGTCTTGTCAGAATTGTCATACACCAATTATATTTGGACTATCTATCTATATGAAGATTTCATATTTTTCTCGCTTTTTGCCATGCAGGTTCTAGGTGATATTGTAGAAAGTATTGCGGGTGCAATTCTTATAGACACCAAACTTGATTTGGATGTAGTTTGGGGTGCTTTCAAACCTCTCCTTTCCCCTATTGTCACACCTGAGAACCTGGAGTTACCTCCATTCAGAGAGCTTCTTGAATGGTGTGACAAAAATGGGTACTTTGTAGGAATTAACTGTAGAGATCAAGGAGACAAAATAATGGCTACTCTTGATGTACAACTCAAGGAGATGCTCCTTGTGAGGCAAGGTTGTGGCATGAATAGAAAAGATGCTAAAGCACATGCAGCTTCCTTATTACTCAAGGATCTTGAGGTATCTCTTTCTTTTTATGCTCCATTATTTTGATAGCACATGTTACAATGATTGTGTAGGGGCTAGCAGCTGAATGTTTATTCTTGTTGTTAGGAAAAAGGACATCTAATCCCGAAGAATGCAAGTAGGACGAAACAATTTGAAAAGCAATGTGGTAGCGCAAAACGTTCCAGCAACTTTCTTGATGAAACGGATACACAGATTCCAAAACCAGTCAGGGTAAAGGAATCGGCTGGTTCAAGAATAGCTGCTAGTTCCGTGCTTGATAAACCATGTATGTTTTCAATTCTCAGTAGTTTTGTTTTCTTTGTTATCCCGTGTTCTCCGTGTTAATATCTGGACCGCATCTATGCACTTCACACTTGTTAGTTTAACAGAATTCGGTATTTTTATCTTATTTGTGCAGTGCATGTGATGGTGAAACTGAGTAAAGGAGGACCTCGCATAGCATTGTTTGAGCTGTGTAAAAAGTTACAATGGCCAATGCCTACGTTTGATTTTGTGAAAGTACAGCCAAGGTACTATGGTTTTAAACTGGCCTGCTTGCGTCCTTTATTTTTGGAAGAATTGCGAGTATCGTTTAAATGAACTTGCGTGTGTAAAATGACCAGCTAATCTTTCCTGTTTTTGCAATAGCAGCGTGCCCTCTTCTGGTGATTCCTCAGGGAAAGCTGCACCCCAAGGGTTCGGCTTCGCGTCAATCATAACGTTGCACATACCAAATACTGATGTGATCAGCCTCACAGGAGAAGGGCGTGTGGATAAGAAGAGCGCACAGGACTCTGCTGCACTGCTCGTGCTCTACGAGCTTCAGCGGCGAGGTAGACTGCAAGTCCAGGAGGTATGAAGCAGACACCACAGATTCGTGGCTTGTGAAAGTTGTGATGCGAGCGATTTGTCCTCCATTCACTGGGCATGCGTATCACCAACCAGCTGCCATCGCTCAGCCCTCTCTACTGTTTCGAAAATAACGTAGGCTTCTCCTGTGTAAGAGGGAAGACACAGCTGTGCTGGTTCTGCTGTACTTGTACGTATCTTGTTTCTGGCAGAATTTTTTTCGAGGGACATTTCTAGAAGAAATTGCCAAAATTGTTGCCAGTCAAACGATATGCCTGTCTATCTAGCTATTTCATAATATAAGCATGCCCATTTATTTTGCAGTTGCACTTGAGTGCTTTGATTCAGTCCAATTGTAAGGAGGAAGAAATGGGGGAAACGTCAAACTCCTAAGATTGATTGGCGTGGACTCCGGCCAAACTTTTTTCAGACAGGGTTTCCTAGAGTTAGGCATTGTTGTCATCCAGAGGTTCTTTTTCTCTCGTCGCAGCTTAGGAGTTAGGGCTTACATTTTCCCCATATTGTCTTATGCTATATTATTACACGTTAAATATTGTCTTAACTGGGATATTGCTACTTGTATGTTGTAACTCGTGCTTGTGATCCTCTCAAAGGAAAAAAAAACCGTGCTTGTGAAGAGAAAAAGAAAAGAGAGCGACTACGGTATAGTATGCTGTTAGGAGGCGTCTTGATGGTATATCCCCTTGTGCCGCCCCTCCTCTCCCTCTCAAGCGCTGTTGCTCCTCTCCCCTCCACCTCTCTTCTCCTGCTTCGGCATCGGTCGTCGCCCTTCTCTCTCCCTCTCCTCTGTGCTCACCGTCCTCTCCGCCTTCTTCTTCAACGCTTGTTGTAGCTCTGTGCACCTCCTCCGTCGCCTTTGCCCCCTCCACCACCACCCGTGGCCAGTGGCGTAGCCACTGCCTCGCTGCGCAACCCTCTGACCCCTTTCCGTCGTGCTGCCTCACCTAACTTAACTGTCACAGCCGTTGCCGCCGTCCTCATACTTCGCTCATCGCCCCCCCCCCCAGCGCCGCCTCCCTCCAACCTCCTTTTATGCCCAGTTGGAAAGGTGAACATGGTGTATCGTGGTGTATCGTTCGCTAGATTTTCTCAAAAGAAAATTGTTTGCTTAAAGATGGGTAAAAAATATAATACTGTCTTTAGGTTCAGGACGATGAATTTAAAGTTGGGCCAATATGAATCGTAGCCCAGATTAACCGGCCACTTTGGGCCCCGCTCGGTTGGGCTGAAAAGCTATTGCTTATGGCTGACTAGTAAAGTGCTCGTGCATTGCAATGGAGTACCAAATAAAAGTGATACATTGGTGTTAGAAACTGTTAGATGTGTATTCTATACCTGTGTATTTACCCCATTGTATAAGGGGTTTTCTGCATATATGCCACCTGTACATGTATATATATTGGCCCTTTGGCCACATGAGGAATACAAGCGTTATTCCAACATGGTGTCAGAGCGTAAGGTCTCTCATACCTAGGGTTTTTGTTACACCTAGGGTTTTGCCTGGCTCGTTGACGTTTTTCCCATCGCCGCCGCTTGCTTTTCCCTTCACCGACCGCTGCTCGTTGCCGCTCGTTTGTCAGGGTCGATCGAACCAGATCGAGGCCGCTGCCACCGAAGTGCTCTGTCCCCACTTGCGGTCGTCGCGCCGCCGCCGAAGTCGATCCCGCCCACCCGTGGTCGTCGCCGCTCGGGAGCGCATCTTCGCCGCCGCTGCCCCCGACTCCATCGACCGCCGCCGCCGCCGCCTGAAGTACTGGCGTTGCAGGCCGCCGCCGCCGGCGTCGTCCCCGCCCGAGGCCGCTCTGGTCTCCCAAATCTCCATCGAGGCCGCCGCCGTGGGCCGTCGTCGCGGGCTGCTGCCGAGGCTACGCCGTTGCTGCCGCGCGCCCCCGACTCCGCCGACCGCCGCCGCCTGAGGTGCCGGTGTCGCAGGTCGCCGTCACCGTCACCGGCGTCGCCTCTGTGGGCTGTCGTCGCGGGCTGCTGCCGAGGCTACGCTGTCGCCGCCGCCGCCCCCGACTCCGCCGACCGCCGCCGCCGCCGCCTGAGGTGTCGGCGTCGCAGGTCGCCGCCGCCGGCGTCACCTCTGCCCAAGGCCGCTCGGTCGGTTTCCAAAACCGACTGTTCTGACGGTCGGTCGGTTCGGCCGGTTGTTTTGACCGGGTAAAAAAAGCAAAAAAAAAGCAAAAAAAAAAGAAAAAAAGATGTCTTCTTCTGCAGGATCCGTTTCTGTTCCTCGTTGCCCGGTGATCTTCGATGGTCTTAATTATCGGGATTGGTTTCAGCACATGCGCATCCACATGCGTGGTCAGCGCCTTTGGGAGTTTCTTACGGGTGAGTTGCCTTGTCCATCTCGTCCTACTCCACCTGTTGAGCCTGTACTCCCGAAGGATGCCTCCGAAGATGCTCGTACAAAGGCTTCTGAGGTTTTTGAGGATGCCATGGAGACTTTTCAGACTCAGTATGCTGCTTACAAGACATGGATTGATGAAGATGCTCGTGCCTCTGCTATTTTGGTTGCTAGCATGGAGGTGCATCTCACTGGTGATATTGTTGGACTGGCTTCCGCACATGCTATGTGGACGCATCTACGCAGCCGCTACGGGCCATCTGGTGATTCCCTGTACCTTGCTGTTGTGCGACAGGAGCAGTCGTTGCAGCAGGGAGATGCCACTGTGGATGAATTCTACGCTCAGTTGTCTGCGATATGGCGTCAGATCGACTCTTTGGGGCCAGATGTTTGTCGCACCTATCCGTGTTGTCAGCGTCAGCAGTCTCATATGGAGCTTCGTCGCATCTACGATTTTTTAACACGTCTCCGGTCTGAGTTTGAGCAGACTCATGCTCAGTTGCTGGTTCGTCATCCACGTGTGACCTTTTTGGAGGCCCTTGCAGCTGTTCGTACTGAGGAGATTCGACTTCGTGGAGCGGGTCTGCTTTCATCATCATCATCACTTCCTTCAGTTTTGGTGGCTTCTTCGGCTTCTACACCCGCTGTGCCTTTGCCTCCACCAGCTGTGTCTCCACCAGTGACAGCTGCTGTTGGTAAGGGCCTTCACTGCACCTATTGCAACAAGGATGGACATGTGGAACAATTTTGCTACAAGAAGAAGGATCTTCGTCGTGGTGCTCGTCCTCAGCGGGGCACTGGTGGCTCCTCCTCTCCGCAGATTTCGGGTACTTCTGACACTCAGCAACTTCTTACATTGCTAGGCCGCATGGTTGCTTCTGCATCGTCTGGTTCTGCTGCTTCTGCTACTCAGTCTTCTGGTGAGAGACCACCTTCTACTTCTCATTCCTCAGGTACATCACCTTGGATTCTTGATTCTGGTGCTTCTTTTCATATGACATCTGATTCCACCTGTCTTACTTCCATTAGTTCTTTAGCTGCTCCTATCACTGTCCACACAGCAGATGGTACCTCTCTTTCTATCACAGGACGAGGCACTCTTTCCAATTCCTCTTTTCATGTTCCTGCTGTTTCTCATATTCCACAACTAACCATGCAGCTCATATCTGCTGGCCAGCTCACTGATCATGGCTGTCGTGTTATTTTCGATTCTGATTCTTGTTGTGTTCAGGATCGTCGCACGGGGACTCTGGTTGGTACTGGCCCTCGCCGCCATGACTCCAACGGCTCTGGGAGCTTAACTGGCTTCGCCTTCCTTCCGCTACCTCAGTCAGTCCTCTCGCCTCCACCACTGCCTCTACAGTTGCTGCAGCCTCCACCGCTTCGTTTGCTCAGTGGCATCATCGTTTAGGACATCTTTGTGGTTCCCGCATGGCTTCTTTACTTCGTCGAGGTCTCTTAGAGTCTGTGTCTGGTGATGCTTCTCTACATTGTCAGGGTTGTAAGCTTGGCAAACAGCTTCAACTCCCTTTTCCTTCTAGTGAGTCGGTGTCTCAGCGTCCTTTTGATCTTGTTCATTCTGATGTATGGGGACCAGCTCCTTTTGTTTCGAAAGGAGGTCATAGATATTATATCATTTTTATTGATGATTTTTCTCGCCATACATGGATATACTTTATGTCATCTCGTAGTGAGGTTTTATCTATCTACAAGACCTTTGCCACCATGATTCGCACTCAGTTTGACTCTCCTATTCGTGTTTTTCGCGTTGATTCCGCTGGAGAGTACTTGTCGGGAGTCCTTTGTGGTTTTCTTGCTGAGCAGGGCACTCTCTCTCAGTTTTCTTGTCCAGGTGCTCATGCTCAGAATGGTGTGGCTGAGCGCAAGCATCGTCATCTTCTTGAGACAGCTCGTGCTCTCATGATTGCTTCTGCTGTTCCACCACATTTTTGGGCTGAGGCTGTTTCTACTGCCACTTTCTTGATCAACATTCAGCCCTCCTCTGCTCTGCAGGGTGGGATTCCAGTTGAGCGTCTCTGTGGCCAGACTCCTGATTATTCCAGACTTCGCCTCTTTGGGTGTGTGTGCTATGTTCTTCTTGCACCTCGTGAGCGCACCAAACTGACCGCTCAGTCAGTTGAGTGCGTTTTTTTGGGCTACAGTGCTGAGCATAAGGGATATCGTTGTTGGGATCCTATTGGCCGACGGATGCGGATTTCTCGGGATGTTACTTTTGATGAGTCTCGCCCTTTCTATCCTCGTTCGTCTCCTTCCTCCACTTCAGCATCTGTCGTTGAGCCGCTTTCATTTCTGACTTTTCCTTCCAGTCCTATAGTCACCACTTCACCACAGCCTTTGGTCTCTCCGGTACCTCCTTCTCAGTCAGCACCTTCTTCATTACCGGCATCCTCTCCTGAGGCTGCTCCTGATCTTGTTCCTTCTTATCCTCTCTACTACACTCGTCGTCCGTGAGTTGAGGTTCCTTTTAATATGCCCTCTCCTTCTGACGGGTCATCTCCTTCGGCTACTCCTCGTTATAGTCTTCGCGATCGCCAGTCTATTCGGCCTCCTGAGCGTTTTGGTTTTGCTGCCGCAGCTCTTGCCGAACCGACTTCTTATCGTGATGCTGTTGTTCATCAGGAGTGGCAGCATGCGATGGCGGAGGAGATCGCTGCTCTTGAGAGTACTGGCACGTGGGATCTTGTTCCTCTTCCTGCGCGTGTTACCCCTATCACGTGCAAGTGGGTCTATAAGGTTAAGACTCGCTCTGATGGTTCTCTTGAGCGTTACAAGGCTCGTCTTGTAGCGCGTGGTTTCCAGCAGGAGCATGGCCGTGACTATGATGAGACTTTTGCTCCTGTCGCTCACATGACCACCATTCGCACTCTTCTTGCTATGGCCTCTGTTCGACAGTGGTCTACCTCTCAGTTGGACGTCAAGAATGCCTTTCTCAATGGCGAGTTGCGTGAGGAGGTCTACATGCAGCCACCCCCTGGGTATTCTGTTCCTGAGGGTATGGTTTGTCGTCTTCGCCGCTCTCTCTATGGCCTCAAGCAAGCTCCTCGTGCCTGGTTTGATCGTTTCTCCTCTGTTGTCACTGCAGCTGGTTTTTCGGCGAGTGCTCATGATCCTGCTCTTTTTATCCACACTTCATCTCGTGGTCGGACGCTTCTCCTTTTGTATGTTAATGATATGATCATTACTGGAGATGATCCTCAGTATATCACTTTTGTCAAGGAGCGGCTTCATGAGCAGTTTCTTATGTCTGATTTAGGTCCTCTTCGCTACTTTCTTGGGATTGAGGTTATTTCTACTTCTGAGGGTTTCTATCTGTCCCAAGAAAAGTATATTCAGGATCTTCTTGATCGTGCATCTCTTACTGATCAGCGGACAGCTGAGACTCCCATGGAGCTTAATGTTCATCTTCGTTCCACGGATGGTGAGCCTCTTGTTGATCCTACTCGCTATCGTCATCTTGTTGGGAGCCTTGTTTATCTTAGTGTCACTCGCCCTGACATTTCGTACCCTGTGCATATCTTGAGTCAGTTTGTTTTTGCTCCCACTCAGCTCCACTATAGTCATCTTCTTCGTGTTCTACGATATCTTCGTGGAACTATCTCTCGTCGTCTCTTTTTCCCTCGCTCCAGCTCTTTACAGCTCCAGGCATATTCTGATGCCACCTGGGCTAGTGATCCCTCTGATCGCCGGTCTCTCTCTGCTTATTGCGTTTTTCTTGGTGGTTCTCTCATTGCTTGGAAGACTAAGAAGCAGACAGCAGTTTCTCGTTCGAGTGCTGAGGCTGAGTTGCGAGCTATGGCTTTGTTGACTGCGGAGGTTACTTGGCTACGGTGGCTACTTGAGGATTTTGGTGTTTCCGTTTCTGCCCCGACTCCTCTTTTGTCTGACAGTACAGGTGCTATTAGCATTGCTAAAGATCCGGTGAAGCATGAGCTTACAAAGCATATTGGTGTTGATGCTTCCTATATGCGGACACAGGTGCAAGACCAGATTGTTGCTCTTCAGTATGTGCCTTCCGAGCTTCAGTTGGCAGATTTCTTCACAAAGGCACAAACCAGGGCTCAGCACAGTTTTCATCTCTCCAAACTTCATGTTGTTGATCCACCATAAGTTTGAGGGGGGTGTTAGATGTGTATTCTATACCTGTGTATTTACCCCATTGTATAAGGGGTTTTCTGCATATATGCCACCTGTACATGTATATATATTGACCCTTTGGCCACATGAGGAATACAAGCGTTATTCCAACAGAAACAAGCATATATGCGCCATAATAAAAACTTAGTTCAGCGCAAAAAGCAAAGAACAACTTTGCTTCTGAGTACAGTGGTAACCTTCAATGAGACCATATCCATGCAAACATTAGATACAGTTCGCACATAGCACTTAAGAAAAGGGTAATACCACAGAACCTTACCAAGATATCACAAATTCCCCAAATATTTCCAAAACCGTCAGTAGCACAACTAAGATCCTAGACACAAACAACAAATCGAAATAGTATTTGTAACTTTATTATATAGGCAAAACTTGGAACTTAGAAGATTGAAATAACATCTTTACAAATATCAACACCAAAAAATGAGCTGTTCGATCTCCAACTCGTGAGCCTCTATAGTTTTGTAGCATTTGTAAGCAGGATAACCATAGCCAAAGGCCAGCCTGCATCAAAATTGGCACATCAAGATTCACAATGTAAATGAATTCATCATGTTTTCTACATTATGTAACCCAAGATATAATATTGTTCCGCTTCTTTTTCTCTGCTTCACACATCAAATTCATGACCGGAGTAGTTGACCATTGATAAGAGCATTGAATATTTTCCTCCATACTATTGAAGAATCTACCTATCTCTTTTGGCTCATAAACCGAATAGAGGCACACATTTTAAGAGAGTGCTTCAAGTGGCATGTCAATGCATACAAGACATTTTTTAATTGCAAAAGATCCCAAAATCAGAGCAATGGTAAGTACAAACCACAGGAAATTAATACTACAGAGCAATGGTAAGTGCAAATCACAGGAAATTAACACAATGATAAAAAATCATGCCATAGCATTTCAAGAAGTTTAATTACCGCAGAGAACTTGAGGATCACAACAAGTTTTTGATTTTGTTACTACTCTTCAGTAAAAAAATTGTTAAACCCGCAACATTCAAACAACAAATACTTTGTCGTGCATCTTAATCTGCCTCCAAACCAGTGGAACTTGGAAAAATAAGAAGTACTGCAACTCTTCAATTGGAGGTTTATTTGGAGAACAAAAATTATCAAAACAACATAATTGAAAGATACCATGTAACATGATAATTTTTAATCGTAGCAGGAAAAGGGCAAGGATAGCTATCCATCTCTGATAGAAGAAACATAATGTTTCTTCATAGAACTCTCTTTGGGAAGCCTCACTGCTGTATTTATTTAATTATGCTCAACATTATGACTTTAGGGCATAACTGTTGATCATGAAACATCACTCTTACTAAAACATTTTAGTACAAACAGAAGCACAACTGCAAAGGGACCTTGCTACCATAATATAAACAATTACTGTCATATCCTGTAGAGGGAATACAATATTAATTATGTCACAAATGGATTAACCACCCCACCGGCACGATTTGTTGCCAGCTAAAGAGGTGCAACACACACATATGCACTGTATATTCATTCTTTCTTCGATCATGTTTGATTTTTCAAAATAGCCAATTTCCTACTGTGGATAATTCAGGTGGTTCTCAAAGATGTAGACAGATAAATAACTATAATGCAGATGGCATCTTTGTAGACTCATAAATTATACAACCCTCAAGGTGAACCAACTATTCCTTAAGAACAAAAAGGTGAACCAACTAAGATATGACAAGCTTCTGTTCATATCAGCAATTACAGATAAATTTTTTTCTCTTATTGCTTTAAAATGTCAAGGCAAGGAATGCTAACTTTCTCACTGTAATTGATGGAAGACACATTGGGCTTGCTTTCCCCATCTGAAAATCTCTCATTCCCAATTTCTCTCATGTAATTTTTGAACTCCAATTCTGACAATTGGGATGAGTAATGCTACTTTATGTATACCTCATCCTTGCCACCAACCATAACAGAAGTAATAATATGGATACCATAATTCTTGATAAAGCTGGGAAGAAGTGGTATAAGAGCAAATTGTTATATGATAAGTGCAGGCCATTGCAAAGAATTATATAGGGTAGGAACAATCAGAGCTGGACCCTGATAACAGCGTCAAACAAGAAGATTACCTACTGGCCTAGCCAATGCTGATGGATCCCAACTATGTGGAATTGCAGGCTTAACACTCTCGTGCAGAAGCAACTTTTCACTTGTTATTTTAACTCTATATAGCGGCACAGAATTGCCATCAATTGCGAGGGACTTCGTCGCTGCTGCATCATTCTTCCAAGAACCAGTAAAGCTGAAGAGAGAGTTGAAGGAACCCAGCGGTACTGTTTCCAGCAAGCCTGCCTTCCTGTTGAAATGTTCAGCCATCTAACCAACAAACACATCGTTGTCAGGTAAGGCGACGAGAATGACCACGAAGCTTAAGAGACACACTACAACTTGCATCACAACGCATTGAACCTCCCTCACCTTCTGGAAGCTGCAGATGGAGGGCTCGACAGCGGCGGCCCCAGGGGAGACCGGGCGGCTGCGCTCGGGGCTGCCGCGGTAGACCTCGACCTCGACATCGGGGGGCACGTCGCAGAGGACGTCGCTGCCGATGGGCAGGTCCCGCGCGCAAGACGAAACAGCCCGAGGCGGAGAGAGATCCACGCCACCTCTAGATCTGGGGTTTGGTGGGGTGGCGGCGCCGAGGGAGGGGCGGCGGTGTGGCAGATGATAGGAACGGGGTCCCGATCTTCCAACAGGTTCTGGATATGTTCGATTTGGTGGAGGCGCGACACAAATCGATCCGGCTTCCGAACAACACGTTCCGAACCCTGCAATCGCAGCACCACGTCTCCTCAGGTTATCAACCGTGCGCAGCCCGGTTGACCTCGCCAAGAAGGCTAATCCTCGCCTGCGAATCGAAGAACACAAGCAAGAACAAGGAAGAACACAACTGAATTGCAGATGTATTGATTTAGCACTCGAAAGTTGGGGTCTCACAAACCGATGAACGGCGAAACTGTTCAAAAACAGATTAATCTAAGCAAAACCCCAAACTCTAATGGTGGAGGTGGCAGCTGGATATAAAGGAGTGAGGGGCGTGCAAAACCCCTGGACGCGCCCTAATGGGCTCCAACACGATACAAAGCCGAACGGCCCAAAAGACGGTGACGCAGCACCCTGACAGATTCTGAATGCCCACTTGTTTCGACGATTCCCGTTGACTCAAAAGGAATTTTGACATGGGACTAGAGCCATTGGAAAGGTTGTCTTCTCAGCTTTCCATCCATATGTAGAACGTCCAAAACGGAGCTCGGATGCGATCTGGGCGTCCGTTTTAGTGCGGCTTGGTCCTGGACTCCGAATTGGATTCGAAGTCGGCTTGAGTTGGCCCTCTAACATGATTCGACCGCTCTTGCTGGACTTGTGCATCTCGTAGTCCTTCTCCAAGTACTTCCAGGTCCTCTCCATAGTTCCTAATCATAATTAAATCATTAGGTAGCAATCGATTCTCAAATGAACAAAAAGAAGTACTTAGGAACGAGCTCACCTGTAAATTCAATTGTCGGGTGCGAGCTCTAGTGATTGGTCCTTGAATGTCAAATGGAGGAGTGTTGTGTGTATCCGAAGAAGTGATGTCCTTATCAGCAGAGAGGAGGTTTTTCTGGGGGCGGTTGCGTAGGGGAAGGGGAGGAGCGGGGGAAGAGGAGGAGGCGGCAGTGCGGGGTGGGGAGGAGGAGGCAAGGGCGGATTTGAGGAGTGGGGGAGGAGGAGGCGAGGGCGGAGCGGAGGAGTGGGTGGAGGAGGAGAAGGTGAGGGCGGATCGGAGGAGCGGGGGAGGAGGAGGCGACGGCGCAGCGGAGGAGCGGGGGAGGAGGAGGCGACAGCGGAGCGGAGGACCGAGGGAGGAGGAGGCGGCGGCAGCGTGGGGTGGGGAGGAGGCGGCGACGGAGTGGAGGAGCGGGGGAGGAGGAGGCGACAGCGGAGCGAAGGACTGAGGGAGGAGGAGGCGGCAGCAGCGCGGGGTGGGGAGGAGGGGGCGGCGGAGTGGAGGAGCGGGGGAGGACGAGGCGGCAGCAGTGCAAGGTGGGGAGGAGGAGGCGAGGCGGAGCGGTTTCTGCGAGGAGACGTGACTCTAGGCCCACATGTCGGTGCAACGAAAACTGTGGAAAAGGCATGTGGAGAACGCACCGATCATAAACTCAAACTTTTAAGTAGTAGATAAATCGCACTATAGCAGCTGAAATTTTACTGTAGTTGAAGGTGCCTTATTTAACGTAATTAAATTTAAAAAAGAGTAAAGTCCATTACCGGTCCTTAAACTTTTTATGCTGTGTCATCCCGGTCCATAGACTTTCAAAGTGTGTCATCCCGGTCCTTAAACTTTCAAAGTGTGGCAATTTCTTTTGAAAGTCTATGGACCGGGATGACACAGCATAAAAAGTTCACTGCTACAACTACATAGGATATTGCCACACTTTGAAAGTTTAAGGACCGGGATGACACACTTTGAAAGTCTGTGGACCGGGATGACACAGCATAAAAAGTTTAAGGACCGGTAATGGACTTTACTCTTTAAAAAAATTAAAAATAGAAAAATATGTTAGCTCATTACGGACAACGCGAACGAATAAGAAAAAAGAACTAGCAAAAAAGCTTAAAAAAATCAAAAGTAAAAAACGAAATTTATAAATAATAAAAAATAAATCAAAAGTCAGAAGTTGAAACGAGCGGTGCATAGCTAGGCATGGCATCGCATCTTTTGATGCCAGAGAAGTCCAAGGTATGCTGAGGATCGTCTGCTTCCCTATAAAACTGGCCGCTCCCCCGTTCGCCTCCACCGCTAAACCCTAAACCCCCGCCGCCTCCACTCCTCGTCTCCTCCCGCTCAGCTGCTCCCATTCCAAGGGTTTTGCGCGGCTGCGCCATCGCTTCCTCGAGCCAGCACGATGCAGTTCTGGGGTGATCCATCCCTCCCCCTCCTACCTGCTCCCCTCGATGCGATTTGCGATTTGTTCTTGGGATCGGTTTTTAGAGCTTTCGGATCGATTTTCGGTGTTGGTATCACGCGCATCGTCGCGTTTCGTGTTTCCGGTGTTGTTGGTAGTGTGATTGTTTCACAGCGTGACGGATTTGGGTACGCCATTTTAGTAGTTCGTGGTAATGTTGCAACACGCTACTCCGCGACCCTATTTAGGTTTCGTTCCGTTGGGTGTTAGGGGTCGGGCGTCTTCATCTGTTTGGTGCTGAGGACTTAGGTTGCCTGGATTATTTCATATGCTTGTTGGTCGTGTGGCTTGTTTTGTTATTGCCTTGTGAATTTGTAATGGAAGATCTAGCTGTTGCTTTGGCGTAAGTCACCCAACAGAGCAGCTACATCTTTTTTTTTGGGGGGGGGGGGGGGGGGCAAGGTGTTTCTGATCGTCAGATGGAATCCATTAGGATAGTGGTCTTACTTATGTCGATTTCTGTTAAAATCCATTTATTTTGCCGTTGCACTTTTGAGTGCTTTGATTCAGTAGGATGAAGAAATGGGGGAAACGTCAAACTCCTAAGATTGATTGGCATGGACTCCGGTCAAACTTTGTTCAGACGGGATTTCCTAGAGTTAGGCATTGTTGTCGTCCAGGGGCTCTTTTTCTCTCACCGCAGCTTAGGAGTTAGGACTTACATTTTTCCCATATTGTCTTAGCCTCTTAGGCTATATTATTACACGTTAAATATTGTCTTGGCTGGGATATTAGTATTTGTAAGTTGTAACTCGTGCTTGGGATCCTCTCAAAGAAAAAAAACCTGTGCTTTTGAAGAGAAAAAGGAAAACGTTTGGGGAGGTGTTTCTATACTTTTCTCAATAGTGATTTGCACAATTTTTATAGCATTATGAATGGCGTATTTATGTTACTTACCTCTTTATTTGTTTTGAGATTAGTGCTACTCTTGTTAGAAAGGAAAGCATAAAAGCACTGCTTGTTTGGTTGCTTAAAGATGGGCAACAAATATAATATTATTGTCTTTAGGCTTAGGACAACGAATGTAGAGTTGGGTCCAATATGAATCGTAGCCCAGGTTAACTGGCCGCTTCAAAGAATAGCTAGGCATTGCATCTTTTGATATCAGATATTGGTTTGCCCAGGAGCATCTACTTCCCTTTAAAACTTGACGCTCCCCGTTCGCCCCCACCACTAAACCCTAAACCCCTGCTGCCTCCACTCCTCGTCTCCTCCCGCTCGGCCGCTCCCATTCCTAGGGTTTTGTGTGGCTGTGCCATCACTTCCTCGAGCCAGCACGATGGAGTTCTGGGGTAATCCATCCCTCCCCCTCCTACCTGATGCGATTCGCGATTTGTTCTCGGGACCGGTTTTTAGAGCTTTCGGACCGATTTTGGGTGTTGGTACCACACGCATTGTCTTGTTTCGTGTTTCCGGTGTTGTTGGTAGTGTGGTTGTTCCATGGCGTTACGGATTTGGGTATGCCATTTTAGGAGTTCGTTGTATGTTGCAACACGCTACTCCACGATACTATCTAGGCTCCATTCTGTGGGGTGTTAGGGGTTGGGTGTCTTCATCTGTTTGGTGCTGAGGACTTGAGGTTGCCTGGATCATTTCATATGCTTGTTGGTCGTGTGGCTTGTTTTGGTATTGCCTTGTGAATTTGTAATGGAAGACCTAGCTGTTGCTTTGGCGTATCACCTTGAAGAACGGATGATCTATCTGGTAATTATTAGTTGGGGGGAATGCCTGCTTTCTGCTTTATTGGAAAAGTCACCCAACAGAACAGCTGCATCTTTTTTTTGGGGGGGGGGGGGGGGGGGGGTTCTTATTGTCAGATGGAATCCATAAGGATGGTGGTCTTGCTTAGGTCGATTGCTGTTAAGACACGTTCTTTCTGAGTAGTTCTTCGATGGAGGTTGTGCATGCTATACTTCTGTTCCTTGGTAGTTGCTTTATGATAGTTATATAATGCTAAGCTGTTTTGCCATTCAACAGTGAGTCAGTGATAGCATTTGCCTTCTTTGGTAATCAAACATTTTGTTGCAGTGAGATGGCATTTCTGCTCTGCAGGTTGTTTCCTACTATTTTGTCTGGTTGGCTCCCAAGTAGATGCACTATATTTGGTGAAGCAGCAAATTTCATTTAGTAATATGGTTGGTGATGAACATTTGTTGATGCTAGATTATTTCTTTACCTTAAGAGTAATAAATGTGTTGTGGAGGTTTATCAAGAGGTGCTTGGTTATTTGCTATCTTAGTTTTACATTTGCTAAATATTGGACATTATCATTCTTATGCATTGTATTCTCAAATGCCTGCTTGTGAAAGTGAATTTGAAG
Source organism: Dendrocalamus latiflorus (assembly GCA_017311315.1). Taxonomy (NCBI): domain Eukaryota; kingdom Viridiplantae; phylum Streptophyta; class Magnoliopsida; order Poales; family Poaceae; genus Dendrocalamus; species Dendrocalamus latiflorus. The sequence continues at coordinate 5,620,763 of CM029663.1, forward strand.
ATTGAAACTTATGAAAGTGAAGTTTGACTCATTGATCTAAGTCATACAGGTATAGAGGTGAAGCCGGGACAGACTGTTTCTTATGACGCTGGTAATGAGTATGTTCTTCTCATATCACAGGTTTACCCATTTTCCTCATCCATTTTGTGCTTATTTGTGTTTGTACTGTTCTTATAAGCTTTATCATCGGTGATCGGTCCCTCTGTAAGCTAATGAATTTATTTGCATATTCTGATTGCTGTTTTTTAGGCTGCGCTGGGGGAAACAAAGAAAGGAAATGAGAATGTAGTTGTATCTGTTAAAATTGATGATAAGAAGATGGTCATTGGAACTCTATCGGCTGAAAGGCACCCTCAGATTCTGTGTAGTTTGATTTTTGAGAAGGAATTCGAGCTATCGCACAGTTCAAAGACTGCTAGTGTCTTTTTGTGCGGTTACAAGACTCTGACGCCTGATCCGTTTGAATATCCTTTAAATATGTGGAGTCTACATTGTTTTCAATTTAATCAGAATTATTTAAAATATCTCTTTTGGCAACCTTTGTTTCCTTGACCTGCTTCTTGCTTTCTTCACGTCTGATTCTGGTGAAGATGAAGGTACATTCCCGGTTAGATGCTGCAGTATCCATGTTTTTCTACTATAGCATAAACTAACTAAGCTGTCCTCATTTCAGATGAAGAGGAAATCAGCAAAAATCCAGTGGACAATATTATTTTTGGTATGTAAATTTCCTCTTCTATTACTTGCATCTTGAATGTTATTTGTGCACTTCTTGATGCTGTCCGAACTAAATCCTTTGGATCACATGTACATGTATTTTTGTTTTTAAGAAAAAACTGAGGGAAAGGCTCCTGTAAGGATTGGTAAAAAAACAGGGGTTGGTAAAATGGAGAAACACGATGACAACAGTGATGAGGATGAGAGTGACTATTCTTATGATGATTTGGACTTATCTGATGACGACGACGACGATGTAAGTTTATGGATGAGGATGACTTCCATTTATACGCATCCATCCTCTTAGATATGTGAAATATGTGATGACAGTGATACAATCTATCTATGTATAGTCCTTTTAAATGCTTTTTTTTATTCTTAGGACATGAGTGAGGATGAGTCCAGTGGCGAAGAGGATGATTCCAGAGATGACATTGATGAAAGTGATGAGGAGGAAGATGAAGAAACTCCTAAGAAGGTGTGCCTCCGATAGTTGTACTTGTTTCCATATGCTTCAATAGTCTCATCTGACTGCTGTTTGTTGTGCGCTGCAGCTTGATATTGGCAAGAAGAGAGTGGCTGAAACTGCCTTGAAGACACCTGCTTCTGATAAGAAGGCAAAGATTGCAACACCATCTGGGCAGAAAACAGGTGTGTTGCTGCCTTACTGAGGTTATTTGTCAAACTTACCTAGAATGTCGTTGCATGAACTCTTTAGCTGAATTTGCTTTTACTTCAGGTGACAAGAAGGGTGCTCATGTGGCAACACCTCATCCGGCAAAGCAGGCCAGCAAGACGCCTGCAAACAGCAAGTCAAAGGAAAAGTCCCCCAAATCCGCTGGCGGAAGCCATGCCTGCAAGTCGTGCACCAAGTATGTAGACAACTTGGGCGATTCATTATTCTGGTGTTGCAAACTACAACCCTGTTAATTCTAAATAAAAAGCCATGTTAATGTTCGGTCCTCTTCTTTCAGGGCATTTGGTAGTGACGCAGCACTCCAATCTCATCAGAAGGCAAAGCATGACGCCGCCAAGTGAGCAGCTAGTGGTGGCATGCAGTGAGTGATGGGTTGCTGCTGCTGTGCCTCCTAACGTTTATCCTCTGATCAGCAGTAGAGTAGTCTTTTTGGCTCTTCTAAAACCTGTAACATGGGAAACATTGTGTCTCTGGCGTTGGTTCGGACGTGCCCAATTTTGGCCGCTCGTTGCTCTTTTTTTTTTTGGGTGAATTGGCTAGTTATCGAGATGCTGGTTAATACCATAAACATCTGAGCTGTAGGTGACGAGTGAGGTAGTAATTCTACCATTTTGGGCCTACGATGTTCCCTGTGCTGTGATCGGGTCTGACTTTGTTCTGATGATACTATCTGCTGTCCCTTTCAGAATTCTTCGAAAACATGTGCTGCCAACACGGCCATATACTAGCTCGCTAGAAAGGAATTAGAGGAAAGAGCATTAACCTTGTTTGCGCTGCTGTTAGGATGAAGGCTATGGTGTCTACTGTGAGCAGCTACATGAGTGTTAGTACTACCTATCATAATCACCGTTCGAGCAGCAAGTTGGAATGACGCACTGATGCTTAGAATTCACTGGCACCATTACCCTGGCCGTGATCTCTCTCCAGAAATCACTTTGGTTTGGTCACTTCGCGACCGGGGTGAAGAACACGAATGGAACCATCGTGAACAAATTCCACGGTCGGCTAACGGTTAAAAAGGAAGTTATATACAAGAGTTTCATACGGTTGCATACAGCTGCAAAGAAGCCACTTCCATTACCTATGCACGAGCAGCACGGCGCTTGTAAGAACCTGCTGCGAGTTACCCCTTGCAAGCATGAGTAAAAGCATGTGATATCCTGTGCATCAATCATATCCTGCAAATGTATAATATGATCAGAATACATGTAATATCCAGCACCAAGAAAACTTTGTTTGCACACCTAACAAAACCATGTCAGGTTTCCGCCAGAACAAGGCAACAGTCCCTAGGTCACTCATTGGGCTGATCCTTCGGTAGTTTGAATGACAGATCCACAAACAGTAGTAATGTAACACCCCGGCCCCTCTTTAAGTCCAAAGTACTACCACCTACCCTGCAACACTACTAAATCCAAGCATTGCCGACGGTCTTGCATAGCAACTCCTCTATTTAAAACTTCACCAAATGGCAAACATCATACTCTTAACACTAAGCACAGCAGAGGTAAAAACTTGCCAATTACCAAACTGTACTCAGGTGCTATACAAGGCTAAACATTTTCATAATGACATTCTATCAGCACTAACTAACTAACCTACCATCAAAATCTAAATATGTCAACTATATGTGATATGTGAATTATGTTGTACGTGGAATATCTGCATTACTCCCGCCTATACATGTTGCTCTCACCAGTCACCTAATAAAATAACAAAACAATAATGAGTCCAAAGACTCAACAAGCACACGATAAAACAATGGGGTTAGCACAGTAATCAAGTAAATCACATATTTATGAACTGTAACCCAAAATCTCTAATTTACCTCCCTATCTCCTGTTCATTTCCTGCAAATGTAATGTGATGCCATGTGCCTCTATATGTAGCTTATACCGGTATAACAGAGTGTTTACCTGTCAATGAACCACTCAATTGTCCCGTTCTCATTCATACAGGGCCTCAACCCCCCCTCCCGTGGAGTTCCTACCAAAGTAGATCCTATTGTCTGTGTATGAGTGTAATGCACCATACAACATGTTTTTAATGTTAGCATTTAATCATAAGCAGCACTTATTAAGGTATGATTGGCATGTAAACAGGGGAATTTGGGAACCACAGATATTTTTTGCTTTCTGAAGCATTCCAAAGCTATATCCATCATGCTATATTATGATAAACACAATCAGAAGACTTCTTCACACAGAACAAAAACATTGGCAGTGCCAACAGCCAAACTTCCACAACATGCTTATCTTCAAAAGAAATACAGATCACGATAGTTCGTAAACCGAAGTTGCAGATCACAGACATTACAATGATTACAATTTCAGTTTTACACACGCACCAAGAAATTGTAGCCAATCATCGTTCACCGAAAATGGTAGGAACTTCCTAGTGTTCCTGCAAACCTTAGAAGCTAGACCTGTCATCCTCAACCTTGCCATTCACCACTGCGCTCAGTTGCCATTTGCCACTAACGCAAAAACCGAAGCAACTAATGTCATCCAGCACAAAATTCATGACACCATGGTTAAAAAGAAAACAAAACCAGGAACATCACTGAACATAATCAAGAAACCATACAATTCTCTCCAGAGAAGAGACAGTACATACCCAGAAGCTACCGCCTACTACTAGTAGTAGACAAATTGTTCTTCAAATTCAACCAAACTCATAAACGAAATAATTAATGGCCGTGCAGGCGTACCCGTCCCCAAGATGGACAGAGCAAACAGAAATCGCAGAAATGCGCTATCTTTTTCCATCAAAGATCAATAAGAAACAAGGAACCGTACATCAAGAACCCAAGGAATGGTTGATCAGATCACTAACGGTTGCTCAGAATCCGAGGGATACGATCCATCACACCGTTCTTACTACCGAAATCTCCTGGCGATTAGATGCGGCCAAATGCACAAATAGCACAGAGCGCACCCAAAAAGATGCCATCAACTTGGGAACAGATTGGGGATTCGGGAAGAGATACGCACCCCTGAAGTCGAAATTTATCTCCCCGGGTGGGAGGAAACCTTCCCGCTTCTCTTTGCCGTGTTTTTTAGGGTTTTGGGAAGCAGCAGCAGCGCAGCAGTGTGGAAAAAGAGCTGTCGTTTCATTGGGTAGCCTTGTTTGGCACAGCTCTAACTCCGAGATCTATGCTAGATCTGTAGTTTGTTGAATAAATTAAAGTGATTTAAATATTTTTATTTAATATATAATATAAATGAAATAAGTCATGTAAATGCACTTAACATGCCTGCAACTCTAGATCCAGGATTTCCTAGAGCTACAGATGATCAGCTCTAGGAAATCTGTAGATTTCCTAGAGCTAGAGCTCTAGGAAATCTACAGATGATCAGCTTTATGGGGAAGCAGCCGCTCGGAGCAGCGAAGGCGTTGGTTTCGTCTCTACGGCCCATATATTCACGGCCTACGACTGTGGGTCCAGGTAACGAGCCGTGTCGGGTTGATCAGGTCACAGTTAGCCTGACAGGCTGGATAGACCCGTTTAGCCCATCGTGACCCAAAATTTTTTAAAAATTTTAAAAATCAAAAAAATATAGAATAAAATAATGCAAATTAAAGTTTACGAAAAAGGATTTTGTACCATAAAGATATAAATATATTAAAAATACAATAAAGAGCTTTATTAAAATTTATTAATATTTAGATAGGCTAAAAACATCTAAACAAGCTATGTCTAAACGGATTAAATGAGCTAAACAGGCTAGCCCGTGCCAAACCAAGCACAACACTATGAGTATCGTGTTGGGTCGATCCATTGGGCCCAGTGCCAACCCAATCACAACACGGCTAGTTAGACCAGACTAGCATAGCCCATCTAGGTCCTAGCCTCGTAGGTAGGGGTGCAAACGGGTCGGATTCGGACGGATATTGCTGTTACCATATCCTAACCCATATTTTTTCTCCAGATTCGGTACCAATCGGATTCGATACCAATCGGATTCGGTGCCGGATCGGTCGGGATTAACCCGTTTGTAAGGAATGCATGCAGTACAACAAATGGAGTAGGAGGACGTACTGTCAAGAACTTGATGTTACTACTTAATAGCTGATGTGGAAGATTTTATTTTACCTGAAATCAAACTTGAAGACGTATCGGATTCGGACGGATATTGCTGTTACCATATCCTAACCTATATTTTTTTCTCCAGATTCGGTACCAATCGGATTCGGTGCCGGATCGGTCAGGATTAACCCAACCCGTTTGCACCCCTACTCGTAGGTCATGCTGCCATACCTAGGCAGCCCAACAGTGCAGTGTCTCAAGCTGTCTCGGCCGGCACGCCCCAGTTGGGAAATATAAGGTTTCCATGTCTTGTTGATTTGATCCCAACCTGTACTGTGTCAATCTTTTCACTAAGTGATATAGGTGGCAGAAGAAACGCAAGTAAGCCTTTTCTTCGCAAACTTACTTTAGAGGCCAAGACAATAATTAGGTGGACTGGCAATCAGACCGAACTCCCCCTGTTTTGCGTCATCCAAATCAAAAGACGGACATTCGAAGTCATGAATTGGGAATTACCCTCTCCTTTTACCGTGGCTGATCCGTGACCTGTCTGTGTGTTATGGCAAACACGCGTATTTGTAGTACCACCCAAACGAAACATTACTCAACGGCGAGCAATTCGAAGCATTGCATTAGCCATAACCCAGGAACATGAAAAGCAAACTTCGCGCTCGTCATGACAATACACCTGGATCCGAACTAACTAAGCAATAACCTTAATTCATCAGCGAGACTGAACGGCAATGGGAAAAGAGATTGTAGATGGCATGAAAACAACTAAAAGCAGTGCAATTTCCATGGTGTGTCTGTCGACAGAAAGCACTTTTCGGCAGATCTTGGAAGCCATTTATATCTGCAACTACACGATGGAAGGAGTAGTACTAGTTTTGGTGGCAACTGGCAAGGAAGCCCTCTTGCCAAGCCAAGGGAAAATTCCTAGCTGCTACTAGTGTAAGCAACAAGGACATGGCTAAGTTGCTTGTCCCGGTTACAAATCCAGGGATAAGGATACCTTCCTTGACTCCCTTTCCCTGCAAAATTCTCACTCCTCCTCCTCGTCCTATTATTCTTCTTCTTCTTCCAAGTGCTTTTAACTACAGCCTCCCACTCTTCAGTCTTCACCTCCACCTCTCCTTGCATTGCTTGCTTGCTTGCTTGAAGTAGTTTGTAGTTTATACTTTCCCGCTCCCGCTGCCAAAGCCATGAGCAAACAGCCGGCGGCTCCAGAGGCGGGCGGCGAGCCGCCGAGCCGTGCCCGTGCAACCAACACGGCGCCGTCGCGGGGGGCGGCGGCGCCGCAGCCACAGACCCGCCATCGCAATGCAAGCGTGCAGAGGGAACGGCACGCTGTGGCGGGGGCACCGCGCGACGGTGCCCCCACCAGGCTTCCAACATTTCTAATTAATGCTGTTCAATGGCGGAGTACCGACGAGGGAAGCTCCTCCCATATGCCGGAGCAACCGCCAGGTAACGGCGGCGTCGACGGGACCACTGGGGTGAAGCCACGGCCACGTATCCCCCCCAAGCCGTCGTATATGCCGATATCCCAGAGCAGACTGGAGCAACCCCATGCAACACTGCCACGGCCGCCGGTTGAGCAACCCCATGCAACATCGTCACGGCCGCCGGTTGAGCAACCACCTATCGAGCCCGTCGGCCGTGACCTGGCGGTTACGGGTGGGAGCTCGCCCCCACAGCGGCAGCATCCTCAGACGAGGCGGGAGAGCAAGTTGCACGTGCCCCCGGAGAAGCCCAAGAGTCAGCCGATAGCGTTCTGCTTCACCGCGTGCTGCATCCTCTTCTGGCTGCTGGTCATCGCCGTCGGCGTGGCCGTGCTCGTCGTCTACCTCATATACCGCCCGCAGCCGCCCCGGCTGCGGGTGACCTCGGCCACCCTGAACGCGGGGTACATCGACGAGAACGGCCGCGGCAGGATGGCGCTCAACTCCGACCTCACCGTCCTCGCGGCCATCTCCAACCCAAACACCAAGATCGACATAGTGCTGCACTACATGCAGCTGGACCTGTACTTCAGGGGCAGGCTGATGGGGACACAGGCAGTGTGGCCGGCGCCGCTGCACGAGGGGCCTGGCGGCAACGTGCTCCGGAGCGTGCACCTGGTGGTGAGCGAGGTGACCATGACGCAGGAGGATGTCATGGTGTGGAACGCGACGGCCAATGGCAGGCCGGTGGCGCTGCAGATCTTCGGCCGGTTCTACACGCAGCTCAACTTTGGCCGGTGGCTCCCGTTCAGATACTGGGTTTTCCCGCGCTGCACGCTCGTGCTCGACCCGCCGCCGGGCGGCGCGCTGCGCCGGGCACGGTGCTGATCGTCATTTGCTCTTGACTGTCCCTAGGCGGCTCTGATCAATTCCTTTTTTTGTGCTCGTTTCAACTTCGAAGAACAACTCGTGTATTTTCGTCTGGTCATTTCTTCATTGAAGAAATTTGGAGATCTGCTGTATTTTTGTTAGCCGGATGAAATTATGAGGATGTTTGGTACAGAAGAATATTGGCAGTACTAGTTGAGAACATGTGCAATAAACAATGTATGTATTGTCAAAATGCTGTCCATTATGTGTGGCTCATGTAAGCTATGCAAAATTTCAAGCTAGTGGAGTAACCAATCCAAGGAGCTTGATTGGAAATTGGCTAACGTCAACTCTATATGGAATTAAGTGAATCCAGGAGGCAATGCAACAGGCGTAAGCCAACATGACAAAATTAAAGCTCATATTGATGAGCATTTGCTTTATAAAGTGAAGCGCACTTGAGCATATAGACGCAAAGAAAGACATCGGGTTTGAGTCTGGCTCAAGTTGCTTGTCCCGGTCACAAATCGAAGGATACCTTCCTTGCCTCCCTTTCCCTCCAAAGTTCTCACTCCTCACTTCTTCTGAGTGCCAGACTGCAACCTCACTCTTCTCGTACAACCCATTGATTCCGTTTCCGTCCTCCTCTTACGTACGTACCCCCTCGATCTACCTCTTGCTGCATGCCTTGATTAGTTTGTAGTAGCAATTCCGTTTGCCACTCTCCTTACCAAGCCATGAGCAAACAGCCGGCGGCGTCAGAGGCGGGCGGCGAGCCGCCGAGCCGTGCCCGTGCAACCAATGCAAGCGTGCGGAGCCGGCCACTTCTCCTGCCGGTGCGTGAGAGCCGGCGGCCACTGTTGGCATGGAGCCTCACTGTGTGCTGCGTCCTCTTCTGGCTGCTGTTCATCTCCACCGGCATCACCATGCTCGTCGTCTACCTCGTGTACCGCCCGCACCCTCCCCGCCTTACAGTGGCCGCCGCCACGCTGAGCGCGGGAGGTCCCAGACAGCAGCTCAACGTCAGCCTCCCGCTCAACTCCACCCTCGCCGTGCTCGCCAACATCTCCAACCCCAACGCTAATATCGACATCGTCCTGCGCTCCATGGAGCTGGACCTCTTCTTGGATGGCGACCTCGTCGCAACGCAGGCGGTGCAGCCGGCGCCGCTCCAGGAGAGGCCCGGCGAGACGGTGCAGCGGCGCGTGCACCTGGTGGTGAGCAAGGTGGCGACGGGGCGGCACGAGGACGTGCTGTTCTGGGGGTTGTGGCAGAACAGGACGGGCAACTCCAGCCTGGTGCGGCTGCAGCTTGCCGGCCAGTTCTGCACGCAGCTCAGGTTTGGCCGGTGGCTGCGGTACACCTACTGGGTGTATCCTAGCTGCAACCTCGAGCTCGACCCCGCGAAGAACGGCACGCTGAGCTCGGCACAGTGCTGATTGATTTTGACTTTTAACTACTTTTTTCGACGACTTAATGTATTTCAGTTTTGATTTCTTGGATACTGCTCAAAGATTACATAACAGTGAGGTTTGATTGATTTTTTCCCTAGTACTGTAAATTTTTATGTGAATGGGAACACATGTGCTGGCTTGACATAAACAGGTACTATGACATGGCAGCAAAATAGAAGCAGCTCTTACTATATTATGACAAATTTTATTCAGAAAGGTACCAATAAAACTTTGATCATGATCCATATATACTTCAGAAGATTTTCTCTAACCAGAGGAGGGAACCACATCTAGCATAGGTTACTTCGAAAAGCTGATTGATGAGAGCAAATACAATGACAACTATGTAGATACTATCATTACACAAACCAACTGTTATGCTCAAGAAACAACGTGGAGAATATCAATACTCAAGCCATTGGATATTTATGAGAGACAATGTTACTAAAAGGGCATTAAAATCAAAATATTTGTTTCATGATAGTATCATACACTATTGAACTTCGATATTAAGAAGAAAAAAAACTGAATTCTCCTGATGGTCAAGGTCCATGAAGGATAATGAAGTAGATGGCCGCGGCTGAGTGGTGATTGAGGAACTTGATCCACAGAAGCGCTGATTGATGTGCATGCAACATTAGTTCCCCTGACTTTTCCCCTGACTTCTCACCATTTCTCCAAGTGATTAAACAGGAGCACTAACCTTGTCGGCCTTGCCAATGCAAACACGATTCTGCTGAAAGGGAAACATCCCATTGCCCTCTGCAACCCGTTGATAAGCCTATCTTCCAACTTAAATTTTTGTGCAGGCCAAGTAAATTATCTTCTTGTATAGCATTTTTCAAACATTTCGTAATGCCTCATCCTATCAGGTATTATGATCAATTGTCAGCTAAAACTCCGAGGGATATGAAACCTTTGGAAGCTGTCATACTATAGTCTTTCCTATGTCTATGGCCTCAAAATATTATAACACCCCAACTCATGCAGATCAGAGAGCTATAATATTTGGAAACACAGACATAAGAAAGATAACAATAGGATAGCTCCCTAATGAGGCTGTTCAGCTCCTACCTTATTATTATGTTTCCTTTGTCCAATGTTTCCAAATATTATAACTCTCCAATTACTGGATATTGGGAAGCTATAATATGTAGAGATACTGGGCATAAGAAAGATAACAGTAAGTTAGATAGGCCTGTGGGACCCAAGAAAGACAATATTAAGATAGCTCCCTAACAAAACCATTCAGCCCTCCTATCTGTGCAAATGTTAAATCACATGATGGGATGCGGCATTTTCTATCAAACAGATCTTAGTAACAATTGATTTGTTAGATGTTAGGAAAATGCTATACAAAAATATGACTACGGGCCTTGCAAAAATTTCCAAACAAGGAGGCCTTCGAACTTGGTAAATGAAAGATGTATTGTAAATTAGAGTCTAAACAAATGCAAACCTCTGCTCAAACATCGCATTGAAATTACAATTCAAACACCAAAAACCGTCACATAAGTCATTGTCTAGTGGGATTGCATTTGAAACATAAACCGGCGAAAGAACAGTACTGATACAACATTGCAACCAACTTAGGCTTTAAATCAAACAATCCTAACGAAAGACAAGCATGCGAGATGCAGATACAAATTTCAGCAAATTAATACAGCTAATTCTGGTTGGAATCAATTTGAGAAAACATGATTTCTCTGTGATGGAGGTTGTGAGATCTAGAACTATTGTAAGTACCATGTTTGAAGCTAGGGCATTTCAATATGACACCGCTTGATAATTTACAAGGATCGAAAACTGTAATACCACTAAAAATGCCAAAGGAAAGAAATACAGGGAATAAAAACAATCCAAGAGAGAATAAAAGAAAGAAAGAAAAGGTTTGCCGTCAGACCCAGCAGCTTTAAAATGCCGAGTAAAAGTAAGCGCTCATTCAGGTTCCCAAACCGTCTAGGGCCTGTCGGCACCATCTCACGTTTTGGGTTTTCGTCATTCGGCAGTAGGAAAATCCGAAGCCCACGCATTCCCAACAACAGAGCAAATCCAAGAGAGCAAAGCCGAGCCTCATAAGCATCCGCATTTCTCATCCCTGCTCCTTCCTCATGAGCACCTCCAAGAAGTAGTGAAGAAAAGAGATCGAGACGAGAAGCTCAAGAAGAAGAGGAAGGCGAAGGAGCAGAGACGAGGACCCCGGACGACTACCTTCGGCCGACTCCGACGAAAACAAGCTGACCTCCACCATGACCTTCATACTCGTCCATTCCTTTCTAGCCCGCTAATCAAGTAGGTCCCCTCACCCTCCATCTTTGCCTTCAGCACTATGGCACAACACAAGTCATCACAGAGCAAGGGAGGGGAAGTAGAGAGGGAAGTAGGACGGGTATCCCTTAGGCCTTAGGTAGGGGTAGGAAGTCGTAGAAGCCAAGTGACTGCCGTGGCCGGTAGGCTTGAGGTAGTGGTGTGTAGATCGAGCGCCATCCAGAGGCACCGAGGCTGGAGGGGCAGAGCCGAAGAGTCGGGGAGCCGAGCCTTGGTGCCAGCAGCCCCAAGCCAAAAAGGCACCATGGAGGAGGCGGCACTGGTAGAGCTGACTGGGGGTTGGCCGTGGCTAACTGGCGGGCGGCCATGGTCGAGCAGCACAGGGGCTGGGGCTGGCCGGTGAGCAGCTGACAGTAGTGGCCAAGCCGGAGTATAGAGTAGGGGCGGCACTTGGACCCACGGTAGTGGGTGACGGTGTAGCAGCCGAGCAGGGGAGGCGCGTGGCGCTGAGTCGCCGGTGGCCAATTCGCCCAAGGCGAGGAGGGACGCCTTGGACCCTAGTTGGGAAGAGAGGAGGAGGTGAGTTTCGGGCCGACGCGCCATGGTCTTGTGTCAACAAAGTATCATAATCTCTCTTTGCTTGGTTGTGAACACTATTGACATATCCTACATGCTCCTTTAGTCTAATTTTTTTTGTTCCAACTAGACCAACCAGTTGACACAAATGCATCATATCTAGCTTCCTTCTTGTTGCGACCTCTAAACAAGAAACAACAAAAACAATATGATTTATCTTTGGACTCACTATACTCAAGCTAACTTTCAAACTCATCAAACCATTCAGGATTAAACATTCTATTTTTACCGCCAATCGATGTGTACGAAAAATCAAAAGTGCGAGGTTGGCAAGGCCCATTATCCAAGTACTTTCTTCTTACCACATCCTTTTAATTAGGAAGGTACTCCTCTATTCTTTTTCTTTTGCCCAGATTGAATTGAATCTCCTCTTCCCAATTGATCTCTTCTGATGGTGAATTCTCTGCATTAGCGACATCATTCTATTCATGCGATGGGCCATTATTATCCTCCTGTGGTGGTGCTTTCCTTTTAAGAAAGTTTTCCATAAATTTGCCTGTCATTTGCCAATTATTGAATATCCCATTAGATATTTGTACTACTAAATAATAGATGCACACATGATAGATACATAATTATGTTCATCAACAATTTCAAATTGCAAGGCTGTTCTCAAATATTCAGTTGGTCACATAGATCACTCACGAGTTGTAAGTTCACCTCCAATTTGTCACTGAGGTATTCCAAATACTACCACAATTGAAAGCCCTAACCCTATAATTTGGGAACAATTAACCAACGATCAACAGATTGAATTTCTAAAACACAAAATTAGTTATTGGACTTGAGATAAATCAGAATTATTTGGAGAAATCAGACTCACCGAGGACTACCTGGTGCCTGCGTTTGGGACTTTAGGGTTCCGGCGTCGAGGGAATCGAGCGCCAGTCGAGCGTGGCCCACTTGCGGCCTAGGCTCCCAGCCGAACTGGCGATTTGGCGAAGGAACAGCGGTCGGCGGGAACTTGCGAAGGAATCGGCACTACAGGCTGCACTCAACTAGGCCTAGGCCTCAGCAAATCGGCTAGCCGCTGTGGATTGAGGAGTTGGGGTGTCCCCTCGTGTTGGATTAGGGGTGTCCACGCTATATATATACATCATTATTTCTAAAGAAAAATGATTTTTAGACTCGGTGTCCTGTGTACCCTACTAAGCTACAGTAGATCCGCCCCTGTTCTTGCCGGTAAAGTGCACGCTGAGCCCACTGTAGGCGACGGTCTGAGACGCGCTCCATGACTGCGTGCAGTGCTTTGGCCACCGTGAGCTCATCCCCTGCATCATGGAGGCCGCGCCGTGGGTCAAGACCGATCAAGATATGCTCTGGCTCGGCTACGGCATGCTCAAGACCCAGGAAGACAGGGAGAGGGAGACAAGGAATGGTGTCATGGGGGGCCACTACAGCTGCTCATGGCCATGTTAAGGATGACTGCTATGAAAAGCAGGCGCTGATGGAGGTGGAGGTGATGATGCATGAGTGCGAGGAACATGCCGACAATCACCTCAGCTTCTTCGAGATGCTACGCATCCACATCTACTTTTTGTTTTTTAAACCCTTCTTTCTATACTGAGTGTCCATACGATGTTACAGAATATTATACAAACACATTTTATTATACTGCGTATGTAATTATACTCATCAAAAAAAGCCAAGCAAAAGAAAAAGCCGAGCAAAAGTGGAGAAAATATCTTCTAGCAACTAACTGAACAAATTACATCAGTCTAACTGGCCTTCTTATTATTTCAAACAATCAAAAGAAACTGCATAACAAACTCACCACCAAAAAAGCAAAGAGAACCAACACAGAATACCTTACAGTCGTGTACATCACATGGACTTCACTCCTGTGTGTCATCAACATCTGAATGAACACCAAAGTACCCAACAAAAAAGGAACAAACTGAAACATTTAGCTTTACTCTGCATCTCATACTATCATAAATTTGTAATGCGATAGCCATACAAAAAAGCAAGAAATTGACTAAAAACAGGGAGAGTCCTACCCTCCCCTCGCATGGTCTTGCATTCTTATGTTAACAACAGTGCATCCAATGGCCTTGGCGGAGTTGAGGCAAAGCGTGTGGTTCTCGTTCTTCTCCCATAGGTTGAGCAGCCTCTTGGTGTTGATGGCACTCGTCGATCATCCTCGGCATAGCCAAGTTGGTGAGCTTACTGGACGAAACAACCGATTGAAAAGGAAGCAGATCAGGTCATAAATCACTGAATCCAAAGTAAGTACAAACCCAAAGGATCAGGAATGCACCATAGGAGCACGCCAGCCTTGGTGAGGTGGAAGAGGTGATTGGTGACCGGATCGATAGGGAGCGCATTCTTGAGGAACGGATCCATGGCAAGATAGGTGTTGATGTGGCCAACGTAGGAGCCCTTCTCGGACTCGCTAATGGTGTGCAACAGCGTGGTGGTGGCCGCAGTGAGGAACGCGGCGGTTGAGGAGAAGGAGGACGCCGCGATGCTATCACTGCCCCCCACCTTCTTCCTGGCTCCCCCTACACCCTTGAGCTGCAGCTGTATCTTGGCACAACAGTGGAGGAAGAGCTTGAAACTGGCGTCCTGGTGTGGCTTGTCATCGGTGCGGCTGATGGCCTTGAGCACGGATGCCCACTCCTCGTTGGTGAGCCCTGGTGTCCCCGGTGAGCTATTATCCTTCTTGGCATCCCTGCCCGCTGTGCCCCCTTTCTCGCCGAGGCTGGGCGATGTGTCCGCAACACCGCATACTGCCGCATACTGCCACCAGCAAAAACATAGACACCGACCAGCGCAGTGCTGACACAAACACAATGATCGATGCAGATCGAGCTCTTAGAGCAAGTATAATAAGAGGCTGTTAGTAGGCTGTATGCTGAGGTGGAGGAGAGAGAGAAGAGAGGTGGGCTGTAAGTTTACAGCCAGCTGAAGCACAAGAATCAAAAAACTTTGTGAGAGAAAGGGGTGGGTCATACAGCCTTCAGCTGGCTGTAAACTACTATATGAATGGGCTGATAAGTGAGCTGTAAGTGTCCATACAGCCAGCTGAAGGCTGTATTATTAGCCTTGCTCTTAGGGCATCTCCAATGGTTATAGCTAGCAACTAACTATAAGACTTCCACATCATCTATATAGTACACACTAAAGTTAGCATTCTAAAGAACTATCTATAAGGATAGCTATTTGATGCTTACATGCACACACAGAATTTATGGAGGCTGCCTCGTTTGGCGCTATAGACTATCTCTAGAGCTGTAGAGAGCTGCGTTCTCTTTCTTCATTTAATATCTTCCACGTATGACAGTTGATGACATGGACTCTCTTGTAGATAGCTGCTATAGACTCATTGGAGATGCTCTTAGGAGGAAGGGCAACACGCGCGTGCCTAGGCCTGGAGGGCGTAGAGGTCATCCTATGTGAAGCGACACTGCAGGTAGGGGTCAGAGACCACCACTAGCCTATGAAACCCCATTGGATTCCTCTCTCTCTCCTGGCAGCGGCAGCGTGCTATCAATCGACCGACATTAGGTGGGATGGGTGGATTGGCGCGGAGGCAGAGGTGATCACTCCCTGTCTCTCCCCTCTCTTTCGGGAGTAGAGGGGTTGGGCTTTGCTGTAGCCTAGAGGAGAGGGAGAGAGAGGGATGATTAGGGAGGGTGGGTGTAACGGAAAGCTTGTCTGTTGCGTGGGCAATTGAGAGTAGGGGAATTCAAATTCCATGCTGGCTCTCACAGAGATTGGATGGCTGGTGTGCTTATGTTGATATCTCATAGCACACGAGGACAGAGAAGGGGGAGGGAGGGGAAGAGGCAAATGAACCACCACCACCAGGGGTTAGGAGAGGGTGATGAACCATCACCATCAACTCATTTTTTAAGTAGTAAAGATTAGAAAAGGAGTTGATGTTGATAGTTCATCTGCCTCTCTCCTCCCTCTCACATAGAAAATCAGCCCCGACATGTGGGGCTCTCACATGCGCAACTCTCTCTCCGCTTCTCATGCGGCGGTGATGGTGGTTCGTTCGACAACTCTGCCTCCTTCTTTGATCCAACCAACAAGGCAACAACCCACTGACCTACATCCTACCCTTTCCCTTGATCTCGATTCGCCTTGTCCCAAATCCCTCCTTTTCTTGGATCAAGCCACTGATGGATCACTCCCTTTTTCACCTCAATACCTAGCCCATAGGCAAGAGCCCAGAGAATAGATTGGCTTGTGTGCTGCTATATCTGCTGTCGGGCGATAAGCTGATAGATAGAACCACAACAGTGTCATACTATCGTCTATGAACCTAGCCTCAACATCCAATGGGTCGTCATCACAGCCAAAGGGCCTGATCGAAAAACAGTGGCTGCACACAGAGCCTAACTTCTCGTATAATCGCCATTCCCTTCACCCTTCTTCATGCAATACCACAGTAAATAAGCATCTGTTTCAAAGCAGGGGTGGGAGGACACACACGCCTTCCAGATATTCAAGAAAATGAAGACACACATGCCTTCCAGCTATTCAAGAAAATGCCTGACACCCTAACCCAGGCTTTCCAGGTTGCCCATCTATTCATAGTTGTTCTATTTTACCTATCTTGGTTCCTTTGCATTTTTTTAAAATCCTTAATCAGTTGCTTACCTATAAATTCTAATTGTAGTTGCATCAATTATTGAACCATGCTTTTATATATTTATAAGAGAACTATTAAGATATGAACTCAGGTGTAGGTTGACTGAGCAACAGGTGATTGGGTGAAGTTTGTGGAGAATGATGAAACCGATAAGCTACTTGGCGATTTGGTATAGCTGAAAACTTGAGTTTTCTTTTTAGTTTTAATCAAGATCATGCTAATTGTAATAGGAATCCTGTGAGTTTTGATTGGACGTGCACATTTTTTTTTGCCATTCAATGTAGTTTGTGAGAATTTTGATCAAAGATGTTAAGTTAAATATTTTGATCAAAGCTGTTGAGGTTAAATATTTTACTTACATTTTTGAGTGAAATGTATGAACTAAAACATACAGTATATTTTATTCACGTGTTTGACGCATCATATATATGGTGTGGCAGTGGAGCCAAGGGAACAGTGCATGTGTCCATGGCAAAAGACACGACGTAACCCGTAGCAAAGCTCAGCCAGGTGTAGTGGCGGGGCCGAGAGGAAAGTGCATAATGAGCTCAATGGTGTTGTAGGTGTGACGAGAGCCATAGCAGAGCTCAACCACGTTGCCGGCGGAGACAAGTCCACAACATAGACTAAGCATGTGGTAGAGGCATAATGTAGGCTGTATCCAAGTTTTGCTGTGTGTGGCTGCGAAGCTGGGCCATACTACAGCTAAGCATGACGATGAAGGCACGTGGCAAGCTGGAGCGGAGCTTGACTAAGCACCCTAACAAAGTCGATGACATAGTGTAGGTCAAGTCCGGCGGTGGTGGCTCGATATGATATGTAATATTATTTGAGTGATGTGCCAAGAAAATTGGTGGATTCGAATGTAGAACTCCACCGTCAAATTCAAATTTAACTGAAACCTTTCTAAGAGCAAAAGAAGTTGCATCACTCCGCGAATCATTTTCTTGCGGAACATTAGTGCTTTACACAGATATCTATCATGCAATTAGATTCCATTACAAATACTACAAAGAGCATCATAAATATATTTGGTTGTTTTCTCATCGTCACAGTATATCCTAGTCCTGTCAGATGTTATCTGCATCATAGCTTCTCCTGGACTGGTAATCAAAATTGAGCGTTTACCACTTTCAGAGTTGTCATCTGCAGGAAATGAACATACGATTCCCTTTTCTTGCAATGCTGACAACACGCGGTCTGGATCAACAGTTCCCCAGTGTAGCAAGTGCCGCTTTAATTGATCTGACTGATTCTTTGGAGCAGCCAGCATATACTGCCCATTGCTTAGATGGAGCTTTGCTCTCAATCTCGCGACAGCGGTGGTCTTGTCCAACTGCCTAGGCTGCAACCCAAAGGCAACATCAGTTGCCAGCCGCACCTCAAATTCTTCCCGTAAATTTGAGACCTCCATGGTTTTGCCTTTGGTGTAATACAGGAATGACCATGGCCTCTCCTCCTTCAGTGGACACCGCGACTTCAGATCTTCAGGAAACTGCACAGTAAAGCAGAGCATAAGGAAAGGATTGCTGGCTTAAAGAAAACTAGCTCCACTTGATGATGCAAGAAAATAAGTAATAGCATACCAGTACAAGCTTTGGTTTGAGCACTCTCAGTAATGGATCAACTTTCCCCACCCTGTCAACAAGAAAATCAAGTTTTTATTCAACATATTTAGATTTGCTAGTACACAGTAGTAGAAACATAACCTTTTGAAGTTTTAACATACTTTATTCCAGAAAGGAAAGAACACTCAAGGACCTGGATTCCCACAGGCATGAAAGGCTTAAGAGTCAACTCAGCATCAACTCCTTGCTGCAAATAAAATATTTATGCACTTTAGTATACGGCAATCAAGATTAAATACATATTAGGTTCAGTAAAAAGATTGGACACTTGTTTACCTCCAAAACAAGAAGGCATCGTTTATCTGCATGCCAACGATGAAGCAAATGGACAGCTGGGCCATGCCTAAGGCTCCAGTGTGGACAAAATACAATGCAAGGCTCCTTCCATGCTGCCCTGACAGGATTCTAGTGTTGTCACACAGCAGAACAAATGGAGGAAACAATAGACTAAAACAGTAATTTAAGTCCAAGTGAGCTCATATGAACACACAATGGGACATGTATTATAAATTATGCTAAATATAGCAACCAAATATTGTTGGACCTGCATAAAACTAACACACAACAAAAACCAAAATAAGAAATAGCCAGTACCCAGCTTTTATAAGGAGAGTAGCAAAGAAGATAAAGTATTAGTCAGTGATCCTAAGCCTAACTGAATGATCCTAAGGCTACCTATCCTGTAAATAGAAGTAATAACTGAAAATCAAATTTTAACCAAGTTCTTACAGCAGGCCCTTTGAGTATAGATGAGGAAACAGAAATAGTTTGCCTTCCTTCAAAAGCTCCGCATGGCCAAATAATGCCTCGCCAGAGAATAGCTGCAGGATAACCAACATCACAGTAAGAACATGTTATTATGTTAATTTCATATTTCAAAACTCTCATAGTGAAAAGGGAATGACCTTCTCTTGGCGTGACTTGCATAGCCATTCTGGCAAGGCATTGGTAAAAGCAATTATTTCTTCTGCTGTTCCAGAAATCATAAATATGGGTACCTGACTCAAACAAAAACAGATCGTCAGCCCAAAGCAACAGATGCAAATCCTGTAAGAAAAAATGGGTGGTACAGAAAATATAGCAATTTGGCATATGCTTCACATTTAACAGTGTAGAACTAAAAGAAAGGGCACAGGAGTATTGCAATGTAGAATAACTTGTTAGTGAAGACACTTTGTACCACATGCATCTTTAAACCCTCTAAAAGTTAATCATCTTACAGGCAGTTGACTGTGAATCAGGCATTGTCAACTTGACAGTTCCACATTAGTAAAACCATGCATATCCTAAGTAAATGTATATGCTGGTATTCACAAAATTACTACAAGAACCTCGTGAGTTGAGGACCACATGCACAAAATGCATCAAGCACTATACGAATATATTTTAACAAAGGGGACCCACTATACGAATACGAAGACTACAATTACCTTTATGTTGGAAGAATGTAGTGTTTCTGATAAATGTTCCAAAAGCAAAAGAACAACACCAAGTCGTCCTATTGGTATCAAAACAGAGCCTCCAGATTTTATCGCATCAATAATACATGAGCATATGAAGCTGATTCTCTCAATCTCCTCTGTAATATCATCATTGTTGCACAGGTATTGGGCATTTTCATCCTCATCAACACCATCATCCCTGGAAGATTTAAGTTTCAAATTTCATATAAAAAAGGCATTGAAAGTTATAATTGAAACATTTTTAAGTTATGCAAAACAGAAGTGCAGCACAGTAGCAGACCTCAACACTGAGTCATGACAAAGCAAAGTGTCCGTTTCATCCATTGCATGCTCATCCAGATTCTCATTATCCTCATCCATGGAATTCAAGGATGAGAAATCCGAAAACAAAATCACATCATTTTCCTTCAGAGAGCTATAATCACAATCTAAGGCATGAGCTGACACAAATACTGAGCTTGTCAAGTATGTAATACTTGCTCTTGGACCTTTTATTGTCCAGACACAGTTGCCAAGTTCCAGGCCAGAACTAAAGGCTTTCAGCATCAACATGCCATTTAAGCAAACCTCCTCTCCGTATCTGACAGGCTGGATTTTCTGCATGCATTCTTCTATGTTCGCTGGACTGCCAAGTAGATATAATCCAATTAAGCAACGAAAAACCATGATGATAGAGCAGTGCCATGAAGAACTGATGGCTTTATCAAATAGTGAATCTTTTATGAAGTCGTATAATTGAATGGCGCGAACGGGCCTCTAGCCTAGCGGTTAGAGCGCTCTAGTAGCACCCCTCAGGTCCTGGGTTCGACTCCCAGTGGGAGCGAATTTCAGGCTGAGGGAAAAAAATCCCCTCGCTTGCCCCATAAGCCAAAGCACAGGTCTAAGACTCGCCTAGGTCGCTGGTCGTCGCCAGGTCGTTGGTCTAGGGATCACCCTGGTCGTTCTCACATGGGCTGATGCCACTGTGTCAGGGTGAGGCAAGGGTTCGGGGATTTTCTCGATCTGCGTGAGAAGATCTTCTTCTTAAAGCAATGCCCGGGGGCTGTCTTACCCCCCGCAGGTCGAGTTTTTATATAATTGAATGGCCACCATATATTCCAATCTCACATATTTGCTTGCAAGAACTAAAATCTAGTCAGTTACATATGTATGTAACTAAGATACTAGGCATATGGTGGCATGTGGATCTTTAAATTTTTTTTGCTCAAGTGACGAAATTACCACCATTCACCAAAACCACTGTCCTAATACTGAGATTTACTAGGGGTCTAATCAGTCAACTAATGGTCCTATCAGATTTGTCTTAGCATTTTCAAAGTCGAAGCTGGATGTGTTCAAGTAACTCTTGAATTCAAAAATATATATCAGATGTTACAAAGTTACCATATATAGATACGAATAGAATTTTGTTATCTGTGAGACCATGTGATGGTCATACATGTTGTTAATGATGAATAATTGACATTTGATTTTATTGGAGTTTGCATTTTTGGAAGTTCTGGTCGATGCGCTTCTGTGCTTGGGTTTTCAAGATGGTAAAACGACCACGTCCAACTTCGACCACGTCGGGCTTCGATCACGTCGGGCTTCGACCACGGTAATCCAACCATGGTATTTCGACCTCGTCATTTTTCGATCATGACATTTCAACCACGGAACATCAACTATGACAGAACAACTATACCTGGTCGAAGATGGTAAGCTACAATATTGCGATCGGTAGTCGAAGTCTTTGCGATCAGTTGCCGTAGGCTTCACGATCGGTACTCGTAGACTGCATGGTCGGTACAAGTGCTTCAATTCTTACTATCTTCGAGTACTTATGTTAAGCCAGTGGTATGACTGGCTGGTGCATGGTAGTCGGTGATTAGTGAATAGTACTCAAAGGGTTCGGTACTCAAAAGATGGAAGTACTCGGTGGCCAGATGGTCGTGGTCGGTGATGAGGACCCAGACTAGGATAGGGAAGTCTAAGGTCAAGGCGGTCGAGGATGTCACACAAGGTGGTCGGGCTCACGCTGGAACACGTGGAGATCAGAAGTGGTGATTTGTGGAGAAGCTACGGGCGATGCGGTCCAAGAGGTTTCGACACAAGCGGTGATGGTGTGTGATGAAGATCCAGGAGTTGCTGTCATGGAGGTTTCATTACGTGTTAGGTTAGGAGTTGTGGATAGAGTTTATAACCGAGACAATTGAGAGTTTGAATAAAACCCGTGTTTGGAAGGGTTTCGGGTCTCTTGATTCGAGAAAGAGATAGAGTGTTGTGTTCATGTTTAAGGCAGACATGGTTTAGACATTAGCCTATAAAAACAGTGAGAAGTTAAGGACTAATGTGTGGTTTTTTAGAAAGTTTTAATGCAGGTTTTGAGAAAGACTTTCTTTAGGGTTTTTGTTGAGAAGGCTTTTAGGGGTACTTATGATGGTACTTTGTAAATCTACGGAGATCCTGCAATAAAGATAAGTCTTAAATCAATTTGGTTCTTGTTTTGCTCGTAGAGTGCTGGTGATTGCACACACTGTGTATCTTATGACAACGTTCAAACGAGTGATCGGTTAAGCAGTCGTAAGCTCAGGCAACTTGGTTTCGAGTGATCGAAATCCTCTCCGACCGCCGGAAGACTCCAAAAAGTGGCAACAATCAGGGATCAAAATCCCGGCGGTTACCGGCCGGTAACCGCCGGTTACCATTTTTACCGGTGGAGACCGGTAACCGAAAAACCGGCCAGTGTGAATTTTTGATTTTCGAATTTTGGCCGGTTTTTTCCCGGTTTTTCTGGTTACCGGTTTCAAAACATCTCAAAATTCAAATTTGGATTTTCAAATTGTGACCGATTTTTTACCGGTTTTTCCGGTAACCACCCGGTTACCGTTACCGGCCGCCGACCGGGATTTCTTCCCGTTCCGATTTTTGGAACCTTGGCGACAATCATTCACCCCCCCCCCCCTTCTGATTGGTGTCTTCGACCCTACATTATCTATTAAATTTCCGAGTTTGCTACATGCCAAGTAAAAGTTTAGAAGTTCCACATTCTAAACCAATAGCAAATACAATTCAGGTAAAGTCAAGTATGGTCTTCTTCTTTTTTATTTGTGGATTCGATTATAATTCAGATAGAACATAAACTAAGATAAATAATTCTATAAAAAATTAATTTACTTTTGAATCAATTATATAGGATGGGTTCCATGTATTTTTTCTATTTATTGATACTATTTCATTAAACTAGAATTCCGACATGAATATTATGCAGAAAATATTCTTCAGCTGATTGGATGGTTGGAGACTATTCACTCCTATGACACTTCTAAGATTAACCAGTTTTAATTAACCAATGTGAACCACATCTAAAGGTGACCGAAAAATATGGAAAATTGGGGATATTTTAAGCTTTCAGAGATATAAATTGCTCCACATGAAAAAGTAACAGGTCACACAATTTGCAGGCATATGGCTTTTTAATGGACCTGTAGAGCGGCATCAAAGCAGACAAATCCTTTCCCTCATCTTCGATCACTATCTTCTGCAACACTGACAGGAGTTTATCAAGTTTCTCCCCTTCCATCCACTTTGGTGACTCATCCATATCTGGCCCATAGTACCTTACAAACTCACAGTACATCTCCACCAGCTCCCCCATCATTAGCTTTCCAATCCTCGCTGCTACCTCTGTCACATAAACCTATCCATACAGAAAAATCAACAACCGCCCCCTAAGGAGGTTAAGTTCTCCTCTCATAGAAGATTTTACACCCAATATCATATATTTCTATCCCTTTGTATTCATACATGAGTGAAAATTTCCATTCTTATTTCAATAAAAAAAACATGAGCCCAAATGTTCTGCCCCCTATATTTCATTTTATGCCTTAATACCTATGGAGATTAATTGTCTGCAGATAGGAGTAAAAGCCAATGGACATGCCCTTTGTATTCATACAGGAATTTCCGTTTAACCAAAACATCATAAGCCCCATTGTTTTGTCCCCATTATTTCATTATACGCCTAGTGCCAACCGATGGAGGTTAATTATCAGAAAACTAAAGTAAAAAACAATGAGCAAGTTCTGATGCCTTTCAGATTATTTGACTTTGCATACAACTGGTTTCCTCCTGCATCTTGTCTGCATGGCTATGGATTATTGAATAAAGCTAAATCCTGTACTAACACCTTAAACATGCAACACCTCTTCACTAGAAAATGCAGCAATCCTCCAAACTCCAAACAATGAAACAATCGAGCTGCAATCCAAACAAGTAGTACCAATTTGCAACCTAGGGTGATATGCACTAAAGAGTAGCAGAGATGGGGGATGCACCTTGGTGTTCGCGAAGCTGGGGAGACGGGTGAGGAAGGGGAGCCCAAGCATCCCCGTGGCGGACGACACGAGCACCGCGTCCACGCCGCCTGCTTTGGCGGCGGCCGCCGCCGCCGCCGGCGACCAGTAGTAGGGCGCCGCGCGGATGAGGTCCCCCTCATCACCGGAGACCGCGCCGAGGGGCACCGGGGAGAAGGCCGCGAGGGCGGAGAGGTCGACGGGGCAGTCGAGGAGGAGGCGGAGTCCCTCCAGCTCCAGGAAGTGGCTCGCCGGCGTGTAGTAGCTACCGCTTCCGCCGCCTCCAGCGGCCAGGCAGGTCTGTGAGGAGACGCCAGTGTTAGCGCGAGATGCTTAGGGTTTGATGGGAGGGAGGGGGAGAGAGAGAGAGAGAGAGCTTGGCGCTTACCAGTTTCATGGCGAATTGGAGCGGCGAGCCGAAGCAAGGAGAGAGTAGGAAGGCTTTTGACAAGAAACAGCAGGCTAGGCCCATGGGTTAATTAACAAAGAGCAGGCCGAGCGGGCCGAAATAGGTGTGCTGTACTAGGCCTAAGAGTTTCGGCCCGAGTAGCTTGGGCTGCTCTTGATCCAAAAATTAAAAAGAAAGAAAAACTACTTTCCCCATCCAAACGTACTCGCGGTCGCACCACGGGACATCCCTCTATGCGTCTTCGTCAGTCTTCAGAGTTCAGACCCCTATCCAAATCCAACAGTGGCTACAGACGTTCGTCGTCGCAACATCGACAAATTCGTCGCCGTCGCAACATGGACAAATTCAGAACTGTGCTGACAGCGTCAGTGATATGCCCTACTGTAATGGCAATTACAATGATAAATTATATCACTTCTATATTTATGATATCTTAAATAATATATTATTTTTATTTTTAAATATTTTTATATATTAATCAATAAGTATGTAACTTATTCATATAACTCTTTATGTATGTTTTGATGTTATTCCAAATTAATCTTAGTCTTTCTTATATCATTACGTTGAATAATTATTATTTATAGATCAATATATATATATATATATATATATATATATATATATATATATATATATATATATATATATATATATATATATATATATATATGAAAAATACCTTTTACACCCGGGTGTAATTACACCCACCTCTAATATACCACCTAAACAAACATGAAATACTCCTTTATCACTTTAGGTATATTTGTATACTAATTATAAGATACTCCAATGTGAACCACACGAAAAACTTGTAAGGGAGTTCATAGTTTTTAGCGTATTTTGTAAATACCCTCATATACGTACATAAAAAGGAGTATGTCAAAAAAAATATACATACCACCTCTAAAAAATTGTTCATACCACCTAGATGATCTTAAATACTCGTATACTACACGTACATACCCTCCGTTACGCAAGATACTCCCTATATTGTGAGATACGATATAGAGTGTAATTACACCCAGGTGTAGAAAAGAGGTTTCATATATATATATATATATATATATATATATATATATATATATATATATTAATGATCATATTTTACGGTTCATAGATATAGAAATATTAAATCAATAATGTGAATATATATTAGAGAACATAGTGTTGGATCCACCTACAATGAGACTATGCGGGAATTGCTATATTCTTAAATGTTATTATTTGATCTTATACATGTGTATGCAGCATCCTTGGACTTGATGCTGTCATAGTTTTCTATATGTATAATAGTTTACTTATAAGTTGCAAATACTACTCCATAATTAGATGATCATGGAGGTAACTTTCAGATTTACTATAAAACATATGAAGAAATATAAGTAATCAGGCAACAAAGGAGACTGGAAACCTTGCCCCACCTCACCACTCCACAGATTCGTGAGATGGTGTGGTTGCTTTCTCATTTGGTCATCACTGTCGCTGTTGCCATAGCTGTTGCTACTGCCACCAACACCGCCTTTACTCCCCAGAAATATCCTTTCATCCATTGACTTCTTCCTACGCGGAATAATGGGTGCCTTTTTTCCACTTATGTCTTGTGGCTTATGACTTATGTTACAGTAACTAGCTTTCAAATGATGCATTTTTTTCAAGACGAGATCAATAGAAAGATTGTAGTAAAAAGTATCCTGAGTTCAGTTATACCAACCAAAATCGTATGCGACTATTCTTCTCTACGTACTGCCTCTAGTGAAAAACCAAAATTAAAAAATTTAAGTCATAACGCATAAGCCGTAGCCCAAAAGAGCCCACCTGAGGGCCTGTTTGGGACTACTCCACTTCAAGTTTTCCAGCTCCGCTCCCAACTTCGCTAACCAAACAGATCTAACTCCAAAAACTCCGCTCCAAGAAAAAGGTGGAGTTAGAGGCCAACTCCACGTTTTTTATGGAGCTCCTCAAGGGGTACTCCACAAACAAAGGTTTCCAAACTCCTCGTGGAGTTGGTGAAAAATTACCCACCACTGTCATTACACAATTCCTCTCCTCCGTACCGATTGGATTTCTTTTCCACCTGACGTTCCTTCTCCGACTTCTCTTCTCCCCACCCACCCGCGCGACTCTTCTCCCCCACCCGGCCGCCTCTTCTCCGCCCCCCCACCCGCGCCGCCCCTCTTCTCCGCGAGCGCGGTGACCGAGAAAACCTAGCGCCGCCTCTCTATTCCGGCCACCCCACGCGACGCTCCGGCGAGGTGATGGCTGGGATGGATCGAGCGGGCGGCCAGTGGCCAGGAGCGAGCGGGATTAGGTTCAGTTGTTTGTGAAGAAGGATTTTAGGGAAATGTTCATGACTTTTCCTACTAGAGAGATTAGGTTCAATTGGCTTAGGAAGAGGCACAATGACAAGTATGGAAACTAGGAATAATTGTCTTTGGGCTAGTTGTGTGGCTCTATATGTGCCATTTAAACTTTTTATTATTTGCCTCTATGTATGCCTTTGAAATTATTTGTTTTGCTCTATGTATGCCATTGAAACTCAATTATTTGGCTCTATATATGTTTAAATATTGCACTATTTGTTGTCTTTATTTATTTGGCTCTATGTATGTCCTTTATCTCTATTTATTTGGGTCTATGTATGTCCTTTGTCTCTATTTGCAGATGTTTGTGATAGTGATAGTGATGACTCCGACAATGAGAGCATGGAATATTGGAATCTTATTATGTCTGGTGCTAAAGTTGCTGAAATGTATGCTGAGTTATACCTTGACAAAACTCCACCGAGGACATCAAACCTCAGTGGTATAGGGTGGTTGCAAGAGACTTTGACGACACCGGGTGAGTGTCATTCGCAGCTTCGAATGAGCACGGAAATGTTCTACGACCTTCATGATTTGTTGGTGGGAAGGTACGGTCTAAAATCATCGCTGCATATGAACACTTATGAGATGTTGGGAATTTTCTTGTTCATTTGTGCTGGAAATGAATCCAATAGAAAGGGACAAAACCGATTCAAGCACTCGGGTGAAACCATTCATAGAAAATTTGATGAGGTCCTAAATTCTTTGATGGCCATGGCTAAAGATTTTATTAGACCAAAGAACCCCAACTTTCCAACTATTCATAGGAGGATAAGAGATGACCGTAGAGTATATCCACACTTCAAAGATTGTATTGGTGCTCTTGATGGCACGCATATTAGAGTTTCTTTGTCACCCGACGATCAAGTGAGATATATTGGGAAGTCAGGGGTACCTACTGAAAATGTTCTAGCAATTTGTGACTTTGACATGAGGTTCACATATGTGTCGACGGGGCAACCGGGAGCTATGCATGACACTAGTGTGTCGTACACTGCGATAAGATTGGATGCAAAATTCTTTCCACATCCCCCACAAGGTAACATGGTTATCTACATATGGTCATGTAGTTTATTATTTGTTTACTTGCTGACAAATTCTAACTTATGTCATTTTTCACATTTATAGGCAAATACTACGTTGTTGATGCGGGATATCATAATCGTCCTGGATACCTTTGCCCTTATAAGGGTGAGAGGTATCATATGCTGGAGTGGCATAGAGGTATGGAACCGAAGACTCCTAAGGAAAGGTTCAATCGCATTCACTCTTCTATCTGCAATGTTATTGATAGATCGTTTGGAGTGCTTAAAATGAAGTGGCAAATTCTCTACAAGATGCCATCCTACCCTATGTTCAAGCAAAAGATAATTATTGTGGCTACTATGGTTCTTCACAACTTCATTCGTGAGCATGGGGGTGAAGACTTGGACTTTGCTCGCTTCGATCGCGATCCAACTTTGTCCCGACAATACCCAAAAGGTATAACAAATATGTAGCTCCATCAAATGGGTCTACTATGGAACCCAATGCTCCTATTATGGATGCATTCCGTGATGAGTTGGCAACCGCTATTTCTCTAGCTTGGAGCTAGAATTATGTATCGGAACATATGCATTCGTAGTCATTTTGGTTTAAACTACTCTCTAGTTATCTATGGACAATTATTTGTATTCGAATGATGGACTTTGTTAATTATCTATCATGCACGTTGCAATTTATGGGACAAAAGGATGGAATTATCTCAAATAAATTAATTGCGATTATAATATTTTACATCATATTTCAATTGGCAACAAAAAAATCAGTTACATATGCTCCGCAGACATCAAGACATATGAAAGATCAAGCTCCGTTTAAGTTGGTTTTGGTGTTAATGACAAATGCCATTATGAGATTTTGATATAAATGACAAATACTTTTATAAAGTTTTGGTGATAATGACAAATGCATATATGAGACTAATATGCTTGTTTAAGTTTATTTATGTTTAATCTCATTTGGATGGAAAGGTGAAATCAAAGAGGTATGCATTCGAAATCACTCTCTCATATAATAATGCATCCCTTAGATCCAAAATATAGATTGAACTCCTAAATTAGTCCAAAATGAATATGTGCATATGTCCTCATTATATACACTTGTATGCACACATTTAGGGGGAGCTCTCTCTCTATGTTTTGGAGTTTCACTAGTATTGATCCATGTTTCCTTTTATACATACATTGGGATCAAACTAGGAGCATTCATTCATTGAAAATCTGTTTTGAAAGCCAAATCTGTGCTCTGTCTGGAAGAGCGGTAGTACCGCTGATTTCAACGTCGGAACTACCGTAGAGTGGACGTTCCGCGCCCAGAATCGGTACTACCGGCGACCGGAAGCTCCGGATAGCGAGCGGAGCCTTTTTTCCAGAGAGCACCCTCCGGATGCATTTGAGTTTTCGCGGGATCGGAAGTACCGGCGATTTGAACGCCGGAACTACCGCAGGTTGCGGTAGTTCCGCAGTATAGAGCGGTACTTCCGGAGTCCGGAAGCTCCGGAGGTAGAGCGGAACCGTTTTTCCAGAGAGCGCCAACTTGGGACCTTTGGGAATTCGGCTCGAGCGGTAGTACCGCGTTAACTCTGCGGAACTACCGGAGAGCGGTAGTACCGGAGTTTATAACGGCGGTAGTACCGCACTTTGAATTAAAATGATTCTGTATTCAATTTATTATCTCATTATTTGTTGAGATTGTCATGAATTACCAAAAAGGGAAGATTGTTGAATCTAGTCCCTCCATTATGTGTTAATGGTGAAGTTTGGTAATTGATGACAATTGTTTTGTGGACTAACATTTTCCATGAGTTGGATGAATAGGTTAGGTTCCACAAATGAGGATGACTTGGGATGACTTCATGGGTTGAAAATCATCAAGTCAAGATCAAGAAGAAGATGGTTTCATGTGTTGAAGGCCATCGAAGAAAAAGGACGCATCATGAGTTGATGCATGGAGATGATCATGTGTTGATCATCAAGTCAAGGAAGACCATCATGTGTTGATGGAGTTGATGAGAAGGATGCATCATGAGTTGATGCATATCGAGATGATGACCCAAGGCAAAGGTATGACTAGCTAGGGCTAAGGATGTGTTCCTAGTCTTTTACCGGTCTTGGTGTTTGGTTGGAAGACCGGATTGCTAGTATAGGTTGCCGTACTATTAAGAGGGGTCATGTCTAGTAGTTTGAGTCTCATCATGTGTTGATAGCTCAACCTCACTTGCTCTAGCTCATCTTGGCATGAGGCTTGCATTTGCGAATGTGTTTTGCAAATGGTTGAAGCACGTGTGGCAAATCCTTGTAACATGTGACTATACTTTGCAAATGTGTTTTGCAAAAGGTTGAAGTCCATGTACCTACTCCTTGTGACATGATCTAAGTTTGCAAATGTGTTTTGCAAAAGTTAAAGATCATGTATTATCCCTTGGCATGGTCTAAAATTGGTTATTGCAATTCCCTTTGACATTAGACCATTGGAGTGACTCTTTGGATATCTTTTGATTTCTGCATTGATCTAATGTGTTTGAGATCATGCAAATAGATGGGTTGTGTATCCCTTTGAATAAGCTTTCCATAGAGTCCAAGATCACTCAATTCCGACATCGGAGTCAAAAGTTATGACCGTTTTTCTGAGTGCTGTCTGTGCTGAAGCGGAAGTACCGCGTCGACTTCCCGGTACTACCGCAGAACGGTAGTACCGCATTTTATAACTGCGGTAGTACCGCAAATGGCTGACTAACGGCTATTTTTCTAGCCGTTATGGTGGGGAGCGGTAGTACCGGTCCTGTAGCAGCGGTAGTACCGCAGAATCCTGTTTTTGACTCCAACGGCTAGTTTTGAGGTGTGGGCTATAAATACTCCATAGTGGCCGGTTGGGGTAAGGTTCTAGGGACTCCATTTCACTCTTTTGAGCTAGTGTGAGGCTCTCCACTCAATTGTGCATGTGTTGCACTTTGTGAGAGAGGAGAGGTGATCTAGAGTGCATGTGTTGCATCTAGAGGAGGACTTTGTGTCCGGATTGAGCTTGTGCATTCGTTGCACGTGGTGAGAGTCAAGTAAGGGACTTGACTTGTTACTCTTGGAGTTTGCCGACTCCTAGACGGCGTAGGAGGCGTCGTGCCCGATGATCTTCTCAAAGAAGCTTGTGAGAAGGCCCGGCGTGTGTGAAGGTTGGAGCTCACCTACCCGAAGCGGGGAAGAGCTACCACTAGTGGATTTGAGGTAGAAGGCTTAATTCGTGGAGCCGGTCCAATTCGTTTGGGCTAACCTCAACGTGGACTAGGGGAGACCGGCAAGTCTCCGAACACCACGGTAAAAAGAGAATGTGTCATTTGTGGTTTGCTTTCTTGTGCTCTTTTTACATTCAAGCAATTTACTTACTTAACATTATTTTGATTGCTTATAAATCTATAATTGCAAACATTGACCTAGGCTAGAATTGTTGGTGCACTTAGGCGAATTCATTTGACTTAGGCACTATTTGTACTAAACCAACTTGAATTTAACTTCCGCATTGTATACTTGGTTTAGGCAAATAGAAAAGCTCCTTAAGTGTTAATATTAATTTGAAGAAAATTTTTAGACCGCCTATTCACCCCCCTCTAGTTGGCCTCCTCGATCTTACAACATACACCAAACATCATTCAGGGGCACATTGGACCTTTCTCAGGGAAACCTCACATTCCTGGAGCTGGAGCTAGCTGCATGCCAAACAGGATCACCTGCTCCAGGAACTCTATAGTGGAGCTGCTCCATGGTAAAGTTGGTGGAGCAGAGCTGAAAAAACTGGAGCAGAGCAGTCCCAAACAGGCTAATATGTTGGACTGAGAGCAATGGGAGGGAACCAATGAAATTTTTGTACGGATAACCTTTTTTTTATTCAGAAATACAGAAATATACCTGCGGTTTCATTTTTTACAAAAATAGCCTCGAGTCGCCCAATGGGGAAGCGACTCAAGAATTTCGCCCACCAGAAGAGCGACAAGAAGCTATGTCGCTTCACAGGAAAGCGACATCACGGAGTCGCTTTCTCACTGGGCGATTTAACAAAGTTGCCCAATGGCTGGGCGACTGGTAATGCAGTCGCCCAGTAGGTAGGCGACTTCATTCAGTCCCCCTGAAATTTGTAGAGTTTTGGCAATTTTGTAGTTTGAAACAGAGAAAAAATCTGGTATAGTTGTAATAAAAGTTTATGTGCACTGTATGTTGTAGATGCACAAAACAAATTCCAATATTTTTTTGAAGAATGATTGACCGAAGAACGATAGATACATAGAGTGGTAAGTGATATTTTGATGTTGCTGAGAAATAGTTTACGGAGAGAACCGGTATGACTTGCTATCTGAATCATTGAATGCGAACATGCTATATAATAAGCTTATGTCAATAGAAATAAACTTCGTAATACAGTTGGGAGTAACATGCCGCGTACATTGTTATAACATGCATAACATATAGCATGACTAAGAGCAACTCCGACAGTACTGCCTTAGGGAATAAAACTTGCTGGGTCTATTACATTTGGTCTACTGGGTGTAGCGTGGTTGTTTCCCCTTGTTATCGCGCCTTGAAGATGGCTCCGCTGCATCCTTGCTCCGGTCACTCTTGGTCTTGAGAGCTGCCTCACGAGCTTGAAGCTCTTCCTCCTGACGCTTGATGGCTGCTTCACGCAGACTTAGCTGCTCCCGCCTCCTTTGCAGCTCGTCCTCCTTGCCCTTCAGACGGATTTGGTCCACCCTCACGCGGCGCTGTTGCTCAAGCCTCATCTGTCGTTCCACTTCGCGAGCCTGAGTCATCTTGACAAAGTATTGTCCTTTGTTTTCCACCTCCACTGCCCGGTTCTGTGGCCATGCCGGCGGCACCCGATCCACCCATTCGATGAACCTGCAAGCCTATGTGTGGCGTGGTAGATGTCGTGCATCAAGTTGAAAAACCATAACGAGAAACAAATGATTTAGTTGTTGTCGTTACCACGAAGTCGTCATCCAGGTCTGGACACTTGAAGAACCTACGGCCGTATTTGGCTCGTTGTACTCGATCCGTCCAGACTCCCAACATCGTCCTAAAGCCACAATGGCACTTCGGGCACTCATGCCATTCCGGCACTCCAAATGGGTCGGACCTCCAGGAAGACATTGTTGTGTAGTAGTATTGTGAAGGCTTGAGGAGGAGATGTGGTATGGAAGACATAGGAGGCCTTTATGTAGGCAGGTTATCTGGTGCAGTGGGCATAGTCCATGGAGAGGAGGTCGTACGAATCTTTTCGCTTTTTCAGGATTCTAGTTTAGCAATAAATGTCCCTATGTAGGCTTTTCAGAGCCTGTAGCCTGTATTTCTGAAACAACAAGCAAAGGTGACATGAAAACTCACTGGAAAGGATACATGCCTATGACGTGAACACTCACTGTAAAGGCTACAGCCTACGCCCCTATTTTGTTGGTTTCTGTAGCGATAGGCCTGGATTATCCTCAGGATTCCAGGGTAGCAATAAATGTCCCTATGAAGGCTTTTCAGATCGTAGCCTTTATGTAGGTAGTTTAGCTGGCATGTGTTGTAATCTGACTGAGCAAAGCTGCCCCGTTTTGTCATATCACTGCGTAAAGCTGGCATGTGTTGTCATCTCACCGAGTAAAGCTGAGCGCTTTTGTCATGTCTCTGGGCAAAGCAGCCCTCTTTTGTCCCGCCATTCGATATAAATAGCACGGTTGAGGTCCCATGAAGTTGTAGCCAGAAAACCCTGTAAATCGAACAAAGAAGTACCTTCTATTTCGTGGTGGAACATACCATGGCGGAAGATGAGGGGCCAGTCGGATATGGGTCACCGAAGGAAGACCTTCCCTTGGAAAGGAGGGAGATGTTCGGTCCACAGTACCGCTTGGTACCAAGCCGGCGTGCGCAACCAGCGTGGCCGAAATGCAGACACAATGAGTACGTGGTCGTGCAGGTCCTGGAAGGGCCGAACGATGGCGGGCGCCGTTTCTTCCGATGCCCACGCTCCGGGGTACAAATTACTAATAGTACATTTTTTTATTGCTTATGGACCCTCCATGTTTACTGTCCTTTTTCGCAGATGGCGAAATGCGACTTCTCCCGCTGGATCGACCCTCCTCATGAACGGTATATTGACCGTTATGTGGGTACTTTATGGGACCGAATAATGGACTTGGAGTACCGAATGGAGACTCTCAATGAGGAGAACAATGAGCTCCGCCAACAGATGTAACGCGAGAGGGGAAACGAGGAGGTTGTCAACATAGGAAGCTTGTACGATCCGACATATTGCTGTGCAAACCCAAGTTGCATATGTGCGTGCCCCTACCACGATGGCCAGCCCCGTCCGAGGCGTCCACTTCAGCAGTTCTCCATGTGGGTGCCACGAGGCTCATTTGGCATATAAGCAACGATGTGTATGGTTGTACCGTAGTATGTACGAGGGTCGATCGAAATAATGCGCAATGTTGTTAAGCATGTCATGAATTGATTGTCTTGTGCACGAGCCACAAAAGTATCTCATTTTAACAAACAGCAAATACATGTACTAAATAAGTACAAAACCAAGTACATTACAGAAAAGTCATGTAACTACTGATCAGGACATGCATCGTCTAGCTGTGTGCCCCTCCTGACCGCATCGACCACAACGTGCACCCGGTGTTCCAGCTTGTGATTCATCCATGTCATTCCTAATACGTCGGCTCTATCGCCGACCCTTCCCACCCTTCAACATGTTAACATCCAGAACCCAGGTCCTCGATGCAATGTCCAAAGTGGCGAAGTTTCCCACCACCCTGAACCCTCGGAGCTCCCCACACCAAGCCTGCAGTACCCTGCCCTTAAAGAAGAACTCGGACATGAAGTTCGAAGGATCCATACCCACGGTCCCGCATGCAGCGAGGACATGAGAGCATGGTTTGTGTAACAACTTAAGCTTGTTGCACGTGCAGCTAGGTTCATTTCCATTATCTGCAAGACATACCTCGTGCGTAACAAGTGAACGAGCCGTCCCAAATCCGGCTCTATCACGGAGTATCACCTCAAAACGATGCTCCCTATTGCCCATGACCTGCACTGTGTGCAACTGACCCTTTTGTGCCTTCATCTCCATGTAAGCAGTAATTTTTGCCGAATACAGAGCTCCGGGATTGGCCGCATGAAGTGCGGCACTCGCGTGCCTCTCCCTGAAGTACCGGATTGTGCTGTGAAGAACACCTTCCACGATGGCGACAAGGGGCTGAGAACAGAGACCCCTTAGAACCCAATTGTACACCTCGGCAAGGTTAGTTGTCATTATTCCGTACCTTGCGCCATCTGTGTCGTGCAACAGCGACCACTTCTCCAACGATTCACCCTCGATCCACTGCGCGAAGCACTTGATGTTTCGTGAGCTCCTTCTTCTTGGACCACTTGGGTTAGGCGCATCGATTGGCGGCAAGCATTGTGGTTGTACCGCCCCAGGAGTGACCGGCTCCTTGCTCCTCTCTTTGACGTTCTTCCTAGTGTGCTCATCCAACAACCTCCACAAAGCATCAAATTTCCTCTGTTGGTTCTGCCTAGCCAGCCTCTTGAATAGCTTCATCAAAGATTGTTTAGGGAATTGCTTGAAAAATTTTGCCGCTAAGTGACGACTGCACTACCGGTTCCTCATGTCCGGCCAAGGAAAGGCCTCCTCGGGGTCTTCTTGAAGTTTTCTTATTGCCTTGGTAATACCGGCGTGGCGATCATGGATTACGCACACACCAGGCCGAGTGGCTACAACTCCAGCCCTCACATGTCTGAGAAATCACAGCCAGCTCTCGTAATTCTCACTCTCCACAAATGCAATGGCCAGCGGCAATATTTGATTGTTACCGTCAACGCCTATGGCCGTCAGGATCTGCCCCTTGTATTTGCCTGTCAAGAAGGTCCCGTCAATTGAGATCACTGGCAGCATATGCCTGAATGCTTCGATGCTAGCACCAAATGCAAACATTGCTCTCTGCAACACCGCATACCCTGGCGGACTTATGGATGCTAGCACCAAATGCAAACATTGAAAGGTCCCAAAGCTTGATGGCATCCTGCAGCGCTTCCTTGTCAGCAAACATAGCATGCAACCGAACCTCTGTCTCATGGTACTCTTATTGTGATTCATGCTCATCATGTGCGGAAAGACCCTCCGCATTAAACCGGTTCCATTCCTGGGGGATAGGAACTTCATCCTCATCGGAACTGTCCTCGTCGTCGTCATCTACAGCTTCCTCTTTATCCCATGCCCTCTCGTCATCAGAGTCCATCTGCTGCACAATGTACTCATTATACTCTCCTTCATCGGCTTGCCCAATTGGCTCTCTATGGCTTGACGGCTGTAACTCTTCTTCATGTACCGCATCGGCTTCATGACGAGCAACTTCATCATGTCCGCCAACATGCGGCCCGCCCGAGCTGCTAGCACCTCCCACAACAACGGCTGTTGCACGAGCTTCCTCAGCTGCTTGTACTGAGCACGGTTGCACAAGCAGCACACACTCGTATCCACGACGCCGGCACCCTAGCACAAAGCCCTTCCATGTGGCAGAGCGCACCAATGTCTTCAACTCCCATCTGATGTCCGTGGGAGACCGGCTCCAAAGCCCTTGCACGACGACGCTGTACACCTCGGGGTTCAACGAAAAACTCCGGGTCAGCCAAAGCTGCACATCTCCCATTCGAGCATTCTCGTCATCCGGAAGTACGAGAGTGACTTGCGGAAAATCGCTCAAATCCACACCATTCGGACCTTCACAAATGGTTCCAGCTCCGTAATACACTCTCAATGTAGTGGACATTGATGATGTCGGCCTGCATATATATTTCAATTTTGCGACATGTCAAATAATATCGCACAATACTAAACTTCCTATACCATACTACAAATTGCATACCAAACCTTTTCTACAATAATATTTCCATACTAACACGGTACTAATTATTCTACATCTATAATTTTTATTAACACCAACATTTCATATAAATAATAATGCAAATACAACATAATCCAAAAAAATACCTGGATCCAAATTGATGGAATAACTTCTACTCCTCCTTCCTCCCTCACCTCCTCCTCTCCTCTTCTTCTTCCCCTCCTCCTCTCCTTCTCCTCTTCTTCCCCTCCTTCCTCTCCTTCTCCTCTTCTTCCCCTCCTTCCTCTCTTCTCCCCCTTGTTTCTTTTCCTTCTTCCTCTTCTCTGTGCGCTGAATGTGTTTGCTGAATGAGTGAAAAAGGTGGTTGGTAGTGGGAGCCGGT
Organism: Dendrocalamus latiflorus; assembly: GCA_017311315.1. Classification (NCBI taxonomy): domain Eukaryota; kingdom Viridiplantae; phylum Streptophyta; class Magnoliopsida; order Poales; family Poaceae; genus Dendrocalamus; species Dendrocalamus latiflorus. The sequence goes on from CM029663.1 coordinate 5,657,975, forward strand.
TGGGCAGGCCGCCTTAACCCCCCTGTGTCGCCCTAGCGTTGGGCGACTGCATTACAGTCGCCCAACCGTACAGCGACTTATATTAAGTCGCCCAACGTGTAGGCGACAACACTGATTCGCCCAACGGTTCGCAGATTCCTTAAATGTCGCTTTTTGGGTGGGCGAAATTCTCGAGTCGCTTCCCCATTGGGCGACTAGAGGCTATTTTTGTAAAAAATGAAACCGCGGGTATATTTCTGTATTTCCGAATAAAAAAAAGGTTATCCGTACAAAAATTTCGGGAACCAATCGAGGAGCAGCTCGCAGGACAGAAGTAGCCACTCCCGCTCCTTCTAGCAACCGCCGGTGTAGAAGTGGGGAGCGGGGGCCTACCCCTATGACCAGGACCTATTGGGGGGTCTACGTCGTGCCGCAGCAGGGGAATTGAGATCCTCTGCCTTCAAAGGCAGTGACTTTGGGTCACTGACGCGTGGGCCCCACGAGCCGTGGGGCCCACGCGTCAGTGACCCAAAGTCACTGCCTTTGAAGGCAGAGGATACGCGGCTCATGGGGCCCACGCGTCAGTGACCCAAAGTCACTGCCTTTGAAGGCAGAGGATACGCGTCCGCAGCAGGGAGGGCACGCTCGAGCGGGAGGGGCCTCCCAAGCCACACCTGGACAGGCGGTACTTGCGGATCGCTGATGACTACACTCGGTGGATCAGGTATGCGTGTGATGGCTATTGGCAAATTCGAGCGAGATGGGATTATTTGTTAAAGCAACTACTATGGTTTCATGTGTTCGTTTGGATGTTAGATCTTATACTTCGAAGCAGTGAATTGGATTGATTCGAACTTTCCCTTCTGATTAGGCCTTGTAGTATGTGATATCTAAGTCCCAAGTTTTCCCATCTTAGGATCGCTAGGAAGTTGGGGGCATGACCGATTTGGTTGGTCAACCTGTTGCCATTGAAATTTCTAGGTACTAGTTCAGGATGCTCCACAGTTGGTCAACTGATTCGAGGCTATGCAAATTGCAAGTTTAGAACAAGATCATTTGTTAAACTCGTGGACTCGTGGTCAACCATCGATTACTGTTGATTAAAGATTCAAGCACACAAAAATAAATGGCTTTGTGGTGACAGCTCATTAGAAAAATAAAAAAAGTTTGTTGTAAGGTTGGCAACTTGGCATTATGTTTGATTGTAGTCGGTCTATGTTGCTTGGTCCTCTCAGACAGCCTGTGAGTGGAATAATCTTTTGTCCGAAGTTTCAGAGCCCTCCTCGCCAAAATGGCAATGGCCAAAATGTGACAAGTGTATGCCTGTATATTGGACAAAGTGGTGCATTTTTGACTGTTTCACCTTTTTTATTAAATGATTTAACTATCTACAAATCGAACTTTCTTATCTGTTTTTGAATTATAGACTATGGATCATTAAGTTTCTTGCTACAATTGCTTGTTTATAAATGATAAGTTTATACTCACCAATTGCCTTTAAATTGTTCTAGCATTCTTTCTGTATAATGGCTTTTGTGCCATTAGTATAATAGTCAGGCACATAAGCAAATGATCAAGTTTCAGTTTTCTTGCTGTTATTCCCCGGAACTGGTTTGTTGAAGATTGATAACTTGTTTGCAGGTTACTGATGCTCTAGCTCAAGTGGGACCTGAGTCTCTGAATCTTATTGTTGGCATTGATTTCACAAAGAGCAATGAATGGACAGTTAGTGCTTATGAATCGATCTTTTACTTTATTTGCTTAATAATTTGTTGCATTGCATTTCCTCTTGATGCTTATCATTTGTTTCCTTTATCAGGCAAATTCTCCTTCCGTGGACCGAGTTTTCATCACATTAGCAGTGTACCAAATCCTTATGAACAAGCGATCTTGATATTGAACAAATACTGTCAAAATTTCATGAAGATAACTTGATTTCCTGTTTCGGATTTGGAGATGGTAGTGATTATGTATAATAGTTGGCTATTTCTCACACTATATTATAACTTGCCTAAATCGTAATTCAACGGTGCTTTTTTTTAGCATCAACACATGACCAAGACATTTTTTGTTTTTATCCTAATGAGAGACCTTGGAATGGATTCTTAGAAGCTCTAGAGCGATACAAGGAACTTGTTCCACATTTGCGCTTAGTTGGTAAGCTGATGTTATCCTGTTATGTCTTTCAATTAGGTTCTGTGTTAATTCTAAGTAGTAGTGTGTGTGTTTTGAACAGGATTGACATCCTTTGCACCAATTATTGAGATGGCTATGAGCCTATGACCATCGGGGAGCAAAGTGACAGCAATACCATGTCTTGTGCTTCTATGTTTTCATCTTTAAAAAGGGTAGCACTAATCTCAAAGTAAATGAAGATGCAGGTAACATCTATTCACCATTCATCGTAGTTTAAATCACTATTAACAAAAGCATAGAAGTACCCCAAGTGAGTTTTAGATGATAAATTCTTTCTTCCTAACACTGAGAATCCATTGCTTGTCTAGTTTGTGAATTTTTCGGAGGTAATGTCCAAAAACGTGCCACATTCAAGGAAAGAGGCAGCATTTGCTCTTTCAGCCTTGATGGAGATACCACAACAGTACAAAGCAACTCTGGAATTAGGAATTTTTAGGGTATGCTCCCCCCAGTACATTAGATGCTTGCTCCATTAATAACTAGTTCATTCTGCAGTATGTTCAATGTGGCAAGCAATCGTCGCTCTTTGAAGTCTCCAGGAAGGGTTCCTCTGCCTCCCCCTACTGGAAGCGAATTCTGGACACATGTGGACTCCTAAACACCCCAAATTCCGTTTTTAGCCCCTAAACCAAAAAAAATCCATTTCTGGACCCCTCCCGACCGCGCGTTTTCGCCCAACCGCGCGACCGCCCTGCCCTCAGCGCCGGCCGCGCGACCGCCCGCCCTCAGCGCCGGCCGCGCGACCGCGCCGCCCGAGCGCGCGACCGCCCGCCGGATCGCGCGACCGCGCCGCCCGAGCGCGCGACCGCCCGCCCGCCCGCGCGTCCGCCGCCCGCCCGCGCGACCGCGCCGCCCGCCTGACCGCGCGACCGCGCCGCCCGAGCGCGCGTCCGGGACACGTGGCACCAGCTCGCGAACGCGCGGTCGGGAGGGGTCCAGAAACGGAATTTTTTTGATTTGAGGGCCAAAAGTGGAATTTGGGATATTTAGGGGTCCAAATATGTCCAGAATTCACTGGAAGCCATGATGCTTATACCTATGGAATCTAAAAGCTTTTAGTAAACCACGTACCTACCCACAGAGTAGTACGTACAGTCGTATCCATCCTATGAAACTGCACATACTGCGATCCCTGCCGCACCTTCTTCCACTTATCAGGTATGTCTTCATGTGCAGTGGCCACATGTGTATTTGCCGCTTGATCTTTCAGTTGCCTACTTGCCTGTTTCTTAAGGCTGGAATTTGCAGTCTCTAGTTTCACTAACAATATTGATATGCGGGTTTGCCCTATCTGTTTTGTGAACCCCAAGATATGGCGTTTGGCTGCGGACTCCAGGTGATACACACACACACTCTTTCTCAGTAGATTAGCACATTGTTGTTGCTTTTGGGGAATCATTTTCTGTTTTTGTGTGTGTTGAAGCGTCAGCATCAACATCCTTTTCTAACAAAGCAATTTACTTTGCAGACCTGCTGTGATTGCTGACAGAGTCTCGAGTCATGTCCAATCTGTCGTCCAGTCACCACAAGGCCAGGTTTTTTGGTTTAAAGTTGGTTTATGCTTATATTTCTACAGTAACTAACTTTTAAACGATGTATTTTTTTTTAAACAGAGTTAATATAAAAAAATTGTAATAAAAAGTGTACTGAGTTCAGTTGTATCAGCTAAAATCACATACAACTATTTATCTCTATATATTATCTCTAACAAACAGCCATAATTTAAATAGTTAAGTCATAAGCCGTCGGCAAAAAAAAAACCCACCCTAAAGCTATACTAGCAAGTGGTGGTTTGGATCATTGCAAATGGGTGGTATGTTGGGGACCACCCTGCGTCACACTGGATGATGGATTGCGTCGCAAGTTCCAAGTGCAATCCATGCAAGCCTTGACCGGCTTGCAGAGAGGCCCCACCAGGCATCGGTTTGCGCCGACGAGATTTGCAGGGCCGGTGATCCACCGCTCCAAGATGGAGCAGGGGATGTGTCTAGTATTCATTCCCACCAGGAATGATCCGAACTCCATCCAGTGCAAGAAGTGGGTTCCATCAAGGGATATTTTGCCATGCCAAAAGAACAAAAAAGAAGCTGCTGCTGATGGATCGAATAGTAGTGTGCCTAGTCATGGCACTTGCAACGTGTGTACAAATGAATATTTGTAAATCCAGATGCCTGCCGTTAGGTTTAGGTGCAGCTTTTGGTTTCTTCGAAAATCAAAATAAGTGATATGATTTTTTAAAATAAATTCTACAAACGGCTTCTCGAATCTAAAATTATACTCTGTCTGCTATTGTTTTGAAAATTAACACAAAAGGAATTAATCATAGTTAAAAGTCATAATTCACAACACAAAAAAACAGAGACTTAGATACTTCGTTCTTCCCTTGTCATTTCGCACGAGATTTCTTTGTTTTTTTTATGCGTTTGTAAAAATCTGCAGTTCTCATATAATTGAAAGACACTATTTTCCCTTCGTTTTTAGTTAAGAATCGAAAGACGCCATTTTTCCTTCGTTTTTAGTTAAGTGCTTCCTGCTTTTGTCTAATGCCAACATCCCCACGAATTGGCAGGGATATAGTACTTTCATGTCGTGTTCCGCGTCATGCCGACGCATTGCATCTTCGTGTATATCGCATAAAATTTGGGCACTTTAATGGGAGCGCATAGGTTAATCCATATCGAAGCACCTAAAAACCACTGCATTGAGTGCACTGTTTGTTTCACGCTTCACCATCACATATATCGGTTAATCCCTACCATGGATTATATTGCTTGATGCCAACATGCCGATGCCGGCGAATTGGCATGAATAGCTGTAGATGTTTACTACTGTACTACTGGGAGTTGTTTTTCCTCCAGATGCGGTGATGTTCCGCGTCGTAATATCGACGCACTGCACATCTTGCCATCTTACGTGTGTACTGCGCCCAGGTAAAGTCGCATCGAGTGTTTTGACGCTCCGCCATTACACGTCGGCGAAGAAATGGTAAACCCTGGCGTTGTGGACGATCAGACGGACGGCGGCGGCGGTGGTAACGACGCCGAGAACGGAGGAGAGGACGATGATTCCCCAGTGCCAAAGCCTGCTCCAGCTCCCATCACCCTTCCCTCCGATCTGCAACACCGACAAATTCATTCATGCTAGCTATCACGATTGATTAGACAAGGCAGACGTGCTTGCATGCATGCATGCTGTTGCTAGTGCTGCGTACGTACCTTGAGGACGACCATGCTCGGGAACATGAAGGTGAGCGGGAAGAGCGCGAATGAGCCGAAGAGGTTGACGAAGTCCCCCATGAAGGGGAAGAGCGCGGTGACGAAGACGTTGAGGCCGAAGAGGAGCCCCCTCGCGAAGAAGCGGCGCGTGAGGTTGTACCGGGAGAACATGCCCTCGTCCAGCCTCTGCAGCTGCGTGTCCAGCGCCTCGTGGATCGGCACCGCGAACAGCTGCACACAATGATGGGTACACACGTATACGTGTTTAGTAGAGAAATATGTGTCCGTGCTTCGAAAGATTTTGATGTCTTTGTAAAATTCTCAACAATGTGTTAGGAGATGTATACGCGCGTGTGTGTATCAGTGTATGTGGTGGTGTAAGCGGGGTGTGAGTTGTGTGTACGTTTCCTCTAGAAAACAACGGTAGGATCGGAGGACATGCGTGGTTGATAACGTACGTGCTGCGATACGATGCTCTGCAGGAAGGCGGTGGCGTTGATGAGGACGGTGGCCCACCTCGGCCCGCTGAGCTGGTTCGGGAGGTACTCGGAGACCGAGGCGCCGTACGCCCAGTAGCCGGCCACGCTGATCCCGTAGTACACCGCCGCGCCGATGATGTACTGCAGCAGCAGCGCCCTCCTCATGTTGGACACCACCGGCTTGCGCAGCGTCGACTGCATGCCCGGTGCAAACACACACACCGCGCATATCGATCGTCACACGAACATGTTAGCTAGGTTCTTCAAGGAAAATGCTCGAGTCAAGGCAACCATGGCGTCGCACTGGTTAGCATGGTAAGCCTTGATCCTGCAAAGATCCACATGTACCTGAATCTCCGGGAGCAATCCAGAAGTGTTGCAGACGAGGATGGCAGCGATTGCGCCAAACGCGTTGAACACTTTCTCCGCCTGGGTCCCGTGGACAGTGTAATCCTTTCGCCTATTCGATTTCCCTTGGGAAACAACGCAAACTCGTAAGATTCTGTTCGACAAGACAACAACAACAGCAGGGGTGCATCCAACATGTAAGCATCGGGGTCATGTGACCCAGTGACTTCTTCCTAAACCTAGTACAAATCTTCTTTGAAGATAACAAATGCCACTTACAAACAAACAATGGCACTACCATGCTTAGAAAAATGACCCTGGCGATTTTTTTCCCTGGATCTGCCGTGAACAACAGAGCCATAAAGGGCAGAAGAAACAAATGATCAAGAAACAGATGATCACCATCTTTGAATAGGATGACCAGCAGCGCTACATCATAAGCTATTGTCAGGGCGGCAGTCGTTGCAAGCCAGTTTCTCATGGCCGATATCGTCGGCACGAAGTAGGCGAAGGCGAAATAGATGACGCCGGTTGCAGCGATGAACCACTGAAGCCTCGCAGGGGAGTGGGTGAACTCCACGTTGATTGCCTAGTAATTAACCAGGAGCATTTTGTTAGAGATATATGTATAGTTTGTTATTCCCCATTGTTATGAGGGGTTCTTTGCATATTTGCCACCTGTACTTTGTGTATATATATCGGCCCATTGGCCTCATATTGAATACATGCGCTATTCATAACATGGTATCAGAGCCAAAACTAGGGTTTTGGCTTACCTAGGGTTCTCCGCGCCGCCGCCGGCCTCCCGGTCGTCGCCGGCCTCCCCGCGCCGCCGGCCTCCCGGCCGTCGCCGGCCTCCCCGCGCCTCCACTCCCTTGCCGCCGCCTCCCGCGTCTCCCCGCCGCTGTTCCGCCCGAGGGCGGTCGCCGCTTCGCCCGAGGCGCCCGCTGCCGTCCGGCCGACTCCGCCCGCTCGCGCTCGCGCTCGCGCCGTCCGGCGCCCGCCAGCCCGGCCCCGGCCGCCTCTCGCCCGGAGCCCGCCCGCCCGGCTACGGCCGTCTCCCGCCCGGCGCCCGCTCGCCCGGCCCTGGCCGCCTCCTGCCCGCTCGTCGCCAGCCCGGCCCCGGCCGCCTCTCGCCCGGAGACCGCCCGCCCGGCTCCGGCCGTCTCCCGCTCGGCCCCGGCCGCCTCCTGCCTGCTCGTCGCCGCCTGTGTCGCCAGGCCGCCGCCGCCCCCGATCTAGGGTTGGCTCGGTGCGGCTCGGTGCAGACGGCTCGGTCGGTCGGTTTGTAAACCGACCGAAAAGAAAAGAAAAAGAAAAAAAAAGCAAAAAAAAAAAAAAAACGTTGTTCTAACCGCCGCGCCGTCCAGCGCCGCCTGTTAGACTTCGTTGTCTTGGTCGCCGCGCCGTCCAGCGCCGCCTACCAATGGGCACCGTTTCCCTTCCTCGCTGCCCGGTGATTTTTGATGGTGTTAATTACACCGACTTCGTGTCTCACATGCGCATCCACATGCGTGGTCTTCGTCTCTGGGGCGTTCTCTCTGGCGATGTCACCTGCCCGCCTTGCCCTATTCCTCCGACGGAGCCTACGCCTGTTGCATTGCCTTCGACAGCCGATAAGGCTGCTACTGAGGCCGCTCGTCTTGCTGCTGATGACGCTGCCTCTACCTACCAGGAGGATCTGGATTCCTACAAGGATCGTCTGACCGTCTACACTCAGTGGTACGATGACGACGCTCGGGCTGCTGCTGTCTTCATCGCCAGTGTCCAGCCTCAGTTTTCTTCTGAGGTTGTGGGACTCCCTTCGGCTTTTCAGATGTGGACTCATCTTCGTCAGCGCTACGAGCCCTCTGGTGATGCCCTGTACCTGTCCGTGGTCCGCCAGGAGCACTCTCTTCAGCAGGGTGATGCTACTGTTGACGCCTTTTACGCTCAGAGTTCTGCTGTCTGGCGTCAGTTGGACTCACTTCGCACTGCTGGCTGTCGTACCTGTCCGTGCTGCCTAGAGGTACGTGCTGATCTGCAGTTTCAGCGGGTTTACGAGTTCCTTACTCGCCTTCGTCCTGAGTTCGAGCAAAGGCGTGCCCAGCTTCTTGCACGCCACCCTCGTGTCACTCTCCTGGAGGCTCTTACCGAGATACGCGCAGAGGAGACTCGTTTGAGTGGTGCTGGTCTGATGCCACTCCCCTCTGTGCTCGCCGCTCGTCCGCCTGCTACACTGCCTCCTCCAGCGGCTACCACAGGTGGTGGTGGCCGTCCTCAGTCTGGAGGTGGCCGTCCTCACTGTTCCTACTGCGACAAGGATGGCCACACTGAGTCCCAGTGCTACAAGAAGAAGCGGCATCTTTCACGCCGTTCTTCTACTGGCACTAGTGCTTCTACGACGACGTCTGCCTCGACTTCTTCAGCAGCTTCTCTCACCGAGCAGGAGATAGCCAGACTTCGACGCCTACTTGCTGCTTCAGGTTCTCCCTCGACAGGTTCTGCAGGTTCTGCTACTGACTCTTCAGGCACTGAGAGACCACCTCCTACACAGTCAGGTACCTCCCCGTGGATTCTTGATTCTGGAGCATCTTTTCACATGACTCCTGATTCTTCCACTCTGTCTTCTATTACACCTCTTGATTCTCCTGTCAGTGTTCTTACTGCTGATGGTACATCCCTTTCTGTCTCTGGTCGAGGATCTCTTAGCAACTCATCTTTTCATGTTCCTTCTGTTGCTCATGTTCCTCGCCTTACCTTGCAGCTTCTTTCTGCTGGGCAGATTACTGACCTTGGTTATCGAGTTATTCTCGACTCTGACTCTTGTTGTGTTCAGGACTGCCACACGGGAGCTCTGGTTGGTTCTGGCCCTCGGCGCCGTGACTCACAGCGTCTCTGGGAGCTTGACTGGCTTCATCTTCCTTCCGCTGCCACCACCGCCGCCAGTCTCTCCGCTTCTGCCGCTTCGTCTACCGGCTCTTTCCAGCAGTGGCATCACCGTCTTGGCCATCTGTGTGGATCTCGCCTGTCGTCCTTAGTTCGTCGTGGTCTTCTGGGGTCTGTCTCAGGAGACGTGTCTTTAGATTGTCAGGGCTGTAAGTTAGGTAAACAGATTCAGCTTCCTTATCCTCATAGTGAGACTGTGTCTCAGCGTCCTTTTGATCTTGTTCATTCAGATGTTTGGGGTCCGGCTCCCTTCGTTTCGAAAGGGGGTCATCGTTATTATATTATTTTTATAGATGATTTCTCTCGCCATACTTGGATATATTTCATGTCTTCTCGTAGTGAGGCCTTGCCTATCTATAAACAATTTGCCACTATGATACACACACAGTTCTCCACTCCTATTCGTGTCTTTCGTGCTGATTCTGCTGGCGAGTACCTCTCTCGTCACCTGCGCAGCTTCCTTGCTGAGCAGGGCACTCTCGCTCAGTTTTCTTGTCCTGGTGCTCATGCTCAGAATGGTGTCGCTGAGCGCAAGCATCGTCACCTCCTTGAGACGGCTCGTGCTCTGATGATCGCCGCCTCTATTCCACCTCACTTTTGGGCCGAGGCTGTTTCCACTGCCACCTATCTCGTCAACATTCAGCCCTCTTCTGCTCTTAAGGGTGCGATCCCTGTTGAGCGTCTCTGTGGTCTTCTTCCTGACTACTCTGCCCTTCATATGTTTGGCTGCGTTTGCTATGTTCTCCTCGCCCCTCGAGAACGCACCAAACTGACCGCTCAGTCTGTTGAGTGTGTCTTTCTGGGGTACAGTGCCGAGCACAAAGGCTATCGGTGCTGGGATCCTGTTGGTCGTCGGATACGGGTTTCTCGGGATGTGACTTTCGACGAGTCTCGTCCATTTTACCCACGTCCTGCCTCTCCCTCGGCCTCCTCTGTGGAGTCTCTGTCTTTCTTGATCTTTCCAGATACTCCTATATCTGTTTTGCCCTCGTCCACCTGTCCTACTGAGTCTCCACATATTCCCCCTGTGGCCTCTCCGCCGTTGTCGCCGCCTGTGTCGTCTCCTACGACTTCCCAGGCTCCTTCCACTATCGTCTACACTCGTCGACCTCGTATTGAGGATCTTCCAGATGAGTCATCTCCTTCTGATGATCCATCTTCTTCTGATGCTCCATCTTCCCCTGATGGGTCATCTTCTCCTCGCTACGCTCTCCGCGATCGCCAGTCGATTCGGCCTCCTGTCCGTTTTGCCTTTGCTGGCGCAGCTACTCGTGAGCCTGTCTCCTACCGGGATGCTGTTACTCACCCTGAGTGGCAGCTTGCCATGGCCGAGGAGATTGCTGCCCTCGAGCGTACTGGTACTTGGGATCTTGTTCCTTTTTCATCCCATTCTCATCCCATCACATGTAAGTGGGTCTATAAGATTAAGACTCGCTCTGATGGCTCTCTTGAGCGCTATAAGGCGCGTCTTGTTGCTCGTGGTTTTCAGCAGGAGCATGGTGTTGACTACGACGAGACTTTTGCTCCTGTGGCTCACATGACCACTGTTCGCACTCTTCTTTCGGTGGCGTCTGTTCGCCACTGGTCTGTTTCTCAGCTTGATGTCAAGAATGCCTTTCTTAATGGCGAGTTGCGCGAGGAGGTCTACATGCATCCGCCACCTGGGTATTCTGTTCCTGAGGGCATGGTTTGTCGCCTTCGTCGCTCTCTCTATGGCCTTAAGCAAGCCCCTCGTGCTTGGTTTGAGCGCTTCTCCTCTGTGGTCACTGCTGCTGGCTTTTCAGCTAGTGATCATGATCCTGCGCTCTTTGTCCACACTTCGTCTCGTGGTCGGACTCTTCTTCTACTGTATGTTGATGATATGATCATTACGGGGGATGATTCTGAGTACATTGCCTTTGTCAAGGCTCGTCTTAGTGAGCAGTTTCTTATGTCGGACCTTGGTCCTCTTAGTTACTTCCTTGGGATAGAGGTTACTTCCACTCCAGATGGTTTCTTTATGTCCCAAGAGAAATATATTCAGGATCTTCTTGATCGCGCCTCTCTCACTGATCAGCGTACTGTTGAGACTCCCATGGAGCTCAATATTCGCCTCCGACTCTCTGATGGCGAGCCTCTTTCTGATCCGACTCGCTATCGTCATCTTGTTGGGAGTCTTGTCTATCTTGCTGTTACTCGTCCGGATATCACTTATCCAGTTCATATTCTGAGTCAGTTTGTTTCAGCTCCCACTCAGGTCCACTACAGCCACCTTCTTCGAGTTCTGCGATACCTTCGTGGGACTATCTCTCGCCGTCTCTTCTTTCCACGTTCCAGTTCGTTACAGCTTCAGGCCTATTCGGATGCTACTTGGGCTAGCGATCCCTCTGATCGCCGGTCTATCTCTGCTTACTGTGTTTTTCTTGGTGGTTCTCTTATTGCCTGGAAGACGAAGAAACAGACTGCAGTGTCCCGTTCGAGTGCAGAGGCTGAGTTGCGAGCTATGGCCCTTTTGACAGCAGAGATTACTTGGCTACGGTGGTTACTTGAGGATTTTGGTGTTTCTGTCACTACACCGACCCCTCTCTTGTCAGACAGTACAGGTGCTATCAGTATTGCTCGTGATCCTGTGAAGCATGAGCTAACCAAGCATATTGGTGTTGATGCTTCTTTCATGAGGTCTTGCGTGCATGATCAGGTGATTACTCTTCAGTATGTGCCTTCAGAGCTTCAGATAGCGGATTTCTTCACGAAGGCCCAGACTCGAGCACAGCATAGCTTCTACCTCTCCAAACTCAGTGTTGTTGATCCACCATGAGTTTGAGGGGGGGTGTTAGAGATATATGTATAGTTTGTTATTCCCCATTGTTATGAGGGGTTCTTTGCATATTTGCCACCTGTACTTTGTGTATATATATCGGCCCATTGGCCTCATATTGAATACATGCGCTATTCATAACACATTTGACCGTTAATTGGGGTTAGCCATACAGTTAACAGGCTGCTTGTGCTGCTATTATGATTCGTAAATCAAGTCACAACCGCACGCTGTTTGTGCGTAGATTAAACATAAACTGGTGATCATACCCAAATAATATAGATATACCTTGAGTGCTCTTCCGCCTAGTAAAATGAAGCCTATATTTCCGAGTAGTAGAGTGGTGAACTGCAGGAACCAAGTGATGTAGTACATTTTTCGCCCTTCAGAACAAGGCATAAACATTACGCGTCAGCTGCATTTTCAGTATCAGCTAACTTGAAAAGCGAGTCATCTCCCAAAATTAATTAAGCACATATAGGAGTATTTTGGTTCTTGTGCTTCGTAGGAATGAGTTCTTAATCACAGTACGTCATGGCATATATTGCAGAACTTAATCGGCAAGGAACTGACGCCATGGTTCGATCGTGCGGATCAGTTAGATTCGCATCATCAGTTCCGATTCTGGATATTTATCATTGTTTATTTAAGTCAATTAATATATCATTCCAAACCATTTCCTCCGTACACCAACAGCTTATATCAGTGATTCGAGTATCAGGCCAACACAGCCTTTTGCAATCTTTTGTGTCAATGTTTAGTCCGATCGAGTGAACGTGTGACCTTGACCTGATCTGCAAACACATGTGGAAAGCGAAATACGCATACCGAAAACGAAGCCCATGAGGTCCCTGTAGCGGATGAACCTCTGGCCGTCGATGACATGGAGCGCGGCGAGGAGCCAGTTGGCGTACCAGGCGGCGGCGCCGACGAGCAGGAGGCAGGCGACGCCCCAGCCCCAGCCCAGGGGCACCATTATCAGGTTGGAGAAGCTCAGCACGTAGGCGCAGTTGAAGCCGGTCACCAGCAGCAGCCCCACCTGCTGCCAAGAATCTGCACATATGTATTATATGTCGACGCTCAAAAACACGACCGATCAAGATCAAAACCATGGAACAAGAAGCCGCCAGCTAGAGTTCGTGCAGATTTTATTGTTATGGTATAGCAGACTCATGCATGGAGCATGCCATTGAATGGAAAAATATAATGCTTCTTGATCGACCATGTATAGGTGTACCTGTGTCTACTACATGAGCAGTAGCTGCAGTGGTGTAGCCGCTGCTGCCCTTATGGCCACCATCTGCTCCTTGGCCTGCCTCAGTGTCCAGTGAAGAACCTGCCTCAGTGTCCAGTGAAGAAGCCATTGCTTCTCTCTTCTCACCTGCTTCCATTGCTAGCTAGCTTGGCCAGCCCTGCACACACATATATATATGCAATTAAAGCAGTGAAGTCACAAAAGCCATGAATAATTATGCTATTGGTAGTGATTAATAACTGTTAGGATCAGAAACAACTTATTATGAAATCGATAAAACAAAACATAAAACAATCAAGAACAATCAAGAACACGAGACAGAGATTTAACGTGAAAAACCTTTTCGAATAAAAAACTACGGACGCACGAATAAAAAACTACGGACGCACAATCGGCGAAATCACTATATAAGATTACAAGTACGAAAAATTCGACATATTTTAACCGTACGACGACAGAGTTACAAATATAAGCTTGGGAACAAGAGTCAGACGAGAAAAGAATAAAGTCATAGTTGGCAACAAAACAAAGACCTATCGAAAACTAGAACGGTAACCTTTTTGAGACAAACAATACCCCACTTAGAGAGTCTTGAAAGATAACGGTAAAAAGTTATAGTTGGAAGATCTCTCGAATAGCCACGTCTGACTCCAGTCGACACATGTACTTTAGAGCACTACGTCTGATGCAAGTTAATGTATAGTCCATTATGGCAAAGGCTTTCGATTCCGTAAGTTGGCCGTTTTTTATTGAGGTTTTGGAAAATTTTGGTTTTGGAATTGCCTGGCGAAATTGGATTGCAAATCTCCTCAGCTCGTCTTCTTCGAGTGTTTTGGTAAATGGCTTCTCTGGAGAACCTTTCTGGCATGCTAGAGGTCTACGACAAGGAGATCCCCTCTCCCCATTGCTCTTCATTCTAGCTATGGAGCCTTTGCAAAGACTAATTGCAAGAGCAGAAGATGATGGTGTTCTCGCGCCCTTGTCAGGGCAGTTTTTGCCGTTCAGAGTTTCAATGTTCGCGGATGATGTGGCGGTTTTCTTAAGGCCAGAGCAGAATAACTTAGAAGCTTTCAAAGCAATCCTTGAGCTCTTTGGAAGGGCTTCTGGACTGTTCACTAATTTGGAAAAAACAGAAGTCTACCCAATAGCTTGCTCAGCTGAGCAAATAGAGTCTGCTCGGCAATGCTTCCAAGGAAAGATAAGCTTTTTTCCTTGTAGATACCTCGGTCTTCCTTTGCATTTGCGCAAATTGAGGAAAATTGACTGCCAACCCCTAATTGATAAGATTGCAAAGAGATTGCCGAGATGGAAGGGAAAGTTTTTAACCATGCCTGGACGAGAAACCTTGGTAAAACATGTTCTTTCATCTGTTCCTACTTACTTTTTGACAGTGCTGCCCGCGCCCAAATGGTTGTCAAAGAAAATCGATCGTTTTCGAAGACCTTTCTTATGGAAAGGCAAAGAACCTGAACATGTGAAGGGAGGGCACTGCCTAGTAAAGTGGACAACAGTCTGTAAACCGCGTGCGTTGGGAGGATTGGGAATTCTTGATCTGCAAAGATTCGCCCGAGCTCTTCGCATAAGATGGTTGTGGCTAAAATGGAGAGAGCCTTCGAGGCCCTGGTCCTCCATGGAGCTGCCGTGTAACAAAGAGGACATATCTCTTTTCTCGGCAAGCACGACAATCACGGTTGGCAATGGAGCTAAGACTAGTTTCTGGAATGATAAGTGGTTAGACAATCAGAGCTTGAAATCCCTACCTCCTGACATTTTCAAAATTTCCAGAAGGAAAAAGATTTCGGTTCAAGATGCCATGAGGCAGCATTGCTGGTTAAATTGTATTGGGACAATTTCGGATGCTAATCAGCTCTCGCAATTGATCGGTTTAGCTGGAAGCCTGAATCACCTCACCCTCGAAGATACGGAAGATTCCATTTTTTGGAGATGGACAGCAAGTGGCGAGTATTCGGCTCATTCGGCTTATTCTATTCAGTTTAGTGGTATAATTCCGAAACCTTTCCTAAACCATTTGTGGAAAGGACACGCGGAACAAAAAGCCAAATCTTTTGGATGGCTACTTCTGCAGCACAAGGTTTTAACTTCTGACAATCTCCTCAAAAGAAATTGGCCATGCAATCCTCTGTGTGCTCTTTGTTTTCAGCAGGGAGAAAATGCCGGCCATTTTGCAAAAGATTGCACGTTTACTTCGGCTGTTTGGAGCAAAGTGATTCAGCTTTTGCACTTGAGAGATCTTCCAGCTGGACAAAGTTACAATACTCTCTCCGGCTGGTGGAAGGCTTTTACAAAAATTAGGCCTCATTCAACCAAAAGGAAATGCATAGGGGCCCTAGTTCAAACGTGGATTCGGTGGCAAATCAAGCAGCTATAGTTAGTTCGCAAGTTTTCTTTGTTGCTTCAGCAAGAGAGGCGACAGGAATCGGTTAGTGGGCAGTGGACAGTGTCTTTTTTTTAGTGTCTTGTCTGTCTTTTTTAGTTGCTCCTTTCGGTTTTTCCTTTTGGAGGGCTTTTAGTTTAGTGCCCTCGGACGTCCTGTAATCCTTTCCTTTTCTCCCTTTAATTGATGGCAGTCCTCCTGCCTTCCTTCAAAAAAATTATGGACTCAAAGATGATCCTAATCGTAATTAATCTTCGATAGATTTGTATTACTTTCTAATCGAACTTTCAAAACGTTCAGAAAAAACAGCAATGATTGAACTTGACTAGATTTAGATCACAAAATACAACAATACATACTAAAAAAATTGGTATCACCATCAACACTGGAGTCTCCATAGCATGTATGTGGTGGTGACTGCTGCGATGGTGGCTGGCGCGGCGTCGAGGTTGGTCGAGCCGTACGTCGAGGCAACGCTGTTATCGCTCGCCACTGGCCAGTACTAGTGGAGCAGTGTTCGGCACTTGCGAGTGGATTTCTTGTTTAGATTTCTTTTCTCTCTCCCAAGCTACTGTTTGGAAAAAAAATTTAGGGCATTCTGTTTGGAGTTTGAATGACAAAAATACAGTCTTAGTACCAACCCAAAGCTAAAACACTTGGCTTCAATTGAAGAAAACGTCCGCAGCGCTTTTCTATCATATTCATGATCAGATTTATAATACACAGGTTCAATTCTGCATTTGTAGCTGGTACTCTGAGCGGTAATTTCTGGTTCACAACACTTCAAAGTTTTGTGACAACTATTTCGTCCCCGCTTGCAAATATTCATTTATAGGCCTTCATTTCATTGCCCAGAGTGATGCAGTTTACGCATCCCATATTCCCATTAATTTAACTTGAGTTCAATTCTTCCTCGAGTTACCTTTCTTCTATGCTAAAAGCAAAAGTGTCTTTTCTTTTGTTTGAAAACTACAGGGGGAAATGCTTAAAGCAAAACTTGATACCGTAATAACGTTGATACCATGATATCCTGTTACTCTCATTCGTATCTTCCATTATCTTAGTGCAAAGCATGTCATGTGCCATTTCAAAAAAGAGCAAAGGAAAAACACGATGACGACTTTGATGTTTCCTTTAAGACACAAATATGGTCTTAGTGCAAAGCATGTCATGTGCCCAGAGGGGATTTGATTGATGCAATGCAGCACTCAACCCTTGACCACTCACCAATATGGTGCAAGTAACGCAAGAATACATCCATGATCCATTCTTACACTTGAGCTTATCAAATAATCTAGCAGACCATAGCATCGAGAAGGCAACTAGAAAGGGGTTGAATAGGAGCCTTAAAAATACCAGTTTCTTTAAATCCTTTTTCTTCAAATTTCTCAAAGTCTTTTACTCTAATAGCTATGATTAGCTAAAAACTCAGAAGTTAATCAACCACAGGGAAATCTCTACAAAAAAAAAACTGAGCAAAACGTGCCTTGACAGAGTTTTGACGGTTTGACCTCCAACTAGAAGGTGGTCTCACCACTTGGATAGGTCTAACAACTACTTGGTTGGCTGTCTGACCACTGGATGGTCTAATCTATAGTTGGTTGGCTGTCTAATCTCTCTCAAGAATAGAATAAATTTTCAGTACGATTTTAAAAATCTAAAATCGATTTAACTTCTAATCCAAAGCTCCAAACTACTTGAAATTTCGCACACACCTTGCTTAGGATATTATGGATCTAATCCACCAAGAAAGTAAAACAAATCCTTGCAAAGATTTGACATTTCTTAATTCTAAGAAATGTTGCACCAAAATCAGGCAAAATATGAAAACAGTGATTGAGAGGAGCTCGTGAGAGGAATCAAGCCAAGATGGCTAAGGATGGTTTCCTACACATCCTAGCATCCTCAAATCATAGCAAGAACTAATCCAAATGCTCTCAAGGTCAAAACTCCGAAAATCACCCTTTCTTGAGTCAAAACCGGACAAATGTAAGAACTTGCAAAGGAGGGTGCATAGATGGATAGAATTTGATCTTTAAGAGATATCTCTATCACTTACACGTCCTTAGCACAAATGAAGATTAAGAGGGGATAAGGACATACCAAAAACTAAGCCAAATAAATATTTCAATCCTTGAGCAAAGAGGAGAAAAACTTGGACGAATTTTGGATATCTATTGATACTTGGAGATGAATATTTACAGCCACTCTTTAGCCACTCACAAAGTCTAAGGATGACAAAAAGCTTAAATACAAGAGCCGTAACGCATCTCTACAGAGTTCTTTCCAAGAACTCTAACCTGCTCTACTTGCTTAGCACAAGCTTCTAAAAAACTAGCCCTAACCAACACTTCTCCTTATATATGGAAGCTCACAAGAAACCCTAAGTACTACCTCTAGTTAAGTTTCATCCACTTATATGGGTTAACCTATTAACCCAATATCATAGTGGGTTTTATACTCACACATGTACGTTTCTTAAAATGTACACAACCATTAATCCACTAGTGAATCAACACTTATCCACTTAACATTCTAGCATATCCTTGATCTAAACCACCTCTATTGTGCCTCCTCGCGCCGTGGTTTGAGACAAAAGATCATTTTCCCCTCAAACCACCTTTCACGAAGCTTCATGCTTCCTTCGCCTTGAAATAATCATGTGCCTCATCTTCGACTCTATGTGGCTCCAATGACTTGCTATCAAGTATCTCATGCGTTCGGATCTACTGAACTGTTCTCGCTTGCAAATGGGCTCAAGTTACTTGATGCGCTACATGCCTCTTCATGCACCATGATGGCGCTTAGCTTCTCTGACTATTCTGGACCTCAGCTCCTCCTGAGCTTAGTCCTGATCCATCTTGTCATTGCCCATCATGTCTACTACCAATAGCTCCCACTCTAATTCCTTGTCTTCCTAGCTTGTAACTACTCCGCTAGCCTCAATCATTTTCCGGTGGCACATTGATCGTTCTGAATTTCAGCTCTCCTAGCTTAGTCCCAATCCCTTGACCGCTTTGGACCTAAGCTCTCCTAGTTTAGTCTTGATCACATCCGTCTCATTATAACCTAACTTCAGAGTCTTGCAACCAACAAAACAAGTAAACCATCATGCAGCACTGCATAATTCATAGAATAATCAATTGACATAATTAATGAGTCAAGAATCCTTACTTTCACATCAAAGCATCTCTGCATGCTTTGACACGTAATCCGTAGTGCCCAATGACTAACCGTCATGTCTTCACGCATTCAGACTCGCAACCATCTCTACATGCATCGGCCTTGTCACTCGGCGCACCGCATGCACCAATCTCGCTCTTCATGGTCCTTGTCTTCTCTGTGCTTCCCGCTTGAGTCACGTAGACTCACTTGGACTTACTTAACCACACGGACCTCGGCTTTCCTGCCTAATCCTGGTCCCTTGCTATTGAAAGCTAACATTCTTCAAGCCTCTTGTACATCCAAAGACCAAATAACTATCTTAAGCATACGTTTCTTGCATTCGACTCATGTTAGTCAAAGTAAAGTATCATGTAACACACCACAACCAAACAACGGCACGCATGTCGCGCACACACTGAAAACCCTCATAGCTCCTAAGCCATGAGTCAAATTCAAAATCATCATGGTTCACCTAACAATGTCACACATAACTCACACATGCATCTCACAGCATGTAAGCACAACCCTTTTAGTAACCTACTTCTTAACTATGCTCGTAGTTATTTTCATCAAAACTCCATACATGTCTTAGTTACTCTAAACATATCTAGCCTCTCTGAACACCCCAGACATGTTTGCCCTTGAGAAGCCGGTCTGACCGCTTTTCCTATGGTGGTCGGATCACAGCACCTTACTTGGCTACACTCAGCTTGACTCTGGTCTGACCACCGTGCGAGGACCGGTCATATTACCTATGCCCAACGGTCTGATTACTGCTCCAAATCGTTTAGATTGACAATACACTGACAGCAACTCTGAACATTGCAAACGTCCAAAACAAATCTCAAAATTTGACAATATTTACACAACAAAAACAAATATTCATCATATATGATGGGGTGACCTCCACATGGTTTTACACAAGCCAGTAGTAACAAGGAGAAAAACCATGACCAAAAATAAGAAAGAGGAGATATTCACAGGCTCCAATGCTCAAACTTCTGGTAGAGCATTCAATAAGAGGCAATACGCAGAAATGAGAAATCAGAATGCTTTACGGTGGAATGTCTGAAGGAGCTAACTAATATTAGTTTGCACAGTCTGGCATGGAAAAAACAATTGCCACCACTGCCCACTAGTTTCTCTAACTCTAGAATCTAAATGCCATTCATAATGGCTAAATTCTTTTCGGCTTATGACTTATAGCCTCTTTCAAACAAATAAATGGGATGTTTTCTTCGTCGTCATTTCAAAATAGCTTATTGAGACAACCTTTTTAAACGGCTTATCGGTATTCAGTTTATTCATATAAGCGCTCATACTCAAGCTAAAAACTATAAGTCGCAGCCGAATAGAACCCACCCGATGTCGATTGTGAAGCTACTTACTTTGACGGCAAGCTGAAGTTAGAAGTGTTTCTCCGAGCACTAGGGCCTACACTGATTTCTGCTGAAGCTCTATGCAGTAAAACCTGGATCATATAGTTAGACCAATAGTTACTGTCCATGGAACATTGGTCAGATATTTTTTTTGTAGTACATTTTCCACATGTAGTACAGCCTCATAATGTCGCATCGTCCTAACAAAATGAAAATAAGTGAGGTCAGGCAGAATGCAGTGATGTGATAAAGTAAATTGAATGGAGGTTCATACGAGGCTTGGAGTTCTAAGAACATGGCGATGTGATAAAGTAAATTGAATGGAGGTTCATACAAGGCTTAGGAATTTTTGTGAATAGGTAAGTGTAATTGCAAAGTTAATGCAAACCATGCTCGTTGTTTGAGGTTCTCATAAGTAATGACTGTTTCTTCCAAAAAAAAACTCATAGTACTTTCCCATTTTCTATACAAAGGCTAGCACTTCATATAAATACATAGGAGTAACAATACCCATACATATGTATATGGTAGCATTATGATTGACATAGCAATCCCAAACCACTTGAATGGTTTGCATGACTTTGAAAACACAGGTACCTATTTACCAAAATTTCAAACCACATGCATCTCCAATACCATTTAGTTAAATAAATAAAT
Source organism: Dendrocalamus latiflorus (assembly GCA_017311315.1). NCBI lineage: Eukaryota > Viridiplantae > Streptophyta > Magnoliopsida > Poales > Poaceae > Dendrocalamus > Dendrocalamus latiflorus. The sequence goes on from CM029663.1 coordinate 5,678,768, forward strand.
ATGTGGAGCATACCATTTAGTCCAATAGCATTTGTCAGAACTCTGATTTTCTGTTCCCCTCGTCTTAACTATCTCTACCATGTGATCAAGTGCCTTCTCTGGGAGTTTGCGGATGCGCTTACCGAGTTCAAGCTTCTCAGCAGTGGTCATAGGTCTGCCAGTATGCAACAATTCAACAAACTGAAATATCAACTAGGAACACTATGTTTCAAAACTCTTTTTTCAGATGCTAGAAACAAACACCCATTAATTTGACAGGGGAGTAAAAGGATGTGCGACCCAATCAAATGAAATTATGCTATTAGAATCTATACAATCTTGACAATCAACATAGATCATCATACAACTCATTTGAGTCAACGACATATGCTACCTGCACTTGGATGCCACTGTATCTAGCAAGTCATCAACACCTTGCGCCATTTTACCAAGCTAGAAAAAAGTGTGTTTCACTTGATTCCTTTGTACTCTTGTAATTCTATTTTAAGATATTATTGGTAGAAGAAACTCTATTCAACCATCATCCCATATTCTGTCAGTATACCATTCTCACCAACCCAGCAGAGAACTTCTTCATAGCCTCTTGACGTGTTTCACCACTTTCTTCTATTGACTGGATATCTCTAGTGACCTGCCAGAAGCAAGATCCTGTCAATGTCTTGGCAAGTTCTTATAGTGGCAGCATGGATTTGGTATAGCCTAACTTGATATATTGTGTTCGCACATAATTTGGTATGGCAGACTGCCAAATGGCTAACATATTTATGCAGGATTGTGGTTGGTTGTTGCTTGTGTGGGCATTATAAAGGCAACAAAGTTCACTGCATTCTTTGTATTGTCACAATAAGACATTTGGTCTCTGAAAAATTAGCTGGGTTGAAGATATGCTCCGTAATCTTACCTTCATTTTAAGTTTTGCTGTTGGATAGGCTGAATAAAATGTGTTGCATATCAAGGGGGAAAAAAGCAGCAAGCAAGCATGACAGCTAGTTTTAGGATAAGCTATTTCACCTATTCAAAGATCTCTGAACTAAGATGGCCATTTTCTTTTTCATAAGCATCTGGTACTGGTAGAGAAACCATGGCAGGTTTCTGCCTTTTAGCACACGGTGGTGCAATCCCGTCCTCATATGATCCCCGTGCGTGGCTTGGTAGCAACTTCTCTGACCCAAATTTTGATATTGCTAAAATATGACCAAGTATCTGCAATCAAAGATAGCTCTTAGATAAATAACTAATCTCAGTGGTTTGATCCGAGTAATGTCAAAGTTAGAGGTTTAATAAAATTAAGAGGACATAGCACAAAACTACAAGTATTGTGACACAGGTTGCACAGAACTACAAGTTTAGCCAATAGTCTCACAAACCCCAGATATTGTGCCCAATTGTTTCACTTACCGCATATCCTTCGCTTGTCAGATGCACACACGGGCATCCTCCGTTTCCCGATGTGTCTCCTATCCCCCCCCACACACACACTGCAGATGACGGATATGTGGTAAGTGAAACAATTGGGCGATATCTGGGGTTTGTGAGGCTCCTGGCTATATTTGTAGTTGTGTGCCGTATGTGTCACAATGAACGAGTTCTTTTCAATTTATGATTTCTTCTAAATAAATAAACAGGATAACTTCTTCGTCGTCTTTTCGAAGTGACTTATCATAATAGAATTTTTGAAACAGTTTATCGGTTTATCGGCATTCAGTTCGTCCGCACAAGTGATTGCACTAGAGATAAAAACCATCAGTCCAGCCATAAGTTATAAACTGCAGCCAAAAAGAACCAACCCAATACTTGTAGTTTTATGCATTTTCCTCTAAAATTAATATTCATCAAACTGTCAACTTTAGAACTTATGTAGGCCGCTAGATCGAGCACTTTTAAGAGGGTGAAAAAAAAAACAAAACTACTAGGTTTTATATAGCTGTAAAATAGCAAGTTTATAACTACATTGGTTGCTACAACCAACTGATGTGACTGCTATTGTAGTAATATATGGATATTCGTGGCAACTGCATCATTAGGGTGTGACTACTGACTAGCACCAAAAAAGTTGGTATATATTTGCTGTGTTGTACGTAACCATGTAAGCATAAACTAGCACCACCAGCAAGTAGAATGAGAAGTTTGTTTGGTTTCAAACTCCAATACTAATAGGAGTACCCCTGCTGATGTGTCTTGGACTATCCACATCTTCAAGTCCAGTGTTGACGTGCACATAGAACTATACATGTGGTGAGCGCCCTTACATGACACAATGACGCAATTATTAAGGGCATGCTCTACCACTAAACTAATAGCTCGTCATGTGAGCTTCCCAAGGAGAGCTACACGAAGAGCGAGGAAAACCCGGTCCCTTACCTTCAAAAAAAAAAGGAAAACTGGGTCCCTTTCCTTTTGACATTCCCATGCCATCGTTCTACACGAGTTGACCATGGGATATAAAGAGGTCGGTTATAACATTAACCAGTAACTTGTTGCAGCCTACGATAATAACCTCATTAGCTTGGACTTTCTACACCCTAAATGAAATCAAGTGGCTAAGAGCCCTCAAATCCCAGGCACAACAATGAAATTATAAACACGGTGCTCTCCAATGAGCTAATGGCACAGTGCGGGTCCCTAAGGGCATCTGTAGTGTATATAACCCAAAGAGCCTTAAGGTGGGTCTCATCTAAATCTTAAGGCTGACTCTATAGTGTATATAACCCAAGGGGTCTTAAGACGGTCCCACTTGGCAGATAAAGAAAAATTGTATTTTAATGCTTGTGGCCAGGTCTTTAGCTTGAGGACCAGCCTTAAGCCTTTTTTGCTTATAGCCTGCTTAAGCTCACTCCTGTAATGTATAAGGTTGACCTTAAGGTGGCTTAAGACCCTCTATTTTCATATACTACAGATGCCCTAAAGGGCAAACAGAGGCCCGCTACACCAAAATTGAGAAAAACTCTATCCTTTTCTTTGGACGTCCCGACAGGAAAGAACTGGGCATTAGTTCATCAAGAATTTTGAATGAATATAGATAGAGGAAGGAAAGCAAAACGACGCTTCTATAGTGCATTCCAAAAATTTTATCACGCTCCTACAGTGCATTCCAAAAATTTTATCCTTTGCTCCCCCTAACTCTTCGACAGGATCAATTAAAATCCTCTAATTATCTATAGAACCACAGGACCAACATATGTTCATGCATAATTGCCAGCTACTTTTGCCACAACGTGGTTGTTATTAGGGATGCAAGTAGGTCAAGTCGGGGCGACCCAACTCGACCCAATGACCCATCCTAGTTCATTTGCTTTATTCCTTAATCCTTATGCAAGATTTGCCAATTAAGTGGGGAAGTGAACCACCTGTTATTTGGAATGGGTCGTCCAACTGGCATCTCTAGTTGTTATAAGAAGCCACATGGCACCACTTCACTGCATGGCTCTTCTGATTCAAATTTGAACATGTTAGAAGTAAGTGCAAATATACTTAATATTTAGTCGAATTCAAATTTATGTCTGAATAATTACTGTACCTGAAATAACCTAACCCATTATTAACTTGCCCTTCAACTCAATAACCCACCATTAACGGAACAAATACTTTAGCACATTGCTCATTGTAATTTATAAGAGTATATTATTCTTTACCCAGTCCAGTTGGTTTGGCCCAAGCAAAAGAGGAGGCAACGCTGATTAGGACAAAAGATAGTGAGAGTGACTAGCGGTTTGGGCCTCATGGGTGTGACCACATGGGGGAAGAGAACACGAGCGGTTGGGGTGTGAGACCGCGAGCAATTTAGAGAAAGAGGCGGCTAATGACACGGTCACACGGACCCACATATCAATGTATGTCAAGAGGAGATGCAGGAGTGTATTGTGGTAGGGAGAAGGAAGGGGGAGGTGGTGAAGACACAAACTCCTCTTTTATATTAGTAGAGGTTTAGAGAGAGAAAGAGTTGTATTGCTACTCACTAGACACAAAAATTGAAGGGAGATTGCGTCTCTGGCTCAGTTTTTTAGTTTATAGTTTTTCTCAAACAAACAAACGAGACAGTTTTTCTAATATCGTTTCGAAGCGGCTTATCGGAACATCATTTTTGAAATATCTTATCATCATTTGGCTTGTTTACATAAATATTTGTGTTAGAGTTAAAAATTATAAGCTGCATCCAAAAGGAACTCATTCATTAGACGCACAAAAAACTGGAGAACAAAATTAAGGTCCATCCTAGGCCCGGCCCTTCCCTTGGGCTACTCACGGCCCGCTCAGCCCGAAAGAGGATCCCCGGCCGTCGACTGGAGGTAGAGGCATCCCCACTGTCCCTTGTCAAGAAGACGTAGCCGGCGCCGAATTCCAATCCGCCGACGTACTTCGCGGTGACCTTCGGCGCGTTCCTCTTCTGGCAGTCCATGGACAGAGTCCACGTTTGGATCGCCCTCCACAAGGACGAGAAGGTAAAGTAATTACTGCCCTAATCTTTCCCCTTCCCCCGCACTAAAGTCATCCTTCGTTGCTATGCCTGTGCCGCTTGTGGATACGCTGGTCTTTAGTTCGGCGCGTTAGACCTAGGTCTTCGTTGTGTGCGAGTGCGATTATCTGTGTTCTCCGTCCACGTGAATCTTGGTTTGGGTTAGAGGTTGCTGGATCCGACCTAACCGGATAAACCGTAGATTCTGGGAGTAGGCTAGGCTTGCTTGTCTAATTGTGACGTCGAGATTTCAAAGCGGGGGCTTTCTCCAAGTTGTGGTTTTGCTGCGTTCTTGCGGACTTGTTTAAGGATTTCGTCTTGATTTTTTGAAATAGCACGCAGGCCCAGATTCTTATTTGAGACCAGAAACGAATCTTAGATAGTTACAGCAAACAAGGGATATAAGGGGCACAGGAGTTACATCTGATCACCCCAGCACAAAGGCAATGTAATCACTAGGAAATTCATTGTGGCAGAAGTACCTGTGAACCCGTAAACAAAAGACGTCTCAAGGTGTTCTATTCTAAACAAAAGACAAGCGCGGGAGGAAAGAAACAGCAACCATCACCTGCTGGGTGTTTACTTTAGGAACCGGCAGTCACGGCACTTAATCTCTGCATCTGTGCAGCAGCTTCAGTCACCATGCAGGTCTCCGCCTCCCACAGTAGTTCCTTCCAGCCTTCGCAGCTGCAAGAAGAATATGGATTTGAAAATTACCCCCACCGTATCGCCTCTTCACGCGGAAAGACTATATTTATGGTTCGCAAGAGAGTCCAGGCCGTAGGGTCAAATACAATTGAGCATGAACTGGACTGTTTTCTTGCTGCTGTTAATCATTCAGGCATTCAGCAGAAAACTCATCCCACTGAGACTGGGATTACGTCTTGAGTTTAGCCACCTAGCGTGTTGTCTGCTTTGTTATAACCTATTGTACATCCCACTGAGGCTGGGATTACGTCTTGAGTTTAGCCACCTACCCTGTTGTCTGCTTTGTTATAACCTATCCTACTGATGACTCAAGACATTGTTGGAGTTTCTTTGGGAATGAATTGCTGTAGCCTGTAAGCATCTGGGTATTATGTTGGTTAATACTAGCTTACTGACTAACATTGTGCCCTTTCGTTGGGGCACATATCAAGGATAGATTGCCCAAGGGCAACTTGTAACCTATTTGCACAACGCACACATCTCATTTGGTTATGTTTCTGTGTTATGCTGGGCTTATGTTAAAGGTAAATTTCTTAAGGGCAATCAAACACATCACATGTGGTTATTTTTCTGTACATTTTCCATCTGGCACTTTGATACTGTGATTAAACATCAGTCTCCGTTGTACCCAAAAGGTCATTTTGGGGCAAATGAACTGTTGAAACTCCTAAGATGGAAAATTGTCGTAGTTGTTTTTCCCTGGTGGTAGAATTGTTGCTTTGTATGCATGTTTAACTCTCTTTTGGATCCCCATTTGTCTAGTGACCTTGATACTTGAAACATGAGAGCATTAGGTGCCTAATTGCTGTTAGAAACTTTCGAGTGCTAGACTGAAACACAGACAAATAGGTTCAGGTGTCCTGTGTGCTGTTTCCACCAAAAACTCCACCTGTCCGCCCACCCACAGTCACACACACCCCACCACCAAAACCACTACGATGGAAAAACTCTTTGCAAATTCATGTCCTGTTAATGTATGCACGAGCGTTTTCTGGAAGCAGCTGAAAGTGGTTTTGCTCTTTCAGAAAGAGAGGATGGAAAGGGAGCTGGAGATAAAGAGAATCCAAGCAGAGCTAATGACCCAAGCAAAAGAGAGTGAATCATGATTCATGAGTATCTTTTGGCCCATTGTTGCAAGTAGTTGCTTTGTCGTATTTCTAACTTGTGATGTACTTTCCAAGTGATAATACTTGGCTGATGTATGCTTGACACCTCCGATAAACTAAGAGATGCTATAACTATGTTGAATGAAAGCGCCTATGCCCATGTTGAATTATTTGCCGTTTATAGAACAGCACAACTCAGCTACATTACCTGGTTACGAGGTGTTGTTTTGCACTGATTCTACAGCTTTTGTAACAAGCCGTTGTTCAGTCAAGCTAATGTTTGGTGGCGTTTCAGCTTTCGGGATAGATATTTCAATATTTTGGTTGCTTTTCTTCTGTGCCGTTCCAAGTAATATTTGCAGTGCTTTTAAGCTCGGTGTGCGGTTTTGCACAATCCCTGAAGATGCATTTTTTTTCTTTCTTCCATTCATTTCCTTTTTCGTTGATCCAAAGCAGCTTATATCGGCAAAATTACTTCGCCTGTTCACTAGCTCTTGACCGTTTGTTTTACAAATCGTGAGTGCTGTGGTGCCCCAACTTATGGAAATAAAGTTTTTTTAAAAAAAGAAACCCAACCTTCTGAAGCTTAATTAAATCTGAGCTGATCAAAATGTTATCAAGAGCAAGGTGGGTCATGAAGTCATGGTGTGAGCCATTAAGAAAGGCGGTTCTTGCTTATTATGTTGAAGTCATTTCAGATCGGCCTCGCCATTAGCCAGCTTGTTAGGGGGAAGAAGAAAGAATGCCTTCAAAGATTGCATGTATCTGGCTATGATGATTTATCACATACTTTGCTATTACAATGCAGGCAGTTTTTACTACAAATTTCGGCCCATTTTACCTCACTTCACAAAAGAATTCTACAGAGATAGTAAAGGCAACAAAAGTGACGAGGCATGTACATGACTCCATAGAGATCAAACCATCTCAAGACACGCCAAAAATAGCTCACTTCAATACACTCAATACACTATATCTAGCTACTACCCGACTGTCCCAGGCTGATGCTGTGATTACACATCTGCTCAACACTGAGAGGAAAAGCTCATCTGCCTCCTCTTGCTCAGAGAAGACATGACCCTGGCAGCCCTCACCTTCTTCACCAGAAGCCCCCACTTGTCGTCGTCGTCGCCGGCTTTCGCCGCTGCCCTCTCCTGCTCCTTGCGCTTGAACTGCCCGCAGAGAGGTGTGTTGCACTGGCCGTCCAGTTGGTCACAGAGCGCGGCGTGGAGGCGGAGGAGCTGCCACATGCGCTGGCAGCGCGGGCAGCTCGTGCGGTGGCACTGGGAGAAGTGGCGGATGAGGAGCTGCAGGCCCCGACACGTCGTCGCGTACTCCGGGCATGGCGACTTGGCCGGCGCCTGCCCCACCGGGCCGACCTCCGTGCAGCCCTCCGTGCAGATGTGCCGCAGGCAGTCCATCGCCTCGCTCAGCTCCACGTACACCCGCTGCTCAGCGCGCTTCCGCCGCCACTTGCGCCGCCGCTGCACGGCCGGAATCATGTGTACGTCAGCGCTTACAAATCATCAATAACACTAACAAAAAACGTGCGATGTGAAGTTGTCAAACAAACAAAAACAACGTATATGCAAGTGGTGAAGGCATGTTTGTCCATTCTAGAAATTGATCAATGATTCTTCTTACGACTTTCATTTGGTTGAACGCTAGTACAAGTCAATCCTAACTAATTAAGTAATTAACCCCTAAGGTTCTGCTGACTTTTGTGAAATCAAAAGGATAGTTGGCCTTAAGCATGACCGGAAATTGCTTCAGGTCAGTAGTATCTCCACCTAAATAAATAAAAACGTTTAAAACACACGGCGAATCGAGGTTGGAGATGTTAACATTCGCCGACCATTCGTCGTGCCGGACGGATCGACCCAAACCGCCGACACCATGAAGATCCTACGCACCAACCACAAAACATTGGTGTGATGTCTTAATGCGCACGAATGCGACACGGTGGTCCGGACATGTCCAGCATTTCCCAGGAACCAAAGTTTGAAAGATCGGGGTAGCACGCCGGACATGTGTCCCTAGTGCATTGCGCACTGTGAGAGGCATCATCTTTCGAGTGCCGGCATGCATGTCCCACGCCACGTCGATCGATTCGCATGAGAGGAATTAATGGAAGCGATGGCGAGTAGCGTGGTCGAATTCCAAGCCGATGGAGATGGTTGCGATTCACGTACCAGGTCGGCCTCGTGGAGGTGCTGGAGTATGTCGAGCTCCTGCCAGGGGTCGTTCTCCTGGAGGAACCGCCACGCCTCCGTCTTCTCCACGGCCTTGAACTCCTTGGCCAGCAGCCTCGTGCACCGCAGGTACAGCTGCGGCGCGTCGCAGAGCTTGGCCAGCTGCAGCACGTCCACCACCGTGTCCGGGGTGAGCCGGGACCCCATCACCCCCTGGCACCACCGCTTCAGCCATGGCACCTGGTACGCGTGCGCCAGCACCAGCATTTGCACCGCGTACTTCTCAACGTCGTCGTCCTCGTCGCCGCACCTGCCGTTTCAGCATATGTTATCAGACGTCCATCCACGGTCACCGAAGATGAAAAGAAGTGCAACAATTGGTAGAACACGACCGAGTACATGACGTCACGGTTTGTAAATTTTATCGGAGGGTAGCGACAGAACTGGTAACCGAAAGTTACTGGATTTTTCGGACAAAACTTTTTATTTGAAATTCTCATGTGTAAAAGGAAAATTTTGCAAATTTCCTTTATATTTGATGAAAATTAGATAAATCTGAAACTTTTTTTATCTAATTTGAATTTGTACCCGATCCCACCGATAACCAAGTTTTTCCCTGACATTGGACGGTGCGGCCGGCTATTTTGGCTGTCCATATCTCCACATCCACACGAAAAGAGGAGGGGAAAAAATCCCAATTCACGTCAGGTTACACCATGATAGCGCCGCGACCACTGCCTGCGACAGCAGCAACATGCCGCCGATGGGGTCGCTTGGCTGGTCGCCTTGGAGCCACTCATATCTGCTGTGATGCGTACGTATGTAGGGGAGGGTTCCAACTAGGCAGGCACCACCACACACCAACCAAGCGACGACGGAGGGAAAAAAGACAAGAAGAAAACCAACTCGTTTTCTCTACTCCCTTCCGCTTTCCATCGCGCGTCAGTTTACTTTTCTCTTTTCCTCTCTGCCGTCCTAGTAGGTGCCAAGCCGGCATCAAATTTGTTCGACAAGATTCGTGTCAGTCCTAATCACGCTGCAAGATTCTTGGAGTGGTTCATCGAATCTACGTACAGGCGCTGACAGGCCAAAACTCTGAAGGAAAATATCTGCTCTGCATTTTGGCAGCTTATCTTGGCAAATGTTTAGCTGCGAGGTTTTTTGCAGGGAATTCGCTGTGGATTTGCACGTCGCTCCTCAATAGTGATGATGTGTATCTTAGCTTAGTCTTTAGCATGTCAGGGATACGTCAAAAACTATTATTCTAACAGTATTTCAGCGTATTGATCCGTACAAATTTTAGCTACCGTGCATGATGAATGAAAACAACCCTCTAAGAAAATGGAGCATAAAAATAGAAAATTTCAACTAAACCCGCCTGATCGTCCAGCTTGTCAACGTGGGGTACGCATGCGACATGTTTTTCTTTTCTCCTCGTGTGTTAATACTACTAATGAGTCTTTGCAAGCCATTCCCAGCTTGCAAGAAACGGATCTGTACAAAAATAATATTAGCATGCAATTCCAGGGAGGAAACACGGTAGGTACCTGCCGCCGTATAGGAGGCGGACGAAGGCCGCCGCGGCGTCCTCGGTGACGCCGCGAATCCGAACGACGGCTCTGCCGGCCTTGCCGCTGTCCCTGCCCTTCTGCAGACGGCGTTGCAGGATGCTCTCCAGCACCGGCGACGCCGACGCCTGGTGAAAACAAAAAAGGAGGAGGCAACTTCTCTTCAGAAGGGCCGAGGCAACCAGAATTGACCGTTGAATTTAACGTTCACAAGCATAGGAATTCTTGAAACGATCCTTAATTAGTTGTTGTTGCGCGCCCATTTAGATGAAGAGAGAGTTGAGATCAGCTAGCAATCGGAAGCAACTGGAGGCATTTGCAAACAGAATAATGCGCCAAGAAATTAAACGGCCGGAAGAAGAGGAGGAGAAAGAGGAGCTATACTTACAAGAACAGAGGAATGCGCGGGGATCCTGCGGCGGCCGCCGGAGATGACGACGTCGACGTCGGCGGCGGGGGCGTCGCCGCCGGCCCGTGGCGCCTCGCACATCTCCTTTTTTTTTGGACAAGTGAATCCCGACAGAAAATGGAAGGAAGAAAAGGGGAAGAAAAATATCTGGGAAGAGAGCGAAATGTTCAGGGGGCGTCGCTGCGCGCGTTTGTGAGGGAGGCAAATTGCCGCGGGCATGTGAACGCTTATATAGACGTCGGCAGAGAAACCCCACCAAAACTGCGTTGGTTTGAACCGTTCTACTTTCCAAAGATAACCCCCAAGAGAAATTGTATTATCAGAGACGCCCTAGGTTTGGTTGCTTAGACACTGTTGATCTTGTTTTTCTTTTTTGATAGGGTGATTTGCTCTCGTACCACAAGCAAAGCAAACGTAGTATGCCAAATACCACTGAGTACGTATACAACACATGAGACTATGTCTCACTTATAATTGTTATAGCCTGTGATGGTATTTTAGCAACACATCACTTTGCTAGTGGTGTGTCGGCAATTTTCCCGTTTTTTCTTAAAAATTATAGATCTTGTTTGCATACATAGATATACTTAAAAATTAGCACAAAAATTTGAAAAAAAAAGCATTAATAATTATATAACCTTTGCAACATTTTAAAAACACATATGTAACAACCTAGAAGGACACTTGCAATAAAAATATCTTAGAGAACATACACTGCATCTAAAAAATACAACGAAAAATCATATATTTGTAGGTTAAAAAACTCGATGTTACAATTGTTATGTTGATTGTTGTATATACAAAATCAAAATAGTGTAATAAAAAATGCAACAACCAAGAAACAAATCCACAACGAATCAAAACAGATCCTACAACAAACAAAGAAAGGGGCTACCACATAGTTGACAAAATCTCGATGTTGCACAGTTGTTGCTGATTGTCACACATATGAAATCAAAATATTGCATCAAAAAATACGTGTAACAAACACCACTCTTTGATGCAACAAACCCATGGCACCAGAAAAACCTAACTGTTGTAGGGGTGGCTTAACTCTCCGTGATTAGGCATTGCAGCTGACCCACTATGTAATAGGTCCAATAGTATAGAGAAATGTACTAATATACCATCATCTTTCGTAATTATCAAGGGTAGGATGAGAATTTTCCATCATACCCCATTCATGTATATAAACCTCCAAAAGAGGTATGATGGGAGGAGATTCACTCATTTCATATACGAGCACTCTCTCCTATCATTGGCTCTATTTAGCTAGTCCCCTCATATGCTATTTGGTCAATACCCACAATAGTTGGCACCATCTGTGCGACGTGCAAGAAAATGCGTAAGAGAAGGCGCTAGAAAGCGACGGCAGCCAAACGAAAGAGAGGTACGGCAGTAGCGACAGCCGAGTCTAGCACGCAGCTGCCGGTAGTACCCCATGGCAACGACCACGACGCCCCCGCCAGTACGACCATTGACCGCGACGCCCGTGTTGGTACGACCATCAACCGCGACGCTCATGCCTTCATCTCGATACCAGGGAGTCGGCCTCCAAATAACACCGACGAATGTCGAGCCTCTCTGGCGGAGATTCTGCACAGAGCGCATGCTCCACGGTCTTCACCCCGCCACCGGCTGCATCGACACCCACAACCACACTGCGGTCGTGACTTCGGTGACATCTCCGATTGTGCCATGGTCAAGTCTTCGCCGATAGACACAACCACCCTATGGTCGACACTTGGGGACGGAGTATCCACCTCTGACTTCTTAGCAGAGACTTCACACAACCTCCGTAGGACTTCGCACGGCCTTCGTCAAGGACTTTGCACAGTCTCCACCGAGGACTTCTTGCGGTCTCCGCTGGGCACCGCGCAGATGTCGTCTCCACGCAAAGACTTCACACAGTCCCGGCCAAGGTCTTCGAACGATCTGCGTGCAGAGACTTCACACGACCTCCATAGAACTTAGCATGATTTTCGTCGAGCCCCGCACAAATGTCATCTTTAATGGACTTCGCACGACCTTAGCGGGACTTTGCACCGACTCCGCCGAGCTACGCTTGGATGTGTCTCCGATGGACTTCGCACGACCTTTGCAGGACTTCGCACCGACTCTGCCAAGCTCCGCGTGGATGCCATCTTTGATGGACTTCGCATGGCCTCTGTTGGACTCCTCACAGTCTTCGCTAGAATCGCACGATCTCCGCCAAACTCCGCGTGGACGTCGCCTCCACCGAACTTTATCTGGTCTCCACTGGCCTCCACTGGAATCCACACGGTCTTCCCTGGACTTCACGCAATCTCCACTGGACTCTACGTGGATGTCGCCTCCACTGGACTTTGTCTGGCCTCCACAAGCCTCTGTCGGACTTTGCCCGGTGTCCAACGAATCTACAATAGACTTCACATGATCTCCGTGGGACACCATGAAGACGCCTCCATCGCCAGACCTAGCGTGGCCTCCGCGGGTCTTCACCGAACCTTGTGTTGCCTCTGCCGGACCTCGTGTTGCCTTCGCCAGCCTTCGTGCCCTTTGGCCTCCGTCGAACCCCGTGTTGCCTCTGCCGACCTTCGTGCCCTCCGACCTCTGTCAGACCCCGCATTGCCTTCTCAGACCTTCGCGCCCTCTAGCCTCCGTTGGCCTCGACTCCGCGCCTCCGCAACTCCAGGTGAGTGAATCATGGTCATACATGTTCGTCTAGATGTTCGACTGACCTTGTGGTCCAGACATCATCCACTCATGTCACGGTTATGACTTTGTCTGACTGCTGCGTGGTTGTGACATCATCCAACCGCTCACGGTCGTGATTTCGTCTGACCGTCTTGTGGTCATGACATCATCCAATCACCTCACAGTCATGACCTCGTCCGACCGCCTCGTGATCATGACCTCATTCGCCTGCCTCGTGGTTGTTACATCATCTACCCATGTCGCGATCATGACTTCGCCTGATCTTCTCATGGTTGTAGATTCTCCCAACCTTCATGGAGCCATAATTTTGTGAAAAATTACACGGTGGCCTCGCGTCTCAGCGTACTCTGCGGAGTATAAAGCACTGAGAATTTAGCCATCCCAAGCAACTCTATAGAGTATAAAAAAATTGCATAGTAGTCTCGCGCCCTAGCGTACTCTGCGGAGTATAAAGCTCTGGAAACTTAGTCATCCCGAGCAACTCTACATAGTATAACAAATCGCACGGTGGCCTCGCACCCTGGTGTACTATGTGGGGTATAAAGCACCGAGAACTTAGCCATCCCAGGGAACTCTACAAATTATAAAAAATCGTACGGCAGCCTCATGCTCTGGCGTACTTTGCGGAGTATAAAACACTAGGAACTCAGCCATCCCGAGCAACTATAAGGAGTACAAAAAAATCGTATGGTGGCATCGCGCCCTGGCGTACTCTGCTAAGTATAAAACACCAGAAACTTAGTCTCGGGCAACTCTACAGAGTACAAAAAATATCACACGGTGGCCTCGTGCCCTGGTGTACTCTACGGAGTATAAAACACTAGGAACTCAGCTGACCTGGGTAACTCTACGGAGTATAAACAACCGCGTGAAGTCCATGTCCCCCGCACGAACTCTATGAATTATACATGGTAGCGCGGGATAGCTTGCGTGGCTGCGCGTGCATCATGTGTTTCATCCATCCCACCATGGAGTCCCTGGCATAGACCGTAACCCTAGTCAGTCGCACATTTTATGCGTCTCATCAGGGAGTCCACTGCATTGCTTTGTCCGACTGCCTCGCGGTTGAGGCTGTGTCTGACCACCATGTGGTCATAGACACTTCATCCCACCACCTCGTAGTCGTTGATGCTTTGTCTGACAGCCCCGCGGTCATGACTTCGTCCGACCACATTGTGGTCATAGACGCTTCGTCTGACCGCCTCATAGTCGTAGATGCCTCGTCCGACCGTCTTGCTATCGAGACTTCGTCTGACCACCTCGTGGTCATAGATGCCTCATCCGACGACCTCATGGTCGTTGATGTTCTGTCTGACCGCCCCGCGGTCATGACTTCGTCCAACCACATCATGGTCAATGGTCATAGATGCTTCGTCCGACCGCCTCGCGGTCAAGACTTTGTCCGACCACCACGTGGTTATAGATGCCTCGTCCAACCACCTTTTGGTCATTGATGTTTTATCCGACCGCCCCGCGGTTATGACCTTGTCCTACCGCCTCACGGTCGTGACTTCGTCTGGCCATTTCATGGTCGTAGATACTTCGTCTGACCACCTTGTGGTCATAGATGCTCGTGCGCGAAAGTCTTCGGCTCACCACCAACTTTACCAATGGCAAGTTCGAAGGATGAGGATGGACCACACGCGCACGAGTTTTGTCTCACTGCCGACTTCATCGATGTCAAGTCCGAAGGGTGGGGGATGGCTCATGCGCATCACAGTTCTGTCTTGCTATTGAATTATCGACCCCGAGTTCGAAGGGTGTGGGACGGAATGCGGGCCTCAGAGCTTTATCTCGCCGCCGCCTTTGTTGACCGCTAGTCCGAAGGTAGGTGCCGGGCTGTGTGCGCATCAGTTCCATCTCACCATCAACTTCGTTGACCCCAGGTCCAAAGGGTGCGGGACAGAACACGTGCCTCAGAGCTTTATCTCATCGCCGCATTCGTTGACCGCGAGTTCGAAGGGTGTAGGGGTGGCCCAATGCCCTGTGACTAGGTCTTACAACTGATTCAATATGTAATAGGCCCAATAGTATAGAGAAATGTACCAATATAC
Source organism: Dendrocalamus latiflorus (assembly GCA_017311315.1). NCBI lineage: Eukaryota > Viridiplantae > Streptophyta > Magnoliopsida > Poales > Poaceae > Dendrocalamus > Dendrocalamus latiflorus. Next base: position 5,693,955 of record CM029663.1, read on the forward strand.
TCTCACCTTTTGTAATTATCAAAGGGTTAGATGGGAATTTTCCATCCTACCCCATTCATGTATATAAACCTTCAAGAGGGGTATGAGGGGGAGATCTACTCATTTCATACATAAGCACTCACTCCTGTCGTTGGCTCTCTCTAGTTAGTTCTCTCATATGTTGTTTGATCAATAGCCACAATACTAGCAAACTAAAATGCAGTCATGCAACAAAAATGCATTAATGCGATAAATCAACGCCCCACTACAACAAACAATAATCATTACAATATTGTGTAGAGATGCACTACAACAAAAAAAAATCTTGCAACAATAGAGAAAATGAGTTAAAACAATTTGAGAAAAGCTTCAACACGCCTACCAAGTGGAGGAGGTGCCTAACGGTGATGAGGCGCAGAGCTTAATAGGGGTAGGTTGCGATGACATGGCAAGGAGCCCGCAATGGCGGAGCTGAGTTGGCACTTGAGGAGGCCACACCCTGGTGACGACGAAGCTTGGGCGACTCACAAGGGGACTCATGGTGATGAAGGTCAAGATGTTGCAAGGAGCTCGATCACAGAAGCCATGGTTAGGGTGTCGGCGGAACTCATAAAGGCTATATCCGGGGCATTGTATGGAGCTCATAGATGCCAAATCTGGCACTGGTGGAGAAGCTGTGGCCATCTCAATGACTTTCTCTTGAATCCACATGCGTGAATTTGAAATGACGCATGGCAAAAGGAGGCTTCGCATCTGGGTCATGGCACTAGATGGTGAGAAGTGGGAATAGCTATTGTTGGATCGATTGGTTAGTTGATAGGCTGTCCGACGTGAGTTGTTTTATCGGATGGAAGCCCAAGCAATATCCTTTTTTTTATGAACATGAACAGCGGATGAACCAAACCCGTCGGCACAGACCACCTAATAAACAATTAACACATTTTTTTCCGGCTAAACACGATGGATCATGGATGCAACAAGCCCTTCGGCACAGACCAGCTAATTGATAAAAGTGATCAGGTGAAGGTATGAAAAGAATGTCTCGCAGAACAGATCCAGTGATGATTCGGTTATAATAATAAGTGGCCGACACGAGCCGAAAGTTCGAGTCGTAATAAAAGCAAAGCCTTTTTACGGAATTCGCGAGTAGCTGAGGGGGCGATTCGCAAAAGTTAGCAGCAGACGCGAGCGGCGACGTGCGCGCGGTCGAGGGGTCGCGCCCTCCCACGCTAAACCGGCCTTTGGAAAGAGGAAGCGCCACATAGGCGTCGCCTAACGTCGACGTGGCGCCCACTGGCCCCCACGCGGCCTCCTCGTCCTCATCCACGTGGACCAGCACGGACAAAGTCACAGCTCAGCCTCAGCCTCTCAGCTACAGCGCCCGCACGCAGCGGCTTCACGCCGGGGAAGGTTCGGACGTTAATGCGTCCGACGTGGCAGCGATTAGTTTAATTACTAATCGTGTGGAGTAGTAGTAATAACTAATTAGCAAGTGTTGGTTGCTGGGGGATGTTTGAGCCACATGCATGAATGTCGGACGTGGCGAGTAGGGTGCAGGGTTATCTCTTAACCTTGTTCGTCACATCGCCTGCATCAAGTGCTAGTTTTATAGTTCGATCGGATTGATATGTAGTATGCTTAACGAGCACTTTTGTTCCTTGACAGTGTCAGAATATTCAAAGAGTAGAGATCATGTTGCAGAACAAGAAGTATGCTGCTAACTAATACCTTCCTCGAGCCCTAAGAATTGCATATGCCAGTTCCTGAGAATGGTTTATCGATCCCATTTGTTAGAGTAGTTGCCTCGAATCGTAGCCTCAAAAAGATCCAACTTATCGGTTAAGGCACTGGCGCTTGATGCGATGATGTGTAGATGGATAGATCTCTTGAGATATTTGATCACTTCATTTACCGAACATGCGCCGATCGATTCTCATTTGGTGGTCACTGAGTGATTTGACCTTTCAAACACGCCATTTTTGGCCCTCGGGATTGTTAACTCGGCCCTTGCCGTAGCTAGGCGAACAATGTCGCCACTAGCAGCGACTGCTAATGACATTGACCAGCTGGGACCAGCAGCTTAAGGCTATGCTCAATTGGGTTTTAGATTTTAATATTTTAATTTCGTTTTTCCTGATTTTTTATTTTTTTGGGTTGTTTTGCTTTTTTTCAGATTTCTTTGTATTGTCCGTGACGAGAGAATCTATTTTATTTTTAAAATTTTATATTTAATTATACCAAAAGGCTTACAGGAGTTAGAGTAGAAAAAACCTCAAACAATACCAAAGCAAAAAAAAACTTAAAAAACTAAAGCCAACTTGGACACCACCTAATCATGATGCTATTTATGGGCGTTTAGCAATTAAGCATGAATGCATGACAACGTTTGGTGCTGTCAATCTCAGAGTCGAGTGGCGAATTGATCGGATATCCGCATTACAATGCGCTAATGTGAACGCACCTTACTGTACTTATCGCCGCATAGGAATTGTTTATTTTCCCAGGACATGACCGGATTTTTTTTTCTAATGTTTCTCATGCCAACAAATTCCATTCAATCGAGTATATAAATTGCCACATGGCAAATTTATTCTATTTTTTTCTAAGGGGAAATGTACTAATATAGGCTTTTTTTTAAGAGTACGATAAAGACGTACACACAATACCACATACTTATATCACACGCACATATCCACATAGGTACGTCTAATACACACGCTAAAACAAAGTGGAGATGTAAAGTTTCACAGAGCATGACCATACGTTTTAACCATTAAATGTATTCATATACATGTGTACTTTGATATATACTATTGATAAACAATAGTGCCCCAAAAATAAGACGCACTGAGATCAAAGGCCAGACGAATGGGCTGCACGCGGTAACGCCAGCTTCCGAGCAACCCTCTGTTCTCACTCGTATGGGCTTGGAGACGCGTGAAATGCTCTGGAAATCTGACCTACGGCAAGTGGCCTGTTCTTTTCCTCCGAAGCTGACGGCTTTTGTCTTTTGCTACAGTACCTAACTTTCAAACGGAGTATTTTCTCAAGACGGGGTCTACAAGTTAAACGATGTACACGTTAAAAGCCCAACATCTGTACCATCCAAAATCGCAAGTGAGTATCTATCTCTCCGTAATCTGTACCGTAAATAGTCAAAATTCAAAAATTTCAGCCAAAAGCCATAAGCCGCAGCCGTTGTCAAACAGGCCCAAGATCTCGAGTGCTCGGTGACGCACCTAGCGAAAGGACTCCTCTAAAAAGTAAGACTAATTCACTTCATTCGACCAACGAGATTCAGACGTAATATGCACGCTTAATTTGTTCTAGGATTACGCTTGATTATAATATTGGTATATCCCAAAAATATAATGCACGTGATGAGCGCGATGACGATGGCCGAACGATGTGTTAAGAACAACATTCGCTCTAAACTCTAAAGCGTTAATACCTGTTTGAGTAAATTATACTTTACAGCGATAACTTGTCGGTGTTTCATTTTGCATCAGAGTTGACATATACTTTAACTTTGTACTTTGTTTGGAACTAGAATTGATTGGCTAATGCAAAGTAAAATTTTATTTGACCCATCATGGTATAAAGTGAAAGTATAAGTTAACCTTAATACAAAGTGAAACAAGCGACATCTCTGAACCAAACCTACCTAGTAGATTGTTGAGAAGTACAATATTGTCATGGAGGATTACCTTCATCAACTTCATTTCCTATTAACTACGAGTCAAGACTTCTGAGAGACACTTTATTTCAACCACAGCTTTTGCAAAACAGAATAACAATGGTCAGAAAAATACTTATGATAGGACTAGTTAGCAAAACTAGTCGAAGGTGAAGTTTTTCTTACGTGCTAGTCGAGTGTCAAGCTTATCGACTTCAGTTTTGTGTTCTTCTTCTAGCAGTTTCATTCTCTGGATAGTCTTTTTATTGATACGATTAAGTTCTCTAATCACCTTGGGCTTTTCTTCGACCTCGGTTAGGGACTTACTTCAGCCTCTTTTTCTGTCAAAAGAAAAGAGTAAGAGGAACACCAAAAAGACAACCAAATAAATAGTCTTAAGTCTTTAATTGCATAATTAGCCTTCATAATGGTTATCGATTGGTCAACATTTTCTTTCTTTAGCCTCTGTGTGTCGACCCTCTCGTTGTCAAGTGCAACAGCTAAAAACTTTATGTCACTCTTAGACCTACAAAGGTTAAAAGCAGACATGAAAACCTAGACAAGTAATCGAAACAGAGTTTGACTACATAAGACAGTAACTTACCATTCCACTGCCTTCTTGGAGAGTTCGGTATTTTCCTGTCGTAGGAGCATGAGTTGCCTATGGTATTCAACCACAGTTACCATATCTTCTAACATGCTCTAAGCAAAGAAGGATAGTGAGAAATCAGAACAAACCAAGTACGAATGTTTAAGTACTTGATACTTACATTCATGCTCCCAGAAGCAAACTTGGCAAATACACACTTGGAATCTCCAAGTTGATTGAGCTCGTCGACCTTGTTCTACCATACCTTTTTCGAGACATTCATAATACAAAATATTCCCTTTGTTAGAAATATCTTTTGGGTATGGAACTCGGCTCAAAACTCGGTCAGTAGAAGATTCCACTAGAAATGAAGGGTTAAAAATGCAGAGAAGAAGTTAGGTTGTTCTTCTTCTCCTCCTTCGACTATACCTTATTGGGAGTGAAGAGGAGAATTCTCGATGTTTTCCTCCTCACCGCAGTGGTAAGAAGGACTTCCAACTTTTTGACCAAGCATTTCTACCCCGACTTTAGCCGCTTGAACTTCACTTGCTACGACCGCTTCCGTAGTCGTAGTCTTTACAGCTTCGACAGAAGTCTCTATTGCTACGGTAGTTGTATCCTTGACCACCATCTCCACTGTATCTTTGACCATAGGCAGAGCTACAGGGGGCTTCTCCGCGGAAGCATCCTCGAGTAGTGGAGAAGCTGAGCTAAGGCCCTGTTTGGCACAGCTCTAGCTCCGAGATCTATGCTGGATCTGTAGTTTGTTGACTAAATTAAAGTGATTTAAATATTTTTATTTAATATATAATATAAATGAAATGAGTCATGTAAATGCACTTAACATGCCTGCAACTCTAGATCCAGGATTTCCTAGAGCTACAGATGACCAGCTCTAGGAAATCTACAGATTTTCTAGAACTAGAGCTCTGCCAAACGGGGCCTAAGATCATGAAAAGTAAGTTGGCATTTAAGAAGACACAGAGGTAAAATACTATCTTCATGTTTACGTTTTTTATACCTTGCTTTCACACCCTTTATCTTGAATTTAGAAGAAACTTTTTTGGAGATTAATTTCTTCGACTTCTTCTCTTCTATCACGTCTGGTCAAATGAGAACATCCTCGATCACGTCTGGCCTAAAATCTTGAGCAAGAGTTACCCTAAGGTAAGCTTTTATAACTATGGGAGTTATCTGTCTTGAGAACCAAATGGTTATCTCGATAAGCAGATCAGTGAAAATCGATTGAAATTCATTAATTCCTCTATTTGAGGTACGTCTGTCTTTATAACTCAAGCGTAATTACCTTATTATCCAAGCTCAATTCTGGTCGTAAAAGTGTCAAAAAAGTTATGCTTTCGACCAGTTCTTCGTCTATGACTTCTCTTTCTCAAGTAGTTTACTTTCAATTGAAGTTGGGTGGCTAGATGTCAAGGATATAGTAATCCTCTAATTATTATATCATTATATTCTTCGATTATACCCCTTATGATAAGGAAGAGATTTCGCAGGACGGTTGTAAGTCCTTCTATGACCGTATGGTCGTAAGTCCTTCTATGACCGTATGGTCGTAAGTCCTTTTTATGACCGTATGGTCATAAGTTTTTCTACGACCATTTAAGTCATGAGTCTTACTGCAACTACTTTATGGTCATAAGTCTTTCTACGACCATGTAGTTGTAAGTTATCATGCGACTACCATGTGATCGTGGGTCTTCCTATGACTAGTCTATCTTTGATCGACTAGTCTAACGATGTCCTGCTACATCATAGTGTCGTCTGACAAGGCGGTTAGAATGTATGTTTATCCCTAATAACTGCACGTGATCTCTCTCTCTCTCTCTCTGACAACAACCGTCGCACGGCAAACGGGCCACTACATCTCTTTGACAGTAACTTATGTCAGGTGGTTATCACCCAAAACATTGATGTGTCTTTTGGCGTGGGACAACAGCCACCACTTCGTTGACTATATAAAGGTTGGCGTCAGAGGAGAAGGATCGAAGAACACATTGGATCAGGAGATAGTGCTAGGCATTTCGCATTGCTCTCAGTTGTAATCAATTTCTTTGAGCAATAGCCACACAGAACGCATGGTTATTATTCTCCCAGGAGGAGGTCCAAACCTGTATAAAAATCCATGTGTCTTTACTTTGCATGTTCATACACTGAGTTTTCTAGAGTTTCTTTGAATTCAAATAAATTATACGTAAGATCGATATTAAAACATCGACAACGGCGTATCCGAATACTATAAGTTTTACTCTGCAAAATTGTCCAGTTTTACCCACAAGATATCTCAAACTCTCAATGCAATGTAATAGACACACAACATAATAGCGTGCGACTGAGTTAAGATAACAAGATTGTTCACTACTCTATTCTTTCTAGCTTCTGCCTGATAGGCTCATGGCCAAAGTCAGGAATTCACAAACCAAAGCGAAAATCATGCCGCGACATGTAGTGGACTTGCTATTGCAAAGAATAACAAGTGACTTTCTAGTCTCACTTTCATTTCACCCTGTTATACGCAGGCCATTCCAACACACTAGAAAACTAACCCCTCTGTATATATTCGATCGAATCAAGTAGTGTACTAAATCAGATCTGACAAGTCAAACTTTGTGATTGAGCGATTTTTGTGTCTTTTACTCAGCATAAGATGCTAGTTCTTACTTTTCTTAAATGAGACCACCAGTTACATACCCAGTGAATTATAGTACAACACTACCAATTCACACCGAAACCTCCACCTTAGGATAAGGTCGTGGACTCCAATCATCCAGTGGATTTCCATGAGTTACCCTTAACCCTAATACTATTTAAAAATCTATTAGCAAGATGACGAAACAATCTTAGTAGTGTAGAGAAACATTTGACTGATTAATCTACAAATGATTGATTATACAGTAATTTATTATTATTAAGGCTATCAAAGTGAATATGGCCTTCAAGAAAAATATTTTTTTTCAGTGGTAGGACTTAACTAATTATTATTTTAAGTAAATAATAGTGCACAAAAAATAATAATGAAAATACTGATAACTAATAATAAAGTAGAAACAGCATGATCAAAAACATGTAACTTGCCTTCCTACATAAATTCTTCAACTCGTACTAAGTCTTCTACGTCTTTATCTGCTCTTAGGATGGACGGCTCAGCGGATCCGAGTGCTATCACTAAAAAAATAAACAAACAAGTATGTGCTCAAAAGAATACGAGCCAAGAAAATAAAATAAAATAAAATGAAAGAGGAATAAATTTAGAAAAAGTTGAACATATGTGGGTCTGGGTGATTAGGGTTTTAACGGAGTCTAGGTGGGTTAAACAAAGCTGAGAATGGTTTAAATGGGCTTAAAATGGTCGAAATGGATATAAATTTACTTACAGGCTTTTGATAAATAATAACAGATCAGATGAATAGTAATAGGCTGATACTATTCATAATGAATCGGTTCAGATGAAAAATACTATGTTTGGGCTAGCTTTAATTGGGTTGAACAGTGTTGGGCTCGGTCATGAATAGTAGTAGTTCGTTTTGAATAGTGTGAGGCTTCTACAGTTGAGCTTAGCCCTATTTTGTTTACTGGCCCTGGGCCAAGTTGGCCGGCCCAGCTGTGCAGCTTGCTAGGCACGAGGTACAGTTGGCTTCGCGTGCGCCATGGCCGCTCGAGCAGAGGTGCACAGCGGTGATGATGATTACGCATCTGCGATGGCTATTGGCAGCGAGTGATGGCGCTAAGAGGGCTAATGGAACCTAGGCATTCCATTTTTGGCATTCATAAGGTCAATGGAGCATTAATGAAGGCTAGCGGCGGAAGTGGCTTGCCGGAGCAAAACCACGGCACAATGGTGCTCCAGTAGGGTCTTAACAAAATTGAAGATGGCTTTAGCTTCTACGGTGCAAGGTAAGGCTGGTTGTGGCGGTGGTTTGGGTTGTCCATGGTGGCTGTGCTTGGCCGGTGGTGGTGCACGGCGCTGGCAGTTTAGGGGCCATGAGAGGGGTCAACATGGTGGGGGTTGGGTTTGGGATGGCTTGTAGGTGCTACAGTTGTGTTGAATTGGCTTGGGATTGAGGTTAGCAGTAGAATTGGTTTTGGAGCTCGCCGGCGATGATATGGCTGTGGCAGTGGTTCTCAGCCGGAGTTGGGAGGGAAATGTTTCGGTGGTGCAACTATTTGCTAACATAGGTTAGCTTGCAACTTGGCTAAGCTTTAATGGCCAGGGAAGGCAGTGGCAGCAGTGTCTTGGCCACAGTGAGGTTGGCACGTGGACGGCGATGCTGGTGAATGAGGGGCTTCGGCGATGTCGATGGCTGTGCTGGCAGCAGCGGCGCATCTTTCTAGTGCAGGCACGCTTACTGGCGAGGCAAGTTAAGGCGAAGGCGCGTGTCGAGCAGGTGGCGCGTAGCCGAGAGGCGGTGTGATTTAAGACTCAGTCAGCGAGGTGGCAGAGCTCTGTACCAGGGTTGACGGCCGGGGCAGCGGCAGTGGTGAACGGGGGACATTTCAGTTGGTATAACCACGACTAACAAATTTCGAGTTTCTCTTCGAGAAGTAAAGAAAAAACAAAGTATTATTGCTAGGTTTAGTATGTCTGTATCACTGCACTATGCATGCACATACATATGACCTTTCGAGTTCTGACTTATTAAAATGTTGATCTTATATTTTATTTCCTCCTTATCGTTTCCTTCCTTATCTAGTTCGCATTGTCCCCTTGATTTTGGCAAAAGATTGCACGCCGATCACGAGATAATATGGAAGTCATTGTTGTCGCCATCGTTATTATCTCATGGCAAAGCCTCATGCACAAGTTTTGGGGGGCGTAGTCGCGTAGAAGGATTTAGGAGTTCCCAACCAGCACAAGTTCTGAATTTTCTCTCTCTTTTTTTCCTGCTGCGTGGTTGATCTGAATTGGGAAGATCGAGAGGATGTCGTCATTTGTTCAGTCCCTTGCTCTTCCTCCTAGTCTTTGCTTCACGTTGTCAAAGATCTACAAACAACTCTGATGTGTTGGCTCAAACTTCGGCATCCAATTTCCAAAACTTGTGTAGCTGCATGGCCCAGAATTGTGGTACGATGTTCTTTTTATTTTTTGGTACAGAATTGTGATAATTTCACACGCTTGGATATTGAATTCCATTTCATTCATTCATCCCAGTGCTATCGAAAAATAATACCATCGCAAAAAAAAAAATCTTTTTACTGTTGGCTCTGCAAATCTATTAGGCCTATACACGTTCGTGGAGCTGACACTTACTGGTTGGGCTTTTATTTTTGTCGAACTCGACATTCTCTACTCTGCGAAGGCCCATGTCAAATTGGTAGCAACGACGTGAAGTGGGCCCTACTTAAGCACGAAAAGTCAGCAGATGATCTCAACCGTCCATGACAATTAGCCCCACGAAATCTACGGTCCTTGACAGATCACAAAACATATCTCCATGACCCAAACAGTTCTGATTTCTGAAGCTACGGACGGGCCGACGGGTGCGTCCTCTTGGTACCCAAATCCATGGCGAGCTCGCCGCGATCCCCGCCGCCGGCGCCTCCGCCGGAGTTCGAGATCTCACGGCAGTCCCGCATCTTCGCGGCGGTAAGTCTCCATGCTGCTTTCTCATTCTTTTACAGTCTTTGCCTCTTGGTTTTTGGCTCATCGTTTCGTTTTGATGCGTCGCTCCTCGGGGTGGTGAACTCATGTAGCTGTCCAGGAAGGTGATAGATCTCGATGAGCTGAGGATGCTTGCAGCTCAGGGCGTCCCCGAAGGCGCCGGCGTCCGCTCGACTGTGTGGAAGGTACTCGATTGGTTCGTCTTTTGATTATTTTCAGATTTGTTCTGTAGTCAGAGGCTCGAGGCTGCCTAGGTTCTTGGAGGCAATGGGAGTGCAAAGGAGACTAATTTTTGTTGTGGGCTGGTCTTAATTGAGATACACAATTGCTCTACTGTGTTTAGTTTCTGATCTACGTATCCTTTAGTTTGCTTTATTTATGGGGAATTGCTTAACAACACTCGAGCCTTTTTTTTTTGCCTCGGAGCATTCAAATTTTTTCCTATAAAATGTTGTATATATAGAAAAAATATTGTATACATAGAAAAATGTTGCATGCATAGGCGAAAAATATTGTAAACATAGGCGAAAAATATTGCATATATAAGAAAAAAATCTGAGTGCTCTGAACCACAAAAAACACTCGAATTCCCCCTAAACACCTCCTTATTTATATGCCAATGTCTGGTTAAAATTCATATGCCTTTTGGTCCTTTGTGATGAATTGTTCCAATATGGTAAGTACGAGGGAAAAGATGCCGTCAAAAGTTTTGATTTTGCTTTTTTAGTGACAGTACATGTGTTGGTTTTGCAGCTGCTATTGGGCTATTTGCCCAATGATCGTGCACTGTGGGAGCAGGAGTTGGCAAAGAAGAGATCACAATATGCAGCCTTCAAAGACGACTTCCTTAGCAACCCTGTATGTCACTTCATATTCAGATTAGACTGTTGGTATCTTGATTGTAATTTTTAGTTGCACATATGGTATCTAGTGTAGGACCAGTGATACCTGGTTATATCCACACCAGAAAATAGAGATCCTGAACCCAAATTTTGCTAGGTAGGTGGAAATTGCGCGACGAGAGGAACCAGAAGGCCACAGCAATGAGAATGCAGAGCATGTCAAGAATGGGTTGCTTCATAGGTCAGAGGTAAACCAAGAGGAGCACCCATTGAGTCTTGGGAAGACCAGCGCATGGAATCAGTTCTTTGAGGTACCCTCTACTATTTTTGGATGTTATGGGCCTTATGGCTAACATATAGACACATGTTGCTTTTATTTATTTACTTAGAAACTCTGGTCACATGTTGTCACTAATTGCATTTTCTTAGATCTTGTATTAGAACTATGCTGGTGCCTGTGGTGGGTGTGCTTACATTTTTTCCAATTTGACATTAATATAAATTTAGAGCATTTATGATTTGATCATAACAAGGACTAAGTGCAACTGGAGTAATTTAAACCACTCATCTGATTATAGAATCTTTAAAGTTTAGGGTCGGATTGATTTCAATTTGTTAATATGCACATTTATTGAGACGTTTTGAGAATATAATGCAAAAACAGCCTGCTGAACTATTTTGAAGATTCTATCTTGGTGGATTTGCCCTTTAGTTTCGGAAGCATCCATCTTTTCCATTTGTGTTTATTGGTGCGTGCATGCGTGCGCAATGTGTGCATTTGTGTATGGTGTTGAGTTGGTGTGCGGGTGTGAGAATCGTTTCACCACCTTGCATCATCATTATGTTGGTAACTTATTCTGTCTTGTTTCATACAGTATTCAGAGATTATGGAGCAGATTGACCGTGATGTAAAGCGCACTCATCCTGACATGCATTTCTTCTGTGGGGACTCGTCTTTTGCAAAGTCCAATCAGGTAAACCTCCCCTATCTAAGTCTAATCAGCGCTCTGCTCAGATAGCTGGCTGATCGTTTGTGATTCTGATCAGGAATCTCTGAAAAATATACTAATTATCTTTGCCAAGCTGAATGCTGGAATAAGATATGTGCAAGGGATGAATGAAATTTTGGCACCGCTCTTCTTTGTATTTCAGAATGATCCAGATGATAAAAATGCTGTATGGAGTAAGCGATTGATTTACCATATGCTTAATGCCATTTGTTGTAGAGCAGACTGTTGAGTCAGTTCCTATTTGGTATAGTCATGACTATCTATCTATATCATGATGCCGCTATCTGGAATCCTTACAGAACTATGCAGAAGCTGATTCTTTCTTTTGCTTCGTGGAGTTGCTTAGTGGGTTTAGAGACAACTTCTGCCAGAAATTAGACAACAGTGCTATTGGCATTCAAGGTACGCTCTCCAAATTATCGCAACTTCTGGCGAAGTATGATGGAGAGCTTCAATATCATTTGGAAATAACTACAGATGTAAGTCTTTACGTACTATGAGCACTGTCCTGCATGCTGTGTTTAGGGTGGTCCTCTGACTTGCTGTTCGAAGTGTTCAAATCACACTGTATCTGTTTCGATCTGACATGGACATACAATATTCTTACAGTAGTTTTATTATAATGCTTCCAAACATTATTGACAAAACATCAACTGCCATCCTGCCTTATTGACAAAAGCATGGTTTCTGCAGGTTAATCCCCAGTTCTATGCATTCAGGTGGATAACACTACTGTTAACCCAGGAGTTCAACTTTGCCGATACTATTCATATATGGGACACGCTATTAAGTGATCCTGATGGTCCTCAGGTAACAAACAACACGCTCTAGCTTATTCTGCAAAGATTTGGTTCTAGCTCGTCGCCTGAAACTATGTCTGCCAACGTAGGAAACCTTGCTCAGAATTTGCTGCGCAATGCTGATCCTTGTCCGGAGACGCCTCTTGGTCGGCGATTTCACCTCCAATCTGAAGCTTCTGCAGAACTACCCTCCAACAAACATCAGCCACCTCCTTTACGTCGCAAACAAGTTGCACTGAACTGAGCCCCTTGTGGCAGGAGCCCGTGCTGTATTTATATTATTCAGTCAAAACTGTAACTGTATTACTACCAACATTGCAGAACCATGAACTATTCACGTATTTGGCATTGTAGCCACATTTTTCTTTTTCAATTTAGCCACCGAGCACTTGTTTTTGCTTGGGGAGCTCGGCAGGAGCTTGATGGCACAGCAGGCCGAGCAAGCGCGGCAGCCAAAGGCGCGGCGTGGTAAGTGGGCGGGCCGACGACGCTGCCGAGCCACCCCTGCTCGGTAGGCACTATCGAGCTGTATCGCTTCGGCAACAGGTTGGGCATGCATAGGCAGGGGCAGGGACTGAGGAAATCGTGGGTAGGGGCACGGGCACGCATGGTTTGGCTGCTGGCGCAGGGAATCGCATGGGTAATAACACGATGTGGCGACGTTATGTTAGATTCTTGTTTTATTCGTGCGTTAATTATGCTGGTATAAAATGAGAACTGCAGTCGATTTCCTGTCGAGTAAGATGTAAGTTCAAACTATTAAGTTAGTTTTGGTGATAATGATAAATACAATTGTGAGACTAATTTGTTTATTAAATATAATATTGGCTAGTCATAGAGCTATATATTCGACATCGTATTCTTATATCATATTGTATTATTCCTCGGATCAAAAATATATGTTGAATTTCATCAATAGTCTAACTAGACTATGTGCATATATTTTATTATACATTCTTGTATGCACATATTTAGGAAGAGCTCACTCTATATTTTGTGGTTTCATTAGCATTGATCTATGTTTCCTTTTCAGCACATATTATTAGGATCTGTACTTTAAAACGTATCCTTTGAGTATATAAAACTTGTGTAGTTCTTCTATACTCATGATTGATTTAAATTAAACCAATTGTAATCGGGTTGTCATCAATCATCAAAGGAAAGGATTGAAAATTCTAGTTCCTCCATTATTTGTTAATGATTGCATGATAAATGATAACTCGATGTGTAGCTTTACTAGTAATTAATCTCAAAAAAAACACTCCCAAATGAGTTAATTGCTTAAGAAGTTTATCCTAGAGTATACAATTATTATGTACATGATGTGTACTCATAAATCATTCTCTATCTCATTATTTATTGAGATTGCCATTAATTACCAAAAATAAAAGATTATCGAATCTAGTTCCTCTATTATGGGCTAATGATAAAATTTTGGTAATTAATGGCAACTGATTTGTATACTAATACTTTTCATAAGTTAGGTTAGGTTCCACAACTAAGGGTAACTTCGGATGATTTAATATGTTGAAGATCATCAAGTCAAGATATGGAATGGAAGGTGGCTTCATGAGTTGAAGGCCATCAAGAAGTAGGTGCATCATATATTGATGCATATTTAAGAGGAGATGATTATGAGTTGATCAAGATCCCAAAAGAGGGATGCATCATGTGTTAATACACATTAAGATTTTCAAGAGAAGATGATCATGAGTTGATCATCAAGTAAAGAAAAGATCCATCATGAGTTGATGGAGTTCGAGTAAAGAATGCATCATGGGTTGATGCATATCAAGACAAAGACCCGAACTTGAAATTAAGATGTGCGTCATCAAGCTTCAAGAGAATACTCAAGACAAGGGTATGACTAGTTAGGGCTAAGGCTGCGTTCCTAGTCTCTTATCGGTCTTGGTATTTGGTTTAAAGACATGATTGCTAGTATAGGATTGCCGTACTATTAAGAGGGGTTTTATCTAGTAATTTGAATCTCATCATGTGCTGATAACTCAATCTCACTTGCTCTAACTCTTTGTGGTATGATGCTATTATTTGCAAATGTGTTTTGCAAATAGTTGAGACTCATGTGTTGAATCCTTGTAACATGGGACTATACACTGCGAATGTGTTTTGCATGTGTTTGAAGTCCATGATTCCTACTCCTTGTGGTTTGAGACTTATATTTGCAAATATATTTTGCAAATTGTCGAATCTCATATACAATCCTTGAAGCATGTGACTTAGGTTTGCGAATGTATTTTGCAAACGTATTGAGTCCATGTACCTATTCCTTATGTCATGATTCTAAAAGTGTACAAATTTGTTTTATAACTTGGTAGGAATCATGGTTTGATCCTTGTGTGCATGATACTATAATTTGCAAATGTATTTTGCAAAATTTGTTAAAGTATATGCACTTTTCAGGAAAAATTGGAACAACTGTTATGTGTCTAGCGGTACTACCGACGTTGGGATCACGATACTACCGCATTCGTTGGTGGTCGAAGACTAATATGGTCGAAGATCGATGTGGTGGTCGGAGACCTATGTGGTCGAAGATTGATATGGTCGAGATCAACGTGATCGACATGGTCGAAACCAATGTTGTCGAAACCAATGTGGTCAAAGATCGGTGTGGTCGGAGACCTATATGGTCGAAACCAACATGGTCAAAGATCAATATGGTCGGAGACCAGCGTGGTTGGAGAGCTGTGTGATCGAACTAGACAATGTGGTTGAAGATCAGCGTGGTTGGAAACTTGTGTGGTTGAACTATACAACATGGTCAATGACCAGTGTGGTCAACAATCGATACTACCGGCTCTATGTGAGCGGTCCGACCTGCCTACGGTACTATCGGCTCTGTGCGAGTGGTACGATCGAAGTTGCGGTATGATCACTTGTGTTGCGATACATTTTTTCCATAGAGACACCTTTTTGGGAGTCTTCTCCTCGAAAAAATGGTAGTTCCACATGTGTCGAGCGGTACTACCGTCTTGCGGTAGTATTGGACAATGGTCGGCACTACCGATTCCAGCCTATAATGGCTAGTTTTCTAACCGTTATGAAGGGAGTGGTAGTACCAGCCACATAATAGTGGTACTACCGGATCTGCTGGTTTTTGTCCCTAACAGTTAGTTTCATTGTGTGGAGTATAACTACTCCCTTGTGGCTGGTTAGGTGTAGGATCAAGGAGAGATTTGAAAATTATCTTGCCTTCTAATAACAATTATCTCAATTTTAGTATGGTATGATTTTAAAGCAATTGAAACCAACAAAATTCTAGTGTGCCTAGGGCACTATAAGTATAAATCTTTACAAAAAGCTCTATCACAAGTAAATGTGACAAATACAATATACTAGAAATACAAGAGCTAAAAAAGAGACAAAGAGATAACCAATGTAAACACGATGTTTTACCGTAGTGATCGAAAACTTGCTGGTTTCCACTAGTCCACGTTGAGGAAATCCCAAACGACTTAGACCGGCTCCACGAATTAAGCCTCAGCTCCTCAATCCACTAATGGTTGTCCTTACTCCACTCCAAAGATAGTGGACACAAAACCACTCACAAATCAATGCCAGGCTTCTTCACAAACTTCTTGAAAAAATCAACGCGCAAACTCCCGCCAAACCATCCAAGTGCCAAAAAGCACCAAGAGTAAAAAAAATCACAGTTTCGCTTGATGACAATCAAGTGCCAAAGGATCAATCTAGAGATGAAATACACTTGTTTTTGCTCAACCACCTCAATGAATGCACAATGAGAAAATAAGGTGCGGAGTGAATGTTCAATAGAGTCTCTTCTTGCTGTCTTGGGCAGGTGAATGAGTATGTATACCCTCACCAACCAAAACTAGCAGTTACAGGGCATTCCTTGAAGAATTCAGGGCGAGCAGAAGTACCACCGTTCAATGGCTAGTACTTTTGCACCTGTTCTGACACGACAGTAACGGCTATTTCAGAGCTTCTGGACGAGTCGTTGGAAGTCGATGCAGAACTACCGCCGTTGTAAATCTGGTAGTTCTGATGTTCGAAAGTTCCAAAATTTCAGCGCGGTACTTTCGTCTGATTTGAGGCCAAGAGTTGGCATTCTCTGGAAAAAAAATGTTCCGCCTAGGTTATTCGGAGCTTCCGTGCTCTGAAAGTACCGTTTAAGGCTGCGGTACTACCGCTCTATGGTAGTTTCGCCATTGAAACCTGGTACTTCTGTTTGCCACAGACACAAAATGATCCCGAGGGTGCTCTCTAGAAAAAAACATTCTGCTCGATTTTGACGGAGCTTCCGGAAAGTGGAAGTACCGCGGTTTGCATGCCTGTACTTCCGATTGTCTTGACAGAGCACATATTGACTCCGAGGGTGCTCTCTGGAAAACAATGTTCCGCTCGATTTTTCGGAGCTTCCGTGCTCTGGAAGTACCATTCAAGGTTGCGGTACTACCGCTCTACGGTAGTTCCACCATTGAAACTTTAGTACTTTCATTTTTCTAGACAGGGCATTGAATGGTTATTAATTTTAGTTTTAAATGAATGGATGATTCTAAATTGATCCAAATGGCACAAGAATGTGCTACCAAGTTACTAACCATGATCGCTCTTAATGGTGTGATATTTATCCTATAATCTGGTCTTCCACCCTTTCTCCTAAGACCAGTAAAAGTGGAAAAGGGATCCTAGTCTACATGTACCTTTGTTTTAAGCCACTTTGATCTTCATGATGACCCTTAGCATGCGTCTTATCATCAGTTTAGGGACTAAGCCTTTTAAACACTCAATAAACTTGTCAGTCACATATTCACATAAATTCATTACTTACCAAAATCATTTTTAGGGGCTTAAATGCTTTCATTGAGGTAAGACCTTTGGCACTCTATTTCGCTCTCCTGAGCTAATGTGAGATTCTCCTCTTATTTATGTATGTGTTGCACTTTGTGAGTAAGGAGAACGGCTCTAGATTGCATATGTTGCATTTAAAGGTGGGTTATGTATCTATTTGAGCTTGTACATTCATTGCATGTGGTGAGAGTCAATCAAGAGGCTTGACTTATTACGCTTGAAGGTTGCCGACTCCTACACGGCGTTGGTGGCATCATGCACGGTGATTTTCTTAAAGAAGATTATGAGAAGATCCGGCGTGTTGTAAAGGTTGGAGCTCATCTACCTGGAGCGGGAAAGAGGTACCACTAGTACAATTAAGGTATCTGGCTTAATTCGTGGAGCAGGTCTAATTCGTTTGGGTTTACCTCAACGTGGATTAGGGGAGACCGGCAAGTCTCCGAATACCACGGTAAAAAGAAACAGTGTCATTGTGGTTTGTTGTCTTATGCTCAATTTACATTCAAGCAATTTGTGCTCATAGAATTAAACTGATTGCTTGTCACCCTAGAATTGTAAATATTTGACATAGACTTAGGGTGTTGGTGCACTTAGGTAAATCTAGTTGATTTAGGCTTTATTTGTGCTAAATCAATTTGATTTACGCTTCTGTATTATAAACTTGGTTTTAGCCGAAGGATTTTTAAAACAATCTGTTCACCCCTCTAGTCGGCCTCTTCGATCTTACACAAGTGCACAACGAGGGAGGAGAAGGAAAGAGAGATTTTCTACCGAGTTAGAGGGTAGCGAGGGAGAGGAAGGAAAAAGAGATTGAAAGATGAGTTAATAATATAATTTCAAGGTTGTTTAACTGTAATTTATGATCCTTCGCAGTTAGAAGCATTGTGAAGTGAGTAATAGCTTCGAAAAAAGATATGCTTTAGTCGCATACGAGCAACGCGCTTAATATATCATTAGTGTTTCATTAGCATAACTATGGGTTTTTAATGTGGACTGCACTAGGTAGCCATATTTAGTTGACGGAAGTGTTTCTGTAATTAGCCATATTTATTTATTGTAAATAGCTACAAAAATATGGGCAAAAAATAGCTAAAATATTTATGTATGTTCGCACGTATATATTTATTGCTCTCGTGCGATTATAGAATGTCCATTATCAAGGACCTGATCTTATTTTCAAAAACTAAAAGCAAAAGCTTCACAAAAAATACAGCGTACTACTACTTCTACTTACCACTCTTAGTTATTGAATCACCTCCATTCTTTATATCTTTAAACTATTACTGATACCTCCTGTTCAGCTGTAGATGGTCGGATCAGCTGATTTTGGTCTGTGGCGTTGCTGAGCCAGTGCTACAACCGAGCGCCCTGGACCCCGAGCATCCCCTCCCCTGGCTAGATGTGGATATCGAGCCGATTCTCGTCATATTGAGTTTTTCCTGAAATTTGCACATTTTGATTTAAATCATTTTGCGTATAGTTTGGACGTATTTTTAGAAGCATGCTAACAAGCTGACCCGAGCTTTGGCTGTCATGTCATCCGGTTTCTATTGAGCTCTCTAGGTATGGTACGTGATACGCGTTGTTCGCTATGCTTTTTGAGTTTGAGGAGAGGATTATTTTTGTAAAAGTAGCTATTTGAATGCTAAAATTGAAAAAAAAATGACTTGTTAAATACGGGAACTGTTCGAGAACCATGCCATGCCGAGTCCATTAATACGAGTATACGACTCCCTACCTGTTGTAAGTCGACGTGTCCTTGGTTTTTCAGTCAAGTTGGCATGAATCATCCCAAGTGACATGTGCCGCAATCACACAGCGAGTATTTGTTATGCCATTCTCCTGTAGTCCTGTACCATTCTCGCCGAGGCCCTGACGCTGGCGGTGCAGGATTTCGCCCAGATTTTGTTTTTATGGAAGCACCTGGCTAAACAGGATTTCGCCCAGATTTCGCCATTTTTGTCACCCAGGTTTAGTTATTTTTTCGCTCAGATTTCGCCTACTTTTCGTTCTGCTTTCGCCCACATTTCGTCACATGATTTAAACGTCGATTTGAAAATTTCGGACGAAATTGGAACGAAATTTCGGACATTTCGTTCCTTTCGGCTGGTTCCAAAATTTTTCCCAAACCGAAAAAGTTTTCCCTGGTTGTATGTCGACGTGTCCTTGGTTTTTCAGTCAAGTTGGCATGAATCATCCCGAGTGACATGTGCCGCAATCACACAGCGAGTATCTGTTATGCCATTCTCCTGTAGTCCTGTACCATTCTCCACAGTTGAATGAAGAGGCAGCTCCATCAGTCCATCGCTCTACAGTCTACGGAGATGAAACCAAGAATCCATGTACTCCACACATAAACACACGTGTATCAGTGTATGTATCTACTGGCCCAGAATAGATTACAGAACAGTGTGGTTTCGGTGAGGAGAAGCTTCACCGACGCCGAAAGGCTACAGCTGCTCTTTTCCCTTTTGTTCCACGAATAGTCTTTTGCATCCCCCGAAAATTTCTGTGCCGTTTATTTGGTGTCCCTCGATCGGCGCAGGCGGTGGGAATCCTCCCGCCGGAACCCATTTCGGGGCAAGGAAGAGCCGCGCCCGAGGCTTTTCACCTCGCCTACGCTGGCAGCCCTGGAAATCGCAGGTGAGTTGTTTGGTCCATAGCTGTGTATTTTGTATTATGGTATTTAAATTTTGACTATTTATAGAAGATGATAATGATTATATATAATTTTTGTTATTAATTTTCTTCTGATCCTTTGCTCTGTCGCTGATCAGATCCGTGCAGAACTACGCTTCTGCCCAGAACTACGTTATTAATTTTTGTTATTAATTTTCTTTTTCTCTATCTTCTTCTTATCCAGATCGGGGGAGTACATAAGTGTTGTGACAATAGTTATGTACTTCTCTGGAAGCACGCGTAGGTACTTCTTCACCGCCACAGATTCCTCAATCTTGTCGCCAAGATAGTTAATCTGATTGTACAATGAACTTAGCTTGCCGGTGAACTCGTCCACCGACTGGGTCTCTTCTATCTTCAGATTCTCAGACTCGCTTCGCAAATTCTGGAGCCGCACCTTCTTAACACGATCAACTCCTTCGTGCATCGTCTGAAGCGCCCCCCACGCTTCCCATGCCGTCTCCTTGCCGATGAGCTGATGCATCATCGCGTCTGGCACCACCTGGTAGATGAGGGCCAAAGCCGCCTGATTTACCTTGTCGTCCACCTCTTTGTCCTTCCCCTTCGGATCGACTGCGCCCTAGACTCCTTGGGCGTGCATGCTAGCCGTCATCTTCATTACCCCTACCGAGTAGTTGTCGATCGTCAGGAGAGGGTACTGGAGGGAGATTAGCCCACCGTGAGCTTTCGCCTTGTCACTCATGCTCTGATACCACTTGTTATTAATTTTCTTCTGATCCTTTGCTCTGACGTTGATCAGATCCGTGCAGAACTATGATTCTGCCTTCTATTGACTCCACGCTAGAGCAGCGTCTCTGTTTTCACGTGATGCACCCGCCTGGTGCCTTGCACACACAAAAAACACCGAAACAAACAAAGTTGTACAGCACACA
Organism: Dendrocalamus latiflorus; assembly: GCA_017311315.1. Lineage (NCBI taxonomy): Eukaryota > Viridiplantae > Streptophyta > Magnoliopsida > Poales > Poaceae > Dendrocalamus > Dendrocalamus latiflorus. The sequence goes on from CM029663.1 coordinate 5,714,870, forward strand.
CAATAACTTTTATCTTCTTCTCTTTATTTCTTCTCTCTCTCAAATCTACTGCCCGCTTGCAGCATTTTCTTCTTTTTCTCTATTGCGTCTGATTTCTCTCGTGAGAACTTGTTCTATTGGCTCCTGATGGCTTGCTTATATCCTCATGTATATCTAACGCACACGGAAACTGTAACGCCTCCAATTTTTGGGAACAGGGACGTCGTACGGCCTGCAACAGCCCAGGAGTTCTGTTGCGGCTTAACAGTGTATCATGCCTACTTATAAGCCATTTAAAAAGAGTTAATTGGATTAAAGTAAGACCTAATGGCCAGCTTTAACGACAATAAGGGCATCCAAGCCCAAAACTCAACTTACATACAGAAGAGCCGAAGAAAACTCCACAGGAACGCTTGAGTGCGGTCGTAACCCTAATGCGAAATCTTGAATTGCTTCCTTTTTCTTCTGGTATCTGTTGGGGGGAAAATTAGGCAAGCCTGAGTACTCCCACCCCGTACTCAGCAAATCACATGTGGAAATACTATATAACTAATTGCCAGGGTTCTCGGGTGGAGGGTGTATAGTGGTTTTATTATGAGGTGGATGCAGTTTTATTTGCAATCAAGTAAAACTTAAAATATTTGCTCCTTAAGATCAGGGGTTTTCTGTTATCAGATAAAGTCTCATCATTACTCACTTTAACAATCTCAGAAACACTACTTATGCCTTGTTTTTGGAATCACCCAATTAACACAGCTTCATTAACCGGAAGCACGGCGTATTCGAATACCATTTATTTCACTCTGCAGAGCTGCCCTGCTTTACCCACAAGATTTCTTTAACCCACGTCTGGCATTAAGAAAACATGGCTTTTCGCTGCTCAATTCTTTATATAGCCTCTACCTAGTAGACTTCCTCAATAAGCTCAGGCCACTTCTGACTTACACCAGTAAGCTCAAAATACCTCTGACTTATCTCAGCCTACTATTGTGCGGCTCACATAACACATGATCGAGGTTCAGATCGATCGGTCAGATTGTTCACATAACATAACCAACTTCCATACGGCCCTACTCAGCCCCTTCCGTATGGACTCGCACGGTGCCTCCAGACTGCGTCTGTAGAGGTTCAATCGAATTTGAGCAGCTACTAGACCAGGGTTGACGTATCAACACTTGCGGTTGGGCGTTTTCTGTGTCTTTTACTTGGCACAAGGTTCTTGCCCTTATACTTTTCCTGAGGTCCGCAGCCTCAGGCTCAGGGTAAGGCGGTGGACGAAGTCCTACACGGACCTCCACACCATTTTTACCCTAACTTACACACCAGCATCACCGGCCTAGGGTACGGTGTCCCATACCACCCTACCCTCTCCGGGTTTTTCAATTCTATTAGCCCACGGCTCACACCTTAGTAGTGTGACACGTTGAAGGGTACAGCAGTGGGCGAAACCGCCGCACGGTTTCGCGCAGCACCTTTACCCCACACTGCCCACCAGCATTTCTGGTCTAGGGCACGGCGTCCCATACCACCCTACCCTAGATCCGGGTTTTTCAAACCTACCGGCCAACGGCCAGAGTCACTTAGTAGTGTATCATACTGAATGAAATGATCTTGTATACATTTATATCATATGTTAATTCTTACTAAGGTTGTCAAGGTGAATATGGTCATCAAGGTAAACAGGGCTATTTCTCAGTGGTAGGATTATCTAGATAGCATGCCATTCTAAATCTTTGTTTTAAGCAATTATCAGTTCGCAACTATCAATAATGAAAATACATTAAATAAATACTGTAATTTAATGGGATTCAATATGATCAAAAACATGTGACTTGCCTTGCGGACTTATGATTTCGACAATTTCGTATTCTTCAACTTCTTGGCCTTGACCTTGATCCGAGGCTTCGTATTCTTGAATCAGCTGATCCTCGACGTCACGTGCTAGCGTAAAAATAAAGAAAATCAACTTAATTCCACGCTCGACGAAAAATGAGCTAGGAATAAAGAAATGGAAATAACCAAATAAATTCACCAAAACTCAAATAAGATAGGTTTGGGATTTTTGGAGGCTTGGTATGAATATTTGGAGCTAAGAAATGGATTGGCGGGCTCGAAACAGATCTGGGGAGTATAAATATGCATTTTTGGGTTTTGGGTCAAGCACTGTTCCTCTGGTCCGGTCGGACTATTCATCGGGCTCGGGCGAGTTGGTTCGGTCGGATCACGTCGCTTCGGGCTCGGGTCGGCTGGAACGGGCGCGGGGCGAGCGGCGCGGTCAGGCGCGCCTGGTGCGGCCGAGTTGGCTTGGCCCAGCCAAGTCGGGGCGGTTCGGCCGTGGGAACAGTGCGCATGCGCACTGTTCTTCTTCCTCGCCCGGCTCCCGCGCGCGCAGTGAGCAGAGGAGGGAGGCGGCGGTCGGCGACGGCGCTCCGGTGCACTGCGATGCGAACCGAGTGCATGGTTGGGTAGAGGGTACTAAGGGGAGTCCATTTTGGGTGGCTAGGAGGCCGGCGGAGGCGGCAATCGCCGGCGGCAAGGACTTCCTTCCCGCGGCCATTTTTGAACTCGTGCTCTAATGGGAGAGGTTCCAGGACATTGGGTGGGTGCTAGAGCATCCTTGGGCGGTGGGAAAGCTCGGGGAAGGGTCGGCCTAGGCTAGGGAAGCTCGTGCCGAGCTAGCCACGGCGGGGGCGGGCGGCGGTGAAGTGGCTCACGGCGCCGGAGAAGAGCGGTGCTCGGGAGGCTAAGGCGGCAGCGCGGGGAGGTTCCTAGGGGCTTAAGGCTGCTACCAAAAAAGGAATTGAAAAGAAATTGGCCGGAGGTCGGACATTGCGCTAGGGCTCCACTTTGGGGAATTTCTCCGATTACCGGCAATGGGGGAGGAAGGGCGGCCAGGGGTTGCTTGGTGAGCTGCGGGGGAGTGTAGGATTTGCGGTGAGGGGCTCGGCATGCTTAAAGAGGCCCCGAAAGGCGGTCGGCACCGAGGAGGGCGGGCAGCGGCAGGGCAGGGGCACGGAGGGAGGGCAGGGGCAGCTGGCCAGGGTAGGAGAGGCGTGCCCAGCACTCAAGCAAGGTGGCGGTGAGCTCGCAAGGTGGCAGGGGAGCTGGCAGAAGGAGGAAGATGCGAGAGCGGACGGGAGGTGGAGGCGGCGGCGGATATTTTCGGTTGCTACAGTGCCACGCGAAAAACCAGGTGGAGGAAGGGATTGCTTTGAGATTGGTGCGTGATTTGCTTGGTGATTGGTGAGGATTAAGCTCTAGTTTGAGATTTTGCACTAGAATTTGGAAATTCAACTCAAACTCAAAATTTTGAAAAATTTGGGTCATTGCAGAAACGGACTAACACTTGGCTTCTCGTCTCGTATACATACGGAAACTAACATATACTTCACCTTATATACGGACATCGTAACACTTACAGACTCGGATACGGCAAAGGACAAAAAAAAACAAAACAACCTTAAACTCTAACAATTTTGATCGATAATTTTTTTTCATCTAAGGATCGGAATTCGGATGGATGGATTCGAAACGCTGAACCCAGCATGAGCTAACACCCGAACCCCCACCGCTGTGGCCATTTGTGATGTGTGAATTGCCCCTTATTAACGCAACACAGGGAAACATGCATAGTGGCGTACGGGCGCGACCGCTAGATTGTCGTATTGAGTCTTTGGGTAAGAGAGAGGGGGTGATGGGAGGCGGGCAATGGGCGGAGGGAGAAGAGTATTGATGAGTTGGTGGGGCTATATGATCTGAAGACCAGGGATACCCTGCCTGGCCGCGACAGGTGCAGGGATCTCCCAATCTCTGCGACAAAAATACGGAGAGAAAGATGAAGGGAAAGGCCGATCGACGAGCTCCCGGCCTGTAGCTGCTAGCTAGTGGTACTTGACTGCTGCTGGTGCTGGGTTTTTGATCGATGGACGTCAATCTGAGCATAATCCAAATTTATTGAACATGACTCCCCATCTCAGCGTTTTCCAGTTGATGGAAACCCATCACCGCTACGCCACCACCACATGTGCGGCTGTGTGCATACTCCCAGGTTTCTATGTGGGGCATAGCAATGGTACATTGCACTATCTGTTGACTAGCTGTGATAGATTGATAATTGCCGTGGAAACACAACTGTTGTGAACTAGGATACGAGAGACGAATCAACGGCATCTAAAGGACAGCAGCCAACCTTGGTGGTCAATTTGCAAGACAGCATGCAATTTGCTTATACCAAATGAGTCTGAGTTATTGAATTCTCTTTGGTAACACGACTGGTTGAACACTAAATTACTTCACTAGTGTGCTAGAATAGTTTAAATTAAATATTAAGTAGCAGTATGGCTAAATCGTCCACGGCAATGAGCCAATGACCACATAGAGAAACCTAGCTTTTTTTTGGGCATATGGCTTATAACTTATGATTTCTTTTAAACAAATAAACAAGACAACTTCTCCATATCGTTTCGAAACGGTTTATTGTGACAACATGTTCTAAGCGGTTTACTTATATTATATTCGTTCATATAAACGCTCGTGTTAAGACCAAAAGTTATAAGCCACAGTCCTAAGCTACTATTAAAAAAACCCACCCAGTGTTTTTCAGAATTGTTCACAAAAGAAATGGAAAAGACATGGGCATGGGCGTGCATGTATGACTTATAATATAGGCCGCATGGGTATGGTAGAGACGGCTAGGTGCCTCCTAGTGTTAGGGGTATTTTAACTGAAGCTTTTGTCTTTTGACTAAAATAAAATAGTAATAGTTGGAAGAAGTAGTTATTAGAATAAAATTTAGAAAATAGCTTTTAAAAAACGTGGAAGCGAAGGAGATGACAGGAGCCAAATGGCGGCTTTTAGAAACAGTTTAGTTAAATCATTTTTATAAATTAGGGGATTCAATTCGACTTTCGACTTTCTTAAGCATAAATCTGAAGTTGAAGCCGATTTAAACACCATTGCCAGCTTCCGGTTTTTGCGAGGTGCAGCGAGAGCGCGGGGGACACGCATGGAAGGTCCGGGCCCGGACTGTAGCAGGGGGCGCACTGGGAGGGTGGCACAAATACGTGCGCCGTATACCTGTCGCCCGGGGACCAATACGAGGTTGGCGTCGCGACACGGCCGCCCGGCCCCGGACAAAACCCCCGTCCGCCCTCCGTCCGTCCGCCACAGACGACGATGCCCATGCGTACGTGCGTGCTCTACTAATATTCATCACCGTGCGATGTGGATGTTTCGCACACCACACGCGAGTAGCTATATAATAGCTAACCTGTCACTGCTACTTGCGTGCGTCCCATATTGCCGATCAAGTATAGTGGTCGAGGTTATCTGGTTACGTACACTATGCCGGCGAGAAGTTTGCATGTATGTATTGGTTTGCGCTCGATAGCCCAGGCGTTTGCTCGCGAGTAATCTACACGACTGTAAGGTAAACTTGCACGGCCGACAACCCAGGCGTTAGCTTCCTTCGTTGAGGCCGTTAATTGGGTCGTGGTTGCAGCTTTCTCACACACTGTAAGAGAGGCAGCGAGCTTTTAGCTCAGCACTTGTCTTCTGATCCCAGGTTAATTAATTAGAAGAGTTCTTTTTTCTTTATGGAAAGAAAATCATCTGTTCCATGGTGTTACTGTGGCATGCATGTCGGAGTAGAAGAGAAGGGGAGCAAACCCTGGGGAATTAACGATCTCTAGAAGTTTTGTTGGGGGGGGGGGGGGGTCCAAAATTACACCAGAAATGGATGGGCAAGGGCAAGGTTTTGGCCGATATAATTACTGTTCGCCTGCTCGACCGGAGCAGCTAGCTAGTACTACAGTGCAAATGCTGCAATCGCAGGGGTTCGTTTAATTTTCGTTGGGTTCGCGTTTGCCTCAAGCGCGCGCGCACATGCATGCGCTGCATGATAAGCCGCGCGGGTACAGATATGGGAGACACAAACAGCGCAGTCTCACGTACGTACGTACGTGCGGGGCAGGGGCCTTCGCTCTCTGCACTTGCAATTGTGAGGGGTCGGGCCCAGCGCTACCCACTTCAGCTGTGTCATCGACTCACCTAGTCTTCTCAACCTGTCGATCTGTGAAGCGACACTTGGCCAAAAGATACAGAATCGTTAACCAGTCCTCCTGACGCTCCAGGACCAATCCACATGATTAGGAATCTGTCTGCACTTTTTTATGGCCTTGATTGTATAGCAGAAATATCAGGGAATTTGTATAGAAAATAGCCTATATTACACAGAAATCTTGCACATTCCCGTGTTTATGGTTCTTCTCTTCGTCACCTACCTCTCACCCGTGTCTGCGGCCTGGTTGAAGGGTTGATTCTAGGTTTTTATTTGTGCTACCCTTGGCGCCTCCACTGAAACAAAGGAATTCGTGGGATACACCTTGACATTTCATGTGATGTATGACACTGAAATAGGACACCATAGTGTCTGAGGACTAAGCCTCATTGTCTTTGCATTGCTTTTAGATGCGTGCTTAAGTAAAGAGTAGGTTCTTTTGAGCTGATGGTTTATGGTTTATGATTCAAATATTTGAATTCTGCCTGTTCATGAGAGGCAATACGCAGAGAAAAATAATCGCATGTGATTTTGATCGGTACAGCTGAGTTCAATATACTTTTACTATAATTTTTATATTGATCCCACCTTAAAAACATACCGTTTAAAAGTTACTTACTGTAAACAGTATAAGTATAAGCTAACTTTAAATTCAAAAGAATCCGGTCATAATCTACTCTGACTAGATGGTTACATGTCGTAGCAGAGCCGGAAAAAAACCTAGCCTAAGCAAGTTTAACATGGTTATAAACTAGGGTTTATCTTAACCCAAAAATGTGTTGTTCTTCAGCTCCGGTGGACAGTGGCAGGCATAAGGTGGTCAGTGACGGAGTCGGGCAAATGCCCACCCTGCCGAAGGGATGGCTCAGCCACTGGTTACAGGGCCATTTGAAGCAAATATAGACACACCTTTTCTTGCTCTTGAACTTGAGCATTCCATTGATCAATTGATAAAATATTACAGTACGTAATGGCACGGCATGCAACACAAAAAGCTAGCATAGACCTTTTTTTCTAAAAAAATTTAAAGAGCTACCATAGAAGGAATTCACAGGCACAGCTATTCATTTCATGTGAAGAAATGCTGTGGATTGAACTATGTTATATAAAACTAGATTGGCAAAATTACCTAATTATGTTAGGAGGTGTCTGCAACGAAATAAAACAAATGAATTGGAACAGAGGGCAAGTAGGAACTCACAGAAATTTCAATACCAGAAAAAGTTAGTTACCTTCTTTTGTATTAACTTCACCGGAGAGAAAAGTTCATGACTTCACTACTAACATGACTGCATCGAGATTTGTATAGTTATATTTTGCACAAAGCACACAAAAGCACTATTTTCGTATTCCAAAGGGCATTTGTTTCGTTTATTAGCCAACTTAGTACTACACGTATATCGTGGCTACCTTTGCTTCGTAGAATTTGAGCTGTAGCACATGCATTCGCTTCAATTAAATAACTACTGCCCATGATTTATAGCCTTGTTACGATCGTTTATACAAACAAACTACGGTACATCAATAAACTATTTTTAAAAATCTATCTAGATAAACTATTTTAAACTAATGATAATTTTTTTTATTTATTCAAGAAAAGAAGCGTCCATAAATATAGCACAGCTACACGTTAACACGGACAATGGAACTCGGACCCACCGACCTGATGCCTGACAGCTGTGCGTCCGTAAACCCTCCGCCCCTTCCCTCTTTACCTCCTCTCTCTTTCTCGGAGGTCATCACCGAGTGTGATGAGTGAGAGAGAGAGGGCGGGAGTGCATGTGTGTATGCGTGCAAAGTGTGCGTGATAGGGGGAGTTTTGCAGGCCGTGGACGTACGGAGCCGGTCAACGGCGCGGACCGCCATGTCATTGGTGGCTTCCCTCCTACGTGGCAGGTATTGCCGCTGCCACCTCCCCCTCCGTCTCTCTCTCCACCGCCTCGTAAGTCGCGCCCCTCCCCCATGTCTCGCTTCTCAACCACAGCGATTCTCTCTCTCTCTCTCCTCTTTTATTGGCCTCTTCGCGGTTTTTATTTTTGCATGCCTTCGCAGTCCTCGCCTCGTAGCGCGCAGGCATCACCCTTTTGCATGGCCGGAGCACCCTTATACCCGGGTAATAGCCTGCTCCCTCTTCTTCTCGGCTCTCACCTCGCATGCACTTCCTCTCTCTACACAGCAAGGCCAGATATCGCGCGCCGTGAGGTGGATGACAGGGCGTCGGGCCTCCGGCTGGGGGCGTGGGCCCTGCATCACGTGGTCCCACGTGTCAGCGTCCACGTGGTGCGTGATCGTATGCATGCAGGCTTTGGTTTTGCAATGCTTTGCTTGAAGCCAAGAAATGGTGGGAAACAGGGCTAGGGTGATGGGTGGCGTCGTGGCTGTGTGGGGAAGACGATTGCGTCGTGGATGTGGGTCTTACTCCAAACGGTTTCTTCTGATTTTTTTATTTTTTGTATATTTAAACCAAATCTATTTAAAATAAATCGTCTTCTAATTTTAACCTATGCTAGATTTTTGGACTTTTTTTTGGTGTTTTTTGCTTTTGCTTTTTTATTCTTTTGCATTGTTCATGGCAATATAACTTTTTTCTTTTTTCTTATTTTTTACTAAAAAGATTAATAGCCACTATAGTATAAGTTCAATATAAAACAAGGACATATCTATAAATTTAAATTATAAGCTAGTTAAAATACCACCTTAGCTTGTCTCATTGTGGTCAGCTTTTATGCCTGCCTACTTGCTCCTCCCTCTTCTCTCTCCATGTAGACATTTCTTGTTCTTTACACTTAAGAGAATGAAGACTAAACGTGCGTGGTGTACGATAGTGTAGTTAGCTGCTAAGTGTTTATTCTGACTTTTTTTAGTGATTTTTGTTTAAAATTATACTGAAGTGTATATTAGTTTTTTTAGAATTATTTAAAAAACACTGACATATCTCCGTAACAATACAAAAGAAAAAAATAGAAAAAGCAAAAAAAAGAACAACACGTCCATTTCGAGCCGCTGAAACCTGTAAGCGGAAGCCAGGCTTCTTTTTTTTGTCTACTCTACTGAAGGCAAAAGTTCAGACGTGGTCGCTAAAAGTCATTAATGGCTATAAAATTATGGCCGTCGTTAATAGTATTATTGATCACATATAATTTTTCTTGTTAATTTTTTAACGTGAAATATCAACAACACATTTCTAATATTAATAACCATATTTTTGGTAATTGGTAATATTTTGATGGCCACTGTTAGAGCATTAACAACCATTTTATAATATTAATAACCATCAATTTCATAGCTATAAATTGTATAGAGCGCACTTCCATAATATTAATGACCATACGTTTTATATTTATAACCGTATAAAGCATTGCAATATGTAATTACCAATATAAGCGATCAATAACATATCAATATGAACTGCTTTTTATTCATTTAAACCTATAACTTGAGCTCGTTCTTTGCATCTAATATTAAAATATAATACATATCCAAGAACATTCATGAAAAAAATCATTCAATACTAACATTATGGCCAAAACTACAAGTAGAAATATGGTAAATTTCCTAACCTTTAACTTAGAGGCTAACTATAACATTATTCTTGGTAAATAAATGCAAAACATCTCTTCATCAAATTATTGGCTTGTCGTGCATGTACCTTCATTAGAAGCCCTACGAAAAAAGATTTATACCAGTCATAGAGATATAAATGAATTGACATATATAGATATAGGAAACTATAAAAACACATATCAAATCATTTTAAGTGAAGAGCTTACACACGTTCAGACTGATGTGTGACAATAACTCTTTACTTCTGCCCATTCTTCTTGCACCTAGCTCATTTGATCCATGATCTTATGATTTTGTTCTTGAAATGTTCAATTGTTTTTCTAGGATGCTTAAGTCTGGAGAGCAATTCAGTCTTAGTAACCTCTCAAATATCTTACTTTAACGCCACCACCATATCCCACTACATGATCACGTGGCTTTGATGGATAACACTACTAATTCATAAATTCAATATTTGAAAGACTAGGATTTGATTTGACTATAGTTCTTAAGTTGTGCTCGTAATGTAAAATGTGAATTGTTACTACTTAACTTTTACCCACAAATATATATTATTTAAATTTAGTTTATAAGGAATCATGTGAAATCCTTAATTACATGGCTCCCCCCTTAGTGTTGTATTGTTTCAGCTGTTCAAGGGAGAACACGACATTATGTACTAAAAAAATAGGATGGATTCTAAGTAATGACCCTTCTTTTGCATGCAAAGTTCTTACCACTAGGATACATCGATATAACCCTTGTGCTTGTCACAGTAGTTTCTGTTTAGCACTGCACAGAAGAAGTTGATACGAGATTGATCTTGCCCTATGTTTAGTTTAGCAAAAGTGGTAATACCGCTTAACATTTACGGTACTACCGCATGTCGGTAGTACCAACATGTACATGTAGTACTACCGCAGCTCAGTAGTACCAACTTGTACACAGTGGTACTACCAAATTTGCTGATAATATTCAATTAATTCATCTCCATTAGTTTGAAATATGTACTCTCATGTTCTAATTATCCTTGTTATTTCCATTCAAGATGCCAAGGATTAAGACAACCAGACATTATGAACCTCTGGCAATGCAAGTGTGTCCTAATCACAAGGCAGCTTCACGGAAGGCAGCATCCATGCAAACACTGGTCCTTGGCACTAACAGCAACTCAGAGACCGAGTCTTTCTTGAGGGACATGGCAGCAAAAGACAAGGGGCAGTCTTCAAGGAAAGCCCATGAATCGGAAGAGGTCACGGAGAGTGATGAGGATGAAAGCAAATCTAGTGGGCAAGAAGCAGAATGTGATGAAGAAATGGGTAAGGTGAAAGAACAAGCCATAAACATCAGGCTCATCACAAGTGATAAGTATACAATTCTTCGCCTCCCCAATCAATTCCTGAAGCCAAGAACTGCCAAAGATCCTCGCTTTCACACAGAGTTTCACCAGGACATCTTCTTTCAGATGTATGGTCATCATCGTCAGTTCGCCGACCACAAGTACGTGGATTGGCAGCAGCTCGACTCTCTTGACTAATTCACTGGTGATTATTAGCTATTCTACTCAGCTGGACTGCATGACATTGTCTATCTCAAGTGTAACTACAATGAAGATGTCATCCGTCAGTTCTATGCCACAGTCTATGTGTCTCTAGGTTTCAACTTCATAACTTGGATGACTGGGTAAGAAAGGCTAGAGTCCACCAAAGATAAGTTTGAGCTTGTATTACAGAATGAGTCAGGGAGATTTGAGAAAATATACTCCAAACAAGCACTCAAAACCCCTGACATAGACCAAGTAATATAATCCCAATGTGAGGTATGTTCTAGGTAAGCTTGCCGGATTGCTTCGTCTTTCTAGCCTCATCAGTAGGATCATCAACCACACCATATTTCCTAAGAGTGAAATTTTTGATGCTATCCGAGGACACATATGGAACATTTTTGATATCATCATGAATGGCAGAAAATTTGATGTGGTAGACTTGTTCATCAGGGAGATAACCGCTTCCAAGAAAAATAGGGTGAAAAGAATTTACTATGCACTATACATTATGCCCCTTCATCATTAGGAAACTAGCTACCATGGTGGAAGGAGTGGAGTGTATGAGCTTTACAAGCCTAGAGAAGGCGCTTCTATCCCTTCAGCTGCTTCTCCACGTGCCCAAGAAGGAGTTCAATCTCCTCAAGACCTAGCTGTAGATGTCATCTCTCTTTCTCAGATTTACTCAGTTGTCCTCTAGATTCAAGAAAATCAAGTGGAGACAAATTCACAGCTACCTTCTCTCACTAGCAGGATGAGTGCTCTTGAGTGCATTGTGGCAACACCTCCATCACCCATTCGCTACGGCCATCGTCGTCGTCATGACCCTTCCCCTTAGGAGTGACTCTTTTTGATATTTGATGCCAAAAAGGAGAAGTATGGAGAAGCATGGAGGGCACGAAGAAGAAGAGCAAGAAGAACAAGCTACTTTAATTATCTATATTTTGCTATATTTGCTAGTCAGACTTATTTGGTGCTTGTTGAATGAGCTTGTAATAGCTATGGATAAACTATGTTGAATGAACTTGTTACTATGGTTGTTATGTATATCAATTACTATGGTTGTTATCTATATCAATTTGTCTTGTTCATTATGGTTTCATGCTTTCATACATTCATGCAAACCATCTCTTGCAAACCATCTCTTGAATCACATGCACATGTTTAGGGGGGTTTGTTTATTTATTTATTGACTTTGAAAGCAACAAATTCTCAATTCCTTTGAGCTTATTTCAAGAATTACTTATCAAAAGTCATAACAAGAATATACAACTCGTTTTACAACAAGTGGTATATTCAACTCTTTTAATTCAATTACATTGTTTGGGTGTTCATAAATTTCCAAAAAAGAGGAGATTGAAAGCATCTATGCCCCTAAAAATATTTTGGTAATTAATGACAATGTTTGTTAGAGGGACTAGCATGTTTGTCGAGTTAATTGAAAGGTTTAGCCTTGAAATTTGATTGATGACTTGCAAAGGCATGCTATGAATGATAAGAAGATGCATGTCTCAAAACAAAGGTATAAGTAGCCTAAGATCATTTTACATTTTACCGGCCATTAGAGATTGGTTGGAAGACTGAATTCTAGACTAGATGTTGTACTATAAAGAGGGAACATGACTACTAGCTCGAAAGCATTTTCTTGTGCCACTTGGATCAATGAAAGGTTATACATGCATTTGAATTTAGATTCTAAAGCCAATCGTGCATTCTCAAGAAAAACGGTATAACTGCAGTTGAGGAGCATTACTACCGCCCTACGGTATGAGCGCAAGAAAAAATACGGTAGTCCGTAGCTCGGTATGACCGAAAGTTAGTTGATGGTACGAGATTTTCAAAGAGATGCATTTTGGAGCACTTTTGCTCCCCGAAAAACGGTAGTACTGCTCTTGAGAAATGGTATTATCGCATGGCGGTAGTACCGCACCAATAGTTAACAACTAGTACATAAGCATTTACCCATGCACAAAATAGCCGTTGAAAACCATGTGCGGTAGTACTGGACAGTACATGGCGGTACTACCGTCTTTGCCGAATTTTTAGGTATTTGTTCTTAAATGTTCATATTCGAGGGTGGGGGTATAAATAATCCCCCATCAGCTCTTAGACAAGTAAGAGACACTTGATTGAATATATTTGAGTTAGTTGTGCAGTCTTCATACTTCATTTACTCCTATTGCACACATTTGAGGTAGTTGAGGGCCATTCATTTAGTTGATCGTTAACACTTAAATTCCTTCAAGCGAAGCTCGTGATTTGTTACTCTTGGCATTTACCGACACCTAGACAATTTGGAAGAGGTTTGCGCGATGATCCCTTGAAGAAGTTGTGTAGAGACCCAACACCGATTGTGAGTAGTGTAGTGCTCGCCATCTCCGGAGTGGAGGAAAAACAACTCTAGTAGATTGAGGTCTTTAGACTTAATTCATGGACCTGGTCCAATTCGTTTGGACCGAGCTCAATGTGAATTAATGAAGACCAGAAAGTCTTTGATACCACGGGAAAACATCGCGTGTCTCCAAATGTGGTTATCACTTGTTTTTACTCTTCCGTATTTATATTCTTATCTGTTAATTGAGTTGAATTGATATCTTGTGTAGCTAAGAATTGTATTTGGTAGGGACTTAACTTTGTGGTGCCGTAGAATATTTAAAGAAAGTGAGGCGACGAGGCGGCTACTAGAGCAGCGTGAGGTGGCTAGGGAGTAGAATATTCGTATATGATTGTCGTTTATGATCATCTCATGTGCAAGTTTATTAGATTGTTATTTCTGATGTGTTAATTCGTATGAAATGTAGCCCTATTCCATGATTATTTGTGTGGTTACAGTTATGTAAATGATGCTATGTAAATATATTGGTTTTACTGGTTGATTGGATATTATTGCAATATTGAACAAAATCTTATGTTTTTTGGTGAAGTTTGCGATATCAGGATAAGTTGATATAATTTGTTTGATAGATACACAAAAAAGTATGTGAAAGTGTGTGATTGCAATATGATTTACGTATGTATTCTTTTTCTATCGGATAATACTCTTGGTTCATATGACCATCGCTGCCGCCCTACCTAAAATTTCATCCTGGTCCCGTCACTGCAAAGCAGTAAACTTTTAATCATAGTTTACATGCAAACGTCTCTAATAGGCATGTTGGTCAGTACGTGTATGCCGTTGTAAACGATAGTGTTCGGAAGACCCAAGTTTTGCGAAATTGTGATGGCTAGAACTTGAGTTTGTCTCCGAAAGGAAACTGTGAGATCGACCTGCCTCCACACGGCTAACGAACTCCAGAGCTGGCAAACATTCTTCTACTCCACAGCTGCAACTAGTCTTTCCAAATGCGCATTACGCCAAGTGCAAATAATTACTTGCCGTACAAGGAGGCGGCCATGCACTGCACTAGTCAGTAGTAGTAGTAGTAGTAACGCTTTTCAGGAGACAATCGGTCCACTCTATCAGAAGAAAAATCTCAGACTCGGTGGATGGAGAACCAAAAAACTGAGGCCGCCACGGTCGGTCGTGCGACCCCCATTACGCTCCCCACGCGTATGGCGCATGCAATTCTCCCTTAGTCAATGTTACGACTATCTGCTGGTACTAGTGCTGTACTGAACCCCATAAAAAAAAGGCCCTACGATTAAGCAAATCCATTCCAAGGGAGCCATTGCAAGTAGTTTGCGGTTGACGAGTGGCCACAAGCCTTCGTTGCATGCGACTGCCCTGCCTGCCCCCACTTTTCACAACAACTGCCTCGGTATTCCCAAACTAAGACCACCATGCATGCTTTGGTCGCCCCAAAAGCGCCCGCAAATCGCAGGTTTTGGCGCCCAAACTTCGCTTTAATCAGCTCTCCCGGGACCTGCACCGCGCAACTTGCCTCCGCCCATCTTATCTTTGTGCCTGACAACACAAAATCCTACCTGAAAACGACTCTGCATTGTTGCTCTCGCACACGCACGCGTGAGTGCAAGGGCAGGCAGTGCATCCTGTTGGTGTCGTTAGTGCCAGGATTTTAGAAAGGTCTCTTCTCCCCAGCTGCGGTGGCATCGATCATGGGTCACACACACCTGAGTAAACAAATCGGCATGCCATTTTGCCCAACTCCGTGGCCCACATGTCGGCGTCTCAAAGCCTGATCTGCCGTACAAGCACACACGATAAATCGATAATCTATATACATGCTTCCTCGTGACATCTAAGGTCTTTTAAACTTTAACTTATGGCTTTATGATTTCTACATCCTAGCTATTCCTAAGAGATTACGAAGAGATGACGACTATATATGATTTTGATGGTATAGCTGAAGTTGATATAATACCTACTATGAATGATTTATAGATCTGATCTAAAAAAATACATGCTCCTACAGATGTTGTAATTCAGTGTGTGCCGGTCGGTCAAAGCACTAGGACCGACACGGCTCGGTTTGCGTTTGGCTTAGGCGTTGTTGGTGCATGAAACCATGTGTCAGCGTGCTCGTGCTGTCAGTGTGTGATGCGGAGCCACGACCTTGCAAGAACGCTGGCCCACAAGCAAGACTAACCGTGCGCAGATGGCCCACAAGGCAGCCTCGCAGCGTCCCAAAAAGAAGTCCAACACATGAAATATAGCACGAGTACGAACGACCGGCGGATTGCTAATTTGCTCTACGTGCCTTCTCCGTTAAATTAATGGAGCACAAATACAAAAGTAAATGAAAAAAGTTAAAATAGGTTTGGAATTGTAGTCCCCAATTTATATAGACAGTCATGTAGAGTACATTTCCTCAATTTGGCAAAATTTGTCTAACCAACCTTTGTGTACGTAATAAGAAGATACAAATCTAAATAATAATAATAATTATAAAGTTAGACCATACTTATCCCTGTTAAAGACTATTTCTACCACTCAACTTCTTTCGCATCAAACCTGTTTTCACCAATCAGCAAGAAGCAGATGATGTAAAGTGCAAATAACTACGAATCTATTCCCTAAATGGCCAATTGTAAAACTGCGATTTCTAAAATTGGAGTTAAGTATGTTTAGTTCATCGCTTCCGATTTTATCCTTCAAAACATATACCAATATTTAATGAGACGTTTGCAATTTCCGTCTCTACCAATGTTATATTTAAATAGAAAACTAAAATTACGCCTCCACAGCCATAATTTTTGTGAATTCTGACAAATCAGAAAAGGTAAATGAACAGCCCAGAAAGAATATGCAAATTCCATTTTTTTTAAAGAAAGAACGTGCAAATTAAATATAAAAAATCCATAAAATGGACAAGAATAAGATGGCAAAAAAGAAAGAGAGATGCTATACAAGACCCGTTCATATTAACTTTTGATTTTAACTTATGAATAGTAACAACTTGTAAAGAAGTTTGTATAGAAACTAATACACAATTTTGATCGATATAAATACAATCATTATAATATATACTACCATATCTTGAAAAAACACATTGTTTAAAAATTGAATTCTACGGAAAAACTATTATTGGTGCCCAGATTTTTGGTGAGATCTCATAAAATCTATCAACTCATCACACACTCGAAATTCGGAGTGGTAAGTTGCAATGAATGTAACAAACGAACGCATGACGCAGAATGGTCCCTCCCCGTAGCTACTAGCTCCAAGTTTCAAAGAAGGAATTCTCAAAACAACATCAAATCGCTCCTTTTCCCAAGTCTTTTCTACCCCTATCCAATTTCCATCTTCACATGCCATCAATGAATTACCCTTCGCTTCGCTTCGCTTCACTTGCAACTCACGCAGCAGCTGCAGGCCCGTTATTTTCAGCCATGTGGCCTGTAGCTTCCACTGAATAAACAAATATTCGGTTTATCCAAACTCTTTTTCAAACAGTTTAGTAGTATTATGTTCGTTTAAATAAACGCTTGTGTTAGAAATAAAATTTACGATACTAAGACCAAAAGTTATGATACCGCTATAAACTGTCAGCCCGGCCGAAAAGCACAAACCCGTAGATAGCCGCCTAGCCACCGTCGTTGCCTCCACTTCTCGAAGCAAATGCTACGCAGATCGCCAGCTCGTAGGTTCATTGCCTAGTCGGTGTAGCCTAGGCGCTGTAGCTCCTCGCCGACGCCCCCGTCGGTCGCGCGTGGTCGGACGGCGCGTGGGTGGACGACGCGCCGTCGCCGGATGACGAGGGCGAAGCCATGAGTTCCTGCGCCAGCAGGTCCACGCTCGCGGCCCGGCCCTTGGGCGGCGACGACGCCCCGGACGCCGACGATGGGGCGGGCGAGCGGCCCACGATGGGCACCGGCTCGGTGAGCTGCTTGCCGTCGCGCGGCGGCAAGAACACCACGGGCAGGTACTCGTCGCTGTCGCAAGGGAATTTGGAGTTCTTGAAGTGCTCCTTAAGCGCGTCCAGGCCCTATTGCATGGACGGGAGCGTGTGAATTATAGATAGTATCTATCTACACAGCAAAATGTGGCATATACAGGAGAATCAAGAGTAGTGGCAGTAGTACTTGCACGCGTGCGTATGTGACTTGGCAAATCTTGCGCGAGTTGAACACTTCCCACGGCTGCCTGTGGAAGGCCTTGTACAGCCGCACGGCGGCCTCCGGCGAGGTGAGGTTGACGAAGCCGTAGCCCACATTGCACTTGTTGCTGCATGGTAACTTTGCATATATTAAGCGCAACCAAAATTTTAATTTTCACGTTGGAAAAACTTGAGAATGATAATGCTACCATTATTAGTAAGAGCTTGTTACTACTAGTAATATCTTAGAATTGATGCTGAGAGGTCAGAAGCTATAGCAACTAAAACAACAAAAATATTTTTTTATTATTGAGAAGTGATGCTGCCTTTTGACACCACCGAGGTCCTCTTGTCATTGGGCATTGATAGAGGTCTTTTCTCAACTTGCTTCATGCAAGAGAAAAGCTGGTAGTGGAAAGACAGTGCTTAATTAGCCTACATTGTTGAGAAAATTTCCATATAAAAAACGCATTGATGCAACTTTTCACCGCTACTCCATGATGTCTCTACTCTCCTTTTGTGCTGGCCTTGCTCTGTAGGTGCAGGGGCAGTGCAAGCAAGAAGGCAAGCCAGGGAGGATATCCCAGAGGCAGATGTGCAAGAAAGGATGTCAGGTGAACAGATCCTTTTTGACCAGCTGAGGCCTGCAACAAAAGAATCAATGGCAGCCCCGTTCTTTTTCGGCTGGGTTTATGATTGTCGCTCATGGTTTTTGTCCCTAGTATGAGAGCCTGTGCAACGAAGCCGATAAGCCGATTCAAAAATATTCTCCCAAAAAACCATCTCAAAAATGACAAAAAACCGTATCGTTTATTTGTTTGGGGAAGCAATAAGCTGAAAATAACCAGAGCCAAAACGAGGTGGTGGTGTGATCTCCCTTGGATTGCCAATTCTTTTCCGTTTGGGTTAATAAGGCCATCGCACCACAAAGTAGGCGTCCATCTGACAGATGCGTAGCAGACTAACAGTACAGTAGTGCAGTACAATACCCACCCAAAGATATCTCGATCCACAGGTTCACACACTGCAAGCTAGTAAAACTCAAATCTCCCCACTTTCCACTTCTCCCAGTTGTTCCGATTTCTAGGCCCCCTTATCTTGGTTCTTCGCTTTCAACAATTTCCATTGCACCAAATTCCCACGCAAACAACCAAATTTTCGAGTTGCAAAGTGTGTCGCAGTGTTGTTGCATTGGGCACCATAAAATATAAATGCAGCTTATTGGGAGCCGACTCACTTGAAATCGATGGGGAGGTAGACAAAATCGTAGGACGAGAACGGCTGGCCCTCGTCTTCGCCGTCGTCGTTCGCCGCAATCTGCTCGTTGGAGAGGATGCAGTGGTTGTCCAGCATGTTGAGGAGCAGCTTCTGGCTGCGAGATTAACAGACCAGCTCAAGCATCAGCACACGTACGAGGCAATTCTGAGCTTGTACCACTCATGAAATATAGCATTGTTGCAACAATGTGGAAACTGACATAGCGACCTGTATTTGTTCGGTATGTTCCTGATCATCACGGTCGTTCTTGTGTCCTTCCAGGAGGCTGGACCTTGCGTCGTGTCGGCGGCGTCAGCGGCGACCTCGGGCACCTTGAACAGGAAGCGCGCCTCCCACCCGCTCTTCTGGCCTCTCCAATTCCCGCCACGGCCGGCTCCTTTTTGGCCTTGCTTGCCGGACGCTGTCGCGGTTGACGACGACAAGACGTTGTTCTTGCCGCCCTTGCCCTTGTGCTCATGGCTCGTGCCGGCACTGCCGCCCTTGGACTGATCACCCGCGCTAGCCTTTGCAGAGCTCCTCCTCAGAAGCACCACTCCTTCACTCGCCTTGCCGGTGCTGGAGGACGACAACGACGACGATGCCTGCGGAGGCTGCGCCGGCGCCGGACGCCATGCCGCTTGCAGCCTTGGCGGGATCGGGGCCATGGGCTGGTGCGACACGTACGCGCGCCTATGTGCAGTTGGCACACGCCAGATTTTAGCCATCCATTGGTATATGGATGGATAGGTGACAAGGCCGGATGAATTGGGCGGCGTGCAAGAATTTACCTGCGGGGGCCGGGGCCGGAAGGGCGCGTGAACTCGATGACGAGGCGGCGGCCGAAGAGGTCCTTGCCGTTGAGCTCGAAGAGCGCGCGCGCGGCGTCGCGCGTGTCGAAGAACTCCACGAACTTGTGGCTCGGCCGCTGCGCCGACTCCCTCACATCCTTCACGTCACCTGCAAACACAAAACAACCAATAGAATTGGTGCGGGAAGCACAAGAAACATTAAAGAATCTGATCAGGATGCTGGAAGAAATGGCTGACTGGGTGGCTGATTGGTCGGTGGTGCATACCGAAAGCTTGGAAGGCTTCGCGGAGTTCGGAGAGGGAGACGCCGGGGAGGGAACTGAGCACGACGAGGGAGCCGCGATTGGCGCCGTCGTCTGGGAGAGTGGAGGGGGAGGCGAAGTGGGCCCACACGGCCTGCCCGAGGACGAGGCCGTGGCTGTCGACGAGTGGCCAGTCCCAGGCTGGGGGCGGCGGCGAGATAGGCCAGGTAGGGGACGCGGCGGCGGCGGCGTACAGCTGGCCGAGGCGGCTCTGCTGCAGCATATGCTGCCGCCGCACGCCGGTGACGGCAAGCTCGGCGGCTCGGAGATCGAAGAAGTGGACGGTGGCCACGCCCTCGGAAGCCAGTGCCGACGCGTCCACCACGCGCACCTCGCCGAAGGGCGCCATCGCGCGCGCCACCTCGGCCTCCGGCGCGTGCGGCGGCACCA
Organism: Dendrocalamus latiflorus; assembly: GCA_017311315.1. Taxonomy (NCBI): domain Eukaryota; kingdom Viridiplantae; phylum Streptophyta; class Magnoliopsida; order Poales; family Poaceae; genus Dendrocalamus; species Dendrocalamus latiflorus. The sequence goes on from CM029663.1 coordinate 5,735,248, forward strand.
GACTCAGCACGACCGCGCGGCTCGCCGGACCATCCACGACCGTCGCAGCCGCCGGCACGGAGTACCCAGGCTGCTGCACCATCGCCGCCGCCGCCGGCGGGGGAATGGAAATGGCCATCGGTGGGGCGGGCATAACCGGGTACGGCTGTAGGCAGTTGAGCTGGTGCGGAAGCGGCTGGAACAGGTATGGCGCGCCAACAGCAGGGTAGAACGCCTGGGCTCCGGCGTCTAGAAGGTTCGGGGCGGCTCCCGGCATCCCGCCCATGCCACCCCCTTCTTCTTCCTCCATGGCCCAAGTACGACGTACGTACAGACCAAACCAAAGAACCCGAGAAGAAGCAAGGGATACAAAAGAAGAAAGATCTAGAACTTTCTAGTGATTCTTGATCATGCCTCCGATCAAGAACTAGTCTAGAATTGTACTTTTGGGACCCCCTCCCCTACTCTCTCCCGTCTCTCCCTACTCCTGCTGAGGTGTATACCGTCTGCGTGTGGAGGAGGAAGAGAGTGGGTAGTACTAGCTGCTGCTGCTGGTAACGAGAGAGTGCTGGAGTGGGAGCTCTGTTTATGGTAATGGTCGCGGGGCTTTTATTTGGAACTCTACAGGAACAAGGGGGAGAGAGGAGGGCGAGGGGAGGGAAGGGGAGGGAGGACCGGAGAAGAGTCGCGGATGGAGGCGAACGACGGTACGATGGGAAGAGGAGGAGTGGTGCTCTACTGCTCTGCTGCTGGCCTTGCTGTTAGCTCGGATCTTCTGTGACGCCACCGCGAGTTGATCCTGTATCAGCCTTGTTTGGCACCTCATGGCGCTTTTAGCACTGTTTTAAGGTCTAAATGCAAGAACAGCACCAGCTGCACGGTAATTGCAGAAATAGCACCTTTATCGTTTGTGTTACTACCAGAAAATAAAGTAACCAATGTACAGGCACTTTTACTGTAAAGACATCTATTTATGTAAAGCACCTTCTTTGCCACTCCCTCATCATCTATATATACTCATGTACATGTACAGAATGAAAGTAATCATCAGTTCATTTCAATCACTTATTCCCTCTTGCAATACGTTATCAGCACACGCATATACACAAAAGTGCAAACAGAAGAGAACAAAGGTAATGACTATTCCTGGATGTTCTTGCTCACGGCGAGCGGCCGAAGTGGCAACTACCGGAGGCGGCGCCCATGGCCGAAGCCGGCGAAGGCGGAGCCCGCGGCGGCCCGAGATCGCGGAGCCCGAACCGGCTGAGGCTGCGCCCGTGGCCGGCCGCTGGCGGTGGCGCCCGAAGCCCAACGGCCGGCGGCGGCGCCTCTATGGCGGCTTGCGCCCGGCGGCGACTTGACCCGGTGGTGGCGGCGCCCGAAGTGGTGTCGCGGTAGGAGGCGGCGGCGCCCAGGGCTAGCGGTCGGCGGTGGCGGCGGACGGCGGCGCCGGCGGCGGTGGCGCCTAGGGCAAGGGCGGCGGCTCCCCATGGAGGAGCCCCATGCGGCGGCTGGCTATGGGGTTAGGGTTGGAAACCCTAACAACCTTGTTTTTATATGCTACCCTCATATGGGCTTTGGCCCATTTACCCTCCACCTCCCTCATGCGCCGAATGGCCGAATGGGCTTTAGCCCAGGTTTTCGCACATTTGCAAAAAACCCCTCCATTTATGATAATGCAGCATTTTATGTTTAAATAAAATTCCTATTGTAATATTTGCAGTATAGTCCTTGTGCTTATTTATAATTGTACACGCCAGTTTGTACTTTTATAAATTAGCATTTCAGTCCCTACAGGATCTGAAAATTATGTAATTGTTCAAATAAATGTGCATGCACATTTCTATAACTTTTACATATTTAGGATTATCTTATTGCAATTTTATTTACAATAGGAATTGCGACCATATTTAAATTTGCTATCTTTCGCAAATTTAAAATTTCAAATTCCCATTTAGTGAGAACCATTGTACTTAATAAATTGGAATTTTTGAAAAATATTATACCTACAATAGATACCATAAAATCACAATTTATGTCACTTTGCTACATGTATATGTACGCTATGCCATACAATAAATTGGTGTTCACCACCAATGTTGTGATTATACGGTATTATAAATATGAGTATTGTAATCCAAAAGAATGTATACCTAAATTAAATATAACCTCATGTTATATTTAATTTAGGTATACATTCTTTTGGATTACAATACTCATATTGTTTTCCACATATTTTGCATGTTATTACAACATTACCATACACATTAATTTACCTCATGTAAATTAATCATATATGGTGTACTTTTCATGTAGGTTTTAAATGGCTACCAAAGATTTTGAGCCCCTCGCTCTCGATGGTTCCAATTACCCTACATGGGCTATGGACTTAAAAATCAACCTCACCACACGTGGGTTGCAAAGGGTGATATTTGATCCTCCAAATGATCAAATTCCGTCGGAGATTGTGACATATTCTGTTTTAAGCATAATACGGAATCACATACATCCAGATTTAAAGGCGGAATATCTGTATGAGGAAAATCCACTTACACTATGGTTAGCCCTCAAAAATAGATATGAACAGCAGAAAGCTGTTATCCTACCTGAGGCTAATCATGAATGAGCACATCTTAGACTCCAAGACTTCAAAACTGTTGGAGACTATAATCATGTCCTTCATGCTATTTGCTCTAAGTTGCGATTTTGTGAAAAGGAACCAATAGATGCGGATAAAATAGAGAAGACTCTCTCTACTATGCTTCCATCTGACAGGGTCCTACAGCAGCAATGGCGTGCTGCAAATTACCAAACTTATTTTGATCTTATGCATACTATGCTTCAGGCAGAAAAGCATGCTGAACTTCTTTTAAAGAACAATCAGCAACGCTCCATTGGGGCTGCTCCACTTCCTGCAATACATGCTAATCAAAATGACACCAAGTTCGGTGGTTCAAAAGACTACTCAAAGAACTTCAAAGGTAAAATCAAACGCAACAAGAAGCAAAAACCAAGTGGATTTAAGAAAGGTAAAGACAATTCTGGTAAGAAAGTTGACAAAACTGAAATTTGTCAAAAGTGTGGTTGCTACAACCATCCTACCAAGAAATGCCGCACACCGAAGCACCTTGTAAACCTCTACCTCCAGTCTTTGGCTCAAGGCAAGAAGACTCAAGGGAAGAGATATGAAGCACACTTCAATCTCACATCCAACAATAATGAAGCCGGATGTTCTCAAAAGTTCATTCAAGAACTCAAATACACATGTGCTTCTCCAAAGAAGGATGATCTTATGTGCGTTGAGGACACACTTGAAGAATTTCATTCTCAAGACATGTTTGGAGATCTAAATTAGACTCCTAGTTCCATAACTAAGTACTATAGTGTTGTAATATAAACAATGTTGTCATCTATATTGTAAGCTTGTATACTACAATCATATATCGAACATATTCGGTATTGTAAAATAAAGTTTGTATGTATTCTATATATATACTACAAGAATTTCATTAAATTCTTCTTTTGTGTATATATATTTTTGGAGTCGATCCAATGGAGGAGGAATTATGCCTTGTGGATAGTGGAACCACAAACTCTATACTTAGGGACACAAAATATTTCCTAACTCTTACTAGGAGGAAAGGAAATATTTTAACCATCGCTGGACGCGATGCAACGATAGTAGGCTCTGGTCGCGCCTCTAGCACTCTCCCTATGGGTACACAATTGGAAATTGAGGATGCACTCTTGTATCCCGATTCAACACATACCCTACTTAGTTATAGAGATATCCGTCAGAATGGTTTCCATATTGAAACCCAAAATGACAACAAAGAGGAATATCTCCTCTTAACCAAAAACAACGGATATGGCACACAAGTACTAAAAAAAATTCCATCTTTACCCTCCGGATTGTACTATACATACATCAAATCCGTTCAACATATTACGTACAAAGTAATTTTCCAAAACATTAACACATTCCAAACATGGCATGATCGCCTTGGCCACCCAGGCATTGGAATGACGAGGAAAATTATTAGCAATTCAATTGGTCATACATATCTCAAGACAAAATTTCCGGAATCCTCAGATTTTGTGTGCACTTCCTGTGCCACCGGAAAACTGATTTTAAGACCCTCTTATCTTAAAATCAGAGCTGAACCACTTAAATTCCCTGAACGCATTCAAGGAGATATATGTGGTCCTATAAAATCATTGTGTGGACCGTTCAGGTACTTCATGGTTCTAATTGACGCATCTACTAGATGGTCACACGAGTGTCTTTTATCCACACGAAACCATGCATTTGCTAAGTTAATTGGTCAAATTATCCAATTACGAGCACATTACCCTGAATATCGAATTTAATCAATTCGAATGGATAATGCTGCAGAATTTTCATACCATGCCTTCAATAACGATTGTATGGCTCTTCGGATACAAGTTCAACACTCTATTCCATATGTCCATACACAAAATGGTTTAGCAGAATATCTTATCAAGAGAATCAAGCTCATTGCAAGACCATTACTACAGAATTGCAACTTACCAACATCATGTTGGGGTCATGCAGTTTTACACGCTGCTGACTTAATCCAATTGCGTCCAACTACTTATCATAGCACTTCCCCGCTACAATTAGTACGTGGAAATCCACCAGATATTTCCCATCTGCGAAAGTTCGGTTGCGCTACATACGTACCGATCTCACCACCCCAGCGTACCTCAATGGGACCTCACAGGAAACTTGGGATCTATGTTGGGTATAAATCTCCGTCAATCATAAAATACCTCGAGCCCCTAAAGGGGACCTGTTTACGGCCCGGTACGCTGATTGCATATTCAATGAGGAATATTTTTCGGCATTAGGGGGAGACAATAAGTACCAAACAGAATGCCAGAAAATTAATTGGAATGTACAAGGCATTCCTGCCTCAGACCCACGTACCAGAGAGACTGAACTTCAAGTTCAGAAACTCATTCATTTGCAAAACATTGCAAATAACCTGCCAGATGCATTTACTGATTATAAGGGTGTCACAAAATCCTATAATCCTGCCAGAAATGTACCTGAAAGAGTGGAGGTACCGCAAAATACCGCTCAACTCCCAGTTCAAAATAAGAGGGGGGAGAAGTACGGTACAAATGGCGGATACAGGTTCTAACAAGCGACAAAGGAAACAAAAGAATGTAAATGCAGATCAACCTCAAGTTGATAGACACCAAAGGATCCTTGAACCCAGATCAACAGTGCACTCAATTACTGATCCTGGGACATCGGAATACCCCGACTCAAATGTTTTGGGAAATAACATTGAGTCACCAGGGGTCCAAGAAATTTCCACTAATTATACTGATTCTGGAGAATCATACGATCGTAAGACTACAATTGTCGACATTTATTTCTTCACAACATTTGCAAACAACCCCCAAAATGATCCAAATCCCAAGACCATGGCAGAGTGCAAACAGCGCTCGGACTGGAATCAATGGAAGGATGCAATTCAAGCGGAGTTAGCCTCGCTCAAGAAAAGAAATGTATTCACCAATGTGATACATACACCTCCCAAAATATTCCCTGTCGGTTTCAAACAATGAGGTGGTGAGATACAAAGCAAGACTTGTAGCACAACGGTACACGCAGAGACCCGACATTGATTTCAATGAAATTTATTCTCCAGTAATGAGTGGAATAACATTCCGATACTTAATCTCATTGGCAGTACAAAATCATTTATCTTTTCAGTTGATGGATGTAGTGACCGCATATCTTTATGGGTCACTTGATTCGGACATATACATGAAAGTTCCCGATGGAATTTCAATTCCGAATCCAAACGCAAATCGCAATATGTATTGTGTAAAATTGAACAAGTCTTTATACGGCTTGAAACAGTCGGGAAGAATTTGGTACAACCGACTAAGTGAGTTCCCAACCAAAAAGGGATACTCCAACAATGATGATTGTCCATGCGTATTCATCAAAAGATCCTCAACATGATTTTACATTATATCTGTGTATGTTGATGATCTTAATATCATTGGTAACACACAAGATATAGATGAAGCACGTAATCATCTTATGACGGAATTTGAAATGAAGGATTTTGCTAAAACCAAATTTTGCTTAGGTATATAACTTGAGCACCTTCATTCTAGCATCCTAGTGCATCAATCAGCCTATGTCCAGAAAATATTGAAGAAATTCAATATGGACAAAGCATATCCATCGAAAACCCCCATGGTTGTTCGATCTCTAGACAGGGATAAAGATCCATTTAGACCCCGAGATGATAATGAAGAGTTATTAGGACCCGAGGTTCCATATCTCAGTGTCATCGGAGCGCTTATGTACCTTGCAAATTGCACCCGGCCGGATATTGCATTTGCGATAAATCTTATTGCTAGATATAGCGCTGCTCCAACCAAAAGACTTTGGGTAGGAGTGAAGCATATCTTTAGATATCTTCAAAGCACTAAAGATCTCGGTTTATTCTTTCAGAAAAATAAAAATGTGGATTTAATAGGATATACTGATACTGGCTATTTATCAGATCCCCATAATGCCAGATCTCAAACAGGCTTTGTATTTTTACACGGTGGAACAACCATCTCTTGGAAGTCTTCGAAACAGACTCTAGTGGCTACATCCACTAATCATTCTGAAATAATTGCATTATATGAAGTATCACGTGAATGTGTATGGCTTCGCAGAATGATTAACCACATACATGTGGTATAGGTGCTATCGCATCACCTACCATTATCTACAAAGATAATGCTGCTTGCGTTGTCCAAATGCAAACGGGTTACATAAAGAGCAATATCACAAAATATATTGCACCTAAATTATTTTACCCACATGAATTGCAAGAGAGTGGGGGAAATAAATATTATGCAAACTAAGTCTTGTGATAATCTCACAGACTTATTCACCAAGTCATTACCAACTTCCACATTCCAGAAATGTGTTTATGGAATTGGTATGCGAAGACTGCGTGATTTGCAGATATCAGGGGGAGAAATCTCCTAAGATTTAATCCGTTCAATATAAATATTGTACTCTTTTCCCTTTATGAGTTTTTCCTCTAAGGTTTCTCATTAAGGTTTTTAATGAGGCAATATGACAACGTAATCATAAATATATTATATCTCTATTTTCCCCACAGGGGTTTTTAAGGAGATATAATCATATATATGCCATATCAAATTTTCTCCTTAAATTTTCCCATTGGGTTTTAAAGGAGTTTTTCATGGCATATCTACTTTATAGGTTCTCCTCATATTTTTTCCTACAGGGTTTTAGAGGAGTTTTCCAAGATGATGAATCAAGTTGATCATATGAAGACACATTGGTTAAGGGGGAGTGTTACAACCAGAAAATAAAGTAACCAATGTACAGACACCTTTACTGTAAAGACATCTATTCATGTAAAGGCACCTTCTTTGCCACTCCCTCATCATCTATATATACTCATGTGCATGTACAGAATGAAAGTAATCATCAGTTCATTTCAATCACTTGTTCCCTCTTGCAATAGTTTGGCCATCATATGGTGAGCCTTAGGAAGGCGACACGTCAGAGAAATGCACGGTTGCTATGCGGTTGAGCTGGCTCATGCATGGTCACCATGCGACCGAGCCCGGTGTTGTACGTCCAACGTGCATGAGGTGCTTAGTCGTGGTATTAATTAGTTTAAGTACGTGATAGTGCAACTAGATAATTTATGTATTCAAAATTTTATATAGTAAATGGGCTAAAAAACTTATGAAACTTTTTGTGGAGCTTTCCAATGCAGCGTAAATTATTGTGTAATTTATTCATAATTTTATCATTTCTAAATTTTACTTGAAAAATTATTTAATAAACTATTTGTAGGTATTTTTAATTTAGCATATTAGCACCAGAAATTATGAAATATATTTTGAAGGGTCTTTACGCAGTGAACTTGATTGTATAATTTTTGTAGAATTTTGTATTACCAAAAATTGTGTGTGTGTCTATATATACATACACACACATAGGAGTGAAAACGGATCGGATACGGACGGATAATGCCTCTACCATATTTGTTTTCATATTTTTTTTCGGATACGGATACGAATACGGATAACTCGAATACAAATACGAATAATATCGAATACAGATACGAATCAAAACGAATACGGTTACGAATATTTATCGGAACGTGAAAACCTCTTAAACTATACATCCAAAATTAACGAAAATAGTTCATCTTGTCAAAACATTCATGAAATCTAAACAAACATAGTCTTTTCATCCACAATGAAAATACACCCAATAGTCGATCATAACATAACTACATAAGTAACAACAACATGCAATTCATGGAATCCACATGATGACATGATAACAATTTGAACAAACATAAGAACATTTCATTCCTCCATTTCATCCATCAAGTTGTAACAGCTTAGGTTTTTATTAAAATAAAAATAAATAAATAAATAAAAATTAATTAAAATAAAATTTAAATTAAAATAAGTATTTTTGTTGCCTAAATTGTATTTTTGGGTTTTGCCCTGGATTTTTTGTTTTTGAAAAAGCCTGATTTGAAAAGTAAATTAAATGAATACCAAAAAACAGACATTAAATAAAATGATATTTTGATTTTCTATAAAAATCCTACTTTAAATTAATTATTTGCAGTTACTTGGCTTTTATTTGGTTTCCTGGATTTTCTGGAGTTTAAAGGTCTACTTTTGAAATTAAAAAGTATTTTTAAGTATGAAACTTAAATACCAACTTTAGTTGAAAATATTTTTATTAAGTCTAAAATGTCACCAGAAACTTCTGTGAATTTTCCTGGAATGTTTGGAGTTTATTTCATATTTTTCTGAGCTTAAATGAATTTCTCAGGCTTTTCTGAAATCCAAAAATCAAAAATCAAAATTAAAGTCCCTCCCTCCCCTCGGATATCCGTTTTCGTATTATCCGGATAATCCGTATCCGTATTCGTATTCGACGGATACTAGGTTTACTGTATTCGTATCCGTATCCGATAAAAAAATCCGTATCCGATTCGAGAACTATCCGAAAAAAAATCCAATCCGACACAATCCGTATCCGTATCCGTCCGGATCCGGCGGAAACTATCCGATCCGTTTTCACCCCTACACACACACATATACATACACACATGTATATAGCGGTACAAAAAGTGCCCTAACACGGGATGTGATATGGCTCACTTATTAGAGTCGTTATTGTCTCCTCGCTACATTTGCATCTGTGGGCGCGGGCCTTGTCTTTTGTCAAGCATCTCCCGTGGGATAGGACAGTCGGTCTGAATCTGGCGTATTGGGTTGGAGGAGGTATGAAGACCGTTCAATCTGTTGAGTGGCCACCGACGCACCAGTAGGCTGAGTCAGAGCAACCTGGGTCTAGTAAGTGTCGATGTGCTCGTGCTGAGACATGCCAAACTGAGGGGACGCCAGAGATTAAGTCCTAAACAAAGGAATCTAGAAATCTTAGTCGTGTAGACGAGCTCTGGCCTTCATCATACAATATGCCAGCGAAGCCAGAGGAGCTCTGCCCTGCATACGCTCCAAACCCTGTGTATGCTCCAGACCCTACGGACAGTCCGAATGCTGAACTCTGCCTTGCGTACGATCCGAACCCTAGCACTGTGCACTGCTCCATGGAAGCAGTCGGGAGGCTCGTATCCTCGTCGGTGGACTAGCCATCACCCCCAAGTTGAATTGAAGGCTACAAGACAGAATGATGTTAGTACAAATAAATATTCTGGATGTAGACTGCGAATCTCTTATCTCTCGGATGCGCATGGGATCTGAAACTTGAACATGCTTTTGGGCTTGATGAGGGGAGTCCTCTTGCACATGCTCTTGCTCTTACACATGAGCATGAGAAAGGCTTGCAGTTGGCATTGGAGGTCCTTTCCTTGGCTTGTAGGGCTTGTGTACCACTAGCTATGCCCTACGAAAGTACGTCTTCTTTATTATTAGAACCATGATATAGGGAGCATAATATATACACTTAACCCTACCATTCTTGGACGATGCTATCACCCTTATGATCAAGTCGAATATATCAAACATGCGTCCTTGCATGATGATGATATTCTAAGCATGGCCACGAATAGCATTGAAATTTCCACTCTTTGGGAAGAAGGTGTGATTGATGACACGGTTGATCAAGCTAGGCAAAGAAAGGAGACCCGCGAACTTCCCAGATGTATATTTTACATTCTCATCATAGAAGGTACACCACGCTAACGTCCAAGTGCTCCTCAAGAATAAACCTTCTCAAATGAGCTTGAGTATCTCCTTAGACTTTGCTCAACGTCACCTTTTATAGCTTCCACCCTGTGTGTTCCCGTCATCCACACCAAGTAGTCAAAATTTGGAGAGACATAAACTGTGGCATAAAATTGTCTAGTCATGTCTTCTTGGTAATCGCACTTTAGAGCCACAAATGTTTTGCAATCCTGCTGCATGGAAGAGATGGTACACACCGACAAAGCGATCTAGAGAGTTTAAGTGCCCCAATCCGCATACTTGTGGTCCGCAAACCACCTGTGATGATTGTAGAGTTGGGTATACATCTCTTGTTGGAACCTTGTATGAAATCTCGAGTCCGTAGAGCTTGTCGGTTTGTCAAATTAGTTAGGATGGCGGAGAAGAGCATACTCATCATTTATGATTTGCATGAGATTAATCCTTGGCTCTTCAGCCTTCATCATATCCTCGTCGTCGTGGTCATCATTGTTCCCTTGAGTATAATCCTCATCTACTTCATCATTATCACTTTCTTCTTCTTATTCTTGTGCTTGCCTTAAAGATTAACCTTGATCGCGTGGCCTCATCGCCTGCAAGAACGAGTCCGTCTCCGAATCACTATCCTCTTTGGTAACTGGAGCTGCCCTGGAAGTTGATTTCTGAGGAGCTGCCCTTGAAACTGATTTCTGAGAAGCTACCTTGCAGTGAGAAGATGAAGGAGCTGTTGGTGTCGCTTGAGGTTCATAGCAATCCGCCAATTCTCCCTCAGATGTGGCATTCTTGCGCATGAAGCTTTTAGTCCTTACCATGGTTGCTGGATCAAAGAGATGCAGATTAGGACATGGTAGGATAGGACTGGAGTAAGAGTGCATAAGAATTCAATTTTTCTCTACTGGAGTGGTAGTACCCTAGTTGGCACAATGATACAACCGAAGGGTGGTAGTGCCGCACCCGCAGGATGTTCTTATGGCAATGATCAATCTTGCTTTTAGCAGGTATTTGGCATGAATAAATTCATGGAATAGACATGATAATTCACCAAGTACTAGTTTCAATCATTTTATCCAAAAGAAATTGATCTAATCATGCACATTTCACTTTTAACCCTAGAAATGACAAAGGTAGCAAACAAGAGGAAAGAAGTGGATCCAACTGGGGTTACACAGAGGGATAGATGAGAAGTGATGCCAAGCACTGAGGAATGGCATGAACTTGAGGATTGAAGTTTCAATTTTTGAGGAAGAAGAGAGGAGAGAGATGTTTCCGAAGACTTTGTGGTTCCTGAAGAACCAGCCAGTTGGACCGCAAGGGGAACAGATGGAAGAAGATAAGGAGTCGACAACCATGTTTGAGATCACTAGTCAAGAGTGGTAGTATCGTACTTGATGTGCGGTAGTAATAGAAGGCGGTAGTACCGACGGTGTAACCACGGTAGTACCATTTTTCCTGAAGAATCAGGGGCTGAACAGGAATACAATTGACCCTGAATACAACGCTTACATAAATGGTTTTCAAGATCATTATGCATGAGATAGATAATAAATCCACAAATAACATAGTTTTTATCAAATTAGACATTTTTTAGAAAGATTTTAAAACAAGTTTTCACAAGAACTTCAAAAACTCTAAATGAGAGCAAACAACATCAGGATGAGTTCAAGCAATATTAAAATAACTTATGACATTTAACTCACTCCTCAACTTACAAAACCAACTCTCATCTAATGTTTCGTTGAAGATATCGGCTAATTGATCATCAGTCTGTATGTTGTTAATTACTATATCACCTTTGCACACATGATCCCTCAAGAAATGGTAGTGGATATCTATATGCTTGGTTCTTGAGTGTTGGACTACGTTATTGGCTATCTTCACAGCACTATCATTATCATAGAAAAGAGGCATACTTTTAAATTTAATTCCATAATCTGTTAATGTTTGCCTCATCCATAGCAATTGAGTGCAATAACTAATCGTGGAAACATATTCAGCTTCAGTGGTGGATAGAGCTACATAATTTTATTTCGTGGATGTCCATGAAACTAGAAATCTTCCTAATAATTAACAACTTTGGGAGGTGTCTTTTCCATCCACTTGCAACCCACATAATCAGAATCCAATATAGTATTAAATCAAATTTAGCACCTTTTGGATGCCACAAGCTGCTCCTAGAGGAATGCTTTAAATATCTAAGAATTATTTTCACAGCCACTAAATGACACTCTTTTGGTAATATTTGAAATCTTGCACACATGCAAAAAGTAAATATAATATCGGGACTAGATATGATAAAATAAAGCAAACTATCAACAATTATTCTATAAAACTTTAAATCTATCGATTTACCTCTCTCATTAAGATCGAGATGGCCATTGGTAGCCATGGGAGTCTTGATGAGTTTGGCATCCTCCATGCTAAATCTTTTTGAGTAGATCGTTCATGTATTTTGTTTAGCTCACGAATATCCCATCCTTGAGTTGCCTAATTAGAAGTCCAAGGAAGTAGTTAAGCTCTCCGATTATGGACATATCAAATTTTCTAGATATCATATCACCAAATTCTTTACAAAAATCTTAGTTAGTAGATCTGAAGGTAATATCAGCTATATAAATTTGACATACAAAGAAATCAACATCTATTACTTTAATGAATAAGGTTGTATCAACCTTCCCAATTTTGAATCTTTTTGAGAGTAGAAAATCTCGAAGGTGCTCATACCATTTTCTAGGAGGTTATTTGGGATCATACAGCACCTTGGAGAGTTAGTACACATTGCTAGATTTATTATGATCTTTGAAACTGGACGGTTATTCAACAAACACAAGTTTGACTATTCTACCATTTAGAAATGCCCTTTTAACATCCATTTAAAATGATTTAATACCAAAGCATGATGCAAAAGAAAGTAATAAATGAATGGATTTAAGTCTAGCTATGGAAGTAAAAATTTTGCCAAAATTCAAATATTCGACTTGAGTGAATCCTTGAGCTACCAATTGAGCCTTATTTCTCACAAGCACTCCACTCTCATCTTACTTGTTTCAGAAGACCCACTTTGTCCTAATAATTGTGCTCCGTAGGTCTTTTTACCGAAGTCCAAACATCGTTTCGGGTGAAGTTATTTAGTTCTTCGAGCATTGAGTTCACCCAATCTGGATCTTCGAGTGCTTCATCTACATATCTACATATTTAGGCTCAAAAGAAGAAACAAACAAAGAATGTTCACAATAAGAAGTGACATGAGATCGAGTATGGATACCATTACTAATGTCACCTAATATTTGATTTATTGTATGATCCTTCGCAATTGCATTGTGAATCTTTGAAGGGATGTTTGACAGTTGGTTTTCTCCTTTATCCTCCACTTCTTTAATTTCAACTTGACTTGGTGTAGTGGAAGAAGATGGTTCAACTTAAGTGGATGAGGTTGTTTCATTGGATTCTTCTTTTGGCTTGATGTTTCCAATTTACATGTTCTTCATAACTTGTCTCAATCTTTTATCACCTAAATCATCCAAATTCTCTTACTCTTCTTAAGAGATGTTAGTTTCATCAAATTGCACATCACAGTCTCCTCAACTAAACCAGAGGTTTTGTCGAAGACACTATAAGCCTTACTATTAGATGAATAAACCGAGAAGAAATCCAACATCACAACAACTTTGGAATTTTGTAAGATGGACAACTTTCCAAAAAATGTAACACTTGTAACAAAAAAAATATGAAAATAGAAGATGTTCGATATTCTTCCAACGTAAACTCATAGGAAGTCTTTTTCAAAAGTCGATACAAATAAAGACGATTTATGGCATGACAAACAGTATTGATTACTTTCGCCCAAGAATAATCGAAGATATTATACTCATCAAACATTGTTCTTGCCATTTCAATTAGTTTAGTTTTTTCCTCTTTACAATTCCAATTTGCTCCTGAGTGTAGGTTGTGAAAAATTCATACCTTATTCTAAGTTAATCACAAAAAATCTTCAATTTTAGTGTTCTTGAACTCGGGACTATTATCACTACGGATTTTCTTTATTTTGAACTCAAATTCATTTTGGGCCCTTTTAGTAAACCTTTTGAAAATACTGGACGCTTCGACTTTGTCATGTAGAAAAAAACCCAAGTGTACATCGAGTAATCATCCACAATAACTATTGTCCTCGATGCTCTTATAGTTTGTTGGCATAAACAAATCTATATGTAAGAGCTCCAATGACCTAAAAGTGAACATGATACTTTTGAAATGATGAGAATTAGTCACTTGTTTCCCAGTTTAACAAGCACTACAAAGCTTGTTCTTCTCAAACTTCATGTTTTTCAAACCCACAACTAAGTCATATTTGAAAAACTTTTTAAGTTAAATCATCCTCACATGAGCTAGGCACGTATGCCGAAGCTAACCCAAAGAGGTTTTTGTAATTAAATAAATTTTCAAACACAAATCATTTGAAGAGAAATCCAACAAATAGGGATGCCTAAAATGAAAGTCTTTGCAAACCAAATAAACGTTTTTTCTTCTAAAATCACAACACCGACTCAAGAAAATGCACAAGTAATACCAAAATCACATAATTGAGCAACGGATAGCAAATTAAAATTCAAAGTCTCAACAAGAGATATATTTGAAATCGAAATGTCATTTGAAATAGCGATTTTACCTAATCCTATTACCTTTTCTTTTCTATTGTCCCCAAAAGTAATTTTCTTATTGTCTCCACTTTTAAAAGTGGTGAACATCATCCGATCTCTGGCCATGTGTTGAGTGCAACTACTATCTAGCACTCAATGCGTTCCACCGGTTTTATAGTTTACCTACAAAAGAAAATTCAAGTTCTTTTAGGTACCCAATTTATTTGAGTCCTTGGAGGTTAGTAATTAAGGTTGTGGGCACCCAAATAGCATTCTTTTCAGTGTCTAAAATTAAAGTGCCAATAAATTTAGCAATTATTTTACAATCCTTAGATTTCTTAACCCCATAGCATGAATCATAAAATTCGAATGATGGAGTCGTACTTGCAATTTTCTTTTACAAATCTTGTAGTCTTGCAAATAGGTTTTTTACCTTTCTTGGGAATGAACCCAAACCCTTCCTTGTTGAATGAGCACCTCTGCCCACTCAATAGCTTGTCAAGGGTTGCCTTGCTCTTGCAGCATCTCTCCGAGCTCTTACTTAGCTTGGTGGTTTATTCTTTTAATTTGTTATTTTCAACAATGAGCAAAGAATCACATAGGTTAGCCATACAAGAGGTAGGATCAATTTTAGAAGTGCATGGAGTGGCTAACAAATCATCACAAATAAAGATACTAATTTTATGAATAATGCAAAGAGCTATCTCTACAATAGGCAAGTCATCAATGATATTGCAATTAATTCCAACACTAGGGTAAGACTTAGTGAGGTCCTTGAGAATGAGAGAATCATGAGCTTCCTGTAGCTTCTCATAAGAATCCTTTGAAGAGAGAAATTCTCTCCTTAAGACTTTGAATTTGGACTTCTCCTTCCCAAGAACTCATTAAGGTCCTCAAGCATATCCATTAAATCATTATAAGAAGACTCATCGTCATCAATAGACTTTATCTTATCTCCTTTTGCCATGAGACATGTGGGAGTGGAGAAAAGCGATGGAGCCTCCTTGATGGAAATGCCAACAAGTTGTCTCTTCTTGGTGGACCCATCATCATCAAAGTTAGAATATTCTTCATCAAAGTTGCACTCTCCAATGTGTGCCTCATCTTTGCCATCCTTTTGATGATTCTTTAAAAGTTTCTTCTTGCCATTGAATTTCTTCTTCTTAGATGATTTGGCCTTGTTATCCTTCTTGTTAGGGCAATGAGAGGCAATGTGTTACTTCTCATCGCACTCATAATAACTGATGTTGTTATAGCGCCTACTATTGTTGGAAGAGTGTCATTTCTTGCTCTTGTCAAAGTTAGCGCTCCGATTTGAGTGCCTCCTAATGAACTTCTTTATTCTCTGCACAAGAAAAGCCATATCCTCTTTAGAGCCATCTTTGTCATTCTCTGTCTTATCACTTGATTCCACTTTCACATTAAAAATGGTAATCTTCTTCTTAGAGGAGGATTGCTCTAAGAGCACCTCTTTGTCCTCTTGTACCCAAGAGTCCAGTTGATGTTATTCTTGGCAACTCGGGTAAGTTGAGGAATGGAGTCACCAAAGTATCTTACTTCTTTGGAAGGGTCCTAAGCATTTTGCGAACAATATCAATATTGGTTATTGAGATGCCTAGGCCCTTGAGGTCATTTACAATGTTGTTGAGTCTAGAATACATCACATTAATGTTTTCATGAGACAACAATGTAAATGTTTCATATTTGATCCAGAGTCTATGCAATTTAGTCTCTTTAACCGTGGATATGCCCCTATGTATTTTCAAGAGTGTAGTCCATATCTCATGAGCAGATTTTAAATTGCTTAATCGATTGAACTCATCTATGTTCAATGCTCCAAAAGAGCATTCATCCCTTGAGTATTGAGGTGAGCATTTCGCTCCTCAAGATCCACGGGGTGTATTGGATAAGGAGGCATAACAAAACCCTCACTCACAATCCTCCATATATTTGGGCTCATAGCCTTTAAATATGTAGTCATGTGAATTTTCCAAAAAAAAGCATAATTAGAGTCGTCAAATAGAGGTGTCTTCCCTGTAGATATATCGTCACTATCCATGCTTGCTCTCTATGCGGTAAAGCCTAATAATAAGAGACTAAGCTCTGATACCACTTGCAAGATTAAGGATAACCGACTAGAGGGGGTGAATAGGAGGTTTTTAAATTCTGTTGGTTAAATCGCAATTTTTAGCACGTATGAGCTTAATCAAAAAAAACTTTTGCACATTTAAGGTATAAATATTCTATATTTCACTAAGGCACCACAAGCAATGTGAATACTTGATACACTTCTAGCTACATAATTCAATTCAATATAAGTGCTAGAAATGTAAATACAAAAAGTAAAGACAAAAAATAAGCCACAATGGAGACACATGATGTTTTTCCTGTGGTGTCGAGGATTTACCGGTCTTCACTAGTCCACATTGAGGTAACCCCAAACGATTATGCTGGCTCCATAAATTAAGCCTCAAAGACATCAAATCCACTAAGTTGCCCTTCCTCCACTCTAGAGATGGTGAGCACCACACCACTCAAAAATGGTGTTAGGTCTCTTCACAAGCTTCTTTCAAGAGATCACCGCATAATTTCCTCTAAACCATCTAGGTGTTGGTAACCACTAAGAGTAATAAATCACAGCGCTTGCTTGAAGGTCTTTAAGTGCCACAATGATCAACTAATGATACAACATACCTGAATGCTCTCAAGTACCTCAAAATATGAAATTGGAGCAAATGAGTAGTAGAGAGTGCACAAGGACCTCAAGGGTGCTTAATGAGGTCAAAAAGAGAGCCCTTGTTGCTGGTGTAGAGCTATTTATAGCCTACACCCATCATGATGATTGTTGGGGTCGAAATCCTCAAAAGTCAGGAATTGTGGTACTACCATCATGTAGTGGCCGGTACTACTGCACCCACTATTCAACTGCTATTTGAGGTTCACTAAATGCACAGAAATTAGCTGTTACTTCAAATATCGATGGTACTACCCTCATAGGGTTTAGTAATACCGATCAAGTAGTAGTACTGCACCTCAACTATGGTAGTACCGATTTCTAGAGGAGAGAAAATGCTTCAAAATATACATCTCTAGAAATTAGCTACTGCCAACTAGATTTCAGCACTATCGATTTGTGGTAGTACCGCCAATCATGCAATCATACTATTCTACGGCACTACCACGCAACATAGTACCTCTCTGAAAATTAGCTGCCGACATGTATCAACCAGTAGTATCGATCAGTGGCACTATCATTCAAAGATCTTTAGTCATACCGGTTTTTACAAGGAAAATCAAAGAGTTTCAAATGAAATTCAAATGCATGCATGAACACTTAATTGATGAAAGTGGCATAAGTTAAGTTTTAAGTTACTAGTTATGACCCCTCTTTATAGTATGGCACTATTCTATAAATTTAGTCTTTTCAGCCAAACACCGAGACCGATAAAAGGCTATAAAGAGGTCCTTAGACTACAATTTTCCTTTGCCTTGAGTTGAATCTTGATCCCTGTCGCTCTTTGATCACCTTTGCATGCCTTTTTCATGATGTCATCAAAATCTGAAACTAAACCTTTTAATCATCTCAATAAATCCGTAAATGGGTAGTCATAAAGGTAACTTCAAGTTTACTACGGAACATGCAAAAAAATGTGATCAATCAAGATGAAATTTGCCCCTCTTTTTAACAGGATAGATATCTCTGAGCCCCTCGAGGTGGTTGGATAGGTAAGTGCATGGCCATGCCGATTTTTCTTAAGGAGTCAACTACAACTAAGTGTAATACACTACAATATCAAGTGAGGGATTGAGCTATCATAGGATAACATGCATCTCACCTTGAGTTCGATCTAATATCATTAGGCAAAGGGATAAGCATATGAGCACTATGGGAGAAACATGGGGTTTTTTATTGAAGACGACACCGTGGTTGAAGTTGTTGACGTGGGCGAGGTCAAGGTTGTGATCGTGGTCGAAGGGTCGTGGTCGTGGTCGAAGGTTCATGGTCGACATCGACGTCGTGGTCGAAATCGATGCCATAGTCGAAGGGTCATGGTCGAAGTCGAAGCCTTGGTCAAGTGGAAGTCGTGGTTGAAGGGTACCGTGTCGAGTTCAGGGGCACGATCGAAGGGGCCATGTTTGCAGTCGACGCCATGGTCGAAGTAAGCTATGGTCAAAGTCCACACCGTGGTTGAAGGGGCCATGGTCGATGGTCGACGCCAAGGCCATGGCTTGTGGTCGAAGGGCACTGTGGTCGACGTTGACACCATGGTCGATGTTGGCATGGGTGAAGTCGAGGCCATGGTCGACATCGATGCCATGGTTGAAGGACTGGGTCGAAATCGAAGCCGTGGTCCAAGTGCAAGTCATGGTCAAAAGGGTTGTGGTTGATGTGGAGGGCGTTGTAGAGGTCGAGGGTGCGACCATGATCAAAGGACCGGGTCAAAGCCAAAGATGTGGTCCAAGTGAAGTCGTGGTTGAAAGGGCCGTGGTCGAAGACAGACCACGGTCGAAGGGCTAGCCGTAGTCGAAGCATGGTCGAAGGAGGGTCGTGGTTGAAGGGCCAACCATGGTTGAAGCGGGGTCGAAGGAGGTCCATGGTCGAAGGGCTGGCTGTGGTCGAAAATGGTTGAAGGGCAGGGCATTAGTCGAAGGTGGTCCGTGGTCGAAGTGGCGGCCGTGGTCGAGGACCAGCCGTGGTCGAAGTGTCGACCATGGTCGAAGCGTGGTCAAAGGGTCGGCCGTGGTCGAGGGAGGGCATTGGTCGAAGAAGGTTTGTGGTCGAAGGGCTAGCTGTGGTCGAAAATGGTCGTGTTCGAAGCATGGTCAAAGGGCTGGCTGTGCTCAAAAATGGTCGAAAGGCAAGACGTGGTCAAAACTGGTCGAATGGCATGGCATGGTCGAAGGGCCGGCCGTGGTTCAGGGAAGGCATTGTTGAAGGAGGTCCATGGTCAACGTCGACGGGGGTGAAATCGAAGCTGTGGTTGAAATACAGGTAATGGTCGAAATTGACACCATAGTCGATGTCGATGGGTTCGAAGTCGAAGCTGTGGTCAAGGCCATGGTCGAAGGGGTGACCGTGCTCGAAGCATGGTCGAAGGGCCAGCCGTGGTCGAAAATGGTCGAAGGGTAGGGCGTGGTCGAAGGACAGATGTGGATAACGCGTGGTTGAAGGGCCAGCCGTGGTCAAAAATGGTCAAAGGGCTAGCCGTGGTCAAAAATGGTCGAGGCGTGGTCAAGGTCGAAGGAGGGCCGTGGTCGAAGGGTCGGCCTTCATCAAGGGAGGGCATTGGTCAAAGGCAGTCTATGGTTGAAGGGCTGACATTGGTCGAAGGAGGGCTGTCATCGAAGTACTAGCCGTGGTCAAAGGAGGGCCATGGTTGAAGTGCCGGCCGTGTCGAAGGAGGTCCGTGGTCGAAGGGCCGGCCGTGCTCGAAGTGCTGACCGCCGTGGTCGAAACGTGGTCGAAGGGCTAGGCGTGGTCGAAGAATAAACAACTAAAAAGCAATGTTTACTATAGGAAATGTGGCATGTTCACAAAGTAACATAACAAAGGTAACCAAATCTAAATATATCCCATCAAGTTAACTGTGAAGTAATTGGGGCGTTGTTCAGCGTGTCGGGTATGATCATAAACCTAAACCTGTTTCGTCTGATGAAGGCGTGTTCGAGTGGTGACACCTTGGCATCCTGCAAGAAGGCAGTAGAAATCAGCAGAGGAATTAAACGCATACAGTGATGCAACCTGGAGAAGGAAGGAAGGGGAACAAGCAAGTAAAAGTACCTTGGCGGTGAAGATGACGTGGTCGAGCTAGCAATTTCATTTGCCGTCGTAGTCAACCATGGAGCTGTGGATATGGATCATGTGCACCATCAGAAACCAAACCAAATCCTAAGAAAAATCGCACGCATATTCCGATAAATTATTCGTTGAAACAAACACGATTGGAAACCTAAAAAATCCTTGAAAATCATTGGCAAACCTGTATAGGTCTTGTGAAGAATCTCCAATGGAAACTAGAAGGCGTGCGGAGGAGGAAGGGGGAGGAGCTCGACGGCTCAAAAATCATGCGTGAACCTGTATAGGTCTTCTCGAGAATCTCCAACGGAAACCGGTAGGCATGCGGAGAAGGAACGGAGAGGAGTTCGACCACCGGAGGTGGAGCAAAGTCTTGTCAAGAACCTCCAACAGAAACCGGAAGATGCGGAGGAGGAAGGGGAAGGAGCTCGACTAGTGAAGGTGGAGCAAGTGACGCCGGTGGAGAGTGGGAGGAGTAGATTTGGGGGAGGGATTGAGACGACGGCCGGTGCAAGGGAATCGGACACGCTGATGGAGGGCCGGATCTATTCGACCGGAAGGCACACGGAGGAGGAAGGGGGAGGAGGTCGACTGGCGGAGGCAGAGCAAGGTCTTCTCGAGAACCTCCAACGGAAACCGGAAGGCACGCGGAGGGGGAAGGGGAAGGAGGTCGACCAGCGGAGGCGGAGCAAGTGACACTGGTGGAGAGCAGCAGGAGTATATCTGGGAGAGGGACTGAGATGGCAACAGTTGTGAGGGAATCGGGAAAAGAGATAGGGCATGGGCCTGGGACATGTGGATGGAAGAACGGATCTATTCGACCGGAAGGCACGCGGAGGAGGAAGGGGGCAGCTCGACTGGTAGGGGCGGACCAAGCGACACCGGTGTAGAGCGGGAGGAGTAAATCTGGGGTAGGAAGTGAGACGACTATCTGACGGTTTTAAGCCATGAAGACTCAGAAAATGAGTTTGCCTCGTATAGCACATTTCTCATACGTTGTGTTCCATTTCCCGATTTCTCCTCAATGTCAATACATTTGCAATACTATACGATACACTAATCTATATATATCTATATTTTGCATAATCTCTTCTAGATGTCTAATTGGACTTTTGTTGACGACTAATCGAAACTTTTGTAATATTGTACTAAGATACTTGTCATCGTTTTTTACTTTTCTTTTTATCTATGAACATTCAAATATGTGCTCGATTTTAAAATTATTGCGGTTGTCAACTGTCCTTATATCATATGTATATAAATTTACACTATGTCTATACAACATTCGACTATTTTTTAGGACAAAAACAGTCAGATTGGTCTGGGACGTTAGATCTCCATCCAACGGATCCACTCATACAAGCCCCCCTCCAAAAAAATGATCTAGGACGTTGGATCTCCATCTAATGACTCAAAATCTGACTGTTTTTGTTCTCAAAAATAGTCGAATGTTGTATAGACACTCCTATAAATTTATTCGTGCTTAGTAGTTATGCTTAACCTCGCTGCGCAGACTCCCACAAAATCCTGTGTCCGCCACCGGACAGAGCAGAACATGCAAATTTATCGATTTACGGAACAAGATGTTATTCATTCTTTCTTTCCCCTTGTTTCTTCTTCTCGTTACTGTACGTACGTTAGTGTTCATGCAGCCGCACCTCTCGCTTAACGCAGCGCCTGCTACGTACGTACGTATGGCCATTAATAAGCTGCGCCGAGATGTAACCAGAGCGCGCGCGCGCGCGGGGCCGGGCCTCCCGTAATTTCGCTACAGCATTGTTGAGCTTTCGTGTAAACTGCGTGTGAACTGCGTGCTCGTGCTCGTGCTGCTCCTGCAGCCCTGCTTCATCCGTTGGCTTGGGCTGACGATGCCAAGAAGAATAGGAGGAAAGGTTCAAAGCACCGAGACTATTTTTTTAACCAAAAGACAAAAGAAACTGAGTTAAATTGAAGTAAACATAGTAAATATAATCTTACGTAATCTAAATTTGTAGATGAATAAAAACAAAATACAAAAATACATTAAAGATATCCCGTCCAAGGTTACTGAGGCCGACGGAGGATGGGCTTGAGCTTAACAAAGGCCCAGGGGTGTAGCCACCGGAGAAGCTTGGTAAAGCTTGAGCCTCACTTCTCCCAGTGGCAACTTTGTATATAGTAAAAATAGAAAGGGAGATTAATAAACTCAAAGAGAAGCTAGCTCTACTTAATGAGAATGTTAATAACAAGCATGAAATTAAAGAAGATGACGAGGAGAAGGAGGAGAAGAAGTGAAAATCATAAAATTAAAGAAGAGTTAATCAATCAATCAAAGAAAGAAAGAAAGTGAAGTAATATATATAAATCATAAAATTAAAGAAGAAGAAGAGGAGGAGGAGGAAAAGGAGTAGTGAAAATCATAAAATTAAAGAAGAGATAATCAATCAAAGAAAGAAACAAGAAAGAAAGTGCAATATATATGAACCTTTTTGAGTCCGGGGATGGCGGTGGAGAGCTCGATGAACCTCTGGTTGATCTTCTCCCTCTGCCGCCGCTCCACGATGATGTGGTCCTGCACGTGCCCCGAAAGCACCGCCGCCGCTGAGCCCCCCGCCGCAGCAGGCACCACATTGCCCCCTCTCTTCTCGGCCGTCCGGCAACGCAACGCTCCCATCGCCACCGCCGCTCTCATCAGTTGGATGCGTTGACGCAGCGCTGAAGTTCCAGGTCATCAGCCTATTGCCGCCGGTCCTGGCGAGGGCAGTTGGGGGACCACTCATGGCGCTTTCTATTATCGAGGTATCGACTTTCTATTTCTCTATTTTTCATTATTTGTCTCTATCTAATTTATAATTTTTATATTAATTTAAAATTTTATAAGAGTAAAAGACTAATTTTGTGTTAATTTAGTTTAGATCTATAAATAATTCAGTTCATCCTAAATTTTATTTCTGGCTTCGTACTGTGAAGGCCCCAGCGGCCTCGCCCCTGGCCTCGGATCTCTTGCATGGGCCACCCACGCCGAGCCGCAGCTCGTCACCTTCGTCTCCGTGGGGCGAGCCGTCTGTGTTTGTACCGTTGCGTGCAGTGCAACCCCATGCATGACGGACGGGAGTTGTGCATGGCAACCGTGAGGGCATCGATCGTCCCGATTAGTACTATTGCCAGGGCCTGCTAGCTGCTGCTTTGGATGGTCTCGACGTGCCTGTAGCTCTGATATCAGCTGTAATTATTCAGTAAAAATATCTCATATCAGTGCTGCTATTGAGACCCCTCAACTCAGAAACAGTTTTTAAGTTGTGAGTGAGACTTGAACTTGCACCACGATGGCCTCCATCTCGTAAGTGGCTGCAGCTCTGTTTTCTCAGGAGTGGTGGATAAGTTTGGGTTCTGTTTTCTTTTGGAGAGAAGGTACGATGTTTAGTAGGAAGACAGCGTGCGAAAGGCGGACAAAACAGCCCTGTCCACGTAAGAGAAATTGCCAAGCCCAAGGCCAACCCACTCACCGCTTCACATGGTCATCAGTACCAGCTCTGGCTCTTTAGCCCGGGCCAATTAACCTGTCGCAAGCTGCGTTCAGAAGGTAAGTCTCATAAGAGCAAGTACAATAATGTTGACTAAATCACTTCTAACGAAATTCACGTCAACACAATCCTATGTAGAAGAGAGAAATAAGAGGAGAGAGAGACAAGCTGCCCCTTATATAAGAGGCGACCTCTAGCACATCATACGAGGAGAGAGACAAACTACCCCTCATGCAAGAGGTGACCCCTGATATATTTATGCAAGTATTAAATGTTTGAGTGTTTTAGTAGAGGTAACCTCTACTCAACTTATTGTATTAGCCACCTCCACATAAGCCACATGTACTCTTTTTGCTTATGGGTATTGATAGACATCATCCGGTTGCTTATTTGGCTAGTCCTAGAGGTGGTAGCCACCTCTTCTATTAAACTTGCTCTAAATAGCACCACTAATAGAAATTAAAGATAAAAATCGGCTGAAAAATTAAAAATAACCGAACCCATATTGCATGCGAATCGGATCATGTTAAATCGCCGAATCAAACACTTTCCCCACTTCTGAACATTTGATGATCTTCTAGCACCAAATCAGACGGTGGACAATTGTACAAGTAAACGCCACCATGGCACATAGTGGGAGTAGGACCACAATATGTTAAGCAAGCTTTCATATATATCTCGATCGGTGCCACGAAGAACACCGCATTACATGACCAATAGTACATTACATTTCAGAAATTCAGACAGATTGACCTCACCTCACACACCTAATCTTATGATCTTATTGCAGACGCACACTACAAATTTATTTTACTTATTTTAGCAACCTTCCTCCCTGATCGACTGACACAAATCCAATAAATAAACTACTAATGCAACACAATTAACTGGGGATAATAATAACAGCCGCAGCAAACACAACCATTAATCCAGGCTACGCACTTACGCACGTGTGTCTAGGTAGAGCTTGCAGGGTGGAATCACTGGGAGTCCTTGGCGCCGAGCGCGCGTCTGGGCTTGGCGCGGAACACGCGGTCGCCGTCGTCGTTGGTCGGCGGGTTGGGCGAGGTCTTGACGGGGTAGGAGGCCTCCATGACGATGCCGCAGAGCCCGCCGTCCGCGCCGGAGTCGCGCTGCATCCGGATGTAGCTGCCATCGCCCTACGCGGGTCCCCACGAGTTCTTGACGGTCCAGTACCCCATGCATGCCGTCCTTCGTCTCGCCGTACCCAACCACGGCCACGCCGTGATCCAGCTCCGACCCGCAGTCGCCGGTGAACACGCCCTCCTAGTAGAACTGGAACGCCCTCCCGCTGGCCTCAATGGCCACGGAAACGGGCTGGTTCGCCACCGCCTTGGCCAACTCGTCCTCGCTGTTGGCCGGCACGTTCTGTTGCCCGTCGATCACCGCCACCGGTGAGTGCCTCGCCCTGACGGTGTCGCACGTGCCGTTGGCGGCGCGGTACGGGTAGGCGGCCTCGGTGGTGATTAGGGGTGAAATCGGGTCGGATACGGTCGGATCTCACATTTCTCATATCCTAACCCACATTTTCTAATCGGATTCGGGTCAAATACGGATAGTATCGAATACGAATGCAAACACGGATAATGTCGGGCACAAATATGGAACAAATACGTACCAAGACGGATACGGACACTATCGGTCACGAATATTTATTCGGATATCAAGTCGATGCAACAACCATTTTATACCACATAAACAATAGAAATGCAACCATTTTATACATCCATAATGCAACAATACATCGGTACTAAAGTCGTAGCATCATTGGACATACATCATTACTCATTAGTAGTTTTAACACTAAGAATATCACCCTCATGAGTCATAACCTCACATTCAGATCAGAGGTACAGTCAAGGCAAAAGATACATTTATATGACTATTGATGACATATCATCATATTAGTCCTCGCAAAAAAGGCCTGGCCAAGCATCAGTTGCTTTCACCCTCAATCACTATTCGCTGCCCCATCCTGAAAACAACAGAACATTTGACAAACATGCAGATAACCAAGTGAATGGTGATAATTAAGCAAAAAAGATAATTAAGTAAACCCAGAGCATGAGACTCGCTAAACCCCAGATCCAAAAGCAACTCCATCTTTCCTCTGCAGACAAGCAGGATCTCCACTAGATCTCCAAAATTATTTACTTCAGGATCACCTCACTTTATGTTTAGCTTTGACCGTATAAACTTAAGGTAAATATAACACAATTCATGATCCACTAAAATTATGCGAGACTGGCATTTTAACAAGCTTAATCTAGGACAGGGGAATTCCACGCATATATACAATTTTTTTTACCTTACTATTATTACTAATCACATGTTTCCAGCTGAGGGCATTAAACCCCAGAGTTACAGAAGTACTAGGCAGGGCAGCAGTTACCATAATAGAAGCAAACGCAATTACAAGTAATTGTTACAGAGGAAGTAGATACAATTGCACTCAGCACAAGACAAATCAATTTCCAAAATCAAACTAATACTGCCAAATGTTAAGAATCAGACTACTACCGCCAACAACATCATGTTCAACTAGTTTGCTCCCAAACATTAGGAGGCCCGAAATAGAATGATAAGAATATTCACCGACCAACACCCAAGATAACTACCACATCAGAGCATAATATATCAACTCTATGTCCACAACAATACACAAGTGTCGCACCATGTCCCAAACAATGGCATGCGCCATATCTCAGAATTTGAATGCACCACCAAGAAAGAATCAGAATGTAAGCTAGGAAAGTCTTCTATCTATCCTCAATCTTATTCAACGCCTAGCATGATACAGATTCACTTAGCAACAACGCAATTAAAGCCGTTTCTCTGTCCAAATGCAGAACTAATTCGAAATTTTATACCACTGAAAACATTTTTGTCAGAATGCGGCTCTGTTAATGTTTTTTTTCCTGCACTCTCGCAGCAAACGAGATCAAGTAGTCTCCCAAAGCAGCTCAATTTCTCAAACAGCCCTCAAACCATCCTCTCGGCCATAACAACAGCTGGCAATTTCTAAGTAATAAGTTATGCTTAGAGCTCTACTACTACTGCTACTTTCCAGATTCAAACAACACCTGGCAATTTAATACCACAAGGAAAATTGATCTATCAGAGAAGTAATGAAGAAATATATGGCTAATAGCAAGACTGTAATATCATCACTAAGCAATGCAAAGCATGTGGTCTATTGTGCAAAGTCAGGAAAGAACACATGATATTCAACTAACCTCTTCATCCATGTCTGTATTAGCACAATCTTTATCCTCTAGCTTTGTATCCAACTCATCAAGAATTGTTGCTATCTTGTCCTTAAATTGTCCTGAAATTAAAATTGACAAATTAAGCAACCAAATGGGAGATTATGTAATTAAAGAAGTGAAGCTCCATAAATAGTTACCTTTCCGAGATGATCTTACCCAGTCCTTGGTGCAAATTAAAGCCTCAATGATCTCAGGATCTAGAGAACTACGAAAAGGCCCAACAACACGACCACCAGCACTAAAAGCTGACTCTGAAGCAACGGTAGAGACTTGAACAGCCAATACATCACGAGCAAGTGTGGAGAGGATAGGAAAAGTCACTTGGTTGCTCTTCCACCATGACAGTATATCAAATTTTGCACCTTGACCTGTTGGATCAACCCAACGAATTGGGTTCTCTCTCATGTAGACCTCCAATTCATTTATATCCACTTCTTTGGTCCCTCCATCATCATATAAGAATTCCTCAATGTCATTAACACCCGAATTAGTATTACCATGTGGCTGTGCAGCAGTAGTAGCTTTCGAAGATTTAGTTACAACACAACTCTTGTAAGCTTGGAACAACTTGTTGACAGTATCCAAGACATGTTTAAGTTCATCTGCAGACTTTTCAGGGTAGATCTTATTTAGAAAATATTGCACTAGCTTTTGCTTGTATCTAGGATCAAGAATGCAGGCTACAGCAAGAGCTAGGTTGGGTTTGTCCCAATATTTGTCATATTTAGTTTGCATAGCCACAGCCATAGAAGCAATAGAGACATCAGCACTTTCACACCATTCTGCAAGTGCTAACTTAATCTCACAAAACTTCCACCAAAACAAGTTTGCTGTTGGATATAGAAAACCAGAAAATAACACGGTGGCATCATTGAATTTCTCCAAACACTTGCATAATGATTGTGTCATATCCCATTCTTCAGCACTAGGAGCACAGTATCCATATTTATCCTCATGTAAGAACAAAAGCCTTTCAAAAGCCCTCCTATAGTAAATAGCTTGTTTTAACATGTCATATGTGGAGTTCCACCTTGTAGGCACATCAAATGGAAGACTAGAGTTGTTATTCAAGTCACATTCTGCTGCACACTTCTGAAATTCCTCCCATTGTAATGTAGAATTCTTCACAATACCAATAGTAGCCCTAATATTCTTAACTGTATATGCAATTATTTTCAATCCATCTTGAGCAACAAGATTTAATATGTGACATAGACATCTCACATGAAAGAAAGCACCATCACATATCAATGGAGGGACCTTACTAATGTTATAAAGCTTATTAAGCTCTGTCACAACTTCTCTAGCACATTTATCATTTGATGAAGCATTGTCTAGTGTGAGAGCAAACAATTTTTTCTCAATATTCATAGACATTACTCCCTTGACAAATTCACTTGCTAGCCTAGTTCCTGTATGCTGCCCTTTAACATGAATGAACCTGAGTATTCTCTTTTGCATCAACCAATTTTCATCAATCCAATGAGCAGTGATACACATATAACCTTTATTCTGATTTGATGTCCACATATCCATGGTTGTAGAAATTCTATTAGATACAGATTTCAGTTCATCATACATCACTTTCTTTTTAGCTTCAAACATCTCTAGTATCTCTTTCCTAGTGGTAATGCGGCACTTGAATGCAAAACTAGGCCGAAGCGACTTGATAAAATCAACAAAATACTCGTGCTCAACCATACAAAATGGATATTCATGCATAATAACAGCTGTATAGAACTTTTGCAAGCTTTCTTCAGGATCATACCTGAAAGTTTGAACTTCGCCCTGCTTCAACTCAAGTTCCTGCTGACCTCGTTTCAAGGAGTGAATACGGTTCAAATGATTCCATAAGTGCTTTGTGCCATTTGTTGTCTCTGCACCAAACACTCTACCACATTTGTTGCATTTTGCTTTAAGTTGGTTCTCTACCACACCAGTAACTTTGTTCTTAACCTTGTCAGTGTACTTCTTGAAATGATTCCAAACCTCGAAGGTACACTTCTTCTGTCTTCATCAGTGGCTGTGGTTGTCTCATGTGGTACTAATGCATTCGGTGCTGACGATTTTGGTGCCAACGCCGACTGATCTGTACCAACTACTGAGGTACCAGCCGGAGATGCCCCTGTGCTAGCACAGGCACTCACATTTGCATGATCACTACCCATCATAATTCATAAGTTTGTTTATCCTACAATCGAACATGTAACATGTAAATTGAACATGTAACATGTATCAGGTACAGTGCATAGCGAAAATGTGATACGATGTGTAACAAGTGTAATTCATTATTGCTGATAGAAGAATGGATTAATGAATGCAAAAGACTCCAACCATCAATAAGCATCAGATCTAAAATTAGCCAACCACATTCAGAAGATCTACAGTCAACAGTATGTACAAAGTAACTATTTTTAGCATGTCTATTAATCTCCAGTCCAATCTTTTGACCAACTGAACAAAAGTTTCCAAATATTTCAAGCATTCAACTCACTTCCTTGTTACAAGGTAATCTTTTACTCAGGGGCAAAGAATGGCATTTGTCTAAATAGATCCAGAAAAAACAATGCATACATTAAAAACACAAGCTATTACTCTGCTCTCTGCACACCAAATTGATCATCCTTAGCCACGCATACTTTGGACAGTCTCCTCCAGTCCACACTCTCTTAGGAGGGATTACAACACCCAGATTGCAGCCGTCGTCATAAATTGGTCTTGGAAATAAAAGAATATATGTCCTATTATCCTATCGATAAACACTAACTGCTTTGCTTTGGAAACTCCCATCTTCATTGCAATTAGCAAGATAATCCGCACGGCACCATACTACTAAGCAGACTACCGATCAAAATCTAGAGAACTAAGCGCCTGGCCTGGAGCTCGCTCATTTCCATCAGTAACGCATCACTCATTCACCCTACAGCACCAGCAATCGAGCATGCAAGTCTAGTTCTTAAATCCCCCAAACCATCCAACCATTCCACGGTAGGATCCATACGTACCTCGACTTGGCAAATCCCCTCAAGCAAAGTGCTAAGCAAATCCCCTCTAGGGCTCTAGGCAGATCTGGCGTACCTCGACTTGGCGGCGTAGATCCGGTGGCGGCGAGGTCGAATCGACGGCGGTGAGGTCGAATCGCCGAGTGGATCTGCGGACGGGCGGAGGCGGTGCTGGGATGGCGGCCTGAGGACGTCCACGGAGGGGAAGACCAGGGGCGCCGCCGCGTCGGCCGTCGCGCACTCGGGCGTAGATCCGGTGGCGGTGAGGTTGAATCAACGGCGGCGAGGTCGAATCTCCCATGCTCGGTGCCTGCCTTACGCCGCCTCGACCAGTGGATCTGCGGACGGGTGGAGGCGATGCTGGGAGGGGAAGACCAAGGGGCAAGGGCGCCGCCGCGTCGGCCATCGGCGTCGGGCACTCGGCTGAAGGGAAATGACTCAATGAGATGGAGATTGCCGGATTGGGGAATCGGCCGAGGAGGAAAGAATGGTCGCGGCCTCGCGGGTCGCCCGAAGCCCGGCCGAACCAACTTAGAGCGCTGTGGACTACTGGACTGGCTAAGTAATACGGGTAATACCCGAATAGTTAAGCGGGTAATATCCGAATTTTATACCGGATAATCCGTATCCGTCGGATACCGACCTCCCAAACCCGATACCGTATCCGCCAAAAAAAACCCGTATTCGGAACCGATACCCGTATAAGTTTCCGGGTACCCGAATTTACGACCCGAATTTGGTCCACTTTAATACGGGCGGGAAATACCCGGCCCGTTTTCACCCCTAGTGGTGATGCTGCCACTGTGCTTGATGAACTCGAAGGCGTTCTCCATGAGCCCCCCCTCCTCAGCCGCTGTTGTCCGCGCAATCGATGAGCTCCAGCTCCGACAGCGACAGCAGCCTCCCCGTCCGGATCGAGTTGATGCCCTCGACGGACACCACCGTCGAGAATGCCCGGCAGCTGCTGCACTTGCCCTGGTCCTTGACGCCGGTGACTGCGCCCCTCTGGCGCCAGTCCACGGAGCGCGGCAGGTTGGTGACGCCCTCGTACATGAACCCCGGGACGGCGGGCGCCGCGGGGCCCTCGCGGCGGAGGCTGTTGACACGGGAGCCTGCGAACGTGGCGCGGAACTTCTCCCGGCCCATGTCGCCGAAGCGGTTGAGGCGGAGGCGGTAGGGGCAATCGCCGCGCTTGTTGTGCGCGTGGATGAAGCGCACGTTGAACTTGAAGGTGACGAACCGGCGGTGCTTCTCGGCGTGGTGGCGCGGCACCCGGTGCGCGCTCTGCCACCGGTCGTACAGGTCAAACAACGCCTCATCGGACTCCAGGTCCCTCTCGTCGAACGGGATGGCGCGGCAAAGCTCCAACGCGGCCATGGCGAACATGGCCACCACCAAGGCCACGACAAGGAGCTTCTTGCTGACCTGCCCCGCCGTGCTAGCACTAGCACTAGTGTATAGTACGAGCTGTAGTAGATGCTGCCTTCGTGGTGGTAGCACTGGTCTAGCTAGCTGCTGCTTGTGTGCTTCGAATGTGAGGTCGATGAGGAAGGAGGAGGTGTATTGATAGGCGGGGATCGAGAGCAGGGGAGAAGCTTGCATGCAGGGAGGAGAAGTTGCTTTGCGGCGGGAAAGAGAAGATTTTAAATGCCGGTAACAGAAAGCAGAGGGAGGTGTGGGTCTGTTCTTTTTGGCTAAGACTTGTGACTTTTAACTGTTACTTATGATTTTTGGATTGTTCGTATGAGAGGTTATAGAGTAACAAAAACTCACATGTGATTTTTGCTGATATAAATAAAGTCGGTACAATATGTACTATAATTAACTAGTAAATTATATTTTAAAAAGATATTTCGTTTAAAAACTAGTTACTACAGAAAAGTTAAAAGTAGAAACCAAAAGTTAAAAAAAAAGAATAGGCCCAGATTCTGCTCAGATGGTCGCAGGCAGCCACTTGCCTTGGGCCATTGGAATTGGAGGCGTCCAAGATTCATATATGGATCACACTCATTTAGGGCATCTCCAATGGTTATAACTAGCAACTAGCTATAAGACTTCCACATCATTTATATAGTACACACTAAAGTTAGCATTCTAAAGAACTATCTATAAGGATAGCTATTTGATGCTTACATGCACACACATAATTTATAGAGGCTGTCTCGTTTGGCGTTATAGACTAGTGCTTAAGGAAGAGCTGGCTCGATTTTTTTTGCATACCCTCTTTCCTCCATATAGGATATATGCTGATATGTACATACATATAGCGAGCTGACTCAGACCATTAGAGATGCCCTAATCGGGTGATAGCCGGCTGCTGCTGATAGGTGTGCAATTTTATGGATGCTACTAGTACTCTGCACTGCTCCTTGGTAGGTGAGCAAATGCGATTGGTAGATTTTTCTTTGGTTGTCGTGTTATGTTAATTGCGAGATTAAGAGTACTCTGGGGCCAAGTTGAACTCAATCTGGAGGACTCAGTGAAACAAGTTGTCAATGCACCGGTTGCCGCTTTTTCCAATCACTTTCAGTAT
The DNA here is from genome assembly GCA_017311315.1 of Dendrocalamus latiflorus. NCBI lineage: Eukaryota > Viridiplantae > Streptophyta > Magnoliopsida > Poales > Poaceae > Dendrocalamus > Dendrocalamus latiflorus. The sequence goes on from CM029663.1 coordinate 5,768,246, forward strand.
CAGGGATCGGGAGTCCTGAGGATCCCCGGCATGCATGACGCACCTGGCAGCTATTTTGGTTCCAATGTCGAGCCTGATAGGACCAAAACAGTGCAACATCCCCCAAGCTGGCAGCCCAACAGCACAAACAGATCCACGACAGCAAATGAATCTGTGCCTTGTTTTTATGCACCATCGCGTCTTTTGATTGGTAGCTCACAAGAACCAGTAACACACTAACATTATAACATCACCAGAATCAAGATATCATCCACATCACAAGGTCAATACAGAAAAGAAACTAAGGCAGAGAGATCAGACTGGAATATGTAGTTAACCATGCATTAATGCTACTGTCAATGCATCAAACATCAGAGGGGAGCAAGGGTAACTGTTCATGGAAATGATGAGCGAAAGTTAGTGACATAGGGAGCACACTGATTGCGGTGCCAAACAGAATTCGTCAAATAAAGAGGTCAGTGCTAACTAATGAAATAGTGAACAGACTACCATGGGCTCCGGGGTACTAATGGAATATACAAACTTCCTCCTGTTGCTTCCGGTACCACCATAACTTACTACTGCCTTGGCGGCTCATCCTTTTGCTTTCGTCTTCTTGGTTGAAAGGCCTGTCTTGCAGGGCAGGAGAGCCGGCGACACGACAGGAGGCAAATTCACCGCCGGACGGAGGAGGCGAGAGTGAGGACGGAGGAGACGTGCGGAGCTACCACCGGCAGCAATCAATCATCATTCATAACGGCCTGAACAGCGTCGCGTGAACAGAAAAAGGTTCCCCCTCAATAAAAAAAAAGATTCCATGAGTCCAACATAAAAGGATTTAAAGAGTTACATTTGACCAATTCAGTTCGTGTTAACTACTTAACCCACGTTAGAAGTTTTAGTATGAATATTGATACTGTGTACTCCCAGAGCCAGATGGTTTCAAACTTCATAGTAAACACGCACTTAATGGAAAGAAAGCCAACGGACTTCTAAGAACAATATTTGGGCTCCATGATACCTTCACCTGGACTAGCAAAATCTACCAAATGTCCCAATTTTACATCCACACCAGTAGACATACTTGTCTGCCGAGGATCAGCATGATGGTTCTACCAACTCCGTGCGGATGGGAAAAGGCCTGTGTCAGGTCTCAGCTCTGTAAGAATGTGAGTACAAATCATCTACCTTCCCTCACCTGTCAAACTTCGTGTGATGGTACCAAGCATGGAGCAGTGATGCTGCTGATCACCAATACATTAGGAGGGTGTCGCCTGGAAAGCAAGAAATGCTGAATATTTTCCTCGCTCTACCCTGTAGCGTTTCAGCTCTTTGATTGCCGCCAACAGCACATGCAAAGAAACTGGTGCAAAGAATGGCTGCAAAAAGTACCAATTTGAAGCATACCAATCTCAAACCTCTAGTGTTACAAAGTACTAGTTTGGATTTAACGTAGCTCCATTTATGATTGGAATAATACTACAGTGATCTTAAGCACTTCAAAGGTATAACTTTTGAATGAATAATGCAAATTTGTAGCATAGAAGGAACATGCAACATGAGTGTAAGTATACAACTTTCATGTCTACATTCTATGACTCGAAAAACATGGTTACTTTGCAGACTACTATGCTTCAATCTTGGTTACTTAAAATCCATGGTTGAAAAATAGAACAAAACATTACTTTATTGCTTTTTTATGTTCAGGACAAAAAAAAGGCCGAAAGTGCCAATCATAAATTTAACTGCCGGAAGTCTATAATTCGGTGAATACTGACCATGTAAATCGCAAAATAGTGCTCTATTGACGCATAACTGATTGACATAATGGACGGATGAAAAAAAGCATCCTCGGCCAATGCCCTCGCTCTTGTTGCAGACACTGTGGAACAGCACAATTCTTAACAAATGTTTACCAAACTTTAACTAACTTCTGCAAGAAAAATTGTCCTAAACTTGCCTGCTGAAGAGTCACTTATTCCGAGAGTGGCGTTTCTTTGAGCTAAACTTGCAGCTTCAAGAGAAAGCTCAACCTGGAAAAGAAATTGTTACTAGTGAGAACAAACTTGATCTCACTACGAAGTGATTTTACGCTATAATTTTGTACAGCGCTAGACCCACAAAAGAAAACTATGTACAGGTGTGCAAAAGTTCACAGTAAGGCATAACAACAGACACCATGCATGTTCAGGGCAAGGAAGCATATGGAGTATTATCTGAATGTTCTGTTGCTTAAAGTATTCAGTATTCACATTCAAAAGGGTAAAACAAACACTATTAACAGAACCGCGAGCTATCCATTTAGCAAGGGTGGTAGAGGAACAAACCTGCCTTCCAATTTCATCCATAACAATCATTCTTGAGAACGATTGGGCCTACCAACAGAAAAAACATCAATGGATGTGTGAAGAACAGATTTATGTATATCATTAAGCACTACTTGTATACCAAGCTGGAAAGAGACTCCAAGGTGGTGAGACATGACAAAAGATTGGAACATGCATGGTGTCGGTATAATAAATCTAATTCCCTGCAAAAGAAGAGGAAACAAGAATCACAATAATAACAGTTAGAACCTTAGAGATTAACTTCTGTAAGAACTAAGAACCTTAGAGGTCGACAAGTTTAACAATAACCAAAACTAAGTGAACTTCTAAAGTCACAACCCCTAGACTTTGTACATCCAAAGTTTTGGTGAATGTCATATTGGCATCAAACATGTGACATGTGATCGTCGACACTAATGATTTTTGGAATGGATGGCTGGGGCATCTATAATTCAAGATATTCATATTTAGTTGAGATCTTCTATCTTCAATGAATGTGCTCCCTGATTGATGCATACTAGTATTGATGATTTCAGAATATGCAAACTATTGTAACTGGAACTTGGTAATTACGGTAACATATGTTCTCTGATTCGACCAGATGGCGAATATAAAAGTAAACATTCCAGATTTTCTAAAACAGTGCAAAATGAAATTCGTACTGTGGTAATTCAAGTAAAGAAACGGAGAGATAATTGTTGAACTCCTGAGGGTATTTTGGGAATTTTCTAATTTGTAAAAGAGAAAAAAAGGAGGGAGTGGTCCCACATGTCGGTAGGACGGTGGGAGAAGAGATAAGGCATCTCTCGCGTGCGGCGACGGGGTGGCTTCGGCTCTGATCGCTTCGCCCGGGGCGGCCGAGTCAAGCGGCGGCGACAATGGAGGCATCACCAGCGCAGGCGCTTTGGCTCCAGCTGTGGCTGCAGCCTGTCGGCCTCTACCCCGCTCCCCTATAAATGGCAACTTTCCCTTCTCTTTTGGAGAACCGAAAGTAGTAAGTTCACTTCTTCCCCTCTGATCTCCAATCTCTCTCGGTAGTTCTCCGATCTTGAGTTTTGAGAGCCGCCGGCCAGGTTCTTTCCCATTGCTGTTGGCTGAGTAGCTCGAATCATCGTTTTAGGGTTCTTCCCCGTGCGGTTTCCTTATGCATTTTCCTTGGATCTGGTCATGAGGAAAGATTTGGGGATTTACCTCTAGAGGTTGATTCGGCTTGGATTTGTGCCGAGTGTTTGAAAGAGATCTTGTTACTTGTTCTTGGTGTTCTCGGGTGCTCTCGGCCGGAGCTCTCGGTCTTGTGCGGCGTCCACCCGACCATCAGCTTCTACTTCGGCTACTCGAGGTGGAAGTGTGGAATTATATCTCCAATTGCCATCATCTCCTTGCTTGGCGCAGCCGGGTACATGGTTTTTTGCAGCTTACTTGGCGGTAACTATTTCTTAGAGACGTCCAATTGTGAGGTGTGGGGGTGCAGTAGTATCGCCCTGTGGTGAGCGGTAGTAACGTCCTATAAGGAAATTTTTAGATTTTGAGAAATTGAGTCATGGGTTGAATTGTGTTGACTTAGATCAGTGCATTAATATTATATGAAGCATGTGTTTACCTAACATGAGTCAAGTTGTAAAGAATTGGTGCCTGAAAGCAATTTCTATGTCTTTGGATGTGCAAAGTCGCTTAGAGAAAATCACGATCAACGGTGAGAATCGGAGCTACACTCATAGAGGAGCCGAAGCCTAGAATGATAGAGGGTGTTTGGTGAGTGGTGAGCTCAAGCATAGCATGAGAAAAAGAGAAATATTGAAGAGAAGTTCGAATGGTGTGTTGCACCATGTGGCTTGGTTAATCCAAGTGAGGTGTGGTCTGGTGAAACTAGAACGAGAGAGATTTGCCGGCACGTAGCAAGCCAATGGAGCACCTACATATGGTAAGTATGACAATTGCTTGCAATGGAAAATGAAACCCATGTCAAGAAAATGCATTTTGGTAGTTTGGCTAAAATACTGAAACTATCTTGATCAAAACCGTGGCGCTTGAGAAAGCGATATAGGTCAAGTAAAAGCTGAGAATATCAAGTTGAATTAAGGTTAAGAATTTAGCGGATTTAGGTTTATGTGTTTTAAAAAAACATGCATAAGTATAGTGTGCTAATAAAAACCCGTGTGTGTGAAGTTATAGGGTTTCCCCTATTATTCTAAGTGGATAGTATTCATTAAGAGTTAGATATCATTGTCTAGCCCATCTATTTAACAGGTTAGGATGAAAACTTATAGTTAACCATCCAACCATCCTTGAGACTAAGTATTCACATATGCTAGGGTTAGTGTTTGAGAGAAATTAAGTATTGTGGTGTGTTCTCTTGTCTTTCAGGTGGAGTGGTTGTAAAACATTTATCTTCAAATAGAAATATATCAATCTTTATTCATTTATATGGATTTTTAATGTTTTGGTTGATTTGCTCTTGATCTGCTTAGTTTTTATCTTATCTCTCTCCTTCTCGATCTTGTTGGATGCCAATGACGTATAAGTGATAGAGATATCACATGGAAATCAATCCCTATCCATCCAAACATCAGGTTTGGCAAGTTCCTAAAGTTACCCGGTTTTTGTTTGATTTGGCCTATACGAGAGATTTATTGATCCAACTGTTTTTAGCTCAATTCCTTAGATGTTCTAGTTTGCTGTGATATATAATAATACATCTGGAGTCATCTTGTCCATTATCCACCACGAGAAGTCATATTCATCATTTTTCGTTTTTACATAGTTTTGGTGCAACCTTCATTCAAAGGAAAAAATATCAAAACTTTGGTAATGTTTCTCTTGATCATTGATTAGAATAAATTCCTGATATCCTAGAAAATGTTCATACCTAGTTTTAAGTTATTTGGATCTACGGATCAAAAGTCACATGTATTCTTGGTTTTCAAACCACGCCGATTCTACTATTTATCGGGCTGGATTTATTGTAGTAGAACTTTTGGTACTATAGCGCGATACTACCGCGTTGCTACCGATTCAACATGCATTCCTCGGATTTTCCTTTTTTTATTTGCCGGGTTATGTGTTGCTTTTTATCCTAATTTTTATAGCCTTGTAGCTATTGAAGTGAAGTATTAATGAATACTTGAAGGAAAATTTTGAAACACCATTCATCACCCTCAATTACCATCTTGATCCGACAAACAACAAGTCTTTGGCTTCACGAACAATAGAAGCATTCATGCCATTGTCCGGCACTTGCTTTGTCAGCGCATTACACAGGCCTTGACTCGTGAGCATCAATTTCTACAATAATCTGGCCATACCGATGCCCTCGCCCTCTTCGAGGCTTCAACACAAGCCATTGCTTCAGACTGAAAGGCGTCTTTGTAGATTATTGAGATTGGCTGCTTAGTAACTGTAAATTATTTTTGGCCGTTGGATTTCTAATTCAGTGGTTCCAAATCTAGATGATTGTTAAGAAGAGAACATCCGGATGATGTCTAGACACACCCTTTTTCTTATCATATAGGACAAATAATGTATTTATATTTATAGAAATGATGTTTAAATAGATATCAGTACTTAATAGGTGTTTATATATAACTACATCTAATTAATAGATAATAATATCTAAAAAGATACATCAAAGAAAATAAATTTTATAGAAATACTTAATGACATTGCTATATTCTCTCTTCAACCACGGCATATAAACATCTTCATGTTGCCTGCCTTAGGAAGGGCCGAACGGTGTAGAGCTCACGCACGTTTTTGCCGAACGCACGCACGAGCCGACGAATCAGCAGACAGGTCATGTACGAGTAGCCACCCTGGGGCACATGCGGCTGCCGACCTGCCGGGGAGGAATGGACCCCCGGTGGCCGGCTGCAGACCAGATAGGCGCGAATCCGCAGTTCGGATAAGCCGCGAGGCGTGGCGCACCTCACCTGCAAGAATGGATCGATCCGCAGCGTCTTTTTTCCTCTCCCCTTTTCATCCCGATTTAATGTAGTAACATGGCAGACTGGATCGACCGGACGGACGGCCATCGCTCTCCGCGCTGGTATTTGGTCAATACCGGCACATGCGCCCGCCGATTGGCTCGCGCGAGCCGGCGGTGAACTCAACGAACGCGAGCATTCAATCCTCTCCTCCCTTTGCGGCGCGAGTTGAGCGGTTGGGTGGAGCGTGCTTGATAGTGTCAGCTCAGCTGTACTCCAGGCCCCTCCGGGTATCGTTGGATTACGGTGTTAGATTCTGTGCCTCTGTATGTCTCCGGTCCAGGATCTCATCTACTTGATCAGCGTATTCACCGACTTCGGTGAGTGCTTGTGCCTTAGAGCAGTCCTAGTGCAGAAACCACTAAGTAGTCGTCCTGATCAACTCGGCTTCGGCTTCTGACTTCTGGCTTATTTTTCACTATTCATAAGTTTCGTCTTTTTCTGAACTTTTGGCTTTTTGTTGAGCTTTTTTGCCGGTTCTTTTTTTCCCGTATTTGTTTGTATTATACGTAATGGGCTAACATATTTTTTATATTTTTAAATTTTTTTAAATTTAATTATGCTAAATAAGCCTCTGTCAGCTACAGTGCTTTTTTCAGCCAGCTACAGTATTTTCAGCCATAAGCCATGAGCTTTTCAGCCGAACCGATCACCACCAGTATCTATCTATGCCATATCATATAGACACTATTATCTCCAATGCACCATGTTTATTTATAACCCAAGCAATTAATTAAGCATCAAAATCTCTCTCTCCTCTTCACCAATCATAATTTTTCTCCATCTATCATGAAGATACCACCATCTCTCCAATGTAAAATTTAGTAGTGTCTATTGCATTGATTTTCTCATAGAAACTAGGTCTTGCATTAGACCCAGTTTCTTCCTCTTTTTCTTCTCTCTTATTTAATATAGCGTCACATCATCAAAAACTCCTACATGACAATCTAATTAATGCCATAAACACTATCTTATGTGGAGCACTGGAACTGTCCTTAGAGTGCCTTAAACATTAACTGCTTCATTGACTTCATGTCACCTTACTGCGAACTTTTTCTCTCTGAGAACTAGTGTCTAACTGCGAACTTGGTTCTTGATCAAATGCAGTCTACTTTTGGACGTGACTTGTTAGCTGTTACTGCCAATTCAGACGTGTGTTGTGTCGAAAATGGAGATCTTTTTCACATATCATCGGCAGTTAGTGATTCTGGGGAACCTTATTTTCATCTAGTACAGCTATCATTAATTCAGTGTACTCGTGAACACCACGCCGGGAAAGGGGTGCAGGGTACAGCAGAAAAGCAGCAATGCCTTGAAACACTGAATTTTTCGACGTTCTTCCGTGCTGTAAACTTCTATTTATGTCCGTCTTCAGAGTACAGACGGTTGCCTTGATTCGGCGAGCATTTTGTCAGTACTCAGTACCAGTTATGGTGGGTAGGTTTTTAAAAACGAGCTAGTTTTTTGTCCAAGTTTCGCAGTTCAGTGCAAGCTGGCGGTTACGTGTTTGGTAACCGTAAACCTGCTGCTTCTTGGTGTAGGTTAATTGCAACATGAAGAGCAGGTGTACATCAGTATTCAGTACATGCTGATGGAAAAAATGACAAATCAGGCAACACCAATTAGCATGGCTTGATTGCACATCAGTTCATGCTCATAAAAAATGGAGGTACATCTGACAAACAAGTCAAGAAGTAGATAGCATAATATAAACTGTATTATTGCATATTGCAGCCGAAGAATATACATGGAGTAAGCACACAAATTAAGAATTAACACGCGCGCGTGCGCACGCACACACACTGGCATTTTCTCCTTGCAATAATTTACAACATGTATTGTATCCTATTGATGCATATATTTCGATTCAATCGGCCGAATCCAAGCCCTCAAACTCAAGAAACTCTGAACAACGCGGTTAGACTGAGCTGAAGTCGATCTTTGCTCTGTCGTTCGTGCAAACAGACTACAAAAGGCCGGCAAGAAAATCAGGAGGGCTAGCTGCTTCTACACCTCGATGAAGGAATGGCAGGGCACCCCCATGAGCTGCGCCAAGGTGGTCGACCGGAGCTTCCTCTCCTTGACGGCCGGGTCTTCCAAGAGCAGCACCTTGTCCTTGTTCTGGACCCCGATCATGTGCAGGTGATCGCAGTCGTCTCTCTCCTTCCCCCTGTACAGCAGCCTCTGCTCTCTGGGCCACAGGTCGGTCACCAGCGACAGCATCACCTTGAGGTCACCTGCATCGATCGTGGCACAGTGCAGCTCAGCAAGTAAAGCCATGAATGTTAACCATTTCTGGTTTGATCACCTGAAGAAAACGTCGATTAAGCAGAGGGCACGCATGCAATGCAACGTACCGAAGGTTGCGGTGGCGTCGATGGAGACGTCCTGCCATTGACACCCTGTGGAGACCCTGACCAGGATGACGTCCACGGCGCTGGCCATGTCGTCCTCCTCCTCCGGCGCCTGCGTCTTCTGCACCAGCATCCCGCCCGGCCGCACCTCCCACTCGATCTTCTCGTGCTCGGCGACCATGGCGCAGATGTCCGCGCCGCCGCCGGTGCTCTTGGAGCGGCTCCTGAAGAGCCTCCTCGCGATCGGAATCTTCACCATCTCTCCTCCCTGCTCTTAAGCCTCGCTTGTCTCTAGCTGCCTCTGCCTCTGCTGAAGTGCTGATCTCTAGCTGCTGTGGGTGCCAAGGCCCGCAAGACTTGAGATTTTAAAGAGGGAGAAGTGTTGACGAAAAACAGGGATTGTTTAACTCCTTAAACCCTCGTTAACTTAATCTTTCTAGGCTCAAGGCTGTGACGGAGACGACACCTGTAGGCTGTACCCGAGACGGCGAGAGAGAGAGAGAGAGAGTTGAATGCGCAGCGCGGCAGTTGGAGGCGGCAGCACATGGGGAGGTGGTAACACGGTTTGCCTGCATGAATGACGGGACCAACGGAATCGTCTTAGCAGCTGGTTCATTGGTTGGTTAGTTACCTCTCTGTCCTGTTTAAACAATGCAGCAATCTACTTCTGGGGGCTACTACTGTTCATCCCCAATTGCTGTACCGTACTCTTAGAAACAGCCCTGTACTAATGTGATCATCTTCGAGCAGCAGCAGGCGATACCGTGATAGGATGACAAAAACAAACATCTAACGCAAACCACAACACTGAAGATTGTGTGCACAATACTCGCCGAAATACCTATAGAAACCGGGAAATTTAACTATTTACCACCCTTAAGAATGCCACATATTCAAATGTCATCTTCTTCATTGCATTCAACAATTTGCCACTCTTAACATGTGGTTGACTAATTTTTTGCCACTTTAGAGCCCACGAAGCACCAAATCATGCCATGTCACGCGGGCGTGTGCAGGCGCGCGCGGGCGCAGGCAGCTGCGCAGGCGGGCGGGCGGCGGCGCAGGCGGCGGCGCGGGCGTGCGGCGGGGAGGCGCGGGCGCGGCGGGGAGGCGCGCGCGCGGGGCGGGCGCAGGCGGGGAGGCCGTCAATGGCGGCGGCGGCCGGAGGGGAAAGGAGAGGAGTAGGGGGAACATGAGCTTTAGTGGGCCAAGGGGAGCTCACCGGAGGCGTTGGCAGGTCCGGAGAGTAACCGTGGCGGGCTGGCATCGGGAGCCGGCGGTGGCGCGGGCAGGGGCACGGTGCCGGCTTGCCGGAGAGGGATACGGAGCCCGGTGAGGTGGGGAATGTCTTCGTGGTGGCCGGGCGGTGCTCCAGGCGCGAGCAATTGGCTCGGGGTGCGGCGGGTCACCGTGAAGCCTTGGCGCCGGAGTTGGTGAAGAGATGGCTCGCCGGCGGCCTGCAGGGAGAGAGAAGCCAATTAGGCGGGGGAGGAGAGGAGAGGTAGCCCGCGCGCCTCCCCGCCGTCACACGCCCGCGCCGCCGGCTGCGCCCGCGCGTGCGCCTCCCCGCCTGCGCCCGCCCCGCGCGCGCGCCTCCCCGCCGCCCGCCCGCGCCGCCGCCTGCGCCGGCGCCCGCCCGCTTGCGCCGCTGCCTGCGCCCGCGCGCACCTGCACACGCCCGCGTGACATGGCATGATTTGGCGCTTCGTGGGCTCTAAAGTGGCAAAAAATTAGTCAACCACATGTTAAGAGTGGCAAATTGTTGAATGCAATGAAGAAGATGGCATTTGGATATGTGGCATTCTTAAGGGTGGCAAATAGTTAAATTTCCCATAGAAACCATGCGTTTCGTACGTGCGCAGCAGCAGCATGTGGGCTTTTGTCTTGGAGCGAGACAAAGTCCCTGAACCCGTCTTGCAGAATTCACATCGCCTTCTCAGCTCTTCCCCTGGCGCTAATGGCCCTTGTAGCTTAGCCGAACTGAAATGCACCCAGCTATGGCCCTGATCAATTCGGGTTCGGCTTCTAACTTCTGGCTTTTTTCACTATTCATAAGTTTCGTCTTTTTCTGAACTTTTGGCTTTTCGTTGAGCTTTTTTGCCGGTTCTTTTTTTCCCCGTATTTGTTTGTATTATACGTAATGGGCTAACATATTTTTTTATTTTTAAATTTTTTTAAAATTAATTATGCTAAATAAGTCTCTGTCAGCTACAATGCTTTTTTCAGCCAGCTACAGTGTTTTCAGCCATAAGCCACGAGCTTTTCAGCCAAACCGATCACCACCATAATAATAGCGCTAGATACATTTGGATTTGGGCCGCTCATTTTGGCCCTGTTTGGATACGCTTATCTGAGAATCGATTTTAATTTGATCAGGATTTTCTGATAAGTCGCGGTCTGAAGAATCTGCAGTCTGAAGAATCGTCGCGGTAGAAGAAACGACCCCTTGGGCTCGCGGTACAGGATTTTGGATTCCCAGTGCAAATGCCGATCTTTCCCACCGCGGCGGTTGAAAGAATCGAAAAATAATCAAAGCGTTTGGGTGGGATTCTCGCTTAATTCTACCAGAATCGGATTTTAAGCGTATCCAAACAGGGCCTTTAGCTTCTAACTTCTGACTTATTTTTTACTATTCTTAAATTTTGTTTTTTTTTATTTTCTGATTTTTAAATTTGTTATTGATTCTTTTTTTGTATTTATTTATATTGTCTATGATGGTTTATTTTTTAAATTTAATTATATCAAATAAGACACATTAATTATAATATAATTTTAACCTAACTACAATAAACTACTTTTAGGTATAAAACACTTTTTCGTTCCAAATAAGCGGAACCTTGGTCGCTGCTAAAAACGAATCGACCTTTCCGATAATTGATTGCAGTTTGCTTCGTACGGCAGCACATGCGCTGCCGTCCCGGTGCCGTATTAAGCTTTCCCGAGAGGAGGCACGCTAAGGCTAACAGGACTTCATCGGTTAGTGCTATACTATATGTACTATAGCTTTAGGTTCCGCTTCATACTGTTTCTATTTCTGGTTTTTAACTTCTGGTTTTTATTTTTCTGATTTTTTTTCTTTCTTTTATTCCTTTGTTTTGCCACTTCTGGAATACTTTTTTATTTTTTATATTTAATTAAGCTAACAGCAACTACAATATAAAAAATAAACCATAAACTTTAACTTATAAACTACTTAGAGCAGGCCTTAGTTAATCCTTCAGCCGGCCCTGTACTTTGGCGCATATGATATGCCTAGCCGCTGAGGAACCACCGTATTAATTGTGTCGGTTTGGTAGGGATTAAGTGGATTCTTTTGGAGTGTGGTTTATGATTTATGTCTTAAATTTTTAAATTTTGTCTGTTCGTAACAGACTAGTTACTGTAGCTAGTTACTATTAACATTATCTTAAAAACACACCGTTTAAAATCTAATTATTATAACATAAAATATAAAATATAAGTTATAAGTGGAAAATAATTCAACTTTAGTCTTGCGACTTGTCCTTCGTGCTGCTGCCAATCAGGTTCTCGCGTTTCTTGATTTCTCTCTCATGCATTGCGAGGCACACGCAGAGTAGGTAGATCACGAGTCGGTAGGAGCAGGAGCAGCTGGGAGTAGTTCAGACCTCAGAGTTGGTGATGAAGCAGCAGCAGCTTGGGGTTGGATTTGGCACCGCTTATTGCAGTTTTAACTTCTGATTTTTGGTTTATTTTTTCTATTTATAAATTTTGTTTTTTTAGTTTTTTTAGCTTTTTTACTGGTTCTTTTTCCCTGTATTCATTTGCATTGTCCGTGATGAACTAACATATTTTTTCTATTTTTAAAGTTTTCAGATTTAATTACACCAAATAAACCGTCTTCAGCTACAGTGAAATTTCAGCTGCTATAATGCAATTTCAGTCATAAGCTACAACTTTTCAGCACAACCGAGCGGGGCCCAAGAGTGTCCTGCGACCAGGGTCAGCGTGTATCGCGGTCGAAGAGTTGACACTAGAGACAAGGCTAAAATGTGCATATATTCCCCTCGGCTGTGTTGGTTTCCTCCATGGAAGCTTGTATCGATCGATCTCTGAAGGACCGAAGGAGGTACGATCTCCTAACAATGGCGTAAGAACTAAGAAGAGCCCTCTTTAATAAACGAACAGCCAATAATATATAATGCACTGCTTATTTGATACAGTTCATACAAATACAACCACTCGAGTAACCGCTTGGTGCTTCACGGAGGAGATAATAACCGCTTGATTTGCATTGTGCATGCATACACTAGCTAGCTTATGTGTTAGGAGATATTTTTTTCCCACACGAGAAACTCGGATTTCATTTTTCAGGCAACAGAGTTTATATAGTTATGTTTCAGTGCTTTTTAGTTACTGTTATTACAGGTTTACTGTTTTTTCTCTTTATCTTTTATCAAAGTACATCAAGCACAACAATAGAAACTTGAGCGAGAAAACCATAATCAAGATAGCTACGGTTCGAAAAAAAAGCGAAAGTGGGTGAGAACGATGTACTAGTGAACAACAATGTGTTAGGGAATTTTGGTTAAATCTAGCACTGTTGATCACGCAAATACCAAATATAGCCTCTGAATCACCGTAATTCCATTTTTAGCCCTCTCTCCAACTGCGGCACTACGGGAGGATGACACGTGTTAATCGTGCGGTCGGAGAGTGCACAACAGCGAGATCGTGTAGTCTGGTTTTCCCGGCTACAGTAGTCATGCGGTCCTCGACCGCACGATTTGCCTGTGTACAGTAGTCGTGCAGTTGAGGACCGCATGATTAGCACAATGCACGAATATTTGATCAGCTGCTCTTGGTGTAATAGTCTCTTGTGATAAATACAAACTTTCTATTTATTTACAGAAATGTATTGAAAATGTAATAATTTTTAGATGTAGGAAATGAGGTTTAAAACTATGATTTTTGTGTGGAGTCTTCTTTACTTGCTTGCGCAATTTTTTTTGTAATTATAAACATTAGGAATTTTCGTCTATAATTTATTTATGTGTAAAGTCTGTACGAATTTTGTAATATAGAAAACAAGGTGCAAAATATTTTGAAATATATTTTGAAAACTTCTTATGCAGTATAGATAATACACGTAGGAAATATTTTTTAGATTGCTATTTTTTCGAAATAAAAGGGCAGACAATGTAGGTAGACTGGTCCGTTTGCAATTTTTGTAGATTTTCAACGATATGAAATATGTTATATTGGCAGTAACATATCGTGATCGCCGTGTGTTGTTATAGTGCGAGAAATTTTCGGAAGAATATTGTGGGGACGATTGAGGCCTCAATGACTCGTACATATGAGGTAAGTTACAATGCGATGTAATGATTGATCCATTTGTGATTTTCACACACTGTGAAAGGTAAAAAATATGTTCAATTTGTAATAACATTTTTGCGATCATCGTATGTTGTTGCATTGCAAGAAATTTCATGAAAAATTTTGTGAGGACGACTAGAATAGGAACGATTGGTAAATAGGAAGGAAAGTGATATTGAGCACGCGAAAAATTGAATGCGACAAGACAACGAGATTTGATGTTGTTAATTAATATAGATTTCATAATAAATATGGAACTACCACGACGCACAGGATTTGGTTACGTGCATAAGAATCAGCATTATGAACGATGCAACAAACCCAAGTAGTACGATACATATGCGCCTTCTTAGCATGGAAATAAATTCGACATTTAGGGGACTAGTGCGGAATGGCCTGACCCACTGTGTAGACCCGGGTCATTTTCCCTTCCTTATGAGCTCGGTGTTGAAATCCCCGGATGCCTCTTTGGCTTTGGCCACCATTTCCCTTTTTCTCGCACTCCCTGCGCGTGCAAGCCTCGAGATGAACTTTTGTCTCCCGACATATACGCTTGGTTTGCTCATCGTTGCAGCGCTCCTCCTCGCGGATCTCGCATGCCCTTTTGTCATTTCACTCCTCATAGTCGAGAGTCCACTGGTCATGTGGGTGTATCTTTAGGTCGATCCACTTGCGGTAGCCACATAGCGGTTCCGGAGACTGCGGGTAGATGAGAGAGGTTGTTATTACGTACTTTGAATGAGAAATAGTAGAGGCAACACATTGTAAGTGGTCCTTACCGGTTGTCGATAGCTGATCATGTCGAAACGGTGGTCAGGATAGTCACAGAAGTAGTTCGCATAACCCCAGTAACGCATGCCCAAGCTGAGCCGCTGCTTAGACTTGAAAATTTTGCATTGGTCTCTGCACCAATAGAGGGCGGCGTCTCGCCCTCGAGTGGGTGTTGTGGCAAACATTCGATTGGAACATTTAGTATGGACATACTCCAACAGGGGCCGTCATTAGGGGGTGTAACCTCCTAGCACGCTCTGTTTTTTGGCCCAGGCCACAACAACCCTTGCTTGTTCGTCGCGGGCCGCAGCAGACATTGCTAGGTCGCGGGTCTCCTCTCATTACTTCATCATCTTGTCCCATTGTTTGTTCTACCTCTTGTCCATCTCGATGTGGTGAAGGAAGGTATGGTGTAGTGTTTTGTTGTGTAGTGTTCTCTCGCAGATCTATTCCACCTCATTTTATAAGCCAAAGGGTTGGCATGATGTGAGTTATTTCATGTCACTGTGCAAAGCTGCCCCTTTGATCTTGTCACTACGCAAAGTTGCTGCATCTTGTTTTTGTGAAAATTCTCTAACGAGGAAGAGTGTTTTCATTGCGCAAAGGTGCCCCCTGTATGGTCTTTTCACTACGCAAAGCTACTCTCGTCTAGCCTTGTCAATGCGCAAAGCTGCCCCTTTGGTCTTGTCACTACACAAAGGTGTCCCTTTGGTCTTATCACTACGTGAAGCTGCCCCTTTGGTTTAAAAACTATGCAAAGCTGCCCCCTTTGGTCTTGTCATTGCGCAAAGATGCTCCTTTAGTCTTGTCACTATGCAAAGCTGCCCCCTTTGGTCTTATCACTGCACAAAGCTGATGCATCTTGTGTTTCTGAAAAGTACCTGGCGAGACAGAGTGTTTTCATTGCGCTAAGGTGCCCCCTCTAGTCTTCTCACTACGCAAACCTACCCTCGTCTAGTCTTGTTATTGTGTAAAGGTGGCCCTTTGGTCATGTCGCTGCGAAAAGTTGCCCCCGTCTGGTATTGTCACTACGCAAAGATGCCCCCGTCTAGACTTGTTACTACGTAAAGCTACCCCTTTGGTCTTGTCACTGTGCAAAGATGCTCCCGTCTGAACTTGTCACAACGTAAAGCTGCCCCTTTGGTCTTGTCACTGCGCAAATATGCCCCTGTCAGGACTTGTCACTGCGTAAAGGTGGCCCTTTGTTGTTGTCACTGCGCAAAGCTGCTCATACCAACAGGGGTCTAACATCTCGTACGCCATCTCCTGCCAATGAAGGAAAACAAGTTAGTCCACAATGACAAGAGAATATGCAACAAATGACAACAGAATATGCAACAAGCGTAACGATAGTGAAACATACCAAATGTAGTAAGACATAAAAAATATACACATGAATATCTCCCTACAATGAATTCAGTAGAGTACAAAGATTGCAAGCTAATGTGCACAACATAAAAAAAAGTACACAACAAAGCCCCTCACAAATTGAAAAACATGGAACCAATAATCAGCAGAACTATGTGCTTGCTACTACAGAGCCTTGCTTGATGTCGGCGTGTTTGGGCACTGGTTGAAGGAGTGCCAAATCGTCTTGCAGAGTCTGCACTTCGGGCGATGAACCAGATCCCCACGCTGGCTGTCATCCATGTCATTGTGGATGCGATGGCCGTGCCGTCTTCTAGGGCAGACATGCTTCAGCGCATCGTTTGGCACCCACTTCACATGTCCTAGCCATAGGTCCCTGTAGTGCATGTCCACCCCGTAATAATGGAACTCCATACTCTAGGCTTCATACATGTGCTATATGTCGTAGTACTTTGAGATGTAATGCGTCGACGCCTAGTGCCATACCCTGCATGCCGCGTACACATGGGAGCATGGCTTATGTAGAAGCTACGGTTTGTTGCAGGTGCAAGATGCTTTCTCATCAATTGTGCAGGCTTGCTTGCGATCCCCTCTAGTGTGACCCATCACACACTTCTGTCTGAGGCGAACCTCAAACTTCTTCCTTATGCCATCCATGGTATGAGCAATGTGGGAACGAGCCTTCTCGATCTTCTTATCCATATACGCCTACATTATCTCAGAGAATTGTTTGCCTTCGTCCAATGTTTCTTCGCCATCATAGCTCTATTGATAAAGTACCCGACAGAATAGTTCCAACTCTCCTCCATGACTGCCGTGATCGGTAGGGATCTCACGCCCTTCAAGACATCGTTGTATACCTCGGACATGTTAGTTGTCATGATTCCATACCTTACTCCACTGGTGTCATGTAGCAGAGACCACATCTCCAAGTCAGGTGCGTTCTACTGAACCCATTGTGTGAACTTCCTAACTCTCGTGGAGCCTCCCTCGATGGCCCTAGCTTCAGCCTGGTCGGGACACAGTACATGCTTGCCAGTCTCTTGATTGAGCTGCCTCCACAAGACATTGAAATTCTGCTTTAGGTTCTACATACAAAGCTTCTTGAACATCTTCATTAGGTCCTTACTACGGAACCTTCTGTGGAAGTTCGCCATGAGATGCCTCATGCACCAACGGTTCTTCATATCATTCCACTGGAAGGGGGTTGCGTTCGCCATGAGATGCCTCATGCACCAACGGTTCTTCATATCATTCCACTGGAAGGGGGTTGCGTCCTGTTCTGCATCATGCGCAATGCAAACAACAAGGCCACATTGTGGTCCAAGATGACACACAAATCTAGGCGATCTTGCATGACGGCCTGCTTCACATTGGCCAGGAACCACAGCCATCTATCGGTATTCTCATTCTCCAAACTTGCAAAGGCCACTGGGAGTAACTGGTCATTCCAGTCAGCTGCAACTGCAATAAGGATAATACCCTTGTACTTGCCAGATAGGAACTCCCGTACATCGTTAGCACTAGACGACACTACCTGAACCCTTCTATCGCCTGATGAAAGGCCCAGAACACTCTGTCAAGAATAAAACAATTTGGGGCCTGCGTAAGATGAACCCGCTCCTTCCTGTTAATGTATGTGCCTGAATTTGATTCTGCAATTTGATGCAGCATTCTTGGGACCAGGTCATACGCCTCCTCGTACATCTCGAATATACGCTACAACACCTTCTGTTTCGCCCTCCACACCTTCTTGTAGAAGACATTAAACCCCAACATATTCGCTACATCCACCAACAGAAACATGGAAGAAATAGACACATCTACTACCACGAGGTGGCTTATCAGTTCCGCATCATACGATGACATCATGTTGTGGTGCTTATGTAGTGGCACCGCAAGCTCACAACTGTGATCCTTCAGCACTGTTATCTGGAAGTTCGTGGCAGCACCCTGAACCGCTGTGCACGAACCTTGTCAGGACAGGACCTGTCGACACACTTGACGATGTAGGTGTCTGGGTTGGACCTGTGCACCCGATACGTCTGGCTAATGTTGACGGCGTATCTAGTAGTAGCTTGCTGGGCAGCACTCTTGTTACGGAAACACTGCCCTAAAATGAATGTGCCCTTGTTGAACTCCCACTTTGCCTCCTCCGCCTGTGGCAAAACTAGAGATGCTGCTGCGATGTCGTCCGGTTTGGATGACACGTACGCAACGTCGGTGGTCACAACACCACCTAACACACCTCCCACTATAGCTTCACCATCTTCGTCCTCTCTAGAACTGGCTATATTCACATCTTCCTCCTCCTCGATGTGCACTTCTTCCATCTAGTCTGCAAGGTACTCGTGACAATCAATACGGGTAGCCCACCACCTCTCCACTAGGGATGGCAATCAGGCGTGGTAGGCACGGGTAGTGCTTGCCCGTACCCATGCCCGCGACCCCAATTTACACCCACGGGCATGCCCGCAAAGGACGGTGGGCGAATAACCTCGTCCATACCCGTCGCCCGCAGGCATGCCTGTTTACCCGCGAACTGAGAGTCACTATTTAAGAATTGAACTAATGATAGATACATATAAGCAGCAACTGTTGCTAGGAAATATAATAGCTATCTTTTTTTGGTTCTGTTTAAATTCAGTTTCAAACTAGTAGATTTCCTTAATAGGTTCCTTTCCAAACTTATTATGAAAATCAATTATCCCCTAGGTCAGGAACTAAAGAGTCTAGGATTAGTTCTAAGTAACAGCAATAGAGAAGGGAATTGCACAATTGAAGAAGATCTCCTTTAATTGAAGTATTAAAAATGCATATGTACAAGCAAGCATGCACCAGGTAATTGCAAACAAGGAGTGCTTCTAATGAGTCAAGGGAAAAAATTAACACACTAAATTTTTTATTAGAAAGCAACAGCAATAACTATGCCACCTGTCAATCTATATCGTGGGTAAATGGGTGAGACAGGTACGGGTGAAGCTTACCCATGCCCGTGCCCGTTTATCCGACGGGTAGAGTGTTCCCCCATTTTTATGCCTGTGGGTAAAGAAAACATCCTATACCCAGCTCTATTAGGGTATTTACCTGCGGGCACACGGGTAAACGGGCACAATTGCCATCCCTGCTCTCCACACATTCATTCGCCTGAAAATTCTCCACACACCTCCTTAGGTCTCCATCACCTACTCCCTCGCCAACAACTTCTCCCGCACTAGCGTCTTCATGAGCGCCAAAGACTAACCGAAGCACTTCATCTCCGCCAGCGCCACCAAAACCACCCATGGCGGATGATTCTGTCCTCTTCATGAAGTGAACATACACCATTGGCCTAACATATATCGTTGCGGTAGGGTTAAACACAACCTCTATGTAGTTGGCCCATGAAGCATCACTGGTCACCTTCAGAAGTTGTCACAGTCTCCCCTGCAGCACCTACCACTGAGGCATACATTGCCTCGATCTGTTACTTGTTCCTTGCGGTGTCCCAATCGAATGCGGAATGCACACACCTACGTAGCTCAGATAGGCTCATGGCATTTAGATTGGGTGCCCGGATCACGGTCCGATCACAATTTAACAGGTCCAACCCGTACGGTCCGTCGCGTACGAGACCACCTCCGTAGAACACGAATAAGTCTTGAATATCACCCATGGCGTACCTAACATAAGTGTATACTGAACCCTCTTAGTATATAACATGCAACAATCGTATCAGCATATAGCCACTACCGCACTATAAGATTTACATGTTATTTTCGTTGTTCTTCCTATTACCTACAAATTTGATTTGTAATTTTTGTTTATTTGTAATTCTAAATTTTTATTTATTAACGGATTTTACTTACGAATCCCTATATAAATCAATTTACTAATTTAATGTATTTTTTCAATTCTCTTATTTACGGATCTTACTTCGGAATTTATATGAAAATTAAATTACGAATTTTCTTTTATTTTCACTCCTAATTTATATTATTATTGTTGAAATTAATGCAAAAATCCATTTACTAATTTTTCTACATTTTTTACTTATGAATTTTTATATAAATCAGATAAGTAATTTTTTTATTTTTTAATTCTGTTATTTACGGAACTTACTTTCGAATTCATATATAAATAAATTTTTGTGTTCTAATTTTATTCTAGTCATTCACATTTAGTTGCAATTTATTTATAGCACTCGATATATGGTGTCCACTTTTTCCCTAATTCGACTAATTGTGACTTTCTTGTTTCTAATCCGGCTACTCCTATTATCACATACAAATACTCTTACTTAAATACTACATTTTTTAATGCTTACACTACCTGCAGTGACTGCAACAGTACAAATAAATGTGTGCACAACAAATAAACTACAACATATTCTATACACTACAATGCACCATGCTTTATATATGGAAGATTTTGCACAAACAAATATTTTATCAAAGATTGACATGCAGCAATTTTCGTAAATGACGTTTTCGCTAATTAAATGCTAATCACTATGATAAAATTATAGTCGCATGGGGACGATATTTACCTTTTCTTGAAACTCACGAGGCGATCTACAACTTTTGCAATTGCAAAAATTTCTGATCCCAAACGAAAATAACTCAAAATCATGTGTTTACACTCCTTTCTTCCTTCCCTCCACTCCCTCTCTTGCTTTGGAATTTCCAAGCTCCGTCCAAGCTCCAACCGCTTTGCTGCAAATCCTGAAATGATGGCCGTCTGGACCATTTTATCGTGCGACTGAGCGAGCTGAAATGCAGACAACACAGGTGGGGGACAGCCAATGCATGCAAGTTAGTGGTGCGTGTGCATGCGATGCATGCAACATGCAAAAAAAAGCTAAAAGGGGTAGCACGGGCGGCATGCAGCATGCAAAAAAGCCACAGTCAGGCGATGGCATGGGCAGCTTTTGGCAGGGAATGTGATGGCGCCGCAATGGTCGTGCGGTACCCGACCGCACACCTCGTTGCTACAGTGCTGAGTCGTGCGGTCGGGGACCGCACGACTCGAGCTACAGCCCCTGTACAGTAGTCGTGCGGTTGGGGACCGCACGATCTCACCGTCGTGCGCTCCCCGACCGCACGAATAATACGTATCGTTCTCCCGTAGTGTTGCTGTCGGGGAGGGGGCTAACAATAGAATTACGATGATTCGATAGCTATATTTGATATTCATGTGATTAACAGTGTCAGATTTGACTAAAATTATGAGATAGGAGATATGAACAACTAGTCAATGGGTGAGAAATGCACAAGTAGACACGCTGATCAGGCCTGCCGATGCTGGTGCTGACGTGGCCTAACCTCATCAACCCACAGGAGAGCTCGCCTCGTTGCTTCGCTACTAGTAGTACCCCGGACCGGAGCTCACAAAACACCCCACCCACTCGCCGGAATCCGCGCGGAGACGCTGCCGGAGACCCAGCCGCCGCCGCCTCCGAGGCCGGTGATGCTCGCCGACCTCAACATCGACCCGCTGGAGAGCGACGGCGAGGACCACCCGCCAACTCCCAACCCCAACCCCGCCGTCGCCTCCGCGGCTCCGGCGGTTGCCGTCGACTCTTCCACTAGGTACGAGTATGAACTTACTCTTCGATCTGACCATACAGCACTTTTACTACTTGTGCACCCATGACCCCTGCAAAAGGGAGATTGTATCATATACCCTCCCTTTAGTTGGGAAATTGAGGATTTACCCTCCACATCTCAATGACACGTGGGGTCGTCATAAATCACTGACACATGTGGGTCAGGAGGGTAAATCCTCAATTTCCATCTAAATGGAGGGTATATGATCAATTTTTTCCCTGCAAAATAGTGCGGAATTGGGCGTCCAGTCTTCGCGGGCTCATGGTCGTTAGTCGTAACCCTAGGATTTGATGGAGAATGTGATTTTTGCACCTGTGAGAGGATAATTGTGCTGAATTAAACACGATGCTGTACACAGTGCGCTGAATTTATTGCATATGCTCATCCAATAAAGTTCGAAGCTTATTTAGCAGTCCTAGAATTTGCAAACGTTCAACATGAGATAGCCTTTAATATCACTTGCCTGATAATCTCACTGGTTAATAAATGCCACCAGTTCTCTGCTGAGTTAGACATTGGCAATTGATGGATATTACTTGCAGGAGTTGCAACGAGGAGGGTGGTTTGGCGAAAATGCAGTTGCAACGAAAGACCCTGATACTGTTGAATGCGAAGGTGAGACATGCTAGTTGACATGTGAAGGAGTGGAAGGAAAGTTTTCCGTTGTCAATTGATTACTTACTATTCTATGTAAAACAGATGCTGATCAACATTGTCAAGGGGCTTCTGTTACACGTGAGGAGAAAGTTAGCAACCTGAAAGCTGTGAGTTCTTGGTCTTAATGCCACTGGACAATGAACATTTATAGTTTTTCTTTTCTATCTGCAACCTTGCACACTACATCAAAGTGAAATTGTATGCAGATACCATTTAATATCATATGAAACATGGTGTTTTTCATCTCATTATCTGGACGTGTAAGTTGGTGATTTGAATGGAAATGGTCAGCATAAATGTTGTTAAGAGCTTAACTTTCCTTTTGCAGGCTTTGGTTCATGCATTTTATGTTGGGTTTGATGTACCAAAGGCTTGGTCAGCCACAGAAGGTACACGACCCTTCACTTTGAAAAACTGTTGCAGAAACCTCCCAGGCAATATCAGCATATGAAAAGTCATCTGAAATATTGTTACAAGACGAAGAAGAAGTGCGGAGGCCTGATTTACTCTCATCAGTGAGGATACACCATGCTCAGGTTCATCCGCCTAACAAACTTAACTTATTTGCAACTTGATTTTTCATGTATGTTTTTGGCAGCTCTTATTTTTGGCTGCGTATCTAGTAAAAAGAGTTTAGTCCCCTTTGACCCACCTAGTTCCTCATGCAGTGCATTTTGCAAACAAGCATGGGCGATAGTTTTGATGAAGAGCTTGAAACTGGTGAGCTGGATGAAATCCTTGTTAAACTGAAGAGTTTAGTTGAGTCAGACACCAGGCAGGCAGCTGTTTGGAATATCCTTGGTTTAGTTCTTCAGGCTGGTCAACTTCAGGTACCAATGCGCTGAACCTGTTGCAATTCTTTCCATTCATCATTCAACAGTGTCTACAATGAAATGTCTTGGAATAACTGGTTGATGATTTTGTCCACCCTGTTCAGAGTGCTATCTCAGTTTTTTCTTTTCTCACGGCTGTTGCTCCAGATTACTTGGACTCCCTTGTGAATCTTGGTGTTGCATATATTCAAAGGTTTGAATTTGAAATACCATCTCATGTTTCATTTCCTTCCTTCAGACTGTTAATATCTATCAACTTCCAATGGGAATCTAGAGCTGTCCGCAAAATGCTTTCAAGAGCTTGTTCTGAAATATCAAAACCACCCAGCTGCTCTGGTGAACTGCAGCTCTCCTTCTATGTAAATATGGATGTTTGGCTGCAGGTACGCCAGCAACTTTTTTGCCATACTCTTCTCTGCTTTAATCTTTTCATGCCATATCTTAAAGGTGACTGGTGACATCCATGTTAGAACTATGTGTTTGAGTATCGTTGAGCTGCAGAACCTTTGGCATTACTTTGATGCACCCATAAATCAATTGGGTAAACATGAAGGGGCATATGTTTGCTTTTTTGTGTCAACATCTAGTCCACATGGCTATCCCTGTGGTCTTATGCTCTAGCCAAATTGATGACACTAGATAAGCAGCTAGCAATTAGCAACAGAACATTTCTTATCTTTTGAGTTCTTGGACTTGCTACATCCATCAGTAAGTTGTTTTTGCCCAAAATAAGTCTCAATAAAGTTGTTTTTGCCCAAAATAAGGCTCAGAAAGCACAAGGGTATTTTGATGAGTAGTTATTACTTTTAGTTGCTGTCTAATACGTTGTTACAAAGCAGGTAATGTCAATGCAGGCTCTTATCTGCATCAGAAAAAATCCTTAGTTGTTGCAAAAGAGTGCTTAATTGCAGCAGCGAAGGCTGATCCTAAAGCTGCATCAGTGTGGGTTAATCTTGCAAATGCATATCACATGGCTGGTGAACATAGAAATTCAAAGAGGTGTTTGGATCAGGTAACGACTGTTGTTAATTCTTTTATTAACATTATCGTTTAGACTTTCTGTTCCTCAAATTAACTCTCATATTGATTTTAGCATTGATATATCTTGTCAACACCTGGAGAAATTGCTCTTGTGACAACACAATAGATTATCCACCTTTCTGTAATCATTTAATGACTATTCATTCTTTTGCTGCGTCTCTTTTTTTTTAAAAAAAAATGAGTGGGGAAAGCAGTGTTGAATGCAGAGTTTGTTGTAGCTTAGATTCAAATACTGGCCCGTTGGAGATTGTGTTATTAACAGAACGTGTATGCATATCAGAATCAGAACAGTGATGGGATGGGGCAAGCGATCAGTCCACTGTTCACTGCTGGCTGGTGGTTCTTAGTTCAATAGCCAATACTTTTAATTCCAGAACATTTTTAAAGACATGAGGGACTAACCTTTCCCAGTGGTTTCGATTTAAAATAAGTATTTCAATTAGACATGGTTACGAGCATCCTGCTTGTAGTCGTAAGTCGTAACTGACCTCTCTGGATTCAGTACTTCACATATTAAAATACATATAGTTTAACAAGCATATAAATTGTCTAAAATATTTGAAAATAATTGTTTCCATTTGTATCATATTATAATGTTAAATCTGTGTCCTGCTATCTGTACAGAAAGGATGTTGCTACAGTACACTGATATGAATTTTGTCTGGCAATATGGCAAAAAGAATTGTGTCCTGCTGGTTACTGCATGTATTTGATGCTGTAGGCTTGTTATATTAGAATTATTTGGTAGGTATTGGTGCTTGCCCTGTCCAATACCTCAAACTAGACCAGGCTTCCTGGTTTTTTGGGTTAAACCGCCAGTCTGATCTAGTTGTTATCAGTAAGATTTTTTGGTCTAGAAACTTCAGTGAAACCTACAACTAGTCAACTGAAACTGAAAGTAACTAGACTAAGTTGGGATCATGGAAAAGGAACCATTACTTTGTCCAATGCATGGTGGGATGACCACATAAAGGTAGCCATTACAAAAAAAAATCTTCATGTTTCAGTTCGTAATCACTGCAATTTGATTTTGTTTTAATCCTACTTATTTATTTCACAGAATCATCCAAAACATAAGAGTTTTCGTGATGACCCTCTGATAACCTAGCTGAGTTGGATGCTATGTTTGAGAATGCTCATGTGACAAGTAACACTTCAGCCATCCTGGGTGAGACTACACGTGAAGGACGTACTGTTTTTGATGTTGATGGTTCAAAGGAAGGTGAAGAAGCTGCAACCGCCTATGCAAAGACCAATGAGGACGCGGATAAGAAACTGAAGGGCCCTATGAAGCGTATGGCTGCTAGTATCAATCCTAGCCCAAAGAAGCATAGGAAAGTCATATGGCGAGGGATTTCAAGCGTGCGGTGGACATTGTGGTTAAAGGCCATGCTTCGAGTGGTCCGTCCATAGCAAAAGTCATGGATATAACTGTCCAAGCTAGCATGGTTGAAGGAAGTGATGAACACTTCATTGCAACGGGGCTCTTTATTAAAAAAGAAAATAGAGAAGTGTTTGCAACTATAAAGACCGATGAAGGAAAGATTAATTGGCTCAAAAGGATGTTGATCTCAAGACGAAGAACAATTAGAAATATTTTGTTGTCCTTTTAAATTAGTGAACTATTCGATTATGTTTGTACTCGTATTATTGATAAGTGATGGTTATGTAATGGAGTTGAAACTATTGAGTTATGTTCACGTACAACATCATCATTTATATTGTATGCATTAATTCTGCATTATCATGCAGTGTTGTTACCTTAACATGTGTGATCATGTAATGCGAGTTAAATCATATCATGCTATCATATTCTATGTTAATAATCATTTTATTTGTTTTTAGATGAGCCTATTAAGTGAAATTGATGGTTCGACAACTGAGAGTAATTTTAGCGAATGTGAAGTTAAGAAAACAAATAAGAGGTTGCAGTAGCTGGTTATATAGGTATGCACTATTATGACACTTACCTAAACAAGAGGAAGAAGAGACAACTACTCATGACCAGATATGAATGGATTATGGAGCAACTGACTGATGATAGAGATTATTACAGCATATTTAAAATGAGTAGAGATGTTTTTTATAACTTGCATGATACATTAGTCACAAACTATGACTTAAAATTAACTACACATATGAGTTCTGTAGAACCTTTGGCTATGTTCTTATGGGTAGTCAGTGGCCCTCAATTAGTTAGCCAAGTCATGAGCCGTTTCAAAGAGGTCAAGTGAAACAATCTATAAAAAATTTCATGAAGTCATGGAATATTTGTACCGTTTATAAGATACTATTAAACCAAGAGATCTAGAGTTCAACATAGTTTATCCAAGACTTCAAGATAATTGATTTTCCCATTTTAATAACTGCATAGGTGCAATTGATGACACGTATGTACCTATTATTGTGCCAACGGATGAGCAAGTTGCCCACATTGGTCGTCATGGACATACATCTCAAAAGGTGATGGCGGTGTATGACTTTGACATGAGGTCCACTTTTGTTGTCACTGGATGGCCTGGTTCGGCGCATGACACGAGAATATTCAATAATACTTTAGACAAGTATTCAAATCGGTTTCCACATCCTTCCGATGGTACTTTGCTTATTTAGGGTCTGTTTGGGAGAGCTCCACTACTGAAAACGTGGATCTGGAGCAGCAGCTCCACCGTGGATCTGGGATCCCACCATGGAGTGTTTGGCTTGTACAGCAGCTCTAGATCCACGAAATTGAGGTTTTGGTGGGAATGGACACTTTTGTGTGTAACCAGTGGCATTGGTGGGTAATTACCATCCAACTCCACGATGGAGCACCCCTTGAGGAGCTCCATGAAATCCATGGATCTGGCCCTCAGATCCAGGATTTTGGTGGATCCAGATTTCGCGGAGCTGGAGCGTTTGGGTAAAATTTCGTGGAGTGGAGCTGTTTTTCGTGGATCTGGAGCTGGTGGAGCTCTCCCAAACAGGCCCTTAAACATATAATTAATTGTTACAATGACATTCTCGATTTGCATCATCAACACTTATTTGTTTATCATGTGTAAGAAAATATTATCTTATTGATGCGGGATATCCCAATCGAAAGGGCTATGTAGCTCCTTACAAGGGACAAAAGTATAATTTACCGGAATTCAACGGGTCGACAATCGAGTGGCAAATACGAGATGTTTAATCATGCTCCCTCCTCCCTTCAAAATGTGATTGAACGTTCATTTGGTGTGCTCTGCTGGTGAATCTTGTTGGCTATGCTGAGTTATGATATGGACAAGCAAACGTAAATTATTATTGCATGAATGGTGCTTCACAGCTTCATCCGAGATAGTGCTTTACACGATGAATTTTTTTGAGAGATGCGATGATGATGAAGACTATGAATCAAACACTACACGCTGGACCATCTGGAGGGAATAGTGGCAATGGATCGGCAGTGGATGATACAAACATGTGCGCCTTTCATGAAAGTATTGCTAATTCCTTGATATCCGCAAGAGTATAGACAATAGGATAATTCGTACTTATATGCAATATATATGATAGGACATGTTACTTTTACTATAAATTGCAATATATGATGGGATATCACTTGATGTTCGTAGTATTTTATATGCACTCAAGCAGTTCCGATTTTCCTATAGTGTATCAACAATGAGTAATTTGATTTGGAGATGGGTAGCAGATCAATGACTAATATGAATTCATTATTCTGTCAATTTCAAAAAAACAAACAATGAGTAATCTGATTTCGAAATGGTCGCAGATCAATTCCAACACTCCATTGAGTACGTACACATTTTTTTGAATTTTCATGTAGAAATTGTAATTATAATTGTAAAGGGGGGTTACAACACTGAGGACGTACACATTTTGTAATTGACCTTCATCAAACAATGAGTAATCAAATTCAATTGCTATAAGATAATAGAGTCCTGACTTGTTGCCAACCAACATAACAAAGGTATTTCAGATTTTCTAGTAATAAGCTATACCATCTAACCCATCAAAAAACTGGATGCTAAATAGTCTGGCTTGACTTAAAAGCTAATTGCTTTTAAGCTGCTTAAGCTAAAAAGTTAGTTTTAAACTATAAGCCAAATTACCTAAGTCTAAACAAATAGACCCTAAGACAGCTTAGGCTTATTTGGATGTACGATGACCTCTTAAACAAGTTTAGGGATATAAATATATAACATCAAATCCGACGATATACATGCTACCTTACTGTTAGAATGTCATACAAGCTACAAATCAATTCTTCATAATTTTCCACTCCTCTTGCCAGGCAAAATATTGATATTAGAAGTCAAATTCCATGCTTAATCAGTTAATCCTACTAAAAAAACTATCCCCTTCGCAATTGTTTGCAGAAACGCGGTTCGGGTCCAGGTCACTCTTCATTTGGAGTTGGAAAGCTGGTAATCCGAATTTTTTGTACGGATAATCCATTTTTTATTCGAAATTACAGAAATATATCTGTGGGAATTTTTTTTACAAAAATAGGCTCAAGTCGACCAATGGAAGGGCGACTGGAGCCTATCGCCCAACCAGAAGCCGATTCTGTCCCTGTCACTCTACCATCAGGCGACTGCATCCAGTCACCCTCCTATTGGACGACTTTAATGCAGTCGTCCAATGGTTGAGCGACAGGGATCAAACCTTCGTCAAAAATAGTGAAAATTGGTGGAGATATTCTTCATTGATCCAAAAGCCTTCAGAAAAATTTTGAGTAAGTTCGGCTACGGGATCAAAAGTTATAGCAATCGAGGAACACAAAGAGAGGAAACAGGGAGTGATTGAAACTGCTATAACTTTTGATCCCGTAACCGAAATTGCTCAAATTTTTTTTCTAAAGGCTTTTGGATCAATGAAGAATATCTCCACCAATTTTCACTATTTTTGGCGATGGTTTGGTCCCTGTCGCTCAACCATTGGGCGACTGCATTAAAGTCGCCCAATGGGAGGGCGACTGGATGCAGTCGCCTGATGGTAGAGCGATAGGGACAGAATCGGCTTCTGGTTGGGCGATAGGCTCCAGTCGCCCTTCCATTGGGCAACTTGAGCCTATTTTTGTAAAAAAATTTACCGCGAGTATATTTTTGTAATTTCAAATAAAAAAAATAGATTGTTCTACGAAAAATTCCTGGTAATCGGGGCTCCACCAGCAGCAACCGGCCCATAACTCGACTCCATCACCAGTGAACACAAATCGGCCGAGCAGACGACGACGACGACCCCGCCGACGATTCCTCGGCCTCCACCTCCTCCCCCCCGCGCGCACGAGAGGAAGCCCGCCGCCGCCTCTCGCCCTACCTCCCGGGCCCCACCAGATCGGCTCCCTTCTCGTCACCCTCCCCTTCTTCCAGATCCTTCTAGACCTCTCCAGATCCTCCGAGCGCGGGCGCGCGGGAGAGAGATCTCGGCTAGAAATGGACAAGTCCAGCGCCCTCGAGTACATCAACCAGATGTTCCCCACTGGTACGCGCGCCGCTCGAAATGAATCGATTCGTCGCACGCAAACTCGCTAGCGATGCTACTGCTGCAATGCGCTCGTTTGAGCTGCTGTGTTCCGAGATTTAGTAGTGTTTGTTCGGGGCACTTAGGGTTACAGTTTGCGCTTGTTTTTTTTTTTTGCGGCTTGGCAGAGGCGTCGTTGTCGGGAGTCGAGCCGCTGATGCAGAAGATACAGAGCGAGATTCGCCGGGTGGACGCCAGCATCCTCGCCGCCGTCCGGCAGCAGGTTCGGCCTTCGTGCTCTCATTTTCCGTCTCGTGCAATTCTGTGGTTTGCAATGTCTACACTTTTGCATTAGGACTGGTTAATCTGGCCAAACTGATGTGTCATGTACTTAGATGAGTATTGTGATGATGCAATAGTGCGAATTTACTTTGGATTTACACTTAATGAAAATGTGCTGTTGGAAGCTCCAGACTAAAATATGCTGAATTGCTTGTTATGTGCTTCTTATTGCTTATGCTTAAGCTATATCTCATAATGGGAATCTGTTGCTACTCCACAGAGCAACTCGGGAACCAAGGCTAAGGAAGAACTTGCTGCAGCGACAAATGCTGTTCAGGTAATTGTTTTCTTCGTTTAATGTGCATTTTTCCCACAATGAACTTGCTGGATCAATTGATCAAGCAGCATGTTTTGCTCTACTATAGTTGGATTAGCTCCGGGAAGGGAAAAAGTTAATCAGATACTAGCATGAGTACTTAATGGCTTGATTAGAGCTAAACTTTGTTGTCTACTAACAGGAACTAATGCACAAGATACATGAGATAAAAACAAAGGCTGAACAAAGCGAGACAATGGTTCAAGAAATCTGTCGCGATATCAAAAAGCTGGATTGCGCCAAGAGGCATATAACAACTACAATAACTGCTCTTCACCGTCTTACTATGCTTGGTTAGTTTCTTTAGTTTACTTTTTTTGGAATATGTGCTATTGTGCTAAAGACATGACGCGATAGCAAATATACGTTCACCTAAGCTAACTCATATTGCTCTATGCGTCACGCGCAGTTTCTGCCGTTGAGCAACTTCAGGTCATGGCCTCAAAACGCCAGTATAAAGAAGCAGCTGCACAGCTAGAGGTTAGACAAATAATTAGTTGATACACTTGTAAACGTTCTAGCATTGATCTCCATGCTTGCAACACTTTACCGCTTACCGTGACCATTTTGCATGGTTGGCATGCTGTTGCTACACAAAATTTCTGGCAAAATTCCTGATTCTTTTCCTTTCTTCAGGCAGTAAACCAGTTGTGCAGTCATTTTGAAGCCTATAGGGATGTGCCAAAGATAACAGAGCTCAGAGAGAAATTCAAGAACATCAAGAAAATCCTCAAATCTCATGTATTTTCCGATTTCTCAAGGTACACAGCAAATTAACTTTTGTTGTTAAGTTTGTGAAAAAAAGATAGCGGGATAGTTACCACTTACCCGGTGGTGGCAGTACCAGTTTCTGGTCAATTTTTCAGCAGTAAATCAGTCAGGTATTGGAAGTAAGACAATGGCTAAGGACAAGTTAAATCCATGAGTCAGCAGGGAACAGGCGGCTTAACTTGGGAAGTGTGGTGACATTCTTTTTTGTTTGTCATTTTCAGTAATAAGTGAGGAAATCAACCATAATAATTCAAATCCAATGTAATACCGAAAACCTGATAGGAAAAGCCGTAATATCTGTACCCTAAACAGCTTGGTTTACCAAATACTGGTCCCTGCTGGTAAACAATAGTTTGGGAACCTTGAGCGTGTTTTGTGCCTGGACATGTCATGTGGGGCATTACGTACTCCAGGCACAGGCCGACGCATACTCCATCAGGCGGCAATGCTGTTTCCAGGGACAACCCGGCTGATAGGCTACAGTTCCGACTCGATAACTGAATCCGGTAGATATGGTATGAGGAGTTTGTGTCTAGTTCGGTCTAGGAGTTGAGTCATGGTTGTTCTGGACTTGTCCGTGATATAAGGGCTAGTGCTTGTAATCGGAGAGGAGAACAATATAATCAATCCTTCTTGCCATTTGTTTTTTGATCTTCTGCCTCTGCTTCCGATGCTCTGTTTCTTGCACTCTACCTTCTTCTGAACTCGCTGACTGCATCAAGACGGCACCACCTGACCGCCGTAAGGGTCAGGGACAAGGCCTCCCGTCTTTCACCGTTACCACATACGTTCGCTAAACCGAGCCTGTGACAACTTGGTATCAGAGCCAATGGAAGGGACATCTGAGATGGTGGCATTGACTCAGCAACTTGCCGACCTCACAGCTTCCATGACAAGCAAGATGTCCAAATTGAAGATGGATCTGATAGCGGAGATCACGGGCATAAAAGAGCGCATCAGCTTGGAAAAGAGACCCGCCCATGCAGGGGACGGGCTGCTACAAGTGCCACCCAGATTACCCTCCCTCCCACCCATCTCAAGAACATCGTTTCCATGGCCGGGACATCAAAGCAGCTCGATGACGCCTCGAGTCCACAAGCTCTCCTTCCCAACGTATGATGGAAAAGATGACCCCCTCGACTGGCTTAACCGCTGTGATCAGTTTTTCTGCGGTCAACAAACACCGGAGGCTGAAAAAGTATGGCTCTCATCTTATCACCTCACCAACGTGGCACAACAGTGTTACTACCTTCTAGAGCGCGATGAAGGTGAGCCCTCTTGGCAGTTGTTCAAGGAGTACTGCAATTTGTGGTTTGGGCCGCCAATCTGTAACAACTTCCTGGGCGAGTTAGCAAAACTCCGGGCCGTGGGCATTGTCGAAGAATACTAGGACAAATTCTTGACCCTTCTTTGTCGGGTGCAGTTATTCACATCCGGGCTTCAGGAACCCATCTGGACAGACGTAGAGCTTCAAAATCCGGGTAGCTTTCAACTCGCCATGGCATTGGCCCATGCGTATGAAAAGCGTCATTTGTTGACTTTTACACTTCCCCGGCCAGCTGTGTGATCGTCTTTCCAGCAACGTCCGTTGAGTACCACTGTGACGAGCTCTGGGTTTCCGTCGGCATCCTTGAAGATGTTACCACCTCTTGCACAGCCAAGTGATGGCCCTTCCTTACCCATATCAGCGACACCACCTGCTCTGCCTCGATGGCAGCTGACGGTGGCCCAAATGGTGGAACGACGGTAGTTGGGGCTGTGCTTCAATCGCGAGGACAAATTCTCCTCTAGCCATCGCTGCAAGCGTCTTTTTCTATTGGAAATTCTTTCGGATATGGAAAAGGATGACAATCCTTCTGCTGAATCAATCCTGACTGAAGTACCTACCATATCTCTTCATGCTTTTACAGGGATTCAGCCATGCTCTTCACAAACAATGAAGTTGCCAGTTTGGGTAGGCTCGACGCGATTGATCGCTTTGTTGGACTCGGGGTCTACATACAATTTTATCAATGCCAAGGCAGCTGATCAGGCTGGATTACAGTTGCAGCCATAGCAGGGACTACGTGTTGTGGTAGCTAATGGAGAACATGTGTCTAGCTCAGGGGTGTGCCGCAATACCAAACTGACTGTTGACATGGAAATCTTCCAGCTGGATTGTTATGCTATTCCCTTGGCCGGGTTTGATGTGGTGCTTGGCGTCCAATGGTTGCGCACCTTGGGTCCGATTGTGTGGGACTTTGATCTCATGACCATGTCCTTCCGGCACGACGATCGACAGGTCACCTGGCAAGGCCTGCAATCAGCTTCCGGGTCCACTCATGCTTTTGCTGCCTCTCTGCTAGATCTCATGATTGACTTGTTGGACGAATTTGCTCCCCTATTTGCTAAACCACATGGTTTACTGACCAAGCGGGCTCACGATCATCGCATACATTACTTCCCGGCACATCCCCCATTGCAGTTCGTCCTTACCGCTATCCCACCATTCAGAAAGATGAATTGGAGCGTCAATGTGATGACAAGCTGCGCTAGGGAGTCATTCAACCGAGCACCTCTGCATTCTCCGCACCGGTATTTCTTGTTAAAAAAAGGGATGGATCGTGGCGTTTTTATGTAGACTATCGAGCGCTCAATGAACGCACCATTAAGGATAAATTCTCAATTCCCGCCATGGAAGAACTTTTGGATGAGCTCAAGCATGCCCGATTTTTCACCAAGTTGGATTTACACTCAGGATATCATCAAGTGCGGATGCACCTGGATGATATGTACCAAACAGCATTTCGCAATCATCAAGGCCTTTTTAAATTCTTGGTCATGCCTTTTGGGTTAACAAATGCCCTGGCGACGTTTCAAGCCTTGATGAATACTATTCTGAGAGCTTTTCTACGTCGCTTTGTCCTTGTGTTCTTCGATGATATCCTCATTTATAGCATGTCCACACCATTCTCTGCAAGAACATCACCTTTTCTCAAAAAGTCCAAATGTTTATTTGGCATGCCCTTGGTCTCTTACTTGGATCATTTCATCAGTGCCGAAGGTGTCGCCATGGATCGCCAGAAAGTTCATGCCATTGTTGATTGGCTGGTGCCAAAGACAGTTTGTGCTCTCCGCTGATTTTTGGGATTGGCCGGATATTATAGGCGTTTCATCAAAGACTATGGAGTTCTTGCTGCCTGGCTCACCAAACTTTTGAAGAAAGAAACTTTCACTTGGACGTAGTAGGCCACTAGCGCTTTTGAACTGTTGAAGCATACAATTTCTTTTGCACCGGTCCTGCATCTTCCCGATTTCACGCAAGATTTCATTGTCGAATGTGATGCTTCTGGCCAAGGCATTGGGGCTGTTCTACATCAGGGTGCGGGTCCAATTGCCTTCTTTAGTCGCCCAGTGGCTCCATGTCATCAACATTTGGTGGCTTATGAGCAAGAACTTATTAGATTGGTTCAAGCTATTTGGCATTGGCGTCCATATTTGTGGGGTAGGTCATTTCTATTACGCACGGATCATTACAGCTTAAAATTTCTGCTCGATCAGCGCTTGGCTACTATACCTCAACACCACTTTGTTAGCAAGCTCTTAGACTTTGATTTCCAGGTAGAGTACCGTCCAGGTCGTTACAATGCGGTCGCCGATGCTCTGTTTCAACGGGATTCCGACCAGTCCTCGCTGCTGGCCCTTTCTGTTCCAGAATTTGGTCTTTTTGATGCGCTTCGCACCAAGGTCAGGGATTCTACAGAATTACAAGAGCTCAAAGCTTAGATCGTGGCCGGCACAGCAGCTCCTGACTGGTGCTTTGTGGATGATCTCATCACCTTTAAGGGCAGTATATTTGTTCCGGAGTCCTCTCCTCACATCCCGGCTCTTCTTACAGAAGCTCACACAACTAGGCATGAAGGGATTCAAAAAACATTATACCGTTTGTGTGCTGACTTTCATGTTCCCCATGCCTGTCGCATAGTACAACAATTTGTCCAATCATGTCAGATTTGTCAGCGCAACAAGACTACGCATCTGCACCCGGCCGGGCTCTTACAACCCCTTCCAGTCCCGACTCACATTTGGCAGGATATTGCCATGGATTTTATTGAGGGCTTTCCCCATGTTAATGGTAAATCCGTCATCCTCACTGTGGTCGATCGATTCTCTAAGTATGCACATTTTGTTCCCCTCGTGCATCCATATACAACCACATCTGTTGCCCAGGTCTTTTTTGGTGATATCGTGCGTTTACACGGCATTCCCAGTTCAATTGTAAGTGACCGAGATCCTGTCTTCACTAGTTTGTTTTGTGACGAACTATTTGGCTTGGCTAGAGTCCAACTCAATAGAAGCACAGCTTTTCATCCTTAGTCGGATGGTCAATCCGAGGTGGTTAACAAAATCATTGCTATGTATTTACGGTGTCTTGCGAATGATCAGCCCCGACAGTGGTTGCAATGGCTGCGGTGGGCGGAATATTGCTACAATACTTCCTATCAGTCATCCCTTCGAGAAACTTCATTCAAGGTAGTATACATACGTGATCCTCCTTCATTGCGTTGCTATAAACAAGGTTCTACCAAGGTGGCAGCCGTAGATACACTCCTTCATAACAGGGATGAACTCTTACTTGATATATGTGACCGGTTGCTGCACGCCCAACAGCAGCACAAACCATGGTTCAAAATCCCGACGGTTACCGGTAACCAAAAAACCGGCCGGTATGAATTTTTGATTTTTCGAATTTTGGCCGGTTTTTTCCGGTTACCGGCCGGTTTTTCCGGTTACCGGTTTCAAAATATCTCAAAATTCAAATTTTGATTTTCAAATTGTGACCGGTTTTTCCGGTAACCGCCCGGTTACCGTTACCGGCCGCCGACCGGGATTTCTTCCGGTTCCGGTTTTTGGAACCTTGGTACAAACATTCATATGATGCTCATCTTCGTGATCTCCAATTTGCTGTTGGTCAGTGGGTCTGGGTACGCCGTACGCCTTCATCATTGTCCAGCCACATCTCTTGCTCTTCACACCCAAGGCAAGTTAGCGCCTCGCTTCTTTGGAGTCTTCCAGCAAAAGCAAGACTCCATGATGTCTTTCATGTCTGCCTTCTGAAGCCTTTTGTTGGTGAGCCTCCTACTGCCACACCGTCTTTGCCACCTTTGTACAACGGCAAGGTTATTCCTCAACCGGCTCAGGTTGTCCGTGCTCGTCAAGCTAGAGGCCGTTGGCAGCTGCTCGTTCAATGGCAACACCTTCCGTCTGAAGAGACTTCCTGGGAAGATTTGGAGGCCTTACAGAAGTTGTATCCATCTTTTCAGCTCGCAGATGACCTATTTCTTGAGGGTGGGAGAGATGTTATGTGGGGCATTACATACTCCAGGCGCAGGCCGAAGCATACCCCATCACGCGGCAATGCTGTTTCCAGGGACAACTCGGGTGACAGGCTACAGTTCCGACTCGGTAACTGCATCTGATAGATATGGTATGAGGAGTTTGTGTCTAGTTCGGTCTAGGAGTTGAGTCGGGGTTGTTCTGAACTTGTCCGTGATATAAGGACTAGTGCTTGTAATTGGAGAGGATAACAATAATGTTAGACATGCATATTTGCCTTGCGTGTATGGGTCCAGCGCCCAGGCTTTAACGTCGGCCGACCCAGTGTATATTTGGTTAGAGAGTATATTTGGTTAGAGAGATATGCGGAGATCTTGTTGGTGCTGTTTCTATAAACCACCAGATCTCCTTATCATCTCCTTATCCCTATATATCTTGTACTCCTGATCTCTCAATGAATCAATCTACAATTCACACGCAATCACAATTGCTTTCATGGTATCACGAGACTAGGTTCTCACCTGTTTCACCTTCCGCACCTAGCGCGCGCCGCCTTCCCGGCGCTGCTGCTCCATGGCTACTCCACCCGGCGCTCCTCCCGCTGGCACCATCGTTGATCCCGATGGTCGTGTCACCAGCGACGCTGCCGCCAATGCCGTTGCTGCTGCTGACCTCCTGCGCGCGGAGGATGCCCGCGCCGACAAAGAGGCCAGCGCGCACGCCGCTCAGATTGCCCGCGCCGCCGCTCTCGTTCGTGCACAGGAGGCCGAGCGCGAGGCTGCCCTCGCCCAGAAGGAGCGCGATGCTGCCGACGAGCGCATCCGCACCGCCCTCGAACGCGCTGCTCGCGAGCGCGCGGCGGCCGAACCCCCCCAGGTCGATGACGCCGTCCCCGACGCCGCCACTCGTGCCGGCGACCCCCCTCTTCTCGAGGCCCTTCTCCACCATGAGGCTGCTGCGCTCCTCAATCTGCACGCGCAGGCTGTTGCCGTGCAGAATATCCGCGCCCTTGTGCCCCTCCTCCTCGACCTTACCTCCGCCTTCTACGCGAGATGGCGCGAATCCTTCCTCCTCACCGTCAGGAAGTTCTCCTTGCAGGAGCACGTCCTCTCCGACGCCACCGCGCCCCACTCTCCAGACTGGGTGCGTATGGACTGCGTCGTGCGGACGTGGCTTCTCGGCACCATCTCCGACGACCTCGCAGACGCCATCTCCGAGCGTGGCGCCACCGCCCGTGCCACCTGGCTCGCCATCGAGTCCCAATTCCTTGGGAATTGAGCGACGCGCGCGCTCTTCGTTGACCAGGCCTTCCGCTCCTCCCAAGGTGACCTCTCGGTCTCCGAGTACTGCCGGCGCTACAAGCGCATGGCGGAGGACCTCCGCGACCTCGGTGAGCCCATCGCCGACCACACCCTCGTCATCAACATCATCCGCGACCTCAACGAGCGCTTCTCCGACCTCGGCCGTCACCTTCGGCGCAGCAATCCCCTCCCCACCTTCCTCCAAGTGCGGGATGAACTCCACCTCGAGGAACTAACCATGGAGAAGACAGCTCCCGCCGCGGCGCTCGCCGCCATCGCGGGCCACAACGGCTCTGCGACCTCTGCTGCCTCGTCCGCCTCCGCTGCCGCGCCTCCCCAGAAAACCCAGCAGCAGGCGGCTGCTGGATCTGGAGGCAGTGCGCACAAGCGCGGCAAGCGCGGTGGCAAGCGCGGCGGCAGCGGCTCCAACGAAGGCGGCGGCTCCAACTCCGGGGGTGTAGGCGCGTCCTCCACCGCCAAACCGAACCAGGCTTCAGGCAATCCGTGGCCCAATTTCTACAACCCTTGGTTCGGGTCAATTCAGATGTGGCCCGGACCACGGCCTCCCCCGACACCTTCCCGTCCTGCTGGGCCGGTCTATCAGCCGCACGCCTTCCTGGCCGGGCCCCAAGGACAGTGGGCCGGCCAGTGGGGCGTTCCTCCCCCCAGTGGTTCTGGACCGCACGGTTGGGACCAGCAGACCCTCGCCGCCAACTTCCAGACGATGTCCCTCCCGCAGCCGCAACAAACTGAGTGGTATTTTGACTCCGGCGCCACAAATCATATGACTTCTGACGCTGTTACAGTTACTCCCACTCCTGCTCATTCCTTTCCATGTCACATTATTGTCGGCAACGGAAATTTACTTCCCGTTACTTCCACTGGCGTCACTCATTTCCCTCATAACCTTCATCTTAATAATGTTCTTGTTTCCCCGAACCTTATTAAAAGCCTTATTTCCGTTCGCCAGTTCACTTCTGACAATAACTGTTCTGTGGAGTTTGATCCTTTTGGTTGCTCTGTGAAGGATCTTCCCTCTCGGAGAGAGATCGCCAGGTGTGACAGCTCCGGTCCCCTCTACCCATTACAACTTGCGGCCTCCGCTTTCCATGCCGCTACCTCCTCTTCGCTTTGGCATCAGCGTCTCGGACATCCTGGTCATGAAGTACTGTCTAAGCTAGCAACCTCTTTTGGTCTTCCTTGTAATAAAAGTGCTAGTGACACCCTTTGTCATGCGTGTCAGCTTGGTCGTCATACACGTCTTCCCTTTCATGCGTCGTCATCACGTGCCACTCATAATTTTCAGTTAATACATTGTGATCTTTGGACCTCACCAATCACTAGTGTTTCTGGTCATAAGTATTACTTGGTCATTCTTGGTGACTTCTCGCATTATCTCTGGACGTTTCCGTTACGACTTAAGTCTGACACTTTCTCCACTCTTACTAATTTCTTTGCTTATGTCCGCACCCAGTTTGGTGTCACCATAAAGGGGGTCCAGTGCGACAACGGCCGCGAATTTGATAATTCTAGTGCCCGCGCTTTCTTCCTCTCCCATGGCGTCCACCTGCGCATGTCCTGTCCCTACACCTCGCCTCAAAACGGTAAAGCTGAACGCATCATCCGCACCACAAACAATGTCATTCGCTCCCTCCTGTTTCAGGCTAGCATTCCCCCCACGTTTTGGGCTGCGGCTCTCAGCACGGCAACCTATCTTCTAAACATTCTTCCCACCAAAACACTTAATTTCTCTACGCCGCATCTTTCCCTTTTTGGGACTCAACCTTCGTATGAGCATCTACGTGTTTTTGGTTGCAAGTGCTACCCCAACCTTTCCGCCACTGCCGCTCACAAACTGGCTCCTCGATCTACCTTGTATGTATTTCTTGGCTATTCCCTCCACCACAAGGGCTATCTTTGCCTTGATCGCCACACAAATCGTCTCATCATCTCCCGTCATGTCATTTTTGACGAATCCTCTTTTCCCTTTTCTGAGGATTCTTCTCCTCCCACTCGCGCGGCCTTTGATTTTCTGGAGGATGTCACTAATCCTGTATCGGTTCCCTTTGCACCGTCACCTTGTTTGCTGCCTGCAGGTCCTTCATCCACCGCACAGCCACGTGCGGCAACAGGTGCCCCGGGCTTCACCGAGAACCACATCCCGCCCCTGCCGGTCCAGATGAAGCTCGCTCCAGCCGCGCTTACTCCCACGGCCCGGCTCTCTGTTGCGCGCTCGCCTGGAGAGCCACAGCTGTACTCCTCTTGCGGGCTGCGCAGGTCCGGATCTTCTTCAACCACGCCGCCCGCTGCGTCGTGCAGCCCCGGTGTCCCGGCGGCACCCCCGGCCTCCCCGCTGCCCCCTGGACGGTTTGGCGCCGTTTTCTCCAGGCAGCGGGCAACGGCCTCCTCGCCGGCCTCCTCGGCAATTTGGTAACATCTACACCCGGCGCCCTCCCGCTGTACCGGTCGAGGTGACCGCGCCTATGGCGTCGCCGATGCCAACCCCGTCTCCCGCACCGACGACTGCGCCACTTCCTGCCGGTGCTCTACCAGTACCTCCTGTGGCGAATCAACATGCCATGGTCACACGCGGGAAGCACGGCTTTCGACAGCCGGCCCTGTTCCAGGCCGCGCCGCTGTCTCCAGTTCCTAGGACTTACCGTGTTGCCCTCGCCGATCCAAATTGGCGAGCCGCTATGGAAGCTGAATACTCAGCTCTTCTGTCCAACCACACGTGGGATCTTCTTCCTCGACCGCCTCGGTCCAATGTGGTGACAGGCAAATGGGTGTTCAAACATAAATTCAAAGCTGATGGGTCATTTGAGCGATATAAGGCGCGTTGGGTTCTTTGTGGCTTTACCCAACGTCCCGGTGTTGATTTTGCTGAGACATTCAGTCCGGTCGTCAAGCCTGCTACTGTCCGGACTGTTCTCTCTTTGGCTCTCTCACGCTCCTGGCCCATTCATCAGCTCGATGTCAACAATGCCTTCCTGCATGGTACTTTGTCAGAGACAGTTTACTGCGCTCAACCCTCCGGATTTGAAGATGCTGCTTATCCTGATTACGTGTGCCGGCTTAATCGCTCTCTTTATGGACTAAAGCAGGCACCTCGCGCGTGGTACAACAGGATTGCTTCCCATCTTCTGCAGCTCGGTTTTGTTGAGGCCAAAACGGACACATCTCTGTTTGTCTATCATCGTGGAGCGGACACTGTTTTCCTCCTCTATGTTGATGACATCGTGTTAACAGCCTCCTCTACTGCTTTACTCCGGCGTACCATTGGCGCTCTTCAGCAGGAATTCCCTATGAAGGATCTCGGCGTTCTTCACAACTTCTTGGGTATGCATGTTCAGCACACGAGCTCAGGTCTCTTCCTCTCTCAGCGGCAATATATGATTGAAATCCTTGAGCGTGCTGGAATGGCTGACTGCAAGCCATGCTCAACGCCTGTTGATGTGAATCCGAAGCTCTCAGCAGATGGTGATCCTGTTTCTGATCCTACGGATTTCCGCAGCCTTGCAGGCGCTCTTCAGTATCTGACTTTCACCAGGCCAGATGTCTCTTATGCGGTTCAACAAGTCTGCCTTCACATGCATGATCCACGGGAACCACACCTTGCCGCCCTAAAGCGCATTCTGCGCTACATTCGTGGCACTCTGCACATGGGTCTGTTCTTGCGCCCCTCCCCTCAGTCCGACCTGGTGGTCTACTCTGATGCTGATTGGGCCGGTTGTCCAGATACGCGCAAGTCTACTTCAGGATATGCAGTGTTCCTTGGTGACAACCTGGTTTCTTGGTCGTCCAAGCGTCAGAACACCGTCTCTCGTTCCAGTGCCGAGGCTGAATACCGAGTTGTTGCAAACGCCGTTGCAGAAGCCACGTGGTTACGCCAACTCTTGTCTGAGCTGCACACTTCTTTGCACAAGACAACCTTGGTTTATTGCGACAACATCAGCACAGTCTACATGTCTTCGAACCCCGTACAGCACCAGCGCACCAAACATGTGGAGATTGATCTACACTTTGTTCGGGAGCGCGTTGCACTTGGTGATGTTCGTGTACTCCATGTCCCTACGACATCTCAGTTCGCCGACATCTTCACCAAGGGACTGCCTTCGTCAGTCTTCACGGAGTTCCGGTCCAGTCTAAACGTTCGTTCTACCGACGATTCGACTGCGGGGGCGTGTTAGACATGCATATTTGCCTTGCGTGTATGGGTCCAGCGCCCAGGCTTTAACGCCGGCCGACCCAGTGTATATTTGGTTAGAGAGTATATTTGGTTAGAGAGATATGCGGAGATCTTGTTGGTGCTGTTTCTATAAACCACCAGATCTCCTTATCATCTCCTTATCCCTATATATCTTGTACTCCTGATCTCTCAATGAATCAATCTACAATTCACACGCAATCACAATTGCTTTCAAATAAAATCAATCCTTCTTGCCATCTGTTTTCTGATCTTCTGCCTCTGCTTCCGATGCTCTGTTTCCTGCGCTCTGCCTTCTTCTGAACTCGCCGACTGCATCAAGACGGCACCTCCTGGCCGCCGCAAGGGTCCAGGGACAAGGCCTCCCGCCTTTCACCGTTACCACTTACGTTCACTAAACTGAGCCCGTGACAACAGTGGAGCTATGCAAAGTTTTACACCAATAGGAAATTGTCTGTTTTCTATATATCTACTACTTCTTTCTGTGAAATAGGCCCAAGCCCACTAATTTGTATACTTTTGCAGTCTAGGAACTGGGAAGGAAACAGAAGATGCCATTCTATTGCAGCAGCTCTCTGATGCTTGCTTGGTGGTTGATGCTTTGGAGCCGTCTGTGAGGGAAGAACTAGTAAAGAATTTTTGCAGCAAGGAGCTTACCTCTTATAAGCAGATCTTTGAAGGAGCAGGTCAAAACCTTGCATATGCTACTTAGATCAGTTTGCTTTGTCATTTTAGTGTAAATTTACATACTCCTTTTTCTTTATTTTTTTATACTTCTGAAAAAAAAATCAGAGCTTGCCAAGTTAGACAAGACGGAAAGGAGGTATGCATGGATTAAGCGTCGACTACGGTCAAATGAGGATACCTGGAAAATATTTCCACCTTCCTGGCATGTTGACTATCTGTTGTGTATCCAGTTCTGTAAGATTACAAGGTTTGATTTCATCCCTCTCCAATTTTGCAGTTCATGAACTTTTTCCGTCAAATTGAGATTTGCATAGAACTAAAGCAACCATTTGTCACTTGATTTTACTTCTTGTTTGTTGCATTATGTTGCTACTTATATTTGAACAAATTGACCCCTCTCTTTTTTTTTTATCTATTCCCATCCCACCATAAGCATTCAGCTGCAAATTTGTGCTATAAGCCTATAACATTAGATCAATTCTCATCATCTGCCTCACAAATCAATTTACGGGTGATAAAATTACTTCTTTTTCAGGGCCCAACTTGTTGATATCCTTAACAATCTCAAAGAAAAGCCAGATGTTGCAACTTTGTTACTGGTAATTTTCCTTGTTATTCTTCGAAGTATGGATAAATAACAGATGGAAATGACTATGTGCCCTTTATCTTACCATGCTATGCAAATGATTGCTAGCCTACTTTCTAGTAATTCTTTTAGTTTTTTTGAGTGACTTTTCTAGAGGTTTAATTTTCCTTCCAAAATCTTTTGTTAAATCCTCTATTGGATTTAAATTAATATAATAAAAGATCAAGAAAACAAGCAAATTATGTACTCCATGATGCTGTGGAGTGCTAGAGATATTTGAAAAATGTTTGAACGGATGAGTTAAGTATGTAAGCTGATTCATTTGAAATACAGAATTATGTACCAAACATTTTGATATTCTTGGAATGCAGGCATTGCAGAGAACCCTTGAATTTGAGGAAGAATTGGCAGAGAAATTCAGTGGTGGAACTACAACTGCTCGGAATAAAGAATCAGGAAGCGACGATGAAAATGAGGGTGCGGAACACAATAAAATTGTTTCAGACATACGGAAGAAATACGAGAAGAAACTGGCATTGCCCAATGATGAAGTTGAACAAGTATCTACTGTTTAGTCCTAACTTTTTTTT
The DNA here is from genome assembly GCA_017311315.1 of Dendrocalamus latiflorus. Classification (NCBI taxonomy): domain Eukaryota; kingdom Viridiplantae; phylum Streptophyta; class Magnoliopsida; order Poales; family Poaceae; genus Dendrocalamus; species Dendrocalamus latiflorus. The sequence goes on from CM029663.1 coordinate 5,812,048, forward strand.
ACCCCTTTTACTATATATGTTTCCCAACTCTTCTGTAATTCTCTACTCCCAGGACAAAGGAAAGCACAAAGATTTGTCAGTCGCTGGTGCTGGGGTTAGTACTCTATCAGCTATTGTGTAGTGCATGTTTATTACTGTTTCCGTAAGTTTTGGATGATGAACTGTGTCATATACTCATATCTCATATTTTTACGCTGTGTTATTGCAGTTCAACTTCCATGGAATTATATCATCTTGTTTTGAACCATACATGGCTGTGTACATAGAACTCGAGGAGAAATCTTTGGTGGAACAATTAGACAAACTTATCCAGGTACACGAAACATACTTATAATTGGAACCCTTGGTGTTTGAGATCTGTTTACCTTGAGCTAACCCTTCAATTCTAGCAGGATGAAAACTGGGAAACAGAGGAAGGGAGTCAGACAAACATTCTATCAAGCAGCATGCAGGTAAAAGGAAATAATACATTATAGCAGTTTCCAGGCTTGGTCAAAACCTTGCCAAAATCCTAGTGTTTCCTGTTGGAATTGGTAAAAAGAGGCTGATTTCTGCTTTCTCCTTTTTTTCGCTTGGGCTTGTGTTGGAAGCATTTATTAACCTTGTGTTATGTGGAATGGTATAAACTACTCAAAGTAGGGCTAGGTTTTCCAAAGCTGGCCTTCTAGATGTTGTGTGCAACTAAGCATTTGATGCTCTGCGATTTTATCAAACTATTATGTTAATCTGCTTTACAATTTCACTTGTTCAGGTGTTCTTGGTAATTAGGAGAAGCCTAAAGAGGTGCAGTGCATTAACAAAGAACCAAACATTATTCAACTTGTTGCAGGTAGACAGTTTTTTCCAGCTTTTGTTAGCGGGTTTCCTTTTTTATGGACAGTTCCATATTCTTTGCCCCAACAAATGGTTCCTTTGTGTATTCTGTTTATGTAGCTGTTGGGATCCCCCCCCCCCCCCCCCCCCCCCCAATTTCATCTACTTACTGCTTATGCTTCTTGAGTAGTTTGTTCTGCTATGATGATGAAGGCTGGTTGATTTCCACTATTTGGTATCTTCATTACTGCTTGTTTGCACCTCTGATATTGATCTTTGTGTGCTGTTCATTTGTTCAATTGGTGAAAATCTGAAAGAGACTGGTGGACAGGAATCATACCTACAGAAGAAGAAATGTACCATGGACTAACATTGCACAAGCAATCATATGAAATAAAAGTTGCTATCTAACATTGCACAAGCAATCATATGAAATAAAAGTTGCTATCTATATGAATTATCTCTAGACACTATATTAGTAGTTCTGTTGAGTTAATACTGACCTTTCTCAGATTTGATGAACTATTTGAGCACATGTTGACTATGGTTGTCTCAAATCAAAGCTGATGAAGTTTGGCCTTCGGGTATTTCTTACTAGGTATTTCAAAGAGTACTTAAAGCCTATGCAGCAAAGTTATATGCCAGGTTACCAAAAGGTGGTACTGGTATTGTTGCAGCTGCTACTGGTACTGATGGGCAGATCAGGGTATGAAAGTTATCATTGCATTAGTTTTTCCCCCCTTCTATTTCTTGTTTTCCTCATCTGGTATCAGCATTTTATATCCTGTGGCCATTACTGCAGACCTCTGACAGGGACGAGAAAATGATATGTTACATTGTTAACACTGCCGAATATTGTCACCAGACGGTAAGTTTATTTTCCCTTCAAGTAAACCATAACTGGTAGCCTGGTGTAGAAGGAAATGGAATGAAATTATTGTATTGTTAATCTCTTCTCTCTTGCTTGGAGGGACAGAAACAACATATTCAGATTAAATTCTAGGTTCATGCATTCAAGTATTAGTGACATTCTGTTCTTCAGTGATTCTTACAGTTTTGTTGTTCAACAAAACATTTTTTTCCTTTTTGGGGAAGTTCTCTATATGCCATTACTCCACTACTGCACTTGCAAAATGCCCCTACAGACAAGCCTCTGAGATATGCTACTGCAAAAATTTGATTAGTTTGCAAAATGCCATATTGACTTTAAAAGAATAATTGGAGTTCAATCATACCAAATCGCACCTTGCATGTTTTCAAAACTTTTGCATCTAGCCCTTCTTTATTGTCAAATTTATGTTCTTAGTCCATAGTTCTCCATGGGTACCCCCGCTTGGCACTTTCCCATTCCCTCGTTAGAAAACATCACCCACCCTGCCGTTTCACATCGGAAGGCTGGCGTTAGAAGTGTGTGGCACTGGAGATGGGCAGCGCAATAGTTCCTGGTTGGAGATCCCAACAAATGCTTAAGTTTCGTGGTTAACAGATGGGATACTCATGTTCTGACTGCAATTGAGCCAAGAACAGTCTCGTGTGTGGTGGCTTGTCATCATCATCCACCAAGGCTACCTTCAGTGATGGCATTCAACAGGCTGAGAGGAGTTGCAGCTAGGAGTTTTCGATGGTGCAGTCTTGTGTCGAGAAGCTCTCCACAGATTGGGTCTTGTATCATATCTGCTAAGAGGGAAGAGAGAGAAACAGAGGGAGGAAGAGAAAAGGGGAGAGGAATTGTGGCTGACAGATTGGGCCTGTTGTCAGTCTGAGACTCTCAGTGCAAAGTTAGGGGCAAAAATGTCTTAGTAGACTGCAAGCTATCCGATGTTTGCAGTGGCATTTTGCAAATTTAGCACTCTCAGAGCGGCATATAGCTATTTTTCCTTATGTGTGTGTGCTTGCATGTGTGATTGAGAGATTCTCTCAAGATCTTTTTTATGACTATCAACTCTCTGTATAAATTTGACAGTCTGGTGAGCTAGCTGAGAATGTTGCTAAGATGATTAACCCTCAGTTTGCTGACAAGGTGGACATGTCTGAAGTTCAGGTGACTGATCATTATCTTTTGTTTTTTCCCCTACCTGATGTGAATATTGTAGCCATTAGATTGCTATGTTATTTCTTTGATATTACTGTTGAAGTTCTAGAAAATCCCTTAATACTTCAATACTTGCAGGATGAATTCTCAGCCGTGATCACAAAAGCATTGATGACACTTGTGCATGGCCTTGAAACCAAATTTGATGCTGAAATGGTTGCAATGACTCGTGTACCATGGGCCACCCTTGAAAGCGTTGGCGACCAATCAGAGTAGGATTTTATTAAATCCCTTTTATATTACATTCCTTGCTGATATTTCATTTTGTGTGAAAAGTCTTATGACGTATTTGAAACTAACATGGAATAACAAGTCATACAATTTACAAGAGTCCCAAGTCCCACGGCCTAGGTTTGATGAGCAAGTGAAAAATATGGGAGAACATAACATAGCAATGATGTCACATTTATTACAGCTAATGTAGGTAATGTTATTTGACTGGAAAGAAAAGATATGAATCCTTGTGAACTGCTAATTGGGATCTATCCTATCAGAAGCTGCATTTCATAGCCTGTAAATAAAAGGCAAATATACTAATTCCCATCCAAATGTCATCCAATGATCCAATGGCTCATGTGTGAATTTGCATGTTAGCACCCAGATATGGGTTTGCACTATATATCTGCACATAAAATGGATCTTTGAAATTTTGGAACACCCTCTTCATTCTTTAAATTGCAAAAAAAAAAGGTGATTACAAACATTGTTTGCCTTGCATATTCTTCAGATCAGCCAAAAAACACGTGATTATTTTCAAGTATATAAATATCTGCTAAGAGGATTCACTGTCCCATGCCAGATACGTGAATGGTATCAGCTCTATTCTGTCCAGCAGTATTCCCGTGCTTTGTAGCCTGCTTTCACCTACCTACTTCCAGTATTTCCTGGACAAAGTAAGTTAAGCATTCTTCTTTATTATGGGTAAAAACCTTGTGGGTTCTTATCATCTTTTTGTCATGAACTATATATAGTGGCTATCAGCGTAGTTTATTATACTTACCTGCATTGTTCTGATGCAGTTGGCAGCCTCTCTTGGACCTCGTTTTTATCTCAATATATACAAGTGCAAGCATATATCAGAAACTGGTGCACAGCAGGTGCACATTAATTCCATACGAAGCTCTTTTTGTACTATTCATCACATTTCTCATCAGTCATCACTTTGCATTTTTTTTCTGCAGATGCTTTTGGATACTCAAGCAGTTAAGACTATTCTACTCGACATCCCAGCTCTTGGAAAACAGGTATTGTCCGTACAAAATCATCTTGGCATATTACATGGCCTATGTATTTTTAATTAATAGTGGCGGGTTGAGGAAACCTACCAAGAGGAGTGATTCTTTTGTATCAAGCATTTCCTGAATCTGTGGAAGAAATTTGGCCCTGGGAAGAGCGAAATATGTAGCAAACTGCAAAATTGATCTGATTATTATGTTACTCAAAGATGGTTGGCAGCAAACATATGCAACAAATTTGCTTTACACAAACAATGATGTTGGGTACAAAAGGCAGCAAATTTGTAGTCTAAACTTAATTGCAAGAAGAAACGATTTCAAGTTATGTTCCATATTTTACGTGTGGCTTCTTTCATTTGTGTGTGACAGAATACAGTTGCCGCTAGCTACTCAAAGTTTGTAAGCCGAGAAATGAGTAAAGCTGAAGCACTCCTTAAGGTAAATTGGGGAAAATGAACTTGAGTTCTGATTATCTATATCAGTATTGCTGAAAAGGCACTTCGCATTGATCAAGCTAATAACATCGCTTGATGCAGGTTATTTTGTCACCAGTTGATTCTGTTGCTAATACGTACCGTGCTCTCCTTCCGGAAGGCACGCCTCTTGAGTTTCAGCGGATACTTGACCTCAAGGTTTTTGCTTACAAATCTGGCCTTTTTAATATGCAAGTACAATCTCCCATCACTTAGGTTAACCACTTAGTTGCTCGTGTTGTTCTCGCTTGGCCACAGGGCTTGAAGAAAGCAGACCAACAAGCTATACTGGAAGACTTCAACAAGCATAGCCCCAGCATCAAACACCCCACCGTAGCTCCGACTGTTGCGCCACCAGTTGCCACTGCATCTGTCCCGATTGCACCAGTCGCAGCTCCAGCTGTTTCAGTTACACCAAGCATGGCTGCCTTGACGGGAGCTCTGGCCAACCGAGAGGATGTACTCGCCCGTGCTGCAGCACTCGGGCGGGGAGCAGCGACGACAGGGTTCAAGAGGTTCCTTGCATTGACAGAGGCGGCCAAAGATCGAAAGGACGGGCCATTTCGCAAGCTTTTTAACGCATAAAGTTTTGCTCTTGCTTGTTCATATAGTTTGCGTCTCTCTTGCAGTGCACATAGCTATAGGAGATTCTTTCCACAGCGTGTTCCTCTATACTCCAGCCTTCAGTGTATAACGAGAAAACCTTTTTGACACATTTTCCCATTTTGCGGAGAGCTAGTGGTTCAGCTGTACTAAGGGATTTTATCATAGTGTTAGTAATAAGGATTCATTGTCTGGTTTTAGAATTTTTTTGTATAAACAATCCATATTTTATTTGAAATAATAGTAATATACCCGTACGAATTTTTTTTTACAAAAATAGGTTTCGGTCGTCTAACCGTTAGGCGACTAGAACCTATCGTCCAACGACCGCGGGTGACAGGTTTTAGTTGCCCAATTTTTCGGCGACTGTAGCCTGTCACCCAGCGGCTGGACGACTATAATTGCAATCGTTTGGCTGTGCAGCGACTGCAAACAAGCTGTTCCTAGAGGTAGTGTGGGTTAATTTATTTGTAATTTTTGTAGATTATGAATGATAGATAATCTATTGGATTCGCAATAAGAATTTGTGTCGTTGTATTGTGTTGTAGTGTAAGAAATTTCGTGAGCTTTTTTAAAAAGAATGATTGAAATAATAACGATCGGCAAGCACGAAGGTAAGATTGAAATAACAATGATCGGCAAACACAAAGGTAAGTGATATTGTGATATAACAAGGAATTCGTATACAGAGAACTGATTTGTTAATATTGTTTGATGACTTGTCACGAGAATAATTGAATGCGAAAAGATAAGGAAATATGTTTATCCGAATTAAAATAGACTTTATAGTACAATTGGGAGTAACATGGCGCGTAAGGTTTGAATACATTCATAACAAAGAACATTATGTATGATTCAACGAACTACTCTTACGATACGTATGCGTCTTTTTGGAATGGAACTAAATTCGACCTTCGGGTGAGTAGTTAGTGCGAGACGGCTTGACCTATTGTGTAGACCGGTGCCATTTTTCCTTCCTTGCGAGTTCAGCATTGAACTCCTCGGCAGCCTCTTTTGCCTTAGTCGTCATTTTTCTATTTTTCTCGCGCTCCCTCTCGTAAGCCTCACACTCCTTGCACGTGCACGCCTCGAGATGAGCTTTCGTCTCTCGATATATATGCTCGATTTGTTTGTTCTTGCGGCGCTCCTCCTCCTGAATCTCGTAGGACCTTTTGACATTTCACTCCTTGAAGTCGAGAGCCCACTGATCCTCTGGGTGGATCTCAAGATCGATCTATTTGCGATAGCCATATAGGGGTTCCGAGGACTGTGGGTACATGGGAGAGGTTATTAGTGCATACTTTAAAGGAGAAAACGTAGGGGGAACATAGTGTAACTAATCCTTACCGGCTGCCGATAGCTAGTGCTGTCCCGTCGGCGGTAGGGATAGTCACTGGAACAGTTTGCGCAATCCCAATAACGCATACCCAGGCTAAAGCGGTGCTTAGACTTGAAGAATTTGCACAGGTCCTAGCACCAGCATAGAGGCGGCGTCTCTCCCTTGGGCGGGTGTTGTGGCGAACGCTCGGTAGGAACGTTTGAGATGGGGTTGTTGCTACAGGTGACGTTATTGCGGGGAGCTGACCTCGTAGCACGCTCGGCTTGTTCGGCCAGGGCCGCAGCAGCCCTTGCTTTTTTGTCACGGGTAGCAGCAAACCTTACTAGGTTGTGGGTCTCCTCCCATTGCTTCATCATTTTGTCCCATTGTTTTTTCTGCCTCTTGTCTATCCCGATGTGGTGAAGCAAGTTTTGGTGTAATGTTGGCTTTGTTTGTAGTGTTCTCTCTGAAATCATTTCCACCTCCTTTTATAAGGCCCCGCGTGGCCTTCTCGCTGCATGAAGCTACCATGTGTAGTCTTCTCGCTGCATAAAGCTGCACCTGGTGTAGTCACTGCGCAAAGCTGGCCCGTGTGGTCTTATCACTGCATAAAGCTACCCAGTGTGGTCTTGTCGGTACGCAAAGATTGCCAGCCAAGTCTTCACATTGCACAAAGCTGCACCCTTTAGTCTTGTCGCTTCTAAAGTTGGCCTGTGTGGTCTTGTCGCTGCGCAAAGCTGGCCCATGTGGTCTTGTCGGAGTGCAAAGATGCACCCTTTGGTCTTCTCACTGTGCAAAACTGGCCTGTGTGGTCTTTTCGCGGCACAGAGCTGCCTCATGTGGTCATGTCGCTGCGCAAAGCTGGCCCATGTGGTCTTGTCGCTGAGCAAAACTGTCTCGTATGGTGTACTTGCTACGCAAAGGTGGACCGTTTGATCTTCTCACTGCGCAAAGCTGGCCCATATGGTCTTGTCGAAGCGCAAAGATGGCCCATGTGGTCATGTCGCTGTGCAAAGCTGGCCCATGTATTCTTGTCGCTGCGCAAATATGTCTCGCTTGGTGTAGTCGCTGCGTAAAGATATATGCCCACGTAGATCCATTTATAACGGATCTTTTGAAAAGACGAGAGAGAAGAGCGATGGCCCCAGGGGTGAAGCCAGGGGGAGGCTTAGTAAGGCTCGAGCCTCACCTCCCCCCGGCGGCGGACCCCCCCCGGCGAGCCCCCTCACCCCCGACAGCAACAATCACAGCGACGGCGACAATCACTTCCCAACAAGCCCCAGCGAGTAGCGACGGCTTTAAGCCCAACAAGCAAAAAACTAGCCCGTAAAGAGGCCCACCAAAACATTCACTTCGGCGACAGATCCAGAGCCCAGAGCCCAGAGGAGACACAGACATTCACAGGCGGCGACAGTCGACAGATCACAAAGATGCAAAGCTTCACAAATCGGCAAATCCAGATCTGGCGGCGCCGCAGCGGGGTGACGAGGGGCCGAGCCGGACCGAGGCGACGAGGGTCGAGGCGCCGCCGGTGAGCTTGGGACGGCGGCGACTCCGAAGTCCGAGCGACGCGAGGAGCGGAGGAGCCGAGGTCCGAGGAGAGGAGCGAGGCGAGGCGGCGGCCGGCGAGCCGTGACCCGCGAGCGACATCTTCTCGGCCGGCGGCCCGGCGCTGACATGTCTATAACCTGACGGTGGGCGGTGGACAGTGGACATGAGCTTGTACACGCAGTGCAGGTGCCGGAACCATGAGGGCTGGCGCGGCGTGGCTGTGCCGCCGGCACATCTCTCTACGGGTAGCGCGCGTGTGGCTGGTCTGGACGTGCGGCGTGCACGAGCGCAATCATATATGATTACTTGTGCTCGCTGCCCTTGTGCCGCATCGAGACTGTGTTCGTCGAGTTCTCTCTCGGCCGAGGGACGGTTTTGTGAGCCTCGCGTGCGCGGATAATACTAACTTTTGCTGATGGTTTTTAATTTTAACTTATAAATTATAATATCTTTTGGTTGTTTGTGAATGAGAGTGTGGAGAGATAGAGACTCGCATATAATTTTTGTTGATATAAATGAAATCGTTACAATGTCTACTACAATCGACTAGTATACCCCATATTAAAAAACATTTGTTTGAAAATTAGATACTCTCTCTATTCTTTTTTACTTGACGTTTTTTATTTTTATAGTCTTCAAGATTCGATTTTGACCACTATTTTTTATAACTTTGTATTAAAATATACTAATAAAATTATAATATTATGAAAGTATTTTTAATAATAAATCTAATGATATAATTTTTGAATAGCCAATTTAGATAATCTTAAATCTATTAGTAATTAAAGTTTAGAAAATTTGATAAGAAAAATTATAGAAAGTCAAGTAAAAAAGAACTACGAGGGTATTGTAGGAGAATTATTTAACATAAAAAAGAAAAGGGACTTTTAGGTGCAAGTCATTGGGTCTATTCTTTTCAGCTTCTAAAACCTACTTTTCGGCTTTTCTACAGTAACGAGATTTTAAACGGAGTATCTTTTCAAGATATGATCTATTAGTTAATTGTAGTACATACTGTACTGACTTCATTTATATTAGCAAAAACCACACACGAGTTTATGTTACTCTGTAATCTCTCGCACAAACAGCTGAAAAACCACAAGTCACAGTTAAAAGTTACAAACCGCAGCCAAAAAAAAGTCCAATGCTTGGTCCGTTCCGTCCCGGCCCGCCCGTCGCGTGAGTAGCGTGACGGGTTTGCCGCTTGCGGGCTGCTGGTTTGGGTGGACCACAACGTCACAAAGCTGCTGTTGCCGCCGCCGCGCCGCCCCATCTGCCTCGGTTGGGCCGCACCGCCGTCCTTCGCTCGAAACGTACCGCTGCGCATGCTCAAGTAAGAGCAAGTTTAATAGTACAGATAGCTGCTACCTCCAATACATTTCTATGTCATCAAAAGATAATGATGCAGTCAACTCATACAATAAGCTGGCTATAAGTTGTCTCCACAAGAGCTCTCAATCATTTAATACATACATGGGTATTGATAATTTAATACATGCATAGGTATAGCAGTTAGTTCTATTGGTACATGCATGGATAACGCCTCTTTTTCTGTGCTATAGCCTGACTCTTGCATGGGAGCCGGCTTGGCTCTCTCTCTCTCCTTTTCTCTCCCCTCCACATAGGACTATGCTGACATGGATTCCCTTATAGCTAGCACAGTCAACCTTATTAAACTTGCTCTAATATTGCTGCTTCGTTCTATGCGAGACATCACCTCAAAGCTTGAATGAGTTTTTGAAACAAGCAACAACGCAACTGCGGTCAGAACAAATACAAACAGATTGACTCCGCTCGGTTTGGCTAAAAAGCTATAGTTTATGATTGAAATTGCACTGTAGCGGCTGAAATTTCACTGTAATTGAAGATAACTTATTTGACGTAATTAAATTTAAAAAATTTAAAAATAGAAGAAAAATATGCTAGCTCATCACGGACAACGCAAACGAATATGGGAAAAAAGAACCGGCAAAAAAAGCTAAAAAAGCCAAATGTTCAAAAAAAGACGAAATTTATGAATAGTGAAAAATAAGCCAGAAGCTAGAGCCGAAACGAGCAGGGAATGTTGAGACATGTAATCATTGCTGAGTGATCGTTCGCTATCTGGCTTGAAAATATTGTCTGGGAGCTTCCTCTCTCGCAGCAAGCAACACAAGATAAGATCACCACTTGTTCGTAATGAAATTCTTTGGGTTCTTCCATAACCTTAGATGTCCTTCTAAGTGCATGTACACTAGGATAATATCAATTGTCTATAATTCTTGTCATGTAAGATTTTTCTGATAATATGAATGGAAGAGAACAAGGAGAGAAAGAAAGAAGCCATCTGATATGCAATGGACAGTTTATCAGACCCTTATAGATGACTTTTTTTATCATTGTATTCATGCCATCTATATAAATCTTAGGGTTCTATATAGACAACTTAGAAAATCAATTGTATAAGATGTTTTTAATTTTATGTATAAATGTGAAGAATACTACACAAGAGCCTTGTATACCATTGAACCAGCGGCGGATCCAGCGGTGGGGCGGGGGGGGGGCTCGAGCCCCCCTACGGCTACCAGACCCTTGGAGCCCCCCTAAATTTTTAGCCATGGATGTATAATGTAGAAGGGGCTGAGGTCGAGTTGAAGGTACTTCAGTCCCTCTAAAATATTTTCCTGGATCCGCCACTGCATTGAACATACACGGAGATCATGCGGAAGAGGAACTGTACTAGTACGGAACAATGATATACGAGTGTATGACGCTACATGACAAAAAAAAATGCATCATATACAGACATAATAAACCTTATGCACCGATGGCCCATTCAGTTCCATGCATGAAACGCTTAGCACCTAGGAATAGGATATGCCCCACACGAAAAGAATATTCTCTTCGGTCTTCACAATCATCGAAAAAGCTTTGCAGCTCACTTGGGATATCGTCATATCAACCTGGCACGAAGCATGCAAATTTAATGCAATCAATACACGACGCCGTTTCAGATTTTAGGAGTTGCAGGTAAACATCAATCAAAAACATCATACATATTTGCAAATCAACATATCCACTCTAATCTTCCTTTTATCAGTCGGAACGTGTCACTCTGACTTGTGTAGTGTATGTGCACAGATTTCTCATTAAGAAGATCTCTACCTATCAAGTGATCAAGATCGTTTACCATGGAGACTATTTGCAGGGAAGCGAACCTGGAAGAAAAAGCGGTTCGTCGTTAGCCCTGGAAAGGTTCTTGCAGGCCTGCAAGAGCGGCATTAAGGGCCTGTTTAGTTCATGACCAGAAGTTGTCTAGCCACAAGTTAGATGTGCCCAGGGGCGGATCTAGCGGTGGGGCGGGGGGGGGCTCGAGCCCCCCTACTGCTACCGGACCCTTGGAGCCCCCCCTAAATTTTTAGCCATAGATGTATAATGTAGAAAGGGCTGAGGTCGAGCTGAAAGTACTTCAGCCCCTCCAAAAAATTTTCCTAGATCCGCCACTGGATGTGCCACAGTTTTTAAGTAGCTGTTTGGTTCACTGACGTAACTGTGGCATGCCACACTTTCTTAGCACCCGACCCCACACGTCATAGACTCAGTTTCTTGCCAAACTTTGCCACAAGTGTGGCTTCGATTTTATTAGCCACACTTTCTGTGGCAGCCACATATTGCCTAAGCTTAGACATGACAAAGTTAGACACCAACCAAACATGCCCTAAAGCTTCCTTTTCTGCAGTGCGAATCGGTTCTGTCATAAGTTGGTCACTTGAGCATCAAAGAATCCGTGTGTTTTCCTGTGCTTGGATGGTGTAGTGTTGTGTGTTTCGATTGGGAAAATTTTATTGCCGATTGCTCGTTGCCAACACAACCCACGTGCACCGGCATGTACAGGCAAAATAACCGGGCTCCTCTGGCTCATGAATTGGGCAGTCAGGGATGCTTTGCTCCTCTGTACACGGGTCCCTACGGTCTTTCCAAATGCAGAACATGCAGCAATAGCTAGCACAACAACACTTGGTACCCAGGACAAACGGGTTTGATGGCATGTCTTGGAGTTCTGAGCTTCATCTCGAAATTGCCATTTGGGCATGTTCTTTTCCTCCGAAGCTGACGGCTTTCTAACTTTCAAACGGAGTATTTTCTTAAGACAGGGTCTACAAGTTAAACGTTATACACGTTAAAAGCCCAACATCTGTACCAGCCAAAATCGTAAGAGAGTATCTGTCTCTCCGTAATCTGTACCGTAAACAGCTAAAATTCAAAATTTTCAGCCAAAAGCCATAAGTCACAGCCGAAAAGAACATGCCCAAAAGCTTATACTCACTTAAGTCCTAAGCATCCAACTTTTGCCCCGCAAAATTGTGTTACTCCTAGAACGTTTTTTTTAATCTACTACCGTCTATCCCTAGAACTTAAGGTCTCTGCCGGCGATACCCAATTGACTTTAATGCTCCACTCAATTTACTCAAAAGATAGAATATTTTCTCTGCGTGGGGTAGTACAGGCAAATACAATGCGATAACAGGCTGTGGTGACAATGAAATCAGATAGACTATTTTCGGAAGGGTTTTGGACGGTTTAGAAGGAGAGGGGAGAGGATCGGACAACGAGAAATATGGAACAGATGCGCATCAACTGGCATCTGCCTGTCCCGGCCCAGAATATTGCCGCGGGGCAGATTGCTTTGTGTTTCTAAAACTGATGTTTTTGTTACATGCACTCAGAAATTGACACCCCTTGATGCAAACCTTGTTCGATAATATCGGGCTATACTAGTGAGAAACCATGTATTAAGTCTAAGATATACTTGTGATGAACAATTGATATTTTGGTTGAGTTAAATTTGAATTTTATAATAGTTTTAGAAAATTCAGATTTGCTGCCAGAGTTGGTGGTCGGACCGATCGGTGGGACCGGTCAGACCGTTGGGAGGAAGCAGTCGGACCGGGCGGTGGGATCGGTCAGACCGGCCTGTGAGTGGCGGTCTAGCCGGTGGGCTGGTGTGATCGGAGTTTGGGAGCGTTCAGACAGTCGAGGTGATATGATCGATTTCTAGTTGGTTGCTGTTTTTTTTTCAAAGAGTATGTTTAGGAGTTGGGCTCGTGCGGTCGAACTGGCCATGGTTAGCAATTGGACCATGGTAACTTGGCTGGTGTGATCGGCAATGGAAATGCGGTCACACCAGGTGGCTGGTTAGATCGACCAATGGTTGGCAGTCTGACCAGGGTGGCCCGACTAACATGAGGAGAGTGCTCAGATCAATTGTTGTCTCCAGAGATTAGGGTGAGCTGAGCTGAGTTGGTTTGAGGTTAGTTCATGGTTTAGGAGCCATGAGGGTTTGCGTTGTACTGTACCATGCATAGTTTTGACCCACGTGATTCAAGTACATGAAACTTATGCTTGATATGGTTGTTTGGTCTTTTAGATGTGTAGATGGTTTGGAGGACGTGGCGGTCGACGTCAATAGATTGGGACTAAGCGGGGGAGTTGAGGTCCAAGCGGTCATGTAAATCTGGGTGATACTACGCGTCTCAAGCGGGAGCACAGAGATGTTAGTGATATGTCCTATAGGCAATCATGGAAATAATTATATCACCTTTATATTTATGATCTTTTGAATAATATATTATTTTGCCCCTTGAATAATGTATTTCGTATTGATCAACAAGTATGTGACTTGTTCGTAAAACTCTTTATTTATGTTTTGATGTGATTCTAAATTATCCCTGATCTTATATAATTATGTTGGACAATTATGATTTATAGATCAACACACGTATTGATTGATGATCATGTTTCATGGATCATAGATATGGGATATCAAATTAATAATGTGGACACATGTTAGAGAACATGATGTTAGATTGACCCACCATGAGACACTATGGGAATTTTTATATTCGTAAGTGTCATTAGTTGGTCTCATACATAGTGTATGTAGAATCCTTATACCTGAGATCGTCATTGTTTCCTACATGTGTAATAGTTTACTTAGGGATTACTAAACACTACTCCGTGACTGGGTAATTATAAAGGTAAATTTCGGATTTACTATGAAATAGGCGGAGGAATATAAGTGATCAAGATGGAATTTGCCCCTCCTATATAATAGGAGAGATATCTTTGGGCCCCTCGACGTGGTTGGATTAAGAAAGTACATGGCCATGCCGAATATGGTTGAGTCAATCACAACTGAGTAATCCACTACAAGTTCGAGTAAAAGGATCAAGCTATCAAAGGATGGTACGCTTCTCGCCTTGAATTCGATCTGGTATCATGAGGCAAAGGGATCGATACATAAGTATTATATTGGTTTGTTCGATATGATCTTTATGTATGTTTGGGAGTCATTATGTCCTGCTGGGGACCACTACTGACTTATGGATCGGAAAGGAGTTTTTAGCCATGGACAAATATACATGCACCTACTGAGTCACACATTTAATAGGCTGGAACGATAAGGGTTCGGATAAAAGTCTCTGAGTGGAATACGATATCTACTCGTATCGATAAGGATCCGATTGGAAACTATATAAGGAGAGGTGTGGGGGCTGAGTGAGGTATCCCTGAAACACCCCATCGAAACCCTAGCCGTCACCTCTCATAACCACTGCCGTGCACGTTGGTGCTAGCACGCCGATGCACAGTGTTCCATCTCTGGATGTGTGGACTTCGGTAGAGGCATTGTTGCCACTGCAGCTCTAATCGGGACGATCGTGAAGAGGAGACGGTTGGCCGGAGGACGATTGACTACTACCGTTACACCGACACGCTCTTCATTGAATCAACTGCTTCAACTTTACTTTCGCTGCACTACACGTCTAGTCAAGCATAGTTGCCCGGAAGCTTCATTGGAGGTGTTTTGGGAAAGTGCCCAAAAATTGGATTTAAGGCCTTCACCAAAACCACGGTGCGGGGAGGCATAAAGGAGGTGGTTTAGGGTTAGGATAAAGTTAGTTGTGTAGAGTAGATCAAACACTAGTGTGTTAGTGCGTTGATCCTTATACACGCTTTGAGAAACATACGTGAGTATGTAAAACCCTAGTTAATGGGGTTGACGGGTTTCCCGGTAAGATTAATTGGTTAGACCCATTAAGTGTTATGTTGGTTGTTTAGATGGGAGGAGAGGAGGTAGTAGCTTCAAGGATTTTAGGTTTTGGTTTTGCTCCACTATCTTGTCTCCTTCTATGGTAATGAGAGAGATATCTTGAGAGAGAAGAGGGTAATGCTTTAGCTACACCTTGTAAACATCTACGAGCATGTAAGCCTCATCCTTTACTGAAATAGATCAAAACTTTGTCTCAATCATTTTTTTTGTGTTCTTGCTTAGTTGTTTTTGTTCTTGAGCTAGATTTGTGATTTTGGATTCGTGGGAGTTCTACCTCAACCTCTTGCTTAAATTATCTTACTAAGACATGTGAGAATAGGTCAGAAAAATCTCATGTTTTAGATCCTCATAAGCAAAAAGTAATTAAACAATTAGGATTTTTGGTGTTCTTGTGATTTAGATTTGATTCTGTTCAATTTGGTAAACTCGAGCCAAGAACCTTATAATTCTTGATTGGTTTAGATTTATATTATCTTGAATAAGTCTCATGCAAATTTTGAAAGTGTTTGCATAATATTTGAGTAAGGTCTTGAGATTTGAGATTTTGTCTAAGAGATTTTCAGGTCTAGGAATAGGGGATCAGTTGGATCAAGCCCAAACTTGCTGTCAGACAGGACAGACGGTGTGACGAGTACCAGGTCGATGATCAGACCGACCCATCAACAGTCGTCTAACCGACCTTGTAGAAGGTTGCCATTTTTGTTGGCTCTTGCTTCTAGCTTAGTTTTGCAACTTCGTGTGGTGTAATCTGAAGTTGGTAACTATCATAGTCACTCGAGTGAAGATTTTGAATAGCTTAGGGGGAAGCATCGGGAATCATTCACTCCCTTTGATTGCCGACATCAATCATACAAATAGTATCAGAGCCTACTTAAGTTTTTCCTTTTAGATCTTAACCGGTCTTAAAAGACATGACATCAGACAGGTATTCCACCATGCTGCCCTTCTTTGATGGGGTCAACATCCTATATTGAAAGGTGAGATTGGCTACATACAATCAAGCTAAAGGCTATACAATTTGGAAAAACATCAAGAGTTCTTATATTATCCCTGTCGACGATTAGATCACTCTAGTAAATCTTTTAGATGTGGAGGCAAACAGCAAGGCTAGACACCTCCTGATTCAAAGACTCGGAAGAAACAAGTTTGAACGTGTATCTCATCTCGCTTCGACGCACGATATCTAGCAGACCCTCACTATTACCATGAGGGCTCTACAGGTACCAAGGAGGTGGGTCAGAACTAATTGAAGAGAAAATATCAAAAGTTTCAGATGAGACCTGGAGAATCTTTAGATGAGTTCTTTGCTCGCTTTCGAAAGATCCTCAGTAACTTGCATGTTATCGGTGTGGTCTATTCCGACTTTAAAAATGTACGTTAAGTCCTTGGAGTCTTGGACATGTCTATTTCGGATATGAAACTCACGTCTATCAATGACACTGCTGTTATGAGCGAGCTCACCTTGGATAAGTTTCTCAAAATTGAAAACTCATGAGATCGACTTGCTCTCTAGCAAGAACAAGTCTAAGTCAATAGCGCTTATGACTGATCCAACGAATAGTTCTTCTTCTACCCGTTGAATCTACTGCTTCTGGATTTTATTTGTTTGCCTTACATGCCATGAGTGACGATCAACTTGAGTAAATTCTTGAGGATGATCTAGCCATCCTATCTACCAAGTTCACTATAACATTAAACACTATAAAGATGAGAAAGAGAGGAAGAGGTCCTATGCGGTGCTTTGAGTGTGACGATCTCAACCACATTAGAGCCTATTGCCTTAAGCTCAAACGTAAGAAGAAGAATAAGTACCGCAGGCATCCACCACCTTAGATGCCAAGCCGAAGAAGTGCAATTACCGCAAGGTAGTCCACCGAGTCTTGTCCGCTCTTGAGTAACTTGACTTAAGCAATGTGGACTCAGGGGCCGAGGTGGAGGAGGACGAGCTGTGAGGCAAAAAGAAGACGGGTGACTTCATCGATATGTGCTTCATGGTGAGCACCAACTACATCTCCGGCAAATATGATCTCTACAATGACCACGATAAGGTAAAACACACATGATGAGATCTCTTGTGTTGTAGCTCGCCCACATATGACTCGTATTTCCTAACCAGTACGAAAGAGGTAGGAAAAAGATCATTGTTGTTGATTAATACGTTGGTTCTCATGGGCCATGACTTGAACATATGATGTTAAGCTCCATAGATAAATCAACTTACGATATTTCATTTGGTTTTACCACATGAATCAAGTGCAACTCAAGAGAATACATACTGATAACTGTTGATAGATATGGGTTTGTTTTTCTCAAGGAGATAAATATGAGCCATGATTAACTAGAGAACACTCTCCTAGAAAAGAGTAGTGTAGATGCAACACATCATACTAATGGTCACGCATGAAGTTGCAAGAGCAAAGATCGTAGCGTATTAATGGTCATGACAAATGTAAAATCAGTACAAATTGATATACTATTGTATAACATATATAGACGAAGAATTGTACATATTAATTCAGAAAATCGAACCAACATATAAACAATGTGCTTATTTGGGTTTAATTTTTTTGGTTTTTGGCTTTTTTTACTGTTTGAGTCTTATTTTGCACTGTAGCTCTTGGTAGTTTTTTTGATGTAATTAAAATTTTAAAATTCAAAAATAGAAAAAAAAAACCGGTTTGGCCATCATGGACAATTCAAAAGGATACGGGAAAAAGGACAAGCTAAAAAAACTAAAAAGCAAAAAAAAACAAAACTAAGAAAGTAGTGAAAAGCTGAAGCCCAAACAAAGGTGCCCCAAGAATGCTTATATTTGTGTGTGCGTGTGTGACCGCTTGTTAACAGCGGTGTACGCGTAGCAGCCCCAGTTGAAAATGCGACAGGGTGCCGGAAGCATTTTGGGAAGGAGGCCCGGGCCCTAATCACAAAGACCACTCAGCCCAAATTAACCCGGAGCAACCCCACACAGCGCGCTGCGGCTGCACATACAAATTTCCCACGGGACGGAGATCCAGCGAGAGACCCCGTTCCATACGCGGCCTCTCGCTCCTCCGCCTCCCCCTAGAAGCGTCTCGAAGCTTCGGGAGGGGACGCCACGGCAATGGAAGCCGCCGCCGATGCGATGCTCGCCGCCGCGAGCCGCGCCTTCTGCAGCCCCGTCGCCGTATTCTTCCAGATCCAGGTGAGCGCCACCTCCCCCGAGCTCTCCGCCCTCCTCTCCTCCGCTCCGCATTGCGGTCGATTCGTGGTGGCGGTGCGGATTTGTTTTGGAGGCTGCGAAAAGCACCGGGTTTTTGAATTTTTTCCCCGTCGGTGTCCCTTTCGAGGAGTAATTTTGGGCGGAGAAAAATTTTCTTCTCCGTACCAATTGGAACTTAGCGTGAGGTTCTGACGGCTCCTGTGTACGGTCAAGGCGCAACTGTTAAGTGGAAGTAAGTTGCAAAGTTTCACTGTGGGAAACGACGCATTATTTGTGCTTTTGAAGTTTTGTAATTTGGAGATGGTGATGGACAAGTTTGGTTTCTACGTCTCAACCCAGCAAATGTTTGCATACTTAGTGTAGGCGCATATACGTTATCGATTTGTCAGTTTCATTCGGACAAGCGATGTCGATTTCAACTTGTCTTCCACGTTTTGTATGCGTAATGTGTTACCATTTATAGGCTATCTTACCTTTGTTTGATTTCATTTTGAATGTCCATGAGAATATAAACATGGGATATATCCTGTAGTCTAGGTTAAAGTTTAGATTTTTCTTCCGAAGCTAAGTGCTTTGCATCTTAATTTGTACTTTTGGTGCTTCAATTTTACTTTTACAGTTTACACTTTACACTATAGCTTGCTTCTAATGCAATTTCCCACAATTTATGTAGGGGTGTTTGATCTGCTTAACACTTGCTCTTGGTTGGGCTGTTGCCACATTTGTCAGGTAATGTGGACCTTCAAGAAAGCAATTTTGTAATCAAAATTTTCCCTGGCTATTTTTTCAATGCCAGAAATCCAGCAGCAACTGATTTTATTTTACAATCAATGCTTTCTTACCAGAAAAAAGGAAATACGGAAGATGAGGTGCAAACTTGTAGATGGAAATAGTTTTGCATTTCTTTGTGATGATGTAGATGAGCTTGAGCACTCTGTTCAGGAGAAATTACCGAGGGTCTCTGTAATCATGCCTTTGAAGGGCTTTGGCGAACACAATTTGCAAAATTGGAGAACTCAGGTACAGTCAGAATGCAACATATTTATAACCATTGGCGTTTACAGTGTTAATTATGATGCGATTAACACCCATCAAAAATACAGATTACCTCTCTTTATGGGGGACCATTGGAATTCTTGTTTGTATTAGAAAGCAAAGATGATCCAGCTTATCATGCTGTTTCCCGTTTGATCACAGAGTACAAGGTAGGTGGAAACCCTCATAAGCACTTAATAATATTATTCTCCCAAGTTATGCATCTCATCTGCCCATAGCTCACTTCATCCGTTGTAACCTTTTTAGATCATATAATTTTCAGGACAAATTGGAGGCAAGTGTGGTTGTAGCTGGGTTCTCAACAACGTGTAGCCAGAAAATTCATAATCAGTTAGTACGTAAAGAACTTCATCCCCGCCCTTGATGTGTATTCTGTTATCCTTTCACATTTGGCGAAGTTGAATGTTCTATTGTGCTCATGCTTCTAAATGCACTATTAATTTATTACACTTGGAATGCTATTAAGTATTGACACCAATTGAAAAAACAGAGGGGTGAAACTGATTTCCCTCCTCTCTCTCTCTCTCTCTCTGTGTCTCTGTCTCATGTACAGTGCATGGAATGGAACTGTTGATGGTACATGCACACAGGCTGTCCATACATAATTCTTTTACATATCTTTTGTTCCTCACTATTTAAATTATCTAAAGAACCTGAAAAGTTGATAATAAGCTGTAACCTGTAAGCTGTATCTTGTGAGCATAGGGATGGTGATATTGAACAGGAACTCAAGGCCAGAAAATTCAAGTTTTCTGCAGCTATTATAGGACCATCTTTTGGTCTTACTGTCTGTTTACCAAACAAGCCCAATGAGGTGGCAGGTTGATGGAATTTTTCTCATGCATTGAAACAGATCGGTGTTGAAAAGATGCACAAGGACAGCAAATATGTTTTATTTCTTGATGATGATGTGAGACTGCATCCTGGGACAATTGGAGCTCTCACAAAAGAAATGGAGAAGAATCCTGAGGTCTGCTTTTCCTCCTCCCTCCCTCCCTCTCCTCTCTCCTAACAGGATATGCTTCTTTGCGTCTGACAGATATTTATCCAAACTGGATACCCCCTTGACTTACCTTCTGGCAGCTTGGGAAGCTATTGCATATATGAATATCACATGGTATGCTGTTTTCTACTTTTCTCATGATAACAGATCATCCTGCTAAGTTATTCATTATAGAGCAGGAGGCTTTGGATGCCCTGCTTTCACTGAAGTGCAAAAAAGTCCAGCTAGAATTTACATCCTGCAAAGTTATTCTATCGATAAATTGTTCATTCTGGTTTCTGGATAGTTCAAACACACTAGTGGTGCATCAAAAACTTCTTTATTACCTTTTTTTTACCATTTTGGAAATAGTTTTCTGAAAATTCTTTCATCGCCATCTGATTGCTTTTGTTGAAAATTTTGAAATATTTGGCTTGTGTAGTTTTTTTTAACCAAAGAAAGTCATCAGTTATTATAAATGCCTTCAAGGAACTGATGTAACAGTCTCTGAACTTTTTGAGCTTTGCACTTTGCTGTTGTCCCTTGGGTCATTGACGTGGTTGTTTATATATTAGAAGTTTTTTCCATATCAAGGGTGTTGACTTGGTTAGCTGCATTAACTCTTTTGTAAGTACATATAATCATGTCAAGCAAGCTAGTCTTAGTGTTTATTAGCTAGTTATTTAGTCCTGTATCTTAAGTTTGTGATTTTTTCATTTATTTTCTTGCAATTTACTGTAACTACTATATTGCAGCCTTGTTCGATTGGATTTGCAACTGGTGGGAAGACTTTCTTTTTGTGGGGTGGCTGTATGATGGTAGGGTCTACTTTAGCCTTTCTTCTCCAAAGAAAAAAATTTCTCAGCTATTGCTCTGTACAAACTTTGATTTGGTCCTGTTCTGTTGCTAAGACAAGTTTATTTTAGATGCATGCTGATGATTTTCGACAAGACCTATATGGTTTAGTCAGTGGATTAAGAGATGGTGGTTACTCAGATGATATGACCCTGGCTGCAATAGCTGGTAATGTTCTGGGCAAGGAATTATGCCTTTTTCATAGCTCAAAAATCTAGTATTAAGCATGGAAATTTTGGTGTTGAGAATGAAATACAATTTGCTACCTTGTTTTCTCTGTTTAAAGGCTGCGTACACAAGCTGCTTATCCTATTTCTCTTTGAGGCTTAGGCTTTTCCGGTTCTGCCCATATCAAATTTTGTGTTACCCTCAGTGCATGCATTGTGGCGACACAACATTTTCCTACAAATAAGTTGAGTTCATCCTTTACAGGGCAGCATAAAAGGCTCATATCTTCACCACCTGTTGCTGTGTTTCCACACCCTCTTGCAAGTGATCTTAGCTTCTCCAGGTACTGCAAATCTTACATTGGAAATATATGCATCTCGTGCCCAGTCAATAAAAACAAATATATGCATCTTGAGTCTTGACTAATATCACCTTTTCGATATGCATGTTCCATTTTCATGCAGATACTGGAATTATCTAAGGAAACAAACTTTTGTTCTTGAATCATATGTATCAAAGGTCAATTGGATGATGAACCGTGCACTATTTGCATCACATTGCTATTTGTCATGGGGATTTGTTTGGCCCTATTTTATGGCTTTGGTACATGTTGCGACTGTTCTGAGAGCACCATACAGCGAAATTGTAAAGGAAGCATCTGACTCATCTTGCGGTCAGTGCTCTGTCTCTCTCTGTAAGACTCATGACTGCATATACTGTGTTGTTGCTGGAAAAGTCAAGACAATGAACTGTATCAAATTATTGAGTGTTCTAGATATGGCATATTGATATATTCTAATTATAACAAACACACCTCCACCTGCCTGTGGTCAAAATTTCTCATCCAACTTTTATCATATTGTGGCATGCTATTTCAGGTCTGAAACTAGCGAGCTGCTTGTTAATATGCACTCTCACAGAACTTGTTTCAATGTGGAATCTGACGAAGGTGGAAATTCAACTCTGCAACATGTTGTCTCCAGAAGGACCGAAAGTCTCCCTTGGTTCATATAACTGGGGGCTTGTGAGTGTCTCTTCCAAAGCGCCAATTTATTTTAGGAATCCTGAGTTTCGCGCGGTCATGATTTACGTAACTTCATTTTGGTTGGACTTCAATTTCAGGTGTTCATTGCTGTGTTGGTTGACAATTTCCTCTACCCTATATCTGCATTCCGGTCTCATTTCTCCCAATCAATTAATTGGTCTGGTATCAGGTACTACCTGAGAGATGGAAAAATAAGCAAGGTACACAACATATTTTGTACATGTTCCCTTGATGACAAACCATTTTCTTTTGTGATCTTTCAAGAAAATTCACCTGCTAAAATGACGTTTGTTTCAGCTCCTCTATACACCTCATTTTAGTTATTATGGTTCTGCAGATTGAAAGAGAGAACGGTTCGAAGTATACTGATCTTGGAGGGAAGCATCTATATGGCAAGAGGACATACCCTCCTAGAACATCATTGCTTGGTTACTTGTCAAGAACTTTAACGCAATGGCACCAGCCAAAGAAGTACGATGTCTAGGAAGGCGAACCAGAAATTCAGCCCTTTTTGTGGGGCTTCTTCGTGTACGCTCCTTTTTTTCCGTCTTTTTTTTCTTTTATTCTATGATTTTATTGATTGTTAGGCTCATTCTTATTGAATTTGGTGTTCAAGCAGCGTCACCTCAAAGGTTTGCACCTCATAGTTCTAGTAACATTATAGATATGTAACGAGCTGATTGAGAAAGTGAAATGTTCCATATTGGTTCCTTGCTTCGTCCTATTTATTCACAAACATTGTTCTATCTGCTTTACAGAATGGAAGCAAGTGCAATTTGATTAACGAATGTTGTTTCTGTTAGGTACTGTTAGTATAATTATTCTGATTGCAATTTGATAGAACTTTATTAGGTCAAACATTTGGAGCCTGACAGCATATGCAAGCACATCGTTCAATATTTATACAGCTTGTCTTGCAATGCAGTTCACATGTGGATAGCCATGGGAAGTAGAGTACAAAAGGTGTAGACGGCCCTCTTATTTATTAGCTTTCCACACCATCCAATTTCTATATTGGAGACTTGGGGTTCAGCTGAGCGACCCAAAATAACACCTGGCATCTATTGTATAATTGAAATTAAGTTTTGATGTTGCAAATTCTCGAGTTGCGGTTTTCTATTTAAATTGATGGGTAGCAAAATTGATCATGTCCACCACAGGTCGCGCACGTCGCTTCTCATAAGAAACATCTATTCATTCATATACAAACGACCATTATTCAAGGCGTTTTCAACTTGAGGTCTCTGTCAAACCGTCTTGTTGGACTCATTGCCGGTGAG
Source organism: Dendrocalamus latiflorus (assembly GCA_017311315.1). Lineage (NCBI taxonomy): Eukaryota > Viridiplantae > Streptophyta > Magnoliopsida > Poales > Poaceae > Dendrocalamus > Dendrocalamus latiflorus. The sequence goes on from CM029663.1 coordinate 5,835,808, forward strand.
ACCAGGCCCTGATCAATATGGCTTTAGCTTTCAGCTTCTGGCTTCAGCTTATTTTTGCACTATTCATAAATTTCGTCTTTTTCTGAACTTTTGGCTTTTTTTGAATTTTTTTACCGGTTCTTTTTTCCTCGTATTTGTTTACATTATACGTGATGGGCTAATATGTTTTTTCTATTTTTAATTTTTTTTAAATTTAATTATGGTAAATAAGCCTCTGTTAGCTACAGTGCTTTTTCAGCTGTTTTCAGCTATAAGCCATGAGGCTTTCAGCCGAACCGATCACCACCTATTATAGCATCCATTTCAAAGCCTTCGTGGCACCGATGTGACGCGTGGAAAATGGAAATACCAGTCACCTACTGCTATCTCATATTGCCCCGGCTATTCACCTGTCACGCTCACGCACAACGCATCTATGGAACACTTGCATACTAACATGACTCTCGAAGCTGCGATGGTTTCTTCTTATTTTTTAAAAAAAAGAAAAAGAAGTGATGGTGATTGGTGAATGATTATATTACTTCATGTGATCGAAGAACTAGATGCGAAGTCACACTTGGGAGACGGCCCGGTCCAGCGATGCCGCCACTGACGCACAACAATCCAGCGTCCTACCAGGACTCGCATCTCGAAGGTGCTCCCCCGATGGACACTACTAGTTACTACCACTAAAATGGGGAGCTTTCTGTTTTCCCTTTAGCTTCGGGGGAATAATTCGCTCGAATGCCGTGCTCGTCCTAACCCCACGGACACGGAACACTCCGTGTTGCCTGTCGAGCCATCACCTGAAAACGGCGGTCACGAGGAAACGAGCACACGAATGCGGTGAAACCAAACAGAAAGCGGCAGTAAGTAGGGGAGAGGAAAGACGGGAAGAAAGAGAAGGTTGGGAGTCGAACGGGGGCAGAGGGAACCGTGGGCGTCCGCACAGGGTGGGCGGAAGCGGAAGCGGACGAACAAAACCAGCGGGCCCGCCACCGCCAGGTTTAGGGCCCCGGCGGCCTCCGGAAACCACTTGCGGCGGACGGTTTTCCTCCGCCGCCTCGGCCCGCGCGGACGCAGGTCCAAAACCGCGGCGCGCGCCGCCGTCCCGGCCTTGGCGCGCGTGCTGCCGCGACAAAACCGCTCATGCGGAAGCAGGCGGCACACGTCAGGGAGAACGGGTGGCCCCGCAGGGTTCTCGCCGCCGCGCGGTGGCACGCGGGCCCCGCGGTTAAACAGGGCGCGGCCTCGGCGTGCTGGGACGTCGCGTCGCGTTTGCGCGGGTGGGTGGGTGGGCACGGTTGGGTGAAGTGAACCCGTGGCTCGGGCGGTCGGGTTTTGGCTTTTGGGCGAGCCGCGGGCCAGGTTGAATTTTTCGCGTAGCTCCCTAGGAACTGTGGGAATTTGGGAATGATAAAATGTTTATTGAGGAAACCTTGTGTTACTCTTTTAGGTCACGACTTATAATCTTTAATTGCACCTTATTAATTTAATAAATAGTAATTATTAAAAAATTAAAACCAAAAGCATCTAAAAAGTCGAAAAACGGGGCCATGGATCCGTGTAATACTGTAAAACCCTACAAGCAAACAAAACGAGGTTTCGATTTTACATGTCCTTTCGAGATACGGTATATATATTTTAACCATGACTTATTAGTCTAATAAATAGTGAGTTAAAAAACTAAAGTAAAAAATCAGCTAAAAAGCTAGAAAAACAGAACCAGTGACCTATGTAATATCGTAAAATTCATCTACCTTTTGAACTGGCATTACACATCTATAAGCACGCTTGATATATACCTACTTTTAATTTTTCTATAATAACTAGTTTTTAAATAAAATGATGTTTTAAGATAAAGTCTACTAGTTAATTATAGTATATACTGTACCGACTTCATTTATATCGGTAACAACTATATGTGAGTTTTTACTACTCTGTAATCTCTCACACAAATAACCTAAAAGCTATAGGCTATAATTAAAAATCATAAGTCCCAACTAAAAAACAGATCCAAAAGCTAGGGCCGTGCGGCTCCAGCACTTCCCGTCGCACATGAGCCAGCGACAGACACAGCTTATTTCTAGTGTGTGAGCTCATGAAGGGGACAATGCTCGTACAAGCAAGAAGTCATAGTAGAACTTCCGTGACATCCCTAATTGGCTCGAGGAGATGCATGGAAGTCGTGTGAATGTCGTTTGAGGGAGCCTCCATTGACTTGCGCACATACCGGGGACGGGTTGATCTAGGCGAGAAGGCTATTAGAATCATCTCTATTGCACTATGAGGGAGCCTCGCCTCGGCGCGGGACGGGGCGGCGCGGGGGAGTGGCGGCGCGGGGGAGCGGCGGCGCGGGGCGGGGCGGGGCGGGGGAGCGGCGAGGCGGCGCGGGGGAGTGGCGGCGCGACGCGGGGGAGCGGCGGCGCAGGGCGGGGCGGCGCAGGGGAGCAGCGGCGCAGCGCGGGGGAGCGGCGGCGCGGTGAGGGAGCGGCCGGCAGTGGGAGGGAGGAGGGGCAAAAGGGGCAAAACTCAGTTTGGAAAATGAAAATGCAATTAAAATGCGAAAAATACCTTATTTTCAAGAAGTTGCCCAACTCGGTCCTATATTCACAAGTGCAAATAACTTGGTCCTATTTTAACAAAGTGCTCTCAACTGGGTCCTATATATTCAATTTTCCCTAGAATCATCTCTATTGCACTATGAGGTCACCTCTATTGATAAAAAGTAATTATCTATAAGATTTTTTAAAAATTCTATTAGACCATGTGGTGGTCGTGATTAAAAGTGATGATGAATAATTGGTATTTAGATTACTTTGGAATTTGTGTTTGCGAAAATTTCGATCGATCACAGTCAAAGGTTTTGAATCCGAGCGATCTCGTTTAGTTTTGAATTACTCTGAGTGGTTTTGGTCACCCCGAGTGGTTTTGCTTTGCTCCGAATGGTTTGGTCATGTACGAGTGGTTTTGCTTTGTTTCAGATGGTTTTGGTTTTGTTTCGAACTAATTTGATTGAGTTTGAGTTGCATCGAACAGTTTTCGAGTAGTAACGGAGTATCAGACGGTGTCCGACTAACATTGGTGCATTGGACGACTTTCGAGTGCCATTGGAACATCGGACGTCACTCGATTGGCATCGGAGGATCGCACGTCTAGTGTCGACCATGAAGAGTGATGGCCCAGCTAATGTTTACGACCACTCAAAATCGTTTATGACTACGTACAACTTCGACAATGACAGACTTCGACCAGTGCGGTTTTCAACCACGGCAGTACGAGCACCACAGCACGACTACGAAAGAACGAACATATATGTTTTCAACTACGCCTGGTTTTGACCACGGCAACTCGACTATGACATTTCGACCACATTTAACTTCGACCATGTCCGGCTTCGACTATGTTCGACTTAGACCACGACAGAACGATCATTGAAGGTAATCATAGCTACAATACTTTTTTATGGTCGTAGCTACATTAGTTTTTCATGGTCATAGATTTTACTGGTTAATAGTCGAAGGCTTTGTGGTTGATGGTCATAAACTTTGTAGTCTTGCTGTCATAGTCATGGTTTTCGCAGTCTTGTCATCATAGTCGTAGACTTTGCGGGCTGCTGTTGTTGTCTTTGAGTTCAATCGAAGGCTTTGTGATTGGTTGCCGTAGGTTTTGCGGTTGGTACTCGTAGACTTTATTATCGGTTCGAGTGCTTTATTCTTGTGATTTTCGAGTACCTCGAGTACTCGTGTTGAGCCAGTAGTTAGCTGGTCAGTGCGTGGTGGTTGTTGTGACAATATCACGTAGGTACTCGATGATTGGTGAACAGTATTTGGAGGAATAGTACTAATAGGTTTTAGTACTTAGAACATGGGAGTACTCGGTAGTCGAAAAGACTCAGTACTTGATGGTCGTTGTTTTTGTGATCATGGTCAGCAGAGGTATTGCGATTGGTAGTCATTGTTGTAGCAATTGGTACTCGGTAACTCTGTAGTCGGTAGCGATGTAGATGCTATTCCCGAGTGTTTTTGAGCGGAGCTGATTTACGATAAGCGATGGAATGTGTGGTCGTAGATGACCTGGTTGATGGCCGTGGATGGTTTTGTTCTTGTCAATGGATAGACAAGGGTGTGATGTGAGTATGTGTGCTGATGATAGTCAAGTTGTGGAGAACTTATGCCGAGAGAAAGTTGCTTTGGTCTTTGCATGTGCAGGTGAGCGTGGAGACGATCATGGTCGGTGACGATGAGAACCGGAACTAGGAGGAGGTAATCTAAGGTCCAGGAGGTCGGGATGTGACGTGAAGTGATTGGGCTCATGCTGGAGCACGTGGAGATTAAAGATAGATGATGCGTGGAGGTGTGGAGACAGTTATGGTCGGAGACAAGGAGGACCGGGACTAGGAAGAGGTAATCTGAGGTCAATGCGGTCGAGATGTCATGCGATGTGATCGGGCTCACGCTAGAGCACATGATGATGCATGCAGAAGCTACAGGAGATGCAGTCCCGGAGGCTTCGACACAAGAGTTGGTGATGCGTGATGGAGATGCAAGAGGTGCGTCCTGAAGGCTTCGTCACATGGTGAGATTGAAGATTTATGGAAGGAGTCTGTAACGGGAATGTTTAGAGATATGGTAAAACCCGTGTTAGGAAGCGTTTCGGGTCTCTTGATTTGAGGAAGAGATAGAATTATGTGTTCATATTTGAGGCGAACACGACTTGGATGTTAGTCTATAAAAGCAGAGAGAGGCTAAGGGCTAACGTGTGGTTTATGGTAGGGCTTTCGGGGAGAAAGTTTATGTGGATTTTTAAAATGCTTTCGTCGAGAGAGCTTTTAGGGGTGCCATGAGGGTACTTTGTAACCACATTCATGATATAGAAATAATAGACCAGATCTATTCCAAGAAAATTTTGCTGGCATCAGTGATGTGTTTTCTGAGCATCGTTTTTCTTCTATCTCCGATGTGTACTCATTCAAGCATTCAAGCAGGTTGAAGTCTTCAAGCGGGGGGAGATTATGACTACATGCGTTGACGGTTGTAGGGAGTGGTCATAGCGAGCGATTGAAGAGAGCGGTTAGACGATCGAAGCATTCATCGAGCATGAGCGAGCGAACCAGCGTCTTGCAATCGTAATCTTCATTTGGCATTTTAGATTATGAGCCTGTTCTTTAAGTCAAAAGCTGGCGGCCTTTTGGCTTTTGCTATAGTACCTAACTTTCAAACGGAGTATTTTCTCAAGACGGGGTCTACAAGTTAAACGATCTACGCGGTAAAAGCCCAACATCTGTACCAATCAAAATCGCAAGTGAGTATCTATCTCTCCGTAATCTGTATCGTAAACAGCCAAAATTCAAAAATTTCAACCAAAAGCCAAGCCACAGCCAAAAAGAATAGGCCCTATTTTTCTTCTGCTTTTAGTTTTGGTTTCATATTCCAAAACATGAAGATAATCATTCACCTCCTCTTATTATGCCATACGATCCTACAAATTCTATTAGATTCACATGAGTAATAGTCATATACTATATCCGCCTTGCGGCACATCGCATCGCGGAGGAACCACAGAAGCATAGGCACAATAGCCGATAGTAACCAAACTCTTTTTTTACTCGGATAAGACAGACACCAATGGAGGTTTGCTTGATTGGAGTTGTACGCATCATTAGTTTGATATGGTTGCCTGTTTTTGAATCGGTGGTTTGTGTTAGAAATTGACCCATATTAGCAAGACTCATTTCTTTAATTCCAAAGCATGCATGGTTTAGTATCATATTGCTAAGGTAAGGTGGGAAGACCAATTTATAAGGTGGAGTCCTCACTACTCTTTTAATATGGATAGAGATGGCATGAGGAGGGTTTTAGATAATCTCACACGCGCGGGCACGCGCGCGTATTCGTGGTTTTTCGCGTGAAAATCGCGCGACTTGTAACTTGCGACTGTGGCGTGACGTGGCGCGCTACTTGGCAGACCAAGTCCACTTTTATTTTTGTTGAACCATGCATCATTCTTTCTCTCTGTTTTAATGAGATTAAAACATTTGAATGGAGTTTTATTGAGTTTGATAACAGGCAGTTATCAGTGGGTAAATGGTTGGTAAATATGTCAGTTATCAAAGGGTAAATGGCTGTTTTGATCATGTCAGTTATCAGTCTGTCTATTTTTATGCCTGGAGACATTTAGAGTATGTGTGAGAATCTCACTGCCTCCATTTCCTTCTTTGCGATCTTGTGCGTTTGTATTGCGCCATTTGAACTTCGCCAACCTTTCTTCCCGGCGTGCACTTGGAAGGAAAAAGAGCGGCTATCTCTGAAACATTGACGCAAAGAGTACCTGCACGGGACGGCAATGAGGTTTCTGGAGAGCGCACATCTACGCGACCTCTTACTTCATTGCGTCATCTACGTTCTGCACTGCATCAAGCCTGCGCTACTTCCTATTCTTCATCAAGCCTAATTGTAAATCGTTTGCGCGTTCGTTCGACTTTGATACTATAATTTAATTGTGTATATTCTGAATTATGTTAAGTAGCTTACTGTTAGTTGTGAGTTTTGCATCACTAGTTTATTGTATTCGTCTTTTAGTAAAACTTGGAATTAAAATATTACCCACATATTCAATAGTTTGGATTACTTTGCACCTCGTTACACCCAAAGAACTCTTGCGTGGGATACCAACCCAAAGTTGATTTTGGCAGCACCCCTAAAGGAAAGGCAAAATGTCACTACTCGTTTAATCTCTCTTAAATTCAATTAAAAACTAAAAGGCATAATATTTTAAAAAAAGTTATAATACACCTGATAAAATATAACGTACACATAAGCCACCGTGCAGATGCAGTGCACGTGAAAAATGTCGAGCCACAGCTAGGGGCTTTGATGGAAATGCACAAGAAAACAGGGGCGGCACATGGTTCCTGAAGGCGCACCAAGATCGGATCCCACATTTCTTTCCCCTCGTCCAAGACTCGACCGCCTCTCTATAAGCCCACCCCACTCTCATCCCTTCCCCTGCCAAACCACCGTCCCCAGTCTCCCTTCCCGACTCTCGAACCTTCCCCAAGCATCGACCATGTCGGCCTACTGCGGCAAGTACAAGGGTATGGACTATGGACCATCTCGACTATCTCCCCCTTCCTCTCTCTGCCCCCTTCTCTCTCTTCGTTCTTTCTTGATCTGTTTGTGATTTTATTGGCTCGTGTGTAGATCTGTTAGTTGTTTGATGTTAGGTATCGTTAGGTCTAGCTATGCTCGTAAATCTGCATAGGATTTGCCATGTTTGGTTAGATCCGTACATGCTGTGCGTGTTTGGTGGTATGTGTCTGCCTGGTTCTAGGGGTTAGGTTGTTTTCGAAAGGGTTTAGGGGGCTGTGAGTTAGATCAGGCGTTAGGAATTACGAGTTACATCTGGTGATGCGTCGTATGCTGGTAATATTGTATCTTTTTACTACTGTTTTAAGTATTCACCGCATAGGCATAGTGATTAGTGCTGGTTTTAAGTGGTATTATCTGGTTCTGTTTGGTTGCGTCATAGGTTTATTCTGGCTTCGAGTTAGTGAAATTTGCATCTGTATTTGTAGATCTATAAATCGTTGTGTTTAGGTTTGGGTTATGCAGATGCAGTTTTTAATCACAATTCACAAGCTGTATTTATTTTCTGTTATGATGTTAATTGCTTGTCGCCTCCGCCCTTAGTTTTGGCTTATGCAGATGCAGTTTTTACTAATGCAATTTTTGAGAAATTAGTAAAGTTTCGTAGATCAATTATGACCGAGAATTAGCATAATCAGGATATTATGTGTGTGTTGTCGGCTAAACATCTGTATTGGTTGCAGTCAGTTGTTGGTAATTTATATTTTGAGCATTATTTGTCTTGATGATTGGGATAATTAGGGTATTCTCCATTTCTTTTTGGCTGAACACGTGTTGGTTATCTTGCAGATGAGCTCATCAAGAACGCTGCCTACATTGGCACCCCTGGCAAGGGTATCCTTGCTGCTGACGAGTCCACTGGTACCATTGGCAAGCGCTTTGCCAGCATCAATGTTGAGAATGTCGAGGAGAACCGCCGTTCCCTCCGTGAGCTTCTCTTCTGCACCCCTGGTGCCCTCCAGTACCTCAGCGGTGTGATCCTCTTTGAGGAGACCCTGTACCAGAAGACCAAGGATGGCAAGCCATTCGTCGATGTCCTCAAGGAGGGTGGTGTCCTTCCTGGCATCAAGGTGGACAAGGGCACTATCGAGGTTGCTGGCACCGACAAGGAGACCACCACCCAGGGCCATGATGACCTTGGCAAGCGCTGCGCCAAGTACTATGAGGCTGGTGCCCGCTTTGCCAAGTGGCGCGCCGTCCTCAAGATCGGCCCCAATGAGCCATCTCAACTTGCCATTGATCTGAATGCTCAGGGTCTGGCTCGTTACGCCATCATCTGCCAGGAGAACGGTCTAGTGCCTATTGTTGAGCCTGAGATCCTTGTTGATGGGCCTCATGACATTGACCGCTGTGCTTATGTTACGGAGATGGTTCTTGCTGCCTGCTACAAGGCGCTCAACGAGCACCATGTCCTTCTTGAGGGTTCCCTCCTGAAGCCAAACATGGTTACCCCAGGTTCTGACTCCAAGAAGGTGGCCCCTGAGGTCATTGCTGAGTACACTGTCCGCGCCCTCCAGAGGACCGTCCCTGCTGCCGTGCCTGCCATTGTCTTCCTCTCTGGTGGACAGAGTGAGGAGGAGGCTACGCTGAACCTGAACGCCATGAACAAGCTGAGCACCAAGAAGCCATGGTCTCTGTCCTTCTCCTTTGGACGTGCCCTCCAGCAGAGCACGCTCAAGGCCTGGGCTGGCAAGGGGGAGAACGTGGAGAAGGCCAGGAAGGCCTTCCTTACCAGGTGCAAGGCCAACTCTGAGGCTACTCTCGCTACATACAAGGGTGATGCTGTCCTTGGCGAGGGTGCGTCGGAGAGCCTTCACGTGAAGGACTACAAGTACTGATCTGCCTCGTGCTGGCTGCCAATCCGATTGGACCTGCGTATGAATATTCAGGTTGCTGAGTGTGGTTTGGTTTTCAGAGTCCTGTCTTCGGATATCAGAAACTGTTTTAATAATCTGGAACTTACGCTTTTAATATTACCTGTCATCGTAGTAGTTTTTAGGTGTTAAAATCTCCTGATTCAGGTACTGCGTGTGGTAAATTGGAGCAGCTGCGTTTTGTTCTATGGCAATATAAATTTTACTTACATGCTGATGTGTTAGTAAAAACCTTTATATGTTTGAGTAGACCGTTCCAGGCGTTTTGCTCTATTTCGTTGTGTTTGCACTTTGCAGCTCGTTACTTTGGAGCTTTTGTTTGCATTGGCATTATGTATGTTCATGGCAACCTGCAATCCTCCAGTTTTGTTTCCTCGTGAATAAATTGCAATTTTGTTCTTGTGAACAAACTGAAAAGATAAAAGGGATTGCCGTTTTTGATCTTCTGAACATATTGACAGACGCTCGATGCAATGCCCGGCTTTGACAAAAATATTTATGAACAATCTACTTTCCCCACAACCCTACTAGTAGGGTGGTCCGCGCATTTACGGTAGATTCCTTTTTGAAAAATATGTTTACCTATTTCATGGGTTATTAAGAAGTTTAAGACATTATAAATATTAGAAATGACAATAGAAACTTGAAAGAAATATAAGTTGAGAAATGTAATTGAAGTATGAGTTTGATGGAAGGAGATTGTTGAGATAGTTGTTGAGTTCTTAAAAACATAAGCACACTATTATGTATGAATCATGTAGTTGTATGTCTGTATTCTTTCTCTATTAGTTATTCTTTTTTAAAAATATATGCATACATATGTATCTCTATTTAATCTCAAAGCAATACGTTAATTTATATGTGCAGCAAATTATCTTATTACTTCATATGGTACTACCATATATTGCTCATGCATACATCGATGCACCATGGGCAACCTTCTTTGAAATTATAATCCCTTACATGTTGGCTATCCTATTGAACTGTGCGTATTGTATCACTTCTCGTCACTACATTTTTTTTACGTCAACCTCTAACAATACGTCCAATTTTTTTATCGATCCTATTTAACTGTTACCTATTCTAATACAATCTCTTCACTCGAGTTGGAGAGGGGTAAGGGGTTAGGGTTTCAGCACCAGCGTGAATCGTCGCTGCCACTATCAACTCCCTCCTCCCCTTATCTTTGTCGCTGCCGGCCGTTGTGTACCCTACCCCCGGATCTCCTTGCTTGCATCTCCTCTACCGCTTCCCCCTCCTCTGACTCTCCACGCGTCGTCGCATCTCCGTGCCCACCATCCGTGCTAGGGTTCCAACTGAATCGCCGACGTCGTTGTTGACTCCTCCCCGATCTCTATCACTGCCAGCCGCCGCGTACCCTCGACCACAGGTCTCCTTCCTGTATCTCTGCCGCTATCATCCATGCAATCACCTCAACCAGAAGGAGCGGGTGACCAAGAATCTCCTACTCGTCCTCCGACTCTCCAAGCGGCACTGTGTCCCTCGACGGTCCCCGAGCTCTACCGCCGACATATCCCCTCCTCCTTACTTTCCTCACACCACTGACAATTCCAAGGTATGTAACTAGCAAACTGCTCCCTGCCCCTCCTCACTTCCTGAGCCCAATTTTGATGTTCTTGATCTAGTTATGTTGTTGCACTCATGTTTTGGTTCTTGATTGGTGTTGTTAGGTGCTAAATCTCTCAGATTTCATAGAGGATCCTGCCCATATGTCTACTCCTCTCTTCTTGCATTTATGAATCAGGGTTCAAAAGGGAATTATGTGCTCTACTTTTGTTCTGCATTGGTGTGGGTAGCTAGTATTTGGCGTTGCTTTTAGGACGTTAGTTTTTTTGCTTGAAGCGTGGTGGAATCCTAGGTGTGCCACTATTGGCACCCAAGGTGTAGGTGCAATTAATTTTCCAAAAATTTTGAAGGTTCAACTGAATGCCCATGTTAAGTGTGTACCTACATCCTACCTGCAATTTCTCCATGAATAATTCAAAATTACATGTCAATTTGTCTCTATTCATTTTGAAAAAAAATGGACTGAACCTAAAGCATTGATGGATTTTGTGATGACTTCATTTCTGAGACCGTTGGATTTCCCCATAATTGCCCAGGATGTTCAACTATGGAGTACTATAGTTTTTTTTTTGAACTGATGGAGTACTATAGTTGAGTGTGCATCAAACCAACACAAACTTATTCCATAAAAGCCAACCTTATTAAAGGATAAGGCATAACAACAAAGTTTACAAGATAGGTCATCTAAATCCAAAGTTTATATTATGTCAAAAAAGGAATTCCACAAGCGTGGCTGAGAGTGGACAAGACCTAAAACCAGTAATCATCTGTTACCAACGAATCGTCGAAGTCTTCCTCGAAAGGCTCTTCGTTATCTTTCCAAGTTTCTTCTGTTGATATTTTAGTAAGTATGAGTACAACTGTACTCAATAAGTCACACGGGGAATATTAATTAACTATTTGCCAGTATTTCAAGAAATTTGGATATGATAGTTTTATCATTATATTTGTGGATGCAAGTTTATTTATAAACATATTTCTACATAAAATGGTAAAACATTAACTTCTTAAGAGAAAAAAAGGGTTTAACTAACATAATTACTAAATTGAAAATCTTACCAAAGCTACTTATGACTTGGTATTGGATTCACCCATTAAACATGACTTCATTTACCGGAAGCAAGACGTATCTGAATACTACAAATTTTACTCTATGGAGTTATCCAGCTTTACCTACAAGATGTCTAAAGCTCTCAATGTCATGCAATAGACGCATAACATGATAGCATGCAATTGAGTTGAGATAATAAGGGCATTCACTATTCTATTCTATCTAGCTTCTACCAGATGGGCTCATAGCCAAACAACATTATCGGGAATCCACAGGCCAAAACAGAAATCGTGACTCGACGTTGAATAGACCTACCATTGCAAAAAAATAACAAGTGACTATTCAGTCCCACTTTCATTTCACCCCTTGCTTGTAGGCCATCTTGAAAGACTAGGATAACTGACCTTTCTATAGACATTTGATCAAATCGAGAAGTGTATTAAACCAGGTCTAGCATGTCAAAATTTATGGTTGAGTGATTTCTATGTCCTTTACTTGATATAAGATTCTAGTACTTACTTTTTTTCAAATGAGGCCACCAACCACGTACTTGGCGTATTACAATACAGTACCACCAATTCACACCAAACCTCCACCCTAGGGTGAGGTTATAGGCTCCAACTATCTAGTGGCTTCTCATAATTCATCTTCAACCCTAGTACCATTTCATAATCTATCGACAGGATACCGAAACAAACTTAGTAGTGTAGATAAAACATATGATTATCTAGTCTACTGATGATTACTTATAAAGTATTTAATTATTATGGCTGACAAGGTGAGTATGGCCTTCAAGCACAACATGGCTTTTTTAGTGGTAGGACTTAACTAATTATCATGTCAATCCAAACAATTACTTTAAATAAATAACAGTGCACAAATGATAAGAAGAAAATTATTGACAATTAAATAATAATTCAGGAACAACATGATAAAAAACATATGACTTGCCTTCTTGTTTAAATTCTTCAACTAGTCCTAAGTCTCTTGCGTCTTGATCTGCTCTTAAGACGGACAACTCACCGAATTCAGGTGCTATCACAAATAAATAAAACCAATAAGTCTGTGCTCAAAAGAATACGAGCTAGGATAAATAAAAGAAGTAAAATCCAAAAAAAAGATGAACATGGGTGGGTTTGCTTGGTCAGGGTTTAAACGGAGTTTGGGTAGCTTAAACAGAGCTGAAAATAGTTTAAAAGGGCTCTAGATAGTCAAAATGGATATAAACTTACTTAACGGGTTGATACTATTCATAATGGTTCTGGTCATATAAACAGTAATGGGTTGGGCTGATTCTATGTGGGCTGAATAGTATTGAGCTTGGCCATGAATAGTAGTGGGCTAGTTTTAAACAGTAATGGGCTTCGGCTATTGAGCTTAGCCCATTTGGCTCATTGGGCTTCTAATCACTTTGGGCCAACTCGGTTGGCCCATTTGATTAGCATGCTCAGTGCAAAGCCTAGCTGGCTCGGCTTAAACTCGTGCCATGGCGGCTGAGTAGTGGCAAAGGAAATTGGGCGACGGCAACAGCTATTGACGACGAGCGGTGGCGCGAAAAGGGCTAGTGGAACCTAAGTGTTCCATTTTTGGTATTTGTGTGGTCGGAGGGACACTGGAGAAGGCTAGCGGCAGAAGAGGCTCGTCGAAGCAGGGCCATGGCACAGTGGCACTCTAGTGGGGTTTTGGTAAGTTGGTGGTTGAGCTTCTATGGTGAGTGGGAAGGCTAATGGTGATGTTAGCTTAAGTTCATTCAGTCTGTGCATGGCTCTCCATGGTGACCGAGCTTGGCAAGCGGTGGCACACAGCGCCAGTGGCCTAGGGGTGGCGGGGTGGGTTGGTGTGGTTGGTTTTGGCTTTGTGGCGTCCAGGCAGTGCTAAGGTCACAAGGAATTAGGTTATGATTGATGCTAGAGGGAAAATTGGGTTTCAAGTCTTACTGGTGTGGACATGGTGATAGCGGTGGTTCTCGGCTGGAGTTGGGAGTAAAAAGGCTTGACTTTGCAATTGGTTACTACTGCATGCTTATGGACAACTCGGCTCGGTTTTAAAGGTTATGGAAGGCGGTGGCGACAGTGGCTTGGCCACAGTGAAGATGGTGTGTGGACAGTGGTGCTGGCAATTGAGGCCCTTCGGTGAGGTCAGTGGCAGTGCTAGTAGCAGTGGTGGCAACTCGAGGTGTGCAACGTACCTCTAGCGCAGACGTGTGCGCACTGGCGAGACGAGTTATGGTGTTGGCACGCATGTCAAGTAGGTGGCAGACAAGGTGGCCGCGAAGAGCTATTGCCGCGTGGATGCGGAGGGTGTGGCTACCATTTAAGACTCGATCGGTGAGGTGGTAGATCGTTGTGCGAGCTTAACAGTGTGGCAACGGTGAGCAAGGCATGAACGACGGACGGGCGAGCAGGTAGCAAGGGCAATAGGGGAGGAGGCGCCAACGCTAGGAAAAGGCAGAAATCCAAAAGAGGAAAGTGGAAAACTCAAGAAAGCTTCTCAATTCGGCAAGAAATCAAATTCAAACGAAATTCAAAGAAAAATTTCAAAAACTTTGAAATTTTGGGACATTTCAATTTTGTTCCAATGCTTTGCTAGCATGTGATGGATATAGCAGTTAGTTACATTGATTTTGGAATTAATTGTTTGTATGAAAAGTTCACAATTTCTCTAAGATATTGTGTAGCCAATGCGGTCCAATGGCTTCAAGTGCACCCAATACCATGCGCCAACAGCACTGCGCCAGCTTGCAGTCATAACTTTGACTGTGTTACCACCTGATTCCTCTGCCTCATCGCGTGCGCCCTGTCTCGTTACAACCTCCATGGCCATGCCGTGATGACACCGACCACCACTGTGTTGCTGCGCCACGCCTCTACTCATGCCATGCGCCACACATACTATTCGGTCGCTTTTGTCGGCTATAAAAGCCATGCCATGCTCCAAATTGCTTCATCGCACCTCCCCCACCACTTCCCTTCACTCAATGGTGCTTCTCCTTGCTTGAATTTCGTCGGCACCGTCATCTTCTCCCTCTTTAGCCGGAATCACCCCTTCACTGCCAAGTCCTCTCCGGTGAGCCATTATTTGATTCCTTGCGATTGGAGCACCCCCCTTACCTCTCTCTCACTTTGCCCATGCTCAATTTTGGCAGACATCATCCCTAACTCGCCATTGTTATTGAAGCCACCGCGTCACCTCAGGTCGATGTCGTCGAACCACAATGAGCCTTCATGAGCTTCTCCAACCCTCTGGTGGTATCTTAAATGTGATTTTGATTGTTACTTTTTATAAGTTTATATTAAGATATATGAATAAAATTATAGTATTATAAAAGGTATTTTTAATGACAAATCTAATAACATAGTTTTAATATAGTCAATCTAAACAGTTTTAGATATATTGGTGATTAAACTTTAGAAATGATTTAGTACCTAACACTACTACTCGTACGAAATTCCTGACCGCACATATTCGAAAAGAAGGGAGGAAGTACTCATGCTTGCACGCATGCGGTGAGCTTCGAGTTTCCAAACAAGAAAACAAAGAAGGCTGATTACCGGCCAGTGCTACACTTCATCACCACAAGCAAAATGAACGTGCATGTGCCTACCAGTAGATGAGCTGGGGCGTCAGGTCCCTCGGACCGGAAGTGGCAAAGACGCTGCTGGTGACGCTGAGAGACGCCATTCTGCTCTCTCGTCTCTCTTGGCTTGATCGCCTACAGTAGGAGCGGGTGGCGGTATAAATAGGATCGAGTAACTTGGAGTCGACATATACAGGCAGGTCGGTCAATGTTTATGAATGCTGTCCTCGTTTACTCACTTTGAGACAAGTATGTGTCCTCTGTGATGTCGATCTTTGAGCGGAATGGAAGTGAGAAGGATCAAACCTGGCTAATTTCTCCTCGTGGCGGTTGAATTGATTGACGGCCATCGTCATCACAACGTATTGATGACAAGGGTTCAAAATCCCAGCAGTTATTGATCGGTAACCATTATCGATGGAGACTGGTAACCGAAAAAATTGGCTGGTATAAATTTTTGATTTTCGAATTTTGGTCGGTTTTTCTGGTTATCAGCTTGTTTTTTCCGGTTACTGGTTTTAAAACATCTCAAAATTCAAACTTTTATTTTCAAATTATGACCGATTTTTTCGGTAACCGTCCAGTTATCGTTACCGGCCGTCAACCAGAATTTCTTCTGGTTTCGGTTTTTGGAACCTTGTTGATGACAGCCTGGGTCGAGTTGGGATCAGCTGCAGGCTCCAGCAGTTGCAATTTCAGGAACTGCAATGGGAACAATTTCAGGGTCAGAAGTTAAAGAGTTTGTCACTCAGCCCCTCAGGGTGATCATGAAGAAATGATTCTCTGATCATTCAAGTCATAGCCCCAATATGGAATGATTCTCTTTCGTTTTCTTCTGACGTGGTGTGCTTCAAAACTCACAGGTGCATCAAACAGGAAAGGGAAAGGGCAGACTGTTCTCTGTGGCATCGAAAAGGACAGGATATGATCGAAATGTAAACGCACGTCTAGGTTCTGAACTTCTGACCGGCGCTAGGAAAATCGTCCTGACATGCGGGAGTTAAACCTGCCATGATATACCCGAGCCTACAAACTCCACACTCCATAGCATTACTCCTAAAAAAAGCTTTATGTTGTGCATCTCGACATATTTATGAAGACTTTAAGAACACTTACGGGTGGAAAAAAAAAGCTTGCTAGTCGAACTTGTTCATGATTTAAAATTATTTTAATTATATTCGTTAATTGGTTAAATAATAAAATGAGTTCAAATGAATTTGGACTTTGCTTTAGCTTGACTCGTCTTGTTAGCTCGTTTATAAAACACTTTTAAACTATATATAAAATATTATTAAATCAAACTATATCAATTTCAAAAAAAAACTCGACAAGACGATTATTTACTTAGCTCGATACCCACCACACTACGAACACTCATGTACTCATGAACGCACACAGATTGACAATTGGCAGGAATAAGTACCCATAACCTGTTCTTTCTTACTTGGCAATATGCTAGAGCAGGAATGCCAAACAGCTGAAACTTTAAGAAAAAGATCCTCCAATATCTCTTTCTTCCTGTACACTTATTACAGCAGACAATGCGATTACGCAAAGCCAGTCCAAGGAACAATGGATTTTCGCAACGAACGGCTTCGCTTGCCAGACTCAATCTGCGGTGGATGGTCGGCTGCCGGAACCCTTGTGCACCGCTCTCTTCTCTTGCAAAGGGAGCTTCTTCGTTAGACTAGGTAGTCGTAGTAGACCAACAACACGTTGTCAGGGACTATCAGAGGCAAGCTGTCGATGAAGCTGTGGAAGTGCCACACATTCTCCTTCTCCAGTGTTACGGTGTCAATCACATCATCATCGCCGGTGAGCACCCAGAGGTCTCTGGATTTAACTCTTTTAAGGCTTCCGCGGCAGAAAGGGCATGACTGAGATCTTGTATACCTGCAATCGTGATGCATATTAGAGTTGCAATTTGATGTGTACTTGCAGCAAAAGGAAAAGAACACAATTGGGAAGATGTCTGACTTGTTTCATACAGAGTTCAGGACCAATAACTACCGGACTGCTGTACACATCCCCACCCAATTCCTCTAAATCACAAAATCAGCTAAGCTTGGCAGAAAGCCAATCGAAGCTCCAAACCACACCAACTTTGTCCATGTTCCAATGGAAGCCAAGAAAAAAAAACAGTTTTTATCGTATAGTGTAATAATAGTACTCTGATTGCTAGGATTTTCAGCAATTGGAACAAATAGGCCACTTACCAACAGTATGTACAACCATAATTGCAATAAACTACATCTAATCTGAAGCAATGTTGTTGGAGAAGCTATTGACTGCCCCAAATTTCTAACGAAGCCACCAGTTAACTGAGTATCACTATAACGACAACTCGACATATACTTAATATATGACACACAGGATGACTTGCAGATAACACTAGCCTTGCTACACAAGTATAATATGCCAGCTAAGGAAACCATCATTTAGGATTAAGAATGCCACATGTCAATGTGCTCCACGCCCCCTTTAGTTATCCCTTCAAATTTGATTTGTGATCTTGAAAGTTGGCACTACTAATGCTATGCTGCTTTTTATTTATGGCTACGGCTCTCCTAGTTGTCTCCTTTCCATGCCATCGATGAACTAGTGCCAATTGTTTTTAGTATGACTTGTGCAGGGCTGTTAGCGATGGTATGAAGTACCACAATTTGTCCATTAAACCCTGACAAGTGAAGGCATAACGGAATGAATCTCTTAACATGGCACATGATAACGTTGGATCATATGAATTCCCTCCTAGTTTACAAACAGAAGGCTAAAAATACTTAACAAGAGATACTGTGAGTTCCGAGCAACCAACTGTTTGGCATAAACAAATAAAAAAACATCTAAGCAGGACAAGTGGACAGTTGCAGTGTTGCACAACAGTGAAGAATAAAATATAAAATTTCAACCTTTGGAGAGAATGTAGCATAAATTGGACTAAATAGAGATTGGAGAGCAATAAAATGCAGATTTGCGTGCATTAAGACTATGTTGGGTTGTTGAACTACCCTCTCTCCACTCCTACCAACATTGAATGAGTAGGAGTAGCTCACAAACAGCACCAGGTTTGAAAAAAAATTAAACCAATAAATATCTTTGCACAGTAGAAATGCAATGTTAGCATCCGTGCTATCAAGAGTCTGTGGCTGCTTACGCAATTCCTCGAATCTTAAAATACTTTTATAATTTTATGTTAGCATCTTTGATTTTTCTTGACCTTCAAGATGTGATTTTAATTGCTATTTTTTATAAATTTACAATAATATATACTCAAAATTATAATATTATAAAAGTATTTTTAACGATAATTTAATGATATAATTTTTGTGTTACCACTCCGATAGTTTCTAAACTTTAAAAAATTCAACAGTACGGATTCGCAGAAGTTAAAAAAAGAGTATCTCTGGATCCACCGCACCCTTAAGCTATTCAAGCCACCAGCAAATTTTTATAGTAGCATATGACATGGGGCCTAATTGATTAGTAATATCCTGGCTCAGATAATCGTACTGCTTAAATACACCTCAAACGGACAAGCAAGGGCAAATGAAAGCAATTACCAATCTCGGTAACAGTTGATGCACATGGCATGGTTGCAATTGGGAAGGACCATCTTGGTGCAAGTCTCCAAGCAAATGCCGCACTCATCTTCCCTCTCAGCATCCTTATCATCGGCATAGAGCTTCCGGCCGCCGCCGCCAGCCTCCTTGCACCACCCTTTCTCCTTGCATTCCTTCTCCATCAAGTTGCCCTCAAGTTGTTGCAAGAATGGATATATTATAGCTGCATTCCATGGCCCCAAAACTACATAGTATCAGTGCAAGAAGAAAACCTCAAACTGAAGAACTTCCTAATTGTGTGCTGTGCATACCGTAGAATTCTTCAATGCTTGCCCGCCTTTCAATGGTGGATATGGAGGCATCGTCATCAACATAAACCTGCAGGTTGAATTAAAGCCATGTAAAGATCATTATCATGGAATAAAAACGTCTGGAAATGAGACCCAATTCGTAAATTTCAAGACTTGTAACAAGTAAGAATGCAATACCTTGTAAACAAGAACCTCAAGAAGGCCTAGGTAGCTAGGGAGGGTATACGAAAGGGAGCAGCTGCAATCCATCCACTGGATAAGGTTAAGGATGATTGGAGCCATGGAGCTGTAGGACAGTCTCATCTGCACACAGGCACCACCATAGGCTCTGTGTATAGCATGCGCCCTGAAAAAAGAATCACCGATTCATCACTAGACAACATCAACATACCAGCCCACAAATTCCAGTAAACATGTCAAAATAAAACCAAAACCATGAATAAAAAGGTAAAGTTACCCTTTCTACTTCTTTCCTGGAAAATCAAGTACCAAAAGAAAACATCAAGAATCAAAAAAGCATGAAAGGAACGGAGAAGAAGATTACAGGGTGTTGGCATGGTGGATATCAGCTTCAAGGGCCTTGAGAGAGCCCCTGAGGGACAAAGGCCTGCCACCATGGAACATGACGCCTCAGGAAGCTAATCCAACCTATGCTTTTCCTTTCCCCTATGGTGAAGTCTACAACAATACACAGAGACTTGGGCAAGGAGGGTCTCAAGAAACAAGCAAGCAAGAAGAAGGCCAACAAGAAAGAAAGAAAGAAGGGAGCAAGCTGTGAGGGGGGGCTTTCTCCTGTGGCTCTGGTCCCTTGGCTTTATAACCAGACAACAGATGTCTGCAATTTTGCAATTGCTTGCTATGTGTTGCTTAAGAAGAACTACGGTTTATATTTTTTTAAGATAGTGGAAAGTAGTAGAAATGTTGATGAGATAATATATATAGTTTTAAGCTTCGAAAGAAATTTAAAAATTTCACTTCAAAAAATACCTTTGTTTATTTTGATTTTTGAAAAAACTAACCAAAGGTATAAAGCCCTAAAGAAGAACGCAAGAGTCAAAGGAGAGGGAAAAGGCTACACAAATAAGGCAAGAAAGAAAACAGTCGGGGTATTGAGAAGCAGTTACGAGCCTGTTCTACTTATTTCCACCCTCGTCCAATTTTCTACCTTATCTAACTTTTTTAATATTTTAACGAAATATTATTTTTATACAAACTATCTGATGCCTACTGATTCTTCTATTGAATCTTGAAGTAACTCTTGGAAAACCAATATAACAAGTAAAAAAAACTAAAAATATTCCCAGAAAAAGGCTCAAAAAAGAAAATGTGAAAAGGGAAGGATGGGGAAATGAGTGGATAGATGACTAGATTGATGATGGATGGTGATGATGAGGCCTTAGAGGAGGGGAAAAAACTGCCACGAGGGAAGGCTTAGCGTGAGGTGTCTTCTCATCCGTTGTTGATTTAAGGTTGATTTAATCAAAATCACGTAATTTGCCTTCTTACAGTGTGCTTAGTTGGACTGATTTTTTGTGATTTATGCCTGAATTATCACTGTAGTTGGCTATACACTGTAGCTGATGGTGACTTATTTAATATAATTAAATTTTAAAAATTTAAAAATAGAAAAAATAGGTTGGCCCAGCACGTATAACACAAACGAATAAAAAAAGAATCGGTAAAAAACTCAAAAAAATTCATAAAAAACAGAAAAAAGAGTAAAATTTAAAAATAAAAAAATAAACTAAAAGAGAGAAGTCCAAGTTCAAACAACGCGACCTTATACGAAGGCGCAGATCAGATGACAGCGGAAAAGAAGGGTGTTGGTGGGGAGGTGCCTGGCCCTATCCACTACCAGCCCACCTGGACCTACCGCCCGTTTCTCCGGGACCCAACCTCATTTTCATTGTGATTCATTGAAGCCATGGAAAGAGATGTCCATTTTGTTACGTGGAAATTATAGTGCCTTCATGGACACAAACACAATTATATTTGGAGGCATCCTTTTCAATGGAAGAGTGCATATATAATTTCTTTTTAAAAAAATACTAATTGTATTTAGCATATTGTCGATATTAGAAATGACGTAACTTGATCAAAAGTATTTGTTGCACGTGAAGTCAATTTTGTTATGACAAGGAGTCCTTAAACTACAACTAATCTCGAGATAGGTAATTTGGATACCACGTAGATTAGCAATTAGATATTCGTTACCGTTTATATTGTGTGTTCAATTTAGCATCAACAAATCAAACGTTTATCATAGTTCACTCTGAAGATGTACTTAAATTTTTATACTACTATTTTTTTTTGAAAGCGTGTTTGAGCTTTGGCAAATGATGGAAAATTTTGTTTGGTTCGTACCTTGCCGTGGCAGCACAGCTGGCCCCCACAGAATCCCACTACAGAGAAGGCAAGAATCTATTTGATATCTCTCCAGAATCACAGATCAAAGCCATCAGGAATCGTGAGGCTTGTCTATCAGCTCAATGCAAAAGTGGGCACAAAATTAAGAAGGGCCCAGTGCCAGTTGTGCAGAAGATAATGTTTTAGCTGCACATTTCTTGCCGGCCCTGGACCGGTCAGCTGAGCCTGAGGATGAGGGCATTGCCTCAGCATTGTTATCCTACTTTATCATTTCAGATTCCTTTTTACCCTAGATTTCTGGTTCCTGTCCTTGCGAAATTTATGCTGCAAACATTATGGATTTATGCATACGAAGTATAGTACTAGAGTAGAGCAATTGTATAGATGAATGGTAATGTTATTCTCGTTGAAAAAGAGATGGGGGCTTCACATTTGGTCGGAACTTTAGCCCAGCTGCCGACTGGTGACTGTGACTTGGAATCAAAGAAAGAACCTAAGAAACTTCTTTCGGTGATGCAAGCTATGATCTCATATCTATGTGTTCATGACCATGGACGTTGGAATAAATTATAGGTGTGATCGCAGATCAACGAAGACCATATTGCATCAGTCACAGCAGCAACAAGAACACAGCAAGGGAGAAGAAAATTAAAGCAGGATTAGATACAAGTTAGTTGAAATCTTGAGCCCATATAGACAGACATTTTCGTTAAAAAAATGTACCTGCCGGGACTGCTAATGTGATATCAACCGTTGCTATCTACGTTGAGATCGTTAACTGTACACATGATGAGCGGCAGCTGGAATTCATAGTTGGATTCCAAATCGAATTTGTGAGGCCTTTTTGTCAAATTTCTTGTGTATGACGTGCTTAAGGAACAATTCGCAGCTGTTGCCTGGGAGGATCTCATGTCCTAGACTACAAGTATTCCATCCCATCTCATCGATGGTACTTAGGCTCTCACGCGCCAGACATGCTACACCGAACGGCGTTTTAGAATACTACTAGCTTTGAGTGGTTGAGAACAGCTGTTTAGATTAGCTTTCAGGCCTCACTAATTTGGACTTATTTCTGGTTTCCGGTTTATTTTTCACTACTTCTAAATTTCTTTTTTTACTTTTTAGCTTATTTTGTGCTTTTTTGCTGGTTCTTTTTCCGATATTCGTTTGTATTATACGTGATGGGCTAACAAATTTTTTTATTTTTAATTTTTAAATTTAATTATATCAATAAGCCACCATCAGGTAGAGTGTAATTTCAGTCAACTACAGTAAAAATTCAGTCATAAGCCATCAAAGTTCAGTGAACATCACCTTAAATTAATGAATTGCCACAGTTCATAGGGATTCCCGTCGTGTAAATTGTCCGTTCCGGTGAAAGCTTACACAAGATTCACGGATCATCGTCTCAGTTTCATTCCATACTTTTTTTTGTACTACTCGTATTCTGTAATCTCTTGCGTCGTCACATACGGCCATGGAAAAAATATCAAGAAACTAAAAATACTTCGAGTTGCGAACACACGCTGATTTCGTAAAGCAATCAAATTACGGATAAGGCCGACCACACGCCCGTCCGTCCGCGAGTCTGGAACTTTCGGAGCGAGCAATCATCAGCCCAGCGCTTGCTACGAGTTTCGGTGGGCGATAAGGATGCGGACCAATCGGATCACCGCGAAAGGTCTCGCGATCTGGGGGAAGGTCGCGTCAGACTCGAGTCCGTCAGGCCGCCGGCGGCAGGCTGCGCAAGTCGCCGGCTCGCGCGCGCAGCGATCCTTCTCGGAGGCGTGTAAGCTCGTCGTCAAAATTGGAGGACCATTAATATCCTCACGCAACCGTGCTTCGCTAATCGGTCAGCTTGGCCTTCAATTGGAGTAGCTCGGAGCTCGTACTAACTACTGCTCCTCCAATCCGTGCTTCTGGATTAGCACGGGCAGTGGAGGTGGTTGGGGGTTTGAACAGGTTTTGGGGGTGGAAAATTTTTCTCTGACGATGATCGGTTGCTGGGGCCAAGCGGACGGTGGGCTGGACTGGTACACGGCCTCTCGTTTTTCTTCTTCTTCTTGTGTGTGTGTGTTTGATTAACTTAGTGGTCGCTGCTGCTACACGTGACACGTGCCCCTCCTCTTTCCTGGTGGAATGCTGACTTGGCAAGAGGTGTAATACAGTGAAGCACCGAAGCATATATGTACTTCTGTAGCCTTTTTTTTTAACTCTGAAAATTTCCATGTGTGATTGACGATACCCTTTTGGGTACTTTGGCCGTAAAGATTAACAATTGGATATATACAGGCAGAAGTACTGCATAGTGACATGCAGCTGTTTGCATTTAGTGATGTGAATGGTACGAGCGACATGGTTGCTCAGTACAGTTTTTGCCGTTGAGGAGCAAGCTTGGGCTTTTTATTCTTAAATATGAGCCTAATTGTAAATTAGAAACAAACTTCCAAATGGCACACATTACATCTGTTCTTTTTATTTTATGGTTTATTACTTGCCACGAATAAATAAATGGAGCGATTTATTCATCACTGTTTCGAAGCGGTTTATCAAGACAGTCTTTTCAAAGTAACTTATCGATATTTAATTTGTTCATATAAATACTTACATTAAAATTAAAAACCGTCAATCGTAACCATAAATCATCTGCTCAGCAAAAAAACGTACCTATTGAATGGGAAGTGCTCGCAGCCCTGATCAACTCGGCTTCGGCTTCTGGCTTCTAGCTTATTTTTCACTATTCATAAGTTTCGTCTTTTTCTGAACTTTTGGCTTTTTGTTGAGTTTTTTTGCTGGTTCTTTTTTCCCGTATTTGTTTGTATTATACGTAATGGGCTAACATATTTTTTATTTTTAAATTTTTTTAAATTTAATTATGCTAAATAAGCTTCTGTCAGCTACAGTGCTTTTTTCAGCCAGCTACAGTATTTTCAACCATAAGCCACGAGCTTTTCAGCCGAACCGATCATCACCTTTGGCAGAAATAGACGTACCAACGAAAAGGCTGGCTTCACCTAATACTTCCTATTCGCCGTTAATAAACAAAGAGAACTTAAATCGCTTAAATTAACCAAGAATATTATTGTTGACAAATTTGCTGTGCAGTGCAGGAATCGGCGCAGGCGAGACGGATTCCATCATTGTGTCTGCCTTCGACTTTTATGCGCTAATAGCAAGGACCATTGCTAGCTATCTCCGACATTCGCGATCGAATAAACGTGAGATCGATCAGGGCCCGGACGTCCCATTCTAAGTATCGATACAACAGATCAGTTACACGCTGGTAATATTTTTTGGGAAAATTTGTTCAGTACCACTGAAAGGTGATCGCTTTCGGAAAATACCACTAAAAATTTAGGGTTCCTAAAATTACCACCGAAAGATACATTTTTCTTCGGGATTTAGCACTTTGGACAAAAATACTCCTCCTCCCTCACCTTCCTCTCCCTCCTGCCGCCGCCCCGTCCGCGCCTCTCTCTTCCCCCACGGCTCTGCCGCCGGCCTCCCCGCCTCTCCCTCCTCACGCCGCTCGCCTCCTCCCTCTCCTCACGCCCCATACCCGCCGCCGTTGCCTACCTCCGCCCCCACCTCCCTGCGCCGCCTCCTCCTTTCCCCGCTCCCCCGCGTCCGGCCGAACCCCGCCGCCGCCAGCGCCACCTCTTCCTCAGGCGATCTCCCCTCGATTCCTTGCGTGGAGAGCATCACCTCGATGGCCCGAAGCTCCCCCAACCTTCGCCCGGAGCTGCCTTTCGCCCCAGGCCGCCGGCGCCACGGACCTCCTCGCGCCGCCCTTGGTCCCCGCCGTGGGCCCACCTCGGCACACCTCCGGCCCGGCCAGTTGCACGGTGAGAATCCTAGTATCTTCCACCAGCTCGTGCTTCCCTACTTTCTTTCCTCCCTCCACGCCGGCGGCCTGAGGAAGAGGTGGCGCTGGCGGCGGCGGGGTTCGGCCGGACGCGGGGGAGCGGGGAAAGGAGGAGGAGGAGGCGCAGGGAGGTGGGGGCGGAGGTAGGCAACGGCGGCGGGGATGGGGCGCGCGGAGAGGGAGGAGGCGAGCGGCGTGAGGAGGGAGAGGCGGGGAGACCGGCGGCAGAGCCGTGGGGGAAGAGAGAGGCGCGGACGGGGCGGCGGCAGGAGGGAGAGGAAGGTGAGGGAGGAGGGGTATTTTTGTCTAAAGTGCTAAATCCCGAAGAAAAATGCATCTTTCGGTGGTAATTTTCGGAACCCCAAATTTTTAGTGGTATTTTTTGAAAGTGGTCACCTTTCAGTGGTACTGAACAAATTTTCCCATATTTTTTATAGACACTTGCAATACATTAGATCTAATTTCATAAAAAAAACTAGAAAATCTCCTTCAGTTAATAAAAAATTAACAATCCCACACATCTTTTTTTTGTGAAGAGCTTGCCAATCTTCTTCAATATACATCTTAGTTATGCTTTTCACCGTCTAATTTTCCACAACAAACACACCGTATCCACCAACTTCTTTCTCGGGCTTGCTTATGGGGGCATCTAGGCGTGACCGATGGCAACAACACGAACATGACGAATGAAGCAACAACAGCTGATCCCAAAGTCTCAACGCCGATGGGAGGGATAGATCTACGGGGCAAGGCCAGCCTGGTGCCCCTTTTGGCCACTGCCACCATGATGCCCGTCTACTGTAGCCATTGGAGAAGGAGGAGAGAGAGAGAGAGAGTGGAGCAAAAGAAGCTGACTGATGGTGGTCGTGGATCTTAGACATTGTTGCCATGGCCTCAAATGACGCCTACTCTAGGTGCTTAGCACGCAACAAAAATCAATGGCAATACACACACCGCAACAAATTATAAGTCTTGTTGCAACAAGAAATATGCTCCAATATAACAAATCATAATTTGTTTGCAACATAACAATAACTTATTGCGACATTTCAAGATAATACATTGCAATAGTCCATGGCAACAACATATTGCAATAAAATGTAACTTTGTTGCAACAAAAAAATGCAAGTGCAAAACAACTTACTGCAACATTTCAAGATAACACACAATAATAAAGCTAAATACTTTATATACCAAATAAGACAAGAGAGCAACAAATTGATAAAATACATAAAACAACCTATTTAGGATGGATGAGCGTGGCCGGTGCCAACAACATGGGCTCGAAGTAGGAGGCAACGATGGCCGATCCTAGTTTCTTTGCGTCAGGTGGGATAGACAAATCTGACAAGGCAAGGCACCTTGGTAACCTGCTGACCACTGTCGTTGTGAGCGTGGTCGCCGAAGAAGAAAATGATAAAGGAGCAAGAGGGGTTGGCTGATGGTGGCCTTGGGGCTTGGAAGCCATCGCCATGGTCATAGGATGCGCTACTGTTGTTCATCGCTCTTTACCCATGTGATTTAGGAAGCCTCCTTGTCCTCCCCTAGGGTAAAGCAGAAGTTATGGCTAGTCTCTCGCAATGTGAGCAAATCTATGAAGGAAGAGATAGATTTGGAGAGGTATGTTGGTATGTGTTAAAGGTAAAAAACTGAAGCAATGGATAGAAAGATAAAAAGTCGTGTCGACAGAGTCAGCTAAATGAGTGATATGGAGAAAGAAGTCTGTGAAGGTGGTAGTGACACTAGGACCGAGCGTCTATTTTTCCCCGTATCGGACGCCTGAGCGCATGCAATTCCCAGTAAACTTTTCCGAACGAAAATGTGTGGCTTTCGACGATGGATCATGGCTTAGGTTACGTAAAACATACGTTCAACATGACTATACATAATCGACTGATGCACCGGACGCTCAAAGAGTAGTAATTATATGCATATCACTAAAATCCTTGCCTGTCGGTTGTCGCCAATGGGCTTGTTTGGCTGGGGCTGCAGTTGGCTGAAATTTTTTGAATTTTAGCTATTTACGGTACATATTACGGAAAGAGATACTCACTTGCGATTTTGACTGGTACAGATGTTGGGCTTTTAACGTGTACATTGTTTAACTTGTAGACTCCGTCTTGAGAAAATACTCTATTTAAAAGTTAGGTACTATAGCAAAAGTCAAAAGCCGTCAGCTTCGGCGGAAAAGAACAGGCCCAATAACGTGTGCTGTGTGTTTCAGTATTTCTCCGTACAAAACAATTCCTGCGAGTTGTCAAAAAACAATCATTGAGAAATGGGATGGATCTGAATAAGTTGTACTCGTCGGGGGTAAAGCATAGTAATGCTCGACAGGTTGTAAAAGGAAATGTAAAAGGTTACTGTACTTTAGGAGCCTTTCGTGTATCGCACAGTTGACTGCACATCGCACTACAAAAGGGACGGCCGCACTACGAAAGGAGCGGCAACTAGCAGCAGTGCGATGATTCGACGTGCGGCATGCCATGCCGGCATGGGCGCGGAGGCAAACAAACAAAAAGGTCGGGCCGGCGCCGGCGGGACCCTACGCCGCGAAACCGTGCGGTTGTTTGGAGCAGGCACTAGCTAGCCAGGTTTTATAACACGAGCGGCCAATTTTGACGTGGCTTACCACTACACAACAAAGTTTCTAGATTAAGAATCAACTTTTGTATGTTTTTAGCTGAAATTATAGTATAGTAATCATTAATTTTTCTAAATTATTCAATTAAAAAGTTTAAAAAAATCGTTATATCATCACAGACAATGAAAAGAATAAAGGTAAAAGTGAAAAAGCAAAATAAGCTAAAATTAAAAGCTAATATGTTTTAAGTGGTTTTTTTACTTAAATAAACAAAAACTAAAAAACTAAAACCATATAGAACGAGTAGTAAACAAACAGTCCACGATATTACTTTAGACTATGTTGTGTTCCTCGTTAGCAGCTTCTTTTCACATTGTATACTTTACACAAGACTTGTTTTTTCACATTTGGTCCAAACGTTGTTCGGAAAGACGGAGAGCAAAATATGTCTAGTCCTGTCTTGCTTTTCTTCCTCCGGCGGCATTGGTCCTCACCGGTAACACCACTATGAACTTGTATCTTGGAGGCCAGCTAGTGAGCCCTTAGCCCATTGCTGGAGTGGATGGTTTATAATTATAATATAAGTATTTGTACGAACATAATATAAATAAATTATTTTAAAAAGACTGTTTTGATAGATTATTTTAAAAAGATAGTGAATAAATTGTCTCACTTATTATGAGAAAAATATAAACTAAAAGTCATATACTGAGAAGAAGTGAACTTAGACGTGTCGGTCGTGCACTCAGTTTTACGCCCAGCCCGTGCGCCGCTCGCCGCTGGAGCCCGCGCGCTCGTGAGGCCGGCGCGGAGGCTGCCCCCGTGAGCGCACGCAGCGAACGCTGGCACGGCCGGCGATTCGGCGCCGGGCGCGCTCGTGCGCCTCACAACGCTCGGTACGGTATGGCATGCTTATGATTGACATTTCGATCGGACCATCTGACGTATCACCACTTGCTTTCTGTCTAGTCATGCTGGATGGATAGGAAATCTACCCACATGGCGTAGGTCCGAAAGAAGCGCGAACTTTACTTGCGAAACAGAGGCAATCCGAGCCTATCTTGATTGTTGTTGCATGGAACACAACTGATAGGCTGCAGTGACAACGCGACATGAATAGTGCATGATACTGCTACTACTGGCTACTGCTGCTAAGACGTGCCTCTACGATGGCATCCGGCCGGTTACTACGGAATAAGTAGAATGTTGTGCAGCATTCTACTAGTCGCTGAAAAGCGGTGGAGATGGGAGGGTTGATGGGCCTCCGCCCATATCACGGCGGGTGCTGATGACAAACCAGCCCAAGAGAGAAAAAAAATGTGAGACAGAAATATTACTTCTGAAGAAGAGAACGAAAAGGGGATACTCTACATAACCAGATGGTATAATCGAGGGTGCAAACGGTACAGGTTAATCTCGATCGATCTGGTATTGAATCCGATCGGTATTAAATACGGAAAGGCAATTTAGTATTCGGTATCGAAACCGGTCAGTATCAGATACAGTAGCGAAAGTAGGAGAGCTAAAATCCGACCGAATAGCATCGGTAAACAGTAAATCGGATACTATCCGACTAGATATCCGACAAGCAAGTTAGTACATCAACTGACCCAACCTATCAACCATCATTGACACCAACCGACCTAGATTTTACTTAAGTCCTAACCTAACTTCAGAGTCTAGCTAATCACCACCATTCCTTCTTGCTTATGTTGAACTTGCGTATGAATTTATCGGTTTTCGAGCTTATGTATGATTTTATTGCTTATGTTAAACTTGTGTCATACTTAAGTAACTAGTTGAATTTATGGTTCAGTGCATATTCCTTTATATATACGTATACTATCTACATATATTATCCGTTTTGATCCGAAACCATATGTACCCATCCCGATGGTATAGTATTCAAAACTCCAAATTCATATTCATACCCGGTCTTACCGTATCTGATTTCAAATCTGAAAAATATAAGTTATGATACGGTATAAACAATATCCGTCCGAATCCTTTCCGATTGCACCCCTATAATCTTTGCCACAATGAACAAAGGTTAGGTTCATTTCAGCTTATTTGTGACTTATGCTTGTACTGTTTACAGTAACTAGCTTTTAAACAGTGCGTTTTTTAAGGCGGGGTCAATAGAAAAATTGTAGTAAAAAGTATACTAAGTTTAGCTGTACCGGCTAAAATCGTATGCAACTATTCTCCTCTATGTACTATTTCTCATAAACAGTTAGAATTTAAATATTTAAGTTATGAACTATAAACCACTGGTAAAAAAATCTCCCCCTCGTTGGCCCCACTGCACGGAAAGAGAATCCGGTAAAGCAAAGCGCCCAGACCATCACCCATCCGTGCAAACATGAGTAAGAAGTACAACCTCAAACTGGAAAAAACACTGTTCCGTTCGGTTGCCATGATTATTTTTATCTATATTTTTTAAAACAATAATAAATGAAAAAGATATCAATATAGATGACACATACAAATTTAAACTCAAAAAACTATTTTAAAAATCTATTCTAAAAAAATCATCTTATTTATTTTAATTTTTAAAGAATCTAAAAATTAAAAGCATAAAAGACAGGGCCAGCAGAAGCAGTCAGCCAGCCTCGCTGTAGACACTAAGGGTACGTTTGGTTCCCTGTATAGGGTGTAGCCAGGCTCGTTTCCCTGGGCCTGGTCCGATTAGTCTTGTTTGAGATGTGCAAAGCACTTGTGTTTGGTTATATGTATTTGTCTGGACATGCTCTTCATAGAAGTTGTTTGGTTACCTGTACGTTCATATGATATTTTGTAACTACCAACAACTACCTTCAAGAGAAGCTGTTTGGTTCCTTGTACATGATCACCTTATTGCATCAAAAGGTGATGTTACCACAAATTTGGCAGGAAGTACTTCATGCCATTTGTAGTTCTTTGCAACATTCAAGCATTAATATTTTGCTTACTAATAAACTAAATCAACACATATAAATGCATAGAAGAACAAAGACGTGAGATGTCTGAATATTGCATATATGAAGCATAGTGCCATTTAAAATGATAGTTCGATCCGTTCGGAGGGGCATCCACTAACAACCTCACACATTCAGGTGCCACTACAACAAAAGAATAGGTGTTTGTCTACCACCTATGTTAGCCAGGAGGTGTATCCATACCACCTCAATATACATCATGCACAAAAGAATAGGTGTCCATCTATCACCTATGTCAAACTAGAGGGGTTCCATACACCACCTCTTATAACTTAAACACATCCACTGAAGGTAGGAGGGAGAAGAGAAGGGAGTAGTCCATCTTCCATCACCAAAATATACTACCATGACATGTAGAGAGTGAATTCAGTTGTAGTAGTGCTTGGCTAGGAAGGTCCTAAGCCACAACACACGATGCTCCTCAGACATTCCCACAAATCCCTTGCTCTGAGCTTTGTTATCAAGCAAGTGGGAGAATGCTACAATCAAAGCCTCTTCAGTAAACCCAGGGGTGTCCATCACAGCATGGTAGAGCTCAGGATGCACTTCTTTAGGAACAGTCTCACGTATAGCTGCTGCAACATTATTGACAGCATCAGTCATGTTAGAAAAAAGAAGGAGCTCCTCCTCACAAAAGGCAGCCCTCTTCCTCTTGCCATTGGTACTGTTATTGTCAACATTCTTGGAGGCATGGGGGTCTGCCTTGTCCTCATCAACTACCTCAACACGCAAGAACTAACTTCACTTGTGTCTTGTATGGGTGGAAAGGTTTGTTGTCAAGTATACGGAAACGATTCTTCAATGCACCAAAAGCCCTTTCCACTGTAACACGTTTGGAAGAGTGTCTTAGGTTGAAAAGCTCTCTAGCATTACGAGGATAGTTCCTTCCACCATACTCCTATAGGTGGTACCGAACACCACGAAATGGAGGAAGGAACCCAGGACGGCATGCATAACCAGCATCAACTAGATAGAATTTGCCTACATAGAAAAGGATAAGTTTGATGCTAAGTATGGGACTCCAAAGTTTTTGCATGGTTAACTATTATATGAATATTTTTGTTACCAAAAATACCTGGAGGTACCCTTAACCCATCATCCCTTTCTAAAGCATCTGCAAGAATAAGTGCATCATGGGCAGACCCTTCCCAACCAGCAAGGACATATGTGAACTTCAAGTCAAAATCCACAGCTGCCAAAACATTCTGGGTTGGGTAGTGCTTCCTACCCCTAAAGGCTGCAACAATTTCTTTTGGGACTCTAGCATGAACATGCGTACCATCGATCGCACCAATGCAATCCTATGGAATAAAACAAAACATTAAAATTCACTTACACATAAATTTTTAAAAATGTGCACGTATTTACTACAAACTACCTTGAAGTATGGGTACCATCTATGGCTGTTTTCAATTGTAGGGTGGGTATCAAGTGAAGGAGGCCTGATCATCTCCCCTCGAAGCTCACCAATAGCAAACAAGACATCCCTAACATAACGGCTTACTGTTTCTATGGATCGTCGATAAGTTTGTTTGATCACCCTAAATCTTTGGTTATGCCCAACCACATGGAGAAACATTGACACTTGCTCCTCTACAGTGGAATTGATGTTATCACCAAGCAAGTTACTCTCTCTCAGTCTGTCACACAAGAGGAAAAAAGGGGCCCTTCTCATGCGCAACATATCTATGCATTCCAGATCAGTGCAATTGTATATTTTGTTAAGGTTATTCTGTCGTTCTTGGTCTCTCTCAGACATTGGGCCATAAGTGATTGAGGGTCTGGACATTTGAGACCTCCTAATTCTAACAAGCATGTAAGTATAGAGAACTACTACTAGAGCAGAAGCTTTGGCAAGAAGCAAACGACGTCGAGCTTGCATATCCATCTAAACAATCAGG
The DNA here is from genome assembly GCA_017311315.1 of Dendrocalamus latiflorus. Lineage (NCBI taxonomy): Eukaryota > Viridiplantae > Streptophyta > Magnoliopsida > Poales > Poaceae > Dendrocalamus > Dendrocalamus latiflorus. The sequence continues at coordinate 5,868,590 of CM029663.1, forward strand.
CAAAAGAGTAAATTAGGAAACATTAAAAATTAAGGACATGGTGTACATTACAGTTTATGCAAACTACTCAATATGGTTATGCCTATGTTGCTGCTTACAACATAAGCTCTGCAACCAGAAAATAGCTAAAGACACATCAAGAAAAAAAACAAGGCATGATAGCAGAGTACTAGCATGAGTTCAAATTTATTTGGCATCATAACAGCATATAGAACCTCATATATTAATTAAAAAAACCTGATTCATGAGCTTGTAGGCATGATTAAGGAAACATATAGCAACTATAATACACAACTACATGGATAAATCGAGCATCAAGCATCCTGAATACCAAAGATTGGGTGGAAAAGTAATAGTTACATAGGGGGAAATCCACATCTAGAACAGATGAAGAGAAAGAGGAGGAAGTGTGGGGGACTGGAGACAGATGGTCCTGGTCCGGCTGCTTGGGCGAGCCCTCCCCGGCGGAGGCGCGGGTGCCGTTGAGGCTGACGAGCTCCATCTCGGCGTCGCGGAGGTGGCGGTAGGGCAGGCGGATGGCCGTGAGCCCGCCACCGGCGGCGGCGGAGTCCATGGCGAGAGGCAGATCTGGGGGCTTGGAGCGGGAGGTGGTGAGATCTGCGTTGGGGATTGCGGTAGGCAGGAGGCACCCACCCACTGCTGGTCAGATGAGGAAATCGCAAGGAGATGGAGGAGCGCGTCCGCCCGGCCCCGGCGTGCGAGGGAAGAGAAGAGGTGAGCAGGCAGAGACTGAACCACTAAGCTAAACTATCAATTTAACAAGATTGAACCATATCAATTTATCACCCACCGTCTAGATCTAGAAAAATAAAACAAATCAAAAACAGGAGAGAAAAGGGAAAGCGTCAGAATATGCAAGGTGCAAACAAGAACCCATCCATACCACCTGAAGCAAGGAAAACACCAACGCAGGAGGAGAGATGAGAGAAGTGGTGGGAAGACTGGTTCCAGGCACAAGAGAAAGAGGAGGAAGTGTGGGGGACTGGAGACAGATGGGGGAGTAGGTAACCCTAATAAAGTCCAGGTTCCCGCGCAAAGGATCGAGAGCCCGCGCGGTGCAGTCCACGTGGGCAAATTTTTCGCTCCCGCCAGCCAGGCCAGGGAGAAACGAAAGTCATTTTCGTTTCCGCGCGGCCAGCGCATGCGTGCGCAAATGCATCGCTACAGCCTGGGCTGCTTTTGTAGCCTAGCAACCAAACATTGGTACCTTGCATGTACAGAGCCAGGCTGAGGCCAGATGCAGGGTACCAAACATCTCCTAAGAGCAACTCCATCCCATTAGTCATTTCTCCCTCTCTATTTCCTAGGATGAAGAGGCTAGCTATTATTTTCAGCTCTCTATTTGAGTTAGCATTCCAATGGCCTAGCTATTTGAGAAGCGAGTGAGGAGGCGCTCGCCAAATCTAGCTAGCGGCCGGGAGAAAATAGCGACTCGATAAAAATGAAGAGGAGGATAAAGAACCGGTTGGAGTCCATTTCTTGAGTCATATTAGGTAAATATACAATGAAGAGCAGGATAAAGAACCGGTTGGAGTTGCTCTAAGAGCAAGACAATATGAGAGAGAGAACCCACACTGCCACCTGGGACCCACAGATGCCCGGCTCTCAGATCGCTCGGCGGATCACGGGGGAAGAGACCAGCTTCTCGAATCCCAGTCACTGGCAGCTGGGACCCTTTTCACTGGGCCCATTGGTCAGCGAAAGAACTGTGCGCGTTGCTGCGTGCATGCATGCAGTTGTGGCCTGGTGAGGGGTGAATGGGTGATCAGGCATCAGAGTGAGAGGCCAACGAGGAGCATCCAGGACTCCAGGTATCACTTCCCAAAGCGCCAAGTGGAGGCTGTGAAGCAGGGGAGCACCGGGCACATTGGTGTTTGGTGTTGCAAGTTACCATGTAGTAGACAGTAGAAAGTAAGCTATGGACTAGTCACTGGTATCTAGCAGTACTAAAACCTTACTGGTTTTTTATTTCTCTCTAGGGAGACGAACATAAAAGGATTGATGGAGTGGGAGAAGCATATGTAACCATTATTGGTTTCTTCTCCGCTCTGCAGTAAGACAGGAATTTGGCAAGGATTTGATCTTTATTTTCTCTTACATTATATTGGTTCTTCTCTCTGGAAATAGTGCTGAATCGAATGATCATCAAAAGATCGCCTTTTTTGGAGAGCCCGTTTTCTCCTCTTCTTTGGCTTGAGAGACGTATGCGTGTCTGAATAGGCAGCTGAATTGTGGGAGATAGGGAGTGACCGGCAGAGGCAATGATTCTTGATGTCACATTTGATCATCACAAGATGGCATTCTTGTAGCATTGTTCAGCAAACTAGTAAATACTCTCTCTTGTTGTTTACTCGGTTTGTTGGTTTTGCTCGAGTGTTCTTGTGCGATTCTTGGACACGCAGCAACAGACATGGTGGAGATGATAGGAGTGTTGAAGCAAGAGCAAGAAGATAGTATGGTTGAGAGCCATGAGGAGAGAGCCAAGGTCGACAGCCATGAGGAGAAAGCCGAGAAGGTGAAGAAGAGGAGGAAGAGGGTCTATGACCCACACAGGAAGCGGGCTTGCGTGGATTGCACAAAGAGATGCGTCCGAGTTCATGGCCGTGCTTCCTCCGAGAAGGCTCGGCCGATCCCAACACTACCGTCCTTCTTCAAGATCATGATGGGCTACTTCTCCGAAAACATGGTATGGAATTATAGTTTTTTGCTCTCATTACAGTACTCAAAGACAAATCTATCTAGCTGTAGACTAGGCAAAGTAGCACTCTTTCGTACGATCCAGTGTAGTTTCTGTTTGTTTAAGGTTATTCATATAGCATGTACATTTTAGGCAAGTCTAAAGACTGAGGAATGATGCAAATAGTATGTACCACACTTGGCAAGTAACTGAGTTCGTGAAATCTGTCTAAAATAGTATATTCTGCAATGGTGCTGTGACTCATCAGTGAAAATGAGTTGATCATGATGGCTATGCAGTGGTAACTTTTACTGATACTAGAACTTATGTAAACTTCTTTTACATATGCAGGATATACCACCCCCATTTGCCAAGACAATCTTGGACCTGACGGACTCGAACATTTATCTCGAAGATGCCTTTGGACTTCGCTGGCGGGTGCAGTTGTGCTTGCGTGACGGTTTTTTATCATTTGGGCATGGATGGAAGAACTTTGTGCTAGACCATGCCATCAGCGTTGGCGAGTTCCTGGTGTTCAGGCAGATCGCCAGGTCAGTCTTCACCGTGCAAATATTTGCTCCATCGGCTTGTGAAAGGATGTATCTCTGTGAGAGGAACAAAAGGCAAAGCCGGAAGAGGAAGCCTCGGAAGAAAACAAGCTCTCCCAGTAATCAAACGGCGAAAATAAGCAAGAATAATTCGGATAGCAGGAAAAAGAAACAGCGTACTTATCTGCCAAATCATCCGGGCCCGAGCGATTGTGACTTGTCTGTTCATATTTGCATTAACTCTGAAATTCCCAAGGCAACATCTGAACTAAAATGTTCCCAAACATCAGAGCGAGCACCGGGCATTGGTGCTGCCAAATCACATGAAGTTGATGAGGTCCCTAGAAGAGATCAAGATAAAGCTCAGGATGTGTTAGATGGAGAGACAGAAACAGCAGATGACTGTACAACCTGTAAAGAAAAAGAAACTGAATGCAATGCTATTATCAGAGAGCACCCCATTTATGATGCAACTGGATCAAAGACACTGGAAAGTATGGTTGTTATTGATGTATCTTCTAACACAAAAGATATGACAGTGGATGCAAACAAATCTGAAGCTTACCAAGATTTAAGTTATTCTGTAGCAAGCACATTGATGATGGCTGATAAAGGAACGGTACGCTCACACCAAGACAGGCCAAATCAACTTCACTGTGCTTTGGGACTAGAAGATGAGAATACTGAAGTTGAGAACTGTGGGGGCTCTAATTTTCAAACAAATGCAGAAATAAGAACGCCTTTAGCTGTGATGGATCTTAATGAAGTGATTATGGATGACATATTTCTATCAGCTGATATATACGAATTTGAAAGTGATTTTGGTAATCCAGAAGCATTTTCTGTTGAGCTGAATATGGAAAGGCTAACTACCAAAGGCCAAACTTCAGGCTGCAGTTGTGTTGAGATTAGCTTGCCGAATTGCGACTCTTCCATGGGAGTTGGTCATTGTTTAGGGCTGCCTGAGACATCATCATGCCTGGAAAATAAAGAGATGACTGATGCACAGGTAACAAGTACAGATGATGGTAATGTACCAGTGCATGACATAGACATCAACACATTGCCCAGTTACGAGCTACCAGCATTTGGAGATGACAACTCTTCTCCTGACATTGATGCAGAAGTGCCCTCTAGTGAATGTGCAATAGATATTTGTAAGAAGAATAAAGATAATCTTTTGTTCTCTCCTGAGAGCAACCAAGTTGAACAAAAAGAAGGTTAATATCTTTGAAACTTTTGTTGTAAACAAAATATGCAGTGTTTTTCTTTCTATTTTGTATGTTTTCTACTTAGGCTTATTGAGCAACCACAAATATTCAGGATTTGTACCAGCAGATTGTTCTGGGAAGCAAGATAACCTGCAAGATGGTCCAGGACAGATTGCTGCAGAAATTATGTCTGGCAGTTCAAAGCCTCGTGATCTTACTGACCTCAGGCAAAATCTTATACACCCTGGTAATACATATTTGTTGCCGGTTTATGGTGACTCCCCACGCTATCCTAGATTTAAGAGTCTTGTTCTCGATGCATGTGTACATTCACAAATGGATTATATAAAAGGCTTTTTGATGAGTGCCAGGCAATATGCAGGGAATAATTGTGAAGGCCTCGAAAGTGGAAGTACTGAGTCAGGTGGCGTTCTTAAAGCTAACAACGAAAAGTTTTGCATTGCAGTACCCCCATCAGATCAAACATGGATTGTGAGTAGCTTTAACTAAGTACTCGTTGAGCATTGCAAGGGCAGTTAACTCATAGATGTAGTGCGAGATTATTTTCTCAAATCACAGTTTTATTACCTTTTATGTTCATCAAATGATGAGAGGATTATTTTCTCAAATCACAGTTTTATTACCTTTTATGTTCATCAAATGATGCGAGGATATCAAAACTCTTTTTCATGGGGCTGTACTTTTGCATGTCTTACAGTTCTCCCGTAGTGATGCTGGTGCAATTATATTCTCTGCTAGTGACTACTCAAATGAGCCTAAGCCTTAGATAAATGACTAAATAATGGGAAATTAATGGATCACTGAAATTGGACATAATATGCCAGGGCTAGCTGATAATATGGGTAATGTTAATGTTGAATCAGTAGGTATTCATCAAAACAGTGAAACATTTTTTTTCCTTTAGTATGTATGACAATACTTACAACTTTTAATCTGAAACCTGAATTTTCATTGTCCAAAGTTCAGTTAAACACAGCTGAGTTACTGTTGAATCGCCCTATTTAGATTTTCCTTACAGCATGTGAAATTCAAATTTTTTTTGCTTCATGTATCATACCTGTCTGCACAATACTTCTAAAAGAAGCACTTACCATAGGAGCTTCCCAGTCGACTGCCAGTTCTTCCAAGAACCAAGAAACAGGGAAGGAAAATTTTAATACTCAAGGATCCATGCATGAGACTCTGGCCTGTGCTGTACCAATGCACCCCGAGGTTCAATGGTTTCATCACTGGCTGGGCTGACATCAGTAGGGAGAACAACCTGCGGGAAGGCGACACCTGCGTGTTTGAACTCTGCGGTAACTCTGAACTATCGTTCCAAGTGCGCATGCCCAATTTGCAGCAGTCACTCTTGCCTAGCAAGATGGTCAAAACTGATAATAACATCTGCCATCTGCCATAACTCGTAAGCACGGTCATTCCCAGCCAGCATTCCAGTAATTGTTCTTCCTCTGGCTGATCTGTTCTTCCATCATGTAAGAAGAAACTATGTAAACTTCTTCCACTGTCCACATGAAAATGGTGCTGCACTCCATTTTGCGTGTTCTGATTATTTGTACATCCTTGCTCGATTTTTTTTTTGTACATCATAGGAAACCAGTGGTGCCACCACTGATTATATATTAATATGATTTTGCAGCTAACTGCTTGTTTAAAGGGCTAAAAACAACTGGTTAGTTAGTTTGTAAAGAGATTTTGCAGCTAACTGCATTTCCCTGCCTGGGCTATCAAAGCCATCGACAAGAAGCGTTGATCCTTTCTCTGGACCGGAGGCAGCCTGACCACAGGAGGAATATGCCTAGTGAGCTGGCAGCAAGTTTGTCGCCCATTGGAATATGGAGGTCTTGCCATCCTGGACCTAAAACTTGCCGGCATTGCGTTTCATTGTCGTTGGGAATGGTTGGCACGTACTGATCCAGGGCAGCTCTGGCATACCGTCCGAATGTTGGAAGATACTGCTACTGAAAATCTCTTCTACGCATCTACATCATCTAATATAGGAGACGACAGTTCAGCCCTCCCCGCAAACAAAGGGCTCAGGTTAAGAACGCACTCCACAATCGTTGTTCGATGAAAGATATACAAGGTCCCTTCACCATTCAGGTCTTACACAAATTCCTCATCTTGCAGTCAAACATAAATCAAGTGCACTTGCAGGAAGGGGGCCTCAGACGCCATCTCTTGGTGTTGGTTGGCCAGCGGGATCTATTCCCCTAAATCAGCCTACAAAGCCCTTTTCAATGGTTTGGTTCATTTCCAATGTGCCAAGAATTGTGAAAAATGCTGCACCCCTCAAAACTAAGCTGTTCACATGGCTTGTCCTCAAACACCGCATATGGACCTTCGCAAGACTTCTGCGCCACAACATCTTAGCCCCGGTGGAATGTCTTCTCTGCGATTAGCAACCCGAGATTGTAGAGCATCTCTTCATCCAGTGCCCAGTGACAAAGCAGATGTGGCACCTCATGTTTTCTTGGTTGTCGATATGCTCTTCATACATTTTCACCGCACAGACACTGCACAACCAGTGGACTTCGACTCGGGAACTGGTGCCCAACTCCAAGCGGAAAGACCTATACTCTCTAATAATCCTGATCATTTGGATGATTTGCAACTTGGAAGGAGAGAAATATGATGCACCATGATCAAAGAGGCCTCATTCTTCAGGAGTTTGCAGACCGCATTAAGCAGGAACTCCTCACTTGATCGTTAGCAAGGAACTTTAGGCTGGCCGAACTCATTCCGAGCCAGGCTTTTGCTGGGTCGCGTTCAATTCCAGCCTAAGTGCTCAAAAGCCTTTTTTGAGTGGTTTATGGCTGGAAAATACTGTAGATAGTTGAAATTGTACTGTAGCAGATGGTGGTTTATTTAGCGTAATTAAATTTAAAAAATAAAAATAGAAAAAATAGGTTAGCCCATCACGGACAGTACAAACGAATACGGAAAAAACCGACAAACAGCTCAAAAAAAGCCAAAAAACCAGAAAAGACGAAATTATTGAATAGTGAAAAATAAGCCAGAAGTCTAAGCGGTTTTGAGCGGGACCGATCGTTTTGTCGTTTTTTTTCTACGGTCTTTCTTTCACCCAGTATTCTGTTCTAGTCTCTCTTTTTTTGTTTCGGTTCTCTCCTCTAACTCTGCCTGGCACCTGGTTTCCGCTTGGTCTTCAGGCCTGATTGTACCAAACTCTACTTACTGAATGAAACGCAGCGCTCATGCGTTTTTTGAGAAAAAAAAAAGTTCCCGGGGGGCTAGGTTTTAGTCGTTTCAGCTCATCTCCACGTCAAGATAATTGTGTGCTGGCTGCAGAGTTTCTACAGGCTAGGGCTGCCTGTTTTGGTTTCTCCTATGAGCAAAAAATCATCTTTAAAAAAAAAAGCAAAAACTGGCATTAATTTCTCAAAGGAATTTTATACACAACTAAAATGTTTCATCAAGCCGACAACTCTACTAGAACTAAAAGCACCTCCAACAAGATTAAAGTACCCAATGCATTATTTTGTTGACGAGCCTGTAGCGTTCGGATCTATGTTTCACCACGCGGAGCTCACCGCCGGCCTCGCTGCAGCGCTCCACCTCGACGCCGGTGAACACCACAAACTTCTCCCTGAAGTCGCAAGGGTACTCGATCTCGAAGGACCTGGCAATGCAGAACTTGGCACGCCCCAGGTGCACAAGATAGGACGTCTTATGGACCCACTCAGGCGGCGTGAGGTCCTTCCAGACCGTCGCGCAGCACCGGCGGCATCAGCACGGAGGCAGAGGCGAGGTCCGAAGCACCCAGGAGGTTGTCGTCACTAGACGAGAGGCCGAACTAGAGGTTGTGCTCTAGGACGTACTCGACCTGGTCGCAGAATGGCAGCGCCCAGTTGCCGGCCTTGGTCCACACGGCGCTCGCCGTGTCAAAGGAGTGGGTGCCGAGGCCCTTCTCCGACATCCAGATGTTGGAATCGCCGACCACCGTGTAGGAGTCAACGCGTGAGAAAACGTGAAAGTACGGAAGCGGGTGCGGTCTCTGCGGTGGATGACACCGTCAAAGCAGTGGTCGCGGCCGCAGAATCCAGTGTTTATTTGAGACCGATACATATCGACCCGCGATAAGTAGGATTTGATTTTCCCGAGGATTGAGTAAACATTTAAATACAATTTTAATATTTAATTACGGCTATAAGAGCTCCATCGTCGTAAGCTCTCAGAGATTGTTTCCCGAGTATCCTACTCGAAGATTCACTATGCCACTTATACGACTAAATAACCTCTCAGAGATTTTGTAAACTGATACCTGGTTCCGCTTCCAGGAGGTTTCTCCCATGCGATGGATAGAACCGTGCCTTATCCGCCTGAAATAGCACGACGCTTCAGCCCTGAGTATCTGACAAATAAACACCATTTAGTTGTTTTCCACGTTCATCTCCCACTGATAGCAACCAACGATCAGACGTCCTCTCTAACAACAACTGCCTCACCGATCAGACGTGCTGGTTCCATGAGGTGTTTCCCCAGGCGGATAACTGACGTCCATTCAATAGTATTTAAGGGTTGACTATTTAAGGGTTGACAAGAGAAGACAGACGGAAGGATAATTCAATTTAGTTCAATTCGAAAATCAATCACAGACAAAAGAGTCAAGAAGATCAAGCGAGTTATAGTCTTTCGACCAGTGGGAACAATATAGAGATTAAGGCAAGCTTCATACCTGTGTAAAGGTATCCTGTAACTAGTTCATAGTTGTTTGACGCGAGAAATCGCTCCCGGATTTCTTGCCTCGTAGTATAAGATGTGGGCATGCCAGTGTACTAAAGTACACAATAAATAAATAAATAAATACAACAAAAATAGAAAAACATGTATTCTATTCATTCATTTGAGAATAACAAAATCATAAGTTTCCTTTGTGTATATGCTCTCCATAGCCTACTTTGCATAGCAAATCTAATATAGACAATGTGATCTCCCGGTTCTCGGAGCCTCGGAAAGCTCCTGGTTAATTACATCCACAGGGCAAACCCACGACATACCTCCGATTAAGTTGTGCATTAGTCGTCGTCTTCAGTCTTCGCTTCACGTTCCTCTTGCATGTGATGAATGGTTGATGCAGATGTGGCATTGACATTATCCATAGCCTCGTCGGTCTATGGAACTATTGGTAGCGTAGCCTTTGCATTGGTCTCACCTGTTTATGCTATTCGACCTCATCGGTATCGACCAACACAAGGGAGTGGGGTGATTAAAAGTGTGCATGGTTCACGTCAAGCGTGATTAATCTAACGATAATAGCAGCAGAATCAGTATCATAGACATATCCTGAGTGGTGAGATTGGCAATCAGGATGCTAGGGTCAAGTATCGACGCGGTCGAAATTGACCACCGGGAATGACTCCGCAGAAGCTAGAAGCCATCGGGAGTGGTCGGTAGTCGAAAGCCGGAAACCCTTAGCCTTCGAGAGCAATTATTGGTCGACAGCCGAAAACCATCGGCAATCGAAATGCAATGAGTGGCCGAGAACCATCGAAAGTCGTTTGTGGTTGAAAACCATCAGAAGCCACCTGTGGTCAAAAGCCATTGTGGTCGAAATCTATTGGAAGCTGTTCTTGGTCGAAAGCCAACGTGGTCGAAATCCATCAGAAGCAGTCCACGGTCGAAAGCCAACGTGGTCAAAATTTATCAGAAGCGGTCCACAGTCGAAAGCCAACGTGGTCAAAATCCATCGGAAGTCGTCCGTGGTTGAAAGCCAACATGGTCGAAACCCATCAGAAGTCGCTTGTGGTCAAAATCCATCAGAAGTCAGCCATGAGTGAAAGCCAACGTGGTCGATATCCATTGGAAGTTGTCTGAGATCGAAAGCCAATATGGTTGGAAGCCATTGGAACCTGACCATCTACACATCATAAGAGTATTGCAACACATCGATCGAAAAATATAAAATTGATGAAAAGAATTATCATGTTACCTTAAGTTTTTTTTCATGTCTTGTAGAGAAGTGGCGACCAGGATCAAGGGCACTTTTTTCTTCTGCTCAGGCTCCCCCGCACAGATCATCTTGATCCTTTCTCTTACTTTAGCAGGAGATAGGGCTATGAAATTAAGGAAGAAGAAAAACTTAAAGGTTAGAAAAACGTAACCAAACAAAAATATGATTTGACTACTCAGAATTTTTGATGCCTACCTTCTGAACAATCCTTGGTTGAATCCATTGTGCCCTGATATGGCGCATGGAAAAATCTTTTACCACATGCTATGAGGTTAGTCCTCTATCATTGAGATAGATGATGGCATTGACCCATCGCCCTATCTTCCCCATCCTTTGAAGAAGACCTCCATATTGGATTCTCGATTGCAATTCAACTGGCAAATGAGAGGCTATCCTCTTTGCTGAGTACATTGGAATATATTCCCATGCCTTCCCATCGTGGAGCTGCAGAGCGTAACCCCCAGGTGATGCTATTGATTTCTCATATTTCCCTGACATTTTATAGAAGTATCTGAGGAGCTCCAAATTTACTGGAATCCCCAAATGTGCTTCATAGAAATAGATGAAGATGCTTAAGTTGGCAATCGTATTGGGAGCCAAATTAACCAGTTTGATCCCATAAAACTCCAGAACCTCCAATAGGAACGGATGCGTTGACAGCTTGAATCTGCACTTTATATACGCCTAGAAGATTAGGATTTTGCTGTTGTTTTCACTCGAAAAATTCTCCCTACTTGTTGACCTTCACGGGACCAAAACCTTGTTGAGGAGCAACCCCTCCTCTTCTATGACCTTCAGCTTCTTCGATCCAAGCTCAGACACCGACCAATTGGTAATCAAATCCGATATTTTAGCTATAGCGGTGGAAAATTGGAAAGGGGATAGGAAAGATTCTAGGTAACAGCTAAAGAGCACTAGGGTAGAGAAGAAGATGAAAGCCTTTTTCTGAAGGCGTGTAGGCTAACATGTACCACACCAACTTTATATAAGGTTTCTCCCCGACTGCCAGAAAAGTAGTTGCCAGATTTGAAGCTCGACGGACAAAAAATCTTTTAGTTTCCCAGTTAGCTTCTCAATATTAAGTGAATGAAAGCTGCTTCGTTACTCTTGCCATTAAAAAGAGTAGTTTTTGAATTGAAATTCAATAGGGAAAATTCAAATTATGAATTCACTTAAAGTTTGGGGCTAGCTGACGAGGATTGAATAAATCCTTAAATACAAATTTAATACTTAATTAAGGCTATAGGGCCTCTGTGGTCGTAAGCCTTCAGAGGTTATTTCCCGAGTACCCTGATCGGATATTCGCTATGCCACTTACCCGCTCAGATGACCACTTGAAGATTCTATGAACTGGTACCTAGGCCTGCTTCCAGGAGATTCTTCTAGTGCGATTGATAGAACCCGTGCCTTATCCACCTGAAATAGTACAATGCTTTGGCCCTGAGTCTCTGATAAATAACCACTATGCAATTTTTCCCCATGTTCGCCCCCCACTGATATCAACTGATAATCAGATGCCTTCTCTCTAACAGCAACTAAGTCACCGATCGGATGTGCTGGTTCCATGAGGCGTCTCGCCAGGTGGATAACTGACGTCCATTCAATGGTATTTAAGGGTTAACGAGAAAAGACAGATGGGAGGACAATTCAATTTAGTTCAATTCGACAATCAATCACGGATAAAAGAGTCAAGTAGATCAAGCGAGTCACAGTCTTCTGACCAGTGGGAAGAACATAGAGATTAAGACTAGTTTCATGCACTTGTGTATGCATCCTGTAATCAGTTTATAATAATAAAGAGTATCGCTATTCTCTTCAAAAGAATTCAGCACTTAGGAAGATCGGCAATAGATTCTGTACTTAGGAAGCTGATAGAGGATTAAAAACTACCAAAAAGAAAGGCTAACCGATCGAACAAGGAAGACAACGGTTGCTGGGTAGAGGGGCAGACGGAGGCCGGAGAGGAAATCATTGGGGGCAAGGGGGTGGCGGGGTGACGGCTTGGAGCCTACACTTAATTGGGTTGAAGTGTTGAACTGGGCCGAGTTGGGCACCGGGTGAGCTGTCCCACCGTTTGTCGCCCTCTCCTTTTGCTCCGTCTGGATTGTTCAACCGGTCACGTCGATTTCCGTCTGTGGCATCGCGGCGCCGCCCGCGCGGGATAAGGATGGGCATGGGCTGCCGCATGCGTGGCTGCATCGTTCCCCTCCTTAGCCATGGGATGAGTGATTAGCCCGCACAGGCAAATTTTCTCCCGAGCCGCTTCATCCCGCGTCACAGCGCGCACGACGACTCCGTGCCGTGGGGCCGCACATCGCCCCAACTTTTGTTGCCACCTCGGCGTTGTGGGCTTTGCAACAGAGTTGTGGCCTCGCCATCTCAATCTCAAAACATGGCGAGTTCGGGTGTAGGAAAGTTTCTTCTACTAGGAAAACCTAGCTTGTTGTTTGGCATGCCGCTCTAGTGGTTGTAATGTAATGCTACTCAAAGAATGCCTTCGAGAGTTGCACTCGCAAAACATAAAAACCGATAGGCATTTGAAGTTTTTGCCACCAAATTTAGGAATGGATGTACTAGTAAAGTAAAGAATAGAATTCCTCCTTTTATACCATAGTTTCAAGATTTACTAGTACCAAGTACAAATTTTCAAAGACGAATTGAAGGTGAAGAAAATCAGAGTAGAAAGTAATCGACAACTTTAGGTTTTGGCTTTTGCACTCCCAAAACAGGGGCACCGCAGAAATATATATTACCAGACAAGCTACAGTCCATTTCAGAGTTCTTTACAAATTCAGTTGGCTTCCGTATCCAACCAATACACAAAATCAGGAATATACGGAAGGAGATATCTACAGATATACATGGAAGATATAAAGAGAAAGTTAGAGATACAATAGGTAACAAAATCTGCAAAGGAAATCAATTTTGCACAAATTTGCATGAGTCTACATCTTCTCAAAATATTCAGAACAAAGTCTGCAGAGCTGAACAGAGTGTAGAACAGAGACATCTCTTTTAACATCACGTCTCAATCTAAACCGAGTCAAGGTTAAGATTGTGTCGAAAGCTCATTAATTTCTTCTCAGTAAGTGGTTTTGTAAAACCATCAGCAATTTGATCTTCAGATGAAATAAACTGAATATCCAAAGCTTTCCTTGCTACTCTTTCACGCACAAAATGAAAAATCAATCTCGATATGTTTGGTTCTTGCATGAAACGCTAGATTTGCAAATAAATATGTGGCACCGAGATTATCACACCATAAACACGCTGCCTTTAACTAAACAACTCCCAGTTCTCCGAGAAGAGACTGAACCCAGACAATCTCCATTGTAGCATTGGTCGTTGGTTGCTTACGAGCACACCAAGAAATCAAGTTTGGACCAAAATAAACTGCAAATGCCCCAGTTGATCTGCCGTCATCTGGACATCCTGCCCAATCAGCATCTGAAAAAGCACTCACCAAGATTGAGCCAGCTCTACATATTTTCAACCCAATTGCGGATGTATGCCGAAGATATCTCAAAATTCTTTTGATAGCAGTCCAATGTTGTGTTGTTGGTGTCAGGGTAAGATATTGTAATGCTATGTTTGACGAATGCTCCATCCTCGAGACACTGTTATGAATAAGACAATACGAATAGAGGCTGCCTTAACAACTGGACTGAAAGTATCTTCATAATCTATTCCATCCTCTGCTTGAACTCCTTAGCCACCAATCTTTATATCTAGTAATACTTCCATCGGTGTTCCTCTTGATCTTATAAACCCATTTGCAATCAATAATATTTTGGCCTTTCTTAGGTGGTACAAGATGCCATGTATGATTCTTGATCAAGGCTTCATATTCACTATCCATAGCATGCTTCCAATTTGGGTCCATAAGAGCTGTATCAAGAGAAATCAGCTCCTCTTCAGAGGTACTAGTAAAAGCATACCTCACTGTGCCATCTCTAAATATTTTGGGCTGTCATACATTGTTTTGGAGCCGTGTTCGTGGTCCTTCCAGCCGTGTTGTCGCTGAAGGCTGCGACTATTCTTCAGGAGCAGACAATGACTGTTCTTGATCTGAAAACATCAGCCCTTCTAACGATGAGGCATTCATTGACTCTTCACCTTGGTTTGACTTTTCTGGTAACGAATTTTGGTGTTGCATCATAGAGTTAGTATGCTGAGATAGTTCATTAGTCATATGGTCATTCCCACTAATTATTTTGTCATTCGGCTAAGAGGACACATGTGGCAAGGAAGGAAGAACTAGCTGATTGAAGGACATTTGCTCAAGGATAGTAGGTGTATGATGAGCAAAAGGAAGAATATTTTTATCAAATACCACATCACGAGATATATAAACACGACCAATGGTAGGATAAAGACATTTGTAACCTTTGTGTAAGGAACTACAACCAAGAAATATGCATTGTCTGGAATGAAACTGCAACTTTCTTTGGTTATAAAGATGAAGATTAGGCCAACAAGCACACCCAAATACCTTGAGGAAGGAGTAGTTGGGTTTGGATATGAAAAGATGTTCTAAAGGTGTTGAATTGTAAATGACCTTGCTCAGAATTCTATTTATGAGAATACAGGCTGTTTGAAAGGCATGGTCCTAGAATTTTAGTGGCATAGATGAATGAGCAAAGAGAGCAAGTCCCATCTCAAGTATATGACGATGCTTCCATTTTGCAGCACCATTTTGCTGATGGGCATAAGGACAAGAAACATGATAAGAGATATCGACTTATTTAAAAAAAGAATGCAGCTTCTGGTATTCTCCTTCCCAATCTGTTTGGAGAGATATAATCTTTCTTCCAAGAAGTCTCTCAACATGTTTTTGGAATTCAACAAAGATTTTTAGAACATCAACTTTACTTTTTAAAACATAGATCCAGGTGAACTTGCTATAATAATCTATAAAGCTCAGATAGTATTTATATCCTCCTACAGATACAGGAGCAGGCCCCCAAACATCAGAGAATACAAGTTCTAAGGGACTAGAAGACACATTATCTGAGGAAGCATAAGGGAGTTGATGACTCTTGTTGGCATGCATCACAGATAGATGCTATATTTTTTTATTCTAAACAAGAGATGTTATTTGACCTAAGAACCTTTTGAACAACTGGAAAAGATGGATGACCAAGGTGCAAATGCCATTGCTCTTGAGTAGCTTTAGTGGCTGAAAAGACTTCTTTTGGTGTGCTTGTCTTTGGCGGAAGTGGATATAGACCTCCTTCACATTTTCCGGGGAAGAGAGTTTTCTTCATTGATTGATCCTTATTGAAGAAACAATCAGAGTGAAATTCAAGGAACACATTATTGTCAGTGGCAAACCGATGAACTGAAACAAGGTTTTTTGAGGTTCTAGGAACATGGAGAACATTATTTAGAATAAGCTCTTGACTAGGAGTGGGAATTTTTGAATGACCAATATGACTAATAGACATACCTGAGACATTTGTAACATGAATTTGATCATGACCGTGGTACTTCTCCCGCAAGATTAGCCTGTCAAGATCACTGGTAATATGATCGTGGCTCCTGTGTCTGTATGCCAGTCGGTGTCAACACCATAGGAGTGGATGGCTGTAGCAGCAGCATGCCCATCCTTTGCTTGATATGAGTGATCAAAGCGATGATAGCATTTGAGGGCAATGTGGCCAACCTTCCTACATACCTGACAGATTGGCCTATTTCCTGAATTGAAGTTGGAGTTTGTGCTAAAACTGCTGCTAGACCTCCTAAAATTATCTCCGTGATGTTGGTGTTCATGATTGTTTCGTCCATAACCTCGTCCACCACATCCTCGCTCACGGTTGCCTTGACTATTGCCTCTACCAGCATTGTTGCTGTGACTCCCTCGGCCAACCATATTCACCGAAGCTCCCGAGAGTTGTGTGTGTGGGTTCTGAAAATCGAGTCGCATCTCAAATGCAAGCAGGTGGGCATAAACATCGTCGAGACTGATTGTGTCTGCCCGAGTGGTGATGGATGTGACCAAAGGGTTGTATTCAGCATCAAGACCAGCCAAGATGTAGGTTATTAATTCCTCATCTCAGAGAGGTTGTCCTGCCGAAGCCATAGTATCTGCTAGACTTTGCATCTTGGCAAAGTATTCTGCTGCAGGTGTATACTTCTTTTGTGTATTGGAGAGTTGCATCCGAATTTGCATAATCCGAGCCTTGGATTGAGATGAGAACATTCTCTCAATTGCAGACCATACTTCGGCAGAAGATGTCAGATTCAAGACTTGTGAGAGCACTTCTAGTGAAAGAGAGGACAGAAGAGAACTCAACACAAGATAATCTTGTTGTATCCATGTCTGATACGCCGGATTAGGGACAACTTGTGCCCTTTCACCCGTGATCTGACTCGCCGTGGGATGTGGTGCCTTGTTGGTTCCATCAACGAACCCGAGCAACATCTGCACCCTCAGGTAGGGCATCAGCTGTGCCTTCCATAGCAAGAAATTATCACGGCCCAACTTGACATTGACGAGGTGGCCAAAGCTTGGTGTTGGTAGTATTCCAGCTGAAGCAGATGGCATGGTGGCTGCCGTAGAGGAAGACGAGATTGCAGATGGAGAGGGGCCAAACATGATGATTTTAGAGAAGTGGCTCTGATACCATGAAGAAAATCAGAGTAGAAAGTAATCGGCAACTCTAGGTTTTGGCTTCTGCACTCCCAAAACAGGGGCACCACATAAATATATATTACCAGACATGCTACAGTCCGTTTCAAAGTTCTTTACAGATTCAGTTGTCTTCCTTATCCAACCTGTTAGAAATAATCTTGACTTAGAGTTCAAGACGTAGTAGAGTCCATCTCTGTGTGTAACTCAAGTTGAAGTTGTGTTCAACTTAAAGTCCGAATACGTATGCTAGTATGAGATTATTAGCATATATATTAGGAGGCTTGTAGCCAGTTTCGTAAGAAAAAGTAAGAAAAAGGGAGGAGCAAATAAGACAATAGAGAAATTTAGACATTCTCCTGTGTTCTCTCCGTTTATTTGCGATGTGTGCGCTTTCTCCTAGATCAAAGTTTTAACAAGTGGTATCAGAGCCTATGCGAGAAGTGAGTCACTGAAAAAAATCATCTCGATGATTCTGTTTCACGCTCGTCTCGAGCGGTACTCCTGAGGCTTCTGCGCGCGCATCGTATAGCTGGAGCAACAAAAGGTAGCGCCGAGAGAACCAAAGCAATGCAGCCATCCCGAAGCAACATAGCAAGGCAAAGGAGAGGAGATGTGTCACCATTCTGTATCAAGTATGAGTTTAGTAAGTCATAGTTAAGACCGGCTGCTTCAATGTTTTAGAATCTTTGCATCTGGATATACCCGTACCAGTTGAGTTGAGTTCCTACATGTAGATTGCATGTAGAACATTTCATGTGGAGGCGTGGCTGGTAGTTCATAATGCATTGAGACTAAAACTAGAGTATGCCAAATCAAGATTAAGGGGGAGATTGTTAGAAGTAATGAGAGACCATGTGGAGGTCATCCCATGTGTGTGATGAGTAATTGACATCGATTTATGGAAGTTGAGTTTGATTTGGTTGGTTCGGACCTTGACGTTGCGTGGTGCAATCGGGCTCGGTCGGACTTGGTCAAACCTGGTCAAAATGGTTAGGATGCATATTATGTCGACTTATTAGGTTTGAGCTACTTCATTAATGCATTTATGCTTTCATGTATCGAGCGGTGCTATGTGATGTGTTTCTTGTCTGTGTTGGTAGCAGGACGTCGAGGCGGAGTCGTGGCGAGACACGAGGTGACTGGACTAGACACGGACGGTGTCGAGGTCAGAACAGTCGAGATGTGTCGAAGACGACGGAGACTCAAGGTGGTTGCGAGGCTTGGACGACAAGGAGCGCGGAAGCTTCCCGGAAGGTGTAGGAGGGGCGAAATGGTAATTTCGCGAGGCTGCAAAAGCGGGAGCGGGCTCCGTTCGGGTTTAGCAGGTATAACGGGTTGGAGACCCGTTAGCCAAGGGCTATAAATAGATGTGAGGGGCTGCATGCCTCCTCATGGCTTTGGGAGAGAGTTAGGGTTTGCTAGAGTCAAAAGAAGCTTTGAGAGTTTATTTTGGTTTTAGGCTTTAGTTGGTGAGGCTTTTGTAGTGGAGAGTTGGTGGAGATGGACAAAGTGTTGTCTCCTTCGTAGGTTTCTCCTTCTGTGTTGTGTTCCTCTCAAGAAGCATGTAGAGAGAGCTTGTGTTCTTGAGTTGGGAGAGGTTGGAGATGGATTGAGAGTCTTGTAATCATTCCTCTTATATCAATCATGTAT
This sequence comes from Dendrocalamus latiflorus, assembly GCA_017311315.1. NCBI lineage: Eukaryota > Viridiplantae > Streptophyta > Magnoliopsida > Poales > Poaceae > Dendrocalamus > Dendrocalamus latiflorus. The sequence goes on from CM029663.1 coordinate 5,887,323, forward strand.
CTCCTTTCCTCTTTATCAATATGAGATGGAGTTTGATTCAGTTCTTGTCTCTCTGGTTCTTTTCCTTTGATACTCTCTGTGATGGATTTGTGTGATTTTCGTTTTCTTGGTGTTTCTTGCTAGTGGGGTGCAAAATGGATTGCTCTATGTTGGGATAGTGCCCCAAGATCATTTGAACGATTTTCCCAAGAGCTAATCATGTTAAATTTCAGATTTCTTTTTTTGGCATCCTCTGTTATTCACCCCTGATTTCTAGGGTTTCTTGGCCCCCCTTTGATTTTCTTTGAGAGACTGCTTGAGTTTTGGTCTGAAAAACCTTGAGGTTGTTGCTAACCTCCCTGCAAAAGCTCATGAGCAAAGATTGAGAGTTCTTTGAGAAATTCGGGTTTTTGTGTTGTCCCTGTTCAGTCCTTATTCATCTCTAGGGTTTGAGATAGATTTTGTTTTGCTTCTCAAAATGGTCTGAGATATGGTCTGGAGGGTTCTGTAGCTATTGCTAATATATTCACAAAGTTTCATGGCCAAAGGATCAACGATTGAGAAGTAATTTGATTTTTGGTGGAGGCTCTGTATTTTTCAGTTTCTGTTTCAGATCCTCAATTCTTGGTCTCCTTGTGATCGTTCTTGTTGAAGTAAGGTCTCTCTGCTATTTGGATTAGGGTTGTGCTCTTTTGACTAAAAGAAATTAGCTGCAAATTCTTTTCTTAGCCAAACTTCAAGTTTTCAGGTCTCTTGCGCAGAAAATGCAGTGTGCTGGTCTGAATTTTCAGGGAGACCGGTCATACCGGCCTCAGTAGGGCGGTCAGACCGGCGCCTACTGGGCGGTCAGACCGGCCTCAGTAGGGCGGTCAGACCGGTGCCTACTGGGCGGTCAGACCGGTCCCAGTAGGGAGGTCAGACCGGCCCCCAGGTTTTGGCAGCCTGTGTTTACTTGTTTTTGGTGAGTTTTTAGCTCTTTTGTTTCTCTGTTTTGCTGTGCATATTTTTCTCTGAATGCTCAAGTTTCCAGAAAGTTTAACTTATCCCCTTCGTAGCTTTACATAGCTATTGGAGCGGATTTTCTCTTGTGAATTGTTTGGGGGCAAATTTTTAAAGTCGACATTCACCCCCCTTTGTCGCTATTTTGGTCCAACAATTGGTATCAGAGCCGGTTAGCTCTTCTCAATAGATCTTAACCGGTCTCTAGAGCCATGGCGACGGATAAGTACTCGACCAAGCCTCAGGTCTTCGATGGGATCGACTATCCCTTCTGGAAGAGTCGGATGGAGACCTACATCTAGGCTCAGGGCTACGCCATCTGGCGTAAGGTCAAGGTCCGATTTGTTGTTCCTGCCGATGAGAACATCAATGCTGGAAATATGCATGATGTTGAGGCAAACGCTAAGGCAAGGAACATCATAATCCAGGGTCTGAGTCGTAGCGAGTTTGACCGCATATCTCATGTTTCGTCCACCTTCGATATTTGGGAGACCCTCGATGCTTACCATGAGGGCACCACCCAAATAAAGACGGTGCGACAGGACCAGTTCAAGCGAGATTACAATAAGTTTGAACTGCTCGCTGGCGAATCCCTTAATGAGTGTTTTGCACGTTTTCACAAAATCTCGAGCAACCTTCGAGCGGTCGGTCTTACATACCCCGACTCGGACAACGCTCTTCAGATGCTCACGGCTCTTGACTTACGCGTTTGGGAGATGAAGGTGACTACCATCAAGGACACCACCGACCTCTCGACCTTAACTCTTGACGCGTTGTATACACAAAATCAGGAATATACGGAAGGAGATATCTACATATATGCATGGAAGATACAAAGACAAAGTTAGAGATACAATAGGTAAGAAAATCTGCAAGGGAAATCAATTCTGCACAAATTTGCACGAGTCTGCATCTTCTTGAAATATTCAGAACAAAGTCTGCAGAGCTGAACAGAGTGCAGAACAGAGACATCTCTTTTAACAGAAGGTACTAGGCTTTCCAGCTCTCTGTCGCTTCGCCTTCGAACAGCTCCGAGAGCAATTCAGCCAGCTTGTCAGCCGTGTACTTGACGGTTTTTCCAAGTTTGGGGTGCTTCCGCAGATACGCGTTGTAAACAGGAACGACCATCTCCGACACCGCCATTCGTAGGGCCGCACGGAGCGCGGGATCTGGGACCTCGCAGCATACCTCACTGCTGTACGCTTTCTCAAACGCGAAGCTGAACTTTGTCACGACTTTAACCGGCTTCCTGCCCACGGTTTCCAAGCAAGCGACAACCGGAGCCCAAGAAGCCCCGAGGTAGCTCGCTATGTGCTGCTCGATTCGGCTCTGATGCCGTGCAGCCCACTCGTCCCCGAGCAGGGACTTCACGTCGGCGTCCACGACGAGTTTCAGTACGAAGCTCGCGTTGTTGGCAAGGAAGAGTTGCCGCAAACCTTCCGCGCCACAAAGCGCGGACTTGTCATCGAGGTTGCGTCGCAGGCACGTGATTAGCTCCAGTACGAGGCTGCCGAGCGAGGTCACGCTCTCGGTGCCGCCGACAGGAGCACCGCGTCCACCGTTCGCAAGGATCAAATCCAGCGAGTCACGGTGCGGTGACAGCAGCTCGATGCAGTTCATGACGTATCGCGTCAGCGGATGGACGCCGACGTTGTGCGCCACGCTGTGTGCCTGCGAACAATCCGTTCGGATCTTGGTGATGAGGCCGCCGATCATAATCCTTAACGCGCGCGCCAACTTTGTGAGAATCACTCCAACCTGTCGGGAGATGAGTTCCATGTGTTGCCCAGTAAATAAGTGCAGGAGGCCGGGAACAGCTTTGCTTAGAGCCTCGTACATTTCCAGGACATATATGAGCTTTTCAGGTGATTGCGTACTCGTGAACCCATCTGCGAATTTGAGCAGGGTGAAGATGTTCTGCTTGGCGATGGCCGAGAAGTACTCGTCCTTGAACCTATCGAAGGCTCCACAGCTCTGCGCGTGGAGCTGCCTTTGCATGACGACGAGGGCCTTCCCGACGAGCTTAGTTGTCAAGATCCACCGCTTGATCATGTCCTCCGTTGTCCACCACTCGGCGTCCTCGAAACTGATTTGGTCGGTCTCGAGAGAGCATTCCAGTTGAAGAATCGACATGAACCTGTTCCACGGTTACGATTCTCTTGTTTAACTCTCAAGGAAACCACAGTTCAGATAAAACATGGTAGATTAGATTGCGTCTCACGTAACCACTATCTTAAAAAGAAGGCTTTGGTAAGCAGAACCTGTCTAAAACATCGCAGGGAGCGTTGGTGAATGTGTGGCGCAGCTCATTCGTGTAGCCGGCACGGATGACCCGCAGTGCGATCTCGTGGAGGACAGACAAGCTTGCTGGGCAGATTAGACCGAGCTGATCCAAGAACTTGCCGTCCAAGGAGACAGTCACCACGTCAGGCCCAATCGACTCGCTCCCGCCGGACGCGTAGAGCTCGCTCAGGCTCAGCTCCGCTGTAGTACCCGCAGTGCTGTTGCTGCCGTCGGTGGGGAAGGCGAGCGACACTCCACAGTCGGCCGCAGAGACCGAGAGCTTCTCGACGGCGAAGCGAAGGCCACTCCTGCCTTCCAGCTGGGAAGCGTCCCAGACCCTGAGGCGGAGGAAATCTTCCATGAGGCACGACATGGCGACGCCGAGGGCATTGTCCATGCAGCGGCGAGTGGCTGAGACCATGGGGAACGCGTGGATCTCCGCGAGGAGAACTAGCTCGTCGACGGCGGTGAGGAGGGTTTTGTTGGTGCAGGTCGCGTCCGCGTCCCATATGCCGACGTCGGCGCCGGATGAGCGCGCGCGATGCCACTCGAGTATGACATGCTCGGCAATGGCAAGCCGGTGCTCCGCTTGCGTTTCTCGCGCAGCCGCGAAGTCTTCCACCGCCTTCGCTGCCGCGGCGCCCATGCAGGTGTGGGAGGCTGACGCCTGGGAGCTGCGAACGAAACAATGCTGTAACTTGTTGCACAGTCAAGAGGGGAGGACTTGGAACTCACGTACGGTACATCGCATTGGGTTTGAGACTTGAGAATTGCGAGTGGTTGTCGCGCACTCGTGCTGTGGCATTTGGTCACTTCGTGGAAGTTGCTGAGAAGGATATGCTGCAGCTTATACAAATTGTCTAGGAGTCCAAAGAACAGTGGACTACTCTGTAAAGAACATCACGCGTATAATAAGTCACACGGAGGAGTCCCTTGACTCCTTTTTATGCCGACTTGTTAAATTTCTCTGTCAATTTGTTTCCATCCCTTTGCGACCAAAATATAATACTCCATTATACAGGAGCCGGACTACACTGGTAAATCTTCTGCTGTGCACAGGATAGCAAAAGTGCAAAACGAACCTATGGCGTCCCACGGAGCCATCGACGGCGCACGGAGCCCTCCTCCAACGTACTGTGCGGCTCGTGAGTCTGTGACCACACCTGCAGGGAATTTCGGGTATTCCCGGTCCACCGACTGCCGTTGGCTCGTTGCCTCGACGCGGCTTGCAATTGGGCCCGCACCGCGCGGGCGCACGGCACGCATCTCTATCTCTACACGTGATAGGCAACTGCTAGTGCTGAATTTTGGTTATTTCTAGTCTTTTGTACCACGTTAATACCAAATTTGACTTTCAGACCACTGTAATACCAAATCTAGCCTCCTTTCCGACCGTACGACTCCGAGTACGTGACATGTGTTAAGCATGGGACCTCACGACTACTATGTTCACGATTTTTTATTTTTTATTACCGAAAAGCAAATAAAACCAAAAAAATAGGGAGACAGTAGTCGTGCAGTTTTCGACCGCACGACTAACACGTGTCACGTTTTTGAAGTTGTGCGGTTGGGAAGGAGGCTAGATTTGGTATTACAGTGGTATGAGAATCAAATTTGATATTAACATGTTACAGAGGCTAGAAATGCCCGAAACTCGCAAGTGCTTGGGCTGCATCCATCACCTGTTTTGCCCGCACGCCGGTTCCCGTCTGACGAACCGGTCCCCGCCGAGCGGGATGACGCGTGAGTGGACTGCATCTTCACCGTGCCGCGGATGGAGATCGGAGGGAGCAGAACACATCCGAGTCGCCCCCATAATCACGCTCGCCTTCTGGGCCGTGGGATGATTGGTGGGCGGCCTCAAGCCCGTAGCCCTATGACGTGGGTTTGTTGACTTGCTCGCAGCTCTGCCTAAGCCCCTTCCCACCGTACGTGCACACACGGCGACTTGGTTTGGGGCCGCGCATCGCCCGAAGTGTCGTCACTTGCAACCTCGACCGGCCCGTTATTTTTGGCTTACGCTCATGACTTTTATCTATGTTCGGATAACAGTGGATAAGAGAGAAGCTAATATAAATAGCATATGCGATTTTATAATTAAAAAACATTTTAAAAATTCGTTTTAAAAAATATTCCATCTACTTTATTTTTTTTAGAGAAGTAAAAAAGATAAAAACCCCAAGAATATGGCCATGGACTACTGGCTTTGCAGCAAGCCAGCAGCTGTGAGAGGGGTCTTCACCCTTCAGCTTAACGAGCTTCGTTAGCCATCAGGAAGTTTTCTTCTAATAGAAAATTCTACTAGCTTGTTGTTTGGCAATGCCATTCTAGTAGTAGTAATGTAATGCTAGTCAAACAGTGCATTCAAGAGTTGCACGCACAAAATAAAGCACTCGCAGGTACAAGTACAATTCTTTTATACAGAAGAATTGGTGTAATAAAGAATAGAGAATCGCTCCTTTTATACAGTAGTTTTCAGATTTAATAGTACAAGTACAATTCTTGCAGAAATATTTTTCCGAAAAGCCTTCTGCTGGCGCTTAAATAAACAATTTTTTTCAGAGATGGTTTGAAGATGTCTTACAACTAGGTTTTCCTGCGCTCTGCAGCTTCTCCTTCGAACAGCTCTGAGAGCGACTCAGCCAGCTTGCCAGCCGTGTACCTGACGGATTTTTGAAGCTTGGGGTGCTTCTGCAAATACGCGTTGTAAGCAGGAACGACCATCTCCGACACCGCCTTTCGTAGGGCCACACGGAGCGCGGGGTCTGGAACCTCGCAGCACACCTCACTGCTGTACGATTTATCAAACGCGGAGCTGAACTTTGCCACAACTTTAACCGGCTTCCTGCCCGCGGTTTCCAAGCAAGCGACGACCGGAGCCCAAGATTCCTCGAGGTAGCTCGCTATGTGCTGCTCGATTCGGCTCCGACGCCGTGCATCCCACTCGTCTCCGAGCAGAGACTTCACGTCGGCGTCCACGACGCGTTTCAGCACGAAGCTCGCGTTGTTGGCAAGGAAGAGGTGCCGCGAGCCTGCCGTGCCGCAGAGCGCAGATTTCTCCTCGAGGTTGCATTCCAAGCACCATATTAGGTGCGACACGAGATGGGCGAGCGATGTCACAACTCCACCGTTCGCAAGAGTCAAATCCAGCGTGTCGCGGTGCGGCGCTAACAACTCGATGCAGGTCATAGCATATCGTGCCAGCGGATGGACGCCGACGACACCGTCTGTTCCACTCTGTGTGCGCGAACAGTCACTCCGGATCTTGGCTATGAGATTGCCGGTCATAATCTTTATCGCGCCAGCCAATTTGGTGAGGATATCTTCTGACCGCTGGGAGATGAGCTCCTTGTGCTCCCCACTGAACAAGAGCAGAAGGCTGGGGGCAGCGTTGCTCAGAGCCTCGTACATGCCGAGGATGTATATGAGCTTTTCGTGTGACGTGATGGTGGTGAATTCGTCTGCGAACTTGAGCAGGATCAAGATGCGGTTTTTTGTGATGGCCAGAAAGTATTCGCGCTTGAAACCATCGAAGGAGCCCGAATTCTGCGCGTACAGCTGCCTTTGCATGACGACGATGGCCTTCCCGACGAGCTTAGTCGCCAGAGTCCATCGCTTGATCACGACCTCCGTTGTCCACCGAGAGCATTCCACCTGAAGAATCGACAAGAACCTGTTCCATCCATGACCACAATTATCAATCAGAATTCAGACACAGTGCATTACAGTTCTTGAGATGGAACATGATAGATTAATTAGGCAATTCTGGTAACCAACCACTATGTAATTATGGAATGCTCCAAACAAGCAGTACCTGTCTAAAATATCGCAGGGGGCGTGAGCGAATGCCTGGAAGAGCTCCTTGGTGTAGTCGGCACGGATTACCCGGTGTGCGATCTCATGGAGGACAGAGAAGCTCGCCGGGCAGATCAGATCGAGCTCATCCAAGAACTCCCCGTCAAAGAGGGCGGCCAGCTCGTCAGGCATGCTCGACCGGCTTCCGCCGGACGCGTAGGGATCCGTGGCGGTGCTCGCCGTGCTGGTTCTGCCGCTGGTACTGGGGAAGGCCAGCGACACGCGGCTGGCAGGCAGGGAGACCGAGAGCTTCTCGACGGCGGCGCGCAGCTGGGACTGCGATGCATTCCAGACCCTGAGGCGCAGGAACTCTTCCACCATGCGCGACATGGCGACGCCGAGCGCGTCGTCAAGGCGGCGACGAGCGGCAGAGGCCGCGGGGAAAGGTTGGGTCTCCGCCAGGTGGAGGATCTCGTCGACCGCGGCGAGGAGGCTTCTGTTGGTGTAGGTGGCCTCCGCGTCCCATATGCCCGTGTCGGCCCCCAGGGAGCGATTCCACTGGAGTATAACGTGCTCGGCATTGGCGAGCCGGGCCTCCGCTCGCGTTTTCGGCGCCGCGGCGAAGTCGTACACTGCCTTCCCCGCCGCGGCTCCCATGCAGGTGTCAGGTGTGCGAGGCTTGGAGCTTGTGTATGTTCTGCTGGGCCTAGCTCGAGGAGGGGTTGACGTTGCGGAGTGAAGAGAGGACTAACTAAATACCATCTGAAAGAGGAACTTCGTATATCGCATTGCTTTGGCAGCTAGCTACCTAAAAGAGGAGTTTCGTATGTCGTTGCGCTCTCTGTAGGTCTCCGGGTACTTGAATTCGTCGAAGTTGCGGGGATGGAAATTTCATGGGAAAGGATTGACAGGAACAAGTTGCACGAAGTGCATTCCCATTTAAAAGTCAAGGCGAAGTGCATTCCCAATTAAAAGTCATGGCGGATTCTGTCCAGAACTTCACGCGCACGGCTTATAATAGAACAAATGCAGGTATGTGATATGCTCCTGTCAGCTTTCTTTTGCTTTTGAGGCCGGCTTCACGCGGAGATGGAAATGTGTAGCAACTCTATTTCTAGAGACATCCTTCACAACTGCCTAGAACTGATCAGTTATGAAGTACTGTATATAAGTGAATACCACAACAACACATGCTTACAACAAAAGAGCCAAACTTTATTACAGAAATAAAGTTTAATAATCAAGTTTTGACGCAGCGGCATGCAAGCCTAAAGTAATCTTACACTACAAAAGAAGGATCCACAGGAAAACTTAAGCGTGGCTAAGACCTAAAATCAGTCGTCTTCAGCGTAGTAGGGTTATTCTAGAGCTTCATCAACATCTTTGTCATCGCAATTCCATTGTCCTTCTATTTGTTGTTTAGCAAATAATGAGTACAACCATACCCAGCAAGTTACAAGGGTAATTCCTAACATATCTACTTGAAAAGTTATTATATGGATGAGAATTTATTGGTTTTATTAAGGAGTGGATGTAATTTTATTTGTAAACATTTTAAACAAGAAAACACAAAACAAAAACTTTTCCTAGGGGGGTTTCAACTCTTGATTACTTAGCTTGCTCAGATTAAAACATAAAGAAATCTACTTATTCCTTAGTGTTGGAATCACTCAATAAATACAGCTCCAATAACTGGAAGCATGGCGTGTTTGAATATCATTTATTTTACTCTGCAGAATTGCCCAACTTTACCTATAAGATTTCTTAACCCCTAATGATTTAGTTAAGAAAACCAGAGTGTTTCACTGCTCATTTCTTTATATAAACTCTACCCGATAGGTTCTTACAACACAACCTCGGGTATCTGCTGGCCAACACGGAACACTTCCGCCCCATTTGTGTCACCTACCATTGTTAAGTATGATTTTAGCATTTCCACACCACACCCTTCTGTAGATATTCAAGCGAGTTGAGTAACTAATAAATCAGTGTTGACAAGTCAACACTTGTGGTTGAGCGATTAATGCATCCTTTACTTAGCATAAGGTTCTAGTCCTTATTTTTCACCTTGAGGCTGCCATCCTCGACAGCACTGTTACTCTTCTGCACAAATCTCCACCCTAGGATAAGGTCATGGACTCTAGCTATCTAGTGGTTTTCCATGAATCACCCTTACCCTAGAACCATTTTAAATAACTATACTGGCCAGATGCCAAGCCACTTAGTATTACAAAATTTTGAGTGGGTTAATCTATAATTATTTATATAATAATTAAATATTTCTAAGGTTGTCAAGGTAAATATGGCCTCAATTTAAATGGGACATTTTTCAGTGGTAGGACATAACTAATTAGCAAGTTATTCCAAACATTTATTTTAATCAAATAACATTTCAAAAATAACAATAATGCAAATACTGTAATTAAATAACTTAAGTTTCATGGAATTCAATGTGATCAAAAACTTGTAACTTGCCTTGTTGTTTGACAAACTCAACTATCGTGTACACTTCAATGCTTGGTTACAATCCTTGCATGATGGCCTCGGAAAGCTCGGGAGCTAGCACAAACACATAAAATAAATCAGGGGTCCGTGCTTGAAACTAATCAAGCTAGGAAAATAAATAAAACAAGGAGTAAAATATAATAAAATCAAATGGAGTTGGTTTGGATTTTATCGGAGCTAAGATAAGCGGAACGGAGGTCAAAAATGGATTCAGGGTGTCGAAATGATCGAAATAGGGTATTTTTGGATTTTAGGGTTTCGGATGAACAGTCTAGCTACATTAGCTACAATACTGGGCCAGCCTAATTGAAATAGTGCACGCGCGCAAGGATTAAATTCAAAAATGGCCCACGGGCCGACAGGCTCGACCCGGCGACGCTCGGCCGTAGCGGCCCACACGCACACGCGCCAACGCTCAATGGCCAGCACGTGAGCGGGTGGGATCCGACCACGCCACCCCCTTCATCTACCTTTGGCCATCCTCTTCAACGTGAAATAGAGAAACGGTGGGCTCAACGGAAAAGGCATCGGCAGGGTTCTCCGGTGAGCGGGACTGGTACGGACGGGTTCCTCTCGATGAGACAACCCCATTTTAGTGTTTTGGGAGGTACGAAGGTGAATGACGGTGGCCGACGGCAAGAGAGGAAGTGGTGGCTTCCATGGTGGTTTTGGAGTTTTTCAGTGATTTTCTGATGATATGAGGACTGTTTTAGCCATCTATGGTGGATGCATTTCATGATGGTGGAGGTGTTTTGGGTTGGGGAATGCTCATATGGGCTGTCCATGGGAGAGGTACTTCGGCTGGTGGTGGCCTCCGTCGGCGGAGCTCCACGGAAATGCTCACGTCCAACTGAGTTTACTAGTGTGTTCGAGATGCAAAGGGGAAGCTATGGACGAATGCAATTGAATTATAATAGAGGGAGGGAGATGATTGCCTTTAGGGTTTGCCAGGCTCAGGGGAAGGTGGCGGAGGAGTTGCGATGAAAAAAATGCAATTAAGTGGTTCTGAGAAGTAGAGGGGAGTGGTTCGGAGCTTTTAGTAGAAGCAATCAAGCTAAAAAGGAGAAAGATGGTGGGTGCAGTAGGGCAGTTCGGACAATGCCTGCAGGAGGAGGGGAGAGGCACAAGTCATCCGGTGCTCTGCACGAGGAAGGAGTGAGGTCAGTAAGGAGGGGTTGTCATCTGGATGGTGGGGCCACGGCAGTAGGGTCGGGCGTCGGCAAGAGGATGCCCATGGTGGCACAGCCGCAATTTGAACGTAAGCGAGGTGACCGCATGGGCGGAAGGAACAGAGAGGCAGTGGTGGTGGCGGCTTCTCCAAAGGCGCCAACGAGTGAAGAAAACAGAGAAGCAAAGAGGAAAAGCAATAATTCAAGGTGGTTTGCCAATTTGAGGAAGGATTTGAGAGTTCAATCAAATTCCAAAAACAAATAAATTTTTTTGAAATTTTGAGATGTTTTATTCTATCCCCCTTAAAAAGAATCTCGACCCTGAGATTTACTTTATCCAAAGAGCAAGTTGGAAAAATTCCGCTGCAGATCTGACTCCTTTTCCCAAGTTGACTCTATTACAGTATGGTTTCTCAATTGGACTCTGCAAATCTAATATTTCTATTTCTAGGCTGCCTTTTTGTTGTGCCAAGTATTCGCAAAGGTTCTTCCGGGTAGGTCAAATCATCTTGCAAATCAATCTCTTCTATTGGGATTTCTTCTGTGGGTTATCACAGACACTTTCTAAGCTGTGTGACACATGAAATACATTTTATATTTTAGCCATACCTAGTGTTAACTACACTTCATATGCCACTTCTCCTACTCTTTTTGTAATTTTAAATGGACTAACATATCTTGGGGCTAACTTTCCTTTTGTTTGAAATCTTTTTATATTTTGGATGTGACCTTGAGATATACAAAATCTCCTACTTTAAAGCTTAGGTCTTTTCTGCGAGTATCTGCATAGCTTTTTTAACGGTCTTGCGCATTCTTCATCTTGTCCCTGATGATCCTTACATAGGCTTCTGCATCTTGAGTAACCTGAGGACCGAGGAATCGTCGTTCTCCGGTCTCTATCCAATTTAGTGATGTCCTACATTCTCTTCCATATAGAGCTTCAAATGGTGTCATTCTGATACTGGCTTGATAGCTATTGTTGTAAGAAAATTGTGCAAATGGAAAACAAGTAGTCCATGTTGCTCCGTATATAAGTATACAAGCTCTTAGCATGTCCTCTAAAATCTGATTTGTCCTCTCCATCTGTCCTCCAGTCTGTGGATGGTAGACTGTACTGAAAGCTAGATTAGTGTCCATTGCTTCATGTAGTTTCTCTCAGAATTTTAATTTAAATTGTGCTCCTCTGTCTAAAGCAAAAAAAATTGGAACTCCATATAATATCACTTTTTTATCAAATAGCTGGTTTGGACTCATATGTTTTCAAAAGAGTGCATGAATTAAGTGTAAGTGAAAACCCGTGTTATGTGGGGTTAACGGATTCCCCAATTATGTTAGTGGATAGTATCTATTAGGGTTAAATATGGACTAATTGCCCCATCTATTTACTGAGTTGGGGATAGAGGCTTGCATGCTAACCATTCCAACCATCCCAACAATTTCATCCTTGAGTTATAGTTAGAGTTTCATAGAGATGACTGATTATTGTGGTATACTCCCTTGTCCTCCTTATGGAGCGGATGTGAAATATTCATCCTTAAGTAACAATATAATCAAGTGTATTCATTTCTCATTTCTTCTTGTCTTAGTTGATTTGCTCTTGCTCTTGTTGGTCTTTACTTGTTCTCTCCCTTTCTTGATCTTGCTACGTGCCAAGGGTATGTAAGTAATGGAGATGATTCATACAATCCGCCCATCTAGACATTGTAGTTTGCAAGATTTTGAAATTACCCGGTTCTTACTTGATTTGGAGCCTTTCTTGAGAAATCTTGATATGAGGATTTTGATTTCGATTTGTTGGTTGGTTGTGCTTGCTGTGACATGTGGAAACATATTTAGAACCATCTTGACTGTTCTTAACCCATGAGTAAGTTGTTTCTCAAGTTTTTGAGATTTGTGTGATTTTGGTGCAAATGTTTTGAGAAAAGGTTGGGACTTTGGCAAGATCCATGTAGTTCTTGGATGAAATAGGCTCCTAAGACCATCAGAAATGTGTGTGCAAACTTAACTTCATTTGATCATAGATTTTGAAGTTTGCACAAAAAGTAGTTTATGACTCATGCTAATTTTCTATTCTGGGAACACGGGAGTGGTCCGACCGCTCCTAGCCTCGATCAGACCATCGACTTGTAACTAATCAAACCGTCGTTGTGTGGCCGGTCAAACCGCACCTCCAGTGGCTGTCAGACCGGTTAGGTGTTAATTTTGTGAGGTTTTGTTATTTTGTGTTGTGGTTTAGACTTAGACTATAAAATATGATTTTCTTAGCTCTCTAGCTCTGTAATGAAAGATTTCTGGATACTTAGAGGAAATTTTAAGAATGCACCATTCACCCACTCTGTTGCCACTGTCGGTCCTACAGTTGTACACAAATGCCAGAAAATTAAGAGTAAGGCATTGTCAAAAAATAATTGCTTTATCTGATTTTACTGAAGTTTGGAAAAATATTGGAGCTTTTGTAGTAAAGAAATTATTTCAAAAGCTTAAGGTGCCGAGGCCACACGAATACATGCATTCTACATGTGCTATGGTTCAGGTCACTGAGTTACTCGTTGTTCTCTGTAAAAGATAAATTGGGATTGATGACATATGGTACCGACAGTCCAATTACTACTAATCGCCTGTCAACGGGTACCGCGTGTTCATATAAATGACGGTACATGAATGGTATAATGGTACTGGACAAGTCCAGTAGAAAACCGGCAAAGCCATGGTATCATAGCTGCCTCAAACTACGGCAGAATAGCCTGTCAAGTGTTGACACTCCAGCTGCCAGTTGGTTACCACCAGTAAACAGCAAGGTGCTATTATAAAAAGAGTGTTTTGGTCATCCTTCAAACAGTTCCAACAGGTGATCCTTGAGATCTTTCCCAGCAAACACTAGATGCTTCCCATCAATTGACGAAGAGGAGGATCAGGGACTTTCTAGGACTTCTGAATATCATATGCTGAATTGAAGGCTGCGGCGAACTGCTGCAAACCTGAAAGCTTCCAGAAACTGAAGAAATTTCCATTTCTAGCTAAGAGAGAGGACATAGGCGACCATGAGGTGTCAAGTTATAAGTTATTGCATCAAGCTTTGTTGAATTTGTTGCTGATGCTGCACAATCCTATCATCTCCAGACAGTGTCAGCACTGAGCTCTCAACTTGCTGAAGAATAAAATTCAAATTGTTCAACAAGAACATGTATTGCAGTTTTTCAGGCACCAACGGCTTACAACTCTTCTCAAGAGACTCGAAGAACATGACCACATTGGTTATAAGATCACTTAATGACTTTAGGCCTTGGTGTGTTTGGACGCAATCACGGGCAAGAGTTATAGGGCTAAGGTTTGAGAGAGAAGAGGAAGTGTTGTGATGTGCTCTCTTATCCTACTTATGAAGTGGCTATAAAACATTCATCCTCAGGTAGCAATTTAATCATTCATGTTCATCTCTGGTGAAATATTCTTGTCTTGGTTGATTTACTCTTGTTCTTGTTAATTATTTGCATCTTCTCTCCCCTTGATCATGCTGCGTACCAAGGACGTGCAAGTGATGAAGATGACTCATATAGATTAAATCACATCCATCTAGGTACTGTGGATTGCAAGATTTCAAAGTTGCCGATTCTTGCTTGATTTAGAGCTATTCTTAAGGAATCTTGATATGAGAGTTTTAACTTCGATTAATTGGTTGGTTGTATTTGCTATGACATATGGGAACTCATCTAGAATCATCTTGGTTGTTCTTAACCCACGAGCAAGTTGTTCCTCAAGTTTTTAAGATTTATCTGATTTTAGATCAACCTTACTTGTTTTGAGAAAAGGTTAGAACATTAACCAAGAACCATGAGATCTTTAGATGGAATAGATTTTTTGAGACCTGCAGCAAGGTGTGTGCAAAGTTTTATTTCATTTGATTATGGATTTTGAAGTTTACACCAAAAGTAGTTTTGGCCTAGACTGATTTTCTGTTCTACGAACAGGAAAGCGATCAGACTGCTCCTAAGCCCGGTCAGACTAGCATCTTGTGGCCAGTCAGACCGCACCTCCAGTGGTGATCAAAAGGGTTAGGTGCTGATTTTATGAGTACTTGTTGTTTTGAGTTGTTGTTCTCTAGAAACTGCTTAAACTGGTCATTACTCATCTCACACAAAGCAGCCAAAGAGAAACCAGAGACACCATCAAAAGATGGTCCAGAAGCGGATGTGGGATCAGTGACCAAGGCCATCGACTGCGACTTCATCTTGCGAGAGACGATGTCAATCTCATAAGTCTTGAGGCGAGAGTACAACACATCAAGACTCAAGGTTGACAAATCAGTCGTGTCATTGATGATGGTCACTTTCATCTCCTAAACTCTGAGATCCAAAGCAGAAAACATTTATCGAGCATTATCCGAGTTTGGGTATGTGAGACCAGCAGCTCGAAGGTTGCTTAATATCTTGTGAAATCTTCTAAAGCACTCATCCAAGGACTCACCAGCAAGCATATCAAATTTGTTGTATTCCTCCTTGTACTGGTTCTGTTGGACAGTGATCTGGGTGGTGCCCTTATAGTATGTATCGAGGGTCACTCAGATGTCGTATGTTGACGTGAGATAAGAGATACAATCAACATCCTACTCTTCCAAAAGGGATAGTCGACCTTATCGAAAATAGTAGGCTTGGTGAAATACTTGTTTGTTGCCATGCCTCATAAGATTGGTTAAGATATATGAGAAAAGCTAATCGAGCTCTGATACCACTTGTAGGGCCGGTATGACAACAGAGGGGGTGAATGGTGCCTTCAAATTTTCCCTTAAGTATTTCATAATCTTTACTTCAATAGCTATGAGAAGCTATGAATCAAGAGTAAAGAATAAATCAATAGAGACTAAATTGACAGAGAAAAACTAGTGTGGTCGTCCATGACCAATGTGGTCGTATAAGACCAGTGTGGTCAAACAAAACTAGGGTGGTCAAGGTGAGACCAATGTGGTCGTACAATGCCAGTGCAGTTGAAATAAGATCAGAGTGGTCGAAGTAAGACCAGTGTTGTCGAACAAAACCAGAGTGATCGAGATGAGACCAATGTGGTTGTACAAGACTAGTGTGGTCGAACAAGACCAGAGTGGTCGAAGTAAAATCAATGTGGTCGAAATAAGACCAGTGTGGTCTTACAAGACCAGTGAAATCAGGGGAAGAACAGAAATTTCAGCACCATTTCACGAATGAAAAATTCATGTAACTTTTGATCCACATATCCAAATGATATGAAAATTTGCAAGGATCTTCTATAGGATATCATGAACCTATTCCAACAAATGATCATAAAAAGCATTACCAAAGTTGAGACATTTTTTAGTTTTAAGACAAATTGCACCAAAACCAATCAAAAAACTAAAACAGAGAACATGACTTACTTGTAGGTGGATGATGACCAAGATGGCTCTAGATGTGTTCTCACATTTACAGCAAGTTAGAACATCAACGAAATCAAGTCAAAACTCTTCAGATCAAGAAATCATTTGAAAGATCAAAAACATGCAAAAACTGAGTTTTTTTGATGAACTTGCTACCAAAGTGCCTAGATGGGTGGAAATTCATTTCCTGAGATTATCTTCATCTTTTATACATCCTTAGCACAATAAGATCAAGAAGGGGAATGAGAGGAGAGAAAAAATCAACCAAATCAAGAGCAAATCAATAAGACAAGAAATAGTTATGGAGATAATCAAAGATTGATTCTATTGCTGCTTGAGGAGGAAAGTTTTACAGCCACTCCACTGTAGAGGATAGAGAGTACACCATGCACTCAAAACCCTAACCCTAAAATAAGATAGCACAAGAGAGATGGGTTAGATGGTTAACCGTATGTCTCCATCCCAACCCTCTTTTATGATAAGCTAGCCAGCTATATCCACCTCTTAGTGGATACTATCCATTTAGCATAATGGGAGAACCTGTTAACCCCCCCCCCCCACACACACACATACACACACGGGTTTTACTTACATATGTTCACTTATACACGCTTTCGAAAGAACATAAATCCTAATCCATTAAATCCTTTACATTGATTCATCTTGATCAAATCAGCTCCACCTTGACCTAAACTGCTATCCCAAGTGCCACACATGCGCCGCGGTTTTGATCCAATGTAGTTTTCGGTATTTTGGCCAAAACACCATTCGTTGAACCGATCAAGCAATCACCATGCTTGCCACGTGTAGATGCACCACTAGCTTACCACACGTCGCCAAGTCTCTCCCGTCCCGGTTCCACCAAACCATGGCTTATTTGGCCCGTTCGAGCCACATGATGCAATCCTATTATTTAAACTTACTTTCAACATTTTCCGCCTTTCTCGTGGTATGCTTGAGCTCATCATCCCAGCCGACATCTTCAATCATTATAAGTCTCAGCTCCTCCATGAGCATAGCCCCGATCATCACCATTGACCATAATTGACTCTAAATGACTTTGCAGATCCAAAGATAAAGAAATCGTTTTTAGGCACAAGTTCTTCATAACTTGACCCACGTTAGTCAAAACATGCATCATGCAATCTTAATACAATGACCTAGATTACCCCAATTCAATCCATGACTCAAATCCCAAATTCTCAATTTCTGCCCAAAACGGTACTACCGCTCCCATCAAGCTGGTACTGGCGCATTCCCTGAAAAATTCAGAAACCAATTCAGATAAAATACAATCTTTGCAAAATCACTTGATCATTCTACAAAACTTGCAATGATTTATCATAGCAATAACCTGAAACTTCTCATATGGTCCTTCAGATACTCAAACTAAAGTAACTAATATAAGTAGCACTTATTTACCAGAGTAGTTTGTACTAACAGATACATCCAACTGACAAAATACCATTGTCTTACATCGCTGCTTACTGCCTCGGCCTGTAGCACCACCTGAGCATAGACCTCATCAGTCCCTGCTCTACCTGGAAGGACGAAGTGAAAAAACAGTTTGTAAAAACTAGTAGTAACAAATTTTGAGGCCTGCTAACAAATCAAGCGAGAGGATTATTACCCTTAACTCCACATTAATTACACGGCAGAGAATCTTCCATGGGATGTCATATTTGGTGGTGATCATTTTGTTTTTTTTTGTGGCTTATGGTTAAAAAGTACTGTAGCTAGCTGAAAAAACACTGTAACTGACAGAGACTTATTTAGCATAATTAAATTTTAAAAATTAAAAAAATAAAAAAATATGTTAGCCCATTACGTATAATACAAACAAATACGGGAAAAAAAGAACCGGCAAAAAAGCTCAACAAAAAGCCAAAAATTCAGAAACAGACGAAATTTATGAATAATAAAAAATAAGTTGAAAGTCAGAAGCTGAAGCCAAAATAATCACGCAAGCCATGCGACTGCTGGCGGTCTGTTTCATCGAAACATCCACCTAAATCACAAGGAGCAGCAGCAGACAGTACTTCAAATCAATTTCTGGAAGTTATGGAGGTCGGTTCAAAAAGCAAAAAAGGCAGAAAATTCATTGACGAAAATGACTTATGTTAACTATCAATCAGGCGAAGCCATGCATGGAATTGGTGGTCTGGCTTTACTGAATTTTGTTTCAATGCTTGGATACTAACTGGCTGAGACATAAGAGATTAACAGATGAGATGAGCATCGCGATCCCAGCACACGACATGCAGTCAGAATCAGTTCCTACTTAATGGTACAAAATTTCCTCTGAAGTATACTTGAATATAGATTAGGCTCAGATAGAGAGAGAGGGAGAAGCAGGGCAGGGCGGCGTCCAGCGACCGGCGGTGTGGCTGGCATGGGAGACAGCCCAAATGGTTAGAGGGGCCTCGGGATGGCTTCAAGAGGCGGCGTCACCTCCAATTGTGCATGGTGAAGACGTGGGTGGAGAGCAGGGCAACCGGCGGTGGTAGGGCGACGGCTCCGAAGAAGAAGAACTAGTGCGTCTAAGAGCAAAAAGATATCAAAGAGAGTCCTCTGATAGGGTTGGCAGGAGCCAGAGGTAGCGGGGCGGTGGCGATGTCATCGACGCTAGAGAAGAAGAAGCCAACGGCAGCGGCACTCTACGGTGAAGAATCGGTCAAATTGGAGTAGGGGTTAGATAGATAGAGACGGTGGATACCATGTAGTAGCAAGGAATCACGAAGAGGCTCACGGAGAATGAAGAAATTGGCGGCGACGGTTTGAACGGAGTCGTGAAAGACGGCGAAATCCCAAAGAAGAGCTGCTAGATATGTAAAATTGATTGAGGAGAAAGTTAATGATATCTAAAACACGATGTGACGCAAAAAAAATTAAAAGAAAGGGCGTGACCACGGGCGGAACCAACGCCGCCGGTTTTTGGAATACTCGCAGCGCGGCCCTGACGGGATTTGAATGTGGTGCGGTGCAGCGCGGCTCGGCCACGCGAAAGCAAAGCAGGAAGCAGAAAAGGCAGAGAACCAAAGCGGTGGTGATCTTCGTACTTCTTGTACTATGCATACGATGCATCTCCCTAATCAAAAGACCCCCTGAATTCTTCATCCTGTTGTGTGTCCATGGGCAAATCATGCAGGCGAGCACAGGTGTCAAAGCGAAGCTACATTGTTGCGTTGATTTGGTGACAGCAACTAATCATGGAGGGGGCTACCAAATTTTTATTCCAATTGGGCAAAAAAGAGATAAAAGAAGAATGCAACAAGGTACTACATCAACCAATCACCAAGCTCTGGTCATATATACACACACAAAGAGGATAGAATGACATATGGCACCGTTCTAAAAAATAGAAATAGAAAGAAAAGAAAAATGTAGAAAAAGGTAAAATGGTAAGTTCGCTGTGTTTGGATGGAAATATGGTATTTTCCATAGGATTTGCTTTACGATGGTATTTTTAAAATCGTAGATCTTTACAATATCACTAAACATAATTACTTTATTTCTAATCGCGCTAACTTTTTTAAGGTCTAACCGCACTATCTTTTTTTAGAGATCTAATCGCACTAACGTGTAGGTTGAAACTTTTCCCATCTGGAAGCATCCTCAAACTTTCGAAGTGGAAAAAATGCACAGAACCAATACATTGGGCTCTCGGTGATACGGTCTGGCCAGTTGGGTTGCACTTGTTAAGCAGTAGACTCTCTATCGTAGACTTCAGAACCACGTGTAAAGTGGTTTTCATAGCGGCAAATTTTGGGAAATGCAACTTCGAAACATGAATTTATTAGGAATTTGACACTCAAGATAAAAAGTTCTTTGGTGTTTTGCCACTCCTGGAAAGTGTTGCCCTCCTTCCTCCCTGGCTGCGCCTCTCCGGCGAGCTCCAGTCGTGTTGTACGCTTTGCCGTGCCGCGCGTGCAACCAATCTGCGCTTCCGCCGCCTGAACAAAGTGCGCTTCCCACCTTTCGATGTCTGCATCTTGCCTGAGGCGTGTGCCCGTGGGAGTGGCGGATTTTCTCCAGGCCGCGCGACGCTTGGATGGTTTGCGCCATTGCACCACGCTGCCTGGGTCGCGTCGCGTCGCGTCGTCCCCTCCCCTACGGCTTCGGGCCTTCACGCGCCGCACCTTCAGCTTTTGGGCCGATCGCCACGACCCGATCATTAGAGCTGCCCACTTGTTCTCTGCTAGGCCGAAGGCCTATTAAGAGCCTACGATGTTTTAACTTCTGGGTTGACATTGGCAGTTTTGACAGACTACACCTCGCCCTCTTTTTTTCGAGAACACAAAAGACTTACGTGTCGTTTTGTTAATAAAAGAAAGAGGATAACTAATCCGAAAAATAAAAATATTAGAGAAAAACAACACCGATAAAAAGTAACACAGCTACAGTGTCCAGCGCTGTAAAGGCAAGAAACCCTTCTTACTGAATAATCTCCAAAATATCTTTAAAAAGCGAAATTTATTATTGAATACTCCTGTATTTCTTTCTTTTTATAATGTCCAGAAAACTAAGATCATCATTGTGTCGAAACCTTTCATATGATCCATCTTAACAACACTCTGAGCAAAAAGCAACCATGCTAAAAGTTCAGAGTCCATTGCTAGCATGATAGCACTACGATCTGTCAAGGAAAGGATAGCAAATCACACCTGCCTTATAACAACATAATTGAGTAAGAGATGCTGAATTATCTCTGGTACACATCGCCCTATGTAAACTACATTTTCGGAGAGAACTCGAGCGACCGTGAGCCTTGCTGCCTACTGGACTATTTTCCTCAAGGATGATTTTGCACGGGATCTGAACGCGAGATTGCATCATAATTACCGATATATCTTTGAAGTAATTAAGATTATCTTGGAAGAAAGTGGAGGTGACAAGTAGCTCGTCGGCCATTACAAGCATAAAGGTCCAAAGGGAGGTGTTTGGCACTATAAGCCCTGAGAAAGCCGACGAGCGATCTTCAGTAAGATTTCATTCCCTCGAGTGCTGCAGGGAAAAGAAGGATTTGATGCCCATTTGATGCGCTGCATGCTTCAAATTCTCGTGAAGCTATTGCTATGGTGGAATTGAATAGTCGAGCATGGATTCTGCGTGTGGAGTGGTTCGGCCTTCTCACGGATTAAAATATTGCGAGGAAGATCGAGGAAGAACACTGTAATCTCAAGACTGGGTTGAGGTGTGAAAGCTATCTTGAAAAGGACAATCCTAACTGCGACACCTAATTTTATTGTTAATTACCTTGAAAGATATCCTACATATCATCGAGCTATTATTGGCCTTGGTTTCTGAACTAGTATTTCACCTGCATTTGCTGTTCGCTGTTGTCCATTCAGAAGTCCACTTGATCCTTAATTCATATGATTTTGCAAATAACTGCTTGTTTAAAGGGCTAAATACCACATTTTAAGTTACCTTTCTGGGGACTGGGATTTTGTCTTTTCAGTTCATCTCCACTTAAAGATAGTTGTGTCCTGGGTTGCACAGTTCTAGAGGCTAGTGCTGCCTGGGTTTCAGTTCCAACCAGCAAAAACTGGCATTTCTCAAAGGAATTTCCTGCACAACTATGCAAAGCAAAGGCGTCTAACAGCAGTCCAGCACTGCAGAAAAACATTCAGATTCCCTCTCCCTCCTGCTGAGGAAATTCTGGCCTCGGAATCTGCAATTGACAAGAGAGGCTGCTAGTGATGGCTGGAAACAAGCTGGTAGTTTCATGTTCTGTCACGAGTATGTATTGCACTGCACTCATGTAATATATTCTTGGATACCAAGGTCAATTTATCTGGCTTCAGGCAGATGCCAGGGACCTTTAATTTTTCCTGTGTGCTATGATTAACAGGAATAGCTCCATCCATGCCTCATTCAGTTCATGTTCTCCAGGAGAATAATGGAATAATGCATATCTAGGAATATATGGCCCATCCCTGTTCCACAATGCGTGCCCTCCTATAGCAACCTCTGGGGAATGGGTAACAGGGTAACGAACCAAAGAAGGAAAAAGATGCAAGACCTCACCTCGATACAAGATATCGAACCAAACGACCACATTAAGTACTTCAATGTCCATCCAACTCTTCGGTCATAGTATACGTCATGATCGCCAATTCGGACATTGTTCATGACTTTCATTTGCATCCTTAACTATATAAGATGAGTAGTTGGGTATATGGCTCGAAACAAGCCGAACTCGAGCAAGAGCCCGGCAGAAAAGTTCGAGCTTGATGAAAGTTCAAGCCAAGCCGAGGGGGCCTAGATAGCCTCAAGCTTGGAGACTCGAGCCCAGCTTGTCCAAAGCTTGAGCTTGGCTCGAGTAAACTCGATAATACAATAGTAACACATGGGTCATACACATTGCAAGGAACACAAGTGATAATTTAGGAGACAAGATTTAAACAATTTAGGGGCTAAGGAATCTTCACCTTTCACATTAACAAAATAAGAGAATGGGTTAGAGGAATCATACATACTCAGATCTGGCGACGCAGGAGAGGTTGGCGGCACAGCAGTGCGAGAGCAAGAAGAGGAGGCATCACCCAATGGCCAACTCCTTGGTGGCGAGTGGCACCAACGATCTAGAGGTCATCAACGATCTAGCACGATGGGGTTGTGTGTTGCACATGGCTCGGTAAGGAGGATAGAGGTTCAGGGTGGAAGCATGATTGCGATGGCCGATGATGCAAGCAGTGAATTCAATAGGAAGAAGTAGCGCTCGATCATTGGGTGGAAGCTAGGGCCAACTCAGGTTCTTCCATGTTTATCCTAAACTTGGGTGCCAACTTGGGTGCTTCAGTGCTTGGGATCTTGCCGATGTGGCCTGTGGGTAGTTGGGCCTTGGGCCTTCCGTGGTGGA
Organism: Dendrocalamus latiflorus; assembly: GCA_017311315.1. Lineage (NCBI taxonomy): Eukaryota > Viridiplantae > Streptophyta > Magnoliopsida > Poales > Poaceae > Dendrocalamus > Dendrocalamus latiflorus. The sequence continues at coordinate 5,910,301 of CM029663.1, forward strand.
AGAATGAGGTTAAGTGGTAGGAAGAGCTAAGGTACGAACATCTACATGAACCTGCATGCATGGAGTGAGCCCAATCGAGCTATTAGAGCTCGGCTCATTGAAGCTTGTGAGCTCGAGCTTGGTTCGTTGGGGGGAGATTTGATCATTTGCCCCATGCATCAATATGCAAATTGATGATTTACCCTATTTGTATTATTGACATGCGGACCCTGAACGTACACGTCAGTGAGACATCTAAAGGTAAATCATCAATTGCACTCAAGGGTGGGACAAATGATCAATTATTCTTTCATTGGGAGTTCGAATTGAGTCTAGAGTGATTCAAGCTCGAACAACTTGCAAACCTTGGATAGCACTTAATAGAAACTTGGTTGCAGATTTTACCAGCCTAAATACTCGTTTTTAGAAACATGAACACTGCTTTTTTGAAAACTTAAGCGTGAAGTATATTCTTAACTTGTATAGTACAATCACTCGATTGACAACTAGGCACTGATCGATTCTTGTGGCTGCCACATGGAGCTGTGACCGTGCTGTCCCCTACCCCCTTTGTGCTTGTGGATGGACCGATATCCTCGGTAGGCTTTGCAGCTAGCGGCTGCGAGAGTGGTCTCAGCATGTTGACTTGTTGAGCTTTGTTAGGTAGCAGGAAAGTTTCTCCAAATAGGAAGACTTAGCTCCTCGTTGACATGCCATTCTAGTAGTACTAGTAGTAATAATAATGTAATGCTAGTCAAAGTGCGCCCTCAAGAGTTGCACGCACGAGACACGGCATTGGTAGGGCGTTCTAAAGTTCTTGCCTTGCCTGCCTGGAGAGTTATAAGGTACAAAAACAACAGCAGCATTGTCTGCGTCAAGACCGGAGAAGAGGAAAAGGCCGCTTTACTTTGGAAATTTTAATCATTTGCCACTCTTATGAGTCTAGTGGCAACAGATTTGCCACACTGGCCCATTGTCAGTGACTCAGGTGACCCCACATGTAAGTGACAGAGTGAATTGGCCAATCTTAAGAGTGGCAAAAAATTGAATCTCCCCTTCGAGCATTATCAGGTATGCTTTGATCGGAGACATGAATATTGCAACGGCATGGTCTTTGCCACGTAGAGTGCTCTATGGCTTGTCGGTTTTTACTGTGGAGAGAGCAATGGCATGACAGTGAAGCCTAAGGTAAGCTCCCTCCCTCTCAGACTAATTTTTCAATAGCTTTCGTCTGAAAGAATTTGTTAGGTAGTATGGCTTTGTAGCCATCACCTATGGTGCTTGTTTACTTAACTTGATCGTCGCATCACATCTCAACGCCGGAGTAGCAAATATCAGGAAGTGCTTATATGCTTTTCTATGAGAAAATGCACAAATCACAAAAGTGATCCAGGAGTTGCTTTGTACCTAACTATGTAGTAACTACTGAAGTTTTAGAATTTATGTGTTTCTGTAATGTTGTATAGACCTCTAGGATATTTAATTCACTCGCCAAGAAATTTAATTCTTTTTTATTGCAATTTGCGCAGTGACAGTCACTAGTCGCTGCAAGGTTTTAGTGGGATCGTACATCACAAAATTCAAGACAAAAGAGCTAGAGAAGGGAACTATTTGAAACATTATCCTGCAGTTCAGTGCTTGCTAAGGTAGGAGGAGGGCACCCAAAAATTTTCCAAAACAACATAAGTGAGACAAGACTCATCACCATTTGACTGCTTATTTCTGGTTAGTGCTGACTGCTTACCCCATTACTTGACCTTCAGATCAGAGAGGAGTAAGCCCTACAAGCACTAAGGAGTCAAATGGGACCAATCTGGCAAATTCTCCAGAAGGATATATTTCTTTAAAATGTCTTCCGTCAGGACTACACCAGACTGTGACACACAGTTGCCTATCCTATTGTGACTACCCTAAAAAGGCAGTGTTGCATAATTTAAACAATCATTTCAGTCCCACTTCAAGAGGCACAGAGAGAATGCAACCCCATGTGAAAGTGAGGGCACCAAGAATTCTTGTGCCTTTTTTATTGTTACTAAAATGCAGCTATTGGTTGTGCGTGCATTTTAGATAAGACACACAACATATTTTCCTCCTAGAGTAGCGTTGCTTTTGTAGGACGGAGAACAAGCCCGGGAGGAGGTAAATAGGAGCCAACAAAATTAGTGTCTTCCCAAATCTATTCTTCAAAAGAGAAGACCATGATTCTTGCACTCTAATAGCTGCAAGGAGCTATGAAGAATAAAGCCTAATCACTCATAAAAACATCTACAAGAAAAATCGAGCGAAATAGATCAGAACATGTCTAGACAGTTAGACCGGAGTGCAAAGGGCGGTCTGACCGGTCTTGGGCGATATGACTGCTTTTAGGGGCAATGTGACCGGCCCAGGGGTGGTGTGACCACTCTCTTAGGGCAGAGTAGAAAATCAGCACGATTCCAAACACGAAAAAACATGTAAGTTTTGATCATTGATCCAAATCACTTAAATTTTTGCATACACTTCTCTAGAATGTCAGGAACTTATTCCAATCAGATACCAACATGATCATTGCCAAAGTTCCAACATTTATCCATTTAAAGGAAAGTTGCACCAAGACCAGGCAAAATACAAAAACTTGAACTAAGACTTGCCTGTAGGTAATTGATGATGAAGATGACCGTGAATCTACTCCCACATATCCTAACAAGTCTAATCACAACAAAAACACATGCTAAAAGTCCTTAATCCAAATAACCTCCAAAATCATCATTTCTTGAGCCCTGTGGCGAAGACAGAATGAAAATAGAGGGCAGACTCCAAGCCTCAAAGGACTAAGCTATATTGATGCAAATATACTATTTTACTCTTGTGTAATCTAAATTCGTATATGAATAGAATATAAGCAAAGAAAAAAGAGAGAAATACAACAAACATACCTTAGTAATAGAAATCACATCCCAAAAATATATAAATATACTTTCAATGAGTAGAGATATGTCATGTGTGTATCAAAAATAGCAAAATTCATGATACAATAACAAATTATAAATGATCATGAATATGAACATTCAAAATAAATGAAATGTACCACTAAAGCGCTAGCTTAAATCAGGAGGCAAATTCATTCTATGAGAAAATCGCACTGCAAATAAGACAGCTTTCTAAGGTAAACCATTGGGAAATTTTATTAAAGCATGGTAAATATCAACATGATCACACGAGACTTATGTACATGAACTACAACACTACACTAATAAGCTGGCTCAGTGAGTTCCATGCACATTAGCTACTAGATAGAGATCTTAGTGATAGTGAGTAGCTCTCTTCTCGTTGAGAAGGTCTCTAGCACTAATATTGTATTGACCACTAAGTGAGAACATCGATACCATGATTAGCTAGCTAAACCTTAAACTGCAAAATAGAAAATAGTGCATCATAAGTTGAATCAACAAGATAAAAATGTATAGTATCCATGTTATAGAGATGGATTTATCCACTGAAATATATTTTCTACATAACCAGAGAACATATAGCAAATGACAATTCTATAATTTTGTCACAAAGTAATGCCGGTATTTTACACTGAAAAGTATGCATGTTAATTTTGCATTCAACAAATTAGTATGCATCAGTAGGAAGGAATCACTTGAACAAGAATTTTAGGGAAAATCTGGACCATGTTCTGAATTTAAATGGTACTCCACATGCACATATAGAATGAACTTGACCAAATTGATTGGATCTGAAGCAAATATTATTGTCTACTAATCACAACTCAGATTTGAACATAACCAAATTGATCTATAGCACAACTAGTTATACAATATTATCTTCTTCTTGGTGGCACATAGCATACAGGACATGGACATGAGAAAGAACAAATGTTGTTCAGATCTGAACGAGTGTGAGGAGAAGAGATGGAGTACCTTAGAGGAGGGAGGCAGTGCAAAGCAACTGGAGGAAGGTAGGTGGAGGCGGCAGGGATAGCGTCGGTTGAGGCGTGGAGGGAAGCATCAGACAGACGATGGCACCAGCGGGAATCAGAGGGGAGGCAGCACTGGGGGTAGGTCGGTGGCACCGGGGGGAGGCCATGCTGGTGGCTTATACCCTAATCGCATCCTAGTCGCATGTGCATGAGGGTGGGGGTGGAGGGGATGAATAGGGATGGGGAGAGTGAGGTTCTACTTTTTTATAAGTGGTAAGGGCAACGAGCCATGGTCGTCACCACCGCTGGCCGACTCCAAGGAGGTGGGGGCCTTCGGCCACCAGAGGGTAGGCTAGAGCCTGATGAAGCCCCCCAGTGGATCCGCCCCTACTTGAGCCAAAACCGGGCAAGAGCAAGAACTTGCAAAGAAGAGTGTCTAGATAGATGGGATTTGGTTTTCAAGAGATATCTTCATCACTTACACGTCCTTGGCACAAAGCAATATTAAGAGTAGAAAAGGAAAAAACAAAGACAAATCAAGATTTCAACACTTGAGCAAAGAGTAGAAAGACCTGGATGAATTTTGAATATATATTTGTTGAGGGAGGGTACAACTTTGGCGTGATGACACACATTGGGGAATTTACCCCGGGTGAGGTTTGCAGACTAACCTCGAATGGAGTCCGAAGTTCGCGTCACCCCAGATGAGGTCCAGGAAACCAAGACGGAGCCCAAAGACTGACCTCAACCGAGATCTGAACTCCACTCTAGATGGTGTTTGGAGTCCCCCCAGGACGGAGTCCACACCACCTCGGACGAGATTCATGGGCCAACCCAAGATGAAGTGTGAAGACCAACCTTGGGTAGGGTCCAAAGGCCAACCTTGGGTGAGGTTTGGGAGCAACCCCGAGCAAGGTCTATGGACCTGCCCTGGAGTCCCTCAAATGTGGCAGGACACGCTTGGCTGGAAGGAGGGAAATATCCTTAGGTGTAAGCTAGGCCTCGAGGGTAAACTTGTAGCTTCACTTGCCTTCTCCTCCCTCTCTATAAATAGGACCCCATATAATGGGAAAGGGGAGAGGCCATTTGTAACTCTCGATACTCATACTGAATACATTTGGATCATTTGTGTGTTTTTCCTTGAGTCTCTCCGTATTCTCAGCGGTCTTCGCATCCGACCGAAGGTGCTTCTAAGTTTACTGTCCGATCTTGTATCGACGACAGTTGGCATCGTCCATGGAGATTTAAGTGAGAAGCCATGTCTTTTAGGAAGATGAAGGCATGAAAGGTCATCATGCGAGTCTGCGTCCCAAGCTCCTTCCAGACACCGCCCCAGACTTCGTCTACATGCACATTCTGCGTACTTCATCCACACATGCCGCTATGGATTCCCTCTCCTTAGAACCCCCTCTGGGTGCTCCAACCTCAAACCTAGTCCGCTCATGCTGCCACAAACTTCATCTGCATGCGTCACTCTGGACTACATCTCCTTCAGACCCCCTTCGGGTGCTCTGTAGCTCAGATCCCATCCGCGCGTGACACCCTAGACTTTGTCTGTTCATGTCACTCTGGATTCCCTTCCCTTCGATCCCACTTTGGGTGCTCTAGGCCTTGGACCCCGTCCATGCACGCTGCTCTGCATACTCCATCCACATGTGCGACTCCGGACCCTTCCCCTCCAGATGCTTTGGATCTTGGAGCCCATCCGCGCACGTCGCTCCTTGTACTCCATTCACTCTCACCACTCTAGATTCCCTCTCCTCCAGACCACGCTCCTGGACTGGCCACGCTCTCGAAAGGACGAAAATACCCTTAGGAGGAAGCTACGCTGCGAGGGCAAACTTGTAACTTCACTTGCCTCCTCCTCCCACTCTATAAATAGGACCCCTTGTAATGGGAGAAGGGAGAGGCTGTTTGTAATCCTAGACACTCATACTAAATACACTTGGGTCATTTGTATGCTTCTCCTTGAGTTCTTCTGCATCCTCGACGAGTCGGTGGTCTTCGCATCTGTCTAGGGTGCTTTTAAGTTTACTGTCCAGTCTCGTGTCGATGACACTATTAGTATTTGGAGATGAATATTTATAGTCACTTTACAAGTCTAAAGATGACAATAACCTCAAGACCAAGAGCCACAACTTATCTCCCAAAGGCTCTCCCCAAGAATCTTAACTCCTCAAGTTGGTTAGGCATAAGTTTCTCCCAAAACTTAGCCATAAGCAAACATCTCTTCCTTTTTATATATGGAGACTCATAAGAAACTCTAACTAGCCCTCTAATTAGGTTTCATTCACTTACATAGGCTAACCCATTAGCCTAACACCATATCGAATTTTACATTCACACATGCACGCTTCTTAAAGCGCGCACAACCATAAACCCATTAGTGAACCAACACTTGATCCACTTAATATTTTCAGTACGTTCTTAACCTAAATCATCTCTCTTCCACCTCCTTACACCACAGTTTGATCAAGTCCCAACTTTTCGATTTAGGGCAAAAAAACCATTACGACCCCCAAATCATCTTACACGAAGCTTCGAGCTTTCTTTGCCTTGAAGCATCTTCGTGCTTCATATTCAACTCTATGTGGCCCCAAAGACTTCTTGTCAAGTCTTTCACACGTCTGGATCTCACTGAACCATCATCACTTGCAAATAAGCCCATGTCACTTGGCGTGCCACAAACCTCTCTATGCATCAAGATGGTACCTAGCTTTCCTAACCATTCTGGGCCTCAACTCCTCTCTGAGCTTAGCCCCGATCCACTTTCCTATTGCCTGTTATGCCCACCACCAGTAGCTCCCACTTTGGTTCCTTATCTTCTTAGTTTGTAACCAGTTTGCTAGCCTCAGTCATCTTCTAATGACAACTTAATCGCTTTAGACCTCAGCTCCACTAACTTAGTCCTGGTCCCTTTCATCTCACCATGACCTAGCTCCAGAGTTCTATACCCAACAACAACAAGCAAACCATCACGTAGTACCACATAACATAAAATCATCAATTGACATGATAGATGAACCAAAAATCCTTACCTTCACCTCAAAACATCTCAGCATGCTTTGACATGTAGCCCGTAGTGACCAATAACTAGGTCGTCATCTCTTCATGCACT